>OX336390.1:887156131-888406131 GCA_946902985.2 Meconema thalassinum
GTATGAATTAGTAAATCCGTTTTTCAATGGGTGGCGCACAAGAAGATTCAACAAATGAGTGAAGGCGCGTGAATCGTTTAAACAAAATCCCGTATGCGTTCATATGCCATTCATCCGATTGTGATGAAACGTTCATGAGTTGTTGTGTACACGCCAGAGAAGTTTTTCGACTTAGTAAATCCATTTTACAATAGGTAGCGTACGAGTGTATTCAACAAATGGCTGACGGCGCTCGAATCGTTTCAACAAAGTCCCGTATGCGTTCATGTACCATTCATTTCATTGCGATGAAACTTTGGTGAGTTGTTGAGCACGCTTCCATGATTTTTTTGAGATAGTAAATCAATTTTACAATAGTTTAGAGGTGGTTAACGGAAAATAAATAAATATTGGGAATCCAAAAGCACTTCAACAAACAAAGTTACATCGCCAACACTTCCTTTGATTGGCATTGCAACGCATGCCGGGTACAGCTAGTTTACAATGAAATAATTAAAGAATGCAACACGGTAACCATGGTAACAGAATCTCACAGGTCCATCTATTTCTGTAAGACGCAATGCAATTCCAATTATTACATTACTGTGAAAGTTTCCAGACGGTTATACGGTTATCAACCAAATTAAGCTGTAAAATTCACCAATACATCCAGTATAATGCGCTTAAGGGGGTCAAGGGGCGCTCTAGAATTTTGTCACGCAATCTTCACGTGTAAGTGTGGTACGGAAGGTCTTTTTTACCCCACTATAAAGGGTCTCGGAAAACCACATTTAAAGGCCCTTAAATTAACAGTGTCTGTGATATTGCCAGAAAACTAACTTCGCTCTGATATACCTATGAAGGAACGACAATCCCCTAACCACTGCACCAGTAGCTGAATTGATAAAGTCTGATTATTCATACCAAGGATAAATCATTCATAGCATTCATGATTGAGATTTTGCTAAGTGTACTCTTTAAAACTAGAAATTCGCGGGCGAAGCCGCGACATGTAATGCTAGTTTTTAATTATTTGATTAAATGAACCACGCTTATTACCAGTTCTACAGGCAACGCTGCTTTTGACTGTCCTGTTATTTCCATTCTATAAACACTGTTTTCGTAGGAATGTGGCTTACCATTAAGATGCCTCAAGCATGCCAGTATTTAGCACTTGCGTGGTGTTAATGTGAGATCCACCCTTCACCCAGCTCCCACTCTGAGTGACCCTCAACATGCCCTTTTGCTCCCTGGGACGCACATTTATTGCCCAATCATCAAAGGTTGTGGTCTCTTTGATGTTTCCGAGCTGAGGTGACGAGGACAAATCCTTATGTGACTTTGATGTCACCCACCACTCAGGTGAACCACGTTAAACCCCGATTCAGATAACAGGACTTGAGATTAAAGCGATTCACCTCTTAGAGGGCCGGGATAATTACAGACCACGTTGAGGTACAGTATTCCGTCGAGAGACAATTTAATTACCTTGTACCTCTAGTAGTGGCACCCGATTATTTTACTTAAATCGCATGGTTTTCATTATTTAAGTATGGTTTCAATTCACTTTTAATTCACCCTATTTTCAACATATGAAGTATAGGTAAATTAGATCAGCTTACTGAACTATTACAAGCCATTTTCAGGGTAGCCAAACTAATCTATTAACAGAATTCCCCTTCCGTCGGTCAACAAGAGTCTCATTTGATTGATAGATCGAGTTAATTTATATTTATCTCAATTTATACAATGGTGTAGAATGTTGGAAGTTTGGAGGAGCGTTACTTTGTTATTTCTGTTTCGTATACACAAGAAGATATCATCTACGTAGCCTATCTACACCACTCTATGATTATTTTGACCTATTGTGTGTGTCAGACAATCATTTTGTTGTTGTTGTTGTTGCTTATTTTAGGGGCTGCGATAATATGGTCATATAGCCCCGTGTGTTTGGGTGTGTGTAGAATTTGTGTGACACCCTATGTTAATGTGATGGCTGTACTAGTGTGTGTATTTGTTAATTTGCCTTACGTTATGAACCATCCCAGCATTTGTCTGGATTAGAAGTGGGGAAAACCCACGGAAAACCACTTTCAGGATGGCTGAGGAGGGAATTGTATCCTCCTCTTCTCAGTTTTGCCTCACCAGGCTGAGTGTACCACGTTCCAACTATCACAATAGAATTAATATTACTTTGCGAAGCCGGGAATTGAACTCGGTCCTCCGGGGTGAAAGCCAAGAACGCTAGCCACTACACCACGAGATCATCACAACCGTTTTCTATTATGTTAATGAAAATATTAGCAAATACAATTCTGAGGAATTTTCCCATGTTTTTCTGCGTGTATATTTTGTTATTGAACAGCAATCCTGAATGTGGTTTACCTTGGTTTCCCTCTTCTACTCCAGGCAAATGCCGGAAAGGTTCCCAACTCAATGCCACGGATGCTTTTTTTCCCAATGCTCGCCGTAATTGCAAATACACATACTGCAACAGACGCAACAATAACTTGCCTTATCAAACCAATTTTCCACACCAACTTAACGGCTCTAAATGACCACGATGTCCAATGCCCTAAAATGAAACAGCAACAACAACAACAACCACATAAACTGTCCGGTACACCCAGTTTCTCAGATATCAGTTCCTTTCGTGTCGAGCTAGATAGAGTCATAGCATAAGAATTGGCATGCACACCACGTACAATATGCCAAACGAAAATACTTGTAGGTTCAGATTCTATGCCCAAGATCACGGGTTCAAACCCGGCCGAAGTCGTCGGATTTTTAAGAACATTAAAAATCCGTCAGTATGTCTTCCTAGGGAGGGGAAGTAAAGCCGGCGGTCCCCTGTCATAGATTTATGGCATGTTAAAGTCAAGTCAACCCCTGGCACTATCCAGCCCATGACGGGCTAAGGCCGACCAAGCGACCGCTGCCCAGCCATTTGGCCTGCAGATATTGGGGTGACGCGTGATCAGCGCGTCGGGTCCCCTCGGCCGTTAATCTTGGAATTCGTGATCGGGGCGCTGTCTCACTGTCAGGCAGCTACTCAATTGTCCTCACGAGGCTGAGTGCACCCCGTTTCAACCCTCACGTCAGTTTTAAAATCCCTGACGGAGCCGGGGATCGAACACGGGCCCTCCGGGTGAGAGGCAGGCGTGCTGCCCCAACACCACGGGGCCGGCGGCATGTTAAAGAACCTTCTACTAATTACACCTGTGTGAAGCTAAATTAATATAGATTAAACAATTGACTAACGTTCTTATGTTCCTACGTTCGTCGTCAAGAGCCGACTGCGGTAACTAATTTCTGAACTAGTTGGTCGTTGACGGTGGCGTTTGGCGGCAAAAGTAGGAACTACTTGAAAATTGATCGTCTGCAGTCCTTACTTGAATTAAAAAAGTCCTCTCGGCACGCCGGAAGGCGGAGGTAGATTTCACCGGACAAACTTGGGGATAGGCGAAAAAAGGCAGAATATGCAAGTTTTCGTAGAAGGATCAGACCTCATTTATTGCGAGAAATTATATTATAATTGGAGATTAATTAACTTTGTTTTTCGTCATTTTATGCATATTTTAAACATTTTATTGTCTTATGATGACGGTAACCTTCTTGTCATTTGGAGTCCATTTTTTGCCTACTTTCGATTTTTGCAAAAAATGAAAGTAGACTTATGAGATCAACACAGGGCGAAAAAAGTGTGTCTGTCTGTGTGTGTGTGAGTCTGTGTGTGTGTGTGTGTATGTGTGTGTGTGAGTCTGTGTGTGTGTGTGTGTGTGTGTGTGTCTGTGTGTGTGTGAGTGTGTGTACTCTGAATGTCTGTCCCCCCTCCCCCATCAATTCGAACACGGTGAATGCGAATTGAACGAAATTTGGTACAAAGGTAGCACTAGCAAAGGAGACCTCAGTGTCATGTTTTATATCGCCGCCATCTTTACTTAAACTGAATGGCGGCCACTCAAACGTTCAAAACGTAAAATCAAATAACGACTAACCAAATCATCCGATCTCTACCAAATTTGGTAACAACATACCTTCGTATAGGATGCGTTTTGTGACCAAACTACAAGGTCGTCCGCCATACCATTTCAGGATGGCGGCCGTGCGAATTATGCAAACTTTATAAACCATATCATGGGACCCACCAGTTCCGATTATCGAGCTGAGAATCGTTTTAACTGTTCTAAAGGAAGAGGCACGTTCGAAATTAAAAGTTTATTTTGTAATACTATAGTGCAGACGTGATTTTAAAAAGCTGAGCTGATTCAGTAATAAGACAAGATGGCAGCAGATATCTTGTGCCTGACTTATATTTCACTAATTTGAGTATTGCATGCAATATAGCGTACTGATACAAAATAAATAAACTCTGTATGAAATGCTTTATATATAAATAATATACTCCAGTGATGAAATCGTTTAGTATAAATCATTATTTGCTAACAAGTTCTATGTAAGTCATTTTATATAGAACGATATTCGTTGACAGAATTAGCTCAGTGGTAGAGCGTTAGCCTATCACTCAAATGCCTATGGTTCAAACCCGATCAGAGCTATTTTTTTTTGCTTGAAATGTTATATGTTTATTGTTTTGTAATGACTCAGATGTTTTAAAATTAAGCGTTATATTGTGCATATTATGGTGAAAATATATATTTAATTAAAACATAATTCGCCAGCAGATTTACTCGAGACATCTAGCTGCCAAAAAGGTAACTGCACGCCGACTAACTTATTAACTTCCAGATTTTATTGAAAAGTTTCTTCTTATGGCCGCTAGAATGCACTCGCTCTGTTAGGATTATATTGTTCGATATTTCACCACTAGATGTCACGACAAGTCTACATGGGGCTCCTTTGATTACTATACCATTGGCATTCTATGCGCATCGAATTTGAAGAATGACAAGATGATACTACGACACATTTTTACTTTTTATTTTAAAGGGTTTGTAACAGCCTATTTTGCGTTACTTGAAAATGTTATTTGAAGTAAAGAACAAAACTATTTCACATAGTAACTGAATTCAAGCCGTTGGTGTTCAGGGTATTAATTACTACTTTTATTTCAGGCAAATAGCAATCGAAAATATCCACATAGTTTGTATACACACGTCCCTGTAGGGTCATGGAAAGATTTGTTAATTCAATTAGGGTTGTGAAAGCCATGCACAACCAGACGTGTAAAGACATGCCTCAATTCAAAGTTGTATGTTGCCCACGGCAGGTCGTATATGTAATAATAATAATAATAATAATAATAATAATAATAATAATAATAATAATAATAATAATGTTATTGGTTTTACATCCCTTTTAACTACTGCTGCTTTTAGAGACACCGGGGTGCCGGAATTTTGGCCCGAAGGGGATCTTTAACGTGCCAGTAAATGTACTGACACGGCTCCCTGGCATTTGCGCACCCTCAAACGCCAGCTGACTGTGCCAGGATACGAACCTGCAACTTTCGGCACAGCAAGCGAGAACGTTACCGCTGAGCCTCGTATCAAGGCAGTAATTACAGAACGTGTCATATTATGATTCTGGGATAAATATTGAACTATTAACATTCTAATTATCACGAATAGAGCCGCCTCCGTTGCGAAGTAGTCAGCGTGATTAGCTGCCACCCCGGATGACCTGGGTTCGATTCCCGGCTCTGCCACGAAATTTGAAACGAGGTATGAGGACTGGGATGGGGTCTACTCAGCCTCGGGTGGTCCAAATGAGTAGAGGTGGTTTGATTCCTACCTCAGCCATCCTCAAAGTGGTTTTCCGTGGTTTCTCACTTTGCCTTCGGGCAAATACCGGGATGTTACCTACCGTACGGCCACGGCCGCCTCCTTCCCTCTTCCTTGCATATCCCTCCCGATCGTCCCCTCCCTTCCCATCCCTCAAGAGGACCCTGTTCGCTTTGCAGGTGAGGTCACATGGGTGAGGTGCTGATTCCACCTCCCCATTTGTATCCCGCAGAGAAGATGTTTCAAGCTCCAGGACACTGCCCTTAGAGGCGGCAATGATGGGATCCCCCGCTGAGTCCGTGGGAAAACCTAACCTGGAGGGTAAAATCGACTAAAAAAGTAATAATTTTAACGAATAGTATCCATCTATGGTTTTGAACAGTATTTAGGGAAAATAACCATTTAAATGAGACAAGAAAATAACTTTCCCTATCGTCTTCGTAGATAATGTGAACAAAACCAAGTTGAAATCTTGCTGTACGAGGTAGAGAGGGTATAATAAAATAGTTAAAAAGAATTTTAAAATTCTGCCGATGGATAGTCTTGAACCCGGGATCTTCGAAAGAGCTAGCGGGCGCAATAACACTTGCACACATTTCCAACACACTCTCGAGGTTTTTGTTGCGTATGGTAAAATATTCAATTATTACAGTTAGATCCTAAATATTGATTGGAATGCATTCATTCAGTACCTAGCATGTTTTCTAATTTACTTAAAGCAAGTTTCGCGACCGCTTTGCGTTAATAAGGCGAAAGAACAGCAAATAATGCCCTCAAATGACAGCCCTTCGATTTTATTTCATACAACTTAGCGTACAAAATGCTAGCGTGTGATACACTTCGGTCATACAAGCAGGTGTACTAACGAAGAGAACAGAATCATACAGGATTTTGTACCAGCGATCACAGCAGCTTCCTTGCCAGCGAGTGTCGTGTGATACGGTCCTAAAGATATGCTAAGACTTTTTGTTAAAATTTAATAACAAAACAAGATGTTCGGTAAAGAACGAATAGCCTACTTTCTCCTAAATGCATGGGTATTGTTATAACTCTTTGTCCTTTTCAAGGATTATAATTGATTGTTGGTTGTAGTAGCTTCTTGAAATACAACGTGCTATCGGATATTATACATGAATATGATGCGCCCTTTGCTAGTGCTATCTCTGTAAAAAAAAACATTCAATTCGGTTTCACCGTGTTTGAATTGATATGGGGAATCGATTTGCACACATACATGGTCGTTATCTGTAAACTATTGGGCAGATGACCTTGTGGTTCAGTCAAAAGATGCTTCCCACAAAAAGGTATGTTGTTGCAAAATTGGGTCGAGATCAGATTATTAGGTTGGTCGTAATTTGATTCAAGCTTTTAACATAAGTATGGCCGCCATTACGTTTTCATCAAGATGGCGGCGATATAAAACTTGCCACTGGAGTGCCCTTTGCAAGTGCTACCTCTGTACCAAATTTCGTTCAATTCGGTTTCACCATGTTTGAATTGATAGGGGGAATCAATTTGCACACATGCATGGCCGCCATCTGCAAACTAATGTGTTGATGACCTTGTAGTTCAGTCAAACGACGGTCGCTATACAAGTATATGTTGTTACAAAATTTGGTAGAGATCAAATGATTAAATTAGTCGTAATTTGATTTAAGCTTTGAATATTTGGGTGGCCACCATTACGTTTCCATCTAGATGGCGGCAATATAAAACATGACACTGAGGTGCCCTTTGCTAGTTCTACCTCTGTACGAAATATCGTTCAATTCGGTTTCACCGTGTTCGAATTGATAGGGGGGGGGGCAGACATTAAGAGTACACACACTCACACACACACACAATTTTTGGCCCTGTGTAGATCTCATAAGTCTACTTTAATTTTTTGCAAAAATCGAAAGTATGCTAATAATACCATGGGAATTTCTAAGGAATACATATACTTCGATGCAAGCACTGGCGATTAGAATATCCTTCGATATGTTGTTGTTTTGTTTCATTTGAGGGGCTAGAATATCGCGGTTATTTAGCCCCGTTTACTTGGACGTGTGTGTAGAATTTGTCTGATAACTCGAGTTATTTCGGGCTTGTAATTATGTGTGTATTTGCAATTTAGGATTGGGAAGGAGGCGGCCGTGGCCTTAAGATAGAATCTGTCCCGGATATTGGCCGGATTAGAAGTGGGAAACCACGGAAAACCATTTCCAGGGTGGCTGAGGTGGGAATCGAACCCACTTCTTCTCATATTTGCTTCACGAGGCTACGTGTACCCAATTTCAGCCCTCAGACAAGTATTACATTTCTTGGCAGAGCTGGGAATCAAATCCGGATCTCCGGAGCAACACTTCGATATGTTATGTTAATATTCATGCCAGTTTTTTAATTTTCTGCCAATACAGGTCACGTGGCATAACGTACCAATTAGATCGTATTCTCTTTATAAATCATCAAAATTCAACGTACTCTTCACAAAAATACGTCGTAAGGCAATAAATGTGGCAATGTATTTACATCCCGACTAAAATGGAATGTGGGCTTACGTTCAAAAAAGTATGCCTGCTACTGGATTCGAAGCAGCATTCTACCCACTCGCACCCACTACGTACGGTCAGGCTTTAACCCTCTCAGCCACAAACACATGGTAGGTTCCGGACGCTTAATGTGCTTTAGTTACTGTAGCCGTCCCACCTCAAACGTTTAAGTCCATCTCAAAGTCTTCAATCACGGTTTATGGTGTTGATTTAACTTTCTACTATTACAGATCACGTGGCGTAAGCTATTCATTCGATCGTATTACGTGTATGTGTGTTATTTCAAGGAGCAGTAAGTCATATGTTAGTAGAATGGGCCATAGTATTTGGCGGGGAAAAGTTTAAGGTCGGTTTTTCTTTGCTAGACCCATGACCCAATTACATTGCTGTCACACAGTCACAGCGCAGAGCAATATCGACCATCGGGAGAAATGCTATGTTAATTGGGTTTCATAAAACTAAATAATAAGGGGCGGGTGGACCACACTGTATATATACATAAATTATGTATAAACTTTTGAACTGACGGTGGTTTGGGGGTCTGGGGGATGTGAAACGCGAAGATATGTCGAAATTTTCCGGAAGTCAAAACATGGTACCCATTGCAATAGTTAGCTTTCTAATGAAATCTACCTAACAGATACACTAATACAGTCATCACAATTAACACCGGTTATCAAACAGATTCTACATACACCCAAAGTACACGGAGCTACATGACCGCGTTGTCGCAGCCCCTAAACTGAGGAACCAACCAAGCAACCTTGTAGGTTTAGATTTTAGCAGGAGTTCGCTATGCTATTATTATAATGATGAAACCACTGAATGACGAACTAGGTGAATTTATGTATGAGGAATCAATATGCGCGCCATCTATAATTCGTAAAGAGTGAGAAAAACCTATTGAATTTAATAACAGTCCAATTTCACAATAATTGGGTCATTCTGAGACGAGTTAGAGGAATTCATATCTTAAGAATTAACATGAACGTCATTTATAATTAATTGTGAAATAGAAATAAATTGTTTTTATACTTTCAGGCCTTCACTATGCCATATTGTAGTGTGGCGCATTAGATGTATTCATGTTGGAGGAATCAATGTGCGCGCCATTTATAATTTATGAAAATACCTGCTTAAAAAGTGGTCTACTATACCAAGTTTCACTGTGCTTAGATAATCCAGTTACGAGTTTGAGGAATTCATTCTTGAATTGAAGAGTATGCGGGAAAAACGTCTATATTAGGTAGATTTCATTAGAAAGCTAACTATTGCAATGGGTACCATGTTTCGACTTCCGGAAAATTTCGACATATCTTCGCGTTTCACATCCCCCAGACCCCAAAACCACCGTCAGTTCAAAAGTTTATATATAATTTATGTATATATGTATCTATCTATCTATCTATCTATCTATCTATCTATATATATATATATATATATATATATATACATATATCAGTTTCTTGTGTACACGATAACTGCCGTAATTTTGCACCAATCACTTTGAATTTTTTACAGAACATGTATCCCTATAAAATCTCGGTCGAGTTCGTTAATGGGCAAAATCGGTCGAAGGGGGGTGAAAATGGGGGTCTTTTTTCGAAAAAGTGAAATTTCGCTATAACTCTCTTAATACGTGAAATATCGAATCCATTCGAAGTTCATAATATGTGTCGGATAAGTGCCAAAAATTTATGTCAAATATGTTTTTTGATAGCACCAACCATTGACCAAAGGGGTGGAAAAAAGTGGGTTTTTCGGGAAACATTAATCATATCTCTCTTAATAGGCACAATATCAAAACAGTACAAAATGGAAAATATTCCCCTAATAATTACCTAAAACTTTTGTCTGAAAGAATTTTTGATATGACCCACCATTACGCCAAGGGATGAGAAAAATGATTTCGGAATTTAAAAAAATGCCAAGTGCCATCAGAGGTTACCATAACAACGCTTTTAAATTGATGAGGGATGATCTATCAGAGGTTGCCAAGACAACGCCAGTGACGAGATCACATTCATTTTTAGCCTACTTTTCACACTTTTCAAAAATGAGGAAAAAGTAGACTTATGAGATATATCCGGGAAAATGTGTCTGTCCTTCTGTCTGTCTGTCTGTCTGTCTGTCCTTCTGTCTGTCTGGCTGTGGGTGTGCCCCCCCCCCTATCAACTCATAAACGGCTGCAGCAATCGAAACCAAATTTAGTATGAGTAAAGATGTATACCGGCATATCTCAGGCCCATATTTGAAAAAGATGCCAGTGCTACCAACTGCTGAAAAAACGCACTAGAAATTTGAGCTCCATGTTGGATATCTTGGAAGGTATACATGGGAGCTATTCTAAAATTGGCACACATGTAGATAATACTATTTCAGTTTAATTTCCAGGTGGCCATACATGACAGTGTTGCCAAAATAATTTTAAGCCTTCTGATTTTTCCAATTTTTAGCCTACTTTTCACATTTTGCAAAAATGAGGAAAAAGTAGACTTATGAGATCGGGCAAATGTGTGTCTGTCTGTCTGTCTGTCTGTCTGTCTGTCCGTCTGTCTGTCTGTCTGTCTGTCTGTCCTTCTGTCTGTCTGTCTGGCTGTGTGTGTGTCCCCCCCCCTATCAACTCCTAAACCGCTGGAGCAATCGAAACAAAATTTGGTAGGAGTAAATGTCTACACCCGAATATCTCACGGCCATATTTGTAAATGATGTCAGTGCTACCAACTGCTAAAAAATCGCAATTGAAATTTGAGCTCCATGTTGGATATCTTGGAAGGTATGAATGGGAGCTATTTCAAAACTGGCACACGTATAGATAATAATATTGCAGTTTAATTTCCAGGAGGCCATACATGGCAGTGTTGCCAAAATGATTATAAGCCTGCTGATTGGTCCAATTTTTAAATGCATATAACTTCTACATTATCAATTGGAATTCAACCAAATTTCGTATGTTGTATGTGTACATAACCAGATACGACTGAGCGTATTCTTGAGATCCACCAGGGCTGCCAACTGTTAATAAATGCTCCTAATTTATTTTATCCAAATACCAATATATCAGAAAGTATGCAAGCCGACAGCGTTAAACTATGCACACGTATAATACCTGACATGGTATATTAATTTGGAGTAACTTATATACGTCAGTGCTACCAACATGATTCTAAGCCTGCTGACAGGTCCAACTTTAAATACATGTAACTTCCATACTATCATTTGGATTTCAACCAAATTTCGTATGTGCTATGTGTACCATAACAGATATGACTATGCGTATTCTTAAGAGCAACCAGGGCTGCCAACTGTTAATATGTGCTGTCCCTATTTTTGTTACCCTAATATCAATATACAGTATCAGAAAGTATGCAAGCCAATAGCTCTAAACTTTGCACACGTATAGTCCCTGGCATTCTAGATGAATTTGGAGTAACTAATATACGTTAGTGCTGCCAACATGATTCTAAGCCTGCTGATAAATCCAATTTTAAAATGCATGTAACTTCTATACTATCTAATGGATTTCATTCAAAATTGGTACAACAATAGATCATATTATTTCAGATTATTTCTGACCAATACATGCATGACATTGTTGCCAACATGATTTTACGTGCGCTGTTAGATCCAATGTTTAACTGCATGTAACGTCCATGCTATTCATTGGACTTCAACCAAATTTTGTATTCTGTACCTTAAGAGATGGAACTAAGAATATATTCGGTCATCAGGTCTGCCAACTGTAGTGCTCTATTAGGCAACATTATACAAGGTATACAGTATTTCGAACTAATTAGAAATTTTGATATTAGTAACTTAATTTCGTCATTATTCTGGATAGGTTCATATACTGTAGAATAATCATTGGCATGAAAAGTAGGCTCTTTAGTTCGTCACGGAACTTCTTGTTAAATGCATATTGTGACCTTTATGCATCTCTGATAGCATAAAGTCTACCTATTATTCCAACAAAATTTAATTCATGTCTCAAAGTCGATGCGGGAATAGAAGTTGCTTGTGAAACTAGAATGACAAAAGGATGGTTCTTACGTGACTTGAAGAAGCTTTCTCCCAGCGCAGACAAAGGTAGCAGGGGAGAGAAAATCCACATCTGGACACCAAATGCGCCCCGACAACGCGCGGAGGTCGTTACACTACGCGGGTAAATGCGAATACCTCAACGATCACCTACCAAATAAACCCCGCCCATTTGAAAGGAATTAGAGCAGTAATTAGAATACAGAAATAGGAATTATACCATTGTATAGGGGATTATCCCAGCCTCTCAGAAATATCGTCCAAATTTAAATTGGATTATTCTGTGATTTTTGCCAGAATTAAAATGAAATCAGGGGGTGGATTTGAAACGACCACTGGCAGTAAGAGACGCTAGACGCGATCAGATCCCGCCGAAATTAAGGGACAATGAAGCAAATTACGGAGCTCATTATATAAGGATCCAACGATCGGATTTTGAATAAAAAGGAGTCATTGAGACATTGGAAATGAGGACGTTCTAAGGAGCTAGTTCGCATATTCATGTGAGTGTTATTTTGGAAATAAATTCTGAAACCCCCCTATTCCACGTCCCTTCAAGAGAAATCGTATAAATAATGGATTGAAACACAGCGAAGTCAGTCTACTTTGGGGCATCGCTAGAGGCGGAAGCCCGTGCCTCAAGCCCTCAGAAATTAACATTTTTTTCAAGTTTATAAGTAGGAGCAAGTATACCTCCGAAATTTGAACATCGCTAAGTATTCGCGAGTGCGAAGTAGAACAGTGCATATCATAACAGTATGACGCAGTTGTAATGATAGGTATAGCCGCCCGAGCTATTAACAGCTAAACCAGTATTCTTGGAAGCTATGAACTGTCAGCCGAACTAAGTAAGTTGATGATAGCTATAGGAGATAGGAGCTTCATGTGCGAGAACCGTCCATTGTGTTAATGGTAATAATTCACAGTGGACCTTTGTTTTGGTGAAATTTTGAGAATAACCGTGTTTAAATTATCCTCCTATCAAGATGAACCAACTAATCAAGAAGACTGATATCAAGGACCAGAACCGCATCAGGAAATATGAGAGATAAGTAAATATTGTATGGGGCATGTAGGCCATAATGTTTCCCATCATTGGGATCGGATAAGTTTATCTCGATCATAAGCAGTTATGATAAAAATAGATATTTTAAGCATACCGGGCATGTTTGTGTAGATTTGCGTGTTTATCAGTAATGAGTATTTTTGTGTGTTTTATAACGTAATAAGTATATGAGCATCAAAGTGTTATTTTAAATATGGTTTTGTTTGGGATGTCATTAATCTTGTTGAATCCACAGTCAAGGGAATAATTTGTTTGATAGTGCTTATGCACAATGTGAATGTAAAAGCTAATATGGGGAAGACCGCTCGATATTGTGACAAGACCAGTAAGTGACACTGAAATTATGAGAGTAATAAGTATGGTAAGTGATTATCACACGAAGGTAAAAAGAGGTAAGACAAGAATGGCTGGAGGGTAATGTGAGATATATTCAGGTAAGGCTAAGAGTCGATCCTGGGTCGAGCAGAATTAAAGCGGAGGTGATATTCCCGCGTTCTTCGATGATATATAATGGTAAGTGAAATTAAAGCAGAGGTGATATTCCCGCATTCTTCGACGATATATAAATGGTTAGTAAAATGATTGAGTTCATTCGTCTGATGAGAGTCCACTTTAGCTCCGTCGGAAAGGTATTGTACTGCTCGAGCCCAAGGCAGGTAAAAGGGAGTCTTTAAGAAACAGGTAGAGATGTGGTAAGCCGTCTGAATTCTAAAAGCAGCCATGAAGGTTGTTGCGGGTCAGCTGGCTAGTGCGGTGAAAGTGTGTCTGTCACAAGGTCGAGGTTGTCATTGTATTCTATGAAGGGAGGTAGCCCAACTTCCCGGGGTTTCCTCTTGTGTACCGCTTCAGGAAGCGATGTATTCTATTGTCATTATTTTTGGAGTGCATTCATTATAGTTGTTGTTTATTAATAATCACGGTGCACCGGCCGCCGAAGTATTTATTTGATGCTTCATGTATGTTGACTTGTTTATTTTACCATAATTAAGGGAGTCATAGCTCTGAGTGAAGTAATTGTTTTAAAGTTATAAAAACACACATGCCCGTAACCTAGAGTAAATCTATTGCCTTCATTATCTGACTCTTGTGAGGAAAGATGATGATTGTACGAGTGGACATGTCCGATTTCCCAAAGAACAAATTTTGCAAGTTATAAACATGAGTGCGCAATATTTATGGTGATAGAATGGCTGGGTTATTTAAGCCACAGTTATTTGAATTAAGTCTGTTGACAGTAACTCTTGGACTTGAAGCAGTGGACTGCAGTAAAATAGACTATTTTTCTTTTCCTGGTTTCAGCCAGTGTGAAACATTATTTTTGCATTTTTTTGATGTTGTTGATTTCAGTAATTTAAGGGAGTTGATTTTGTTTTTATTTGTCTATGGTTGGGAGAAAAGGGAGATGATGTTTTTGTGAAATAAATTATTTTATATTAGGAGTTCTCTGACCTACTGATTTTAAGATAAGCCTCCTGTGATCCTATGACGATATTCCTAGGATGTTTAGAGTAAGTTAGAGCCACCCCGAACAGAGCACTAGCCGAGTAAGAGTCGGCATCCTAGAAGAACACTGAAGGCTATATATGGATTGGGTGATAATGATGTAGTTATTCATGTCCATATTAGTTTTCTTTTATTAATTAGTGGATCATAGTGATGGAGAGTGTCAGAGAGTAGCTAGCCGGAGCCTACTGAAGTGTACATGCCGCCTTGAAGTCATGTAAACAGATGTAGAGCATCCCCTGTCATGAGGCCTGTCTCCTGGTTCTGCATGAGCATCATGTCGCCCTGTAGTGGGGCAAGATTGACAAATTAGCATCATGGCGCCCAACGTGGGGCCAAATTAACAAGTAATTCAGGGGAGAGTAAAGCCAGGAGTTTGTTTAAAGTAAATAATCGAAAATGCTGAGTTTATTTTGCATAATTAGGTAGAATCAGCGTTTTCGTGGCGCCCTTATATTTGAATAATTAGTAGCAAACTCCAAATGTATGTTGTAGGACGGCATGAACCGTAAGAGTGATGTCAGTACTTTATTGACAGAACTGGGAAGTTAAAATTAACGCAGAAGGGTAAACTGAAAATTTATTCACAAAAGCAAACATCAAATAGGCAGCTCTTCAAGCATATTAAAGTCATTAATGGGATTAACGTAAATTGGGATTAAGCGACTCATTTTATGATTGCAGAAGGTGGGTACGTGAGGCTTCATGCCCCAGTCTTCTCAAATAAGTATTATATTGTGTGATATGTCGTCAGTGGAGGAAATTCGACTTATTATTGAGAGTTCAGTAGCTAGAACAATGGAACAGTTCGAACACTTTAAGAGGGAATGTAGGGAGCAGAGCGAAATAAACAATGCACGAATAGCGGATCAGAACGAAATCAACAATTTGCGTATCACAGAGCGTATTGCGGAACAAATTGCAGAACAGAGTGAATTAATCAATGCACGTATTGCGGAACGAATTGCAGAACAGAGTGAATTAAACAATGCACGTATAGCGGAGCAGATAGCGGAACACAGTAAGACAAATAATGCACTACTCGCGGAACAAAATACAGTTACTAACACACAGTTAATGGAACGAATTGCAGAACAGGGTAGGCGGAATAATGAAGTATTAAAAGAGGAACTGACAGATAAATTAGCAGAGCAAATAGCTAGAATCACGCTTGAGACTACCACACAGTTAGGTCAGATGGAGACGAACTTAAGGCAATCAATAGCGTTCAGTGAAGAAAAGACGGCAGCGAAACTCATACAGCTAGAAGAAATATGTAACGCTAATACAGAAGGGATAAAGATAGAACAATTAGCAATCCAAGCTACCATAAAAGGAGTAGACAACGAGGTTAAGTCTGCGGCAAAACAATTGCACAGCTTAGAAGGAGAGATGATAGAGATTAGAACGGAAATAGACAAGGCAGCTTTGACTTCAGCAGAACGATGGAGCATTCAAGAGAACGAGAATGATGCACTTAAAGAGAGTATCCGTGAAAGCAATGAAATGATAGGAGGCAGGCTCGATCAGCTGGAAAGCGAGAAGAAAGAGGGAAAGAGAAAAGAGGAAAATAGATATGAGGCAATAAGAGTGGAAATAAACAAGACATGTCAACAAATTGGAATTGACGGGAATGAGGATAGAAAGAAACTCATAGAACAAATGGAAGAAAACCAAAAGAGGATAAAGGAGGTCGAACTGTAGTTACTAGAAAAATGGAGATACAAGAACGGAAGATTATTAAGACAGAGATACAGTCTTTACAACAACAGGAAATGCTTCTTTAACTGAAAGCTCACAATAGCGGTAAAGAGACGAGCAGTGTGGCTAACCATTTCAACACAAGCCAGACTCAGGTAGAAGGAATGAATGAACTTAGTCCGGGCCGTGCGACCGCAGGTAGCGAGAATAATGAAGGGTTCCAAACATTTAGAGGACTTGCCTCAACACCTCAACAGCCGACTGGCACTAATGATAATAATAACCCAACTACACAGTATGTCCAAATAATTATAATGCAGGAGGATAGCCCAAGAAAATTTAACAATGATGGTTCGCAAACGCCGAAAGCTTTTCTAAAAGACTTAGAACACTACCTTACAGACAATAATATTCCTGAGAATAAGAAACTCAGAATAACAGAGAAATTACTTGCGGATAGCGTTCTGACGTGGTTCAGAAGTTTTCGCTACACCTTTGAAGACATGGATAACTTCAAGCATGCATTTTTACGTCGTTACTGGAGCATGTCCATACAACATAGTTTAAGGATGGAATTATATAGTAGGAAGTATCATGCTTCACAGCCTACACGTTATTCAGAATATTTTTCGGCTCAGCTACTCAGACTGAAGGATATGGATATTTTACCACCGGAGTCAGAACTGGTGATGACAATTGGAAAACAGCTTCCGTTACCAGTACAACAGTTTTTAATTGCGGCAAACGTCTCGAGCGCACTGCAAGCAGAGGAGGTGTTACGTTAGTTGGATGAGACGTCATTAAATAATCAAAATAGACACGTCAGAGCGAGTGACAGCGCAGCGCTGGTACACCAAGCCGAGCTAGTCAAAACTAGAGAGCAGAGCTCCAACACGAATGTTAGCCATAGGAGCGGAAATAATAACGGAAGGTCAGACTTGCCGAAAGAAGAGCAAAGGAGATATGAACCAAGGAACGAGAGGAACTGGCAGCCACAACAGTACAGGAGAGACGAATGGAGAGGGCGTGGTCGCGAAGGTCCATATCATCATCGCAGATATGATAGAAGAGATAATAGAACGTGGAACCGAGGACGAGATGAGAACCGAGAATACACGGAAGACAGTCGACGGGAATTGCAAAACAGGCATGAGGCATCACAACGATACCTAGATGAGTTGCATCGCAGCCAAGAGACGGAAAAGGATCGCTGGCGAAGGACGATGGAGAATCGCGAGAACCCAGATATGGAAATCACTGGAGCAGAGAGTGAATTATCGCAACAGCATCGCGAAAGCCAGAATGAGAAGAGGAACACGGGGGCTATTAAAAAAATGTATTAGAGGGTGAAGGAGATAGGCTAATTTTCACGCCAGATAAGACACAGTGGTTGATAGCGAACATCGAGGAATGGGTCGCAACTCCTGAGGATTTTACACGTGAAATTATTCAACCGGAACAACATTGTTTGAGGAAATTACCAGTCATCATTACGAGGATAGAAGGACTAAGAGTAAAAGAATTAGTGGATACAGGGGCACAGCTATGTTTAGTATCAGAGGCATTAATTAAAGCTCTAAGCGAGAAACAGAGAATACCTACGATTCCAGTACCACAGGTCAAAATTAGAGGAGTAATTCCCGAAAAATCAGCTGTATGCAAATTTCAGGTACAACTGGATCTAGAAATATTAGGACACACTTTCTCACACGTATTCATGGTGATGAACAAGATGAATGTAAATTTGATTCTGGAGGCGGATTTCCTATATGAGCACCAAGCAGTGATTGACCTGCGCAACAATGTAATCAAATTCAGAAATATGGAAGGATTATCAGCAGTGGGACTGAACATGAATAACCACGGCTTAGATAGAGACGCTGACATTTGGAAGCTGGAGACCATTCCTGAGGAAGAAGAAGAAGAAAGTCAAGCAGATGAAGAGGACTCGAACACAGGACTCCTGGAGGGAAAGCAAGAATTGGAAGATGAAATGTGGTCCATGGCAGTAGAAGAAGATGGCAACAAAGACAGTTTTGAGGCACTCTTGAAAGAAAAATTAAGAGAGGCAAAGCTAAATGAGGATGAAAGAAAACGCTTGGCACAAACGCTATGTAAACATTCAGCAGCATTTAATACACTACCGGGAAAAATATTAAATTTCAAGTACGCTATGCAGGTAGATGACTGGACACCATTTAAGAGCCGACTCTACCCAATTCCAGAAAAGCAGCGTGCAGCAGTTAGAAAAAATATAGATGAGATGCTTAGAGGGGGCATAATTAAGAAAGCTCCAACCCCATATTTGAACGCCATATTAGCGGTAGCGAAGCCCAATGGTTCAGTGAGGTTGTGTCTCGATGCTCGCACCCTCAATTCCAGATTAATATATGAAACCGACCGTGCACCACTAATTAAGGATGTACTCAAGAAGTTCCATAAGAAGAAAATATATTCGTCTGTCGATCTTGCGAATAGCTATTGGCACACCGAGTTAGAAGAGAAATCACAGCTGTTAACTGGATTTCTATTCGACAATCAGAGTTTCACCTGGTGTCGTTTACCATTTGGAGTTAAGACAGCCGGATCTGCACTAATCCGAGCATTGGATCGAAATTTAACAGAAGAAGTGAAAGACATGACTGTCAGATATGTCGACGATATCTTACTAGCATCAGAAAGCAATGAGGAACACATGCAAAATTTAAGCAAGTTGTTAGAGAACCTAGAAAGGGCAAATTTCAAGATCAATCTAAAAAAATCACACTTTTTTCAGCACGAAATTTTATATTTAGGACATATTGTTGATGGAGAAGGGATCAGGCCCAATCCAGTGAAAATCGAAGCCATTAAAAAATTTCCTCGACCAACCAGAGTCAAGCACATAGGGATGTTCTTGGGAGCCACCAATTTCTTTCGTGAAAACTGTCCAGGATACACCGAAGTAGTAGCACCGTTACAAGAGATGCTAAAAAAGAATAACCGTTGGTTTTGGAACGAAGAGTGTGAGAGGTCATTCATAGCCACGAAGGAATTACTGTCAAATAACATCAAACTGGGTTACCCAGATTTTTCGAAGAGGTTTATAATTCAAGCAGATGCATCTTTAGTGGACATCGGAGCAATGCTTTTCCAAGAAGACGCAGAGAGAACAGCAAGCCGTTCATACCTAGCATTCATCAGCAGGAAATTAAGAAAACATGAGAAAAGTTATACCATCTCAGAGCTGGAGCGTTTGGCGATCATATACGCGCTACAGCAATGGCGTCGTATTATCTATGGTTTCTCCATAACAATCCGCACTGATCACAAGGCGCTGACTTTCTTATTTAAGACCACCATGGTAAGTGAACGCATCAACAGATGGGCCATTTATGCGCAGCAGTTTGATATACAAATTGAGCACATATCAGGAAAATTGAATGTAATCCCGGATATTTTGAGCCGAAATCCAGAAGAAGAGGCACAGCAGGAGGAAATGTTAGTGCAACACATCGAGCTGACAAACGAAGATCAAGATTTCTTACAAGAACTGAGGAGGTTACCGCAGGAACAAGAAAAGGAGCCATGGATGATGCAGATGATTAAATTCCTCAAGAGAGAGATAACACCTGATACCCCAGCATATCGAGAGATTGAAGCTCAAGCGAGAAGTTATTCATACTTCAATAATATGCTCCATAAATTTATAGATGAGGATCATGTCAAGTTACGGATATTGTTACCAGCTTCGTTACAGAGGAAATTAGTGTGGCATACTCATTATACGCTTGGTCACATAGGGTTAGACAAGACACAAGCAACAATAGGTGAAGCTTTCACTTGGCCACGGATGAGGATTACTATACGCGATGTCCTGAAGACATGCGATATTTGCCAGCGCGCGAAACCCAATAACTTCCTCATGAGACAATACCCAAAGCCAATATTGCCACAGAAACCGTTAGAGCTCATTGCTACGGACTGTCTGGGTCCATTGCCGAAAGGACGTAGAGGAGTGCGACATGTCCTTGTATGTGTGGACGTCTTTTCTAAATTTGTTGTTCTATGTGCTATCCAGAAAACAACATCGAAGCAGGTCCTACGCCGCATCAAGAATCGAGTTATACCTATAATGGGAAAGCCTGAATTTATCCTTTCTGATCATGGAAGTTATTACACATCAGCAGAATTTAAGCGCGGATTAAATGAGCTAGACATCAAGCATGTACTATCTAGCATACGCCATCCACAGGGAAATCCGAGCGAGAGAGTTTTACGTGAGGTCTCGAAGCACATACGCATGTTCATACCTACAGAACATCATCGTTGGGCTGATACATTGAAAAATATTGAGATTTGCATCAATATGACACGTCATGAGTCAACTGGACAAGTTCCATACACGTTACACTTGAACCAGCAACCACCGAGATCTTGGACAACAGTACTAGATTGCCCAAGAGATCCGCAGCCAGCACCACAGCTGAGAGTCGAACGGACGATCACCTACATGAGAGAACAAGCTGACAGGAGACTAAGAAGACTAAAAGGAAAACGCTTTCACAGGGAATTGAACGTCAATGAACTAGTTTTATTGAAGAGGCCACCTATCTCTGATCCAGCAAACAAAGTATTTCATAAATGGTGTTTCCCATACATAGGACCTTATCGAATCATAAGAAATTTGGGGAATAATGCATATAAGATACAGGACGTAAACGGCGGAAGCACATCAGTTGTAAATTGCTCAAACCTCAAATTATATTACAAAAGGGAAGCGTTTGATCAACCACGGACTACCGCGGGTGTCAACATTATGGAAATCGAATAAAGATGAGCCAAATGCACGTGGAACGAGGAGGTAGTCGGTCATAAACAGACTCGGTGTTTACAATGGAGGGCCGTGAAGTAAGAAAACTGGGCGGGACAGGCGGACAATAGCTAGCTACCTGCACCAGACAGCCAAGACACTAATCTTAGCAAGAATGTGGAGAAGGAGACAAGAATCGTACCAAGGGAATCCCTGCGCGCGACCAGCAGTGACGAACCAAGTAAACAATATAAGGAATGACGGCGGAAACTTGCAGAATCCGTGAGACGGATCGAGATTGAGAAAAAAATCATACGTTCCATATCGATTTTTTTCCTTTTTCCTTTATGCATCTCTGATAGCATAAAGTCTACATATTATTCCAACAAAATTTAATTCATGTCTCAAAGTCGATGTGAGAATAGAAGTTGCTTGTGAAACTAGAATGACAAAAGGATGGTTCGTACGTGACTTGAAGAAGCTTTCTCCCAGCGCAGACAAAGGTAGCAGGGGAGAGAAAATCCACATCTGGACACCAAATGCGCCCCGACAACGCGCGGAGGTCGTTACACTACGCGGGTAAATGCGAATACCTCAACGATCACCTACCAAATAAACCCCGCCCATTTGAAAGGAATTAGAGCAGTAATTAGAATACAGAAACAGGAATTATACCATTGTATAGGGGATTATCCCAGCCTCTCAGAAATATCGTCCAAATTTAAATTGGATTATTCTGTGATTTTTGCCAGAATTAAAATGAAATCAGGGGGTGGATTTGAAACGACCAATGGCAGTGAGAGACGCTAGACGCGATCAGATCCCGCCGAAATTAAGGGACAATGAAGCAAATTACGGAGCTCATTATATAAGGATCCAACGATCGGATTTTGAATAAAAAGGAGTCATTGAGACATTGGAAATGAGGACGTTCTAAGGAGCTAGTTCGCATATTCATGTGAGTGTTATTTTGGAAATAAATTCTGAAACCCCCCTACTCCACGTCCCTTCAAGAGAAATCGTATAAATAATGGATTGAAACACAGCGAAGTCAGTCTACTTTGGGGCATCGCTAGAGGCGGAAGCCCGTGCCTCAAGCCTTCAGAAATTAACATTTTTTTCAGGTTTATAAGTAGGAGCAAGTATACCTCCGAAATTTGAACATCGCTAAGTATTCGCGAGTGCGAAGTAGAACAGTGCATATCATAACAGTATGACGCAGTTGTAATGATAGGTATAGCCGCCCGAGCTATTAACAGCTAAACCAGTATTCTAGGAAGCTATGAACTGTCAGCCAAACTAAGTAAGTTGATGATAGCTATAGGAGATAGGAGCTTCATGTGCGAGAACCGTGCATTGTGTTAATGGTAATAATTCACAGTGGACCTTTGTTTTGGTGAAATTTTGAGAAAAACCGTGTGTAAATTATCCTCCTATCAAGATGAACCAACTAATGAAGAAGACTGATATCAAGGACCAGAACCGCATCAGGAATTATGAGAGATAAGTAAATATTGTATGGGGCATGTGGGCCATAATGTTTCCCATCATTGGGATCGGATAAGTTTATCTCGATCATAAGCAGTTATGATAAAAATAGATATTTTAGGCATACCGGGCATGTTTGTGTAGATTTGCGTGTTTATCAGTAATGAGTATTTTTGTGTGTTTTATAACGTAATAAGTATATGAGCATCAAAGTGTTATTTTAAATATGGTTTTGTTTGGGATGTCATTAATCTTGTTGAATGCACAGTCAAGGGAATAATTTGTTTGATAGTGCTTATGCACAATGTGAATGTAAAAGCTAATATGGGGAAGACCGCTCGATATTGTGACAAGACCAGTAAGTGACACTGAAATTATGAGAGTAATAAGTATGGTAAGTGATTATCACACGAAGGTAAAAAGAGGTAAGACAAGAATGGCTGGAGGGTAATGTGAGATATATTCAGGTAAGGCTAAGAGTCGATCCTGGGTCGAGCAGAATTAAAGCGGAGGTGATATTCCCGCGTTCTTCGATGATATATAATGGTAAGTGAAATTAAAGCGGAGGTGATATTTCCGCATTCTTCGACGATATATAAATGGTAAGTAAAATGATTGAGTTCATTCGTCTGATGAGAGTCCACTTTAGCTCCGTCGGAAAGGTATTGTACTGCTCGAGCCCAAGGCAGGTAAAAGGGAGTCTTTAAGAAACAGGTAGAGATGTGGTAAGCCGTCTGAATTCCAAAAGCAGCCATGAAGGTTGTTGCCGGTCAGCTGGCTAGTGCGGTGAAAGTGTGTCTGTCACAAGGTCGAGGTTGTCATTGTATTCTATGAAGGGAGGTAGCCCAACTTCCCGGGGTTTCTTCTTGTGTACCGCTTCAGGAAGCGATGTATTCTATTGTCATTATTTTTGGAGTGCATTCATTATAGTTGTTGTTTATTAATAATCACGGTGCACCGGCCGCCGAAGTATTTATTTGATGCTTCATGTATGTTGACTTGTTTATTTTACCATAATTAACGGAGTCATAGCTCTGAGTGAAGTAATTGTTTTAAAGTTATAAAAACACACATGCCCGTAACCTAGAGTAAATCTATTGCCTTCATTATCTGACTCTTGTGAGGAAAGATGATGATTGTACGAGTGGACATGTCCGATTTCCCAAAGAACAAATTTTGCAAGTTATAAACATGAGTGCGCAATATTTATGGTGATAGAATGGCTGGGTTATTTAAGCCACAGTTATTTGAATTAAGTCTGTTGACAGTAACTCTTGGACTTGAAGCAGTGGACTGCAGTAAAATAGACTATTTTTCTTTTCCTGGTTTCAGCCAGTGTGAAACATTATTTTTGCATTTTTTTTGATGTTGTTGATTTCAGTAATTTAAGGGAGTTGATTTTGTTTTTATTTGTCTATGGTTGGGAGAAAAGGGAGATGATGTTTTTGTGAAATAAATTATTTTATATTAGGAGTTCTCTGACCTACTGATTTTAGGATAAGCCTCCTGTGATCCTATGACGATATTCCTAGGATGTTTAGAGTAAGTTAGAGCCACCCCGAACAGAGCACTACCCGAGTAAGAGTCGGCATCCTAGAAGAACACTGAAGGGTATAATATAACTTCTACACTATCAATTGGATTTCAACCAAATTTTGTATGTAATATGTGTACATAAACAGATATGACTGAGTGTATTCTTAAGAGCCAACAGGGCTGCCAACTGTTAATAATTGCTCTCTATTTTGTATCCAAATATATCAGAAAGTATGCAAGCCGACAGCTTGAAACTATGCACACGTAAATTACCTGACATTTTACATTAATTTGGAGTAACTTATATACGTCAGTTCTACCAACATGATTCTAAACCTGCTGATAGGACCAATTTTTAAATACATGTAACTTCTATACCAACAAATGGATTTCATCCAAAATTGGCACAAAAAGATATAATATTTCAGATTATTTCTGACCAGCAATCGCATGACATTGTTGCCAACATGCTTTTACGTGTACTAATAGATCCAATGTCTAAATCCTTGTAACGTCCTTTGGACTTCAACCACATTTTGTATTCTGTACCCTAGGAGATGGAAGTAAGAATATATTCAGTCACCAGAGCTGCCAACTGTATTGCTCTATTAGGCTACATTATGGCTAGTATACCTTATTTCGAACTAATTAAGACTTTTCGATATTACCCACTTAATTTCGTCATTATTCTAGATAGGTTCATATACTGTAGATTAATCTATGGCATGAATCTTAATTTTAAGAAAAGTAGGCTCTTTAGTTCGTCACGGAACTTCTTGTTCCATCTGACTATGAGGGAAGCGGCTAACTGGTAGCATGCTGAACTTCTATGCCGAAGGTCTCTGGTTCAAAGCCGGCCAAAGTCGCCGGATTTTCTAAGAGCGCTAAGAATCCGTCAGCATGCTTTCCTTCGGAGGGAAAGTTACAACGGTCATTGAAAGTTGCTGGTTGCGGTGGCATCTAGCAGCCAAGTTCACAGCTGGGTGTCGTTGACGTTAGTATTTGGTACAAAATTAGGTACTACTACTTAAAATTGACCGTCTGCACACCTTACCTGAATTACAGACTAATACAGTAATCACAAATAACACCGTTTATCAGACAGATTCTACACACATCCAATGTACACGGGGTTACATGACCACCTTGTCGCAGCCCCTAAACTGAGGAACCAACCAACATCTCTGCGGGAGATAACATTTTGCGTGATGAAGTAACAGACTGTTAGATAGTTACACATTAGTTCCAAACCTTGCATAAGGACAGTGTGATCACAAGTATAAAAATGAATCCCAAATGACAAGAAGGTTACCATCCCCATAAGACAGTAAAATGTTAAAAATACGCATAGAAAGACGAAAAAATGTTAACTAACCTCCAATTGTAAAATACTTTCTCGCAATAAAAGAGGTCTCATCCTCCTACGAAAACCTGCATATTTTGCCTATTATAGCCTATCCCCTAGTTTGCCCGGTGAAATCTACCTCCGCCTTCCGGCGTGCCGAGAGGAATTTTGCATTTCTTATTGTATTGAGAAAGACAGCAATAAAGGTGACTGTTGTCCGTGGGACAGGACTACGTGGTAAGACGTAACATAGACTTCTGTCCCTTAAACCAACACACTACAGTTCGAGCGGGAAGCGATATAACATGGACTTTTGTTCGGTATTAGCCTATTTTCATTTATGGAAAAATAGGCTTATGAGATCACCTTTTGTCAGTGTGTCTGTCTGTGTGGGCGTATGTGATTCGTGAGTGTGTTCCCCCCTATTAAATCTAAACGGCTAGAGCGATCTAAATGAAAATCAGTACGGTCATAGTACTATTACGGCCGACCCCAACCGTGCCCTGCAAATTTTATTACGTCTCACCAACTTAACATGGTGGCTGTGCGAAATATTTCACCGGCATTCCATATCTCCGAAACTATTACCGATATCACCCTGAAATTTTGTACGATGATAAAAGGCACTACTAGAAATTCACCTA
This sequence comes from Meconema thalassinum, assembly GCA_946902985.2. Classification (NCBI taxonomy): domain Eukaryota; kingdom Metazoa; phylum Arthropoda; class Insecta; order Orthoptera; family Tettigoniidae; genus Meconema; species Meconema thalassinum. The sequence continues at coordinate 887,182,499 of OX336390.1, forward strand.
TGAGACGTTCAAAAACCTGTTAACTGCAAAACGAACATGGTGGCCAGGCGAATTTGAACCTTTTAAATAGACTCTTTTCACGATTTAACAATCCAAATGCAATGAAACTTTACACAACAAATGTTTATGCACATTATAATGCACTGGCATCTAATTTAGATCAATTGTTTACATAACCTCAAGATGGTGGCTGTGCAAATTATTTCCCCGGTATTCCATATCTCCGAAACGATTACTGATATCACCCTGAAATTTTGTATGGTGATAAAGTGTACTACTTGAAGTTTTACTACGAGACTTCCAAAAACCTGTAAAATACAAAACAAACATGGTGGCCAAGCGAATGTGAAACATTTAATAGACTTTTATCGTGATTTACCTATCTGCACGCAGTGAAATATGGTACAGTTAATGTTTATACACATTGTAATGCATTGGCATCTAATTTAGTTCAATTGTTCACATAAGCTCAATATGGCGGCTGCGCGCAATTTTAAAATTTAGTTTCTATTTATTGTGTATTAATCATGCGATCGAAGTGAACGTTTGAATAATGAAGCTACGCCAAAATAGTCATCTAATAGTACATAACTCTATGGCCTACATATATAAAAATCCTACATGGCGACCATCCGAAATATTTAGACGGTTCTCAACATCTACGAATCTATTATAGCAATCAAACTGAAAGTTTGTATGTTGATAGAGGCAATTAACATAATATGTAGGATATATGAAAATAGGCTGTATAGTTTTTCACGGAACTAAGTTACTTGTATCTAAAGTGCATTTCGCTTCACAATTTCAGGAATACTAAAGCCATCTTTTGAGATGTGCTCGAACTACTTGCAAAAACGTAATCAGAAAACAGCGTAGATTACACAAAATATAAGCATACACTTCAATTATTGACAAACAGGATAACTACAAATTGTTGAACGCAAACCTTGCATTTATATTTTAGTAGATAAAGACTGTATTACAGCTCATTATGCAAGGTTTCATTCCATAATTTGTATTTTATTCGAGAAATAAAAATTGTGGTTAAAACATTGTTTATAGACGTAATCGTACATATTTGAATAACATTGAACAATATTAGATGTCAATGTGTTTAACTTTAATGACATAATCATGGTGTCAAATTTCATTGTGCATGGATGATCTGATCACCAGCATGTCGATATGAATATTTGAAATTGATGCGGTTGCTATTGTTTTCATGTATATTAACTGCTTGAAAGCCACATGCGTGAACTTGCTATATAGTCGTTTAGGCTATCACCATACAAAATTTCAGAATATGTTCTGCAATAATTCAGAGATATTGAACACTGAAAATAATTCGCGTGGTCGGCTTATAAGTTTGGTGTAGGCGTATATTATGGAATAGAAATAAAATGCACTGTTGAGGCCTCCGGAGAAGAAAATAACTTACTATCAAATTTCATTAACATCCGTCCAACCGATTAAAGTTATTTGGGGAACACTCACACGGACAAAGGTCGATTTCATAGGCCTCTATTTCGTGTAATGAAAATAGACTAAAAAATAAGGACAATTTAGATTTGTTAATATCGTATTGCTGAAAGCTTTAGCAGTGTGCCATTTCATATGCGATGTCTTATTTACAAGTCTGAACATGTAACCAAGTTGACATGCAGCCGTATCACATTTCGTGCCCTGGTAGCCGAGTCTCAGCTAAATCCGCAATATTAAGGGGTTGATGATAAACATAAATTAAGGGAAAGGGTTTAAATAAATTAACATAGAAATTAAATTACCTCACATTTGAGACAGTTCTTAACATTTCATCTCTCATGGGTTGTGTAAATCAATTAAAAACACTTTCGAATATATTTGAATTTAGTAACTTTCTAGGTGTTTCCTATGTTGATACAACTGGTACTAGTGCTACATCTTCGATACCGTGTCTAAATCTACAATAGTATGATCAGTCTAATAATACGCTTCATTTCCACCACTACCGCTTAAATGTGTCACCAAAATACACGTGTTTTTATAAATACTTCAGAAGCAAAATACAACACAGGTTTCTACAATTTTACCACTATTGTCGACCAAAGTATTATGTGCACTCGAGTTTGAAGGTAGTTTGTGAAGTAACCAATAGACCTACATAAAATCCAATAACATCATCATTTTCATCGTTCTATTTTACGTTAGTTCATGTAGATTTGGAATGTTTAATTGATATATTTTTTATATCACTTGGAACACAAAAAGAGTACGTATTTAAGCGTGTTTCTTATGATGGCACATATGGTACTTGTGCTAAATCTGCGATACCTTGTCTAAATCTACAATAACACAAAAAGAGTACGTTTTTAAGCGTGTTTCAACCATTTGCCACATTTAAGAATTATTATCTCAAAATCCCGTCATCAGATCGAATCCAAATTTTAACACTATATACATTGGACTGTTGTATAATTGGTTTATTATTTTCAAAATGTTGGATGTCCAAGAAACAAAGTTGTTATCATTTTTTTTAAGTAACGTTTTCTCGGCTCGGGGTGGTTGGAAAATGTACTTCTTGGTCGCGTTGTAATCCTTATACATCGAATAGTTATGCTGTATGACTGTGAAATACGTAAATTAATTCACTTATTTTATATCAGTTTGTATTTGTAGGGGGAAAATATGGTTCACCAGCTAGCCGCTCCGGGTAAAGCTGTACAGCGTTGCCGAAATGGGGCCCACACGCATCATAGCGCTCCTCGCTCGGAAGTGATGGGCTCCATTCAGCAACTCCCCGTACAAATACAAACCGACATAAAATAAGTGAATTAATTTACGTATTTCACAGTCATACAGCATAACTTTTTGATGTATAAGGATTACAACGCAACCAAGAATTACATTTTCCAACCACCCCGAGCCGAGAAAAAGTTACCTTACAACAATGGTAACAACTTTGTTTCTTGGACACACACAATTGTGAAATTAATAAACCAGTTATACAACATTCCAATATATATCGGGTTCACATTTAGATTCGATCTGATGTAAGGTTTTGAGATGTGGTAGCATTTGTCGTTTTGAATTCCATAGTAAAGTGAAATTAGATAGTTGACCTAATACAACTGGTGAGATAAACTCGTCTCTGCAGAAAAGGTGCATTTCAGGTACTGTAAAATTAGGGAAGTCTTCCCTAGTAGTTACTTTGCCATGGTGCAGCATCAAGTATTGAGAGTGAGGGTTACCGAGTCACTCACTGTCTACATTAAAGACAGAGTTTATGAAAAGTCTTCTGAAATAAAGAGGAAATGAGGACGAAAGTAGACTTGAAATCGCAGACCATTAGAGCTAAATTGCCATCAAGAGACTCAAGAGCAACGAGTAGGATTCTCCACGGCGGCGCGGTGCCTTGTGATTGTAAATGAAATCACATGGCACAACAGATGTTAGAGTTCGCATAGGAGACGCAATAAAGGAATTCTACTTATTCTCTTCTGAGGTACAAAGACGAAGGTACGGTGGATAAGGGCCATTCATGGTTTATTAAAATATTGTCTTCACGTTTAATCGATTATGTTCATCATCATCATGTTTTTCAGTCAAGCGACTGGTCTGCCCCTACAATGAGTCTTCTCCACGTTGTTCGGTCTTGTGCTGTCCTTTTGACAATTTCATAATTTCGTAGGCCAGAGCTATGTAGGAAAGATCTCATGAAAGTGTTCCGTGGCCTCCCGCGAGGGCGTTTTCCGGGTATTTTGCCTTCTAGAATGTCGATCATCAGGCCACCATGTCGTAACCTGTGGCCAAGCCAGGTGGATCTCCTTCTATATATCTGGCGGATCATTTGCCGTTTTTCCTTTATTCGATCCAGCACCGTTATGTTGGTCATTTTCTCTACCCAGCTGATCTTTTCCATTCGGCGCCAACACCACATCTCAAACGCTTCTAGTCGTTTAATGTCACCTCTATTCATTGACCAGGTCTCACTGCAGTACATTGCAACTGGCCATATGTAGGTCTTAACCAGTTGTTTTCTAAGGCTGAGGGACATCGAGCGTTGACAAATTAGAGAATGCTTTTCACGGAATGCCTGCTTGGCCATGGCTATACGGCTCCTGATTTCAACTTCACATCGTAGGTCTTCTGTGAAGATCTGGCCAAGGTATTTAAAACGATTGACCTGTTGTACTGGTTCTTTATTTATGGTAATATTTAGTTCGTGTTGATACTTACTTATCACCAGAATCTTGGTCTTCTTAAAATTGATTTTCATTCCAAATTCTGTAGCTGTATCATTTAAACATTGCAACATGTTTGTTAATGTATGCGGATTTACTGCAAGTAATGCCAGATCATCAGCAAATTTAATATTCTGGATAAGTCTTCCACCAACTTTCACTCCCATATTAGAACCTTTAAAAGCCCACTTAGTTATAGCTTCAGCGAAGGCATTGAACAGTCCAGGGGGCATCAAACACCCTTGTCGCACACCTTTGCGGATCTTAGCGGGTTCTGATACGTCATTTCCAAGCCGAACAACAGCAGTTTGATTTATATACAGGTCAAATATTAATCTGATTAATCGATGGGGACAACCTATTTGATTCAGAAGAGGAAACAGCTTGTGCCAGCTGACTTTATCAAATGCTTTTTCAAAGTCCACAAAGCACACGTAAAGGTTTCTGTTTACACTTAACATCTTTTCTCCAAGACATCGCAAGGACCCGATTGCATCACGTGTAGACATATTCTTTCGAAAGCCAAATTGAGAGTTGTCTAGATACTGTTCGATGTATATTTCCATCCTTTTCCTTAAAATCTGCAGAAGTATCTTTGATGCATGAGGGATGAGACTAATGGTCCGATAGTCACTACATTCAACTGGTACAGTCTTCTTTGGAATTGGATTATGTTATCTGATTTATTTTTTACCTTAGCGATGTTCTTTTAAATTTGTCTGACTCACAAACGTAATTGACTGACAGGCAGAGTTACACAGTCTGCTGTGCTTTAAGTTGTGGGATCGTATCTCAACGCAGATGGTTACCATATGAGGGTTTCTGAATTCAAGATGCCTATGCCACGTTAAATGTTTCCTTGTGATAAAACTTTCCCTGGCGTATCTTAAGCCATATCAATTAACAAAAGGTTCTTTGAAGAACTATGTAGCCTGATTTTCTTAAAATTCAACAGACAATACCAGCTACTCACATATTCATAATATTACCATCAACTACCTAATTATCATGGCAACACTGGCATTGGTTATTTACACCATAAATTCAGGTACTATTTCAGTATTAGTGTGCTATATTCCACAGGCCTTAACGCTGACTAAAAATACGAAATTAATGAGACAGAATACATGATGAAATTAATAAAATCAGTACACAACTTACATGGATCGAAGGATAAGACATTGATGTGGAATTTTGTCTTTAAAGCACTGCTATAACATATTATACGGAAGTGCCTCTCAACGCGTCCGAGGTGATATATGGTCACATTGACACCATCAGTACCGTCTTCCAAAGAATAAAATGTTGCATTAGAAGCACGTTCAGTTAAGACGGATCACCGTAACCTGTACTAACTGCCATATCTCAACTAATTAACCACGAATTCACTGGAATGTAGGCCTAACAAATATTGTTGTACCACTACGGGTAGTGCCCGAAATTACTATAATTCACTATCAATACACAACTATAAACATTGTATCTGATAAGTTAAATTCATTTCTGTAGAACTACAGTACTGATTTACATGTAAAATGCTTTATTATAACATTTGAATTGCCACGGTGGGTGAGTGGTTAACGTGTCGGACTACTAACCCCAAGCTTGCAGTTTCTCTCCTGGCCATGCTAAGTGATTTTTGAAAGGCGGCAAAAATTACGACACGGATGTCATACGATGTTGGCATGTTAAAGAACCCATTTGAATTCAGTAGGTCGTGTTCATAATGGCAAAATTAATCTAGGAAGTTTCCGCCAACACAAAGTCCTCATTTCTCTACTAGAAAGCGCTATAGTGTTCAAGGAGCTTAGATATCTAACCTCCTTGACTTCCATAGCGCTTCAAGGAACAACGAAATTCAAATAGCAAGCTACCCTCTGGGTGCCAAATAACAAAGCTTGAACCCGGCACACGAAGCCCATGTTATTAATATTATTATATTATTATGATTATTAATTGTTAGATAAAACATTGTAATGACAAGATTCTTAAGGACACCGAATACTGTTAATCTCAAATTATTAAAGCCGCCTTGTCAAACTCTAGAAAGTAGTTTAATAATTAAGGCGGCTTTTATAATTTGAGATTAATATCAGTCAACACGGATAATATTTAATACCCTCTTCATAATGGTTCATGACTATGCATTTTAACGGACATTGTTTCCGTTGAAAATAACATTACATTATGGTTGAATTAAAAGCCATTTAGTCCTCCCATTACAATATATTGTATTTTAAAGTACTTCACAAAACATATTTTGTTCAATTCCTTACGAAGTTAGCTAGAAGCAATTGTCCACTAATTAGGTGCACTTTTCTTAGAATAAAGTTGTCGGATTCCAGAAGAATTGTAGTGTAAGATTCCTAATATCTTATGTGACGTAGTCGGTGAAATATTAGTTGCAATCCTTGAAAATGGAATTATGGTAACAAAATGAAATTCCTGTCAAACATTGTGGACACTGTTATGAATATTCTTAATATCTTGCACGGGCTGTACTGTACACAGGCCTGTTTATAACAGGAAAAAAACAGACTATTATCAGTAATAATGAGCAAGACAAAAGAGCACCAAAAATAAATATAATTTTTTAACGCTCGCTCTGAACATCAGGGTCAGGTTGACCCTGCAAGGCTCCTTAAAAGTAACCTTGCACACACAGTGGAACAGAGAGATCTTTGTGGACTTGATGTAATTTCAGTATGGAGTCACAAGAGATAGCAGACACCCTTACAATGCTTAACAACCCTATAGAACAGTGTTTAATTCCCCGGAAGGGTCACACTGACCCTGGAGTCGAAAGAAAGTATATTTTTCTTACCGTGTTTTGTGTTCAGTGTTGATGATAACATGCGTTGTTGGATTCAAGGTACTTCAATGTTTATTTTCGCATTGCATGCTGGCTGTTATTAGTGTTATTAGTGTTGTAGAATACCTTTTAACTTTATGGTGCGAGTTGTCCAAAAAATTACTGGGAGGAAAGTTTTGTGCAATAGAAACAGTGATTAAAACACATTTGTAACTAAACAATGACCGACAGCAGCGGCTATGCTGGCTAAAGCGCAGCGTTAGGTCATGGGGCCAAACTCTCTGCTGACTCGGTAGACGCGTGGGTTCGAGCCCCACTGTCAGCCGTCCTTGAAATAGTTTTCCGTGGTTTCCCATTTTCAACACCGGGCAAATGCTGACAGGCCACGGCCGCTTCCTTCCACATCCCTGCCCAGTTTCATTCATCTTCATCCATTCCATCTCTCATCCCGACGCTCAGGTCGCCCACGGGCGTCGACTAGAAAGACCTGCACTCGGCCTCCCAGGAGGCCACACGAAAAAAATAAAATAAACAATGTATATTTTGTTGTAGCAGATCTTATAACAATGATCCCAGAGTATGTCAGAATGAGTGCTAAAGGAAATATGTGCAACCCATACATGGTAATTAGAGCAATCTATGTAAGGGTCACCGTGACCCTGGTTTGCAGATGATGTAATCGTTATAGACGTGTGCAGAGTGAGGGTTAATACAAAAAATCTAAAGCTATGTTAATTACGCACATACGTATGAGGTCTTCTTAACAAAATTTGGTTTGTTGAAGTTCCTCAGTTGTGATCATGAAAATCCATTGAGATATCTTATAATGGGGACGACTAAATAGGATTAAAATGCAAACATGTAATATTCATTAGCACACATACCCCGGTGAATTTTCAAACGGTGATTTTCAGCATAGTGACAATAACTTTAAGGGTGGGGAGAAAATAATTAGTTGACGGTAAATATCCCTCTGTTTTATGGATTAATATTGCATTGTAGTAATTTGAGGAAATAATAGCAGAGGCATATTAATATGTGGCTCATTACAGAAATGGAATCACAGCAATTCGTGAGTAATTTCGCGAAATATCCAGTTTGAATACAATATTCACTAGCCATAAGATTGTCTCTACCACCTCTTGGATACAAGCTGTTTAGTTATCCGGCTTGGATAATATAGAAATAGAATTGTCGTGTTGGAAGCCATTTTAAGTGTTGCCATAGCAATCGAAAATTAAACGTTCTTCAGTCAGTCAACATGATTGTACGCAATTTATTACAATGGCTGGTTCCCTAATCCCAAAAAATTAGCCTACATGAGATTAATATATAACTTAATCTTATGTTCTTTTCAGGATTAGGGAAGCACCCATTACAATAAATTGCGTACAATCATGTTGACTAACTGAAAAGCATTTAATTTTCCATAGAAATCGAAGTAACACCTTTCACAGGCAGTAACTGTGGCAAGAAGGCTATTACTCAGCCATACTCACACATCAAAAGCTTCCATATAATCTCAGCCATAAAAGAGATTGAGTTCTTGTTGTTTGTACATTAAAGTTGTGAAGGTGTTTACAGTTAAAATTAGCTACATAAACATCACTTGAATTTTATCCTGGCTCCGTGGCTAAATGGTTAGCGTGCTAGGCTTTGGCCCGAAGTGCCGCGTGTTCGATTCCCGGCCGAGCCATCAGGAATTTTAATCTCCTGGGGGTAATTCCCGTGGCTCGGGGACTGGCTGTATGTGACTTCTTCATCATCACTTGATCTTCATTACGACACACAGGTCGCCCGCGGCCGTCAACTAGAAAGACCTGCACTCGGCCTCTCCGTAGGCCACACGAAAAAGAATAAACTTCAATTCTAAAAAGCCCCGATTTAAGGAAGAATATAAACTAAAATTCTGGAAACTGCCTTTGATATTTGTTTTAAGGAGGAATGATCTTAAAGAGTTGTCCTCGTGGTGTAGAGGCTGGCAATCTTGGCTGCCCCTGTGGAAGTCTGGGTTTGATTCCCGGCCCTGCCAAGAAAGAGGGCTGGAACAGGGTACACTCAGCCTCGTGAGAAAGACTGAGAAGAGGTGGCTACGATTCCCCCAGTTCAGCCATCTGGGTGATTTTGTCCACCACGTATGGCACACTCTAGGTAACACTAAGCAGTCTAGGGCCTGAAACGTTAACGGCTAGTGAGCTTGAAAGTTGTCGACCATGAGTAGTCAAGTTTTTGAACTAGGTTCGTTCACTCTCTTTTCTAGTGTCTTTGGTACCTGAACTAGGTTCGTTCATTCTCTTTTCTAGTGATTTGGACCTTCTCCTCTTTACTTTTCATATCTTCCTTTATGTCTTTACCTCATTCCAAGTCTCTTATACTTCAAGCGTTCAGGACAATCCTTTCCCTCTAACGTATTTTCTTGTACTTTATTTTGCTTTATTATTATTTCTTTCATTGTGTGATGCAAATCAGTTGTAAAGGAATTAATGATAATACGTGTCGTAATTGTAATCGTTCTCATCACCACCCCTAACATTATGGGGCCAGATGATTCGGATTACCCGCCCATAAAGACAACAACTAACTATCTATGACAGAATTCTCTAACAGAGGAGCTCGTAATGCAGCACTTCTCTTGGTGAATTAGAGTCAATCAGGGTAGCGCTGCAAGAGGTAACACACCTCGGGGAAGGTACTTGGTATGCTTGTGTGGCTGCAAGTGTTGGTTAGGGAACATGATCACTCACTCGATTATATTCCGCTTTCATGAATCCGAGAATGAATTCATTATACATACAGAAGATTACTGAAATGAATTATACATACTAATGAAGCTTTGTGGTCACAGGTTACTGCCTACTTCCTGAAGTTGGACTGTAAATTTAATTTAGACAGAGTGCTTTGAAGCGATTCTTTCAATTGTCCTCAGCTACATTCTATAAACAGGTTGTACTTTAGTCAGTCGGCTCGTTAACGGAACCTCCATTCCTTTGGGCGGCTAATATTATCAATGTTTGAGCACAAATGATCGCTGATTTGAGAATTGTCATCCGACAGTCAAAGTAAATGGGAGACGAGGTCCGAAAAACCTTCTAATTCCTATATACAAATCAAAGTTTTGAATTAAAGTGATAGGAGCCATTTTTCAGTTTTGCCTAGTTCTATGAATTAACAAATTCACAAAGAAATTTGATACAATGGTCCGGCTAGCTCAAAACAGTTGCCAGTGTTTCGCCCCAGTGTACCAATGGGCTCTTCAGTTGGTTATGGTACACCTCACCAAGACGCGTGGCTAGTACATACTGTATCAAATTTCTTTGTGAATTTGTTAATGCACATAGCTCAATCGGACAATTTTACATCCTGTTTCCTTCGGGAACAGATATTTCCAATAGTTCTATGAAAGAAAGCTTTTCAGTCGGTCAACACAAATTGTGCCCAATTACATTAGGCGAAAAAATTCATTTAGCTAAACTAAGCAACCCAGATAATCTAAATGAACACACATTCATGGAGAGTTCACCCATATTCGCTCTTAGGCAACAACCCCGTCAGAAAAAAAGGTAACACCATAACGAGATAAGCCAGGCAATGCATGGAAGTCGGGGATAATCATGGTAAATATGCTAAGCGGGAGGGATGTACGTTGTACCATATTCTCAACAAACCAAGTCCTAAGGTAGGCAGTATTTAACGAATTCAACAAGCCCCAATAAATCTGTAGTGCTTAAAGAGGATGCATTAGTTTATGCGAGTAAGGGAAGAGATTGGTCGTTAATAGTTAAAATCGACCTTTACCATTGGCATACATTATCACAGGTTAGGTCGTTGCCGATTCATGACACAACTAACTAAACCAAGAAAGGTTTAAAGTAGCAACAACAGATGGCGCGGACAGGACGTAGACTAGGGGTTTAGTAACCAAGTCAACAGAACAACAAGTAGATAGCACTACTTGTGGTGGACTCCGAAACTAAAGGATTTCGTAGCAATCAGTCCGAGTTGAGCAGTGAATGAGAGCGGCCACCGCAATGACTCAAGTTTCAAATACCAGCTACGTTTACATATCCTTATTCCATTCTAGTGCAGTGTATCATTTGTGTATTCACCACATTACACTAGGCCACCAGTTTAAATAGGAATGGTCGGGGCCGATAACCTAGATGTTAGGCCCCTTAAAACGACAATTATCATCATAAATAGGAATGGTTGATTTAGAACATAAATAACAAAATAGTGTAAACAACATCATTCTTGAAGTTAGTCACAATAATAGTTCAATAGTACACAGGTTATCTTTCTTAAACTACATTAATAATAATTCAACAACTATAGAAGTGAGCAATACTATCTGTAAATAAGTTTGACCCGTTACTCAAGTTTAACGAACTTATGTAATCTAAACATTCTATATGGTACAGAGTCATCGAAAAATAATGCCTAGATTTTCAATAATTGCTATAAACACTATTAAAGGTAATGTGACGGTTTTAGCCTTAAAACACCGATAGTGGTGACTACGCTCGCTAAAATGCAGCGTTAGGTCATGGGGCCAAGCTCTCTGCTGACTCGATAGACGCGTGGGTTCGAGCCCCACCGTCGGCCGTCCTTGAAATGATTTTCCGTGGTTTCCCCATTTTTAACACCAGGCAAATGCTGGGATGGTACCTTCTGACAGGCCACGGCCGCTTCCTTCAACATCCTTGCCCCATTTTATTCATCTTCATCCATTCCATATCTCATCCCGGCACGCAGGTCACCCACGGGCGTCGACGACAATGACCTGCACTCGGCCACTCAGGAGGCCACACGAAAAAATAGACGAAAAACTCCTTAAAACGCGGGGAAAAGATTAAATTTCTGTTTCATACCTTACTATACGTTTCAAAGTGAGCTCAGTTTGCTGCTCTGTAGACGTCTAATGTGTGTCAATGTGTGGTGCGGGTTAGGCTACTTCATGACCAGGTTATTGGACCTTTCTTTTTCGCTGAAAAAACATTATTTTTTTAGTCGTTTACCCTCTAGGTTGGTGGAACCCACGGACTCAGCGAGGGAACTCACCACCACCGCCTCTACGGGCAGTGTCCTAGAGCTGGGAACATCGAATCGGAAGGGATACAACTGGTGAGGTGGGATTGGCACCTCGCCCAGGCGGCCTCTCCTGCAAAGCGAACATGGGCCTCATGAGGGAAGGTAAGGGATGGTTAGGATGGATAGACAAGGAAGAGGGAAGGAGGCGACCGTGGCCTTGAAGAAGGTACTGCCCCCGTAATTGAATTATGTAGAGACCACGGTGGCTATATTTGAAATTATGATTAGAGTTATGGCTGTCATAGTTATGACGTGGGTAGTCATGACGTAAGCACGGATGACGTAAATGTTATGCCAGCAAGCTACTTGAGCTGAGATTCTCAGTGACGTCAGCATTTAGTCCAGAATGTTCCAAGATGTACGACGCAGTCGCAGGAAACGAGGAATTCTGCTGAGGAAGAAACTATGCTATTGGAGGAGAGGCATGAACCAATGAACGATAGTTTAAAGGAAGACGGAGATTGCTGAAACTATGGCATTTTTATGACTTTTTGAATGCAGAATTGTGGAAATCCATTTGCAGTAAAAGCATTGATTTGGAATTTTGATGAAATTTATTTTCAGTTTTTGAATTTTGAAAATCCGTCATGTATTAACGAAGTTGGAAGTTCTAGCGATGACGTAGTATCACGCTTTGGAAGGGATGGTAACGCCCCTCGAGAAGGTAATAAAAGGGCTTGCGCAGAAGAAAGGAGTCTCTTCTCTTCTCTTCTCTTTCGTTCGCTGATCATTCTGAGATCTAATGCTCAGATCATCGAAGTATTTGTGAAAGTCATTTTCTTATATATTCAATATAGTGAGACATCAAAGTGAACAGCAAGTGAAAAGAATCGTTTTTATAACGCGTGGCGAGGCCACTATGTTAACGAGATACAGGTCAAACTAGGTGAAGTTGAAACGGACCTTAGAAAGCTTATACAAGTTTAACTTCAAACAGTTAGCGGTCTACGATAACATAATTGTATTGTGCAGTACTACATGCAATTATAGTGAAAAGCTGAACAACTTCGACCGAGTACTTCAAAAGATATTCACAATTGTATACGACTGGCAAAAGTGATTATCTCACCACTAGAGAAACACTTTTGTATAAGCCAGAAACAACGCAAGGCTAACGCTGCGAGTGGAGTAGAAAGACTTCAGATTGCTTGCTTACAGAACGATACAGTATAATGGAGCATTTGAATACGGCAGTTTGTTCTTTTGACATTACAACTGAAGTGCAAATGGAGGGCTAAGAAGGCTTATTGCAATTGGGACATACTTCATTGGAGTAAGATGGCGACATGGAACTTCGCTAATTGCTATTCCACACAAGCGAACATGCGGTGAATACCATCTACACCCATGTTTCGTAAGTAAAGGCTGAATACCATCGAACAGCCATAAAAACAATTTCATACTCTGAATATGAATAATTTCTTCGGAAATTTCTACAAAACGTCATGATGATTGTCTACTGGAACTTCAGGAAATTTTCAAGAGAGGTCAGGGTAGTCCCGACTCACAAAGAAGATTATTGCCGGAAGGATGTCTATTCGTTTTCGAGGAGCAGAGCGATTCACGGAGAAGGAAGCAGTTCGATTCTCCGAGGGTGCTATTTCCTATTTCGAGGATGGAGCTCAGCTTTAACGTGGTGAAATGGATCCATCAGCAGTCTTCTTTGGGGAATTTTCCTCTGGAACGTCAATCGGCAGATAAGGTAGTCGTGAACGTTTATTGTATTTGAGTAACCTAGTAATGTTTGAGCAACCATTTTCCCATATTTTTACCCTCATGTATTTTTGCCTTATTTTCTTGTTGAGATTCTTATTCTCAGTACACCTTGATGAATTTTGCATTTTTCGACGATTTATTAAGACATTGTTATGTCATGGGCATAGTTAACGATTTTGAATCAGTTGAGACTGATATTTAGATTTTTCAGTAATTAATATTTTTTTTGTAGTCACGATTTGACTGTAAGTTAATGATTTTTATGGCAGATTTAAATTCAGACAGCGGTCACTTTATTAAAGTAATTCAACCCCAGTTTAATTACTTTGAACAATTTTCTGTCATCATCAAGAAGGAAGAACATTTAAATGATTTTAGAGCGTTAAAATCTTACGTTATCGACGATCTTGGAAATACTAGTCGTTATTTGTATTGATTGCAACACAGACATTTATCGTCAGTTATGAATGAACATTGCATTATAGACAATTTTGTGAAAGAGTAATGTTAATAATGAATTATTGAATGCATTAAAGTCAAGTACTTTTGTTAGGAGTTTTTCTCAATTAGAGAATTATATAACGATATTTGCATTCCCCAGTCTAATTGGATTCTATTCGACTACTTTGCAGTTTAGTCGCACTTTATTTGAAGATAGTATTTTCATACTACAATTTTTCTTTTAAGATGTTAATCTTAAATTTTGATAGACCAGATAGGCGTATATAAGCGTATTCACTATTAAATTTGTTTGTGATTGGCAAGTTTTGACTTCATTTCAGTTCATGAATGAAATCTACGAAGGTTAAATAGAAAAACAGTTTTGAAACAATTTATGATTATAAAATTTTTAAGTGGAACTATGAATGTATAATCGCTAGTGCAGCGCGTGTTGAAAGTCGCTGAGATATAATGCCCTTGAATATGAAGGAAGTTCCCACAGGAATAAATGTTAAAGAATTATTTGTGGAAGTTTTGTAAGTGATGTGAAAGTTGTAAATGCCATATAGATTAATATATGATGATTTTGGGCATATTTTAGTGCAGATTGTGCATTAACTTATTAGCGAAGGATTTTCCGCTGGAGTAAGATTGTTATAGTTCGTTGAAAATTAATCAAGTGATTTACTGTTATAATTAACACGAGTTTTGAAAGAATTTGAGACAAGATGTTGAATGAAGGTTGCCGTCACAAATTATTATTAAAAAACTTTATTAAACCGGATTGTGACATTAACATGTATAACTAACCTTCATTGGTCGATTATATTAAACAGGATTATAAAATTACCAACCGAATGAACATGTGGCTAATGTATTTATTAAATTAATAATTTAAACAATTTAAATGTTAATAGTGTAAATAATTGTTGTAAATATTTTTGAAAATAATATGAAACGAGAGTAATGTTAAAGGCGTGCTTATAATATTTTTTTTTTGTCTTTGACAAATATTATAAACAATTTCTAATTGTTATAAATAATTTATGTGATTTTGTTGTAAACATTTAAGAGCTAGTTAAATATTTGGATTGAAGTTAACAAGTTTAAGAAATTATGTAATGATCCATTAGGATGTGATCAAAGTACTTGAAAGATTTGCGTAAATATAATGTGAGTTGTCTTGTAAGACATTTAAAAGTTTGAGAGTGCAGGCTGGATTCTTACGTAACATAGCGTGTGAGAAGGGAGTGCATTTGACCGGTATGCAGCAGGCTGGAAGGTAGCCCGCAGCTGTGTCAACATATGGTTTTCAGAGAGTGAGGTCGTACACTCCGGCCTTGCGTCTATAAATACCATTCTCTTGTTTATTAAAAGGAAACAAATGCTTTATATATGTCACACCTTGACGTCCTTTTCCAATCCAATAGTGTTATGAATATTACAGTATTTGGAGCTCTTGGGAGCTAAAATGTTTTATATATCATGTTGTATAATAATTTTGCAAGTCCTACTGGAGGACGTAGTCAGATTGACTTGGGCTACTGATAGCCACGTATATTTTGTTGTGTTAGGAAAATCAGACCCTTTATTAGAAATAAAGCTTTTTGTACAGTTCAAAGTTCTCGTCTTCGTTTCTGGTTCATTTTTAAATGTCATGGCGGAGATTATTGTGTGAACAGACTTTTAGTGATCCTGTTGTCAACTCAAACCCCGAGATAATTAAGAGGTAAGCAACGGTAAGTATGCTCCCCCGTCTATTTTGGTGTGTTCCACAATGATTTCCTGTGAATTTCTGTGCTCTTATCTCGATAGTATCTGTCAGTGCCATTTTCATTGATGTAACTGTGCCGGTGCGATTGATAATTGGCAATCCGATTGAGGGGGCGGATATCTGACAGCCTACTATCCAGGTAAACGGGGACAGAAAGATTGGCGATCCAAGAGCGTGGGGCTGAGTCAACAGTAAGATTGACCCTAATATGTGGGACGAATTCGACAAAACTGGATCACCAGGTTGAACACTAGAAAGATTGACAAACCTAGAACGTGAGGTTCGATTAGACTCAAATAAAGAGGTTGATTCTTTGTTAGATGTCTAGGCCAATTGTAGTATTTAAGAGTGTGATTATATAGGAATTAAATGTTGTATTGTATTAGGAAAATTACACTCAGAAAAGATCAGATCTTATACAACTTGAGAAAAGTTAAATGGGCAGGAAACTTAGAAAAATCGCCTATAATCTGGAATCTTATTTTATTTGACCGGCTTATGACACTTTAGTCATATTAAAGATAAAATTAATTATTTGGATTGTAAATGTAAATTATTTGTGTTAGGATATTTTAAAATGAGCCAGAGAAATTTGAACATGTGCTTGAGTTTGTTTCAACATGAAGTATCTTCGAATATTAATTATAAGGTAGTTATAAGTTAGATTTAAGACAGAAAATTGATCAAATTATATATATGGTGAAAAGTGTTGCTCAAACGTTGTTATTTTGCTCTTTTTGATGTATGTCCCTACAGCAATCCATTTTGAATAATAATATTATAATGGCAGATGAAAGTTTGAGGTTGATGCTAGAGGAGATGTCTGCTAACTTGAAAGCTAGCATGACTAGTAGCATGAAGCAGATGCTGAATGAAAGCATGAAGGAGAATAATAGTAATTTGTCTGCTAATTTAAATGCAAGAATGGAGGAGAATGCTAGTACTTTGTCTGCTAATTTGAAAGCTAGCATGGATGAAAGTTTGAAGGGTATCCAAACTAGTGCTGCTAATTTGGAGGATAATATGTCGCGTTTACAGATTAATACCCTAGGAATTGAGAATACTGTAACGGACATCCGCACAGATGTATCTAATGTCCATAAAAATGTTGATGATGTTAAATTTGATGTGTCTAAGGTACAGAGAGACCTTACAATGTTAAATTTAGATGTAGCTAATGTCCGAGGGGATATTTCTTGTGCTAGAGCCGAAGTAGTTGTTGTCAAAAACGATGTAGCGACTGTCCAAGACAAGGTCGAGGAAGTCCAGAAAGAAATTCAAAAAGCTAGAACAGATGTATCCAATGTTCAGGTAGACATTAACAACATTCATGCGGATATAACTGAGGTGCAAAGTGATGTAACTAAGATTCAGGTAGAGGTCAACACAGTTTTCGTAGATATCACTAAAGTCCAAACTGATGTCAATAAAGTCAGGGAAGAAATCGAAAACTCAAAAACTCTTTGTACGCGTAATATAACTGCATTAACGACTAGGTTAGTCGACGAATCGGTTAGAACAACAAAGTCTTTAGCAGAGTTGAATTATGACGTAGAGGTCATGAGAACACAGGTATTAGACCACAATAGAGTATTAAAAGAGGATATCGAAGTAGACATAGCCGAGATGTTAACAGCAAACGTAGCGGTATGGAAAGACGAATGGAATAAGTCAAGTGGGGAACATGTAACCCAAATTCAGGAAAGGATTGAAAGAAAACTTGCCAGTACGCAGATAGAAATTAATAATGAGGTAGTACAGATTAGAAAAGATTTAAGCGTCAGGATAAATTCGCTATCCGAAAAACAAGTTGACGATAGAACACAACTAGATCAGGATATGCAAACTTTAAAATCTACATTAGAGGATCAAATTCATAAAGTTGTCTCGGATGTAAATGAAACGACGAGTAAACTGAAAAATTTGAAGTTAGGAGAGGCTAGTTTAATGGAGAACTACAAGGAAGAGATAGTCAAGAAAGTCTTAACAGAAATCACCGATAAGGATACAGAAGGCTTAGCTTGCGAATTGAACAGGAAGCATACCAGAAGATGTCACCTAGATCTAGAAGAAAGAGACGTGACTCCTGAAGAACGTGTATCCAGATTCAGAGAGGAGGATGACGAGAGGAATATGGAATCTGAGTGGAATTATCGAGATAGTGGGAAAAACTATCCGGATTCATATCCAAGGAACGTGACGGTCATTAGGAATTTCGAGGACAAACCACAAAAATTCAGTAACACTGATAGTTTGACACCTATAGAGTATGTAAGGAATCTCAAAGATTATTTCATCGAAGCTCACATTCCCAGAGAGAGAGAGATGAAGATTGTAGAGAGATATCTGATTGGAGGACCCCTTGAATGGTTTAGAGCTTTTAGATATACATTCAGCAAATTTGACGAGTTTGCAGAGGCATTAATCAAACGATTTTGGTCCATAGAAGCGCAGAATTCGTTAAGAGCGGAGGTATATTCAAGGAAATACTCAGGTACTCTTCCAACGAGGTACGCTGATTTCTTTACGAGTCAGTTGTCCCGCTTGAGATTTTTGCAACCCCCATTGTCCACGGAGCAACTAATAGATGCGATTTCTCGTATGCTGCCAGTTGAGGTGAGGAGACTTATAATTTCGTCCAACATCAGGGATTTATCCAGCATGGATGAATTACTAAGAAGGTTAGACTACACAAGTCCAATGCCTAACGTAGTCCAGAAAGGTCAAAGGCAAGAGTATAAGGAAATCAATACGGTATACATGGACCAAGTCCAACAAACTGACAAGCCAGAGGAGGAGAAAACTGACAATGTAGGTCCTCACAGGAATAATCAGTTTAGAAATTACAGATCACAAGGTTACCGACCATATCAACAGAGAAGGGGTTGGAACTACAACCGAGGAAACTATAATGGAAGAGGCAGATATTATAACAATAATGGGTATAATCGTAACTATAATAGGAATAACCAAAACCAAAATAGAAACCAGAATACTCAAGGTCAGGTTATGACACCTGAGCAATATCAGCAAAGAGAAAAGGAAAGCCAGCAATACTTAAAAGAATTAAGGGATAAAGAAGCTGACAATCAAAGGAAAAGGCAAGATGTTGTAATCGATCCTGGTCCTTCTACGAGCCAGCAGAACTTAGAAAATAGAAATACTGGTCAGAAGAGGAATTAGAGAGGAAAGAATACATTAACCACATACAACCCAGAATAGAAGAAATATGATTAAGGAACATAGAGGAAATATCATACTAGAGTAAGCCAGTAATAATTCAATTTCGTGTTCAAGAGAGTTGAGATACTTGTAACATTGAGTTTAAAAACAATTTGCAACTGTTTTTAAAACGTGGTGGGAGGAGAATGCCCCCGTAATTGAATTATGTAGAGACCACGGTGGCTATATTTGAAATTATGATTAGAGTTATGGCTGTCATAGTTATGACGTGGGTAGTCATGACGTAAGCACGGATGACGGAAATGTTATGCCAGCAAGCTACTTGAGCTGAGATTCTCAGTGACGTCAGCATTTAGTCCAGAATGTTCCAAGATGTACGACGCAGTCGCAGGAAACGAGGAATTCTGCTGAGGAAGAAACTATGCTATTGGAGGAGAGGCATGAACCAATGAACGATAGTTTAAAGGAAGACGGAGATTGCTGAAACTATGGCATTTTTATGACTTTTTGAATGCAGAATTGTGGAAATCCATTTGCAGTAAAAGCATTGATTTGGAATTTTGATGAAATTTATTTTCAGTTTTTGAATTTTGAAAATCCGTCATGTATTAACGAAGTTGGAAGTTCTAGCGATGACGTAGTATCACGCTTTGGAAGGGATGGTAACGCCCCTCGAAAAGGTAATAAAAGGGCTTGCGCAGAAGAAAGAAGTCTCTTCTCTTCTCTTCTCTTTCGTTCGCTGATCATTCTGAGATCTAATGCTCAGATCATCGAAGTATTTGTGAAAGTCATTTTCTTATATATTCAATATAGTGAGACATCAAAGTGAACAGCAAGTGAAAAGAATCGTTTTTATAACGCGTGGCGAGGCCACTATGTTAACGAGATACAGGTCAAACTAGGTGAAGTTGAAACGGACCTTAGAAAGCTTATACAAGTTTAACTTCAAACAGTTAGCGGTCTACGATAACATAATTGTATTGTGCAGTACTACATGCAATTATAGTGAAAAGCTGAACAACTTCGACCGAGTACTTCAAAAGATATTCACAATTGTATACGACTGGCAAAAGTGATTATCTCACCACTAGAGAAACACTTTTGTATAAGCCAGAAACAACGCAAGGCTAACGCTGCGAGTGGAGTAGAAAGACTTCAGATTGCTTGCTTACAGAACGATACAGTATAATGGAGCATTTGAATACGGCAGTTTGTTCTTTTGACATTACAACTGAAGTGCAAATGGAGGGCTAAGAAGGCTTATTGCAATTGGGACATACTTCATTGGAGTAAGATGGCGACATGGAACTTCGCTAATTGCTATTCCACACAAGCGAACATGCGGTGAATACCATCTACACCCATGTTTCGTAAGTAAAGGCTGAATACCATCGAACAGCCATAAAAACAATTTCATACTCTGAATATGAATAATTTCTTCGGAAATTTCTACAAAACGTCATGATGATTGTCTACTGGAACTTCAGGAAATTTTCAAGAGAGGTCAGGGTAGTCCCGACTCACAAAGAAGATTATTGCCGGAAGGATGTCTATTCGTTTTCGAGGAGCAGAGCGATTCACGGAGAAGGAAGCAGTTCGATTCTCCGAGGGTGCTATTTCCTATTTCGAGGATGGAGCTCAGCTTTAACGTGGTGAAATGGATCCATCAGCAGTCTTCTTTGGGGAATTTTCCTCTGGAACGTCAATCGGCAGATAAGGTAGTCGTGAACGTTTATTGTATTTGAGTAACCTAGTAATGTTTGAGCAACCATTTTCCCATATTTTTACCCTCATGTATTTTTGCCTTATTTTCTTGTTGAGATTCTTATTCTCAGTACACCTTGATGAATTTTGCATTTTTCGACGATTTATTAAGACATTGTTATGTCATGGGCATAGTTAACGATTTTGAATCAGTTGAGACTGATATTTAGATTTTTCAGTAATTAATATTTTTTTTGTAGTCACGATTTGACTGTAAGTTAATGATTTTTATGGCAGATTTAAATTCAGACAGCGGTCACTTTATTAAAGTAATTCAACCCCAGTTTAATTACTTTGAACAATTTTCTGTCATCATCAAGAAGGAAGAACATTTAAATGATTTTAGAGCGTTAAAATCTTACGTTATCGACGATCTTGGAAATACTAGTCGTTATTTGTATTGATTGCAACACAGACATTTATCGTCAGTTATGAATGAACATTGCATTATAGACAATTTTGTGAAAGAGTAATGTTAATAATGAATTATTGAATGCATTAAAGTCAAGTACTTTTGTTAGGAGTTTTTCTCAATTAGAGAATTATATAACGATATTTGCATTCCCCAGTCTAATTGGATTCTATTCGACTACTTTGCAGTTTAGTCGCACTTTATTTGAAGATAGTATTTTCATACTACAATTTTTCTTTTAAGATGTTAATCTTAAATTTTGATAGACCAGATAGGCGTATATAAGCGTATTCACTATTAAATTTGTTTGTGATTGGCAAGTTTTGACTTCATTTCAGTTCATGAATGAAATCTACGAAGGTTAAATAGAAAAACAGTTTTGAAACAATTTATGATTATAAAATTTTTAAGTGGAACTATGAATGTATAATCGCTAGTGCAGCGCGTGTTGAAAGTCGCTGAGATATAATGCCCTTGAATATGAAGGAAGTTCCCACAGGAATAAATGTTAAAGAATTATTTGTGGAAGTTTTGTAAGTGATGTGAAAGTTGTAAATGCCATATAGATTAATATATGATGATTTTGGGCATATTTTAGTGCAGATTGTGCATTAACTTATTAGCGAAGGATTTTCCGCTGGAGTAAGATTGTTATAGTTCGTTGAAAATTAATCAAGTGATTTACTGTTATAATTAACACGAGTTTTGAAAGAATTTGAGACAAGATGTTGAATGAAGGTTGCCGTCACAAATTATTATTAAAAAACTTTATTAAACCGGATTGTGACATTAACATGTATAACTAACCTTCATTGGTCGATTATATTAAACAGGATTATAAAATTACCAACCGAATGAACATGTGGCTAATGTATTTATTAAATTAATAATTTAAACAATTTAAATGTTAATAGTGTAAATAATTGTTGTAAATATTTTTGAAAATAATATGAAACGAGAGTAATGTTAAAGGCGTGCTTATAATATTTTTTTTTTGTCTTTGACAAATATTATAAACAATTTCTAATTGTTATAAATAATTTATGTGATTTTGTTGTAAACATTTAAGAGCTAGTTAAATATTTGGATTGAAGTTAACAAGTTTAAGAAATTATGTAATGATCCATTAGGATGTGATCAAAGTACTTGAAAGATTTGCGTAAATATAATGTGAGTTGTCTTGTAAGACATTTAAAAGTTTGAGAGTGCAGGCTGGATTCTTACGTAACATAGCGTGTGAGAAGGGAGTGCATTTGACCGGTATGCAGCAGGCTGGAAGGTAGCCCGCAGCTGTGTCAACATATGGTTTTCAGAGAGTGAGGTCGTACACTCCGGCCTTGCGTCTATAAATACCATTCTCTTGTTTATTAAAAGGAAACAAATGCTTTATATATGTCACACCTTGACGTCCTTTTCCAATCCAATAGTGTTATGAATATTACAGTATTTGGAGCTCTTGGGAGCTAAAATGTTTTATATATCATGTTGTATAATAATTTTGCAAGTCCTACTGGAGGACGTAGTCAGATTGACTTGGGCTACTGATAGCCACGTATATTTTGTTGTGTTAGGAAAATCAGACCCTTTATTAGAAATAAAGCTTTTTGTACAGTTCAAAGTTCTCGTCTTCGTTTCTGGTTCATTTTTAAATGTCATGGCGGAGATTATTGTGTGAACAGACTTTTAGTGATCCTGTTGTCAACTCAAACCCCGAGATAATTAAGAGGTAAGCAACGGTAAGTATGCTCCCCCGTCTATTTTGGTGTGTTCCACAATGATTTCCTGTGAATTTCTGTGCTCTTATCTCGATAGTATCTGTCAGTGCCATTTTCATTGATGTAACTGTGCCGGTGCGATTGATAATTGGCAATCCGATTGAGGGGGCGGATATCTGACAGCCTACTATCCAGGTAAACGGGGACAGTACCATCCCGGCATTTGCCCGAAGACGGAGTGGGAAACCACGGAAAACCACTTCGAGGATGGCTGAGGGGGAATCGAACCCCCTCTACTCATTTGGGCCCCCCGAGGCTGAGTAGACCCCGTTCCAGTCCTCGTACCACTTTTCAAATTTCGTGGCAGAGCCGGGAATCGAACCCAGGACCTCCGGGGCGGCAGCTAACCATGCTGACCGCTACGCTACGGAGGCGACTTGAAAGAACTATTACAATCCTAATTTACCTCGTTATGCTTGTACAGTTTTTGCTCGCTCAAATAGACGATATCGGACAACAGGCCGGACAGCGTGTCATTTTATGCACGTCTGAGGAGCCACAAACTGATTCCTGTGATGACTGTAGTAGTGTGTGTAACTGTATTCGGGACAGGAAGGGTGTAAGTCCCCCCGGCTTTTCCTGGAGGGAGTGTGGAATTCGCCAGGGAAATATCACTTTCAGGGTGGCTACTCTCTACATCGGGATTTGAACCTGCCTGAAGAAGAAATGTCTTTCTCAAGTTACTTCTATACTTTCGTAGCGGTATTTATTAAAAGAAATTACAATTCAGTTTACTGATCGTCTTCAACGGGGTATACATGTTATGCTATATTTCCTCTTGCACCACACAACGTGATACAGTATTTCACTTCGAAAATCTCTCATGCATTGACCGGGAACCGAACCATGTTCGTGAGAATGCTAGTCTCTGCGTCAGAGGAGGATCATCGTCATCTGAGGACTAAAGGAGAGTTGAATGTCAGTTAACAAAAAGTTGGAAGGGGGTGGTTGTGATTAATAAAACTAGAAGTTGTCGTGCCTCTATTCCCCTCGAGTTAAGGAACGGTGGACGATGAGGTTCTAATTCACGCAACTACGGAGTTTACAGATAGTCTGACCCCATGGCCTTGCGATATATCCCGGTTGACACAAGCTTGCGATCTCGAGTGGTAATAGCAATCACTCTGCCGGTCCCTACTCGTACAGTCATTCCAAACTATGGAAACGGACGTGATACTGACAGACAGGTACGATAGTGAGATATTATGTTGGTCTTTTATGAACAGTGTATATTCAGTCATGTTATCACAGGTCCATAATTTGAATTTCCCTTTGACGTAGCACATAAGCAAACAATAAGCGATGATTCACATAGTCTATTGTTTGATGTGGGATTAGCCTAATTGCTGCCCGTTTAACCACATATTCTCCCCAATGAATGAGTTTTGCATTATTATACAAAAATGTCAACGAGGTTAATTTTTATATTCTGTTTGTACATTTAAATTGAAAACCCTGACATGTACAGCAGAGATAATATGGAACAATTCACTCCCAATTACATTGAATGAATATATAATTAATTTCCATTTGACGTTACTCAATGATTTTTATGTTCCGTGTTTCATTGTTACTGTTCTCTCGTGTGCTCACGTCCATAGCATGAGAGGTATACTTCATATTTTGGGATCTAATTGAATGTTTCTTCAAAATAAATGTATTAATAATAAATGATGATCATGTGGCCTCCTGAAGGGCCGAGTGCCGGTCTATCTAGTTGACACCCGTGGGCGACCTGCGCGTCGTAATGAGGAGGAAGTGATGATGAAGACGTCGCATACACCCAGTCCCCGAGCCACGGGAATTAACCCCACGAGATTAAAATCCCCGATGGGCCGGCCGGGAATCCAACCCTGGACACTTCGGGTCAAAGCCTATAGCGCTAAGCAATTTGCCATTGGGCTGGACATTAATATCAAAAATAATATATTTTTTATCTTTTACGAGGGAATTGGAAAATCTTGCATAAGACTTTGAGAAGGGTCCGCACTCCTCAAGTGTGTGGGATTCTTACCCACTAAAACCCACACCCTATCCTCTTGATAAAACCCATCCCGGGACCACTTTCGTATTTCTTCAGGATGGAGCCATTTTCTTTGCTTCACAAGCACCTTCTTACTTCTCAATTCATACTCAGTCCGCGGATCTCAGACTTAATCAACTAAATCGTGCATGTCCCCATCCGACTTCTTCTGACGAAGGACCACCTCAACGAAGAAAGCGACCGTATCCCAGATGAGCTCGTTCCTCAGCATAATTCCTACTATATTGTCCGGCGTTATTGGACCAACCTCAACTTGAAGTCGTCGTTTTTACGCTGCCCAACGAGCGCAGACAAAGAACGTATGATATACGTCATCTTGTTCGTTCTCGCAGTAAATACATACTGGACTCCTTACTTTGGCCATACGATGAAGGTTACAGCGAAAATAGCCATGCCCTGTCAACATCTGAGTCAGAAAGGATTTTCTTTTCCCCATGTTTTCTACTTGTCCACTTAACCAGGCTCGGTATCAGCCGAGCTGTCTATCTTCCTCTCAGATCGTCATTTCACTTCTGCTGCCAAAGCTCCATCTTGCATGCCACAGCTTCCTTCTGGGCTTGAGCCATGCCCAGTTCTACTCGTCGGGAGTATTCGTCTTTACGTTATTGAGCGAGTAAGTCATTCATAATAATAATAATAATAATAATAACAGTAATACACTGAATTCTTAGAGAATTGCGACCAAACTTCCTCACAACGTGGTGCGCCTGACCTGGGCGGGGAGCGTCTGCCACTGAACTCGCGCCGATTCATAACTTCCTACTCCAATCTCAGGGAAAGCGTCATAATAAGGCACTTTCTACCCCTCAAAGAGAAATTCCCCTCTGTAATTTGACTAAGGGGGTCTGTGCCTCTTTAATATCAGGGTATGTATACACTGAGAAATATAGTCAATTTGAGTGAAATATTAACTGAGTCAAGGGAAGCTGAAAGTTCTTTTCAATAGTCAGTTATTAGTGGGAATCATCAGAGGTGCAATTCTTTGTCGGGACACAATTTAACAGACGTAAGAGACTTACTATGTTTTAAACGATAAATTAATAATTTATTGGATTAAATACATGTAATTAAACAAATATCTGTATTGTTCTAATATCATTGATATTAAAATTACAAGAAATATTACTAATATCTCATTAGTTTTAAATCAGCGTGTTCTCAAACTCGATTCAACGGCTTTCTCAGCAGACATTATTTCAGTATCACCTCAACTAAGTTACAGAAAGCATAGCATAGTGTTCTGTTTTGTATCACAAGTGTCCGAGGACCACTTATATCCCTTGATTAGACATTAAATACATTACGCCTTCAGTATAAAAGAAGAAGACTCCGTTGAGTTAGAGTAGTGCACCTGCCTCTCATCCAGAGGTGTCGGATTCGATTCCTACCTCCGTCAGGAATTTTAGGAATTGACGGGAGGGCTGGAACGGGGTCCATTCAGCCTCGTGAGGACAATTAAGAACTTTTCTCTTCACAGAGATATCGTCCTGGTCAAGAAAACTAAGACTAACGTCCGAGGGGACACGACGTGATGACCACGCGTCATCTTACAATCTCTAGGTCGGTAGGGCTAGGTGGTGATCGCTTGGTAGATTGATATTGATATTTGATATTTCCTCCATGCTTCCCGAGGACAACAATACTCAAAACAATGAACACTTGTGTAAAAAGTAACATAAGGAATATAGCTCACAATTCAGAAAACAATTCGTGAAATTGAAATTTAAAATATTTTAATAGTACATTATGCAACGAGCCTATAATGGCAATAATTAAGACACGAGTATGTTTATAAAACAAGCGTATGCGAGTTTTATAATTTCCATACGAGGATATGCAACTAGTGAATGCCACAACTAGAGACGCTCATGATCGATGAGTATGGACGAAAATGTGCAGAAAAGCAGACCCTGCAATAAAGCGGGATTAATGCTAGGAAGATGATGATGATACGAGTGTCTTAATTACCATTATAGGCGAGTTGCATACGACTGTTTATGTTCGACGATAATTATTATAACTATTTTATGTTCGAACATAAATATTCATAAATATCTGTCGAGATTTCACCAGTTTTATGTACTGAACAGAGCGCATGAGACGCACAGAATACCTTGTATTTGACCATGGCCACCTCGATTACTCTACTATGACACAAGGCCAGGCAGTGAAATTTAAATTAGAAGGCCTTGGAACTCAGCGCAGATGCGTTGCTATCCTCACCTAATTGGTCAAACAACTGTTTCATGAGCTCTGATTGATGGGAGAAACTCTTTCATAATGAAAAATAGTGTTATAATGACCATCATTATGATACAGTTTTCTGACATATAATAGTCAGGGTCGAACATAAACACTCTTAAAACACTTATTTGTGAAATCAATGTTTACACACTGTAATTTAAACAAAATAACTGTGCCTACATAATTTACAACACACGTCGTGCTCTAATATTATTAAGCGTATGGAATTTTACATAATGGACAAGTATATACAATATTATACAAAAACCTGCAAAGAATACATGGTACTAAGTAGTGAACAATTATACATTGATATCAAAATTATTTATCCATTGCACTAGGGATACTGAGACATCAGCAAGGTCTTTCTGGTCTCCATCATAAGCACGCAGAGGGCACTCGTTCATTATGTGATGCATGCTCTGGACCAATGCACTACAATCACATGCTGGAGAGTCCCTTAAGCCCCACTGGTGAAGGGAGATCTTCCACAATTAGTGCGAAACCTGTTTAGTGATGACCATGTTCTTCTTGGCAAACTGAAACCAGCTGGGACATGGTTTTAGATTAAAGAGGCTTGGCCACTCCGGAGCTGTAAGAAATTTGCTCTTTCCATCCCTCTTTTAAATTGAAACCAGCATCCATTAGATTCTTAGCTGTTTTCATTGGTGGATTACGGGATTTCAGCCTTTGTCTCCCTGTGAATGGGTCGAGTTGGATTGGACATGATCTTATCATATTCTTGAACAAGGGCTCTTGATCGTCGCAGGTTTGGTACGTATAACTCTGAAACAAATAGACACAAGAAATCAAGATTTTAAGGTAATAAGAATTTTTCAATATATGCTAAAGTCCAGTTGTTATTATTCCATTGAGTAAAGATGGTGTAACAAAATTAGGAAAGGGCCTCTAAGAGCTTTGAACTCTAGTCTATAAGCTCGTAATTGCTGATCCGGAATACCCTCAGGGTTACCTTCAACTGACCCCTAGCACAAGAAAAGGAGCGTCCAGTTGCAAAACTCGTTATCCACTTGTGAATACGGATAATTTTCATGTGAAAAGTGAACCAAAGGGAAGCTTTTAGTTTTACGTGACCATTAATCATGCGATCATGAGCCACGGGACCTCCTTTTAACGTGGAATCCGAACCACAGGACATGGTATTTCACTGCGAAAATCTATCATTCAGGATGGTACAAACAGTTACATGAGCGTATGAAAATTGCGGGCTGACGCGTGTTCAGCGTGCCGGGTGCTCTCGGCTGATAATCTTGGTTCCCTTTACCAGGGCGCTGCTTCACTGTCAGACAGCTACTCAATTGTCCTCACGAGGCTGAGTGCAACCCGTCCAGCGCTCAAATCAGTTTCCAAAATCCCTGACGAAGCCGGGAATTGAACACTGAGCCCCCGGATGAGAGGAAAGAGTGCTACCCCAACTCTGGTATAAATTGCTTATGGATAATTCTACGACATGGTCTGAGAATTACATGCAGTTGAACATTAAACAAGTGATCATGGAATAATGTTGGTACAACTGCCATGTGTGTGCTGTTTAAAAGCATCAGAATTATTATGAAATTTAAGCAAACCAAGTTTGGAACTGTGTCTGTGCATACGTTTTTGAGGTTGGATACAATTTTTAGTGGTGTTTCTTCAGCAGTTAATTTTGATAATCTGATAGGGTAGGGACCGAAGGACAGATACACACATCACCTCGGAATTATTGTTTTCAAAATATAGAGAGTAACCTAACAATAATAATAATAATGATAATACTACTGCTAATGATAATAATAATAATGATAATACTACTGCTACTGATAATAATAATAATAATGATAAGAGCGTTTATTCAAGGTAATAATCACATGCTTGGAGATTAGGTTGTATCTAATTCATGAATTTCTATGCACTATCTCCCCATATGGTATAATCGAATTTAATGTCAGAGAAATGTAATGAGTTGGATGCAGCTGACGAAATACTGTTAATATTGGCGTACAGAGTGCGACAGTTGTAGTTTCAGGAATAATTCAGGGATAAAGCCATTCTACAATTCCCTGAAATGGAAATCTGTTGTAACGATGTTTCTATATTAGCGTAAGCGTAGAATGGAAAGAGAGTTCATGTTCAAATGCAAATATAGCTTCCTAAAACGGGATAGTGTAAGCTGTTCAGTCAAGCTCATCTAGATGTAAATTAGGAGGACATTTGGTATTTAGTTGGTATTACATTATTGGAAACATACATAGCCATGAACACTATCTAAAATGGCAATCAAGGAAAACCTCAATAGAAGCCTCTTCAAAAACTTTCAAAATTATTCAAAAACCAAACATTAACCATTTTGAATACCATATTTAGGATATCCCAACAATAAAATGATGACATGCTAATGTATTTATTTATTTATTTAATCGTATGGTAATTTATACAATATACAATTATACATAATAAGGTATAATCAATATTTAAAGACCATCCTTCTCAACCATTCGGTTAAATCGGGTGTGCGAGCGAACAAATCGTCAGGAATGCCAGGGTACGAATAAAGAGGACAGCGTTGGCCCAGATGTTCGATCGTCTGTTCTTCCAGGTTACACTCACACATTGGTGAGCTGATCCAGCCCCATTTGTACCTGAAATAATTGCAGCAACCATGTCCAGTCCTCAGCCTGTTGATGCGGCACCAGAAGTTCCTCGGTAAGTCAAAGCCGTTTGGTTTCTTTGTGGGATCAAGAGGGTGGGCACTTGTTCCCAGTGTTTTAGTTAACCACTCATGCTTCCAGCTTTCATTTAGGTCAAATCCAGCAGCAATGAGTTGCCCCGCAGTGACACTGGTCTTCTAGATTTCAGTCGTTGCTGTGATGGATGGCAGAATTCTTGGTGCAATTACAAAGAGGATGATGCAAAGATTTTCTTAGCTTCCCTTAGTAGAGCTTGCTTCCTCCTTAAGTGAGGTGGAGGGATGTGACTCAACATGGGTAACCAGTGACGTGGAGTTGATTTGATGGAACCAGTAATGCAACGCAATGTATCATTCAATTTTGTGTCTACCTTCTTCACATGTACGCTTTCCAGTCAGACGGGTGCACAGTACTCAGCAGCCGAGTAGACAAGACTGATGGCAGATATGCGTAAACAGTCAGCAGAGGCTCCCCAGGATGTACCACTGAGCTTATGCAATATGTTATTTACCATGCTAATTACACTGCTCTACAAACAAACCTATTTTTCAGTTAGAAAAACAAAACAAGCTGTTTCTGGAAGATAATTTGGCCCTTAATCCAGATCTAATCTCAGAATTTTAGTATCGGCCTTAGTTCCCATGTTATGGATTTTGTAAATGCTTGCGTCAGCCTTTATATTACATGTATCTGGCAAAAGAAGCACAAAACAATGTGTGATAGTACACAAATTAATGAAAGAAATAAGCTACATTAGAGTAAAGTGAATAAACAATAAACATGCAACAATCACACCAACGTGCTGCATGACTCATCCGCCTCATTCGTACCCTGGCGGTGGATTTCGGAACTGAGTATAATGAATGGAAGTCCTTGTATATATATTTCGATTGTTTTCCAACAATTACATCCGCAAAAGAAAACTGAAAGCAAATAAATTAAGCAATACCAACGTAACCAAAAACGCACAATTTTTAAGGTGTTTAAAGATAGAGGGTACCACATAATGAAAACTGAGCCCGACAGACAAAAACGGATTTAATTTTCGAATTCAGTTCATAACAGGTTGAAGAATAAAAAGGACATTTAGGTAGATAACTATTTTATAATAATATTAATAATATTAAAATCAAATAATATTGACTGATTTAAAAAAAAAAAATTTTTTGACATAGCACACCGGCAGAGTTATAACGCGGTCACTGTACTTTTCTATATTGATAGAAATTACTTTAAGGAACAGCCTCCCAAGGGTAATTTAGCTTCCAAAATCTGTTGACTGACTGATTTGAATGGCATATGCACAATATTTTTTTCAGGTTAGGGTATATTAATACTTGTTTTCCCGCCTAATGTAATTGGGTACAATTTATGTTGACCGACTGGAAAGCTTTCTTTAATAAATGCACAATGAACGTAAACGGTTCGTATGACAAGGTATCACTACTAACCAGGCACACTAACCCAGAGTTTATGCATGGTAGGGTGACCTGCTCCTTTCCGCTCTTCGTTTTCTACCGTAATTTTGTCATATTGCTTTTCCTGTGTACTTTATTCTCGGAATTTATATTTATTTCATTAAGACGTCACAAATACCCAGCCTCCGAGCTTGTGGAATTAACCCTACGGTCCCGCCAGCAATCAAACCCGGTATCCATAGTCCCAAGGCCTAGCATGCTAAACAATTAACCATTGAGCCGGACTATTAGGCACCATGAGGCTGGCAGATGCCATTGAAGTAATAGACGCCAATTTTAGCCTACTTTTCTCATTTTCCAAAAATGAGGAAAAAGTAGACTTAAGAGTTCGATCCGGGAAAATGTGTGTCTGTCGGTCCTTCTGTCTGTGTGTGTGTGTGTCCCCCCCCCCCTCCCCCAGCAACTCCTAAACGGCTGCAGCTATCGAAACCAAATTTGGTAAGAGTAAAGATCTATACCTGAATATCTCACAGTTATATTTGAAATTGACATTAGTGCTACCAACTGCTGAAAAATCACAATTGAAATTTGAGCTCTATGTTGGATATCTCGGAAGATAAAATGCATGCGAACTATTCCAAAATTGGCACACATATAGATAATAGAATTCCAGAATAATTTTCAGAATTCCATACATGCCACTGTTGCCAACATGATTCTAAGCCTGCCGATAGGTCCAATTTCTAAATGCATGTAACTTTGGTTTGTTCAATAATATATATCGAAGTGGATACCTACCACATGATTGGCTCAAATCAACTTTTATACCGCTTCCCAAAAAGACCAATGCCAAGTGCTGCAATGACTATAGAATGATCAGTTTAATGAGTCATGCCCTGAAGTCATTCCTTTAAATCATGCACTTAAGGTTATATCATAAATGTGAGGAGAACATCGGTGGCACACAGTTTGGATTCAGGAGTGGTTTTGGAACTCGGGAGGCATTGCTCAGTCTTCAGGTGTTGATTCAACGATGTCGTGATGTTCGTGTCGATGTTTACATGTGTATCATTGATTATGAAAAAGCCTTTGACACTGTTCAACACGATAAACTGATGAACATTTTATGTGACCAGGGACTAGATGGGCGTGATATCCGATTAATTGGAAATCTGTACTGGAATCAACGTGCTGCTGTACGTGTTGATGGTCAGCTGTCTGAAGAAGTATCGATAATGAAGGGAGTTCGCCAAGGTTGCATTCTTTCTCCACTCCTCTTCAACATCTATTCTGAAAAGATTTTCCAAGATGCACTTGATGGAAAGTCTCAAATCATGTGGTAGGTATCCACTTCGATATATATTATTGAACAAACCAAAGTTACATGCATTTAGAAATTGGACCTATCGGCAGGCTTAGAATCATGTTGGCAACAGTGGCAAGGATCTATCATTAATTACATCCGATATGCTGATGACACTGTCATCCTTGCAACAAATATGGATGATCTACAAACACTACTGGATTCTTTTTCTGAAGAGAGTAATGCCATGGGATTACATTTAAATGTAAAAAAAAGTGGATGATTGTTACTAGAAAGAAAGATGAAATTCAGGGCATTCTTACACTTGGTAATGAAATAATTGAAAAGGTTTCATCATATAAATATTTAGGATGTCAAATCAATGATAACTGGGACTTAACTCAAGAAATTCGCTGTAGAATTGAGCAGGCAAGAAGTTCTTTCATGAAAATGAGAAAAGTTTTGACCAGCCGTGATTTAAGTCTGACATTACGCACCCGACTGCTTCGATGCTACGTTTTTAGTGTCCTGCTCTATGGAGTTGAATCATGGACACTTACTGAGGTTTTAAGTAAGAAACTGACAGCATTTGAAATGTGGACGAATCGCAGGATTTTAAGGATATCATGGACAGCTAAAGTCACAAATGTGGAAGTACTGTGGCGTATGAACAAAGACTTGGAAATTCTCAGTATCACCAAAAGAAGAAAACTAGAATACTTTGGTCATTTCATGCGCAACAACAAATACCACCTCTTGCAATTAATTATCCAAGGGAAGATTGATGGAATTAGGGGTCCAGGACGCAGGCGAATATCCTGGCTAAAGAACTTAAGCCAGTGGTTCGGACTTAATACAGTGACACTGTTTAGAACAGCTATGGACAAACAGCAGATCATGTTACTGATCGCCAATGTTCTTGGAGAACGAGGCACTTGAAGAAGAAGGAGAAGAAGATGTAACTACTCTACTGTCAATTGGATTTCAACCAAATTTCGTATGTACTATGTACACTACAATATATATATATATATATATATATATATATAACTGTGCGTATTCTGGAAAGCCACCAGAGCTGTCAAATGTTAATAAATGCTCTCTCTATATTTTAACCCTACTATCAATATATCCGAAAGTATGCAAGCCAACAGCTCTAAACTTTGCACACATATAGTAAGTTAACTGACATTCTACCTTAGTTTGGTGTAACTTATACGCATCAGTGCTGCCAAAACAATTCTAAGCCTGCTCATAGGTTCAGTTTTTAAATGCATATAACTTCTATAATAACAAATGGAATCAACCAAATTTGAAATGTGCTTTGTGTACCATAACAGTTATGGCTATTCGTATGCGTATTCGAAAGAACCAGCAGGACTGCCAACTGTTAATAAATGCTCTCTGTATTTGTTTAATCCTAATATCAATATATCAGAAAGTATGCAAGCCATCAGCTCTAAACTTCGCACACGTATAGTACCTGACATTCTAGATTAATTTGGAGTCACTAATATACCTCAGTGCTGCCAACATGATTCTAAGCTTTCTGTTAGATTCAATTTTAATGACATGTAACTTCCATACTAATAAATGGATTTTATCCAAAATTGGCATCATAATAGATCGTAGCATTTCAGATTAATTATGAGCATCACATACATGACATTGTTCCCAACATTATTTTACGCACACTGATAAGTCCAATATCAAACAACATGCAACCTCCTCACTATCCATTAGACTTCAACCAAATTTTGTATGTGCATTCTGTACCTTAAGAGATGGAACTAAGAATATTTTCAGAGACAGCAGGGCTGCAAACTGTCGTAAGTTACTATATTTGGCTACACTATTTCAGGCGTATTTCAAACTGCAGTACTTAGAAATGTTAGTATTGCCAACTTGATTTCGTCATTATTCTAGATAGGTCTATATAGATTGGCATCAATCTTACATTTTAAGAAACGTAGGCTCTTTAGTTCGTCACGGAACTACTTGTTCAATGATGACTAGTTCTATTATACAAAGCGTTCCAGTCGGTCAACACAACTGGGCCCAATTACATTAGGCAGGAAAACAAGTATTTATACAGGGTGTCAATTATGTACTTGAGTGCCCTTAAGGGGCGTGTTGGGGATGGGTATAGGATCAATTTGAGATAGGGAACATGGGGTCGGAATAGCCTCCTAACCCCAGAAAACAGGTTTGTTTCCCTGTAAAGAAGGGAAGCGTGCCATGTGTTACTCTGAGGTCTGGCACTCTTTCGCTGTCAAAGGTCTTGGCGCGACCACCGCTCAACGCTGCGTTAGCCGAGAGCTGCATTCCTCTCGCCAATCGATAATTCCGTCGTCTTTAACTACTACAGAAACACACGTAACTCGTTGATACTAATAATCAAAAGGCAATTAATTTACAGAATCAACGATAGTTTAAGAAAATCAGCACAGAATAAACACCCACTGTGACTACGTCCCCTCCCCCCCTCTAAAAAATAAAGAAAAAGAAAAAAATAGGCATGGCACTCCAGGAGATACGAACCCGGGACCACCGTGGCACCGCGCCTCGACGCTATCCTGTCGATTAACGCAGCGTTGAGCGGTGGTCGCGCCAAGACTGTTGACAGAGAAAGAGTGCCTGACTTCAGAGTAACACATAGCGTGCTTCCCTACTTTACAGGGAAACAAACCTGTTTTCTGGGGTTAGGAGGCCGTTACGACCCCAGGTTCCCTATCTCAAATTGATCCTATACCCATCCCCTACACGCCCCTTAAGGGTACTCGAGTACATAAATGACACCCTGTATACGCCAATATGAAGAAATATTACATGAGATATTTATCACAAAATAACACGCTTTTATGTAAAAAAAATCATATAATATTTTTTTTAAGGTTAGGGCATTTAAATACCTGTCGTACGCATAATTTGTGTTGACCGACTGGAAAGCTTTCTACTGTATAATGCGCATGTCATAACGAAACTTTCAAGAAGAATCTTGATTAACAAAGCTTCACAGCACGAGGTACTGGTTGACAATATTTACTTAGTAGGTGATTATTTTCTTATAATTTTATTAATGCAGCCAATGGCTAAGCATTGTTCTTTTCAAGGGTCAGGGAAGGGATATTGGAAGGAAATCGGCCGTGGACCTATTGAAAGGAACCGTCCCAGCATTTGAATGGTGGTGAAAATGGGTACCCACGAAAACCGTTTTGAGTATGGCCGAGATGGAATTCGAACCCATGCCCTCCCAACGTCAGAGAGACTTGAGGTGGCGCATTAGCTCTTTTTCTTTTCTTGTTTCCGTGTTTTCAATTTGTTTCCTGGGTTTGGTTTCTTTTTGTACATGAAGACGTCACACACACACACCAAGTCCCCGAGCCAGAGGAATTAACCACAGGAGATTAAATTCTCCATCGCCCGGCTGGGAATTGAACCCAGGACCCTTTGGGCTAAAGCCTAGCACGCTAACCTATTAGCCACGGAGCCGGACATATGCTCTCGACCACCACGGCCGGTAGTTGGTGATTATTTGTCATAGTTCCACGCGTGTGTGGACTTGATGGTGCTGTCTCCAAGGTGTATAAGAATAAGAATATCTCCACTGAAAGCAGCTCCATGCGATACTGACTGCAGTTCGATGGCTTGGGTATAAATAAGAGAGCAGTTGGAGATGACAGTAAATAATGCGAGGGACATTGTGTGTCTTCAGGGAGCGGACTTACAACCACTCCGCGTCGCGCCGTGTAGAGAAGCTGTGGGGCTCCGTGGTGTCTTATTATTTCTACTTCAGCTGACCTTTGACACTGAAT
Organism: Meconema thalassinum; assembly: GCA_946902985.2. Lineage (NCBI taxonomy): Eukaryota > Metazoa > Arthropoda > Insecta > Orthoptera > Tettigoniidae > Meconema > Meconema thalassinum. Next base: position 887,219,195 of record OX336390.1, read on the forward strand.
GGGAAGGTACAAATGTGTGTACTTACCCCCTTTCAACAAATATCATTGCAGTAGCAGCTATTAATGGTATTGTTTTCCAAGTTCCGTGATGTAAAATGACAGCAGAGTATCTGCTCGTAGTAGATTGAAAATGCAATAATAATAATAATATAACTAGTAATAATAATAATAATAATAATATATGTTTTACGGAAGAGCAGAAATGCATTTACGCACATAGTGTCGAACTCCTGATCGGCAGACTACCGACTAAAACTCCCTCCGTGACTTCTGGAACCTTTTAACATATTACTACAGGCTAGGACCATATACTAGGACACTAATTTTCATTCGTGACTGTCCAGATCTTCTTCAGCATAATGAACTACATTGTTCTGGTGCGACTTATCATGAAGCGAGATCTGTTAACCAAACCCCTTTTTAAGTAATTCCCTCTTATCAATCCACCTCTTGCACTAGAAAAAGATATGTTGGGCATCAAGAGCTTCAGAGCAATAGATACATAGTGTAAATCTACTACGGAATGCAGTCACCGAGAATTTGCTCCTGATGATATTGTACAGTACCCCAGGGGTATGCACCCCTTGGAGACCATCCCCCCATCATCTATTTAAATCTCCTAACTGGCAATCCTTGTAAGCCCAGACCAACATCTACTAACACCGCAAGGACAGCTAGCCATTCTGGAAAGCTGGCCCAATCCTTGCATCACTACCACAAAACAGCGACACACAATTAACTAGGACATCTATTCAGCACAATGCTGACAGCACAGCGCCGAAGAATATAAGAGGGCGTCTTAAGGAGGTCAAGCTCTCAATTACCAGTCTTACAGTTCGGCGGCCGGAGGCTAACGCTGTTATCATCAGGTGAGTCAGCAGTGTCAGAATCCTGTACTTTGTAACCTTACCCACCAATTTGTATACACCAGTTGTACTCTCACATTGTAACATCACTACATCCCTTAAAAGGGACTCATAATTCAATATTACTGGCCAATAAACACTTGGTCAGTACATTACACCTGCATTACTGTTTACACGCTTCTTTACGCCCTAACTCCCTTCCTGAATCCTCCGTCACGGTTAGACGTGACACCCAGTAGCCAGGCACTTGCCAGTTCAGGTAGCATTGCATTTCACGCAGTGGCCCGACTGCCAGGAGCGGCACGCGCCATATAGCTGACGCGTGCAAGTCGATTATCTAACCAGCCAGCTGGACGACCAGCGCGTTGACCTGTACGCCAAGTTCCATCCCCTAAAATACACCTAGATCTTTTATAAGAGCAACCCCTAGCATCCTAACACTAAACAACACTCTACACTGGTCAGCTTGCCCGACTACGGGAAGCTACCCCCTTTTCGGCACTTCTTTATAAATTAGCACAATAACTCTTCCGTTTTAGATCCAACCACCCCCCCAATAAAGGGATCTAAAACAATATATACCTGGGATTGTAATTATTTTCTTCTCAGCAAATATGCTGAGTATGTGTAAGCGCGTGCGCGAAATAAATAATAATAACAATAATAACAATAATGTTGGTCCCAGGAATCAACCTGAGAGGAGACCTTGTGTCTCTGGGAAAATGGGAGTGAAATGCGTCGTTGCTAGTCATTTGCAACATTAATATATTGGATTCAGCAAGAGAATCCAACTAGCCTCTTTCACTCCAACTCCAGCACATAACCTACAAGAGGGGCCCCTCTTAAACCGAGCAACCCAGTGGAAGGTTGGGTAACCAATCCTAGCGGGAAACTGGGTCGGTGAGCCGATCAGTGCGGGGGGCTCCAAGGCTCACAACTTTGGCAGTATCCTATGTCAGTGTGAAACATCACTGGTCTAAGTCAACAGTCTTTCAACTGTTAAAAGCATGGAGGAAAGTTCAGCTAATGCTACTACCCCAGGTGGTAACCAATCCACCGTCGCTTCGAGTGACGCATGCAAGCCTTCGGAATCTGGGGAGCTTGCACCGAAATGCTTGGAGGTATCGGAGACTCCACAAAAGATCGATCATAGAGTCAAGAATTTCTTTGCTACCTTTAACACAAATTCTCTCTGGATGGTTGGAAAATTAAAACAACTCACGGATGCTCTAACTGAACATCAGATCCAAATTGCAGCAGTTCAGGAAACACGATTTACTGATGAGCATGCCTTTGAATCAGAAGGCTACAGAATCTTCAAGGGTAAGCCAGGTAAACGTGTTATAGAAACGGTTCCCCAACTCGGTACTGGATTTGTAGTCAACAAGAAGATTCTAGACTCCATCACAAATTTCACTTCTGTAAGCAGTCGAGTCTCGACCCTTTCCTTTCGAAGTACAAATAAAATGCATACTATTGTGAACGTTCATGCACCGATCAACGTAGCGAACAAGAAAGACCCGGAAGGAACTGATCGATTCTGGGAAGAACTTGAAGACATTTTATCGAAGATTCCAGACAAACATAATATCATTTTACTTGGGGATTTCAATGCCCAGGTAGGCAAAGAAAGAAAATTTCGAAACATTGTTGGAAATTACTCCGCTCATCACAGAACGAATCGTAATGGAGAACGGCTAATAGAGCTATGTAGGGCCTTCAACCTGGTAATGAAATCCACTGCTTTCAAACATCTGCCCAGGAAACAAAAGACCTGGAAATCCCCAAATCCCAGTCTTGGCGAATTCCAGATTGATCACGTCGCAATTGCACGGAAAGCTCAAAGAGAAATTCAGAATGTGAAAGTTCTACGAAATGCAAAACTGGACTCGGATCATTATCTATCTAAAATTAAAATCAAACTCCTCCCGAGAAACACACGGAGGTTCCGATCCAAAAAGACTGAAAGATATGATGTTGAAAAACTGGCGTCCGGTAATGAGTTTACACGAAAACTACAAACTGTGGATGCAGAGAACTGGGAACAACTGCGAGAGGCGCTGGTTGAGACAGCAAAAGAGACCGTCCTACTAACTAAAACGAGGAAGCATGCATGGTGGAACAGTGAATGTGACGCAGTAATAAGGAGGAGACAGCATGCCTGGCAGAAATGGAATTCGCAACAAAATCAAGTCAACTGGACAGACTTCTTGAATGAGAGAACGAGTGCAGCAAAAACCATCCGCAATGCTAAACGTGCCTTTCATAAAAACCAGATGGATCAAATCGAACAGGATTTCCAGAAGAATAATATGCGCAACTTCTATAGAACATTTAAAAGCAACTTGAAGAAATATAGCCCTCCATGTCTTCAGTTCAGGGATTGCAATGGAAAACTAGTTTATAGCGACAAAGATAATTGTCAGGTGCTTGCAAAATATTTTGAGTCCCTTCTTAACTGTGAGACTCCAAGTTCCATATTCACATTTAATGACCATGCGCAAGTCCACCCTCGAAAGAGGAAGTCAAACTGATTATCCGATCTCTAAAGAACCATAAAGCTCCAGGTGAAGACTCGATAATCGCTGAACTGTGGAAGTTTGCTAGTGACAATACAGTGGATAAATTAACGGATATCATACATGAAATTTGGGATACCGAAAGACTTCCAACTGATTGGACTTCTGCTTTAATCCACCCCCTTCATAAGAAAGGCGATAAAGCAGATGTTAACAACTATCGAGGCATCTCCCTTCTACTGATAACTTACAAAATCCTCTCAAAAGCTCTTCAAACTAGGGCTGAAGAACAGCTAGATACAGAACTGGGTGATTATCAAGGAGGTTTTAGGAAGGGACGGTCATGTGTGGAGCAAATCATGAATCTCAAATCTATCCTTTCATATCTGAAACTAAGGAGCAAGAAATTTGTAGTAACTTTCATTGATTTTAAGAAAGCTTATGACTCCATTGATCGGACTACCCTACTTAAGATGCTAAAGGAGTTCGGCCTAGACAACAAAACCAGAGCGATCATCCAAAAGACTTTCACCAACACCACTTCAAAAGTTAAGTTTAGAGGCGAGATTTCCAATGCCTTCGAGATAAGGACAGGAGTTCGACAGGGAGATGGTCTCTCGCCTCTACTATTCAACTGCGTTCTTGAGAAAGTTATCCGTGAGTGGCGCAAAGCAATGAGTGATGAAGGAGTCGAAAATGGAATCAGACTTGGTCACAAGAATAAGAACCTATCAATTGACTGTCTAGCCTTTGCAGATGACCTTGCGGTTTTTGCAGATTCGTTGGATACGGCCAGGAAACAGATCAACCAGCTTCAAACACAAGCTGCAAAGGCGGGCCTCCTGATCTCTTTCGAGAAAACAGAATTTATTACTAACATCAAAACGGCTCCAAAACATATTGAAGTGAATCATGGGAAAATCAAGCGGGTTGTGAAATTTAAGTATCTTGGGGAATGGATAGACCCTACAATGTCCGAAAACGAGGATTTTGCGTCACGCTTGAATAAAATTGAAATGGCTTACCATCTAACTAAGAATGTGTACAACAAAAGATCTATATCCCTGAATGCAAAACTGAAGCACTACTGTACGGTCATCCGGCCAGAAGCTTTGTATGCAGCGGAATGTCTCTCCATGAATAGAAAAGGCATAATGGAAAAACTGGAGACCAAGGAAAGGAAGATATTGAGGAAAATCCTGGGTCCAGTCAAAGAACACGGTGAGTTCCGAAGACGCCACAACCACGATTTGTACACTCACGTAGAGAAAATAACGAACGTGATGAGGAAAAGGAGGATTTCTTTTTATGGACATATAACCCGAATTAAATCAACACGGCTATCCAACCGAATTTTTGCTTTTCTCCGTGAGAAAAAGACAAAGGGGGCCTGGTTCAATGAAGTAGAGAAAGATCTGTTGGAGACTGGGATTACACGTGAAGATATCCAAGAGCGTGGCCCACTTAGGGAGAAACTTCAGAAACATCGGAGTTTTCAACTTAAGCCGAAGCTAAAAACCGGGAAGGCGTGGACGACAGAGAGAAAGGTGCAACATCGATTGCGAATGAAGGAGTACTGGGCCAACATTAAAATGCAGAAAAAAACAGTTGACATGACGTGGTCCTTAGTTGGCCGTAACGAAGGAAGAAGAAGAACAAGAACAACAATAATGTTAATAGTTTCACGTCCTTTGTAACTACTGAGGCTTTTAAAAACGCCGGAGTACCAGAATTATTCCCCTAAGGGGATCTTTAACGTCCCAGTAAATCTACTGACATGGCTTCCTCGAATTTGCGCACCCTCAAATGCCAACTGACTGCGCCATGATTCGATCATGCAACCTTGGGCACAAAAGGCGAGAACGTAACCGCTGCGCCACGCAGTCAGTAAGACTGAAAATTCAATTGAAGACTATGCAATGGTCATAACAAATAACTCTGACTAACATTCTTGGTTGTCATCCCGGAGGTCCGGGTTCGATTCCCGGCTCTGCCAAGAAATGTAATTCCTGTTCGTTGCACGACGTAAGTTGCCAGAGATGCGCTGGGATTAGAATGAACGATCACCGCTCTTGATGCAGCCGGTCTCGCGGCCATGGTGCACGAATTAACGAGCTTGACTACGCCGTGAGACGTATCCATTTTCGTTATTTACGAGGCACGTCCAGAAAGTAAGTTCCGTTAGGTAATAAAATTAAATTGTGTACAGATACAGAAAAAATATTTATTGCACAACATTCTACACCTCTTAAACTACTTTTCCACATAACTGCCGAACTTTTGCAGGCATTTGTCATAGCGTGACACAAGTTTTTGGATACCTTCTTCATAGAAGTTTGCCGCCGACCCGTAAACGAGAGTGAAGACTCTCCTGTAATATATCCTACTGTTTGGCCACCACTGTTAGGCAAATTTCGTATGTGGTCAGGAGAACCCCTAAACATACACAGTTCTCCTGGTAAGCACGCAATTTGCCTAACAGTTGTGGCCAATTGGTAGGATATCTTACAGGGGAATCTTCACTCTCGTTTAGGGGTCGGCGGCAAACTTCTATGGAGAAGGTATCCAAAAACTTTTGCCACGCTATGACAAATGCCTGCAAAAGTTCGGCAGTTATGTGGAAAAGTAGTTTAAGAGGTGTAGAATGTTGTGCAATAAATATTTTTTCTGTATCTGTACACAATTTAACTTTATTAACAAACGGAACTTACTTTCTGGACGTACCTGGTATTTTTCAGGCGGGGAAACAATACTCTACTCCCCACTGCTGAACAATAAACAACATAGCATAGTCCCATCCCGGTTATTTCAGACGGCGGGTATGAATTGCACGCGAAATAAAACGAAAGAAAGGTATCAGTTTAATATCAAATTACATATTTCAGCTATTAAGTTAGGTCATGTTGTTGTTCAATTGTCACTTCTCTCTAGGGACTTGGGATAAATTGTCCAACAGCTCCGTGTATTTGATAACCTGTGTTTTTGTCATGTAATAGTGTGTGAAACTGACATTATTTGGGTCGGCAATGTTATAGGTGTTCCGGGATTAAAACAAGGCACTGTTCAGATATTTGTTAAAGAAAAATAGGGACAAAATCACAGATAGGATAGCCGCTTTAGGCGCAGCGCCGGGATACGAACTTCCAATCTCCAGACTTGCAGCAGCTCCCAATCCCGATCATAGTGAATGACTTATCACGCACGGCTATGCCGAAGGTTTTTAATGATACTATTTCGTGATTATACTACTCAACTGATGACTCCCAGCACTTCTGCTGAGGAAAGCTTTCCAGTCGGTCAATACGAATCGTGGCCACTACATTAGGCGGGAAACAAGTATTTACAAGCCCTAACTTGTAAAAGAAGAGATATTATTACTAGGGCTCGGATTTTTAGGTGCAAAAAGTCGGGAAAATATTTATTTTTTATGTTTTAAAAATACCTGAAATATGTGGGGAAAAACCTATTTAATTATAACTTAGTTTATTAATGTGAATATAAACAATATGCAGTACTCACGAATACAATCTATGCTATGTCTCACTGACTGCTGAAGCATTTCAATACACCACGAGATACATCTTCAGGTTGTCCATCACAAATGAACGACGATTATCGCAAAACACTTCCTCTAAAGGCGCGAAACTGCGGCAATATGTTTCTTGCCCTTGAGGTGCTGTGTAACTTGAGATCAATATTTTGCCTTGATTGCTTTCCCACATGGTTGGCAGAACAGAACAAGTAAAATTATCTTTAAATTATGCAACAGGTGATAACTTGTAGTTGTTTTTACTTTAGGCATCGAAGAGTTGCCTTACCCTTCACAGTGCCAGAAATGAACTGCATGTGAGTGACACTGGTTCCAGGTAGCTGGGGAGGCCTACCACGTAGTGAAATATGGCTATGGACAAGGAAATCCCAGGCTTCCACAGTGAGTGGCACGGGGCGACAAGTTAAGAATATCACAGTTGCAAGCTGGCATACGCTCTGCATGACGATTAGATAGCTCACTGGTTATTCCCCGTTGAAATAACACAGAACAAAAATGCAATAAACTGAGAGATTTTAAAACTGTAAATATTATGTGTTTTTATGTGCTAAAAAGTGAAAAGCAGGAAGTTATGTATTTATAGAAGAATGATCTAAAATATGTATTTACATTTTTAAAAAAATATTTACCTACAAATCCGAGCCCTAATAATTACACACTAACACGCTTTTATGTACAAAATGAGGTACTTAATTGGATGACATGTTTCAAACGTCATGCGTCCCTCTTCAGAACCTGCTCACTTAGGCAATTAGTATACGATGTTTATGAATTACACTTAAATACAAATATATATTATACTCTGAGTCTGGGAATGTTCTCCGCAGCGCCTTCATGCGTCTGCGAGAGCAATCTACAGCAGTTATGTTGGTAGCACGGCTGCCGCTTGCATCACAACAAATAAACAGTAAACTTTGTACTCACCACAGCCATTCATAACAGATGCTGGAACCATTCACAGTACATCACTCTCTTTCCTTAATCAGTTTGTTTTAATTCATGAACCACGCAAACTTTATAAGGGAACAACTGAAGCTTGACTCTTACACCTTTATGTGCTGTCGACTTAGAGTTTCCTGTTTGTTGAGCTAATTTTCGTGTTGATTTACTTGGATTACGCGGCATTATATCGGAGATTTCATGAGTTGTTCGTCTGTTAAAAGCGCAGGCCTGCCTGTTCCCGGTACATCGTGAACTGAGCCAGTCACACGAAATTTACTTACCAAATCCCGAACGGTATCACGGTTTGGACACTTTAAATTAGGAAACCGCGCCTGAAATCTTAATTTTACATTTTCTGTAAACCAATCGCCTTCGCGAAAAACGTATTCCACCAAAAACACTCTCTCTTCAGTAGTAAACATTACCGCCTGTATACTGTTGCACTCTTCCAATAATAATCTATCTGAACGCTCGCTGACTGTAATACACACTGAAGACATGCAGGCTCGCGCGCTTATCGCGATACACTCCGACAGCTCACACGGGGTAGTCCCTCTTTGAAGGACACAGTGCAGTGCAGCCAACAGAACTCATGACTCAACCACTCACAGCTGCACGTAGCCACTGCGGAGAACATTCTTGGGCGTCCTCTACAATGTTGAGATTACATGTTTAAATTACATGTAAATACTAGTCCTCTCACCTAATTGGGCACCACATGTGTTGACCGACTGGAAAGTTTTCTTCAAGACTGATAAATTACTTCTATCACTTCAACTTTAAAGGGACGTGGTAGCGCAACGGTCAAGCTGTTGGTCTCTCACCAAGGTGGGCCGGGTTCGATTCCCGATCAATAATGTGAGATTTTCAAAGTGAAATGCCATGTTCTGTGGTTCGGATTCCTCGTAAAAAGGAGGTCCCGTGGCTCATGATCACATATTTAATGATTACAATAAACTAAAAAAAGAAAAGAAAAAGGAACCTTTCTTCCTTCTTAATGATTTGGAGGATTTGCTACATCGTGGTCAATTTGCCCCGTGTACCGGTACGTGGGTGTATGCAGAATTTGTCTGATAACCTGTATTATTGTAGTGTCTGAAATAATGTGTGTCTTTCTAATTCAGGAGAGGATTGGGAAGGAGGCAGCCGTGGCCTTAAATCAGCATCTCGGCATTTGTCTGGAGTGGAAGCGGGACATGAAGGAAAACCACTTCCATGATGGCTCAGGTGGAATCCACGTCTTCTCAGTTTTACCTCATGAGGCTCATTAGACCCCGTTCTAGCCCCACCCAGACTAGGATTAAATATCTTGGCAGAGCCGGGAATCGAACAGCCAAGAACGCTAATCACCACACCAGGAAGTGGACCCAAGCTCTTCTACACACGCTCAGCGGTTTAGCTGTATGCCTCTCACCAAGGCGGTGCGGGTTCGATTCCCGGTCAATGCATGTGAGATTTTCGAAGTGAAATGCCATGTCCTGTGGTTCGGATTCCAAGTAAAAAGGAGGTCCCGTGGCTCATAATCACAAGATTCACGGTCACGTAAAACTAAAATCTTCCTTCCTTCTTCCTTCTTCTACACAGTCGTGAACATTCAAGGCTTACTTGGTGGATTACTTGAGAATACCGAGGTAGTGTACGGTGGAGAGTAGGAGCAAAACATGACGGAACCTGGATTGCATTCACCAATATTTCCACAGAGCTCTCTCGTTCGCGGAGCCATTATTGTGTCAGAATATTCCATGACTCAAAGAAGCTTTCAGCTAGATTTAAATCCTTCAGCGCTACTTGAAGAGGCTGTTGTAATATTGTAAGGAAGGCTTCTCACATTCCCAGGAAAACTCTGACATAGACGTTATGTTGCTTATTTGGTTAGAGCGATGGTAGGCAAGACTCTCTAGCTCGTACATAAATGCTCAGTTACGCTGAATGAAGCATCACTCATTCGATAAAACTTTCTAAAGTACTGAAATTACCCAAAAGATATTTTGCAATGATGAATAATATATCAGGAAATGGTGTAGTAATAGATGTTTACTCGTTTGCTGTGCATAACCCACCTATCATCCCTTATTAAGATCACAACTTACTGTATACCAGGTGAATCAGCTGTCCTTAAAATTATACATTACTAGCAGAAGTACCCATTCTTCGAACGGTCTTCGGTATTAATAACCAGACGTATTCAATTGAGCTACTGTTGCAATGGTTAGGGGTTTGGAACCTGTTTGTAGACAAAGGAAAATGATAAGTTAAAATGTTCTCTCAAACTAAATTTACCTAACGTGTTCTTCCTGACGTGAAAATAAAATTGAAAACCTCGTAGACGAATCGCAATACACGTCACATACAAACTGACCCTCACCGTTGTGACAAGTCCCCAAGCACAGGAAGACACTTTTTATAAATTATAAAGGCTTGTGGTGCATGAAAATTCAAGTTCTTTAGCCCCCGATGACCCAGATTCCTCAAGGCAGCAAAAAATAATATTTCAAATCAGGAGTTTTTGAAAATAATGTTGCTGTTTGGAGATATAATTGACCTTCTCTACGACATATCGCACGTATAAGTCGTGTGAAAAAATTCTCGGGTACTTCTTGAACCCCTTAAGCGCATTGATGAATTTTACAGTTTTAGTTTGTTTCGTGATAACCTTCTAGCCATTTGCAAACTTTCACAGAAATGTAATAAATGGAGTGGCATTACTTCTTCCAGAAATAGATGGAATGTTGGCGGCTTCGGTGGCGTAGTCGGTAGCATGCTGAGCTTCTATGCCCAATATAGCGGGTTCAAACCCGGCCGAAGCCGTCGGATTTTTTAAGAGCGTTAAAAATCCCTCAGTATGCCTTCCTTCGGAGGGGAAGTAAAGCCGGCGGTCCCATGTCATATATTTATGGCATGTTAAAGATCCTTCCACTAATTGCACCTGTGTGAAGCTAAATTGGATAGGTTAAGAATGTAAACAACGCTCTTAGGTTTCTATGTTCGTTGCCAAGAGCCGACTGCGGCGGCATCTAGTAGCTCAGTCCTGAACTTGGCCTAGTAGTCGTTGACGGTGGCGCTTGGCGGCAAAAGTAGGAACTATTTGAAAAATTCTTAGTTGCAGTACTTAAATTAACAAACAGATAACACACACTAATACAGTCATCACAATTAACACCGGTTATCAGACAGATTCTACACACACCCAAAGTACACGGGGCTACATGACCGCGTTGTCGCAGCCCCTCAACTTAAGAACCAATCAACCAACCAGATGGAAAGTTGGATGTCTCCTCTTGAGATACTGTTGTCATGGTTACTGGCTTGCATTCCTTCATTAATTTATTAAATGAAATTAGTTTTCTGAGAATGTCTAAGAAACTGTTGGTTTTAGAGCCTTAAAATGTAGTTTTCGAGCACCCATTACGGCTCTTTAGGGGGCCCCGAGGTTTGTTTCTGACTCCAAGCGGTTGAAAATGAACCTTTTCCCGTCGTTGTACGCCATAATATAATAATAATAATAATAATAATAGCAATAATAATAATAATAATAATAATAATAATATATATATTTTAGTTTTTCCAGGGAAACGTGGGGAAATCTTCAAAAGACAGATTGCAAGCTTCCGGACTTACAACTGTGCAGGATTCTTACCTACTAAAAACCCACAAACCCTATACTCTACTTAAGGCCACCCCGGAACTGCCTGTTCAGCCTTACTTCAGGGTGGAGCCACTGTTACGACCAGAGGTCTTAGTCAATTTCATTAAACGTGATGATAATGAAATTACTCATCATCATCTTCACTGTCTTCAGCATCCAATCTTCTCGGTTCCTCTTCTTTTTCTGTTTTCTGAGGGCAGCTCTTCTGTGAACAGAGGTTATCCGCTTCCTATACATCTCAGAGCCAAGAGCTACTGACCAAATCTCTGCACCATAAACAATAACTGATTCCGCCACTCTCATCAGCAGTTTCCTCTTCAATGGTGAAGGGCCGCCAATATTAGCCATGAGCCGCGACAAATTGTTAACAATCTTTGCAGCCCTATCAGCAATCTTGCTGATATGATTCCAGAATGTTAACTTGCTGTCAATCATAACACCCAAGTAACGAACCGCAGGAGCTGTTTCTATCACTTGATTATCTACTAGCATTGGTACAACTCGTGGAACTCTCTTCTTAGTAGCAAGGACTAGTTCTGTTTTATGAACTGCTAGTTGGAGACATGTTCATTCATCCAGGTGGAAACTCTCCGCATTATTATTGTATAGAATACCTCGGGTGCCGGGTGCAAGCTTTGATATTTGACACCCAGAGGGTAGCTCGCATGTCGAATTTCCTTGAATCACTATGAAATTCAAGGAGGTTCGATATCTAAGCTCCTTGAACACTATAGTGCTTTCTAGTAGAGAAATGAGGAACTTTGTGTTGACGGAAATTCCCGAGATTAATTTTGCCATTATGAACACGGCCAACAGAATTCAAATGGGTTCTTTGGCATGTCAACATCGTATGACATGCGTGTCGTATTTTTGCCGCCTTTCAAAAATCACTTACCATGGCCAGGAGCGAACCTGCAATATTGGAGTTAGTAGACCGACAGGCTATCCACTCACCCACCGTGGCAAGCTAAATAATTATAATAAGTTAATAATATAACAATATAGGGATAGGGATATAATAGACCTTCTGTACCATACCCGCACGTGTAAATCGCGTGAAACAATTCTAGAGTACCCCTTGACCCCCTTAATCGCATTATATGTATTGATGAATTTTACAGCTTAATTTGGATCCGTTATAACCTTATAGCCGTTTGCAAACCTTCACAGTGATGTAATAAATGGAATTGCATTGCGTCTTACAGAAAATGTATGGACCTCTGAGATTGTGTTGCCATGGTTACTGGCTTGCATTCTTTCAGTAGGTTAATAGTTTTCTGGGAATATCTCAAAAACTGTTGGTTTTAGGGCCTTAAAATGTGGTTGGCCCCCGAGTTTCATTTCTCACATTGAGGGGCTGAAAATGAGCTTTGTCTCGCCCTTCTACGCCTATTTCTGCATGTATTTTAAGGGGGTAGGCCCCCTTTTATGAGAGGTATGGAGAAGAGTTACATCAATGATTAGTGTCGTGCCTCTGATGGATATCTGTATCAAATTTTACGTTGATCCCCCCAGCCGTTTTCGAGTTATAAGGACACAAAATTGTCCACAGACAAACAAACAGACATACATAGAGACAGACAGACAGACAGACAGACAGACAGACAAAAGAAATATTTTTGCGCATGCGTCATAAAACAGTCTGAAACGCGCAAATAACGCAAATTTCCGTGGAAATTCAGAAAAAACAGACAAACTTTCATTTTTTGCCTACTTTTCACATTTTGCAAAAATGAGGAAAAAGTAGACTTATGAGATCGGGCAAATGTGTGTGTGTCTGTCTGTCTGTCTGTCCTTCTGTCTGTCTGTCTGTCTGTCTGTCTGTCTCTCCGGCTGTGTGTGTGTACCCCCCCCCTATCAACTCCTAAACGGCTGCAGCAATCGAAAGAAAATTTGGTAGGAGTAAAGATCTATACCTGAATATCTCACGGCCATATTTGAAAATGATGTCTGTGCTACCAACTGCTGAAAAATCGCAATTGAAATTTGAGCTCCATGTTGGATATCTTGGAAGGTATGAATGGGAGCTATTTCAAAATTGGCACACGTATTGTACCATTTTGAACATAGGACCTTCAGGACAGGATTCTAATCTCAGGGGTGGTGCGTCCTACTTGAAGCTAATAACTGTCCTGGGATACATCACTTGGAAGATCAACAGGGCTGATTAATAAATCATCACACACAGGATTAAAAAAAAACAAAGGAAAAACAACTTTATTAACACTGATAAAGAAATACAAAAAAAATAATTGAAAAGGAAGCTAAAACCAAAAATATTAACTCAAAACAATCAAAAATTTAGAATGAGAAACTATCCAAAATTGAACCAATCTCCAAAACAACTTAACGAATTACAAATCTTGAAATAAATCCAAAAGAAAACCAAAGTAACGAAAAAAACGTTAAAACAATCCAAAAGATCTAAAAAAGTAAAACTAATTTTAAAAAAATGTCAATACTAAAAAAAATGAGTAATTAAATTCCAATTAAATTAATCAACCTCAATTAAATTAATTACATTTCGATTAATCAACTATAATTGAATTAATTACATTTCAATTAATCACCCATAATTAAATTGATCACATTTTAATTAAATCAATCAATTAAACTAATTACAATCCAAATAAATCAATATTAATTAGATTAATCATCAATTCAAATAAAATTAACCCTAATTAAATTAAACATCAATTCAAACACTCTGTGAATCAAATAATATTCAAATCAAATCAATTAAACTTTAATTGAACTTTGAATCCCATCATTTATCAAATCGATTACCAATCAATTAATCCAATCTCTCAATTAAATAAACGACCAATTAGTGATCATATGCCAAGATGAAAATCAATCTGATCTGACCATAATTAATATTCACTGTAATACATTCCACACCTCTGAATTCAATATTCCAAATACCATGGCATCTTGCCGTTGTATGCCAATTAATTAATACAACAAACCTCAAACCATTGGCATATCCACCATTAATTTAGGGCTTCCATAATTCTAATATTCATGAGATAATCATCTCATGAAATGATCTGACAACATTGCCCATGTGATCCCTTTTGGTGGATTACAACACTTTCACCAGATCACAATACTTATATATCCATTATTCATAACTACAACGTTTTCCTTTCAAATGAGTATGGAATTTGGCACATTTATACCTTTGAGCCTTTAAGCATACATCAATGCGTTTACACTCATATGACCTCAATGAGATTTGAGTTTGAGATGTGCTACACTGTTACTTAAAATAAACACAAAATACCTTAGAAATATGATCAACCAAGGATTGAATTCAGGACTCGTAACAAAATGATCCGGGTCCCGGATTCAATACTGTCTGTCAAAGTTTTATGGGCGTGTGCCAAACTATACACATAAATACAACTCGAGATGCTTGCGAGAATCAATGGCAAAAACAAAATAGCTTAGCGTAAGGCAAGAAAATAAGGAAACCAAAATGAATGCCAGCTGTATGCAGAAAATTTGCATATTCCAGTTACCAAAAAAAAAAAAAACATTCTATGCTCGCATACCGCACCGAGCGACAAAAATTAAACAACGGTGGGTGTATCTTGTCAACGATGCCTGCGACTCTGCAATAAACAACATGACACAAATATGTATTTACAAGTTGAAATGCTAACAGGAAAAATATATACACTCGTAGGCTTCGAAGCAAGGACTCTCACTTACCTTTTTCAGAGCATTGCACGTTCACAGACGCTTGCTAATATCCGAGAGAGAGAGCAATCAACTTCACGAAGAGGGAAACCCATCACCAAACGGATTCCCTTATAATAAAAGTCACCATTATTATTATTATTATTATTATTATTATTATTATTGCTATTAATATGATTATCACCTTTAATTATTACTGCCGTGATGGAATCAACTATCCAAAGGTTACTGGGTTTCAGTACCCTAAAATAAATTCGGTCTTGAAATCCATGAATTATTATTATTATTATTATTATTATTATTATTATTATTATTATTATTATTAATAATAATATCCACCTGGTTATTAATCTATTTGAATAAAATCTTCGCGGCAATGTCATGACACAAAAGGTTATTGGATTAGAGTACCCTTTACGTAAGTTTACCCTCAACTCGATAACAAATTATTATTATTATCATTATTATTATTATTATTATTATTATTATTATTATTATAATTGCGATCTGGCCAGTGTAAGGTCTTCAGAGAAGCTTTGGACAAAGAAAAGGCACTGAGGTTCAAATGATTCGTATACTTCAAGCCAATCTACATAGAAGTAAGACAGCCAATGATCTGCTATATCAGCTAGTCACAGAGAAGCAAAGCGATCTCTTGCTAATCAGCGAACAGTATAAAGATAAAGAGTCATCTCTTTGGTTCAGTGACACACTTGGTACTTCTGCAATCTGGGTGTTGGATTCTAAAAAAGTTATTATAAAGGATCATGGAAGTTCTGATGGTTATGTTTGGGTGAAGACCAGAAGGGTCGCCTATTTTAGTGTTTACCTAACTCCTAATGAGGCAATTGAGCACTTCCGCCGCAAAGTAAATTCTTTGGAAGATGCAATTCTAAACGCCACAGATAGTGTCATAGTGGCTGGAGACTTTAACGCCAAAGCAGTGGAATGGGGTATGCCAAGTACAGATTCCCGGGGTAAGTACATTCTAGAGATGGCATCCAGGATAGGCCTTCTAATATTAAATATTGGTACAGTTCCAACTTTCCGACGTCCAGGATGTGAAGGAACAATTCCTGATGTCTCCCTGGCATCAGAAGTAATTGTGCCATTCATTAAGAGATGGAAAGTGTTGGAAGATTATTGTGCTAGCGATCATCAATTCATCGCCTTTGACTTTGAATCAAATGTTCAGGGACGGGAAGACCTCCCCAGAAATGTCAACGGTGGAATGTAAATAGGATTAGCATGGACAAGTTCAAAGATATCATTGGGAAGGGTACAGAACAGATTCGAAGTGCTGAAGCACGGAGAGAGTTTGAGGTTGAGGATCTGGTTTCTGCAACCATGCAAATTATTACGTCAGCTTGTGATGTTTCGATGCCCTCCTCAGTACCACGTCACCGAAAGAGCCCTGTATACTGGTGGACCAGAGAGATAGCAGAATTAAGGAAGAACTGCCTCAGGCTTCGCCGTCTTGCCCAGAGAGGAAGAAATCGGGAAGAAGCTAATGAAAAATCAGCGGAGCATAAAGCAGCAAAGAAGCTACTTCGAAAAGCCATAACTACGAGCAAGGTTCAGAGTTGGAGAAAGCTTCAGGAAGATATTGACACTGATCCATGGGGTTTGGGTTACAAAATTGGAACACAGAAACTTGGAAGTCACAGAACATCGTGCATCATGGAGGATGATATTATGAACACCATTGTTCAAAACCTTTTTCCAACTCACCCCACAAGACCTGAGAGGAATTTTGAAAGTGATCTAGATTTCCCACTGTTTACTGAAGATGAACTTCGGGTTGCAACGCATTCTTTACGGAACAACAAGGCTCCGGGGCCGGATGGGATTCCTAATGAGGTTCTGAAAATAATAGTTGATCAAGATATGTTGTTGTTATTGTTGTGAATGTTCAATGTGTGCTTGAAAGCAGGAATCTTTAGCTTTCGCTGGAAGATCTGTCGCTTAGTGCTCATTAGTAAGGGCATGGGTGACCCTGAGTTACCATCATCGTACCGCCCACTTTGTATGATTGACACAACAGGCAAACTATTTGAGAAACTCATAAGACGGAGATTGCTTGAAGCAATAATCGCAGCCGGAGATTTATCACCAAGACAATTTGGATTCAGGGTAGGCCGGTCGACACTGGATGCAGTGCAAGAAGTCGCCGAAAAAGTACGAAGAGCGGAGAGTTATAATCATTACTCTCGCCGGGTGATTCTTTTTGTTACACTGGATGTTAAAAACGCTTTCAACTCTGTCAAATGGACAGATATCATGGATGCTCTAGAATTTTTATTCCATGTTCCAAGGTATCTCCTTCGGATCTTAGACTCTTACTTGAAAGATCGTGCTCTGCTCTACGATACTACAGAAGGGATCCGTAGAGTACAAGTCACGGCTGGGGCTGCCCAGGGTTCGATACTAGGACCTGATCTCTGGATTGTTACATACGACAGCTTGTTGAGGCTTGAAATGCCTGAAGAAACTATTCTAGTAGGGTATGCAGATGATGTTGCTGCTCTTGTAGCAGGAAGAAGTGTCGAGCAGGCACAGTTGCGACTCAATATGGTAATGCGCAAAATCGATAGATGGATGGAGGAACATGGTCTGTCTCTAGCACTTAGTAAGACGGAAATTGTCATCCTAACAAAGAAGAGAATTCAGACAATACTTCCAATACAGGTAGGACAAATTCAAGTAGAGACGCAGCCAGCAGCAAAATACCTGGGCATCATGATCGACAGTAAAATGAATTTTGGAGAACAGATTAGACGGACTGCAGATAAGGCAGCCAGAGGAGTAACGTCCCTCAGTCGGCTCATGGCCAATGTTGGTGGGCCAAAATCTAGTAAGAGAAGACTATTGATGACAGCCATCCATTCAGTTCTGCTGTATGGAGCGGAAATATGGGCGGATGCCCTGGATAAGGAAATTTATAGGAAGCCACTGGCGCAAGTGCAGAGGCGGGGGGCTTTGCGCGTGGCATCTGCATATCGCACGGTCTCTGAGGAAGCAGTTCTCGTTATTGCCGGGATTATTCCGATTTTTTTTCTTGCGAAAGAACGCAAGAACATTTACTTGAGGAAATCTGATATGGGTTTACAAAATGCAAGACGATCGGCAAGAGTACAAACCTTTCAAAATTGGCAGATCAAATGGGAGCAAGGAGATCAAAGCCAATGGACTAAGAGAATGATCCCTCAGGTGCAGGTTTGGACAGAGAGGAAACATGGTGAGGTTGGTTACTATCTCACTCAGTTCTTGACTGGTCATGGGTACTTCTGTTCCTATCTTAAGAAGATGGGGAAGGTGGATTCATCAGATTGCATCTATTGTATCAACGAATTAGATAATGCTAATCACACCTTCTTCTCTTGTGGACGGTGGGTCCAAAATAGGCAGTCTCTTCAAGATCACATTGATGTAGAGATATCCACGGAAAATTTTGTTGCAGTGATGCTACAAAATGAGGAAAACTGGAAACTGGTAGCAAGCTTTGTTGAAGATATCCTCCGAACAAAGAAGACGGACCTGGATCGCCACTGAAGATGATTCATTACGGAAGAGTGCCCTACAGGCAAATATAAAATGACTCTAGCCTGAAGTAATGTGCTAAACGGTTCCAGGCTAGTGTTCAGAAGTAACGGGGGAGTTTTAGTCGGTAGTCTGCTACTCAGGAGCAGGAGCCCGACACTCTGTGCGTAAATGCATTTCTTCCCCTAAAAAAAAAAATATTATAATTGACGTAAATATTATCACATTTAATACCTTTATAATAGACTTGGATGACAAGGTTAGTGCACTACAGTGCCATATGTGGATCTCAATCGTGAGTTAATTTTGGGAATGAATCTGAATATTATATAAGTTTCTCTGACTAAGGAATCAGCTGTCACCATGACTGTCAAACTAGCCTCCTTTGAAACGCAAAGAGTCCCGTTACGGAGAGGGGTGGGGTGTGTACGACCTTGACAAGTGCTACCGCATTCAGACACTAAATGCTGTGGGCTCCCCAAAACTGCACTCTTAGTAAGATACACAAGCCTGATGGAAACACAAGGAGAAATGACCTCACCGTCTAGATAGTCTTTGGTTCGACCTGAGTGGAACCTGGTCTTGGAGCAATAACATCATCGTGGTTCCATTTATCACACAAAACCTGTACACATAGTTTAATCTCACCTATTTCACAGAGTATGCCCAATATACCTCACTCACCTTCCTTTCCTTTTCAGTTGGCAATCGGGTGACATATGGCTGTGTCACCTGCAACTTCTTATACCTTTTAAAATACCATTATACCATTTTATTTATTCCTCGTTGAACCACCGGGGCCTCATGGAACTTCCCGGTATCACATGGCATACATTCAAACTATGTTCTCATTAACATACCACGATTAAGCCGATGTTCAGCTTGCTCTCCCAATACACTCAGAAGGATACCCTAAATATTTCTCCTACTCAATACCACACTTACCTGCGTTAATCTAAGAGAAAGGACGCGTCAAATCATCCCTGACACAGTTCAGAGTGCATCCGTATGAATAATTACTACCACATGCGTCGTAATAAGGACATTAACATTTAGACTTCCTCCCCTTATATCCATACCTGACATCATTATTACTCTCGATATTGTTATTATTATCCCTAGTTGACGTCATGCTTATTACTATTATTATTAATAACCCGCGTCATTAGTGTGTCTATAAATTTTACATTCTTTAAATCTCTCTCTTTCTAAATCTACGTGCCTTTGCTCTTTCCGGCGCCTTCATCCTGGGGCTGAAATACATACAACATAATCGGGTGAACACATGCATTCCTATCAGTGTACAATTTGGCGCGGTTTGCGAACAAACATCATCGCTAAGCATCTCCCGAATTAAACAAAATAGCGTTCCGTCGCCACGGATACACTTAACCTACCACAAATGATACTTAAACTTAAAAAAAAAATCTAATATTATACTAAGACGAATATCTATTCCTATATCAAACTATAATAAACACGGCCCATAAAACTATGACATAGATACTTAATGGAAATTAATACTCATCATACCTCCAGCGTTGGTCGTCATCCTCTCCAGCAATAGATGTCAGCAATCCCTAGCCATGTGCCTTTCACACCATACCGGCACTACACATATTCACATTCAATGCACTACTCCACTAATTGATTGATAATCATGATTAGC
Source organism: Meconema thalassinum (assembly GCA_946902985.2). Lineage (NCBI taxonomy): Eukaryota > Metazoa > Arthropoda > Insecta > Orthoptera > Tettigoniidae > Meconema > Meconema thalassinum. The sequence goes on from OX336390.1 coordinate 887,239,632, forward strand.
ACTAAATTTCACCTTATTCTTACAAAAAGATATAACACTATTGGTACGTCTATTGTACTCCCGTACCTTATCCAACACGTGTACGTTGCATCACAATACACCTTTCATATAAAAATCGGGCTAGGATTGCGCAGCACTCGTTAGATCACACGCCACTACTTCTGTTATTCCACTCTTCACTTGCGCGCCGGGCTGACGACCTCGATGCGTTCTCTCTTCCCCCTGTTCATTCACAGAACTGTCCTGGTTCCAGCGGCGAGGGTTCGAGTCTCGGGCGATCAACTGCGCTCCTCCCAACTTCTGCGACTGACAGTACTGCTTCCACAGCTATACAACTTGTGTTAACATGTAAAACTGCAAGCTCTCCCTGTACACATATGCTGCCTACTAAAATTACTACTGTTTATCTGAGCTGTCCAGCCTGCAGCCTTGAATCATACTGACCATTTACATACAACTGAGTGTCATTGTCTGTAGCGTGAAAACTGCATGACGACTGACTGTAAACTGACTTATCGCGAGTGCTTGTAACTGTTTATCGAAATGTGTCGAACTGCACAACATCACATTGCGAACACCTCAACAGTCTCGAGCGGGCTCGCGAAACTAAGCATCAACTACCATTCACTCGCGTGCTAACTGCGTGACAACCAAACTGTGGAAGACTATCTCCTCCCCGTGCGGTCTGCTGAAAAACTCCCCCTCTGCACTGCGCAGGGGTGCAATATATCTAAAACATGGCGACAGAGCACCTGAAGATCGTTCCACAAGCAAGAGCTCCGTATTCCAACACATTTATTTCAAAACACTGGGTACACATTATTCGTGATAGTAAGGTCCGTCGAATCATAGGATTACGATCGATAATCGCTCGTAATTTTAGGGGATATCAACACTGCGTCCTCCGGACTATTTATGGCGAAATAGACGCCATCCCCACTCTCACAACAAACTCTCCACCCCAGACGGATCCGCGGAAGGATCTCAGTCCTGGACCACTGATTTATTAATTTTTTGATGATTTAATTAGTCTGTTCAACTGTAAAAAATCTCAGGATTACTTCCGGCTTATTGTTGTCAATGGTTCGATCCTGGGTGTTGCCGTATCGTAGAAATGAATTAATTTCGCTATTTAGGGGCGTGGCGAAACCAGAATATGACGTACTACAGAACCTTCCAGAACGTAATCTGATGCAAGCCCCTCCGAAAGTCCTTGAGCGTACACCTGCGTGGCAAATGCGCGTTATAGAAGTATGTTCTCGAATAGCCTTTGTCTGCGAGTTACATGCGACGTTCCCTCGTTTCGTCAAGTGGCCAGTTGCATGACTCGTCCCAATAACACTGCGGCAGGAGCTTAGCATGATTAAAATGACGCAAAATCAGACTTCCTTTTCCCCTGCAAATCGAGGCTCAATTAAACGCTGTTTCTAGCATTACTGAAATCTATGCGAACTTAGCCTATGACCGTAGGATAAGGGCGCAGTATAGATGATAATATTGCAGTTTAATTTCCAGGAGGCCATACATGGCAGTGTTGCCAAAATGATTATAAGCCTGCTGATACGTCAAATTTTAAATGCATATAACTTCTACACTATCAATTGGATTTCCACCAAATTTCGTATGTGCTATGTGTACATAAACAGATTTAACTGTGCCTATTCTTAAGAGCCACCAGGGCTGCCAACTGTTAATAAATGCTCTTAATTTTTGAAATCCAAATACCCATATATCAGAAGGTATGCAAGCCGACAGCTTTAAATTATGCACACGTATAGTACCTGAAATTCTATATTAATTTGGAGTAACTTATATACGTCACTGCTACCAACATAATTCTAAGCCTGCTGAGAGGTCCAATTTTAATACATGTAACTTCTATACTATCATTTGCATTTCAACCCAATTTCGTGTGCGCTATGTGTACCATAACAGATATGACTATGCCAATTCTTAAGAGTAACCAGGGCTGCCAACTGTTAATAAATACTGTCTCTATTTTTGTTACCCTAATATCAATATATCAGAAAGTATGCAAGCCAATAGCTCTAAACTTTGCACACGTAATTTATAGTGCCTGGCATTCTAGATTAATTTGGATTAACTAATATAGGCATACGCCAGCGCTGCCAACATGATTCTAAGCCTGTTGATAGGTCCAATTTTAAAATGGATGTAACTTCTATACTTACTAATGGATTTCATTCAAAATTGACACAACAATAGATCATATTACTTCAGATTATTTCTGACCAATACATGTATGTCATTGTTGCCAACATGAATTTACGTGCGCTGTTAGATTCAATGTTTAACTGCATGCAACGTCCATGCTATCCATTGTACTTCAACCAAATTTCGTATTCTGTACGTTAAGAGATGGAACTAAGAATATATTCAGTCACGAGGGCTGCCAACTGTAGTTCTCTATTAGGCAACATTATGCCAGGTATACAGTATTTCGAACTAATTAGAAATTTCGATATTACCAACTTAATTTCGTCATTATTCTAGATAGATCCATATAGATTAATCATTGCCATGAATCTTAAATTTTAAGAAAAGTAGGCTCTTAATTCGTCACGGAACTTCTTGTTATATATGTAGAGATTATGCAGACCAAATAACGCGTGTTGTCATGAAGGTCGATATTTCTCTGCTTGTATCCCATTTGGTACTAATGCAATTCCAACATATTCCACAAACAATACAAATATTTTTTAGCCTACTTTTCACATTTTGCAAAAATGAGGAAAAGGTAGACTTATGAGATCGGGCAAATGCGTGTCTGCCTGTCTGTCTGTCCTTCGGTCTGTCTGTCTGTCTGTCTCTCTGTCTGTCTGGCTGTGTGTGTGTCCCCCCCTATCAACTCCTAAACGGCTGCAGCAATCGAAACAAAATTTGGTAGCAGTAAAGATCTATACTTGAATATCTCACGGCCATATTTGAAAATGATGTCAGTGCTACCAACTGCTGAAAAATCGGAACTGAAATTTGAGCTCACTGTTGGATATCGTGGAAGGTATGAATGGGAGGTATTTCAAAATTGGCACACGTATAGTGAACCCATGGGCCATAGGGTCCATGACGGTCGAATCCATGTCCTTAAGGAAGAAATGAAAGAAACGTATAGTTTCTTAAAGGAACGGAGAGAGATTTTAAGCCAGGAATATAGCTTAACATTGTGCAAGCGACTAGGGACAGATGTTCCTTAGATGAGATCACCCCACTCGACATTTCAGAGAGGGATGGTCACGAGTATTAATAACTGAGTGGAACTTTCCACCGTGTTAGACAGAGAAGCCTGAATCGGAATTCAAGCTGACGTTGCTGGAAATTGACAACGTCGCATATGCGCCAGAAGAGGAATAATTAAAATTAACACGTTTACGAGCATAATAATGAGTAAACAAGCACAGCACAGTGAATCATTTTGAATGAGAGATTTTTCAGTATAGAGAAACCATGTAATAATTGTGCAGAAATAAACTGCCGACGTAAGACGACGTCATAGGGGAATTACCTAAGCCTCTGTGGAGGGGAGAGAGCAAAAAGAATGCAACACCCACACAATTGAGGACGAGAAATTAATTAATATCTCCGAATTGCACGATCGATTCTTAGGTGCAATAAGATCATTTGACATTGAGAAGACGAGCTTTCGGAAGGTATAATTTTTATAATGGTGGCACCATTATTTTAGAAGTTGACCACAGAAAAGGCTTGAGTCTTATTTTTTTGTAGTAAAACAGTATAAAGCTTCGGGCGTTTCCAAGCCAATCATGCAGTATTCAGACAGCCAGAGGGCACGTCACTGTGTCACATCGCATGCAGTCCTACGAGCATTCCGTGAGGGGAAGTGCTGCTCCACGACGTAGAAGTAATCATTCCGACAGTCCGTGAGGGGACGTAACTCTGCGTTACATCGAAAAACAGCTACCAGTACTCCTTGAGGGGAGAAACGCTGTTTTACACCGCCGAAGCAAGATCCGATAGCCACAGGCGTCACAGTAGTAACGACTTGCTTGCCTCCATAAGGAGCATTCAAGGCGAAATTTTAAAGTATCGCCGTAGTGAAATATTAGGAAAATCCTAATTATAGGATTCAGGCCCGACTGTATACAAGTTAAAGTGAAAACTCGTAAGATATAGTCAGAGCAGGCTGCGAACGTCGGACTTAAAGGCGATAGGTCGTTAAATGTACGAATGAATAGATCATAACGTACGGAAGTATCGTACCAGACAGATAAACTGTTATTTAAATCGAAGAAACCTAAAAAGGAAGAACAGAATAAGGTTCGAACGTAGGAGTGTTAAAACAGTTCAAATAAATAGAATAGGAGACTATAAACATTAGCTCCAGAAAGCAGGCGAACAGTTCTAATAGTACTAGAATCGAGAAGTGCTAGCTGCTATAAACTGAATCTATAGGTCTTAGAGGAGACCTCGATCCATATAGACTTTCGTTAGGATCGATAGACAGATATACAGAGAAGCCGTTCAAGCTAGATAAATAGCCGGTTATCCAGGATAGGAATAGCAGAATTGAACTCCAGGGAACAGTAGATGTTTCGGGACTTTCGCATTCTTCAGAATAGGAAGCCGACATCGGATAAATTCCACCCTTGGAAACGGGAATTTAAGAAGATCACGTGTGATAGGCTCAGAAATACGGCCTAGTGATCGAGTCATTGTGAAGTGTAAAATAATCAAGATAGTGTGTTAAATAATATTTTTAGTGTTTATTATGTGTTCAAAAGGGACACATCAGTATATAAAAATGTCGTCAATATTAAGTGTTTTAGATATATGTTTATTTGTGTTTTTACGTAAGATGAATACCTTCAATATGGTGTAAAAAGTTCAAAGTGGGCCCAAAAATGAAGCACCACACCAGATTTAAGATCAGGGGATGATCTGAAAATATGTGAGTACAAAATTCATTTTTATTTTGGTGTCAGAAATTGATTGTGTACAAAACCACCGGAGTTTTTGAGTGAAAGGGATGTGTTTTAATGAATGAATACTGAATAATCAAGAATACGGTCTGAACAATAATAAAATAAATAGAGAAATTCTGAATAATTATGTAAAGAATAAATTCCGTAGAGGAATATGTGAATAAAGGGTTAATGTATTTAACAGATGTCATAAGAGCAAGCGAAATATCATTTAATTATCATGAAAGACATTGAAATAAAGTAAAGTTGAGATATGAAAGAAATAGCTTTTGAGCTTGTATAAAGAATAAAGATAATAATAATAATTAAATATGGAAATGTTAAATAAAAATCAAATAAATTGATATGAACATAAGAACGTTAAGCCTTAACGTATGTGTGAAATGAGGTTCAATGGAATATTTTAAAACAGGGAGCGATTTATCGACCACGGAAAGATTAATATGTGAATTAAAATAATATGAATTGTTACTAAAGAGATTTTTATCAGTTCTTGGGAAGACATTTTCGGCTTAAAATAATGCATAGCGCATAATGAGCGCAAATATAATATTAAAGTGTCACGCTAGGAAAGCGTAGTGGTTAAATACTTGGTACATTACTTATGGAGGGTAGTTGATTGCAGTGAATTGATAATTGTGTAAGTCCTCTATTTGTGACATTAGTATCACGAGGCATTGTGTATGTATTTAAAAAGGGAGCTAATATATGGTATTATTGAGCGTATGTCATATGGGCCACGGCCGACTCTAAATCGCAATTTGTATAAGTCCTCTGAACGGGATTTGTTCCCGAGGCACCTGAAGAGATTCGAATGCAGGATCTTCTTATGATAAAAGCCCCTGTAATTCTCCGTCGTCGTATGTGTATTTAATCTTCCCAATCAATGAGGACCCTCTCATAATTAATAAATGCCAAGGATACGGAAATGGTCTTTGAACCAAAGAATAGTTGTTTGAATGTATACGGTACAATAAAAGCCCGGTCTCCCCAGAACTGGATATAATGGGAAGGTTTGTTTTGAAAGCCTTGAAAATAAGCTACTAATGTTGGGTCAGACAGGATGTCGCCGCCACCCTAACGTGTCATAAATCGCACCCCATGTAGTAGAGTCTAGCTTTCTTAAAGCGAGGGGGAACAGAGACCGTCTCGTAAGCTGTTGTAAAGAGAAATAAATACACCAGGAATGTTTAAAGTTGTAAACGACCCGGGCGTTGAACCGAGGTCCTTAAAGATGGATATTTCGTTTGCCGGTTCAGATCGTAGTTTCTTATATGATAATGGTCTATTAAGACATAAGAGATAAATAACAATCCCTATTGTAATAATGTAAGGACGTGGGATTCCACGAGTTGATTGAAGGCAACTGAGTTCGGGAGTAACTATAGTTTTTTGACTGTGTCAAGTACCTTCACGCTCTGGAGTACACAATTGATTTTCTGATTACCTTAATATATTTGTGAAATAAAGAGAAATGATAACAACTGAATGTGTGGACATGCCCAAAATATTGAATTAGATAATTAACATAGATTTTTAAATATAATTATATTTGTTTTTGAGAAATAAGAAAATATAAAAGCTAGTGTTTGAGGTGTACAAGGATGACACCATAATAATGTAAAAGCATGGAGCCAAAGAGCTCGGAGTTATGTAAACTTAATGTTAGTGCTTTATGGAAGTGAGACTAAGTAAGATTTGTTGGTTTATGTGGAAACCACAGGTTTTTGAATACAATATTTGTTTATTTTATTTTGTGATCCCTTGGTCATTTGGAACAAGCAGTTGATATTTGGGTCAGTAATTAAATTGTTTAAATGTTTGTAGCGCCATTAATTTTATTAATTAAATGTGTTTAAATAGGAGTTGATTTTGTTGTTATTTTTGCAAGTGTATCCTCTAATTAATCCAAAATATGTGAGTCACAGAGTGGGGGAACTTACCGCTGCCCCGAAATCCCGAATTGAGCTACGCTGGTATACTGTGATTGGCATATTTCTTGCTAAATGGGCACAGGGGGATATATAAATACTGTGCTGGATTAATAACTAGAGGAACACTTAAGTCGGTCATATCATGTAAGATTAAAGTAATAATAGGAATAGCTACAACGTAAAATATTAACTGACCGCATGGGTCCCTGGAAACTCATACCGAGCAGCCCTGAATATATTATATTATAAACCCCCTAGCAAATCATATAGATTTTGGCGCCCAGTACGCAGGGCTGAGTTTTCCTAGGGAAAACCCGAGTTTTTCTCGAAAAATCAAAATTTTCAGTTTTTTTTTGAAAAAAATGGTTTTTCGAAATTTTGAATTTTAAATACTTCCATAAAGGTTTTATGAAATTGAATAAGATTATCAAAAGGGTACGTTGTAAGTGAATACCCGTACCAAAGTAAAGTTTTGAAAAAATTGGGACACACGGATTCAGAGTATCATCTCTCAAGCATGTACTAGTGTGGTGGCATTTGTGGCCCACTGTATTCTCATAAGATGGTATTGAGTGAGGAATTGCAGGGGCTTTTGGAGGCGATAAAAGCCGATAGTAATGAGAAGTTAGAGGCTATAAACAAGACATTGGGCCTCCAAAAGGATGAAAATAACGAAGTGTTCGAATCCATAAATGAGAGTTTAAATAAGTTGGATAGCCAACAGACTGAAAACAAAGAAAGGTTAGGATCCATAACTGAAAGTTTAGAGTCACTAAAAACTAACAGTGAGAATATGGGCACTAAATTAGAGAATATCGAAGTTAAAGGTAATACCATGGGAATTAAATTAGAAGCTATCGAAGCCGACTGTATAAACATGAAGAAGGAACTGAAGGCTGAGATAGAAAAGATGAAAACAGAAAGTGGGGAAACCATTAAACAACAGTGGGAAGTGATGAAAACGGAGACGTTAGAGTCTCTGAAAGCCAACAGTAAAGAAAACAATGGAGTACTGAAGGCTGAAATAGAAGAGACAATGGAGATAAAATTTAAAATTCTTGATGAAGGGTTTGACACTAAGTTGGAGACTAAGTTAAGTGAAATTAAAAAGGAAAGTAAAGGATTTTACTCAGGAATACAAGTCCAAATAGAGACTATGAACAAAAATATGGTAGAGTCCCAAAATACATGTCAAGAAAATTTTAAAATTTTAGAAACTAAATTGAGTAATATGGAGGGAAATGTAAAAGCATGTGAGGAGAAACTTGTAACCCAGATCCAAGGTGTGCAGAAAGAATTGAAAGCTCAGATAGAATCTAACAAGGATATTTGTGAGGCATCCCGGGATGAAATAAAACAAAGCGTGAATAAGCTAGGAAATAGATTTGAAGGGGTTGAAGAGAAAGTAGGGACCCTCGAGAACAAAATCGGTGTAGTTCAGACTGAAGTAACTGAGATGAAAAATCAAAATCTAAAGGATGTTAAGGAGATGAAAGATCAAATTGATCATTTTACCGGGCAGGTAGATGAGAATCTGAAGACATACGAAACGAAAATAGATCAAAGATTAGGTGTATACGAGGGGCATCTCCAGAGTGAAAGAAAACAACGAGAGAACGAAAGTAAGGAAAGTACCCATAAAATAAATGAAATAAGTCAGGGTATTATTGAGGTTCAGGAAACCATCGGAACATTAAAGGTTCATGTAGGAAAAACCAATAAGGAAATTAATCAGGTCCAAGATGAAATGATGAAGTTGTATAAGAGTCAAGAGAAGACTGAGGGAAGGCTTGAAGGAATGAAAATAGATATGGTCAAAGGACGAAAAGAAGTGGAGAAGCAAATAAAGGAGATACGAGAGGGCTTGGAGACCATAGGTGACGTTAAGCCAGAAATTATAGACCAAAGGGTCATGATCTTTAAGAAAGAGGTAGAAGAACAACTAAAGGAATTCAGGGATAGTTACAGGGATGAGAAATTCCAATCCAAAAAGGTAGAGGAAGATATTAAAAGGAATCAAGAAAGAATTCAAAATGAATTAAGATCCCGATTGGAGAGGACGGAACTTAAGAACAGTCAAATGGAAATCCAACTCATGGCAAATGAAGAAAGTGCCCGAAGAGAAAGGAAGTTAGAATTCGAAAATCAGGAGGAGTTTCCAAAGACAGGATGGGTAGATTCCCGTGAACAAGGCACAGATACGGAGAGGGACTTAGGAGGGGAGAGCCCTTATAAGAACCCAGGATATCCAATGGCGATGTCAACCCCGTACACGAATCAGACAAATGGCCAAATAATAAACATTATTAAATCCAATGAGGATAGACCAGTAAAGTTTACGGGTAATAACATGTCTATTACTCCAAAATACTGGCTAAAAGAAGTGGCAGAGTATCTAAATGAAATGAAGGTTCCTCAGGATCGGAGACTGAGAGCTATTGAAAAGCTGTTGGCAGGTGATTGTCTCACCTGGTTCAGAAGCTTCAGATACACTTTTGATACGGTGGAAGGCTTTAGGGAAGCACTTTTAAAGCGATATTGGGCAGCAGATGTCCAAGAAAATTTAAGGCTAGATCTGTACTCTAGGAAGTACAGCACCAATGCACCGACTAAATACTCGGAATTTTTCACCGCTCAGCTGTGTAAATTCCGCGAACTGGATATTGCTCCGGCAGAAAACGACCTGTGTGCCGCCATTGCAAGACAGCTTCCATATGAGATTCAGAGGCTGCTAATCTCATCCAAAGCCAGAAGTGCTGTGGAAGTGGAAAGCGTATTACGTCAGTTAGATATGACGACTTCGCACGTAACACCTCGGCATCAGAGACAAACTGAGCAAGTACACATGGCCAGCAGTCAGGAAACTGGAGAAAAACCAGCGACCAGGAATCAGTCCACCAGTACGGATACTCAAGGACGAGATCGAGAGTATGGGCACCAGGAGCCTAGAAGGATACAGCCATATTACAGGGGAGGATATCGAGGGAGAAATCCTAGAACGACGGGTTATAGGCAACAGGAAAGCCGACCCTATAATAATAACCAGCAAAGGCCGGACAATAGAAAGAAATGGGAGAATTATCCCAGGAGAAATGTAAGGCCAGACGATAGGGATGATGAATATCGGGCCGAAATAGAAGAAAGATATCAGGAGAGTATTCGTTATATGAACGAAAGACCAGATGAACCTGATAGGCAAAAAGTCCGTTGGAGTGAGGCAATCAAGAACCGGAAATCACCCGACCGACTAGACGGAGCTCAAAGCTTGGAACTACAAGCTCAGTTGAAGAATGAGGGAAAAGGGAGCCCTCAGTATAAAAAAAACTCCAAATTTAAATTGTCAAAAGTGGAAACATACCAGGAGCTGGGAGGAAGTAGAAATTGTAAATTGGATAGCCAGACCAGATGAACTAATTAACGAGGATGTGGAAGGAATCCCACCTGTTAAGAGAGAACTACCTATAATTATGCTTAGGATAGAAGGATTACTGGTCAGAGCATTGATTGATACTGGATCCACAATAAGTTTAATTACACAAACCCTTTTAAATGAATTGGAAACAAGGGGCCGAGTACTAAAGATTCCCACATCAAGTGTAAAGATTAAGGGAATTATCCCTGAAAAATCTTTGACATGTAAATTTCAGGTATACATTGATTTAATCATGGGTAACGCTGAAATTTCGCAGTGCTTTTTGCTGGTAAATCAATTACCGTATAATGTCATATTAGGTATTGATTTTATCCGTGAGAACAAGGTCATTATAGACCTAGCGCAAAACTGCATTAGAATTCAAAGAGAGGATGTGGATGAGCAAAACATTAACCTACAGGATCAGGAGGCGAAAATAGCAGAACAGGTATGGCATATGGAAGAAGTGATTGAGGAAGATTATAAGGACATAGAAAGGATATTTGAAGTCCTCAACATAGAACTCGAAGATAATGTGGAAAATGAGTTCGAGACCAATCTGTCAGGAAAAGTGGAGGAAGCTAAAGTCAGCCTCGAAATTAAGGAACAGTTAAAGAAATTATTATTGGATTATAGGGACGTATTTGATTCCAAGCCAGGGAAGATTGAAAATTTTAAATACGCGTTCCAAGTCAACGATTGGGCACCGTTCAAACAAAAACCATACCCGGTTGCGGAAAAACATTACCCACAAACCAAGAAAACACTGCAGGAGATGATGAATGCAGGTGTTTTAGAAAAGATGGCGACACCATATGTTAGTCCATTAGTGATTGTGAGTAAACCGGATGGCTCAGTAAGGGTGTGTTTAGATGCCAGAAATCTAAATGCAAAAATTATACCAGAAAATGATTCGGCACCACCCATAAAAGAAATACTGAGGAAGTTTAAAGGCAAGAAGATTTTTACAAATATTGACATGACTTCTTCGTATCATCATCTCGAGCTGGAAGAGAAAACCAGCTTGTTGACTGGATTTCAGTTGGATCAACAAACATACTGCTTTAGAAGATGTCCGTTTGGATTAAAGACTGCAGGATCCGCATTAATAAGAGCGCTGGATCGAAACCTGTCAGAGGAAGTGAAAGAGTGCACTATCCGATACGTAGATGACATTTTGCTTACCTCGGAGAACATTGAGGAACATTTAGAAAATTTGAAGAAATTATTAGAAGACCTAAGAAGGGCAAATTTTAAGATAAATTTAAAGATGTCGAACTTCTGTCAAAGGCAAGTGACATTTTTAGGGCATGTGATTGACAAGGATGGTGTTAAACCAAATCCATGTAAATTGGAATCGATAAGGGATTTTCCGAGGCCTTTGAAAGTGAAGAACGTTCGCCAGTTTTTGGGATTGATTGGGTTCTTCTCAGGACATTGTCCATCATACACCAAAACTGTTGCACCACTACAGGACCTTCTGAAGAAGGGGGGCAAGTGGAAATGGACGGAGGAAGCAGAAAAAGCATTCGTGGAGGCCAAGGAAATGCTCTTAAATTACGTGAAGCTAGGATATCCTGATTTTAATCAGAGATTTATCATTCAGACAGACGCATCCCAGATTGGAATAGGGGCAATGCTATATCAGGAGAACCCGGAAAACCCTGATAAGAAGAACTATCTAGCTTTCACAAGTAGGAGACTGAAACCACACGAGAAAAATTATACGATCAGCGAGATCGAGCTGTTAGCGATATTGCACGCGTTGCAATATTGGCGGAAGATCGTATATGGGTTTCAGGTCATTCTAAGGACGGATCATAAAGCCTTAACCTTTCTGATGAAGACTGATTTATCCAGTCAAAGGTTGATGCGTTGGGCTTTATATATTCAACAATTTGATGTCAAGATAGAGTACTGCCCAGGAAAGGAAAACATAGTTCCAGACTACTTAAGTAGACAGCCAGAGTCCATAGAAGAGGAAGTAATAGCTATAGATTTGGAAGACAGGGATCAGCGTACTCTTAATGAGTTAAGAAGCATTAGTCAAAGACAACGGGAGGATCCATGGATGAACATGCTCATATCATTCCTTGAGGGAAGCTTGATAAGAGGAACACCAGCGTACACTGAAGCTGAGAAGATAGCACAAGACTACACGTTTTATAATGGGTTATTATATAAGTTTGTGGACTCTGACCATACGAAATTAAGGATTGTTGTACCTGCAATTTTGCAGAGGAAAATAGTATGGTTAGCCCATAGATCGTTCGGACATATGGGAGTCGACAAAACAGTCTCGATGCTGAAAGAAGCATTTATATGGCCGAGACTGAGAGAAACTGAAAGGGACACGCTAAAGACATGTGATTTATGTCAAAGGATCAAACCTAATGCATTTCTGATGAGACAGAAGCCTATACCATTGTTGCCCGAAAGGCCCGGCCAAATCATATCTATTGATAATTTTGGACCTTTGCCAAAGGCAAGAAGAGGAAATCGACACATAATGGTGGCTATGGATGTCTTCACTAAAATGGTTGTCCTTGCTCCCATACAGAAGACTAGTACCAAACAGGTGTTAAAACGACTTAAAGAAAAAGTGATACCGATTCTGGGGAAACCTGAGAATTTGTTGTCGGATCACGGCAGTTGTTTCACCAGTGTAGAGTTCAGACGAGAATTAGAAAGACTTGGAATACGTCAAATTTTGTCAAGTATTCGCCATCCTGAGGCAAACCCTGTAGAGAGAGTTATGAGAGAAACGGCCAAGTACTGTAGAATATACTGTGCCGAAGAAAATTGGAGGTGGATAGATATTTTGGATATTATTGAATTTTGTATAAATAATACAATCATTGAATCCACAGGAGAGATACCCATAACGTTACATCGGAATGAGCAACCAGAAAGACCTTGGAATCTGGTAATTCCTAGACCAGCAGACGCTCAGCCAGGAAGAGATGTACGAATTAGGAGAGCCCTTGAGCATCTAAAAGCTCAAGCCGACAGGAGGCAGAGAAGAAATAGGCATAAGAGGTATCATCGACCATTATTAGCAGGAGAAATGGTGTTAGTGAAAAGACCAGCCATTTCGGATCCAGGGAACCGTGTGTACAAGAAGTTCCAGAAAATGTACCACGGACCATATCAGATAATCAGAGATTTGAGGAATAACGCATATAGAATTCGGCACTGTGAAACGGATCACGATGTGACCATGAATTCGGCAAATTTGAAATTATATTACCCTCCCGAAGATTTTGATGAAGAAAATGAACAAGCCCTGGTCATGGAAACATTTAGAGATGAATCCGCTTTTGACATAAACAAGAATGAGGAAGAAATAGAAAATAGAGTTCAAGTATTCGAGTGCGAATGCGAATTGGAGAAAGTATATTGGGAAATTAAAGAAATAATTGAATTTATTGAAGAAGAAAATTCCAATTTAAGAAAAGAAAATGATGAAATAAGGAAACGGGTAGGGATAGACCAAACCCGTAAGGGAGAATGAGGTTCTGGGAACTTAAAGTCCAGACAAATAAAGAAAGAAAGAAAGGGTAGGGACAGAGCATACCCGACCTACACAATTACCGGATACGACTTAAAAGAAGTAAAAACAACAGTAAATACGGATGACGTTATGATGGATTCGACGAATAGAGTAATACAAATAAAATTGAAATAAATTTCCTCAAAATTATCGAAAATTTATTTACCTAAGGAGGGGAGAGATGAACCCATGGGCCATAGGGTCCATGACGGTCGAATCCATGTCCTTAAGGAAGAAATGAAAGAAACGTATAGTTTCTTAAAGGAACGGAGAGAGATTTTAAGCCAGGAATATAGCTTAACATTGTGCAAGCGACTAGGGACAGATGTTCCTTAGATGAGATCACCCCACTCGACATTTCAGAGAGGGATGGTCACGAGTATTAATAACTGAGTGGAACTTTCCACCGTGTTAGACAGAGAAGCCTGAATCGGAATTCAAGCTGACGTTGCTGGAAATTGACAACGTCGCATATGCGCCAGAAGAGGAATAATTAAAATTAACACGTTTACGAGCATAATAATGAGTAAACAAGCACAGCACAGTGAATCATTTTGAATGAGAGATTTTTCAGTATAGAGAAACCATGTAATAATTGTGCAGAAATAAACTGCCGACGTAAGACGACGTCATAGGGGAATTACCTAAGCCTCTGTGGAGGGGAGAGAGCAAAAAGAATGCAACACCCACACAATTGAGGACGAGAAATTAATTAATATCTCCGAATTGCACGATCGATTCTTAGGTGCAATAAGATCATTTGACATTGAGAAGACGAGCTTTCGGAAGGTATAATTTTTATAATGGTGGCACCATTATTTTAGAAGTTGACCACAGAAAAGGCTTGAGTCTTATTTTTTTGTAGTAAAACAGTATAAAGCTTCGGGCGTTTCCAAGCCAATCATGCAGTATTCAGACAGCCAGAGGGCACGTCACTGTGTCACAGCGCATGCAGTCCTACGAGCATTCCGTGAGGGGAAGTGCTGCTCCACGACGTAGAAGTAATCATTCCGACAGTCCGTGAGGGGACGTAACTCTGCGTTACATCGAAAAACAGCTACCAGTACTCCTTGAGGGGAGAAACGCTGTTTTACACCGCCGAAGCAAGATCCGATATCCACAGGCGTCACAGTAGTAACGACTTGCTTGCCTCCATAAGGAGCATTCAAGGCGAAATTTTAAAGTATCGCCGTAGTGAAATATTAGGAAAATCCTAATTATAGGATTCAGGCCCGACTGTATACAAGTTAAAGTGAAAACTCGTAAGATATAGTCAGAGCAGGCTGCGAACGTCGGACTTAAAGGCGATAGGTCGTTAAATGTACGAATGAATAGATCATAACGTACGGAAGTATCGTACCAGACAGATAAACTGTTATTTAAATCGAAGAAACCTAAAAAGGAAGAACAGAATAAGGTTCGAACGTAGGAGTGTTAAAACAGTTCAAATAAATAGAATAGGAGACTATAAACATTAGCTCCAGAAAGCAGGCGAACAGTTCTAATAGTACTAGAATCGAGAAGTGCTAGCTGCTATAAACTGAATCTATAGGTCTTAGAGGAGACCTCGATCCATATAGACTTTCGTTAGGATCGATAGACAGATATACAGAGAAGCCGTTCAAGCTAGATAAATAGCCGGTTATCCAGGATAGGAATAGCAGAATTGAACTCCAGGGAACAGTAGATGTTTCGGGACTTTCGCATTCTTCAGAATAGGAAGCCGACATCGGATAAATTCCACCCTTGGAAACGGGAATTTAAGAAGATCACGTGTGATAGGCTCAGAAATACGGCCTAGTGATCGAGTCATTGTGAAGTGTAAAATAATCAAGATAGTGTGTTAAATAATATTTTTAGTGTTTATTATGTGTTCAAAAGGGACACATCAGTATATAAAAATGTCGTCAATATTAAGTGTTTTAGATATATGTTTATTTGTGTTTTTACGTAAGATGAATACCTTCAATATGGTGTAAAAAGTTCAAAGTGGGCCCAAAAATGAAGCACCACACCAGATTTAAGATCAGGGGATGATCTGAAAATATGTGAGTACAAAATTCATTTTTATTTTGGTGTCAGAAATTGATTGTGTACAAAACCACCGGAGTTTTTGAGTGAAAGGGATGTGTTTTAATGAATGAATACTGAATAATCAAGAATACGGTCTGAACAATAATAAAATAAATAGAGAAATTCTGAATAATTATGTAAAGAATAAATTCCGTAGAGGAATATGTGAATAAAGGGTTAATGTATTTAACAGATGTCATAAGAGCAAGCGAAATATCATTTAATTATCATGAAAGACATTGAAATAAAGTAAAGTTGAGATATGAAAGAAATAGCTTTTGAGCTTGTATAAAGAATAAAGATAATAATAATAATTAAATATGGAAATGTTAAATAAAAATCAAATAAATTGATATGAACATAAGAACGTTAAGCCTTAACGTATGTGTGAAATGAGGTTCAATGGAATATTTTAAAACAGGGAGCGATTTATCGACCACGGAAAGATTAATATGTGAATTAAAATAATATGAATTGTTACTAAAGAGATTTTTATCAGTTCTTGGGAAGACATTTTCGGCTTAAAATAATGCATAGCGCATAATGAGCGCAAATATAATATTAAAGTGTCACGCTAGGAAAGCGTAGTGGTTAAATACTTGGTACATTACTTATGGAGGGTAGTTGATTGCAGTGAATTGATAATTGTGTAAGTCCTCTATTTGTGACATTAGTATCACGAGGCATTGTGTATGTATTTAAAAAGGGAGCTAATATATGGTATTATTGAGCGTATGTCATATGGGCCACGGCCGACTCTAAATCGCATTTTGTATAAGTCCTCTGAACGGGATTTGTTCCCGAGGCACCTGAAGAGATTCGAATGCAGGATCTTCTTATGATAAAAGCCCCTGTAATTCTCCGTCGTCGTATGTGTATTTAATCTTCCCAATCAATGAGGACCCTCTCATAATTAATAAATGCCAAGGATACGGAAATGGTCTTTGAACCAAAGAATAGTTGTTTGAATGTATACGGTACAATAAAAGCCCGGTCTCCCCAGAACTGGATATAATGGGAAGGTTTGTTTTGAAAGCCTTGAAAATAAGCTACTAATGTTGGGTCAGACAGGATGTCGCCGCCACCCTAACGTGTCATAAATCGCACCCCATGTAGTAGAGTCTAGCTTTCTTAAAGCGAGGGGGAACAGAGACCGTCTCGTAAGCTGTTGTAAAGAGAAATAAATACACCAGGAATGTTTAAAGTTGTAAACGACCCGGGCGTTGAACCGAGGTCCTTAAAGATGGATATTTCGTTTGCCGGTTCAGATCGTAGTTTCTTATATGATAATGGTCTATTAAGACATAAGAGATAAATAACAATCCCTATTGTAATAATGTAAGGACGTGGGATTCCACGAGTTGATTGAAGGCAACTGAGTTCGGGAGTAACTATAGTTTTTTGACTGTGTCAAGTACCTTCACGCTCTGGAGTACACAATTGATTTTCTGATTACCTTAATATATTTGTGAAATAAAGAGAAATGATAACAACTGAATGTGTGGACATGCCCAAAATATTGAATTAGATAATTAACATAGATTTTTAAATATAATTATATTTGTTTTTGAGAAATAAGAAAATATAAAAGCTAGTGTTTGAGGTGTACAAGGATGACACCATAATAATGTAAAAGCATGGAGCCAAAGAGCTCGGAGTTATGTAAACTTAATGTTAGTGCTTTATGGAAGTGAGACTAAGTAAGATTTGTTGGTTTATGTGGAAACCACAGGTTTTTGAATACAATATTTGTTTATTTTATTTTGTGATCCCTTGGTCATTTGGAACAAGCAGTTGATATTTGGGTCAGTAATTAAATTGTTTAAATGTTTGTAGCGCCATTAATTTTATTAATTAAATGTGTTTAAATAGGAGTTGATTTTGTTGTTATTTTTGCAAGTGTATCCTCTAATTAATCCAAAATATGTGAGTCACAGAGTGGGGGAACTTACCGCTGCCCCGAAATCCCGAATTGAGCTACGCTGGTATACTGTGATTGGCATATTTCTTGCTAAATGGGCACAATAGACAATAATATTGCAGTTTAATTTCCAGGAGGCCATACATGGCAGTGTTGCCAAAATGATTATAAGCCCGCTGATAGGTCCAAATTTTAAATGCATATAACTTCTACACTATCAATTGGATTTCAAGCAAATTTCGTATGTGATATGTATACATAAACAGATATGACTGAGTGTATTCTTATGAGCCAATAGGGCTGCCAACTGCTAATAAATGCTCTCAATTTTTTAAAATCCAAATACCCATATATCAGAAAGTATGCTAGTCGACAGCTTTAAACTATGCACACGTATAGTACCTGACATTCTATATTAATTTGTAGTAACTTATATACGTCAGTGCTACGAACATGATTCTAAGCCTGCTGAGAGGTCCAACTTTAAATACATGTAACTTTTATATTATCATTTGGATTTCAACCAACTTTCGTGTATGCTATGTGTACCATAACAGATATGACTATGCCGATTCTTAAGAGTAACCAGGGCTTCCAACTGTTAATAAATACTGTCTCTTTTTTGTTAACCTAATATCAATATATCAGAAAGTATACAAGCCAATAGCTCTAAACTTTGCACACCTATAGTACCTGGCATTCTAGATGAATTTGGAGTAGCTAATATACGTCAGTGCTGCCAACATGATTCTAAGCCTGCTGATAAGTCCAATTTTAAAATGCATGTAACTTCTATACTAACTAATAGATTTCATTCAAAATTGACGCATCAATAGATCATATTATTTCAGATTATTTTTACCAATAAATGTATGTCATTGTTGCCAACATGATTTTACGCGCGCTGTTAGATCCAATGTTTAACTGCATGCAACGTCCATGCTATCCATTGGACTTCAGCAATATTTTGTATTCTGTACCTTAAGAGATGGAACTAAGAATATATTTAGTCACTAGGGCTGCCAACTTCAGTTCTCTAATAGGCTACATTATGCCAAGTATACAGTATTTCGAACTAATTAGAAATTTTGATATTTCCAAATTAATTTCGTCATTATTCTAGATAGATCCATATAGATTAATCATTGGCATGAATCTTAAATTTTAAGAAAAGTAGGCTCTTTAGTTCGTCACGGAACTTCTTGTTTTCCCTCGTATTAGTCTGTAGTCTCCTTGAGGGAAAAGTAATGGTGTTCAATAGGTCTGATATATTCTTGTAGTGCATTAGTACCTTACTAGCGGACCCGTACGAGATCTCTCGCATAATGGGGTGTGTGCACCTCATATGTACAGACTACCCGCCCGGCTTCGGTGCTATGCGGGCTGTACGCGGTACTTTTCTCGCAGGGGCTATCGTCTTATTTATTTGTTTAAAAGCACTTTATAAACAAATGAATATATTTCCGTTGACTTTTCAAGAAATGCAAGATTTTTCCTGTACTATTGAGACGATTTGGTAGATTTTGGTACAAACCACATCTTCTAACTCCCTCTGGTTTAGGAGCTTGAGTTTTGTGAAACATACACCTTAGCGTATTACAAAAATGAGATAAGATGGGATGCAGCAGAGGTAAATATCGACCTTCCTGATAACGACGCTAGTTGGGCTGCATAAAACAATATTATTAGGGGCAGCAGATTCACCTGGTATAGTAAAATTCCAGGTAGGCGGCTTGGGTGGCGTAGTTGGTAGCAAGCTGAGCTTCTATGCCCAAGATCGCGGGTTCGAACCCGGCCGAAGTCATCGGATTTTGATGTTTAACATCTTTCCACTCGGTATCTGGATATTTTTGTGGCGCTCGGTAGCTGGACATATTTGTGGGAGTGATTTTGGAAAAGGGACGGAAATGGATGGGACGGAAGTGCATGGGATGGAAACAAGAAGTGCGCGTGGTGGCGGAGATCGGTACAACGACGTACTGTAGGTCGTGTGGCTATGGGGAATGTAAATCTCATACAGTATATTTCAAAGTTTGGAGACCCCATTTAAGATATTCCCGCAATAAAACATCTTCAAGTTGCCGTTCTTTGGTGTGAAAATATTCATTTTATCATATTTGCTGAAAACAATTACGATTTATTAAATCTTCATACGTTTGCTGTATGTGTAATTTAATGTAAGCACTCTATGTATTGTCGGCCATGTGGCAATGTGGAATCCATATCGCATCAACAAACACTCCAAACAACGCAGGAATTCAGTATATTAACGCCGACTTCTAACAATAATTGAAACTTCGTTGGTCTATATATATCACTGGGAGAAACACATTTAATATACTTTCCGCAAACCTAATTTTTATTCGCGCCTATACTTGGCTGTGCGCTCTATCGGCTAAATGAGGCCATTTTCAATAACATCGCTGGCATGGGTTCACTAACTGGCCGGTATAGAGCGCAACTCCCATCAAGTAGGCAGTGGATTGCTTCCGCCACGGCAAATAACAATTATGATTCATTACGGTCAGGATTTGGCACTGCAGTTATACAAGTAGATATTTCAATGACCAACAGAGTTCACTGTCAACAAGGGATTTGCGCTCCCGGGACACACATAGTAGGATAACATGTCACATGTTACACATCATATGCGACTACTGTAAGCCTCGTATAATATTTTTAAGAGCGTTAAAAATCCCCCAGTAAGCCTTCCTTCGGAGGGGAAGTAAAGCCGGCGGTCCCATGTCATAGATTTATGGCACGTTAAAGAACCTTCCACTAATTACACCTGTGTGAAGCTAAATTGTATAGGTTAAGAATGTAAACAACGCTCTTAGGTTCGTACGTTCGTTGCCAAGAGCCGACTGCGGTGGCGTCTGGTAGCTAAGTTCTGAACTAATAGTCGTCGACGGTGCGTTTTGGCGGCAAAAGTAGAAACTATTTGAAAAATGCATAAGTCTGCAGTCCTTACTTGAATTATAAAACAGATACACACACTAATACAGTCATCACAATTAACACCGGTTATCAGACAGATTCTACACACACCCAAAGTACACGGGGCTACATGGCCGCGTTGCCGCAGCCCCTAAACTGAAGAACCAACCAACCAACCAACCTAAAATTCCATATGTGTCCTCCATTATGCGCGTGAATTGTCGTGAAATACGTATACAACGTTGCCAACTACGCGCTTGCGGTACTACTCTGTATACGTGGAGCTCTAAAATAAAGTAGTGTCCAGTTCAGTTGATAGTGTGCCGAGTTGCATTTATAGTTCACCATGAATTGTGCAAGTTGACTGATAACTATCAGTAATTTCGATCGGTGAATGCATGTGCGGTTTGTTTGTATTTTGTTTGCCCCGCTGTGATTAGTGTTTTTCGCAATAGAAAAATTTGTTGAATCCAGATTTTTATCTAGACCAGCTGTTCCCAACGTTTTTCGACTCGACAACCCCTTCTACAACGATCTGGGTTGGGCGAACCACTTACTTTTAAATATAAAATGTGCATGTAACTGTTCCTTAGTGGGACCGCAGAACTGTTCTTAGTATTGCTGTTGTTGCAGTCTTCAGTCTTTTGACTGGTTTGATGTAGCCCTCCATGTCTCCCTGTACTGAGCTAATCGTTTCATCTCTACATAGCTACCACACCCTACATCCGAGGCAATCTCTTTTACATATTCTAACCTTGGTCTACCACGACAGTTGTTGTCCTCGACCTTTCCTTCCATAACTAAACTTGCTATTCCTGGGTGTATTAGTATGTGTCCTACCAACATATCCCTTCTCTTCATTACCAGTCGCCAGAAACATCTCTCCCACTAGTCTTAATACCTCTTCGTTTGTAACCCTATCTACTAATATGACCTTCATCATTCTCCTGTAACACCACATTTCAAACGCTTCAATTCTCCTCTTTTCTGCTGCACCAATAGTCCAAGATTCACTTCCATGGAGTGCCACGCTCCAGACAAAGGCTTTCAAAAATGACTTCCTAATACCTAAATCTATATTTGATGTCAACAGATTCCCTTTTGTGTAGAAATCGTTTCCTTGCCTGAGCCAACCTACCTTAAATATCCCCTTTGTTCCGTCCATCACTGATTATTTTGCTTCCTAAATAACAGAAGTCGCCTACTTCCTTCACTTTTTCACCTGCCAATTCGATGTCCATAGAGGTTTCTAGTATTGCTAGAACACAAGGAAGCTGGCAGACTAAATTTCCAATGTAGCGAAAGCAAAAGCATTCCTAACGTTGTTACATTTACTGTAAATCAGGAATTCGCGGTAACTATTAATTTATTATGGAAATGATGTGATAAATTCCCTATGTTACCAATATGTAACAAGGGACATTAGAGGGATTTAATTCAAAACAATAATGGTAATAATAATAATAAGAATAAATACGAGCCTTACAGTAGCCACATATGATGTGTAACATCTGACATAGAAGAAAACTCACGTGAAATTGTTGATACACCGGTATTTTATAGTATTATTGGCACAAATATTAATATATTGTAAAAGGGAGAGTTTTACAGATATTGTAGTTTATAATACGGAACTCATTTTATTAGATGATTTGTAGCTTCCACCAGCACTAGCCTAAATAAAGAATACGATATGGATCAACTAGATTAATAGACGCGACACCGCTCATAACTTTAAACTCCTTGTAAACAGGTCCTCTTGATTCGCAGACCAACACGTAATTTCATATGGATTCTGTTAAAATGAGTCATATTGATACGATAAATATCGTTTAAAATGATAATCTGGTAGCAAAAATATCTACCTCGCCCAGGATTCGAACCCAAGATCTCTAGATTCACAGTCATACGCAATAACCCCACGTTTATTTCGACTACGCAAACATTGTGCACAAGATGGTGACTTATTTCCACGTTCCAATAATACTGCATTACTGAATTAAGTTTCATTTATATTTTGCTTGTTTCGATAATGTTCCTTAGTGACATTGAGTTTAAAATGCCTTATGCCAATGCAATGCCGACTACTTATAATGTTTGATATTAAAGCATTTTACCACTTAAATACTGATACGAAGACTTCGAACATGTACCATGTCATTTGTTTAAATCACTTGACACCAGAGTTCGCATGAGCGTTTGCCGTTCAGTATGTCATATACATTCCACAGGGCCGAGAGTGCGTCATGGTATCAATTTTCGACACCACGCGCTGATTGTTTCTCTTACCAGTGCCAGCTGGATCGATCGATCGAGTTGGCATTGCGTCTCATACTTCCGTTCGATCCACCACTGCCAGCTAGGGCACACTTCCATTCGATCGATCGAGCGAGCAGTGCATACTTCGTTGTCCACCACTGCCAGCTAGTACACTTCCGTTTGATCGATCGAGCGGGCAGTGCATACTTCCGTTTGATCCACCACTGCCAGCTCGATCGTTCCGATCCACTTCCGTCCCCAATTTTCAAAATCACTCCCACAAAACTATCCAGCAACCGAGCGGAAAGATGTAATAATAATAATAATCATAATAATAATAATAATAATAATTATTATTATTATTATATTACAGTGACTCACAAATTAAGGAAACAGTAATAGGCCCATCCTCGAAACCCACCATTATGGGAAAGTGTTTGGCGAACCCCTTGAAATATTTTGCGAACCACAGGTTGGGCAACGATGGTCTAGACCAATAAATGTTAGGTAGCGCTGCCCTGCGAGTCGTCTTAAACAATATACCCATATACACCCCAGTATTTTATCACGAACAGTGGGGTAGTCACACACCAATAATCTTTAATTAGTTTTGTGTATTTTGTATCCCACATGTTGGCAACAATGTGTGCGTCTCGGTGTATGCACCTTGATGACTGTTGAAGGGACCTCATGCGCTGTTCAACTTGGTTGCTGTTGTTAAACGAACAATAAATAAATTAAATAACACATAGGCTAGGCCTTTCTTCTCCTTACTCCCTCTCAGGTTCATTACCAGCAACCGATGGTCGCTATCCAGGTTCTCCGATGGTATAACCTTGATGTCTGTGATGTTCTTATTTAGTTCTTTCTCATACAGTATATAGTCGACCACCGACTTCCTGGTCAAGTCATCACTGTACCATGTGATTGTGTGACTCTCACTTTTCTTAAACCAGGAGTTCCCAACTAGCAGGCTGTTCCTCTGGCAGAAGTCCAACAGTCTCTTTCCTTCCTCATTTCTTCCGCCCCAACCCTCTGGTCCTAGAACACTCTCATAACCTTGTCTTTCTCTTCCTACATGGGCATTGAGGTCCCCCATAACAATCATATTTCTTCCTACCAGCTGCTTCTGCAATTCCTCTTCAAACTCCTCCTTCTCTTCAGAGGCGCAGCCTACTTGTGGAGCATACACTTGCACTATTTCTACGGTCTCTCCCCTCAGTGCTACTTTCACTTTCATCATCCTATCACTTATTCTCCTCACTTCTTCTTTTAAAACATCTCGTACTACTACTCCCACTCCATTCCTCTTTCCCTCTTCGTTCCCACTCCAGTACAGTCTATAGCCTTTTCTCAGTACTCTCCTTCCTTCCCCTTTCCACTTTGTTTCTGCCAATCCCAATAAATCCAACTTCCTTCTTTCCATCATATCCACTATCTCCTCCACCTTCCCCGTCAGCGTTCTTAGGTTTAAAGTTCCAAATCTTAGTCCGTGTGTACAGCCGTGTCGTCGTCGATTAAATCCATCCTGTCCGAGGCTCGTTCCATTTTTGAAAGCATTTGGTTTCATCCACTACTGGCTTGCTGGGCCTATCGTAGCTTCACCAGAGCCCCGTTAGCCGTCACTTTTCAGGGTTCCTGTAGGACCTTCACAGCTTCCGTAACGGTCCCGGGGCACTCGAAGTTCCCGCTGTACTTCGCCCCTACAGGCAATCCCCTACTTTGTGCCGTTGCCCGTCTCCCACGACGTGGACGAGGGGTTGGACTTATGGGAGAAGAAAGGGACTGAGAACCAGGAAAGACGTATAAGGATATGGAAACTGAAAGAAGGGAATAGAAGGGTCGAGTACCTCAAAATGGTAAAGGAAGGAATTCCAACAGATGAAGAAAGAGGGGTGGAAGAGGAATGGGCTAGATTTAAGAAGACACTAGTGGGTGCAGCAGAAGCAGTATGTGGGAGGACAAGTAGTAAGAAGAGGTGGAAGGAAACACCATGGTGGAATGAGAAGACAAAAGATATAGTAAGAGAAAAGAATAGAGCCTTTAGGAGGTGGTATCAAAATAGGACGGTAGAGACAAGGGAAGAGTACCAGGAAAGAAAGAAGGAGGCGAAGAGAGTGGTAGCTGAGGAGAGAAGGAAGTGGATGGAAGATGATGAAGGAGGATAGTGAAGGTGCAAAAAAGGTCCTGTATGGGATGGTAAAAAATAAGAGGCGAAAGGATCCTACGGATTATGTTAGAATGGTGAACAAAGGGGACAAGAGATAAAAAATAGGGAAGAACTGAAGAAAATGTGGAAAGAATATTTTGAAGAACTTCTGAACCCAAATGGAAAAGGTGGTGAAGAGGAAGAAATCGGTGGAAGAGGAAGATGAACTGCAAACAGAAAAGGACTTAACATGGAAAGAAGTGGAAGATGCAGTGAACAAGATGAAAGGAGGGAAGGCACTGGGTGTGGATGAGTTGAGTGTGGAGATGGTGAGAGCAGCAGGAGAGGTGGGGATACAGTGGCTGTACCGAGTGATGAGGACAGCATGGAAGGAAAGGAAGACCCCAGAGGACTGGAAAAAAGGAATCGTTGTCCCGATCTTCAAGAAAGGTAGTAGAACAGATTGCAGAAACTATCGGGGAATAACACTGATGAGTCATTGTGCAAAGATCTTCGGGAAAGTTTTGGAAAAGAGAATTAGGACAAGGATAGAAGGATGGATGAGGGAAGAGCAGCATGGCTTCAGAGCAGGAAGGTCCACAGTGGATTTGATTTTTGCTGTAAGGCAGTTACAAGAACAGCACTATGAGAATGGAACAGATCTACTGATGGCCTTCCTGGACATTGAGAAAGCATATGACAGTGTATGCAGAAACAAAGTATGGAAGTCCCTGGAGGATAGAGGAGTAGAGAAATGGACTATAAAGAGGATAAAGGAGATGTACAAGGGAAGCGTGAGCTGTGTGAAAGTGGGAGGAGAGAGATCAGACTGGTTGGAACAGAGGAACGGCCTGAAACAAGGAAGTGCACTGTCACCGTTACTTTTCATTGTGGTGAAGGATGACATAATGACCCGAGTGGCACAAGTAATTGGGGACGGAAAGATGAAAGCAATGGTGTTTGCAGATGATTTGATGATTTGGGGAAGCAAGGAGGAGGAGGTACAGGAACAGTTGGACGAGTGGGAAGGAATAATACAAGGATATGGGATGAAATTTAGCATAAATAAGAGTGAGATGGTGATCACAACAAGGAAGAAGGAAAGAACCACAACGGGAATAAAAATTGGTGGGGAACAGCTGATGAAAGTGGAGAGTTTCAAGTATCTGGGAAGCCTGATACAAGATAATGGAAGAAACGATAGAGAAATAAATGAGCGGGAGAGGCAGGCAGAAGCATTTCATAGGAGTGTGAGAAGCATGTTATGGAGCAAGGATGTCCCTCAGAACAGCAAAAAGATCACATATCGGACGTACTATGTCCCTATCCTGACGTATGCCTCGGAGACCTGTGTTATGAAAGGAAGGGAGAAGAGCAAAATACAGGCCAGTGAGATGAGGTTCTTGAGAAGCAGTATTGGAGCTACAAAGATAGACAGAATAAGAAATGAGAGGACCAGAGAATTAATGAAGGAGGAACCATTAAAGGATGGTATAGAGAAATCTAGACTTAGATGGTATGGACATGTAAAACGAATGGAGGAGAAGAGGATACCCAGGAGAGTACATGAGACGAAGTGGGAAGGAAAGAGACCGAGGGGAAGACCGAGAGACAGGTGGCTGAAGGGGGTGGAAGAAAGCGTGAAGAAGAGAGGAGAAGACTGGACAAGGGTGGAGGCTGAGAGATGGTGGGAAGACAGAAGACGTTGGAGAGGCTTGTGTTCCAAACAGACCCGGCCAGTGGCTGGAAACTGTGCATGATGATGATGATGATAGGCTAGGCCTATTTACGTAATTTAGCACATATATCTGGTGCAGTTGGTGCAGTAGTAACCAGGGTTAGTAATTTCAATTGTTAATATCCACCAGAACATGAAATGAAATGAAAATCCACAGCCTGCTTCCAGTCTCCGACCGGGTCAGGAATGGAATGAATGAAGCCTCCATCTAGCGGCGAGGATATGGACTGTGCCGGCTGCCGAGGCCTGACGCACTCCTCTGGGGCAATAATTAAATGAATGAACGATGAAATGAAATGATAGTGGAGAGTGTTGCTGGAATGAAATGTTGACAGGGAAAACCGGAGTACCCGGAGAAAAACCTGTCTGCCTCCGTTTTGTCCAGCTCAGATCTCACATGGAGTGACCGGGATTTGAACCAAGGACCCAGCGGTGAGAGGCCGGCGTGCTGCCGCCTAAGCCACGGAGGCTTCAGAACATGAAATAAGGTATGAAAATAATATATTATCCAATTCAAAGTGAAAACAAACTTCATGATATTTTATTCAGAATTAATCGCAATTGCAGGATATTATATTCAACGGGTGTTGGCGAATTGAGCCAGCTAATCTTCTGAGTGGATCTTTCTTATCTTGTCATTCCATCGCACAGTCCTTTCTGGCCAATTGTCCCAGGCCAAGTTCTGGTTCTTCCGCTGAAACCCTTCTCCCTTCGGTCCCCCACCACTACCCTTGTGAAAACCCAAAGGTAAGATAACTTACTTCATCTTGCAGAATGACCCACTGGCTCTGGAATTTCCCGTAAACACACTTCCATGTAGGGTTATACAAAATTGTATTTAACACAATTTCAGTGAAACAAACATTATGCCTTTATTCTTTTAAAAGGCTACAAAAGTTAAAAGGTACCTTAAACCCCTTACATTATTATTATTATTATTATTATTATTTTTTTTTTTTATTATTATTATTGTCCCTCGTGGTGTATGGGTAGCACGCTTTTCTCTTACCGAGGAGGCTCTGGATTAGATTCCAGCCAGAAACTTAAGATCTATATAATGTTATTGGTTTTACGTCCCTTTTAACTACTGTGGCCGGGGTGCCGGAATTTGTCCCGAAGATCTTTAACGTGCCAGTAAACCTACTGACACAGCTCCATCGCAATTATGCACCCACAAATGCCAAATGACTGCGCCAGGATTCAATCCTGCATCCTGGGGCTCAGTAGGCAAGAACGTTGTGATGGTCCCAATTTGAGACCAGAACGAAATAATTTTATATATTATTATTATTATTATTATTATTATTATTATTATTATTATCAATATTTTTTAAGTTTACATTTTACCTTTTATTAGTTATTATGTTAACTAATATATTTATATCTATTATTATGCGGTAATGTAGAATATTATGGCAATTGAAAGGATTTGGAGCGATACACATTATATTTGAAATTAGTTTGACGCTTGACTGAATATTATTTCTGAAGAAAATTCGAACAAGAGAAAAAGAGGGTGTTCACAGAAGGCGGCTTATTCACGGCTTCTTGGAAATGACATAAATAGACACTTATGTCTGTCACATCAAGTATTCTACCAATATACAAATCATACAAAGAAGGGATTCTAAGAAGACTTACCACCAACAATGCTGGGCCGATGAATGAGTCCTTTGCAACTTTATACTAAAGGTGGGCTGGACCTCCGGAGAATTGCTACAAAGAAGTATTGTCATTGTTGATATGTGAAAGGCGAGCTTATATCGCCTAGCGACTTCTGAAGAGGGGTCATACACGTGCTTTACCTGGGAACGTTATATATATGACGGCCGCCCAAATGGATTATTATTATTGAATTGCTGGAGAAGAGGGAAGATGCTGAGTGGAGCAGAAGAACTTGTAGCGAGATGGAGTCTATAACGCAGTTCTAAACTAGACAGTTGACTATTAAGCATGTGAATTTGATAAGACATTCTGTCTCATCAAACTGTGACATGGTTGTGTACGAGGCTATTGTCACAGGGATGATTTTTGGAATTTATTCCGTCATCCACATATAAATTAATTACTTTGAGTATGATCAGGGCCATCTGGAACTCTCTACGCAACAATCCAACTACAAAGATCTTCAATGCGGTGAGCGATGTAAACAGTTATACTCCAGTCAAATCAGAAGGCTATCAAGCTTATTAAATTCAATATATTCTAATCAATTAACTCAGTATACTCCAATTTCCAATCAAGAACCATAATACAAGTAAATTCAGTAGATTCTTTAATTTAAATTTATTATTATTATTATTATCTTTAGTATTTTATATTTTTTTTGCACTTGTTGTTTTTATATATTAAATTCATTTTAAATTCAAATATTTGACTGGTTTCCTTTAGTAGCTAGAAATTACTATAAGGAAACACCATACTCCTGAACTAATTATCGTAAGGTTAGATTACGTAAGTTTCACTACGGCTGGAGATAGGAATTTTGATGCTCTACCTCTGTTTAACCGAGGTTTAATATATTATTTTGATCATGATATATATAAATGATCTGGCGCCCTGGCAACACATATATTACACATTATGTACTTTTTTAGTGAAGCTGACAACAATACAGATACACTATTAGATTAATACACAATTAAATGTTTCATTTTGATCACCCAAATGTGGGCGATTATTTAAATATTAACCTTTTTTTTAACTTTATTCTTATTAACAGTAATCAAGTTTAAATATCTCTATAAACCATTACAATATCGCCCAACAGTGGAGCTTTCTTATTAATAGTCAATTAAAATAAGCTCTCCCAAAACATTACAAATAACGCCCAACGAGTGGAGCACTTTGCTTAATAATATTCAATAAGAATAACAACCCATTGCAAATGACGCCCAACTAGCGGAGCGCTTTTGTTATTATTAATAGAACCATAATAACTATAACAACACATTACAACGTTACCGCTGAGCAACGCAGCCAGTCATACTTAACATCCGATTTGAGGGCTGGAAACAATTGTCGTTTATTCATTTTGAAGGCTAGCTTGCCACGGTGGGTGAGTGGATAGCGTGTCGGTCTACTAACCCCAAGATTACAGGTTCGCCCCTGACCGTGGTAAGTGATTTTTGAAAGGCGGCAAAAATACGATACGCATGTCATACGATTTTGTCATGTCAAAGAACCCATTTGAATTCAGTAGGCCGAGTTCATAATGGCAAAATTAATCTCGGGAGTTTCCGCCATCACAAAGTTCCTCATTTCTCTACTAGAAAGCGCTATAATGTTCAAGGAGCTTAGATATCTATTATCTAACCTCCTTGAATTTCATAGTGATTCAAGGAACAACGAAATTCGACATGCATGCTACCCTCTGGGTGTCAAATTACAAAGCATGCACCAGGCACCCGAGGCCATACGATATTATTATTATTATTTTGAAGGCTTGGAATCTGTCTGATAATCTGTGTTATTGTAACTGCTGTAGCGTACTATTGTGTACTTGTAATTTGGCTAGGATATGGTTAGAAGGGCGCCATGACCTTATTTTAGGTACAATCTAGGCATCTGCCTGGAATACAAATGAGAAATCATGAAAAACCACTTCCAGCATGGCTGAGGTAGGAATCAAACCCGCCTATTCTCAATTCTTCATCAGGAGAAGGAAAGCCTCGTGAGGACAATTAAGTACCTGCTTGATATGAGGAGTAGTGACCCATGACCTAAAATCAAGGTGATGTGGCTAAGGGTGTCGTCGCGCAGATTATTCGTTCCCCACAATTTGTAGCCTGTGAACTGGGTTGCAGTCGGCTTGATGTTTGGGTGCTCCAAACCACGGGTTTGTTAGATTATTATTGTTGATTCATTGAGGGGCTTTGCGACATCGTCGTCATGTAACCCCGTGTACTTGGTTGTGTGTGTGGAATTTGTCTGATAACTTGCCTTATTGTGATGGCTGTATTATTGCGTGTAGTTGTAATTAAGATGAGGATTGGGAAGGAGGCAGCCGTGGCCTTCAGTCAGGACTCAATCCGGCATTTGTCTGGAGTAGAAGTGGGAAACCACGGAAAACTACTTCCAGGATGACGGAGGTGGGACGAACCCTCCTCCTCCTCTCAGGTTTACCTCACGAGGCTGAGTGTAACGCGTTCCAGCCCTCAAATCAGAATTAAATTTCTTGGCAAAGCCGGTAATCGAACCAGGGCCTCCGCGGTGATAGCCACTACGTAACGAGGCGGACATATAATGCTCAATGAAATGTCATCTAAAAAACCTACTAAAATTAATGAAAATGACTTTTAAAAAACTATTCCATCAAACTGAAATATGGCGACAGTTTTACAGAAGATTCATAGAAGGAATCCTGTTATATTCGCTACACAATTACCTACTCTCATTAAAATATACTTGAATTTAACAAGGAAATGCCAGTTAAAATGTTATTCTTAATCTTAGAGTTTTTTTTTGAACCATATTAATTAAAATCTCAATAAAACAAACTTCCCGGATAGACAATAAAGAAAAAAAACTACTAACTTTCATTAAAATATACTTGAACTTAACAAGGAAATGGCAGCTAAAATGTCATTCGAATTAATGAACTAAATTAGGAAGCAGCCGTGGCCTATTGGAAGGGACAGTTCCTGGATTTGTATAGAGTTGAAAATAGAAAAAACGTAAAACCATTTCAGGCTGGCTGCATGGTCGAAATATAATTGCTACATAATATTGTGACCCTTGGTTAGTATATACATATAATTTACACCAATTAAAAATTCAGTTCACCGGACTGATTGCCAAGCAACCCCAGCCCTTAAAATGAAT
This sequence comes from Meconema thalassinum, assembly GCA_946902985.2. Taxonomy (NCBI): domain Eukaryota; kingdom Metazoa; phylum Arthropoda; class Insecta; order Orthoptera; family Tettigoniidae; genus Meconema; species Meconema thalassinum. The sequence goes on from OX336390.1 coordinate 887,271,393, forward strand.
ATCCAACTATTAATTATGATACTGGTATTAAGTATGTTTTAATTTCATCTAATAGGTTAGCGTATTCAATGAAAATTGTTCACTTGGTTTATTAAAATTTAATTTTGTTCATTTATTAGTGTATGCAAAGATGATCGGGTGAAATGTTAGAGCTTGCACTTACAGTAGGTTATATTAACGCTGTCAGTTTATCGAACACAATCTCATGGATGTCCATATTTGTGAAACTCTTGAGGACATATCGTATTCTTTGTATAAAGCTCCTCCACAGACAGTAGTTGTCACCATATCCTGAAAGCTAGGTCATACACATGTGAATTTATAGTAATTGACACCCCTGGGACCGTCAAAATGAGAGTCACCTCCCCTCCAAGAGTTTAATGACAAAATGTTGGAAAATGTGAACAGTATGGTATGTGTTGGCTGCAGAGTGGGGGAAGGTAGGGGAGGTTGCTAATGAGCTATCGCTGGTCGAATTGGACTATCAATTATCAAAGGGGCAGATCATGGTGGCCAGAAAAGTCTGTCCGATTTTATCAGGGTAATTAACTGGCCAAATTGGACTGCGCCCTATTCAACCGTTACCCGGGTTTCCCAGGTGATTTGAAAGGAACAGCAAATGAGAGATACGGAGATACTACCCAAAGAGCTCTTATTGAATCATATTACGGACTCGGGACATATTGATCATCAGGCCCGTGTACTTGTGTGTGTAAAATGTGTCTAATAACGTGTGTATCTATGGAGCGTGTAGTAGTGTGCGCAATTGTAATTGCCAAGGGAATGTATGAAAAAGAAACAGTGAATAAACGCACGCAGGGTAGTCTAGATTCGAACTTCCAATCTCAGACTTTCTGAAGCTAGTCAGCTGGCTGATGTGAGCGTTTAATGCGTTCTACAAATTAAACACATAGTGTGCCTCTTGGCAAAGTGCCTAGCATTCTTGACTGTCACCCTTGAGGTCCGCATTCATATCCCGGCTCTGCCAAGAAATTCATTTCTGGTCTGAGTTCATTTTTTTCAGAAAGTGTTAATACTAGGACATTTATTAACTGAATTCTTAACGTTCAACTTTCACCAGCTGACTGAAAGTAAATGAACTATTTTATAGTAATTAACGTATACTTCTGATGAAGAAATTAATTAAAAGATACAATCCGTCACGTGAGGCAAAACTGAGCAGAGGTGGGTGGGATTCTCAACTCAGCCAATATGGAAATTGTTGATGTGTAACATCTTTTCACTCGGTATCTGGACATTTTTGTGGGAGTGATTTTGGAAAAGGGACGGAAGTGGATGGGACGGAAGTGCATGGAACGGAAACAATGAGCGCGCGTGGTGGCGGAGATCGGTACAACGACGAACTGTAGGCCATGTGACTATCGGGAATGTATATCGCATACAGTATAGTTCAAGGTTTGGAGACCCCATTTAAGATATTCCTACAATAAATCATCTTCAAGTTGTCGTTCTTTGGTGTGAAAATATTCATTTTATCATATTTGCTGAAAACAATTACCATTTATTAAATCTTCATACTTTTACTGTATTCTTATTTATTGTAAGCACTCGAAATACTGTCGGCCATGTGGCTATGTGGAATATATATCCCAACAACAAACACTCCAAGCAACGTAGGAATTCAGTATATTAACGCCGACTATTAACAATAATTGAAACTTCGTTGGTCTAAACATATCACTGGGAGAAACACATTTAATATACCTTCCGCACACCTAATTTTTAATCGCGCCTATACTTGGCAGTGCGCTCTATCGGCGAAACGAGGCCATTTTCAATAACATCGCTGGCATGGGTTCACTAACTGGCCGGTAAGAGCGCAGCTCGCATCAAGTAGGCAGTGGATTGCTTCCGCCACGGCAAATAACGATTATGATTCATTACGGTCAGGATTTGGCACTGGAGTTTTACAAGTAGTTATTTCAATGACCAACAGAGTTCACTGTCAACAAGGGATTTGCGCACCCGGGACACACATAGTAGGATAACATGTCACAAGTTACACATCAAATGCGACTACTGTAAGGCTCATATAATTTTTAGCCTACTTTTCACATTTTGCAAAAATGAGGAAAAAGTAGACTTATGAAATCGATCCGGTTAATGTGTGTCTGTCTGTCTGTCTGTCTGTCCTTCTGTCTGTCTGGCTGTGTGTGTGTCCCCCCCTATCAACTCCTAAACGGCTGCAGAAATCGAAACCAAATTTAGTATGCGTAAAGATGTATACCGGAATATCTCACGTCCATATTTGAAAATGATGAGTGCTACCAACTGCTGAAAAAACGCACTAGAAATTTGAGCTCCATGTTGGATATCTTGGAAGGTATGCATGGGAGCTATTCCAAAATTGGCTAACATGTAGATAACACTATTTCAGTTCAATTTCCAGGAGGCCATACATGACAGTGTTGCCAAAATAATTTTAAGCCTTCTGATAAGTCGAATTTTAATGCCTATATCTTCTACACTATCAATTGGATTTCAACCAAATTTTTTATGTAATATGTGTACATAAACAGATATGACTGAGCATATTGTTAAGAGCCACCAGGGCTGTCAACTGTTAATAATTGCTCTCTCTATTCTTTTATCCAAATACCAATATATCAGAAAGTATGCAAGCCGACAGCTTTAAACTATGCACACGTATAGTACCTGACATTTCAGATTAATTTTGGAGTAACTTACATACTTCAGTTCTACCAACATGATTCTAAGCCTTCTGATAAGGCTAATTTTTAAATGCATGTAACGTCTATACTATCAGTTGGATTTCAACCAAATTTCGTATGTGCTATGTGTAACATAACAGATAAGACTATAAGTATTCTTAAGAGCAATCAGGGCTGCCAACTGTTAATAAATATATATTTTGTTTTGTTTACCTAATATCAATATATCAGGAAGTATGCAAGCCAACAGCCCTATAATTTGCACATGTATAGCACCTGATAGTCTAGATTAATTTGGAGTAATAAATATAAGTCAGTGCTGCCAATATGAGTCTATGCCTGCTGATAGGTCCAATTTTAAAATACATGTAACTTCTATACTAACAAATGGATTTCGTCCAAAATTGGCACAACAAGATATCATAATATTTCAGATTAGGCTATTTCTGACCAGCACACGCATGACATTGTTGCCAAAATGCTTTTACGCGTGCTGATAGATCCAAAGTCTAATTGCATATAACGACCATTGTACTTCATCCAATTTTTTTATTCTGTACCTTAAAGATGGAACTAAGAATATATTCAGTCGCCAGGGCTGCCAACTGTAATGCTCTATTAGGCTACATTATACCAGGTATGTTTCGAACTAATTAGACATTTCGATATTACCAACTTAATTTCGTCATTTTTCTAGATAGGTTCATATACTGTAGAATAATCATTGGCATGAAAAGTAGACTCTTTAGTTCATCACGGAACTTCTTGTTTTTCTGTGGTTTTCCACCTTCTGTTGCGGACAAATGCTGGGATGGTTCCTAATTTTCTGCCATTGCTACCTCCTTCCCAATCCTCACCTGAATTACAAATACACACACACACACACACACTAATTCAGACTTCACATTAACTCAGGTTATCAGATAAAACTTAGACTCACATACACCTAAGTACACGGGGCTAAATGACAACGATGTCTAATCCCCTCAAGAGAATCAACACTAACAACAACATAAAACCAAAGCAAAACCATACGGCGGGGAGGGCACCTCCTCAACCGAGCTTTAAGTGGAGTACAGTATTTCGTTGTTGCGTATTTAATTGCTGCGAATCGTGATCATATAGCACCGAGTAATCGGTGTGTGTGTGTGTGTGTGTGTGGAGTTTGTGTGACAACTGTGTTATTGTTATGGCTGTACTAGTGTGTATTGGGGATATGATGGGGAAGGAGGCGTCATGGCCTTACGTTAGGAACCATCTCAGCATTTGCCTGAAGTAGAAGTGCAGAAACCACAGAAAACCACTTCCAGGTTGGCTGAGGTGGGAATAGCACCCTCCTCCTCTCAGTTTCCTCAGGAGACAGTGTGCCTCGTTCCAGACCCCACAAATCAATTAAAATTATCGAATCCTGGCGTAGTCAGTTGGCATTTGAGGGTGCGCAAATGAAGGAAGCCGTAAGAGTAGTTTAACTGGCATGTTATATATCCACTTCGAAGCTAAATTCTGGCAAAATAACGCAGTAGTTAAAACGGACATAAAACCAATAGCATTATCACATCAGTTAGAATTTTTGGCAGAGCCGGGAATCGAACCCGGACCTTTGGTGACAGCCAAGAACGCTAGCTGCTACACTACGAAGAGTATTTCAACTACAGTCACTGAAGGTAGCCAAGAAAGGGGTCTAATAGAAACCTCTATCTGGCTGGTGAGCAGCCTATCCCATCTCCAGAGCTTGGAGGAGAATAAGAAACGTGCATTGAATGACAAGAGAAACGAATTCTTCGATCTCAGCAGTTTGTTTGCCCCAGCTCTTTCAATGGTCATCTTGGTCGAAAGCAGTGAGGCTTGGAGCACATTCAGGACGTTATCTCAAGTGCCTGGCCCCTTTCAGAACACACCAGGTCAATAGAGAAGAGCACTTTGGACTATGGACAGTGAGACGTGGATCTCAGGCGAGGACAACCAATCTCATAAATGCTAAACTTTCAGGAGATGCCTTCCGTTCTAGTGTGAACTCTACCTTCCAACTGCTTACAGCGATTCTTCGTGTTACACTTCATATTGTTGTGGCCAGTAAAACGCTCCATAGGCCTATATGACAATGCTGTGCAAGCACATTCACTTCCTTACGATCGGACACAAACGGCCTGCCACTTACGAATACACTGTGTCTCTCAACAAACAATACATTTTTTTGTAAGCATATTTTTCATGGTATCCGTACATTAATGTTAAGACAAACAAGAAGTTCCGTGACGAACGAAAGAGCCTACTTTTCTTAAAATTTAAGATTCATGCCAATGATTAATCTATATGGATCTATGTATAATAATGCCGAAATTAACTTGGTAAAACCGAAATTTCTAATTAGTTTGAAATACTGTATAACTGGCATAATGTAGCCTAATAGAGAACTACAGTTGGCAGCCATGGTGACTGAATATATTCTTTGTTCCATCTCCTAAGGTACAGAATACAAAATTTGGTTGAAGTCCAATGGATAACATGGACGTTACATGCAATTAAACATTGGATCTAACAACAAGCGTAAAATCATGTTGGCAACAATGACATACATGTATTGGTACGAAATAATCTGAAATAATATGTTCTATTGTTGTGTCTATTTTGAATGAAATCCATTAGTTATTATAGGAGTTACATGCATTTTAAAATTGGACCTATCGCAGGCTTAGAATCATGTTGGCAGCACTGGCGTAGGCCTATATTAGTTAATCCAAATTAATATAGAATGCCAGGTACTATACGTGTGCAAAGTTTAGAGCTATTGGCTTGCACAATTTCTGATATATTGATATTAGGGTAACAAAAATAGAGACATCATTTATTAACAGTTGGCAGCCCTGGTTGATCTTAAGAATCGGTATAGTCATATCTGTTATGGCACACATAGCAAAACGAAATTTGGTTGAAATCAAAATGATAGTAAAGAAGTTACATGTATTTAAATTTGTACATCTCAGCAGGCTTAGAATCATGTTGGTAGCACTGACGTATATAAGTTAATCCAAATTTATCTAGAATGTCAGGTACTATACGTGTGCATAGTTTAAAGCTGTCGGCTTGCATACTTTCTGATATATGGGTATTTGGATTAAAAAAAATGAGAGCATTTATTAACAGTTGGCAGCCCTGGTGGCTCCTAAAAATACGCTCAGTCATATCTGTTTATGTGCACATAGCACATACGAAATTTGGTTGAATTCCAATTGATAGTGTAGAAGTTATATGCATTTAAAATTGGATCTATCAGCAGGCGTATAATCATTTTGGCAACACTGCCATGTATGGCCTCCTGGAAATTAAACTGCAATATTATTATCTTTAAGTGTGCCAATTTTGAAATAGCTCCCATTCATACCTTCCTAGATATCCGACATGGAGCTCAAATTTCAATTGTGATTTTTCATCAGTTGGTAGCACTGACATAATTTTCAAATATGGCCGTGAGATATTCAGGTATAGACCTCTACTCCTACCAAATTTTGTTTCGATTGCTGCAACCGTTTAGGAGTTGATCGGGGGGGGGGGGGACACACACACACAGCCAGGCAGACAGACAGACAGAAGGACAGACAGAACGACAGAAGGACAGACAGACACACATTTGCCCGATCTCATTAGTCTACATTTTCCTCATTTTTGCAAAATGTGGAAAGTAGGCTAAAAATGTTACTTTGCGGCCAGAACAGCTTATTTCTTTCCATCATACTTATTTCATTAGACAGCAATAAATTCAGTACCGGTAACTACTGTCGACCAAAATATTATGTGCACTCGAGTTTGAAGGTTGTTTGTGAAGTAACCAATAGACCTAGATAAAATCCAATAACATCATCATTTTTGTCGTTCTATTGTACGTTATTTCATGTTGGTTTGGCAATTATAATTTTGTTTTTAATATTTTTTTATCGCAGTTGGAACACACAAAGTGCCCGTTTTTAAGCGTGTTCCAACCATGCGTCACATTTAAGATTTATTATCTCAACAACCCGTCATCAGATCGAATACAAATTTTATCGCAGTATACATTGGAATGTTTTATAACTGGTTTATTAATTTCAAAAGTTTGTGTATTCAAGAAACAATGTTATCATTTTTGTAAGGTAACATTTTCCCGGCTCGGGGTGGTTGGGAAATGTAGTTCTTGGTCGCGTTGTAATCCTTATATATCAAAGGTTTATGCTGTATGACTGTGAAATACGTAAACTAATTCTCTTATTTTATATCGATTTGTAATTCTACGGGGAAGTAAGACATGGTCCCTCAGTTAGGCGATACGGAGAAAGCTGTACAGCGTTGCAAGGATGGAGCCCATCACGCGACATGGCGCGCCTCACTCGGAAGAGATGGGCTGCATCTCGGCAACGCTGTACAGCTTTCTCCGTATCGGCTAGCTGCGGGACCATGTCTTATTTCCCCGTAGAAATACAAACCGATATAAAATAAGTGAATAAATTTACGTATTTCACAGTCATACAGTCAGGGGCAGATGACCTCGTAGTTCCGCCCCTTAAAACAACAATAACTAACTAACTAACTAGCATACCCTTTTGAAGTATAAGGATCACAACGTGACCAAGAACTACATTTTCCAACCACCCTGAGCCGAGAAAATGTTACCTTACAAAATGATAACAACTTTGTGTCTTGGACACGCAAAATTTCAAAATTAATACACCAGTTATAAAACATTCCAATGCATATTGTTTTAAAATTTGAATTCGATCTGATAACGGGTTGTTGAGATAATAAATCTTAAATGTGATGCAAGGTTGAAACATGCTTAAAAACGGGCACTTTTTGTGTTCCAACTGCGATAAAAAATATTAAAATATAAATTAAAAATTCCAAACCTGCATGCACTAACGTAAAATAGAACGACGAAAATGATGATGTTATTGGATGTTATCTAGGTCTATTGGTTACTTCACAAACAACCTTCAAACTCGAGTGCACATAATATTTTGGTCGACAGTAGTTTGGTAAGCTTTTTTTTTTAACTTTCAGCATATGCAGTGTACCGGGTGAATCAGCTGCCCCTAATAATATTATTTTATGCAGCCCAACTAACGCGTGCTGTCAAGAAGGTCGATATTTCTCTGCTTGCATCCAGTATGATACTAGTGCACTGCAAGCATATCCTGCAAACGATAATGCACACTATTATTTCTCCCTCGATAAGGAGACAGTGTCGGAGAAATATCGACTTTCCTGATAAGTCATCACTAGCTCGCAATTTGTGAGTGACCACAAGGAATATGGATTCTGCCAGTATTGCTCGTCTGATGAGTCTTTTCCGTTCAACTAATTACAACTGTCCATTAGTCCGTCAGGGATAGTGTGGGGTAAGGGGGAAGGCATGTATACTCCAAATCAAGCATTATTGGCACTATCAGATTGAGTTTTGTTCTGCTGATTGTGGTTAATTACTGTCCGTCTGTTACGTAGTCAGTTCGAAGGCTGGTTGGATCCTCAAAAAGTACCGCCGTTAGGTTATGTGAGTATATACGCAAAAAAAACCAAGGCAGCGCTATATTGTGGTGTACTAAGCAAGATGATGAGTGAGGTAGTTTGCCATTGCTTTCCTCTCTGAGTCAGAACAGCAGTACTAACCCTATGAGCACAACCTTTCACAGCATCCACAGGCACTGACTGTGCCCTGAATGCCATTACTAAGCCCCAGCCATACCTCAGTAGCTTCCATATAATCACAGCCATGAGTGAGACTGAGACATCGGTGAAAAGCCACATTTTACGAACCTCTGCCAACAGACAAATGCAAATGTACTGCATTCATCAAGAGATGGCAAAAAGGCCAAATTATATTGGTAATAATACTAATTCCAGTGTTATAATATACTCTTCAGTTAAGCGCATGAATGCGTTGAAACTATTCACTTAACATAGACTTGAAATATCCAACTAACCAAACGTACAGTGATTCATCGATATAGAGTGCAGACTGTACCGATATGTCACACTCGCTGTTCATACTGTACATCCACCGCCAGCAAGGATTCGTCAGACGAGTTAAAAACTGGGTCTGTGTATAATTAAGAGTACTGTAATTTGAGGTCAAAAATTCTGACTGAATCTTTTACATTTACTATAACATGTTCCAGCCTAGAGTTCTCTTTCATGGAGTTCCACGCGTATTGCGTTACAGTGCCTCCTCCCCCAAAGAAGAATCCCATAATGGACCATGTATGGCGGTAGATGATGTAATGGTCACTTAGATAAGATACACAGGGTTCGTTTATTCCTTTCATTTCAGCATTGACATCGTGGGTTTGTTGAGTGTCCCTCTTAATGCGGAGGGTTGTGTCTATCACAATGGATTCATGTGGCTGGGTGTGCATTGAAGCCATGTCTACTCGTCGGAGAGAGTTCATTAGGAGTACATGACCTTGATGTTCTGCCCCTAAAATAACAATTACTAACACTGGACTTCATTTGGTTGATTGGTTTACTTCCTTTGCTGCCATAACTTTAATCTTGCGTGGAATATTGTTTAAACTCCAGTTCTCAGAGTATTTTAGCATCCCATCAATATAGGCTAGAGTAAACTGCAGATTTAAAGATGTTAGAGTGAGCATAAGGATATCATCCGAGACTCGGAATAGACGGTATTCTCAATCTCATTAATACAAAGGAACACTCACATGGAACATAACAGTTACTGCTGTGTTTAGGCAGTCGAAAAGCTATAGGAAATGGGAGAATTCTCCTATTTGGAAAGCAAAATTAGCAGTGCTGTGCGAAGTAAAGCCCATATAAAACGTAGGTTGGTACAGGCAACGAAAGCATTTCTACCGAAGATATGTCTGTTGATATGAAATATAGGCCTAGTTTTAGGTAGCTCCATCAAATCAGTCTAAATACTGAATACACAAACCCACACTCTGTATTTAGAGCACGTATTAATTCATGATTAGTACAGAATAACAAACACAGCCAAACTCTATCCAGTATCAGAGTTTACACAAAGTATCATAATTTATGCACGTAAAACTGAATATTGAGTGCTTCTATATTAAAATTTGTATAAGCACATTGAATAATACATTTCAACAAAATATTGCCGCTAACTAGTCGAGGAATATGAATTACGAAATTGATTATTATAGTAATGACATTAATAATAATTTAAATCAAACATGTGAATTACTTTCATTACAAAAATTCCCTCAAAACCCTGAGATTTACATTGCAAATACCCGGAGTTAATAAGTCCATGGTTATTCAAAAAAACAATTATTGCGGAACATTGTGGTTATTTGCCCCTAGTAAAATACAACTACCCTTCTGAAGCAAAACAAGATAGTTCCAAGGATGATTGGGAAAATAACTTCCTTGAACTTTAAAGATGAATGAGTGGGGCTTGGCATAAGTTATGTTGTTGTAATTCACTTGGAACATCTTGGTAATAATCCCCGTGAACTCGGGTGTGTGTTCGATTTGTCTGGTAATCTGTGTGTGTAACTGTAGTACTTGAATAGGGCCCTGGGACTGGAAGTTACTATCCCCGCATTTGCTTGGACAGAAAGTTGAAAATATTCTTGGAAACTCCACACTCAGAATAGCCTCTGCCAATCTCCGATATCCGGACTTACTGCAGTTGCCCATCGTGGTTGTGATGCATGATTCTACTCCAGGCATAATTTGAAGTAATACCGAATTCATCGGTGGTCCAGGTATTTCACAATATTTGTAGGGCCCCTGTGAGGTCACCTTCTCCTACTTCAGGCTTTTTAGGGTAAGTTTATATAAATAGATCATCGCAATAAATGGGAATTGACATTTTTTTGCAACCACCTCATGGTCTAGCGTCCACCGTTCTTGGCTGTCAACCAGGATGTCTGCGTTCGATCCCTAACCCAGCCGAGAAATTTTAATTCTGATGTGAAGGCTGGTACGGAGGACACACAGCCTCGTGAGGCAAAACTTAAAAGATGAGGGTTAGATTCCTATCTCAGTCGTTCTGGAAGTGGGTTTCCGTGGTTTCCTACTCCTACTCCAGGCAAATACTGGTGTGCTGTCTAACTACGGCTGCCTCCTTCCCATTCCCATCTCCAATTTACAAATACACACACTATTACAGCCATCACAATAACACAATTTATCACTCACATTCCAAAAACACACGGGGCTAAATGACCATATGAATATAGATTTAAGAAACAGGTTAGGCCTAGTGAAGTGTTATGTTTGGAGTGTGGCAATGTTTGGACCTGTATCCTGGGTACTTAGAAAAGAAGATGAGAGAAGAACACAGGCTAAGGAAATGTAGATTTGGAGGCGGATGGAGGGAACAAGTCGTAAAGAAAAGCAAGAAGTTCCGTGAAGAACTATACAGCCTACTTTTCATGCCAATGATTATTCTACAGTATATGAACCTATCTAGAATAATGATGAAATTAAGTTGGTAATATCGAAATAACTAATTAGTTCAAAATATACCTGGTATAATGTAGCCTAATAGAGCACTACAGTTGGCAGCCCTGGCGACTGAATATATTCTTAGTTCAATCTCTTAAAGTACAGAATGCAAAATTTGGTTGAAGTCCAATGGACGTTACATGCAGTTAGACACTGGATCTATCAGCACGCGTAAAAGCATGTTGCCAAAAATACCATGCGTGTGCTGGTCATAAATAATCTGAAATATTATGATATCTTGTTGTGCCAATTTTGGATGAAATCCATTTGTTAGTATAGAAGTTACATGTATTTTAAAATTGGACATATCAGCAGGCATAGAATCATGTTGGCAGCACTGCCTTGTATTGATTACTCCAAATTAATCTAGAATGTCAGGTGCTATACGTGTGCAAAGTATAGAGCTGTTGGCTTGCATACTTTCTGGTATATTGATATTAGTGTAAAATATAAGTAGACAGCATTTATTAACAGTTGGCAGCCCTGATTGCTCTTAACAATACTTATAGTCATATCTGTTATGGTACACATAGCACATACCAAATTTGGTTGCAATCCAACTGATAGTATAGAAGTTACATGTATTCAAAAATTGGTCTTATCAGCAGGCTTATAATCATGTTGGTAGAAGTGACGTATATAAGTTACTCGAAATTAATCTAAAATGTCAGAATATACGTGTGCATAGTTCAAAGCTGTTGGCTTGCATACTTTCTGATATGTTGGTATTTGGATTTAAAAAAATAGAGAGAGCAATTATTAACAGTTGGCAGCCCTGGTAGCTCTTAAGAATACGTTCAGTCATATCCGTTTATGTACAGACAATACATACAAAATTGGGTTGAAATCCAATTGATAGTGTAGAAGTTAAATGCATTTAAACATAGGACCTATCAGAAGGCTTAACATTATTTTGGCAACACTGTGATGGCTGGCCTCCTGGAAATTAAACTGAAATATTATTATCTACATATGTGCCAATTTTGGAATAGCTCCCATGCTTACCTTGCAAGATATCCAACATGGAGCTCAAATTTTTAGTGCGTTTTTTCAGCAGTTGGTAGCTCTGACATCATTTTCAAATATGGACGTGAGATATTCCGGTGCACATCTTTACTCATACTAAATTTGGTTTTGATTGCTACAGCCGTTTAGGAGTTGATAGGGGGGGGGGACACACACACACAGCCAGACAGACCGACAGACAGAAGGACACACAGACAGACAGACAGACACACATTTTCCCGGATCGATCTCATAAGTCTACTTTTTCCCCATTATTGAAAAATGTGAAAAGTAGGCTAATAAATTGCGAAAAATAGAAGAAGAAGTAACAATGTTAAAAAAGATACGAAAAAGAAAAAAGAAAAAATGAATTGGATTGGACATTGCACAAGAGGAAATCGTTTGGTGACAAGAACGTTGGAAGCGACAGTAAATGGTAAAATCATAAGCGGAAGAAGAAGTACACAGCCGATAGATAACATAAAGATTGATAAATTTTATGATCGAAAGTTGATGTTTTACAGTCAGTCAACACGATTGTAACCAATTGTGAAGGGTTATTCCCTATTCCTGAAAAGCAATTCATGAGAAGAAGTGTATATGTTTAAATACTTTCACCCATACTTTTAGACATAGATTTATTAGCCTAAATATAATGGATCTGATAATGATCGCTTAACGATCGAACTGGTCATCCAAGTGCATTTATTAATCTCATGTAAATGTTTTTCAGGATCAGGGAATAGCCCATTTATTTATTTAATCGTGTCAGAAGCAACATCAGTCTCATGGAAAAGTACATCATACATGGTATTTTGCTGGTACTATATACAATCTCATCAAAACAGCCAGTTTAACTATATACCACTATATGTTACTATGTGACCAGTATTTTGCCACATCACGTGCTTCAGGTGTTGTCTCCATCAAGTCCTTCATCGTGCACTTAGCAAGAGATAATCTGCATACAAGAAGGTGATCGGTGGTTTGTTCTTCCCCGCACTCGCACATGGTGGTGTCGGAAGTGTATACCCATTTCTTCAAATTCACCTTGGAACTACCTACCCCACTTCGCAACCTGTGTTCTCCACGAAACCCATCCATTGTCATGTCCCGGAGGTAAACTTTCATGAGGGATAATCCAGTCTTCAAGGTCTTTAACTCTCCTTTTCCATGATGTTAATCTAATTTTTCCGGGTGGTTCCGCGACTTGAGCCTTTGATTTGATGGTGTGTGCCCATATAGAGAATGGTTTTCTGAGTTGCCTGCCTTTGTTCTTTCAATTCTGGCTGCCACTTCACGTCTAATATCTGGTGGGGAGATTCCTGCTAAGCAGCAAACTTTTTATGTTGGCGTAGTTCTTAGGCAAGCGGTGATATGTCGGCAGGTGTCGTTCAGAGTAATGTCTACTTGCTTCGAGTGACTAGATGTATACCATACAGGGCATGCATATTCTGCAGTAGAGTAGCGTAGAGCCAAGGCAGTTGTTCTAAGCGTGCTAGGTTGTGTCCCCCATCCGGTACCAGAGAGTTTAAGTAGGATATTGTTTCTTGCCGATACTTTCTGTTTCGTTTTCAGGCAGTGGGCTCTATAGGTAAGAGTTCGATCTAGAGTAACCCCTAGATATTTAGGGGTGGGGGAGTGCTCAAGTTGAATTCCTTCCCACAACACATTTAGTTTTCTAGTTGCCTGTTTATTCCTGAGATGAAATGCAAGTTTGCGTTTTCGTAGGGTTCGGTTTTAGCTGGTTTTCCTTGTAATATCTGCTTAGGCCTTTTAAGGCGGCGGACAGCTTTTGTTCCACGTTTTCAAAGCAATCACCCTGGACAGTAATGGCGCGATCATCTGCATATATAAAACTCTTCGTTCCTTCTGGTAGGGGCTGATCGTTGGTATAAATATTGAAGAGTATTGGAGCCAACACGCTTCCTTGGGGAAGGCCATTCTTCAAGTCCTTCCATCTGCTACGACGTCCTTGGAAGTCGACGAAAAATCTTCGATTCTGGAGAAGACATCCAACAAATTGGGTTATCATGGAATCCTTAGTCATTTCATACAGTTTGCCTAAGAGCGAACGGTGATTCACAGTGTCGTAAGCAGACGACAAGTCGATAAAGACTGCACGTGTAATATTCTTGTCTTCAAAGCCATCCTCGATATACTGTGTCAGGTGTAAGATTTGAGAGGTGCAAAATTGGGTACATACATGTTGACCGAATGAAAAACATCACATTTCGATTAATAAGGCAACACTTAACCCAGGAATGGCACTCTGGGGTCTCAGCGACCCTGCGGTAAACCAATTATCGAATACATCTCTTATATGAAACTGCAGGTTACCGAGTCATGTTTGTAAATTGCGTAAGCACCTTGTCACACTCAGATAGTGTCAATGAGATCTGTCAGCGGAAGCAAACGTCCGTGGGACAATATTAAATATAGCTCAGGGTCACGGAAACCCCAGTGTGCCAGTTAAGGTTGCATTTTCTTGGTGTGTGCCTTTCTGCTGCAGTTCTTGCTATGTGATTAACAAGCTGACACGTGTTTCCTTAGTGCTACAGACAGTGTATGGAATGGCCAATTCCAAGGAAGGACTATCAGATTGTTACATTAGGGTGTGCGAAACCATTCTTCCAGAGCCACCGTGCCATGGTATGTGTAGATCGTGAACGTCTCCTGTGAAGCATTTTGTAACATCTCGCTAAGACGAACTGTCAGTGATATTAATTTGTAGTGGCTGTTTTATAACTGTTTAATAACTGTATTGTGTACATGTTCCAAAACTTGACGATATTTGTCCACTGTGCCAGCGAGAAATGCATATTTATGTATCTCTGTGATGTTCAGGCTGTAACTGCATTTATTGTAATTATAATTAATTAATTAAAATGGATAAGCACTAGAGAGTATAATAGTCATTTACCGGTGTCCTCTAACTATACAGTAGACAGCTAGAATAAGAACAAGTGGTGAAATTCAAAGGATATGATATTAATGACTGCAATTTGATTGGGTCGAGCAGACCCCACTGTGTTATTTACGTATGTGCTTTGTGAGTGTTCCATTCCAGGGTTAAAATGGCTTCAAACATCAGAATTAATCTTATGACCTAATGAAACGTTGTGCGTAAGACCGCATAAGACCATGAAGAAACCTGCCATCAGGCAAATAAACTAAGCTAATCTGAATATGTCCACGATGTCGCAGCCCCTAAAATAAGTAACAATTGCAAAACACTTTATTGCTTGAAGCTGATGCACTTTTTGTAACAACTGCAGAACACTTTATTGCACTTTTTATCGTACAATAGTTGCTCATTACTTCCTTGTGAAGCCTATAGTTAAAGCCCTGCGCGGTTGCGGATAACCGCGGATAATGTTTGGAGTAGGCCTACATTTGCGGATAGATTTTAGAATTCAAACCGGACTTGTTTAATATCAATATTATGACCCGGATGTTTATGCCATATCATATTTTTAGCCTACTTTTCTCATTTTGCAAAAATGAGGAAAAAGTAGACTTATGAGATCGATCCGGGAAAATGTCTGTCTGTCTGTCTGTCTGTCTGTCTGTCTGTATGTCTGTCCTTCTGTCTGTCTGTCTGTCTGTCTGTCTGTCTGGCTGGCTGGCTGGCTGGCTGTGAGTGTGTGCCCCCCCCCTATCAACTCCTAAACGGCTGCAGCTATCGAAACAAAATTAGGTATGTGTAAAGATCTATACCTGAATATCTCACGGCCATATTTGAAATTGCTACTAACTGCTGAAAGCGTTGTCGCAGCCCCTAAACTAAGGAACCAACCAACCAACCAACTGCTGAAAAATCAAAATTGAAATTTGAGCTCTATGTCAGATATCTCAGAAGTTATGGATGCGAACTCTTCCAAAATGAGCACACAAATAGACGATAACATTCCAGATTAATTTTCAGAAGTTCACACATGCCAGTGTTGCCATCATGATTCTAAGTCTGCCGATTGGTCCATAATATAAATGCATGTAACTTCCATACTATCAATTGGATTTCAACCTACTTACGTATGTACTATGTGTACTACAACAGATATGACTTTACGTATTCTAAAGAGCCACCAGGGCTGCCAACTGTTGATAAATGCTCTCTGTATGTTTTAACATTAATATCAATATATCAGAAAGTATGCAAACCAACGGCTCTAAACTTTGCACACGTATAGTACCTGACATTCTACCTTAGTTTGGCGTAACATATATACAACAGTGCTGCCAACACGATTCTATGCCTATTGATAAGTCCAGTTTTTAAATGCATATAACTTCTGATGTAACAAATGGATTTCAACCAAATTTCGTATGTGCCTTGTTTACAATAACAGTTATGACTATACGTATTGAACCCTTGCAAAGAAGCATATGAGACTCAGTTTCGGGGGGTGTAACGGTTCATATCGTAAGTTGTTGTCAAGGCGCTTCATTAACTTGCAGGGTAACATATAACAAAATAACATGCAGGAAAGAGTGAAGCCAGGGTTAAAACAAATGAATTTAATAACAAATCACCATATTTACACTTAACAAATAAACAACAAAACTCCCATCTGACTCCCACTTAATAAAAATGCCAAAACTAGGCCGAAATCTCTGGAGAGATTAATTACATGGACCAAGTGTCCCTAATATCAAATACAAAAGTGACCATATATGTGCGTGTGCCGTTCTACATGCATCACGATGTGTACAATGAATGCGTAATTCGTCATCATCCAGAATAATCATTCAGACAACGAATCCACATTTCTTAGAGCTAGACCGACACGGGGAAAACACAACTGCAATACTTAAAATTAAACCGACACTTCCTAAATCTAATATAAACAAACACAAAATTTCCGAGTGAAATTGGAATCAAATTGCCGTAGCAACATTTACTGCCTAAAAACTTAGGACTTGTCACACAAATCAACACAAGTACAATAACACGTGACCAATAAAATACACAAATGACCGCTGTCAAAATTTACAAGTACTCTACCACTACACCACACGAGTGTGACACAAAAAAAAAATTACATGAATCGAGTCATGAACAAAGCAATAGGCCCACAGCCAACATTTACGTTAATAATACAATATTTTACCCATACAACATACAACAAGCCGTTACACACATGGCGAACTCCCAATTAATTATGGCTTAAAAATAACCATCACAATGAACAGGTTTGCTACATGAAAGCTTACAGGGGTCAGTCGGACAAATCAGGACTGCCTATCAAAATAAGACACCAGGCAAAACGGGCGGTTTGTGGAACGCTGCATGTCTGTCAACCCAAGTGTCAATAACCTCGACCTCCCAGGACATGGGTCGAATCTCGAAGAAGTGTGCCCAAAAGCACAATAATACGTGTGTGTGTCAGAATAATATGGACAAGAAACAGCGGTCTCCCTAGAGAACCCTGTCTTTCCATTAAAAATACAACAGCAGCAAAAATATATGAGAGCGGTAGGACCTCTACCCCCTCCTCACGTAGAATCAACACACACCTGACACAGTAACACACACAGAATCACTCGTATGGGTTTTGACAGACCCTGAAATAAAAAGACACAAATAATTTCCACATGCTGGCGCCACCGTTCTATGCCGTGACTAGTCAACCTGAAAAGGACTCAAAAAAATCTATCAAAATTAGAACGAAGGTGTTCTAAAAATTACTTTTACGTTGGTGCGCTTGCCAACCCTAATATGAATAATAACCTGTTCAGCAAATATCTTACAGTAATTACCTCCCATTCCTATTTCAAATATTAACGTTAATAAAGCACCATTTATCGAATGTAACGGGTTCCGCATTTGCAAGGATAAAAATCACGCATGCACGCCGCGCACATTACATATGACTCAAGGAAAAACAAATATCTAGCAAACACTTTGGCAACGCGCCAACGGACATTTAAAACATTTAGTGTCGGTGCAAGAAAAACTCTAAACAACAAGAAAAGAAACATGACTATTTACAAAAGTTCCCCGGCCAAATCTAACTACATAATTGAAATAATCCAATTTTTGTACATCACCGATCTGCTTGTAGAACTAAGGACATCCTCCTCAGCCCATTGCCCCTATGGACAAATTAGCACTCCATCGTGGTCATCTGCGTTGATTCGTTGATGGTCGTCCCAACTCCAAACCACGTGCTGATCATCTTGGTATCGACTCCTTGGCAGAAAAGTTCAATGTTAATTATTTGACCTATCTATAATCGCTTGCAGGTTACTCAATTCGCCCACAATTGTCCTAATGCGATTAATTGCGAAGACTGGCCCTAGATATCTCGCACACACGCACAATAAACACATATAAAATACACTGCAATTTGTACATAAAATATACACCTCGAGACCACGTCACTGGCTCGATAACAAGTTTAAGATCTTGGCTGCACTGGCAGTCGCTATCTTGCTCGGTATTTCCGTACTGTACTGTTGACCTTCGCTCCGGTGAGCGCTAATTAGGGTGTTACAAGACTTGCCCCTCAGAGCTGAAATGGTCGTCTTTAAGTAAATGTTACAAGTTACCACGCACTGGCGTGAAATATTTAGCTCACAAAATAAAGTTGATTTCAGAATAAAATGTACTAGAGCTTTAAAATTCGTTAGTACCACTGATGTGAATTTAGCTCCTCAGAGCTCACAAATAAAATAACTTAACCAAATTCAGAGCGTTAAAATCACGATACAAACTGGCGTGAAGTAAGCCTCTCAAGGCTCCACAAAGAATGTTTTAGAGTAGCGTCATGCCAAACTATTTATTAGAAACTGACAGGGGACGGAGGAGTGGGGTGGAATCGGATAACATTTTCCAGAGTTTTTGTCTCACAAATATGGGACTAGTGTCATTCTTCTTCAAATAAATCAAACGTCTCAAAGCACACGTGCGGAGATTAATCCGTTCGGCGGTTCTTTTGATAATTAATTCCGCGGGCTTTTTACTACTGACGCTGTCCACCGCGTGGTCATGGCTTGGTCTCTTGTGATTGGCTGGTTCAATCTGATGTTCGTTGCAAGTGACTCGTGATCCTTCCTTTATGCTTCCAATTTGGTACATGTAGTTGCCCAATTTGGCCTTGAACCCGACTAATTCTAGCCGTCCCCCAAGAATAGCTACCAGCTCAGCTCATGTTGCAATCATTACGAAATGCTGGCCTCCCTTTATCCATGTCGACTTCCTCAAGTACTGCCTGGGCCGTAATAATAATAATAATAAATATGAATACTTATTTATCGTAGATCAATAAGGGTTCAGTATTCTTAAGAACCAGCAGGGCTGTCAACTATTAATAAATGCTCTCTCTTATTGTTCAATCCTAATATCAATATATCTGAAAGTATGCAAGCCATCAACTCGAAAGTTTGCACACGTATAGTACCTGACATTCTAGATTAATTTGGAGTCACTAATATACCTCAGTGCTGCCAACATGATTCTAAGCTTTCTGATAGTTTCAAATTTTAATTCCATGTAACTTCTATACTAACAAATGGATTTTATCCAAAATTGGCACTTTATTAGATCGTAATATTTCAGATTCCCCGTGGTGTTGGGGTAGCGCGCCTGCCTCTCACCCGGAGGCCCCGGGTTCGATCCCCGGCTCCGTCAGGGATTTTAAAACTGACGTGAGGGTTGGAACGGGGTGCACTCAGCCTCGTGAGGACAATTGAGTAGCTGTCTGACAGTGAGACAGTGCCCCGGTCACGAAAACCAAGATTAACGGCCGAGGGGATCCGACGCGCTGACCACGCGTCACCCCAAAATCTGCAGGCCAATTGGCTGGGCAGCGGTCGCTTGGTAGGCCTAGGCCCTTCAAGGTCTGTAGTGCCACGGGGTTAGGTTAGGTTAATATTTCAGATTAATTCTGAGCATCACATACATGACATTGTTCCCAACATGATTTTACGCACACTGATAAATCCAATTTTAAACAGCATGTAACGTCCACACTATCCATTGGACTTAAACTAAATGTTGTATGTGCATTCTATACCTTAAGAGATGGAAGTAAGAATATATTCAGAGTCGCCGGGGCAGCCAACTGTAGTAAGTAACTCCATTAGGCTTCACAATTTCAGGTGTAGTTCAAACTGTAGTACTTATAAATGTTAGTATTACTAACTTGATTTCGTCATTATTCTAGATAGGTCTATATAGATTGGCATGAATCTTAAATTTTAAGAAAATTAGGCTCTTTAATTCGTCACGGAACTACTTGTTCCGTTATGTTTTTTTATTTTCATGACAAATGTAAGATGATGATTTAAGTTAATCTCATTCAAATTAAGTATCATTAAGCATCATTAACACTACGAACAGGAATGGGTTGTAATTCTGGCTGTATAACATTCATTTTAAACATAGCACATGACATACACAGCCTAAGGGAACGACTTTTTCCTCAAATGTATAAATACGTTGCTTTAGTAATTTATGCTTTATCTAATTAATAGTACATTATGCAACGAGCCTATAATGGCAATAATTAAGAAACAAGTATGTTTATAAAACGAGCGTATGCGAGTGTCTTAATTACCATTATAGGCGAGTTGCATACGACTGTTTATGTTAGACGATAATTATTATAACTATTTTATGTTCGAACAAAAATATTCATAAATATCTGTCGAGATTTCGCCAGTTTTATGTACTGAACAGAGCGCATGAGACGTAGGGAATGCCTTGTAATTGGCCATGGCCACCTCGATTACTCTACTATGACACTAGGCCTGGCAGTGTGATTTACATTAGAAGGCCGTGGAACTCAGCGCATCTAATTACCTAATTGGTCAAACAACTGTTTCTTGAGCTCTGATTGGTGGGAGAAACTGTTTCATACTGAAAAAATAGTGTTATAATGAGCCTCGTTATAGTACAGTTTTCTGACAGATAATAGCCGGGGTCGAACATAATAGTACATTATGCAACGAGCCTATAATGGCTATAACTAAGACACGAGTATTTTTTAGAAAACGAGCGTATGCGAGTTTTATAATTTCCATACGAGTGTCTTAATTACCATTATAGGCGAGTTGCATACGACTGTTTATGTTCGACGATAATTATAATTTTAGTATCTGTTTTAACATAAATATTCATAAATATCTGTTCAGTCACTAAAATGTTGTGATCGGGTGCTGCGGTGGGTAGTATATCTCTGTTTTCCAAGCTCTCTGGACAACCGACGCATGCGCTCTGTGTGCTTCAATACCATATGTTCAGATTGTGCATCGTTATTCAGTAAAACTGTCACAGAAGTCGTTTCAAAACCTCGCGCTGTGTAGAAATTGGTTTTGGGTATATTAAGGTACAGTGCAATTTCTGGTCTCATATTCACCAGTTTATTTACGCGAACATATGTGACGGTGCACTTTCGGTAATTTATATAGACATGTTGGATTTTGAGCGCATGCGCGAAGGTATCCTTATGTAATTGGTCACACAACTGCTTCTTGAGCTCTGATTGGTGGGAGAAACTGTTTCATAATGAAAAATAGTGTTATAATGAGCCTCATTATGATAGAGTTTTCTGACACATAATAGTTAGGGTCGAACATAAAAATATTATTGTAATGCCGGTAGATTCGGATAACAAGTCGTGCGGATACGGAGCAGATGGAGATAACAGTGATGCGGATGTGGTGTGGATGCGAATAACAGTCGCGCGGATGTGGTGTGGATGCGAATAACAGTCGTGCGGATTCGGGGCGGATGCGGATAACGTTTGGTTTATCCGCCCAGGGCTCTACCTATAGTAGGCACAGTAGACTTCTCGGAATTGTAATTCCGTCAACGTTGGTTAAGAGAACGTATGATGTGTGCTTCTACTTCGAATCGTCATCGACAATAATTGTGTACATTAGAGGAATTTCCAGCCTGAGCAGAGCCACTCCAACACTCAGCTGCTCCGTGAATCCCTCGGGGCTGCTATTCCTGTCTCCATTAGCGGGACATGGATCATACAGCAATTAGCACTGAGGTATCAAC
Source organism: Meconema thalassinum (assembly GCA_946902985.2). Lineage (NCBI taxonomy): Eukaryota > Metazoa > Arthropoda > Insecta > Orthoptera > Tettigoniidae > Meconema > Meconema thalassinum. Next base: position 887,293,569 of record OX336390.1, read on the forward strand.
TACGATCCCCTGACTCATGAATCTCGAGTCATGACCATTTATGCTTGTAATTCTGTGTATTCCTGATAATAGGCTTCTCCGTACACAGGGCCGGATTTAAGAGTATGCCGCCCATAGGCTAAAGTCCATTTGCCGCCCCCTCAATAGTTTATATTTGCTTAATACATGTGTTTTATACAACAAAGGATAGAGTTCATTGACGTTTTCATCTTTTTTAAACATAAAGTTCATTTAGTTTAGATAAAATTACAAATTTAATGGCTTACATAATAAATGTTATAATGAAATGAGTTATCTAGTTGATTTTTTTACTTACTTCTTTTAAGATTTTTTAAAAATGAAATGGGTTTCGAACTTAATTAATTAATTTGTTCTTGGAAATCACATTTTTAATGCTAAGGAATATCTTTTGCGTAATTGAAGAACTGTGTTCAATTTGAATTAAGTTGTCCTACATGCTAAAATGAAATTACACAAAATGAAGTTAGTTACTGGTTTATTTGTTGAAAAATATACAAACTTCTCTAAAACAACTCACCCCACGTAGGCCTAATCTTCGTGTTGAAATTTACATAACTTTCTTACGAGATTTCTTAATGGCAAACTCGTTAATAATGTCCTCATATGAAAGTGTTTGGTTGTATTTGCCTCAATACAAAGTAATGAAAGTGAGTTTAACCGTATTTCATAAATACTAGTTCGCGGATAGTTCTTAACTGCACTATGGCAGGAAGAACTGTATAAGGACTAAAACATATTTTTAAGTAACTTGTATTCTTAAATTCGTACGGAAAATATTAACGTCCGAAATACTTCATTTTAGCTTTTGAATGAATTGCCAAACTGCCGCCCCAGTAAATTTGCTGCTCTAGGCTGCAGCCTACTTAGCCTATTTAGAAATACGGCCCTGTTGACAGTACGTTTATACTGCAGTTTGCCACATTGACGATTATTTTATATTGAGGTTCACAGAAACCTGGGCAGCAAGTATCGTGCTATAAGTGCGTCTTTCAGTTAATTCTATCTAAAAACGATCAGTATTTCTTATGAATGTTTGAAAATGAATAACAGCTTAATGTTATTTTAATGTTGAGGGTTTTCCTAAACGCTAAACGTAGCAAAATATACTGCATGGAAACTTATGAAAAACATAAAGCTCCTCCAGTACACTGAGGAACATGGAATCATGGTAATATTATTATTATATTTATTCTTATTAATATTATATTTACTATTAATAATAATAATAATAATAATAATAATTCGATACAGCCATCTATGCACTACAAATTCACAATAATTATTCAGGACTTCGACTACAAGGTGTTATTTCCTTGCCGTTTAGCTTCCTGCCAGAGATGTTTCAATCTTTGACTCCTTCTCAATCTTTCTTCCACTTTCTTTTCTCTTTTTTAGCGTATGGCTTTTAGTGCCAGGAGTGTCCGAGGACATGTTCGGCTCGCCAATTTTTGTAGCTGCATCGGGACGGACACCCAATGGGTGAGCTACAAGTACCGTTCAGGAGGAAAGTTGGAATGGAAGGACGAGGAATTAGAAGGTAGCGGCTATGGCCTATAGTGAGGGACCAACCCCGGCATTTGCCTGCAAGGAAGATGAGAAACCACAGAAGACCATCTTCAAGGTTGCCGGCGCGGGAATTTGAACCTCCTCGCCTCCCGGATGTGAGCGACTGCCAGCAGTCATGCCGTAACGACCACGGCTAACTCACCCGGTTTTCTTCCACTGAAAGTGTGAGTCTTCTTTTGGGGGGGATCCTTCAAACTTGCAAATTTAGTTCTGAATCTTGTCCTGTCAAAAACATCACCCAGTCCAATATATGTCCTTTTTATTAAGTCTTGATATACCTCCTGAAGCCATGGAGGTTGTATCTTACACTTCTCCTGAAGATTAAGAATTTAATTATCTAACCTTATTTTTTTTTTTATTTGCGAATTGACCACTTCGGATCACGCTACAATTTCATTTTTTCTTTGCCTGAAGTTTCCTCTTCCTCCAGTACTCCTTCATATGGGCGCTATGCTGTTTCTTCTGCTCATCCGTCCAGGCTCTTCCCTTCTTTGTGGTTCTTGTGACGTGAAACCCTTCCAAATTTTGAATTATGTACCGAAATGTTTCCCTGTTTGACATCTGAACTTCCTGGATGTTGGAATTTTCGAGATCTTTTCGAACTTCCTTAATCTATGTCGTTGTTGTCATCTTGTTCCACAGGTAGTCGAATAACTGTTTGGTTAGTCTAGTTTTGTCCATTCTGTACAAGTGTCCGAGAAACGATAACCTCTTCTTCTTCATGGTCTCGGAGATTCTCTCCACATTTTTATAGACTTCATTGTAGCTCCGAAGTTTCCAGCCGGTTTCAGTCTGGACTGGGCCCATGATTTTCCGTAGTATATCTAACCTTATTATTATTATTATTATTGTACGTCTTTCAAAAGAAAATAAATGTACCAATGTTGTGGTCAGGAATGAGAACGCATATGCTAATTTTTTATGTCTTAGGCTGCGAATGGTCAGGCGATATGTATTTCCCACACTATTATATGGAATAGAAGGGTGGACTCTAATAACACAGGCTCTGTGCAAGAAACTGGAAGCCTTCAAGATGTGGGTGTATCGGCGGATGTTACGTATCTCGTAGACTAAATGAAAGAGAAATACTGAGGTGATGAGAATATTAAACAAGAAGAAGGAAGTGCTCTTTTCCATCAAGAAGCACAAACTCGAATATTTCGTACACGTGATGCGCAATGCAAGGAACAGGATTCTACAGTTGGCGATTCAGGGGAAGATCTCAGGACAGCGGAGACCTGGCCGAAGGAGAATCTCATGACTGAAAAACCTGAGGTACTGGTTTGAGTTGAGCACAATGACCCTTTTCCGTGTGGCAGACTCGAAGACTAGAATAGCTATGATAACCGCCAACCTTCGATAGGAGACGGCACGGCAAGAAGAAGAAGATGCTAATTTTGAGACCACTTCGTGCTGTAGCGGCTAGCTTTTCTGGCTGTCACCCCGGTGGTCCGGGTGGTCCAGAAATGTAATTCTTGTATGAGGACTGGAACGGAGAACACTCAGCCTCGGCAGACTAAAACTGAAAAGAGGTGAGTTCAATTCCCACCGAGTCATCCTAGAAGTGGTTTTCAATGCTTTTCCATTTCTACTCGGGGCGATTGTCGAAATGGTTCCCAACTTAAGACCACGGCCGCCTTCTTCCCAATCCTCACCTGAATTACAAATACACACACCAATGCAACCATTACAAGAACACAGGGACCAGACGAAAATCACACACACCCAAATACATGGGGCTAAATAATATAAGAGCGTATGGCCTCAGGTCGAATTTTGTTGTTCCTTGAAGCACTATGAATGTCAAGGAGGTTAGATGCGTAAGCTCCTTGACACTATAGCGCATTCTAGTAGAGAAATGAGGAACTTGTGTTGGCGGAAAATACCGAGATTATTTTTTCCATTATGAACACCGCCTACCGAATTCAAATGGGTTCTTTGACATGCCAACAGCCAGGAGCGAACCTGCAAGTTTGGGGGTTAGTAATCCGACACGATAACCACTCACCCACCGTGGCAAGCCACATGGGGCTGAATGACCACGATGTCCAAGCTCCTCAAATTAATCAGGCGATGTTTTTAGCCTACTTTCGATTTTTGCAAAAAATGCAAGTAGACTTATGAGATCAACACAGGGCGAAAACATGTGTGTCTGTCTGTGTGTGTGTATGTGTGTGTGTGTGAGTCTGTGTGTGTGTGAGTGTGTGTGTACTGTGAATGTCTGTCCCCCCCCTATCAATTCGAACACGGTGAACGCGAATTGAACGAAATTTGGTACAAAGGTAGCACTAGCAAAGGACACCTCAATGTCATGTTTTATATCGCCACCATCTTGACGGAAACGTAATGGCGGCCACACAAATGTTCAAAGCTTAAATGAAATTACGACTAACCTAATCATCCGATTTCTACCAAATTTTGCAACTACATACCTTTATGGAGGGAGCATCCTTTGACCAATCTAATAGGTCATTAGCCTAATAGTTTGCGGATGGCGGCCATCTTTGTGTCAAAATCGATTCCCCTTATTAAATCGAACACGGTGAAACCGAATGGAACGAAATATGGTACAGAGGTAGCACTAGCAAAGGGCACCTCAGTGTCATGTTTTATATCCCCGCCATCTTGACGGAAACGTAATGGCGCTCATACAAATGTTCAAAGCATAAATCAAATTACGATTAACCTAATCATCCGATCTCTGCCAAATTTTGCAACAACATACCTTTATGGAGAGAGCATCCGTTCACCAAACTAATAGATCATTATCCTATTATTTTACGGATGCCGGCCATCTTTGTGTGAAAATCGATTCCCCCTATCACTTCGAACACGGTGAAACCGAATGGAACGAAATTTGGTACAGAGGTAGCACTAGGAAAGAGCACCTCAGTGTCATGTTTTATATCACCGCCATCTTGACGGAAACGTAATCGCGGCCACCCAAATGTTAAAAGCTAAAATGTAATTACGACCAACCTAATAATCTAGTCTCTACCAAATTTTTCAACAACATATCTTTATGTGGGAAGCATATTCTGACCAAACTGCAAGATCATCAGCCCAACAGTTTGCAGATGGTGGCCAAGTATGTGTGCAAATCGATTCCTCCTATCAATTCAAACACGGTTAAATCGAATTGAACGAAATTTGGTACAGAGGTAGCACTAGCAAAGGGCACCTCAGTGTCATGTTTTATATCGCCGCGATCTTGACGGAAACGGAATGACGGTCACCCAAATGTTAAGAGCTTAAATCAAATTATGACCATCCTAATAATTTGATCTCTACCAAATTTTGCAACAACATGCCTTTTTGTGGAAAGTATCTTATGACTGACTACAAGGTCAACAGCCCAATAGTTTGCAAATAGCGGCCATGTATGTGTGCAAATCCATTCCCCATATCAATTCAAACACGGTGAAACCGAATTGAATGAATTTTTTTACAGAGGTAGCACTAGCAAAGGGCACCACATATTCATGATTAATATCCCTATAGCACGTTGTATTTCAACAAGCTACTACAACCAACATTCAATTATACTCCTTGAAAAGGACAAAGTGTTATAACAATACCCATGCATTTAGGAGAAAGTAGGCTATATGTTCTTTACTGAACATCTTGTTTCTTTTAGGGGCTTGCTCATCGTCGTCATTTCAGCCCCTTTACTGGATTGTGTGTAAAATTTGATTTTGAGTGCGTACGATTGGCTCATTACAGGTATTATATTTCTATTATCACTGATTTTCTATTAAACGTGAGTTTTTAGATCCCTGTCACCGGGAGCAGATTTCACTTTAAAATGAATCATTACCGTCGCTTTATGGCAGACGCATGCACAAATAGTATCACATTTTGAGCTTTATAGTGGCGATTGTTCCTAGTATCGCAATTAAAACTTGTAGCATACCCATCTATATCTCTCCATACCCTGAACCTGGGGCTACTTCATGCTACTGAACTAATGAGTTTTCAGTCAGTCCCTGCTAATGAGTGGGAATATCATATAACTGGTTGGTAGTGAAATTGAGAGGTGGCAGACAACATTCTAAATCACCATCCATGATGTTAGTTTGACCATCTTGCGGTGCAGTGACTGCCACTTGCGACTACCATCCCTGTAGTCCAGATTCGATTCTCACCTCAGCAATACCAGAAGTGGTTTCTCCTGCCTTACCATTTATACTCCTAGCCGGGAGGATTCCTAACTTACGGCGAGAACCTCCTCCTTCGCAATCTTGGGCTCAACACACTACTACAAACCCCGAAATAACACAGGTCATCATACTGCATTGTCCTAGCACCTGCATGAAAGAGCAACAATTATAGTTCAACACGAAAACAATAATTTTTGTCCTATCTTCTGCATTGTCAATAACTTTAATTATTTTGTAATAACTACTTCACATTTCAAAACTCTAAGGTTCTTTCATCATTTAGTGAAAATGAAAACAAGTGTGTGGCTCTAAGTGGCACTTTTTGATTTTAAAAAACTAGGTTCCATTATGCTTAATAATATTGTATACTTTGTGCTGTACTTCGTTAGTGTATAAGGAATGTATGCGAAGTTAATGCAATTTTAACTATGTACAAGTTGTCCGGGATGGCAGTTCAACGCAGGTCCGCACTCGGCAGTGGACTGCTGACTAACGGAGGGAGCAGACCCTCTATAATGCCGAACGCAGTTTCCGGTGAAATGTCCCACTGCTGACTAACGGAAGGAGTGGACTCTTGATAATACCAAACGCAGTTTTCAGTGAAATGTCCCACTGCTGACTAACGGAAGGAGTGGACTCTTGATTATACCAAACGCAGTTTTCAGTGAAATGTCCCAATGCTGACTAACGGAATAAGTGGGCTCTTGATAATGCCGAACGCAGTTTCCGGTGAAATGTCCCACTGCTTACTAACAGAATAAGTGGACTCTTGATAATTCCGAACGCAGTTTCCGGTGAAATGTCCCACTGCTGACTAATGGAAGGAGTGGACCCTTGATAATGCCGAACGCAGTTTCCGGTGAAATGTCCCACTGCTGACTAATGGAAGGAGTGGACTCTTGATAATGCCGAACGCAGTTTCCGGTGAAATGTCCCACTGCTGACTAATGGAAGGAGTGGACTCTTGATAATGCCGAACGCAGTTTCCGGTGAAATGTCCTACTGCTGACTAATGGAAGGAGTAGACTCTTGATAATGCCGAACGCAGTTTTCAGTGAAATGTCCCAATGCTGACTAATGGAAGGAGTGGACTCTTGATAATGCCGAACGCAGTTTTTGGTGAAATGTCCCACTGCTGACTAATGGAAGGAGTGGACTCTTGATAATGCCGAACGCAGTTTTTGCTGAAATGTCCTACTGCTGACTAATGGAAGGAGTGGACTCTTGATAATACGAAACGCAGTTTTTGGTGAAATGTCAGGAGATAACATCCTGCCTGGACCACGGCCTACAAGCCCGGACAATTTGTACATACAGTAGTTAAGAACGCCGACCGTGAAGGACTTAGTTGTAAAATTATGCATTATTGTTAAGCATAATAGAACCTAGTTTTTAATCAAAACGCGCCTCTTAGATGACTTTGTTAATTTCTATTAGCAATTATACAACTTATTTTCACTATCTGATGAAGAAACCTTAGAGTTTCGGAAACATGTTCTATGTTATACCAAAATAATTTAAGGTATTGACGAGGCGGAAAATACAGAGAACAAAACGTGTAGTTGTAAGTCATTGTGGATCGTTTTAAAATGGTTCGAATGATACCAATGCAACAACAATGTATCCAGAGTATGGACCAGTAGTTCACAGTAGGTATTACTACTATGTCATTGGGCCAGCATAACATGACACAATCGTCACCAATGAGATTGAGAAAGAGACACACAAAAAAATTTACGAGCCTTACAGTAGTCGCATATGATGTGTAACATCTGACATAGAAGAAACCTCACGTGAAATTGTTGATACACCAGTATTTTATACTATTAATGGCACAAATATTAATCTAATTCAAAAGGGAGTGTTTAACAGATATTGTAGTTTATAATACGGAACTTATATTATTAGATAATTTGTAGCTTCCACCAGCACTAGCCTAAATAAAGAATACGATATGGATCAACAAGATTAATATACGCGACACCGCTCATAACCTTAAATTCCCTATAAATAGGCCAACTTGCGAATAAATACAATTTGCACAGCAGTAGATCATGAAAGGCTTGCCCAGTTCCCGGACCTCTTGATTCACAGACCAACACGTAATTTCATATGGATACTGTTAAAATGGGTCATATTGATATGATAAATATCGTTTAAAATGATAATCTGGTAGCAAAAATATCTATCCCGTCCGGGATTCGAACCCGAGATCTCTTCATTCACAGTTAGAGGCGCTAACACCACGGCTATTTCAACCACGCAAATATCATGCACAGGATGGTGACTAATTTCCACGTTCCAATAATACTGCAATACGGAATTAAGTTTCATTTATATTTTGCTTGTTTCGATAATGTTCCTGCGTGAAATTGAGTTTAAAATGCCTTATGAATAGGCCCCCTTGTGAGTAAATAGACTGTGTTCAGCAATAGTTCAGGAAGGCTTGCCCAGTTCCCGTATAACATGTGATTCAATCAGTTGACACCAGAGTTCGCATGCGCGTTTACCGTCAGAATGTCAGTGAGCAAAGTTACTCGGGAAGTGGATGCCGATCACTTTTATCCAGTGATTGAGAAACAGAATAAATCATAATTGTTTTCAGCAAGTATGATATAATGAATTTTTTTACACCAAAAAACGACAACTTGAAGATGATTTATTGTATGAATATTTGTAATTGCGCCTCAAAACCTTGAATTAATCCGTATGAGATATACTTTCCACATGGCCGAGAGTACGTCATGGTATCAATTTCCGACACCATGCGCTCATTGTTTCCTCTTAGCACTGCCAGCTGGATCAATGGATCCAGGTGGCAGTGCGTCTTATACACTTCCGTCCGATGCACCACTGCCAGCTGGATCGTCCGATCCACTTCCGTCCCATTTTTCAAATCACTCCCACAAAAATTTCCAGCAACCGAGTGGAAAGATGTTACACATTAAAAAAAAAAGATTGTATAAATGAAACTCTTGAAGTATTAAATTATTAGCTGAGAAATCTCTTACTGAAGCTTTATCCGAATATGGTACACCCAAATTGTGAGTAAACAGTACACTAGTATCTAAAAGTTACGCATAATAAAGATACTTTATGAAGATATCGCAATGATTACAGAACAACGTAAGAGTAAACCACAAGGCATTTGACCTACGATAGCATGTACATTTCTAAAACATCAAAATAAAATAAGAGGAATTGATAGCAAAAATATCTATTGAAATATGTGTTTGTTGTTGATTTATTTAGAAACTTCATGACTTTCTGGTCATGTAGCCCCATGTAGGCCTACTTGTGAGCGTGTGGGATCTGTCTGATATCTTGTATCATGTTGATGCTGGTATTAGTGTGTATGTTTGAAAATGGTGATAGCATTTGGATAGGGGGTCACTGAGGTATTCATTTAGTTATCATCCCGGCATTTCGTTGAGATAGGAATCAAACCCACCTGTTCTCAGTTCTGCTTCAAGAGTCTGAGTGCACTGTACTTTGCTCCAGCCCACAGAGCAGATTGATGTTGTCCCGCGGAGTAGCCGTGCTCGTTAAACCGTGCAACACGGCCCCGAGGGCAGCTGCAGGAAGTCCGGATTGCGGTGGTTCGAATCCCATTGTTGATAGTGGTATGCCGGTTCTAGGCGCTGCACGCTGTTGGCCAACATAAGGAGGAGCGGAAAGGCCCTGGCCACCCTACCACAACTAAACTCCGACTGAGGATAGCCTCTTTGGAGGCTCGGACCTGCCTTCGGGCAGAATACCAATTAAGGTATAATAATAAGGTTTTATGTCGCAATACGTCGTATATCCCATATTAACAGAGATCTAAGAACTAAGTATATTTGCAAAGTGATGTAACTCCAACGTGTATTTATTTCCAATGTGTCTTGACCAATCCGATGGCTCTCTGGACGTCACGTGATAAATGGCTAAGTTTGAAGAAAATGTAGAGCATCAGTTTAGGTTTGTTGTGTTTAAACCTTTTAAATGTTCATAGATACCACTCAAAGCGTATGTCAATATATGATTTATTTCCAAAACGTCCTAACTCCAACTTACAGGAGACGATTACCACAATTTCCAATGATAGTAGATTTTTAAAACACAGAGTCAAGACGTGCATAAAGGTAAGGAATTAAATTACATTATATTCATATTCATATTTGAATTTAATTATTCGAAGAAACAAAAATGCGATTTCTGAAGTTTTCCATTTCATGGATTTACGTCACTTTGGAAATAAGATCTTCAATTCTTCTCTCGAACAATGGGTCGCATGGGGCACTGTAAGCTACTAGCAGGGTCGCTACAGCCACGATTTTTACTGGTTTGCACGCGGCACGGTCGCACTCGGCACGAAATCGTCAATACAGTACGATCCCAGTACAAGGTAAAGTTGTCTTTTCCCAGTACACGTTCAGGGGCATATTTATAGTACGGCACTTTCTCTTGGCTCGGCAGTAGAAAGTGTATAACCTGTTCTTGTTGTACTATCTTGGCAACAAAATTATGTCTCTTCCTATGTTCTGTCCCTGCGAAAAGGCGACAACCTGAAATAATATGCTGAACAGTCTCCAATGTTGAGCAACCGTATCTGCATTGGTCGTCTTGCACACATGCATCCTTGATGATGAAATTTAATTAGTTCCTATTATTATTATTATTATTATTTTTACCGGTATTATTATTATTATTATTATTACTATTATGCCATTTTTGAAACTAAAGATGAGGATGCTCAGAAACTTCTGGAAGCAGGAAGAATTAAGATAGGATGGCTATACTGCAGAGTACGTGTTAGAACCATTATACCTCGATGTTTTCGATGCCTGTTATATGGACATTTGGCACGGAAATGCGATGGCGCTAACAGAAGTAAGCTTTGTTTTAAGTGTGGAGAAGCTAGTCATAAAACAGTGGACTGTAAAAAGAATAATCCGCGATGCATGCTTTGTACAGATAAAGGTGTCAATTAAGTTAAACGAAATCATGCTCCTGGATCGGGTGAATGCGCAGTTTTTCGTGAAGCTCTTGAAAATGCCAAAGATCACATCAAATGATGCGAATCCTTCAAGTAAACATACACAGGAGTCAAAAAGCTAACGACCTTCTGACACAACTTATTTATGAGATGGAAGCAGACATCATTATTATTAGTGAACAATATCAAGAGAGGGACCATCCTGGGTGGTTTTGCGGATAATCTTGGAAAAGCAGCAATTTGGATACCAGATCTAGGAAAATTCTCAGTCGCAGAGCAGAGATGTCAAAACGGTTTTGTCTGGGTACAGATTGGGGGAATCACTATTGTAAGCTGTTATTTTACGCCAAATAAATCTGTCGCAAACTTTCAAATGAAACTTGATGGTTTTGAGGATGCATTGCGTGGAATGGACAAAAGACTAGTGGTCACTGGTGATTTTAATGCTCAAGCGTTGGAATGGGGCATGCCGCAAACAGACTCCAGAGGAAGACGCATAATGGAAATGGCACTTAGAACAGGTTTAGTGGTCAATAACATTGAAAATGTACCAACATTCCGACGACCAGGATGTCAGGGAACAATACCGGATGTAACATTCTCAACGGAGGATATCGCGCCTAAGATTACTGGATGGCAAGTTATTGAGGACTATACAGGGAGTGATCACCAATATATCATCGTTCGTTTACTTCAGGAAGTTTTTCAAGCAAGAAACATACTGCGCAGGCCAGCACGGTGGAATATAGCCAGTATTGACAAGGAAACGTTTCTTGATGTAATACAAAATGGAATGGAGAACATAGCAGATGTTCTTGCTGTAGAGGAAAAGAAGCAGTTAGTGTACGTGTTGAACTCACCATGCAGCTAATCCAGCAAGCATGCAATACATCAATGTCCCGAAAGAGACCACGAACTAGCCGACGCCCAGCGTATTGGTGGACCGAAGAGATTGCAGAATAGAGAAGAAACTGTCTGCGACTTGAACGCAAGGCCCAGTGGACGAGAGGCTGACAAGTGAATACCTCAGTCACAGTGGAGTATAAGTCAGCAAAGAAGGAACTCGGAAAAGCAATTAACAAGAGTAAAGCTGATAAATGGTGGGCTTTGGCTAAGGAAGTGGAAGATGATCCATGGGGGCTGGGTTATGAGATTGTAATGAAGAAATTTGGGAAATTCTCAAACCCGAGCATGGATTCACAAACCATTAACAAAATTGTGGATGCACTATTCTCCGACCATCCAGAGGGGACTGATTGTGACGGTGAAAGTGAACTGAATGATATAAACTTATCTCTCTTCACAGTACAAGAACTGAATACACCATTTAGCTCCCTTAGAAACAAGAAGTCTCCAGGACCACATGGTATACCTGCAGATGTGCTAAAGGTAATATCAGAACTTGGTCCAGGAGAGCTGTTGAATGTACAATCATTGCATGAAAGCAGTTGTATTTAATGCACGATGGAAAATGACTCGATTGGTTTTGATCAGCAAAAGAAAATCTGGTGGTTATAGACCTTTATGTATGTTGGGCACAGCTGGAAAAGGCCTAGATAAACCTCTGCAGCCAAGAATTCTCTCAGCAGTTCAGATAGCAGGGGATTTATCTGTTCATCAGCATGGATTTCGGAGAGGACATTCGACTATTGATGCAATATGGGAGGTGGTGAACACAGTAAAATGAGCGCAAACGGGCAATCATCATTTTCGTAAAGTGACACTTCTTGTGACCCTGGATGTGAAGAATTCTTTTAATTCGCCAAGTTGGAATGACATGTTGGTAGCTCCTGAAGAGACTTCCAAAGTACCACAGTATCTTATGCGCATAATGAGAGACTACTTCAGGGATCGCACTCTGCTGTATGATACGGAAGATGGACAAAAGGAAAAACGACTGACGGCTGGAGCAGCGCAGGGATCGATCCTTGGTCCAGATCTCTGGAACATCATGTATGATGGCTTGTTACGTCTGGAGATGCCAGAGGATACGAATCTAGTGGGCTACGCTGATGATGTGGCTGCCTTGATAGTGGCCTGCAATGTTGAGATATCTCAAATCAAATTGAACCAGGTGATGCGACACTTAACAAGAAGTTCCGTGAAGAACTATACAGCCTACTTTTCATGCCAATGATTATTCTAAAGTATATTGTACAGCCCGGGGGGGGGGGGGCAGTACCCCCTGAGAGCCACCCCCCATCTTTTACCAAAACCACCACAACTGGCAACACCATAAGACCAGGACATTATCTATACACAGCAAGCGGCGGCCACCCAGCCTGGGAGGTTAGCCAACTACTTGCAAAACATACACAAACATTTACACTAACAACTATCTGGGGCAGCTACATTTACGCAACGCTGACCAAGCAGCGCCGGAAGGTATAAGAATGGAGCCCAAACTGGAACCATTATCTGTTCTACTCTGTGCTTCGCCAGCGGCCCGGTCCGACGTCTGTTCCAGTTTTATCACCAGGTGAGATTCAGCCGTGCTCAGACTCCTTTAATTCTTGTGAACACCTACCCCTAACTTGTACACACAAATTGTATCTTATACTTGTTTAAATTCCCCAAGAGGGACATACCAATCTACATCTACTGACCAATAAATACATGGTCAGTAAGCTACACTTGCATTACTAATTACACTCCACTTCACATCCTCATACCCCACCTGACCTTCGTCACAATTGCCCGTGACCATAGTAGCCAGTAATTGCTTTGTCAGACTACATTGTACTCACTGCATGCGACTCGACTGCATAGCGTCGAGCCGCTGACTTAGCACGTCTATTGTATTACTCATTCCGCCCAGCTGGCAGGCCAGTATAGTAGCCTGCATTTAGAGGTCCATCCCCTAGCAGACACTCGCATCTTGCAGGAATACCCCCAAGAGATTAGACACTAAACACCAACACACTACACTAGTAAGCTCTCCCAGCTACGGGAAGCTACTCTCACCCAGGGACAGTCTTCTAAATTAACACAGTAACACAACCGTGTTTTATCCCCACTACCCCCAACCAAGGGATTAAAACATATTTGGTGGAGGCGCTACTACCACGCACAATAAGGATAGGACTCATACAACGAGCCCTCGTGGTAGAAACGATCCATACCGCACACAGCCAAGCGATAGTTAAATCTTTTTTTAGACAGCATTATTATTTTTTCCCGGCACTCTAGGAACACAAGGGAAATTTTAATCAACCCACCCACCCCCACCACCTGGAAAGAATCAGAAATATAATACATTGCAAAACACACACAGTTCTTTTTATACATACACTTGATTCAGCATGGCCCCTCTATACCGTCTAGCTGTGCTGAGGAGCATTGGGGAGTACCAGGAGTTAATTGCCTGGCACAAGGTCTTTGAAACAAGACAGGACTACCTCAAAAGGTATCAGCAGCTACTGCACGCCCAGTATATGCGAATTATAAGGGCACCTGTCCGGCCACTCCGCAGCGCCAAGAATCGAATGATTCGAGCGAAAATCCCCACCCTCCGTACACAAATCATTAAGGCACACTGGCAACTACACTGCCGACACGAATTCATGTTCCAGCAATGGGAAACAAACATTAGAGAACCAACGGATAGGGACTAATGGCACCAAAGTTGCCGAACAGGCCATATGCCTCAATAGGCAGTACGCCCAAATTTGGGAGGAATATAGGGAGCTCCAAGACAACAAGGCCATTTTTGGGTTCATGGCACGGCCACCAGCCCAGCCTAGAGAGGACATAGGCATAGACACATTAACGCAGCAATTTGCGAGAATGTCCCTCTCGACACGTACCGCCACACAATGGAAGGAGTTCGCCGTGGCCACAGTTCAGGAAACGGCCAGGTTAGGCTCTAACACACCTAAGGGGCACTCGAATACATCCACACAACTCACAACACCGGTTCAGAAGACTATTAGGCCGGAATGGAGGCAGACACAAGGGAAGGAGTCTACCGTGGCCAAAGGCCAGAAGTCGGTCCGACTACCCTCCAATACATTGACAGGGCAATCACAGACAAATACACGACCTTTACCGCTAGTTCAGAGGGCGATTTCGCCAGAACGAAAGCGGATACTAACATGTGCACCCCCGTACAAATGCATAAGAGGGTGTTGCTTTCAGCCCCTCAGGGTGCAAAACGCACGCCCGTGCACACTGCCCAGGCGCAAACACACAATACACGGGGCATAAGAAAGGTTTTATTACCTACCCCACGAGGCCAGGCAGTCAGGAAGACACACCCCCCTATAAACACTCCTAGGGTAGCGCGGAGCGCAATCAGTCCCTCAGGCACAAGCACACTCAGGCCAATATCGAGGCACTACGATGAACGTAGACCCAGACTTACTTTGCTACAAACCCCTCCAGAAAATAGTAAAGAAGCACCCCAATGGGTATCAGGGGCCTATGCCTTAGTGACAGGGCGAAAGTATTCACCTTCTCGAGCAATGACGCTCGGACGTGGATAACAACTTTCACCATGAAAAAAAAATCCACTCTTCCAATAATGGAAGGCGGCCTAGGAAAAAGGCAACGCACATGGCATAATACAATTGAAGCCACGGCTATAGATACAGTGATAGACAATTCCACAGACGACACCTCATAAACAACATAAATCACACGCCCACATAACAACCATAGGCTCCCATAGACGCAATTTTTCCCACATGTATTAGGATCATGCACGCACAGAAGGATTTATATTATATGCATAGGTACCCACAGATCATGACGTACATGTCTTAAATAGACACCAGGGTTTGTATATAACATACACTAAGGTCACTTGCATCACAAACATACACACGAGTAGGTTCTTTTACATGCAGGAAACACTACAATTGACACACAAAGGACAGGTCCCACCCCTGTAAACGGTAGACACACAGAGATTCATGCACAAAACTATACATTTTACATGTATATACAGTGAAACGTGGCTAATTCAGAATCATACAATTCGATTTTTTTTAATTCGAATTTCTCTCTCGGCCCCCAGCATTTTATAGGCTATCAATGGTTTATAATCATGGTTAATTCGAATTATATTCTGGATAATTCAAAGTTTTTAGTGTAAAAAGCCAATGGGAAGCTAAACAGTTGGGTCATATGGCTCAGCTCCTGAAGGAACTGTTCCGAGCTCAGCCTAAGCAACAAACCACATCACAGAGCTTAGGCGGGCCTTTCTAAGTAGAAATGACTAAAGCGTTCTGTTTTCCGTTCCTACAATTTGCTAGATTTGCTAGAGAGACTTAATTGTACGAAACAGTCAAGAATCTCAAACTATTTTGAAAAATAGTAGATTTCCCTGAGATGTAACTAGATTACTGTATTGCTAACGTCGTTAAATAGGTGAATAATACATTTAGGTTTTATTTTTTATTTGAAACTTTTGGGATTATTTACGATACAATCTTTATAAAGTACCGTCGTCTGTTAATCTGCTTTGGTGAACGTAAATTACAATGTAAACGTGATACAATATTTTCTCTGCTCTTTTCAAAGAACTTTCTTAATTCGAATTTTAGGATAACCCGATTTTTTTTTACTAATCCCTTGAAGTTCGAGTCATCCAGGTTGAACTGTAAATATTTGATCCATAGGCGTACATTATATATTACACTGCCCATAACATGTTCTTGTCCCCCATAACAGCGCTCAAACTGAACATAAACACCATGGGGTGAAATCCCAGACTTTGGGAAAACCCACATATTTCTGGAAGGCACACAGTAAGCTCAAATTGCCACGAAACAGGCACTAACACTGACAAAACTGTCCCGGAGACACAGGCCCAAAAGACAACAGGAAGGATTACCCTGGACAAAGACGGCCTCGAACCCGCGACCTTCTGAATACCCGGAATGCAAGATCGGGTAACTATCCAATTGGAGGTTAGAGCAATAAGGGACAGTCACACTAACATGAATTAACATGCACAAATTAATAAAACCACCTCCGACACCTAGTCACCAAACACGCGACTAGAGGCCCGGAGACACACGTACATAAAGACACCTAACTACCACTAACAGGAATATATTCACCCCACGCCTACAATAACATAAAATTTGGGGACACAATATATGAACAGAGGTAGGTTCTTCTCCATTACGAGGAACCCAAGGCACGCTGTATATGCAGACATTAGAAAGGCGCGTCAGCAAACCTACACACATCGTCTCGGCACATGTGGCAAGCGGGCCGCCAGACAAGCAAGCAAATACTTCCTACACAATTGAAACGTAATACTATCGCCAGGTCAGCGATAACACATACATGAGCATGCGACCTTCGCCAGTACCCAACGGGCAAGGAGTGCTTTCACTACGGCTGTGACAGACACAATCATTCACGCCATTTTCAAAACCCGAAAACTCCCGAAATTAGGGTACGAGGGTCGTCCCGAATGGCATAAAATACTCACACTAACGTATATTTTCATACGAGCGTCGCAAACATACAGCACACGCGCCATGGTACATAAAACACAAAAATTGTAGTACCGAGGCCTTAGACCAAGGCATGGGCAAACACACAGAAACACAATACAAACGTGCCAATAAGGACGCTAGCCAATGGCATTTTTGGTACGGCAACACAATCAGAGGCCACGCTAGGGACACACAAATCTCAACAGACAACGCAGACATAAAACACGGAGCATTACACGGGATCGCGGGTCCGAATGCCCAATAAAAGCGGACGCCGTTGAAAACAAGAATTGTCGACCGACGAAAGATCACGGGCAGCATCCCTCAAATGGCATGCATACACCATCCCCTACAGAAAAAAAAACATAGAGTCCCATACAGACACTGTGCCCCATAGAGTGGAGCCAAGAGTGAAAATAGGCATTAGACTGTTTAAATTATGCGTATATAAATGGCATGTTATCACAGAGTACACGCTTTAAACATACACTAGAGGTGGCAAAGGCATTGCAAAAGTGCCGTACACAAGCACATAAACGGGTGAGCCACACAATTATGAACACAGGGAGGTTCTTTAACATACATACAGGAGCATAGATTCGTTCCAAGGTACTCACTACAACCGCCTACCTAGGGCATTAGCGACCCCCGGAACTCCCAATAGGGGGCGTACCGAAAATGCTAGGCCCCCACGGGGACCTCAAGATACTTTTCTCTGAACCATAGCGCCCGAAACCCAGATACGGGGGACGCCACTCTCACAGACACAAAACAGGTAACACCACATTTCTACTGCCAGAAATCATGGCAAATTTGGATTACCCCGAACATAGGAAATAGACTTCCTAGACACAAATTACAGATAATTACACAAGGCGAAGGTCTTGCGGAAGAAATGTCCACACAACATTGGTAGCAAAAACAGGACAGATTAACACATTGGCCCTCCCAGAATGCCAAACAATGTCAACATACGGACAATGACAAAAGTCACGTTCCGTCAGCCGCCATACGTAACATCAGAGACTTTCCGTATACAAGGACGCAAAAACAAACACAACAAACACTGAGTTACGAATTCAAGTGCATTGCAGCACTGTTACCGGTAGACATTCTCAGCATAGTCAGGCGTGACAATGACACGCGACCATGATGATACTATCATACTAAACAAACAATAATAATAGCATACAGTTTACACAGGATTCAGCGCTCTCACAATAGGCCGGGCATCCAGTGATGTACAAATACTATAGGCCTGATTCATCTTAGGAACACAGGAGCATGTATACAAGGATGTTAACAAGCTACACGCGTCACCTGGCAATTAGCCACACGACACACGATAAGACTTATCCGATAACGGCCCACGCGGCAGCGTGCTGCAGTGGTACGTGACCACACACACGCAGCCGCGCTAATCACAGACACGGCCACGTCCTTCTCACACGCGCCCACCAATGAGGGGCGGATACAGACAGATTCCCTGAGGGAACAAACCCCCCCAATAAATTCTTCTCCTGTTTTTTTTCTATCTTTAAAAACCATCATAGGCGATCAGACCATGACCATTTACACTTATAATCACTTGCTACCCTAACGGTATGAATAGGAGACCACATTAGGCCGTGACGCCACAGCGTCACCGCACTTAACCATCCCAAAGGGCAGCCCGAAGGCGACGCCCACAGACACAAACATTTATACACAACGTGGGTATCACAGACCCACAGGCATTCTACAGACTGATATTCTAGAACATAGTAGACGCTTTATGGCATTTCAATTTCACCAGTGCACATCCCAAGGAGCGGATAGAGAACAAATAGTGACCAAGTGAGAATGACAGGAGCAGAGATGAATAGTGCCATCAGGATGGCCAAGATACCAACTACGGGATACCATCTTAGCACCCTTCTCCCTACATAACCTGTCACTTACAACACTATCCAACACAAACACATAAACACATAAAAACAGCTAGACTACATTCCAAAATATACATCGGGGTTGATAGACTTCATGCGTCTACCCAAAATTCGGGTATGCTACACCCTGGTCCCAAATGCCCACACCCGAGTATTAGGGGTGAGTCGGAAACAATATCAAGCTAATGCACATCTCTATGTAAAGAGATGAGGCCGCATTCACACTAACAAATATTTTCTTACTAAATAATCCCGCATGCAAGGGACATAGAGTTATTATACCTCGACCCATACCTTATGCTCAAATGAGAGCGGATACGCCTCATATCCATCCCCATGCATAGAATATCCCACCCACATACCAGGGTTTATTACTACCACACCTGCATGGCCCTTTTAAAAATTATTTGCACACTTGGGAAAAACCTACCCCATCCCCCTCACTGTAAAGACATCCTAGCAGCATCATCGGCTCCCGGCCACCATTAACATGGAGACCATCGATGCACGACCCTTTCCTACCACGCTTTAAGCCCATTCAGCAAATAACACCCACGGATCCCAATAACAAGGGACCCAACGCCATAAAAACCCACTAACGCCTCCAGAAAATTACCAAGGCATTACCGCTGGAATCCGACAGTGCAATTACAGGCCTAAAGTAGACTATGCATTTAGAAGATTCTACAACTCCAGGACACTTAAAATTTTACATAATTACATGATACACACACACTTATTTTACAAATCACACTTATTTAAAAAAAAAGGAGTCTGACATCACACTGGATGGTGATGAGATGTGAACGGAGGGAGCGGAAGCTCCACAGAAGAGCATGGACGGGGCAAGCCGCCAACAGATCCTGACCCAGACTAAAAGACGGAATTACGTAAGGTTGAAGCATCGATGACTTGACGCGGGCAAACGTCAAGATCTAGGGGTGCGTCTAGCCTACCCCCCTCGTCGGAGACAGTTATACCCCCTATGCGCCACGGTCATCGAAGCCAAAACCTGCAGGGGAGACTTTTGACGGCTGGTGGGAGAATTAGCCAGCTCCACACTAGACTCAGGAGACAAACCTAGAGACGACCACACTGGGACTAGACTTCTAGTTAGTATGTAACTTAAGTAGAGCTTCCATGGCGGGAAGTTAGTCTTCCATTCGCGTGAAGTGAAGAAGGATCTCAGGATTCAACGGGATCAATCCTAGATCCGCTAAGTCCTTGCCCCGCGAGGCGAGGTAAAGACGATCTAACAAATAAATGATAATAAATGAATAATGAATAATGCGTATGGAACGAATGCGATCAATCGGCCCCGTGCCCACATAAATGGATGACACCGGGTCTCCAGAGCTTAAATGGTCACGCACCGGGCGGCCAGAGATATTAAATAGGTACGCAACGGGCTGCCAAAAGGGGTTTCGTGGGCAAACCCAATAATAAATATACAAACAAATGATAAATGAAGAATAATGCCGACAGAGGCAAGCATAACAACGACGAACAGGATAGCCGGGCGAGGCGTTTGCTCTTTAGCAGCGCAGTCGCCCAGGACTTTATTAATTACTATTAATTTATTAATTACTAATGAGGTAATGTCGACAACTAGTATTAAGACGGAGGGGACTACGAGCCATTGCTGGGTTCCAGTCTCAGCAATAGACTACAAGGGCCCCCGGAAGAGAAATCGACCGGACGAGCCTCCATCAAAATTCTAGCGTATAAGTTACAGCGCCATTTCAAAGGCAACTTACATTTAAGCAAATTTAATAAGCAGTGTTACAAACCAGTAGCTATACCACATTTCGGCATTAGGTTAAGGTCCACCTCGGCATGTATATACAGGATATTTTTTCATTTAGTATTAATTAATATAATTTAGGTCAATTTAAAAAAAAAATAAGATAACAGCGTTCGGCACCTGTAACTAAAATCCGTTACCAGGGTAAGCCCGACAATACATAGAATAAATAATATTAAGATAACAACGATCGGCACCTGGTAACTAAAATCCGTTACCAGGGTAAGCCCGACAACACATAGCATAAATAGGATTAAGATAGAAGCCCGATAATACATAGGCTAAGCTAGACAATACATAGGCTAAGCTAGACTAACATAGGCTAACCTCGATTAAGTTACATTTAGATGGCGCCATAGGCATATGAACAGGCATGCGCAAAACAGAGATGAAGGGTATATGACAACTGTATGTGATCACAGTAATCCATTACATCTTTTGCAGGTTCACAAGGAGCCAACGTGAATGCGCACGATGGCGCATGAAAGACACTAACATATTTAATTTTCAGGAAGGCAGACACATATGAATTCACCCCTTGTAAATATAGCCCCCAAACCAACATACCTTACACTAATGATGACACACACAACTACACTGTTTCTCAACTTTTTCAGTCACACTAGTAAAGTGATGACGCCAGGCGGCAGCTACGCGAGGTGACCGTGGGGCACCGAGCGATGCTGACGCGACCATACACATAGAAAAGCTTCATTAAGGAGCGACACACGGTAGACAGGGGCAGCGCAGAGATTGTAAGCGCCCACCCTCGCTACCAAGGTGAATTTTTTCTACCCACGAGGAAGGATTCACGGTAGATAAATACATGCATTAGCGGCATGACCACTAAACAGCAGCTACGGAGGAAGTAGCATACGAAAAGAAAAGGAGTAGCAAAACAGCGCTGACGGAAGGCCTAGAGAGTGATAAAGAAGGTATCAGGCTCATGAGCGGAACGGTATACTAATAAGGCTTTATATCATAATTGTAAAAAAATATATTGTAAATTGTAAATTCAAGGCACACACAACACAAGTGTGTACCTACACATACGTCACAGCATTCAACACTGACTATACTGTTTTTCTTTCCGTTCCATTCTAATAACGACAAAACTTGTAAAGGTGTCCCGTTTTACCCCAACACAATAAACCATTTTATATATATTCCTTTAACTTATACCCTGGGGCACCTGTTTTTCTATTTTCTTAGATCTTTTACACAATACACTGCAGGGAGCAATTTTTTTCTCCAACACTGCGCCGGACAACCACCCGTTCAGCCATGGTTTTTTTCCTCCCTGGATTATACCAATATATATATAATGTCAAAATCATGTATTTTTTTGTATTTTTATTACTACTATTTCAAATGTCACCTTTTAAAATGAGCAATTCTAGATTAACTATGTATAACTATGTACACCCCAAACCTACCCCTCTGAGCACACGCTGGACTCACATCACCACGACATCGCTACACCTACACGACACCGACACGGAAGACAAAGAAGAAGAGGTACGAGGAGAAACCAAGAAGAAACCAGCACATCGACACCCCCTCTCTACTTCCCGTTCGCGAGGACGCGAACTAATCGATGAGGGGGACTTGTACAGCCCGGGGGGGGGCAGTACCCCCTGAGAGCCACCCCCCATCTTTTACCAAAACCACCCCAACTGGCAACACCATAAGACCAGGACATTATCTATACACAACAAGCGGCGGCCACCCAGCCTGGGAGGTTAGCCAACTACTTGCAAAACATACACAAACATTTACACTAACAACTATCTGGGACAGCTACATTTACGCAACGCTGACCAAGCAGCGCCGGAAGGTATAAGAATGGAGTCCAAACTGGAGCCATTATCTGTTCTACTCTGTGCTTCACCAGCGGCCCGGTCCGACGTCTGTTCCAGTTTTATCACCAGGTGAGATTCAGCCGTGCTCAGACTCCTTTAATTCTTGTGAACACCTACCCCTAACTTGTACACACAAATTGTATCTTATACTTGTTTAAATTCCCCAAGAGAGACATACCAATCTACATCTACTAACCAATAAATACATGGTCAGTAAGCTACACTTGCATTGCTAATTACACTCCACTTCACATCCTCATACCCCACCTGACCTTCGTCACAATTGCCCGTGACCGTAGTAGCCAGTAATTGCTTTGTCAGACTACATTGTACTCACAGCACGCGACTCGACTGCATAGCGTCGAGCCGCTGACTTAGCACGTCTATTGTATTACTCATTCCGCCCAGCTGGCAGGCCAGTATAGTAGCCTGCATTTAGAGGTCCATCCCCTAGCAGACACTCGCATCTTGCAGGAATACCCCCAAGAGATTAGACACTAAACACCAACAAACTACACTAGTAAGCTCTCCCAGCTACGGGAAGCTACTCTCACCCAGGGACAGTCTTCTAAATTAACACAGTAACACAACCGTGTTTTATCCCCCACTACCACCCAACCAAGGGATTAAAACTATATGAACCTATCTAGAATAATAACGAAATTAAGTTGGTAATATCGAAATATCTAATTAGTTCAAAATATACAGGGTATAATGTAGCCTAATAGAGCACTACAGTTGGCAGCTCTGGTGACTGAATATATTCTTAGTTCCATCTCTTAAGGTACAGAATACAAAATTTGGTTGAAGTCCAATGGACGTTACATGCAGTTAGACACTGGATCTATCAGCACGCGTAATAGCATGTTGCCAACAATACCATGCGTGTGCTGGTCAGAAATAATCTGAAATATTATGGTATCTTGTTGTGCCAAATTTGGATGAAAACCATTCGTTAGTATAGAAGTTACATGTATTTTAAAATTGGACATATCAGCAGGCATAGAATCATGTTGGCAGCACTGCCTTGTATTAATTACTCCAAATTAATCTAGAATGTCAGGTGCTATACGTGTGCTAAGTATATAGCTGTTGGCTTGCATATTTTCTGATATATTGATATTAGGGTAAAAATAATATAGCCAGCATTTATTAGCAGTTGGCAGCTCTGATTGCTCTTAACAATACTTATAGTCATATCTGTTATGGTACACTTAGCACATACGAAATTTGGTTGAAATCCAACTGATAGTACAGAAGTTACATGTATTTAAAAATTGGTACTATCAGCAGGCTTATAATCATGTTGGTAGAACTGACGTATATAAGTTACTCGAAATTAATCTAAAATGTCATAATATACGTGTGCATAGCTTAAAGCTGTTGGCTTGCATACTTTCTGATATGTTGGTATTTGGATTAAAAAAATAGAGAGAGCAATTATTAACAGTTGGCAGCCCTGGTGGCTCTTAAGAATGCGTTCAGTCATATCCGTTTATGTACAGATAATACATACAAAATTTGGTTGGAATCCAATTGATAGTGTAGAAGTTATATGCATTTAAACATAGGACTTATCAGAAGGCTTAAAATTATTTTGGCAACACTGGCATGGTTGGCCTCCTGGAAATTAAACTGAAATAGTATTATCTACATATGTGCCAATTTTGGAATAGCTCCCATGCTTACCTTGCAAGATATCCAACATGGAGCTCAAATTTGTAGTGCGTTTTTTCAGCAGTTGATAGCACTGACATCATTTTCAAATATGGACGTGAGATATTCCGGTTCACATCTTTACTCATACTAAATTTGGTTTTGATTGCTGCAGCCGTTTAGGAGTTGATAGGGGGTACACATACACAGCCAGACAGACAGACAGACAGACAGACACACATTTTCCCGGATCGATCTCATAAGTCTACTTTTTCCTCATTTTTGCAAAATGTGAAAAGTAGGCTAAAAACAGGATGACGAATCACAGGCTAACACTAGCAGAACATAAAACGGAGATAGTTCTTCTGACAAGGAAAAGGATTTGAGACTCTTGTACCAATTACTGTTTGAAAAACAGCGATTGAAACATCTACGAGTACGAAATATTTAGGAGTGACACTTGACTCCAAGCTCACATTCTGGAACCATATTCAGAGAGCAACAGATAAGGCAGTAAAATACATGACAGCACTATACTCTGAATTACCAATAATGATCGCTGACTGCTGTGAAAATTAGCACGTGGGGAAATGCTGCTTTGCCACTGAGGCTGATCGTGACTCCTAACATTCCAAGAGGCTTGCTGGAAGACACAAATACTGGGGAAGTTCGCCCCCCTGCCTGGCGCTCTAATGACCGTGACGAGTGAAGACACACTGAGTCAAAACATGTGCTTACTGCAGTGTCGGCATACATTGCAACATTGCTTCCTGTTGCTATGGAGACCGTTACCCCTCTCGTCTCCACTCCTCACCTCACCCTTCAAGCGGATGACAGCTTTCACCGAGCATCTTTAGTAAATCAGAGTATAGTAGGCTGAAGGGCAATATTAACGACCCAGAATCAAGTAAAAGACGCCTCCTCATGACGACGGTTCCGTCAGTGCTCCTGTATGGCTCTGAAGTTAGGGTCGAATCCTTGAGATTTGCATGGTATCGGAGAAGGATAGCTGCTGTACAACGGAGAGCAGCTTTACGTATTGCATGTGCATACCGCACCGTTTCTGAACCTGCAATCCTCACGGTGGCAGCAATAGCCCCAATAGATCTACTTGCATTGGAGCGACAAGAAATCTGGCGTACCCAAAGAGAACTGGGAAAGAAATGTGCAAAGAAGCATTCCTTTATTCAACGGATGAGGCGATGGCAACTCAGATGGTAAAGTGACCCTCGTGGTAAATGGAGCAAGCGACTGATACCACACCTGGATACCTGGGTCGAAGAGTCCGTGGTGAAGTCAATTATTACCTCACACAACTTCTAACAGGACACGGATATTTCCGGAAATTCCTGCATAGAGTAGGTGGAGCAAGTGGTGCAACATGCATATATGGTGACGACACCGATGATGTACTTCACACCTTCTTCGTGTGCGGCCATTGGATGATAAAGAGAGAATATGTGGAAACTGAATTGGGAGAACAGACACCTGATAAATTATTATTTCTGTTATGTTACGGAACCAGCAATCATGGGATCAGATAGCAGTGTATGTGGAGGATGTCCTTCGCCAGAAAAAGTGGGATCCGGAAGCGTACGAACGCCCTTAAGAAGAAATGAAGAAAGAAGTCTGAAAGGCTAAGTAAGCACGACATCACCCTGAAGTAATGCGAGAGCGGATCCGGGGTGATGAACGCAACGTGGGAAAAGGGATGTGGTCTTTAGTGGGTAAGAATCCCACACTACGGTGCAGTGCGATCCCTTCACAAGTGTCTTTTGAAGATTTTCCACAGTCCCTCGTAAAAAAGCCTGTATTTACTTCTAAGATGTAATTCATCAATATACAATACTGAACTTTGGATCACTTTTCTGTATGGGTCAGTTCATTATGTTTCTCTCCAACGTGTAGAGAGGCAAGGAAATACAATCTTTTAAATGAAATCGTGTTCCCTTTCCTCAAGGTGCCAAGAATGGAGAAGAGCAATAACATAACCACGGCGTGACTGAAAGTCATTGTGTGATCAGCGTAATGGAGACGGCATATTATTACACCACCTCACAGCAAGACGAGTGATTTATGTGGCGCACGCCTGCTGTTCCTTGTTTGTTCTGCATCTCATGATTACTTCTTTCTTGGAGATGAAGTCATTTCTACCGAGGCACACTTATTAGCCTACTGTCAAGGCAGGATTAGCTACATGGCCAGAAACAAAACAAGTCAGCTAAAATGAGCCCAGGCTTGATAAATAACGAAGTAAAATGATGAAGGAGCGGGCATATTAAAGCGGGTAGCTGGTGGTAGTTCGTAAAGGGGAAATATACACACAGAATATACAGTGACCTGTGCAGTGGTGATCATAGGCCTATAATTGGTAGGTAAAATGCTAAAGGAAGTAGGGAGACTCCTGCTACTTAGGAAGCAAAACAACCAGTGATGGACGGAGCAAAGAGGATATAAAAGTACGTTGGCCCAGGCAAGGAAAGCATTTTTACAGAATCCGTTAACAATAAATATAGATTTAAGCATTAGAAAGTAATTTTGGAAAGCGTATGTCTGGAAGTGGAAATTGGACTGTTGGCGGATATGACGTCACAAGCCATGATCCATAGCTGTTTAGCACATAACAATCAAGTCTTTAGTTGCTGGTGAACAAAGTGCATGATTGATTGTCGACTTGTACAAAGAATTAATACATGTAGTTAGTCTTTTGTCTTTAACTTTTACTCGAAGCAAACATGGATACTTCATCAGGAAAAGTCCTCGAGCATTCGGATTTATGATCGAAGGGACAAGTTAATGGCCTGAAACAAAATAAAGTAAGAAAAAAAGATGCCTTTTTGCGCTTTGGTTTGGCTCCGGCAAGTAAACCTAGCGTGTTTTAGAACTTAAGTCTATAGAGGAGGCCATGCTTCAAGCACACATGTTCCAAAGCTCCGTAGTGCGTAGTAATCAGGCTGTGTCCCAATACTCAAGTTGAATGAATGATCGTGTGACCTCCGGAGAGGCCGAGTGCAGGTCTTTCTAGTTGACGCCAGTGGGCGAGCTGTACGTCGTAATGAGGATGAAGTGATGATGAAGACGTCACATACACCCAGTCCCCGAGCCACGGGAATTAACCCCAGGAGAATAAAATCCCTGATGGCTCGGCCGGGAATCGAACCCGGGGCACTTCGGGCCAAAGTCTAGCATGCTAACTATTTAGCTACGGAGCCGGATTGACTAGCTGCTAGCAACTACTCACTATGTGCTATGCACTACGGAGATTTGGGACATGTGTGCTTGATTCATGGCCTCCTTCATTAAAGTCAAAGACAATCTACAATTTCGATAGCCTCAACGAGCTTTAAAGGTACTATAGAGAGGCAAAAGGACCGTTCACAGCGCTCTTAGCGGAAGATATTGGTAAGATGATCCGCCATGTTTTCCGGAGTCATCGAGTCAAAACCTTCAGTCAGATGATTGCGAGGGAAGAGTTCAGTGAATTGTGATTTCTATTGTCGTTTGTGTTACTAGGTTGAAATCTACTGCATTAATTTCCGCAGCGATGCCTGCTGTATGTTCAGCGTACGGCTGTACTAATCGAAGCAATAAAACAACGGATATAGCCTATCCTGTAGCCTCCGTGGCTTAGGCGGCAGCACGCCGGCCTCTCACCGCTGGGTCCGTGGTTCAAATCCCGGTCGCTCCATGTGAGATCTGTGCTAGACAAAACGGAGGCAGACAGGTTTTTCTCCGGGTACTCCGGTTTTCCCTGTCAAAATTTCATTCCAGCAACACTCACCACTATCATTTCATCTGTCATTCATTTAATCATTGCCCCAGAGAAGTGCGTCGGGCCTCGGCAGCCGGCACAGTCCATATCCTCGCCGCTAGATGGGGGCTTCATTCATTCCATTCCTGACCCGGTAAGAGACTGGAAGCAGGCTGTGGATTTTCATTTTCATATAACCTATCCTATTTTACGTAAGTATAGCCTAATCGTGCTACTAATATACTTCACTGCACGGATAAAGTTAGGATGTTACTATCAATTTTCCAGAACATCTGGCCTCCATTGCTTTCTATTAATGTCTGATACAGGCCTATACGGTATACGATATATATTCGTACTGGTACCGTTTTGTAAAAATCGGTGAAGATGTTAAAATAGTTCTATCCCATTAAGAAAGACATCATTTGGGATGGGAAAATGACCTGTGGTTACGTTGATTTAGGGCAAGGGATCTTAATAGTGAAGACTGTGATGTTGCTAAGGAGGCATTTGTGTTCATGGTTACAGCCCTGAATAGGAACTGGAAAATACCGGTGGGCTACTGTTTAATAAATAACCTGTCATCAGAAGTGAAATATAACATGGTGAACCAATATTTGAGAAAATTACATGAGAATGGTATTAAGATTGTTGCTACTATCTGTGATGGAACTGCTACAAACGGAAACAGAGCTGTTTTGCAAAAGTTAGGTGTGAAATTTGCTGTGCAGAACCCTCAGAGTTGGTTTCCCCATCCTTTCGATCCTCAACTTAAAGTATATTCTTTATTGGATGCTGTGCACCTAATTAAGCTGACCAGGAATTACAATAGCCTACAGCACTATTGTTGTAACTTGAAACTATTCTGAATGTTTAAGAAGTGATTGGACTTCATAATTTGTCGTAAATATGTTTCTTATTAATGTTCCAACATGCCCTGCTCTGATACTTCAACATATGTCATAGCTCCTCCCCCTTTCCCTTGACTCTAGAGAAAATGGCGGACACAGTTTCAAGTAGCTTCAGCCTTGCGGCGTTCCTGCCTCTCTATAGTAATGTTTAAGCTCGTTGGACAGCCTACAATATCTATAACTTCCTTGAAGTAGTCGACAATCAAGCAAGCACTTTCGTTCTCTAGCCACTATAAACTTGATTGCTATGTGCTAAGCAGATCTGGATCATGACTTGTGACGTCACATCCGGAATATTAGTCGACTATCTAGTTCACTACGGCTGAAAATGTAGCTTTGGGACACAGCCCTAGCATGGCCTAATACATTATCATTGCCTTGATTTACGCCCTGAATACACGTGATAGAGACTGTAGCCACGAGCGTTTGGACGCTTATACAGGGTGTATCTTAATTACACCGACAAATAAATCTGCAGGTTATGTAAAAGACGATGCCGCAATCGGATTGGCGGAGAAAATTTTTCCCTCCGTGAAAATGAGGCTACTTTGTTACTTCCGGGCGCGCGATTCAAATCTACGAACACGCCGTATTTGCTGAGCCAGGCTGCAAGCCGCTTGCCACTGCTGTGCTTCAGGCAAGGGAAGGGAGTGTGATAGAAGGAGACAGAGATATGCTGGCGGGCATGCGGCAAGCCGAGGCGATCGAGGAAACTTGCGCATTCCCGCCAGCATATCTCTGTCTCCATCTATCACACTCCCTTCCCTTGCTTGAAGCACAGCGGTGGCCAGCGGCTTGCTCTCTAGCTGAGCAAATACGGCGAGTTCGTAGATTTGAATCGCGCGCCCGGAAGTATCAAAGTAACCTCATTTTCACGGAGGGAAAAATTTTCTCCGCCAATCCGATTGTGGCATCGTCTTTTACATAACACGCAGAGCGTCCCTGATTTTTTTTTGTCGGTATAATTAAGATACACCCTGTATACCGTATATACTAAAACAAAGTTGCATTACAGGTGGCTTCGGTGGCGTAGTTGGTAGCATGCTGAACTTCTATGTCCAAGACCGCGGGTTCAAACTCGCCTGAAGTCTTCAGATTTTTAAGAGCGTTAAAATCCCTCAATATGCCTTCCTTCGGAGGGGAAGTAAGCTAGCGGTCCCATGTCATAGATTTATGGCATTAGAAAGAACTTTCCATTAATTCCACTTGTGGAAGCTAAAATTTGTAGATTAGTATGATAACGCTCTATTAGCTCCAACTTTTTCCACCAGGTGCAGACTGCGATTTCATTTAGTAGCCACGTCCGCAGCTAGGTGTGGATGGTAGCATTTGGTGGCAAAAGTAGGAACCACTTGATCAAAATTAATCGTTTGCAGTCCTTCTACTTGAATCACAGATAACACACACTAATACAGCCATCACAATTAACACCGGTTATCAGACAGATTCTACACACACCCAAAGTACACGGGGCTACATGTCCGCCTTGTCGCAACCCCTAAACTAAGGAACCAACCAAAGTTACATCACATAGCTGCAAAGGTTGATGGAAGTGCAAAAAACGCTGTCAGTTGGAGCTTTCCATTTAAAGTAGAAACGTGTGAGGCGATCGATTGGTGAACCGCAGGGTGTGTAGACATCTGGCTCGAATGTCATCACTAATATGGCATCAATTTCAGTCTATAGAAATCATGATTTACTGTACATCATTCGCAATTCGCCACAGATTCTAAACCCCGTTATCAGTACAATGGACTATTTCACTTCACACTCCAAGGTGAAGTTATTCGAGGGGTCTATTCTAAGAGCTGTCAAACGCTTTCTCATCCAAATTTATTTTCAATTAAGTATTTATAAGTTGTGGTTGGTCCATCCCAAATGAAGATTGTTTTTCGATGTACCACGTTGTTGTTAGAATACTGGGGGCGTGGTGGCTCAGCGCTGAAGCTGTTGGCCTCTCACCATGGTGGACCGGGTTCGATTCCCGGTCAATGCTCATGATATTGTTTAAGTTAAATGCTATGTCCTGTGGTTCGGATTCCACGTAAAATGGAGGTCCTGTAGCTCGTGATGGCGAGATTAACGGTCACGTAAAACTACAAGCATTCATCCAATGTTTAAATATTAAACGTATTTTTGTTGATCATTAAAAACAATTGAGAGAACGGTATCGTATGAGTCTATTGCGATAGGCCTATACATCAACGAGAATTGTTTTTATCTGGAATAGTGACTGAGAACTACTTGTTGGAAACAGAGGGCAGCAAGGTTTTGGAATTGGAGTGATCAGCCTCAGCGGTATTTCGATGATAAGAATTTGCTCTGTCATTGCACTATCATTGTAGAATTAATCAGGTAAAGTTGGGAAAGATGGCGCATCAGGGGAGATGGCGCACTCCCTGCCGAGACAACTGCAGTGGGTGTATGTAGTTTGTTTAGTGGAGAGGGAGTGGGAGAGTTGTACCAGTAGTTTTGTGGCATGTCTTGTTATATGCATATTCGTTCTGAGACATGGTTTTCATAAAGGAAGTGAGTTAGTGGGGGCAAAAATATTGTGTGTTCTTCGAATAGCATACCGATCATCCTAATAGCTTTCATTAGCATTACATTGGGTAGGTTCTCCGTTTACAAGCATAGTTTCGAATGCCGTTAACCATATTGCGAGGGACTAGGTAGGTGCACCATCTCTCCCACCGGTTGGGGGATAGTTGACGCGTGGTCATCGCATCGGGTCCCCTCTGCCGTTTCTCTTGGTTTCCATGAACGGGGCACTGTCTCGCTATCAGACAGCTACTCAATTGTTCTCACGAGGCTGAGTGCACCTAGTTCCAGCCCTTACGTCAATTTCTAAGATCCCTGATGGAGCAGGGAATCGAACCTAGACTCCGGGGCGATAACCAAGAATGCTAGCCATTGCACCACGAGGTGGTTGAAATGTGTTCATCACGGAGGTGAATTCAGTAGAAGAATGAAAAAAAATATGTTTAAATTCGAGATAGTAGAGTGTTAGTTAGTGTTTTCATATTAATCATCTCTCTATTAAAACATTTCTTTTCTTAGATAATGTAAAAAGTTGTTAACAATTGTCTGTTTTTATTCAATAATAGTGTGACCCCAAAGTTCCATGAATGCCATATTATTTTTAAGGAAAGGCGTAGTCTCCAAAATAATTTTGAAACAGTGCACCATCTATCCCAACTTTACCCTATCGGCTACATCTCCCTGATTCTTCTATTAACAATACACAAATTATTCTATTTATGTTCGACCATGCTGAAATGTAAATATTATATGCCAGAAAACTGCTTCTGAAAGAGGCACATTATAGTTCAAGTTTCATTATGATACAGGTTCTCCACCAATCAGAGCTGAAGATTTTCATTACGATACAGTTGTTTGACCAATTAGGTAAGGATTGCATCGCACATGCGCTGACTTCCATGGCCTCCTATTTTGAATGTCACTGCGTGGCTAGTGTCATAGTGGGGTATTTGAGGATGCCGTGGTCGAATACAAGGTACTCTCTGCGTCCTATGCGCTCTGTTCAGTAAACTAAACTGTCGGAAACTCGTCAGATATTTATGAATATTTATGTTCGAACATAGAATAAACTTATCATTATCGTCGAACATAAACAGCCGTATGCAAGTCGCCTATAATGGTAATTTAGACACTCGTATGGAAATTATTAAACTCGCTTCACTCGTTCTATAAACATACTCATGTCCTAATTATTGCCATTGGTGGCTTCGGTGGCGTAGTTGGTAGCATGCTGAGCTTCTATGCCCAAGATCGCGGATTCAAACCTGGCCGAAGTCGTCGGATTTTTTAGGTTCGTTAAAACTCCTTCAGTATGCCTTCCTTCGGAGAGTAAGTAAAGCCGGCGACCAATGTCATAGATTTATAACATATAAAGGAATCTTCCACTAACTCCAATTGTGTGAAGCCAAATTTGTAGGTTATATTTGATTAACGCTCTTTTAAGTTCCAACACTCGTCGCAAGGGGCTGGTTGTGGTGGCTCATGATCTCAAGATTAACGGTCACGTTAAACTACAAGCTTCCTTTTTCTAGTAGCCAAGTTCACAGCTAGGTGTCGTTGACGGTAGTATTTGGTAGCAAAGGTAGGAACTACCTGAAATTGATCGCCTGCAGTCCTTACCTGAATTACAGATAACACACACTAATACAGCCATCACAATTAACACCGGTTATCAGACAGATTCTACACACACCCAAAGAACACGGAGCTACATGGCTGCGTTGTCACAGCCCCTAAACTGAGAAACCAACCACCCAATTATTGCCATTATGGGCTTGTTGCATAATGTACTATTTACATTACTTCATTAGACTGTATAGCTTGCACGGTGGGTGAGTGGACAGCGTGTCGGTCTACTAACCCCAAGATTGCAGGTTCGCTCCTGGCCGTGGTAAGTGATTTTTGAAAGGCGGCAAAAATACGACACGCATGTCATACGATGTTGGCATGTCAAAGAACCCATTTGAATTCAGTAGGCCGTGCTCATAATGGCAAAATTAATTTCGGGAGTTTCCGCCAACAGAAAGTTCCTCATTTCTCTACTGGAAAGCGCTATAGTAATGAAGGAGCTTAGATATCTAACCTCCTTGACTTTCATAGTAATTCAAGGAACAACGAAATTCGAAATGCAAGCTACCCTCTGAGTGTCAAATTACAAAGCTTGCACCCGGTTACCGAGGCCATACGATATTATTAGTAGACTGTATGACTAATAGCAAGGGTACAGGGGCCTGCAACATGGTCTTGCCATGCTTGCTCGATCACAACAATAATTGCTATCTAAAATCTCCCACCAGAAAGGGGAAGCAACTACAAACCAAGTCTACCGACCAACTATACACATGAAAAAATAGAATAAATTAGCCTACGAATAATATGACAATATGAATATGATAAATCCACAATGAATTGAAGCAACAATCAAGATAATTAATCTCAAACAATTTCTTTCTGGCTGCATCAAGTCCGGAGATCAGAGCTTAAAATCCTATTGCTGACAGCAGCTATTCTGAGTATGAGGTTTCCACATTCCCTCCAGGCAAATGCCGGGAAAATTCCGTATTTCAAGTCCCGGTCATCTATCCCTTTCTCGACGCTAATAATTCCATCTACAGTACAGTCACTACTACAGTCACTTCATAAGCACAGACTACCAGTGTTGAAGCCATGCTTTTAAAACGTCAGCTGCGATGGACAGGACACGTAATCCGCATAACCAATAATCGTATTACCAAGCAGGTGTTTTGCTCTGAACTAACTGAGGGCAAGCGCTGTGTGGGAGGTTCGAGGAAGCGATTCAAAGACGTAAATGTGCCACATTGATATCAACAACTGGGAGACCTTAGCACTTGATCCCTCATCCTGGAGATCACTTGTTCATCGTGTTGCGATACTTTTCGAAGAAAACCGCCGACGTATGGTAGAAGATCGGAGGCAGCGCAGAAGGAACAGAGTGTTCATTAGAAGACAGGGAATGAATGCGGATATCTCACCTGGACCTGATACTACCTGTCATCACTGCGGGAAACTGTGTGACTCCCGCATTGGGCTTCTTAGTGTACCCGTTCGTCCTGGGGATGCGATGACCCATCTGCTATAACATCGCATTCCTGGAGTTCCAAGACAGAGCGGAGTTAAATGAACCTCTGGTCAAATAAGGAATGTGTCGGAAATTCAGCTGAGTTATCGAAAAAGCAGTGGGTATCACGAGACAAAATATCTCTAGGGTCGTTACGGGCTTAAGTTTAATAAAAATAATGCAAATATAAATGGGCGCCATCAACTGAATTCCTAGCAAACCACTACCTTTCCGGATAAGCCTTACTCAAGACAAGGAAAGAAAAAGGAACATCACACCATCATCAGATCACAACTAAGATAAAAACAAATTTATTTTACTTTGATAGTCAGACAGACATTTTAAATATAACTCCTACCTAAGAGTATGGTCGAATGCCAAAGTTAAATTGTCATTGTCCAAAAATCGAACCATCTCTTTTCTAATCCAAAATTATTTTTATCCACAAAACAAGAAAAATTTATAAAGTTCTCTTGGGTTCTCAGGATCACTGTAGCACTATGTCTTTCGTCACTGACATTTGTGAAACCTGAGACCTAATTTCTCTTTAATTTAACATCAATGTGGATTTAAAAATGTTATTAATCTGTCTAAACATACACATATAATAATCACACATATTAAATATCACGTAAATTTATGGTTTGCATGGTATAATTTGAATGTTGAACATGTTAATCAAATGCTCCTAAACATTGAATAATTAATTTACACTATTTACATCGTCATTAACAATCACTTATCTGTGAAATACAGAAAATTCAAATTCTCATTGGTCATCATTATCGTCATCATCAAAATTAAATATTTCTCACATTAATTCTCACTTCAAAATTCTACATGTTCCTGTCAGAATCATTAATTCATCACCATTACATCATTTAAATGCTCAACTCAAGTTGCAATTCCTTCAAATTATCTCTCAATTAAATTTATTTAATTCCATGTAAATTCATTAATCATCAGCTTCTTTAATTAATTATCACCTTCTAATTCAGTTATTCATCATCATTACAATCGTCTATTAATTTATTTCAATCAGTTTATTTATCCAATCTTTAATTCATCCATTTATTTAATTCATCGATTTATTTCAAAATTTAATTTATCAACTTATTTAAATTTCAATCATCTGGTTATTTAGTTTTTCATTATTTCATCTAGTCATTCTGATTTTTATTTCATTAGGTCAGATCGTTAATATGCTTAAATCTCAGATTATTATTTCGTTAATTATTATTTTCAGAAAATCTTGTATTATCAACTTCATTTATTTGTTTAATTTCCTAACAAATTGTTTAATAAGGTTTATAGAACGTTGTCTTACAGTTTTATTACTTCCAAGTTATATCTCGTATTTAATTTATCATGCCAAAAAATAGTATTGCCTCCACGACATCACGTTGGATCTAACTATCCACAACGACATTACATTTCTTCAATACTTCAAATATCACATTTGAATACAATAATTATTCCACAAAACTCCATAAATATTCAGCACATACAGCATGAATCTCAACAATTACGCTAGACTGGGTACGACGACCTCATGTCTGCTTCAAAATACATTAGCAACATTGCTACTATCACTTGGCAACTTCCACAAAATGCCTATCATAAACTCCACTTAACCATGTTGCATGATCTACAAAAAATATATAACTGGCTTCAAATTATCAACGTACATAATCTCCAATAACTGTAATTAATCTGATCACATCTAGACAACTTCTTAAACAATTGGAAAAAAAATATATTACCTCAGTAATTTAAGATCTGCTTTCAAATAGCATAAATTCTCTTACAATTCTTATAATTCACATCACAGAAAAAACACCAATGTGCTATAATCTCATATCAAAATCTGCAATACTGATCTGCCTTAAAATAAATCTGACCATTAATGATTAATCTTACAAGATTTAATTACTCTAAATCCTTCTCAAAGGTATCAAACACAATTATAAACTCATCAAAAGCATCAGCTGTAACAGCTGTTAAACTGAAATTACTCTCAAAAGAGTATAGCAACAAAATATTGGATTGGCAAACAAGAATTACTAAATGCAATCCTGTTGACATTTATCGTTACTTTATTTAACAAAATTTCGACTGATATGTGACTAGTAGTTCCTTGTTTGATTCACTTACATCTCGTGTACACTCGGATGATAAAAATGAGTCCCTCAATGGCGAGTAAGATGTGTAACCACCGTACAGTCGTATAAATACGAAAGACCTCGCCCCGTCGACTTGGATGATAGTTCCCTGAACGATGGGTAAGATGAGTAGCCACCATACAATCGTATAAATACGAAGGACCCCATCTCGTAGGCTATATGAGTGAATGTACCAGATAGGAATCAACAAGTTTCTAGTTGTCATATAAAAGCGATGTTCATTCACTAAAGTGAATAACTTCTTAATATCTCCAAACAATCCAATGGAAAAAATCCCTACTGATGAATAATACACACTCGCTAGTATGCAATGAACTGACGAAGTAATTTTTGATAATCAATTGCAGATCACGAGTTCGAAATACTCGTTACACAAAAAAAACTATTCATGAAAAATATCCTAGCTGGAAAAATGTCTAAAAGACCAAACATCTGCTTAATAAAGCCAACCAATGGTGAGAATTTCGTATAATGATGCCTGCCATATCATATGGTCACTCCATATTCTAGCAAATTCGAAGTATAAAAAGTCAAACCATGTCTTAATAATCATATCACTCCTATTAGAAAAATACACATGTGTGCCCAGTATTCATGAAAATAATCGTGTCAGGTAGTTATGACTCTTACAGTACCTTTCATAATCAGCTGTAATTAAATTTCCAAGATCGTCGATTTTCCCTACATAAAGAATTTCTCGAAAGATCGGCGTGAATATCATTTCATCCATGAAATGACGATTGCATTCGAAATCCCAAGTGAATCAGCTGGTGGACTCCTCTCGTCAGGAATCGAATCCATCGCTCTGCGGTGCCATCTTGTCTCTATCAGTGTCTACTCGGACATGTTGAACTTCGGATTACCCATAGCGGATATTGTCCAACTCCTTCTCGAAATAGTTCATGGAAACAGCGGACCCCCTACTCCTCTTCTAAGATACGCCACTGTTCCGTTAAATGTTCAGTTTGAGTATTGCAAGTTCAATCTCAAATGACTGCTAAGTCTCACTTCCGTAAAATAAAATTTTACTTGAGAGTGTTCAAGTTTACGAAACACCCTGTAGTTGTCTGTATTAGGTAATTCATGAAAACTGCATAAGAAGTAAATCTTATTAATGCACGATCTAATGTTCATCGGTGCCTATGCTAACAACATTCCGTTTACTTGAAATAGTTAAAGTAGCTTTGAATGCGTTATAGAAAAGCATAGTCATAAAGTTATTCATCAAAGCTATGTTCAAACTGCGTTGAAATGTCGCTTGAAATAAAGCCTTCAACTACTTGCAGTGCGGTTCTAGCATATCCCGGCCGTCTGCGATTGCTTCCTCGGCCAGCCCGCCTGGATCAATGACCCGCCTGGCCTTCGCTGCTCGGAGATGCAGGAACTGTCGCCTACACTTTTGCCGTGACAGTTTCTGTATGTTACGTGACCTTCACTGTGCGTCTCGCTTGCGCTATAGAGCTGCTCCTACCTGCTCGTCTGACTGAGCTCTACTGACTTTGCTGATACTGTCTTCTTGCTTATGTGCTCGGCGCAGGCACGTGGTGTAGTCCCCCACCACTGTGCTCTCACGTCATGATCATAGTCTCGAACCCAGATCATCTCGGCTATTCCGTTATAAAATAACTTAAAGGGTTATCTGACTTCCATAAAATTATTTCCACATATAATGCATGTTATATATCCTCTTCTAAGATGTTTAATTGCTATAATTCCATAAATATCTCAATAAAGCTTCACATCTCTATCCATAATTCTATCTTCTCACAGATTTCAATGCCTCCTTGATTCTAGACCTCCTACGTCATCTTGACATTCTTCTTGACGCGATCGGTGCGCTATCTTCTCCTAATTCTTCCCAAAACCTCAACTACAGCTTAATGTCTGCTGGCGTAGCCGATAGCCTAAACTAGGTATCGGGTACATCTCTCCCGTACATCTCCTTTTTTTATCATGATTGAGAAAAAAAATACACTCTCAGGCATTCTATATATAATACATGTACACGATAGCTCTACAATTCCTTTACTCAGCATGATGGTTCTTTCTGACTCTCAATAATGATGATTGACTTCCAATGATTAGCATCTTGATTCCGAATTATTCTGACGTCTATTTCTTCCTTCGCTACTCGTGCTTGCTCGATTGACATCTCTCACTGTCTCCTCGAGTGGTGCACTAGGCTGTCTATCTTCTTGCCTCGACCTCTCATGTCCACGATTGTCCCGTCTGTCGTTAGGATCGTTTCTTCGGCCATCCTGCCTGTCGTTCCCATTATACTGTTGACCTTGGCTCCAGTTATTTCTGCCCCGATATCTATTGTTATATCGATTCCTGTCTTGATATCTGGATCTCTGGTTATAATTCCTATATCGGCTATCTCTCGCTTCTTGATCGTATGGCCTCTCCTATGGTCCTCTATATCGATCATTTCCTCGAGCTTTACGGATGTTTCCTCGATTCCCTTCGTTCCGTCGGTTTTCCCAGGAATCCCTTCTGTCCGTTTGAGCTGCATTGTCTACGACTACCGCATTCACTTCTTGCGTGTTTCTGTTGTCGTTTCTGTTACTTCTAGGCGTAACCTGTGCGCTTGTATAGTCCAATCGCCGTAAAATGTCGTCATAGTGCTCCAGTGTATTGGCTCCCGACGCTATTAGTGATCGCTGTACCTCAATCGGTAACTGTCTCGCTATAGCTTGCAAAAGCTCTTCTTCTGGCAATGGAGGAATAAGGAACTGTAATTTAGCCAGCTGTGACGTGAAATAGTTGGCATAATGCGTCGGATGTGACGTAGAATAGCGTTTTGAATACATCTCCGCTCTTACGTTAAGTTGATCCTCGGCACTCCAAAATCTCCTCAAGAAAGCTATGGCAAATTGCTCCATGTTCGCAAAATTGCTTCTGAACGCTCTAAACCATGTAAGCGCAGATCCATCTAAGGCGCGTTCGACTATCCTTAGCTCTCTTTCTTTGGCTACCCTGTGTTCCGCCATGTAGTCTCGAATATCTCGCAGAAATTCTACTGGTGTGACTCCTGTATTTCCCGAAAACTTTCTCGGTTTGTCATCCAGATTCCTAATAATGGTGACTGGACCTGAGTATCGTTCGCTTGGACCCAACGTACTCCTATTCGAACTTGGATTGTCCTGAGGGGTTGAACTAGCCCTTTCGAATGTCACATTCGGTTGCATTTGACGGTCTTCTCCCATGCTCGCTTCTTGATTAGTCATACTGCGGTCTATCGCTGTTTGATTTATCAATGTTTCCCCTGATGTGATATTCTGACTGGTGAAACTGTTAAACATGGATTCTAGTTTAGTTATCCTGTCTTCTGCTAATCTCTTGACCTGCGTCTTCAATTCATCTAACGATGTAACATCCTGCGTCTTGTTACTCTCGTCTAAGTCGTTTCTTAACTTGTTAATTTCTCCTTCGCACGTGTTCTTTACTGACGCGACTTGTTCTTTTAACAGATCAACATCTGTTCTAAATAGAGTTGAATCTATCTTCATCGCTTCCTTGTTTTCCGTAAACCTCGCTTCTAAGTTTGCCATACCTGCGATTAATTTTTCATCTAACCCTTCACGTTTCTCTTTTGCTTCGGCATCGACCTCACTATACCGTTCCTCCACGATTGCACCGACCCTATTTTTGAACAAAGCTAAGTTTTCATTAACCTTTTGCTCTATATCGTCGTCTATCTTCCTAATATCTTTCTGCAATTGATTTTCTAATGATTTTAAATTAGAATTGACATCTCCCCAGACTTCCTCTTTAATGGTCCCAATTACTGTCTTTAAATCTTTAATCTCGTTACCTAGATTCGTTTCTAGACCTTTAATCTTAGTCTCGAAAGATACTTCGGTAGACCAATCTTGAATTTTGCCTACATCTGCCACTAAACCATCGATGTCGAATCTCAACTTCGATACATCTGATTTAATGTCTTTCTGTATGGACATAACGTCTGTTCTTAAAGTAAAAATATTTTCTTCTCCTCTACTTTCTAATTCAATAATATTTTTTTTAATATTTGAACATTTTCCTCTCCTTTCATGTTTACTGCAATTATGTCTAATTGTAAAGTCTTTAGCATCTCATTATTCTTTAAAGTTAAACTATTCTCTAATATAGTTAACTTGTTTTCTAATTCAGTGTTAGTTACTTCACTACGAGACTGTAATTTCTCTTCCAATGATTTGAAATTGTCCTCACTATTTGACTGTAATTTCTTTTCTAATGACTTAAAATTGTCTTCACTATTTGACTGTAACCTAGTCTCTAATAACATCAACTCATCTTTGCTATTTGACTGTAATCTAGTCTCTAATGACTTTAAATTATCTTCGTTACTGGTCTGTAGCCTAGTCTCTAATGACTTTAAACTGTCGTTCAGACTGCCTTCGCTATTAGCCTGTAATGCTTGTACATTCTCTTTACATTTAGCTTCTAATCTAGCTTCTGATTTATTAATTTGTTCTTTAACTTCCGTTTCCATCTTAGAAATAGTTTCTGCAATACCAGACATACCCGTCTGTAACTCTCCTAACACCTTAGCTAAATCTTCCGGCAACATAATTATATTTTCAATATAGGGTTTTATATAGAGACGTTAGACAACAACATATCACAATGTCTCAATTCCTTCATTCACTTGGGTATAGGAAAAATGTCTTATAACTAACATGATATTACTAATACGATTAACATG
Organism: Meconema thalassinum; assembly: GCA_946902985.2. Classification (NCBI taxonomy): domain Eukaryota; kingdom Metazoa; phylum Arthropoda; class Insecta; order Orthoptera; family Tettigoniidae; genus Meconema; species Meconema thalassinum. Next base: position 887,335,172 of record OX336390.1, read on the forward strand.
AACACTGGATTGGGCACACAAGTACATTGTCTGACTAAGTTTAATAAATATTGTAACACACTTAAATGAACTTGAGATCAATCTCTCAGTAATCTAAATCTGATGTGATTCCATAGAATAAACAAAATCGAAAAGCCCCACTAGTTGGATAAAGCCAATTCTCCCTCTCTCTCTGTACCCGTTCGTCCTGGGGATGCGATGACCCATCTGCTATAACATCGCATTCCTGGAGTTCCAGGACAGAGCGGAGTTAAATGAACCTCTGGTCAAATAAGGAATGTGTCGGAAATTCAGCTGAGTTATCGAAAAAGCAGTGGGTATCACGAGACAAAGTATCTCTAGGGTCGTTACGGGCTTAAGTTTAATAAAAATAATGCAAATATAAATGGGCGCCATCAACTGAATTCCTAGCAAACCACTTCCTTTCCGGATAAGCCTTACTCAAGACAAGGAAAGAAAAAGGAACATCACACCATCATCAGATCACAACTAAGATAAAAACAAATTTATTTTACTTTGATAGTCAGACAGACATTTTAAATATAACTCCTACCTAAGAGTATGGTCGAATGCCAAAGTTTAATTGTCATTGTCCAAAAATCGAACCATCTCTTTTCTAATCCAAAATTATTTTTATCCACATAACAAGCAAAATTTATAAAGTTCTCTTGGGTTCTCAGGATCACTGTAGCACTATGTCTTTCGTCACTGACATTTGTGAAACCTGAGACCTAATTTCTCTTTAATTTAACATCAATGTGGATTTAAAAATGTTATTAATCTGTCTAAACATACACATATAATAATCACACATATTAAATATCACGTAAATTTATGGTTTGCATGGTATAATTTGAATGTTGAACATGTTAATCAAATGCTCCTAAACATTGAATAATTAATTTACACTATTTACATCGTCATTAACAATCACTTATCTGTGAAATACAGAAAATTCAAATTCTCATTGGTCATCATTATCGTCATCATCAAAATTAAATATTTCTCACATTAATTCTCACTTCAAAATTCTACATGTTCCTGTCAGAATCATTAATTCATCACCATTACATCATTTAAATGCTCAACTCAAGTTGCAATTCCTTCAAATTATCTCTCAATTAAATTTATTTAATTCCATGTAAATTCATTAATCATCAGCTTCTTTAATTAATTATCACCTTCTAATTCAGTTATTCATCATCATTACAATCGTCTATTAATTTATTTCAATCAGTTTATTTATCCAATCTTTAATTCATCCATTTATTTAATTCATCGATTTATTTCAAAATTTAATTTATCAACTTATTTAAATTTCAATCATCTGGTTATTTAGTTTTTCATTATTTCATCTAGTCATTCTGATTTTTATTTTATTAGGTCAGATCGTTAATATGCTTAAATCTCAGATTATTATTTCGTTAATTATTATTTTCAGAAAATCTTGTATTATCAACTTCATTTATTTGTTTAATTTCCTAACAAATTGTTTAATAAGGTTTATAGAACGTTGTCTTACAGTTTTATTACTTCCAAGTTATATCTCGTATTTAATTTATCATGCCAAAAAATAGTATTGCCTCCACGACATCACGTTGGATCTAACTATCCACAACGACATTACATTTCTTCAATACTTCAAATATCACATTTGAATACAATAATTATTCCACAAAACTCCATAAATATTCAGCACATACAGCATGAATCTCAACAATTACGCTAGACTGGGTACGACGACCTCATGTCTGCTTCAAAATACATTAGCAACATTGCTACTATCACTTGGCAACTTCCACAAAATGCCTATCATAAACTCCACTTAACCATGTTGCATGATCTACAAAAAATATATAACTGGCTTCAAATTATCAACGTACATAATCTCCAATAACTGTAATTAATCTGATCACATCTAGACAACTTCTTAAACAATTGGAAAAAAAATATATTACCTCAGTAATTTAAGATCTGCTTTCAAATAGCATAAATTCTCTTACAATTCTTATAATTCACATCACAGAAAAAACACCAATGTGCTATAATCTCATATCAAAATCTGCAATACTGATCTGCCTTAAAATAAATCTGACCATTAATGATTAATCTTACAAGATTTAATTACTCTAAATCCTTCTCAAAGGTATCAAACACAATTATAAACTCATCAAAAGCATCAGCTGTAACAGCTGTTAAACTGAAATTACTCTCAAAAGAGTATAGCAACAAAATATTGGATTGGCAAACAAGAATTACTAAATGCAATCCTGTTGACATTTATCGTTACTTTATTTAACAAAATTTCGACTGATATGTGACTAGTAGTTCCTTGTTTGATTCACTTACATCTCGTGTACACTCGGATGATAAAAATGAGTCCCTCAATGGCGAGTAAGATGTGTAACCACCGTACAGTCGTATAAATACGAAAGACCTCGCCCCGTCGACTTGGATGATAGTTCCCTGAACGATGGGTAAGATGAGTAGCCACCATACAATCGTATAAATACGAAGGACCCCATCTCGTAGGCTATATGAGTGAATGTACCAGATAGGAATCAACAAGTTTCTAGTTGTCATATAAAAGCGATGTTCATTCACTAAAGTGAATAACTTCTTAATATCTCCAAACAATCCAATGGAAAAAATCCCTACTGATGAATAATACACACTCGCTAGTATGCAATGAACTGACGAAGTAATTTTTGATAATCAATTGCAGATCACGAGTTCGAAATACTCGTTACACAAAAAAAACTATTCATGAAAAATATCCTAGCTGGAAAAATGTCTAAAAGACCAAACATCTGCTTAATAAAGCCAACCAATGGTGAGAATTTCGTATAATGATGCCTGCCATATCATATGGTCACTCCATATTCTAGCAAATTCGAAGTATAAAAAGTCAAACCATGTCTTAATAATCATATCACTCCTATTAGAAAAATACACATGTGTGCCCAGTATTCATGAAAATAATCGTGTCAGGTAGTTATGACTCTTACAGTACCTTTCATAATCAGCTGTAATTAAATTTCCAAGATCGTCGATTTTCCCTACATAAAGAATTTCTCGAAAGATCGGCGTGAATATCATTTCATCCATGAAATGACGATTGCATTCGAAATCCCAAGTGAATCAGCTGGTGGACTCCTCTCGTCAGGAATCGAATCCATCGCTCTGCGGTGCCATCTTGTCTCTATCAGTGTCTACTCGGACATGTTGAACTTCGGATTACCCATAGCGGATATTGTCCAACTCCTTCTCGAAATAGTTCATGGAAACAGCGGACCCCCTACTCCTCTTCTAAGATACGCCACTGTTCCGTTAAATGTTCAGTTTGAGTATTGCAAGTTCAATCTCAAATGACTGCTAAGTCTCACTTCCGTAAAATAAAATTTTACTTGAGAGTGTTCAAGTTTACGAAACACCCTGTAGTTGTCTGTATTAGGTAATTCATGAAAACTGCATAAGAAGTAAATCTTATTAATGCACGATCTAATGTTCATCGGTGCCTATGCTAACAACATTCCGTTTACTTGAAATAGTTAAAGTAGCTTTGAATGCGTTATAGAAAAGCATAGTCATAAAGTTATTCATCAAAGCTATGTTCAAACTGCGTTGAAATGTCGCTTGAAATAAAGCCTTCAACTACTTGCAGTGCGGTTCTAGCATATCCCGGCCGTCTGCGATTGCTTCCTCGGCCAGCCCGCCTGGATCAATGACCCGCCTGGCCTTCGCTGCTCGGAGATGCAGGAACTGTCGCCTACACTTTTGCCGTGACAGTTTCTGTATGTTACGTGACCTTCACTGTGCGTCTCGCTTGCGCTATAGAGCTGCTCCTACCTGCTCGTCTGACTGAGCTCTACTGACTTTGCTGATACTGTCTTCTTGCTTATGTGCTCGGCGCAGGCACGTGGTGTAGTCCCCCACCACTGTGCTCTCACGTCATGATCATAGTCTCGAACCCAGATCATCTCGGCTATTCCGTTATAAAATAACTTAAAGGGTTATCTGACTTCCATAAAATTATTTCCACATATAATGCATGTTATATATCCTCTTCTAAGATGTTTAATTGCTATAATTCCATAAATATCTCAATAAAGCTTCACATCTCTATCCATAATTCTATCTTCTCACAGATTTCAATGCCTCCTTGATTCTAGACCTCCTACGTCATCTTGACATTCTTCTTGACGCGATCGGTGCGCTATCTTCTCCTAATTCTTCCCAAAACCTCAACTACAGCTTAATGTCTGCTGGCGTAGCCGATAGCCTAAACTAGGTATCGGGTACATCTCTCCCGTACATCTCCTTTTTTTATCATGATTGAGAAAAAAAATACACTCTCAGGCATTCTATATATAATACATGTACACGATAGCTCTACAATTCCTTTACTCAGCATGATGGTTCTTTCTGACTCTCAATAATGATGATTGACTTCCAATGATTAGCATCTTGATTCCGAATTATTCTGACGTCTATTTCTTCCTTCGCTACTCGTGCTTGCTCGATTGACATCTCTCACTGTCTCCTCGAGTGGTGCACTAGGCTGTCTATCTTCTTGCCTCGACCTCTCATGTCCACGATTGTCCCGTCTGTCGTTAGGATCGTTTCTTCGGCCATCCTGCCTGTCGTTCCCATTATACTGTTGACCTTGGCTCCAGTTATTTCTGCCCCGATATCTATTGTTATATCGATTCCTGTCTTGATATCTGGATCTCTGGTTATAATTCCTATATCGGCTATCTCTCGCTTCTTGATCGTATGGCCTCTCCTATGGTCCTCTATATCGATCATTTCCTCGAGCTTTACGGATGTTTCCTCGATTCCCTTCGTTCCGTCGGTTTTCCCAGGAATCCCTTCTGTCCGTTTGAGCTGCATTGTCTACGACTACCGCATTCACTTCTTGCGTGTTTCTGTTGTCGTTTCTGTTACTTCTAGGCGTAACCTGTGCGCTTGTATAGTCCAATCGCCGTAAAATGTCGTCATAGTGCTCCAGTGTATTGGCTCCCGACGCTATTAGTGATCGCTGTACCTCAATCGGTAACTGTCTCGCTATAGCTTGCAAAAGCTCTTCTTCTGGCAATGGAGGAATAAGGAACTGTAATTTAGCCAGCTGTGACGTGAAATAGTTGGCATAATGCGTCGGATGTGACGTAGAATAGCGTTTTGAATACATCTCCGCTCTTACGTTAAGTTGATCCTCGGCACTCCAAAATCTCCTCAAGAAAGCTATGGCAAATTGCTCCATGTTCGCAAAATTGCTTCTGAACGCTCTAAACCATGTAAGCGCAGATCCATCTAAGGCGCGTTCGACTATCCTTAGCTCTCTTTCTTTGGCTACCCTGTGTTCCGCCATGTAGTCTCGAATATCTCGCAGAAATTCTACTGGTGTGACTCCTGTATTTCCCGAAAACTTTCTCGGTTTGTCATCCAGATTCCTAATAATGGTGACTGGACCTGAGTATCGTTCGCTTGGACCCAACGTACTCCTATTCGAACTTGGATTGTCCTGAGGGGTTGAACTAGCCCTTTCGAATGTCACATTCGGTTGCATTTGACGGTCTTCTCCCATGCTCGCTTCTTGATTAGTCATACTGCGGTCTATCGCTGTTTGATTTATCAATGTTTCCCCTGATGTGATATTCTGACTGGTGAAACTGTTAAACATGGATTCTAGTTTAGTTATCCTGTCTTCTGCTAATCTCTTGACCTGCGTCTTCAATTCATCTAACGATGTAACATCCTGCGTCTTGTTACTCTCGTCTAAGTCGTTTCTTAACTTGTTAATTTCTCCTTCGCACGTGTTCTTTACTGACGCGACTTGTTCTTTTAACAGATCAACATCTGTTCTAAATAGAGTTGAATCTATCTTCATCGCTTCCTTGTTTTCCGTAAACCTCGCTTCTAAGTTTGCCATACCTGCGATTAATTTTTCATCTAACCCTTCACGTTTCTCTTTTGCTTCGGCATCGACCTCACTATACCGTTCCTCCACGATTGCACCGACCCTATTTTTGAACAAAGCTAAGTTTTCATTAACCTTTTGCTCTATATCGTCGTCTATCTTCCTAATATCTTTCTGCAATTGATTTTCTAATGATTTTAAATTAGAATTGACATCTCCCCAGACTTCCTCTTTAATGGTCCCAATTACTGTCTTTAAATCTTTAATCTCGTTACCTAGATTCGTTTCTAGACCTTTAATCTTAGTCTCGAAAGATACTTCGGTAGACCAATCTTGAATTTTGCCTACATCTGCCACTAAACCATCGATGTCGAATCTCAACTTCGATACATCTGATTTAATGTCTTTCTGTATGGACATAACGTCTGTTCTTAAAGTAAAAATATTTTCTTCTCCTCTACTTTCTAATTCAATAATATTTTTTTTAATATTTGAACATTTTCCTCTCCTTTCATGTTTACTGCAATTATGTCTAATTGTAAAGTCTTTAGCATCTCATTATTCTTTAAAGTTAAACTATTCTCTAATATAGTTAACTTGTTTTCTAATTCAGTGTTAGTTACTTCACTACGAGACTGTAATTTCTCTTCCAATGATTTGAAATTGTCCTCACTATTTGACTGTAATTTCTTTTCTAATGACTTAAAATTGTCTTCACTATTTGACTGTAACCTAGTCTCTAATAACATCAACTCATCTTTGCTATTTGACTGTAATCTAGTCTCTAATGACTTTAAATTATCTTCGTTACTGGTCTGTAGCCTAGTCTCTAATGACTTTAAACTGTCGTTCAGACTGCCTTCGCTATTAGCCTGTAATGCTTGTACATTCTCTTTACATTTAGCTTCTAATCTAGCTTCTGATTTATTAATTTGTTCTTTAACTTCCGTTTCCATCTTAGAAATAGTTTCTGCAATACCAGACATACCCGTCTGTAACTCTCCTAACACCTTAGCTAAATCTTCCGGCAACATAATTATATTTTCAATATAGGGTTTTATATAGAGACGTTAGACAACAACATATCACAATGTCTCAATTCCTTCATTCACTTGGGTATAGGAAAAATGTCTTATAACTAACATGATATTACTAATACGATTAACATGAACACTGGATTGGGCACACAAGTACATTGTCTGACTAAGTTTAATAAATATTGTAACACACTTAAATGAACTTGAGATCAATCTCTCAGTAATCTAAATCTGATGTGATTCCATAGAATAAACAAAATCGAAAAGCCCCACTAGTTGGATAAAGCCAATTCTCCCTCTCTCTCTGTACCCGTTCGTCCTGGGGATGCGATGACCCATCTGCTATAACATCGCATTCCTGGAGTTCCAGGACAGAGCGGAGTTAAATGAACCTCTGGTCAAATAAGGAATGTGTCGGAAATTCAGCTGAGTTATCGAAAAAGCAGTGGGTATCACGAGACAAAGTATCTCTAGGGTCGTTACGGGCTTAAGTTTAATAAAAATAATGCAAATATAAATGGGCGCCATCAACTGAATTCCTAGCAAACCACTTCCTTTCCGGATAAGCCTTACTCAAGACAAGGAAAGAAAAAGGAACATCACACCATCATCAGATCACAACTAAGATAAAAACAAATTTATTTTACTTTGATAGTCAGACAGACATTTTAAATATAACTCCTACCTAAGAGTATGGTCGAATGCCAAAGTTTAATTGTCATTGTCCAAAAATCGAACCATCTCTTTTCTAATCCAAAATTATTTTTATCCACATAACAAGCAAAATTTATAAAGTTCTCTTGGGTTCTCAGGATCACTGTAGCACTATGTCTTTCGTCACTGACATTTGTGAAACCTGAGACCTAATTTCTCTTTAATTTAACATCAATGTGGATTTAAAAATGTTATTAATCTGTCTAAACATACACATATAATAATCACACATATTAAATATCACGTAAATTTATGGTTTGCATGGTATAATTTGAATGTTGAACATGTTAATCAAATGCTCCTAAACATTGAATAATTAATTTACACTATTTACATCGTCATTAACAATCACTTATCTGTGAAATACAGAAAATTCAAATTCTCATTGGTCATCATTATCGTCATCATCAAAATTAAATATTTCTCACATTAATTCTCACTTCAAAATTCTACATGTTCCTGTCAGAATCATTAATTCATCACCATTACATCATTTAAATGCTCAACTCAAGTTGCAATTCCTTCAAATTATCTCTCAATTAAATTTATTTAATTCCATGTAAATTCATTAATCATCAGCTTCTTTAATTAATTATCACCTTCTAATTCAGTTATTCATCATCATTACAATCGTCTATTAATTTATTTCAATCAGTTTATTTATCCAATCTTTAATTCATCCATTTATTTAATTCATCGATTTATTTCAAAATTTAATTTATCAACTTATTTAAATTTCAATCATCTGGTTATTTAGTTTTTCATTATTTCATCTAGTCATTCTGATTTTTATTTTATTAGGTCAGATCGTTAATATGCTTAAATCTCAGATTATTATTTCGTTAATTATTATTTTCAGAAAATCTTGTATTATCAACTTCATTTATTTGTTTAATTTCCTAACAAATTGTTTAATAAGGTTTATAGAACGTTGTCTTACAGTTTTATTACTTCCAAGTTATATCTCGTATTTAATTTATCATGCCAAAAAATAGTATTGCCTCCACGACATCACGTTGGATCTAACTATCCACAACGACATTACATTTCTTCAATACTTCAAATATCACATTTGAATACAATAATTATTCCACAAAACTCCATAAATATTCAGCACATACAGCATGAATCTCAACAATTACGCTAGACTGGGTACGACGACCTCATGTCTGCTTCAAAATACATTAGCAACATTGCTACTATCACTTGGCAACTTCCACAAAATGCCTATCATAAACTCCACTTAACCATGTTGCATGATCTACAAAAAATATATAACTGGCTTCAAATTATCAACGTACATAATCTCCAATAACTGTAATTAATCTGATCACATCTAGACAACTTCTTAAACAATTGGAAAAAAAATATATTACCTCAGTAATTTAAGATCTGCTTTCAAATAGCATAAATTCTCTTACAATTCTTATAATTCACATCACAGAAAAAACACCAATGTGCTATAATCTCATATCAAAATCTGCAATACTGATCTGCCTTAAAATAAATCTGACCATTAATGATTAATCTTACAAGATTTAATTACTCTAAATCCTTCTCAAAGGTATCAAACACAATTATAAACTCATCAAAAGCATCAGCTGTAACAGCTGTTAAACTGAAATTACTCTCAAAAGAGTATAGCAACAAAATATTGGATTGGCAAACAAGAATTACTAAATGCAATCCTGTTGACATTTATCGTTACTTTATTTAACAAAATTTCGACTGATATGTGACTAGTAGTTCCTTGTTTGATTCACTTACATCTCGTGTACACTCGGATGATAAAAATGAGTCCCTCAATGGCGAGTAAGATGTGTAACCACCGTACAGTCGTATAAATACGAAAGACCTCGCCCCGTCGACTTGGATGATAGTTCCCTGAACGATGGGTAAGATGAGTAGCCACCATACAATCGTATAAATACGAAGGACCCCATCTCGTAGGCTATATGAGTGAATGTACCAGATAGGAATCAACAAGTTTCTAGTTGTCATATAAAAGCGATGTTCATTCACTAAAGTGAATAACTTCTTAATATCTCCAAACAATCCAATGGAAAAAATCCCTACTGATGAATAATACACACTCGCTAGTATGCAATGAACTGACGAAGTAATTTTTGATAATCAATTGCAGATCACGAGTTCGAAATACTCGTTACACAAAAAAAAACTATTCATGAAAAATATCCTAGCTGGAAAAATGTCTAAAAGACCAAACATCTGCTTAATAAAGCCAACCAATGGTGAGAATTTCGTATAATGATGCCTGCCATATCATATGGTCACTCCATATTCTAGCAAATTCGAAGTATAAAAAGTCAAACCATGTCTTAATAATCATATCACTCCTATTAGAAAAATATACATGTGTGCCCAGTATTCATGAAAATAATCGTGTCAGGTAGTTATGACTCTTACAGTACCTTTCATAATCAGCTGTAATTAAATTTCCAAGATCGTCGATTTTCCCTACATAAAGAATTTCTCGAAAGATCGGCGTGAATATCATTTCATCCATGAAATGACGATTGCATTCGAAATCCCAAGTGAATCAGCTGGTGGACTCCTCTCGTCAGGAATCGAATCCATCGCTCTGCGGTGCCATCTTGTCTCTATCAGTGTCTACTCGGACATGTTGAACTTCGGATTACCCATAGCGGATATTGTCCAACTCCTTCTCGAAATAGTTCATGGAAACAGCGGACCCCCTACTCCTCTTCTAAGATACGCCACTGTTCCGTTAAATGTTCAGTTTGAGTATTGCAAGTTCAATCTCAAATGACTGCTAAGTCTCACTTCCGTAAAATAAAATTTTACTTGAGAGTGTTCAAGTTTACGAAACACCCTGTAGTTGTCTGTATTAGGTAATTCATGAAAACTGCATAAGAAGTAAATCTTATTAATGCACGATCTAATGTTCATCGGTGCCTATGCTAACAACATTCCGTTTACTTGAAATAGTTAAAGTAGCTTTGAATGCGTTATAGAAAAGCATAGTCATAAAGTTATTCATCAAAGCTATGTTCAAACTGCGTTGAAATGTCGCTTGAAATAAAGCCTTCAACTACTTGCAGTGCGGTTCTAGCATATCCCGGCCGTCTGCGATTGCTTCCTCGGCCAGCCCGCCTGGATCAATGACCCGCCTGGCCTTCGCTGCTCGGCGATGCAGGAACTGTCGCCTACACTTTTGCCGTGACAGTTTCTGTATGTTACGTGACCTTCACTGTGCGTCTCGCTTGCGCTATAGAGCTGCTCCTACCTGCTCGTCTGACTGGGCTCTACTGACTTTGCTGATACTGTCTTCTTGCTTATGTGCTCGGCGCAGGCACGTGGTGTAGTCCCCCACCACTGTGCTCTCACGTCATGATCATAGTCTCGAACCCAGATCATCTCGGCTATTCCGTTATAAAATAACTTAAGGGTTATCTGACTTCCATAAAATTATTTCCACATATAATGCATGTTATATATCCTCTTCTAAGATGTTTAATTGCTATAATTCCATAAATATCTCAATAAAGCTTCACATCTCTATCCATAATTCTATCTTCTCACAGATTTCAATGCCTCCTTGATTCTAGACCTCCTACGTCATCTTGACATTCTTCTTGACGCGATCGGTGCGCTATCTTCTCCTAATTCTTCCCAAAACCTCAACTACAGCTTAATGTCTGCTGGCGTAGCCGATAGCCTAAACTAGGTATCGGGTACAATAGTCACCTCCGGACTCATCGATGAAGAGTCATTCGGCATTGGAAGGCCAACCTACTCGAGACGAGTGTTTGCTATCATCATCATCATCACTTCATAAACACAGGTTGGTTGGTTGGTTGATTCCTTAGTTTAGGGGCTGTGACAACGTGGTCATGTAGCCCCGTGTACTTTGGGTGTGTGTAAAATTTGTCTGATAACCGGTGTTAATTGTGATGGCTGTATTAGTGTGTGTTATCTGTGGTTCAGGTAGAAGGACTGCTGACGATCAATTTTTCAAGTAGTTCCTACTTTTGCTACCAAATGCTACCATGCACGTCACCTAGCTGTGGACTTGACTACCGGATGCCATTGCAGCCAGCACCTGGCGGTGAACGTTGGAACTAATATAGCATTATCAAACTAACCTACAAATTTTAGCTTCCACAAGTGTAGTTACTGGAAGGATTCTTTTTCGTGACATGTGGCCATCGGTTTTACTTCCCATCCGATGGAAGACATACTGAGGGATTTTTAACGCTCTTAAAAAATACGATGACTTCGGCCGTGTTTGAACCCACGATCTTGGGCATAAAAGGTCAGATTGCTACCAACTATGCCACCTAAGCCACCAATGGCAATAATTAAGACACAAGTATGTTTATAAAGCGAGAGAAGCGGTTACCAGACAAACTGAACACTCACCCTTAAAACGAATTAACAACAAACTTTCTTTCAGACCAGTTTTTAGGAAAATGTCATTTTATCATTGGTGGCTTGTGACATCATGGTCATATAGCACCGTGTACTTGAATGTGTGTGTGTAAATGAGATTTGTCTGATAACCTATCTTATTGTGGTATCTGTAGTAGGCCTACAGTGTATATTTGTAATAGGGACTAGGATTGAGAACGAGGTCGCTGTGGCTGTGGCCTTAAGTAAAATCATCCCAGAATTAACATGGATTAGAAGGAAACCGCGGAAAACCACTTCTAAGATGACTGAGGTGGGAATCAAAACCCACTTCGTCACAATTCTGCTTACCGAGGATGAGTGAACCCCGTTCCAGCCTTCAGACCAGAATTGAATATTTTGGCAGAGCCGGAAATCAAACCCAGACCTCAGGGGTGACCGTCAAAAATGCTAACCATTGTGCTGCAAGGTGGACTTGGAAAATGTAATTAATGTATTGTGTACTAGGCCTACATATGTTCAACTGGATGACGATTGAATGATTCTTTATACAAACTTAACAGAAGTAATGTGGTAACCCCCCCCCCCCCTTTAGTGATGACACGAGGAAAACATCCCCAAATCTCATGTTTCAAGATGTCTGACGTGAGCAGTATGCTACTCGTAATATCACTAGAATGAAAAAGGTTCAGGAGCTTAGGAAGGTTGGAACGTTGTTTTGTGTTATTCTGTTGCGTGCTCAGAGATCATAAAGGAACAAGCGAGTGAAGATGAAGAAGACATACGGAGTGATGTACAGTACTTGCAACCCTCCGCACGATATCCACCAATTGTTTCTTTGGACTGCTCATACACTGAACTTAAAGTAAAAAGTAGCTGCTCTTCTTCAATATATTAGCTTCGAGCCTTAGAAGTACCATGATTAAGAGATAATTCTAGTACCCTCAAGGTAGGCTAATTTAATGAATTACACACTTGCCTGTAACACATGTTCCAAACTCACTGAGCATAAATCACAAATCATATTTAGCCTATTTTCAATTTTGAAACAAGATGTTCAGTAAAGAACATATAGCCTACTTTCTCCTAAATGTATGAGTATAGTTATAACTCGTTGTTATTATCAAAGAGTTCTCGCTTGCTGGGCCCTAGGTTGCAGGTTCGTATCCTGGCGCAGTCAGCTGGCATTTGAGGGTGCACAAATGCGAGGGAGCCGTGTCAGTACATTTACTGGCACGTTAAAGATCCCCTTCGGGCCAATATTCCGGCACCCCGGTGTCTCTAAAAGCAGCAGTAGTTAAAAGGGATGTAAAACCAATAACATTATTATTATTATTATTACGACCTGCCGTGGGCAACATCCAACTTTGAGTTGAGGCATGTCTTTACACGTCTGGTTGTGCATGGCTTTCACAACCCTAATATTGAATTAACAAATCTTTCCATGACCCTACAGAGACGTGTGTATACAAACTATGTGGATATTTTCGATAATATAATCCTAACAGAGCGAGTGCATTCTAGCGGCCAGAATAAGAAACTTTTCAATAAAATCTGGAAGTTACCTTTTTGGCAGCTATATGTCTCGAGTAAATCTGCTGGCGAATTATGTTTTAATTAAATATATATTTTACACCATAATGTGGACAATATAACGCTTAATAACATTTTCAAGTAACGCAAAATAGGCTGTTACAAACCCTTTAAAATAAAAAGTTAAAATGTATCGTAGTATCAACTTGTCATTCTTCAAATTCGATGCGCATAGAATGATAATGGTATAGTAATCAATGGATCCCCACGTAGACTAGTCGGGACATCTAGTGGTGAAATATCGAACAATATAATCCTAACAGAGCGAGTGCATTCTAGCGGCCAGAAGAAGAAACTTTTCAATAAAATCTGGAAGTTACCTTTTTGGCAGCTAGATGTCTCGAGTAAATCTGCTGGCGAATTATGTTTTAATTAAATATATATTTTACACCATAATTTGCACAATATAACGCTTAATTTTAAAACATCTGAGTCATTACAAAACAATAAACATATAACATTTCAAGCAAAAAAACTTGCTCTGATCGGGTTTGAACCATAGGAATCTGAGCGACAGGCCATCGCTCTACCACTGAGCTAATTGTGTCAACGAATATCGTTCTATTTAAAATGACTTACATAGAACTTGTTAGCAAATAATGATTTATACTAAACGATTTCATCACTGGAGTATATTATTTATATATAAAGCATTTCATACAAAGTTTATTTATTTTTTATCAGTACGCTATATTGCATTCAATACTCAAATTAGTGAAATATAAGTCAGGCACAAGATATCCGCTGCCATCTTGTCTTATTAATGAATCAGCTGAGCTTTTTAAAATCACGTCTGCACTATAGTATTACAAAATAAACTTTTAATTTCGTACGTGCCTCTTCCTTTAGAACAGTTAAAACGATTCTCGGCTCGATAATCGGAACTGGTGGGTCCCATGATATGGATTATAAAGTTTGCATAATTCGCACGGCCGCCATCCTGAAATGGTATGGCGGACGACCTTGTAGTTTGGTCACAAGACGCATCCTATACGAAGGTATGTTGTTACCAAATTTGGTAGAGATTGGATGATTTGGTTAGTCGTTATTTGATTTTACGTTTTGAACGTTTGAGTGGCCGCCATTCAGTTTTAGTAAAGATGGCGGCGATATAAAACATGACACTGAGGTGTCCTTTGCTAGTGCTACCTTTGTACCAAATTTCGTTCAATTCGCATTCACCGTGTTCGAATTGATAGGGGGGGACAGACATTCAGAGTACACACACTCACACACACACATCACAGACTCACACACACACATACACACACACAGACTCACACACACACATACACACACACACACAGACAGACACACTTTTTTCGCCCTGTGTTGATCTCATAAGTCTACTTTCATTTTTTGCAAAAATCGAAAGTAGGCTAAAAATAGGCTTATGAGATCACCTTTTGTCCGTGTGTGTGTGCGTGTGTGTGTGTGTGATTCGTGTGTGTGTCCCCCCTAATAAAATCTAAACGGCTGGAGAGATTTCAATGAAACTCGGTATGTTCACAGCACTATTCCCGGCGACCTCGACCGTGCCCTTCAAATTTTGTTATGTCTCACCAATGCAAAATGGCGGCTGTGCGAAATATTTCACTAGCATTCAATATCTCCGAAACTATTACCGATATCGCCCTGAAATTGTTTACGGTGATAAAGGGTACTACTAGAAGTTCACTTATGAGACTTTCAAAATCCTGGTGACTACAAAACCAACATGGCGGTCAAGCGAAGTTGAGACTTTTAAATAGACTTTTCTCGCGATTTAACTATCCACGCGTAATGAAACTTTGTACAGCAAATGTTTATACACATTGTAATGCACTGGAGTCTATTTTAGTTCAATTGTTTACATAACTTCAAAATGGCGGCTGTGCGAAATATTTCACTGACATTCTATATCTCCGAAACTATTACAGATATCACCCTGCAATTTAGTACGGTAATAAAGGATACTGATACAAGTTTACCTATGTATATTCCATAAACTTGTAAAGTAGAAAACGAACATGGCGACCAAGCGAAGTTGAGACCTTTAAATAGACTTTTCTCACGATTTAACCATCTAAACGTAATGAAACTAGGTACAGCAAGTGTTTATACACATAGTAATGCACTGGAGTCTAATTTAGTTCAATTGTTTACAAAACCTCAAAATGGCGGCTGTGCGAAATATTTCACTGACATTCTATATCTCCGAAACTATTACAGATATTACCCTGCAATTTTGCACGGTGATAAAGGGTACTGGTACAAGTTTATCTATGTATACTTCATAAACTTGTAAAGTAAAAAACGAACATGGCGACCAAGTGAATTTGAAATATTTTAATAGACTTTTCTCGTGATTTAACTCTCTGAGCGCAGTGAAATGTGGTACAGTAAATGATTTTGCAGATTGTAATGCACTGCCATCTAATTTAAATCAATTGTTTAGATAACCTCAATATGGCGGCTGTGCGAAATTTTTAAATTAAGTTTTTATTTCTTGTGTCGTAATCATGCGATCGAAGTGAAAGTTTGAATAATGAACCTAGGCAATAATTGTCCTTGAATGGTACATAATTCTATGGCCTATACATATAACAATCCTAAATGGCGAGCTTCCGAAATATTTAGACGGTTCTCAATATCTATGAATCTTTTACAGCAACCAAACTGAATTTTTTTATGTTCATAGAGACTATGAACATATGTTCACCTATAGGACTTTCATTAACCTGGTGAGCACAAATCCAACATGGCGGCGACGCGAAGTATACATATTTAAATGGACGATTCTCGCGAGTTAACTATCCGAGTGCTGTGAAACGTTGCACGTTAAATGCTTATACAAATGTTGATCCACTGGCATCAAATTTATTTCAATTGTTTGCATAATCACAAGATGGCTGCTGTGCGTAATTTTAAAATCTCGTTTTTACTTCTTGTGTTCTAATCATGCGATTGAAGTTTGAATACCACACGTACACAATAATCTTAATGTAATAGTACAAAAATAAAAATCCAACCTGGCGACCATCTGAAATATTTAGACGGTTCACAATATCTACGAATCTGTTACAGCAATTAAACTGAAATTTTGTATGTTGTTAGAAGAAATTAACATGAGCAGGATATATGAAAATAGGCTGTATAGTTCTTTACGGAACTACTTGTTACGAGTAAGTTTATGACTGTTGGCAACACTGCAGAGCTGGGATCGTTAGTAGAGATGGTAACAAGCGAAGTTTTGTTAATCGATTAATCGAATAATTTGAAATTATTCGAGAACGATTATTCGAGTAATTGACAGACTGTTCTAGAGATTAATCGACTAACCGAATAAATGGACACTAGATAAGAAAAGATGTTTAAATTAGAGGTCATCTCTCGAGTTGAGTTACGGTACCGTTATTTCGGATGTATAGAGCTCTACAAAAGTTTCTTTTTGCCCAAATATACAAAGTGTCCTTCCTTGATTATGTTAACAAAAATGAAATAAGAGTCAGTGACAGTTGTTACATTAAATAAATCTTCATGGGGATAATAGATGACGACAACGACATCTGATTGAGGGGTAGGGAAGCATTCTTGAGCTTGCTGGATCCAAAACTTCGACAGATGGCCGTGTGGAGCGCCGTTATACTTTGCAGGGAATACATGACTGAAACAAAGTCAAATACGAAATTAGCACATACCCAATGAAACGGGAATGCAAAAAGGGGTCCCTGTTGGTGTCTGCGGAGGGGAATAAAGAAACTAATAAAACAGGAAAAGCAAAGAGCAGCAAGAGCTGACTCTAACTAACCGTGTATTCCAAAGAATACACCAACAGTGGAAGGAAAAACATCAATACTTGGAAATGGTTTCGAAAAAAGTAAACGAAGAGTTTTCAGCAAATATTTTGAATTCTTGTACAATGTTTACTATTTATGAGAGGAACTTTTTTGTTTTACTTTGTTTTAGGCTAGTTTTCACAAACAAGGCACATTATTTAAAGATTATGATGTAATATATTTTTATTCAATAAATCTCTGATTTGCTTCTGTGTGAGCGTAATAAAAGGAGCGAAGTATAACGATTAATCGACAAAACAAATAATCAATTATTCGACCAATCGATTAATAGCTAATACGCACAATCGATAATCGTTATAAGTAGCAATTAATCTATCTTTATACTTCAATTAATCGATTATTTGAGATTTGCAATTAATTGATTGAAAGTACCAGCCCTAGTCGTTAGTAGTCGGTAATTATCGTAAACGATCGGAAGGGATAGGCAGTGTCTCAACATCCCAGCCCAAGTGTTACACGTATGCGTTGAATGTGGACGAAGACTGGACTGTTGGTCCTATGTTCATTCAAAGGCTAAGCACTCCGAAGCGGATCGACTAGCCAAGCTCTTGTCTTGCTTGTCCTACTATTATATTTTAGAGCGATCCAATGTCTCACTTTCCATCCCTTTTTAATGGATTGGCAGACAGTTTATAAAGGCGTAGAGATTACACTAATAGGATACCTTGAGAGTGAAAAATTTGAAACATTTTTAAAACAAAACACATATTGAATCACTTTCCCAGATGTTAATAAATATATATAAATGCAGAAGAAACTAATAATCAGGGACGGTTCTTTCTCGAAATATCCAGGTAATCTCATGTGGGCCTACCCTGTAGAGCCGCACCTCGAAGACATATCCACGTACAGCATAGTCAATTTTCAGTTGATCAGTTTATGGACATCTACATTTGCAGCCTTGAGGATTTTGATGTAGCCTATGTTTTACATTAGGTCAATGTCTTGATTTCCTATTATATCATTAGGCCTAGTTATGTATAACTCTCTTAATCTTATTTTCCAACCTCTTCTTCTATCGTTTAACCCTCTTTGGGGTAAGTTGAATCTTTTCATTATTTCTGATCTTCTTTTCCTCGCTTCTTCCGAGATGATGGGTTTAGATTTACATTTTAGTGTAGATTTGTCTTGAAACCTTATATTTTTCTCTTTATTAATTATTTTAGCTTTTCGATTGAGCAGGGAATTTTCTGTAATTAGCCTACTTTTCACATTTTCAAAAATGAGGAAAAAGTAGACTTATGAGATCGGGCAAATGTCCTTATGTCTGTCCTTCTGTCTGTATGGCTGTGTGTGTGTGTGTCACCCCCCCTCTATCAACTCCTAAACGGCTGCAGCAATCGAAACAAAATTTGGTAGGAGTAGAGATCTATACCTGAATATCTCACGACCATATTTGAAAATGATGTCAGTGCTACCAACTGATGAAAAATCGCAATTGAAATTTGAGCTCCATGTTGGATATCTTGGAAGGTATGAATGGGAGCTATTTTAAAATTGGCACACGCATAGATAATAATATTGCAGTTTAATTTCCAGTTTATCAATATATCAGAAAGTATGCAAGCCAATAACTCTAAACTTTGCACACGTATAGTACCTGGCATTCTAGATTAATTTGGAGTAACTCATATAGGCCTACGCCAGTGCTGCCAGCATGATTCTAAGCCTGCTGATAGGTCCAATATTAAAATGCATGTAACTTCTAAACTAACTAATGGATTTCATTCAAAATTGACACAACAATAGGTTATAGTATTTCAGATTATTTCTGACCAATACATGTATGTCATTGTTGCCAACATGAATTTACGCGCGCTGTTAAATCCAATGTTTAACCTCATGTAACGTCCATGCTATCCATTGGACTTCTACCAAATTTTGTATTCTGTACCTTAAGAGATGGAACTAAGAACATATTCAGTCACCAGGGCTGCCAACTGTAGTTCTCTATTAGGCTACATTATGCCAGGTGTACAGTATTTCGAACTAATTAGAAATGTCGATATTACCAACTTAATTTCGTCATTATTCAAGATAGATCCATATAGATTAATCATGGGCATGAATGTTAAATTTTAAGAAATAATTCTACTAGGTCTTTTTCAGTTTCTTTAAACCATGTGGGTTTGTTTGTGATTACGGGAAAAATCAAGGATTTGTTTGGTTAATCTATTAGAGTTCATTCTGTGAAGATGAAGTGTATCCTGCTTTTTCGTAAAGTATCTGAGAGTTATTCAATTTTCTTGTAGAGTGTCTCATTATTGATGTGTATTGTCTTGATAACGTTGATTGGACTAAATTGTTTGGCATTTTGAAAATAATTGGAATAAATTACAGGGATAGGAGTGTGATATACAATCTATACAGAAACCAGACAGCAGTCATTCGAGCTGATGGACATGAGAGAAAAGCTGGTATTCAGAAAGGTGTAAGGCAAGGCTGCAACTTATCACCCATACTTTTCAATCTTTACATTGAACAAGCAATGAAGGAAATTAGAGAGAAATTTAAAGTGGGAGTGAAGATTCAAGGAGAAATAATTTCAACTCTGAGATTTGCAGATGACATCGTCATCTTGGCCAACAAGCCTGAGGATTTGAATGAGTTTTTGAATGGTATGGACTCCGTCTTACGGAATGAATACATGATGAAAATTAATAAATGCAAAACAAAAATATTGGAAGGCAACCGCAATAAATCAGAAACGTCTACGGACATCAAATTGACAGGGGAAAAACTAAAGGAAATAGGAGACTTCTGTTACTTAGGAAGCAAAATAACCAGTGATGGACAAAGCAAAGAGGATATAAAAGTAGGTTGGCTCAGGCAAGGAAAGGATTTCTACAGAAAAGTATTCTGTTGACATAGAATATAGATTTAGGTATTAGGAAGACATTTTTGAAAACCATTGTCTGGAGCGTGGCACTCTATGGAAGTGAAACTTAGACTATTGGTGCAGCAGAAAAGAGGAGAATTGAAGCGTTTGAAATGTGGTGTTACAGGAGATAGATGAAGATCAGATGGGTTACAAACGAAGAGTTATTAAGACGATTGAAAGAGGAGCGATGTTTCTGGCGACTGCTAATGAAGAGAAGAGATAGGTTGGTAGGACACATACTAAGACACCCAAGAATAGCAAGCTTAGTTATGGAAGGAAGGCTCGAGGACAAGAACTGTAGGGGTAGACCTAGGTTAGAGTATGTTAAACATATTGCCTCGGATGTAGGGTGTTGTAGCTATGTAGAGATGAAACGATTAGCTCAGGACAGGGAGGCATGGAGAGCTGCATAAAACCAGTCAAAAGACTGAAGACTCAAACAACAACATTATCTTACTGTCCTGAAATTTTGGTCCTATGATTTCTCTTCAAATGTTCCTCTCCTTTAATTCGAGTTTCTCCATCTGACCATTGAATTTCATGTTTTGGGTTTCTGCTATGTACAGTGCTTCTGGTTTAATCACTGTCTTGTAATTATTGTTATGAATCGAATTTCGCCAAATAACCGACAAACTTGTTCTCACCTTGATTATCAAAGCTTTATTGTCGGTTATTTGGCGAAATTGGATTCATAACAATAATTATCTACACACTGGCGATTTTAAATTCATTAAACTAACTGTTAGTTGGAAGGCCATTTCAAGTTTATTTTTCCTGAATTCCTTTATTTTCCATTCTCCAGCTAATCCATTCTCCGAGATACGGTATTTGAATTATTTTACTATTTCAATGTTTTGTTCTCGGACTTTGAAGGGGGCGAGGCGGCGCAGCGGTCAAGCTGTTGACCTCTCACCAAGGTGGACTGGGCTTGATTCTCGGTCAATGCATGTGAGATTTTCGAATTGAAATACGATGCCCTGTGGTTCGGATTCCACGTAAAAAGGAGGTCCCGTGGCTCATAATCACAAAATTCACGGTCACGTAAAACTACAATCTTCCTTCCTTCCTTCCTTCTTGGACTTTAAGGTATTTCCGCGGGTATTTGATATTTGTCATTATTTTGGTTAATTCGGAGGAGATATGAAGACGTCTCTGCAGTTCAAAGATTTTCTCCCTTGCTTCCTCTATTGTTTTAGCAAACAAGGCAAAAGCAATACAATTGACTTGAGGTGGTTTTTGCAACCCAGTCTTATTTCACTCTTTATATTTGTGTTCCTTTCTCTGACCACTTTCTCAAGCGCACAGTTGAACTATAACTGTCTTCATTAAATAAACCAGTATTAAATGATGTAAAGAACCAGAAGTACACAATTACATTTGTAGTGCTACGTACTAACAGCTACTCAACGATCTGCCAGTACCTCTTGGTGCATTCTTGGAATACACGGTACCAGAGATTATAATTTTCAATGCTTTTGCATGTTCTTTCCTTCCTCTTTGTCAAACACCAACAGTGATCTTCTGTTTTCTCGTAGGGGTTCAGGTCGCTTATATTTTGTATGAGTCTGTTCCAGATATATATTCAATGACCCAACTAACGTCATATAGCAGCGAATATCTGAAGCTCCTCAATTCTTCCTGGTGCTAGAGGACTTACTTATCCATTTGGCCACCAGATCCTGTTACCATCGCCAGCTATTTTCTCCTTGAGCAAGAGGACTACGTCTACTTCTTTACTCACCATGCTGCGCTAGTATCATCTGTTATCAACTCTTTGAAGACCAGCTCACCAAGAGAAGATCATTTTTTGTTATAACATTGGCAATGTTTATATGTTCTCCTTTTGTTTCCTACCCCCCACTCTTTTTCCCTTCCTTGGACCCTCCGTGCTCCGTTGAGCAGGTCTCACTTCTCAGTCGGCAGTTGACTCGATCAGTCAAAGCTCCTCTCGAGCTAGCCTCCTCAAACCAAGAGGCACACTCTCTTCTACGCCATGTTGGCAAAGTAGTTATCGTCATCCAACGGAACTTCGCCTTCAATATGAAATCAAGATAAGTACCATTTTAAAGGTTTTAACCTCATCTTCATCAATTTTATCTACATGCTTTTATTGATTATTTTATAGACAGCGTGAGATTACTTGTGGGGCGGTAATCATTCTTCGCGGGATTTGCCATGTTGAGCTTTTGCTTGTATAAGCCAACTTTACTAAAAAAGAGCTTTCTTAAGCTGTTCAAATGAGAAATCCTCTCACTACGTGGGATATTATCTAATACCCGCTGTCTATAAATTATAAAGCTAGTTCCTCCGCTGGATTAACATTGACTCCATTCTTCTATAAAGATCGTTCTGGAACTTTCCAGATCTGGTACTCTATCTGCGAGGCTTGCCGTCAGGTATTTTTCACTCACTTGTGAAAATACTAGTTAAAATGAGGAATCTTCCTTAAATTACTGCAATAGCTAACTTTCGTCCACCGTTGGGATGTTCTATGGCGCATTTAACTGTAATACACCATTTTCTCCAGCAATAGACTCTCGCCTACCTAGTGCAACCAGTTCTTTTCAGCATTGTAAAAACTTTCTTTCTCATGAACTTTCGAGTTTCTACAGTGAACTTTGCATCAATCTTTACAGACTATAGTGATAATCAGGGCTTGTTCCACTTTTCTACCGCGTCGCGATCGTCCGTTTATATTAAATACGGCCATGAACATTTTATCCTCCATCCCTATTTCTCTTTCCTAAACCTCTTACTAACAATCTGTAATAAACTTTTAAATTTAGGTCTGTTTCAATAAGGTGTCACTTACGAAGTGCCCTTCCAACTTTGCTAGTTTAACATTAATTAAATTCTGTATAATTACGTGTGTGACACACGATTCAAATTCACATTGTTCCTTTCCTAAAATCAGGGAAAACAATTCCTTAAACTCTTGAGCGAGTCATGTTCAGGTTTCACGAAATGGAAACTGTCCCATTTGGCTAGTGATTCCTGCTCAAACTTGGGAAGTCTATAGAACTTTCCTTTTAACTTTCTTCAGGTTTCACAGTAAGTGACCTGCCCTCTTTCGTATAATTCTCATATAGTAATTCTGTATAAATATAAGACGTTGTAGGAACTTCTATCTTATTTTTTGTGTTTTTATTATTGTTATTTTCGAAGTTGTCACTTTCTCTAGAACATTCTCTCAAGAATTTATTAAGGTGCACTCTTTGTACTCCAATTCACGTTCAAACTTTAATTACTTCATTGTTTATTTGTTTAAATCTTATAAAGATTTTAGAAACATGTAAGGTTTGAAACCTTGTAAATTGTCAATTGCCTGGAGCAAACGTTTAATGTTGAGAGGTCTGCGACCCCATTTGTTAAACAATTTAAATGAACTATGTTTGTCAAAATTATATTACATGCTTGTTAATTTCCTCAAACTTCTTTGCATTGTTTAATAAATTAAATATTTGTTTTTGGATTCATCATTTCTCTGATACTACAGTTAGACAAGATCCTGGCTTTCCTAGCTCTTCCTAGGTTTATGCCCTCGTTCTTACTCAATAAAGCTTTTACTATTTGTCTGGCCAGACCACCACCCTTCCCTATAGTACTTTTATGCATGCTTGGGAGGAAACACACTAAAGCCTTTCTTTGGCAAACCGCCCAAGTCTTAGCTGCGGTTCCCGTCAGCTTCGACCAAGCTCGCACCTACTTTAGCTATCAGAGAGTTAATTTGCAGTTGCAACCGCTTCTAAATGTATTGAAAGTCAAATTCATAACTTTTGTGGGACTCTCCTCCCATTTTCTATCATTTTTCTCCAATCCAAAATCTATTTCCTTCTCTTAATCATCTTCCCTTGGTGGGTGGGTTATTCCTCAGCCAATAAACTACCCAAAATTTGGTCCCAGAAACCCGGGAGAGTCCATTTGTTATTTTTCTGTTTGACGATACTCTGCAAATTATTAATATCTGTGTTGAATTTTTCAGCTATAACTACATCATGCAAAGCCTGTGAACGGGAAAGAGGCCGCTCCTGTCTCCTTTGGGGTGTCCTGTTCTTTCTACTCATTTGCTGCTGCAAACTTGACAGCATCTCCAAGGTTCTACAGTTTCGTGAGTTGTATTTCAATTTATTCTCTTTATCATGGCTCCTACTGAAAAAGATGAAACTCTCATTGCCAGACGTTCTTCCTATAAAGGGCAACTCACTAGATTCAGAAATTTCGTCAACAAATTAGATCCCGCCGAGTGTGATTTAGACATCCTAACACATCGCCTTAAGTTGTACGAACGGTCTTATGATTATTATGATCAAATTCAAACCGAGATTGAATCCGCTTGCCCAGAACTTCAATCGGATCGGGACGAGGTCGAACCCTTGTACTTTGAAGGGATTGCAAAGGCCCACCAACTGATCCGCAATATCTCAGAACCGGACACTAGGGTCATCAATCCGGCCCAGTTTGCACCCGCTTCAGTTCACGAGAACAAACCGAATCCGTTACTTCCTAAGATAAGCCTACCGCACTTCTCAGGCAAGGAAGGTGAATGGTATTCTTTTTACGAACTTTACTGCTCCCTAATTCATGAAAATACTGAGATCCCAGACATTCATAAGTTCTACTTCCTCCGTACCTCTTTGGAATGTGAGGCCTTAGCCTTAGTGGAGTCACTGCCTTTAAGCGCAGACAACTACCACATCGCCTTTAATCTCCTTAAAGAGAGATATGGCAATTTACGTTTGAGTGTAGCTCGCCACATACGCTGTCTCTTCAACCTACCAGCCGTCAAACCTAATGACGTCACCTCTTTAAGAGACCTCTTAGACTCTATACAGTTGAATGTCAGAGCATTATACCAACTCAAGCAGCCTGTCCAAACATGGGACACCATACTCATTCATCTGGCTACATCAAGATTCGATTTTTCAACTTTAAAATCCTGGGAAATTGAACTCGCTCGCAAGGAAGAATTTTCCTTCGAACACTTAATCTCGTTTCTTAACAGCCGATGCCAAGTCCTTACAGCACTCGCATTTCAGTGCGAAAAGGTCGAAACGAATCATCAGTCTCACATTTTTGAGAAAAACCTTGCTTTTTTCAAAGGGACATCAGCCCCCATCTGTCGAGAACAAGCAAACCCGTTCTGCCTCTTTCAATCATGCAAGAGAACATATCAGGCCGCTCAACAAATCGTTAAAATGCACGCTCTGTAAAAAGCTTCACACATTGTATTCGTGCAAATCCTTTAAAGAATTGTCTGTTGAAGACAGAAGGAAGTTTGTCTTCAATAGCAAACATTGTTTCAATTGCTTGTCACCTAAGCATTCTTCTTCAAATTGCACGTCATCCAATCTCTGTTTTCATTGCAAAAAACCGCATCATTCTTTATTGCACGTTCATGATAAATCGAGGTCATCAGCACCCGCCTCTTCAAGCTCCTTGCAGAGCCGCTCCGAACAAACTAATGCTTCTTCCTGCATTTCTAACGCCGAAACTTTTCATAGTGCGCAAACCCTTTTGACCACTGTACAATTCGAAACCCAAGATAAATTTGGAAATTGGTTTAGAACCCGTGGTCTTCTCGATTCCGCTTCAACTCATAATTTTGTTTCGCAATCGTTGATTAAAAAGCTAGGTCTTTCGTCATCGCCTACTTCTATCAATGTGACCGGCATTGACAATTTGAAAACTCAAGTCTTGCAGTCTTCAAAATTGAAAATCAGAGACGTTTGCCAAAGAAACACCAATCTTAATTTAAACTGTCTCATTCTTACCAGTATTGGCAAAGACACTCCTAGCAGCTGTATTAATACCTCCTGTTTAAAGATTCCTTCGCACTTAAGGTTAGCCGATCCTCAGTTTAATGCTCAAGGTCCCATTGATGTACTTTTCAGTGCCAATGTTTTTTGGAAGTGCCTTCGCAAACAAACACGCAAGTTATCTTCAACCGTGGTCGCTAGAGACACCGATTTTGGTTGGGTTATAACTGGTGAAATTCAATATCCCAGTGTTCAAACCAAAGCGCAATGTCATTTCGTTACAGCTGACATAAATCCCATTTCTGAAAAAGAGAACGCTCATGTTTCAGATCTCAATATTTTTGAAAAACACTTGCCGAAACGATGTCTTATCGTGAACAACTGCGCTACCTCTGTAAGTTGTTTAAATGGTTTTTCTTTCTTCCCGCACAAGATAGCAATTCAAGTTCGCCTTGCTTTGTGTTACTTCGTTTACCTTCTCATGTCATTTTTATAGCAGGTAATTGCTTAAACTCTTTCTCGAAAACTATCTTCCCCTTGTGTAAAACCATGGCTATCAGTCTCTATCACTTCGCTGTAAGCTATGTTTCACTTCTTTCGTTATTTAGAAGGATGGCCACGGCCGGCTCCTCCCCCCTTCCTCACAATTGGAAGCCGCTTTTGAAACCGCTTGAAAATCTGAATTCTATAGCATCTAGAATAATTATTCTTATGCATAACTTCCTTCTCAATGTCCCGGCTTCTCTTCCTATTTCGGAAGAATCAAGCTTTTTCCTGTCGAAAATTGTCGGATTCCGTGATCCGCTCAATTATGCGAAATTGATTTCCTACTCTGTTTCATACGGCTTTAAATTGTTTGTTCACGTCCAAGTTACGATTGACTGCATGCCGTCCAACCTGAATATCTGCTTTAAGTCACAGCTGATTCAACAAGTGTTGTTTGTTTATTCCGAACTGCTTGTTTTTCAAACTTGTTTGTATACAAGCCCGAGGAAGGTCAAGTCACTGTTTATTTCCTGTACGCTTGCTAAAGGTCAAAGCAAGTTTCTCTTATCTCAACTCTGGCTGATTGCCAACCATTGTCTGGCGAGTCGCTACTGCAAGTACAGAAGCCGTTCACCTACTTCCCAAAATAAACTTGTTCCAGTTAAGGACTCTTTCAGCTATTTATATGCCTTATCTCGTTGTACTATGTGTGTCAAGGCCGCGCTTGCCTGTGTCTTCCACTTACTCATGCTCGTATTCTATAATTGCTTCGATCCTTGTTTCAAAACTTCGTTGCGTATTTCTCACGCGCTTATGTATTGCACTCTGCTCACATATTTTGAAATCTTATTGTTCATTAATGAACAAACTGGTTTTTTCTCGTCGTCACATTCGATGTGTTTTTGCATTTATACTTGTTATGTCACGTTTCTCGCTGACTTAAGTATTTTTCTGAGTAACCCCTTTGATACTTATTATGACTTAAGGTCATTGTTTATGGCTACTAGGTTGTTACCTATGGCGTTCTTGCTTTCTACTCGCATAGTTTCTTTGTTTATTTGGTATATTCTTGTCCTGAATAGATGTACTTGTTTCTATACGCTTTGTTTAAACTTGTTAATTCTCCTTTTGCATTGTATCGCAATCTTTACTAGTGCCTTATTTCCCTCAGCTTCTAGTTATTTTGTGATGGAAGATGTCGTTAATTCTCGCCTTTTAACTCCGCTTTCTAATGACCCTGATGACCTCCTTCCACTTACACCTGGTCGCTTCCTTACACGCACTTCTCTCTCTGCCCATCTTCCCCTTCCTAATTCTTTCAGGGATTCTGATTTATCTATTGTTTGGTGTAAACTTGAAGCCCTCCGTAATTCTTTTTGGAAGAGATGGAACTTGGAATATTTAACTTCCTTGCAACGGAGGCAGAAGTGGTTTCTTTCCAGTCACGACATTAAAGTGGGGGACTTGGTCTTAGTTAGGGATGTTTCACCCCCCCTAGTCTGGCCTGTTGGAAGAGTGACTGAGTGTTATCCTAGAAGAGATGGGAGAGTCAGGGTAGTCAGAGTTTTGACCACTAATGGTCAGATCACAAGACTACTTCTCCGCAATTGCTTATTACCTTTAAATGTTTACTTGTTTTTCTTGTTCCCTGTTGGTGTTTACCCCTCCCAGTATGGTGCATTCTTGGAATACACGGTACCAGAGATTATAATTTTCAATGCTTTTGCATGTTCTTTCCTTCCTCTTTGTCAAACACCAACAGTGATCTTCTGTTTTCTCTTAGGGGTCCAGGTCGCTTATATTTTGTATGAGTCTGTTCCAGATATATATTCAATGACCCAACTAACGTCATACAGCAGCGAATATCTGAAGCTCCTCAATTCTTCCTGGTGCTAGAGGACTTACTTATCCATTTGGCCACCAGATCCTGTTACCATCGCCAGCTATTTTCTCCTTGAGCAAGAGGACTACGTCTACTTCTTTACTCACCATGCTGCGCTAGTATCATCTGTTATCAACTCTTTGAAGACCAGCTCACCAAGAGAAGATCATTTTTTGTTATAACATTGGCAATGTTTATATGTTCTCCTTTTGTTTCCTACCCCCCACTCTTTTTCCCTTCCTTGGACCCTCCGTGCTCCGTTGAGCAGGTCTCACTTCTCAGTCGGCAGTTGACTCGATCAGTCAAAGCTCCTCTCGAGCTAGCCTCCTCAAACCAAGAGGCACACTCTCTTCTACGCCATGTTGGCAAAGTAGTTATCGTCATCCAACGGAACTTCGCCTTCAATATGAAATCAAGATAAGTACCATTTTAAAGGTTTTAACCTCATCTTCATCAATTTTATCTACATGCTTTTATTGATTATTTTATAGACAGCGTGAGATTACTTGTGGGGCGGTAATCATTCTTCGCGGGATTTGCCATGTTGAGCTTTTGCTTGTATAAGCCAACTTTACTAAAAAAGAGCTTTCTTAAGCTGTTCAAATGAGAAATCCTCTCACTACGTGGGATATTATCTAATGCCCGCTGTCTATAAATTATAAAGCTAGTTCCTCCGCTGGATTAACTTTGACTCCATTCTTCTATAAAGATCGTTCTGGAACTTTCCAGATCTGGTACGCTATCTGCGAGGCTTGCCGTCAGGTATTTTTCACTCACTTGTGAAAATACTAGTTAAAATGAGGAATCTTCCTTAAATTACTGCAATAGCTAACTTTCGTCCACCGTTGGGATGTTCTATGGCGCATTTAACTGTAATACACCATTTTCTCCAGCAATAGACTCTCGCCTACCTAGTGCAACCAGTTCTTTTCAGCATTGTAAAAACTTTCTTTCTCATGAACTTTCGAGTTTCTACAGTGAACTTTGCATCAATCTTTACAGACTATAGTGCTAATCAGTGCTTGTTCCACTTTTCTACCGCGTCGCGATCGTCCGTTTATATTAAATACGGCCATGAACATTTTATCCTCCATCCCTATTTCTCTTTCCTAAACCTCTTACTAACAATCTGTAATAAACTTTTAAATTTAGGTCTGTTTCAATAAGGTGTCACTTACGAAGTGCCCTTCCAACTTTGCTAGTTTAACATTAATTAAATTCTGTATAATTACGTGTGTGACACACGATTCAAATTCACATTGTTCCTTTCCTATAATCAGGGAAAACAATTCCTTAAACTCTTGAGCGAGTCATGTTCAGGTTTCACGAAATGGAAACTGTCCCATTTGGCTAGTGATTCCTGCTCAAACTTGGGAAGTCTATAGAACTTTCCTTTTAACTTTCTTCAGGTTTCACAGTAAGTGACCTGCCCTCTTTCGTATAATTCTCATATAGTAATCTATATATATAAAAATCAATCTTACGTGATAGTTTGTCTGTGGGTGTGTGTGTATGTCTCCTATGCATTCATATACCACTCAAGCGATTGCGATGAAACTTGGGTGAGATGTTGAGTACACTCTAAGGAAGGTTTCTGACTTAGTAAATCCATTTTACAATAGGTAGCGCACGCGTAGATTCAAAAAATGAGTGACGATGCGCGAAGCGTTTCAAACAAGTCCCGTATGTGTTCATATACCATTCGTCCGATAGCGATGAAACTTGGGTGAGATGTTGAGTACACTCCAAGGAAGGTTTCTGACTTAGTAAATCCATTTTACAATAGGTAGCGCACGCGTAGATTCAACAAATGAGCGACGATGCGCGAAGCATTTCAACAAAGTCCCGTATGTGTTCATATACCATTCGTCCGATAGCGATGAAACTTGGGTGAGATGTTGTGTACACTTACGTGAAGGTTTCAAAATTAGTGAATACATTTCACAGTAGATAGCGCACGAGTAGATTCAACAAATGAGCGACGACACGCAAAGCGTTTCAACAAAGTCCCGTATGCATTCATATACCATTCGTCCGATAGCTATGAAACTTGCGTAAAATGTAGTGTACACTGCAGGGAAAATTTCTGGCTTAGTACATCCACTTTACAATAGGCAGCGCACGAGAAGATTCAACAAATGAGCTACGACGCGCGAAGCATTTCAACAAAGTCACGTTTGCGTTCATATACCATTCGTCCGATAGCGATGAAACTAGGCTGAGATTTTGTACGCACGCCAGGGAAGGTTTCTAGCTTAGTAAATCCCTTTAAAAATAGGTAGAGCACGAGTAGAATCAACAAATGAGCGACGACGCGCGAAGCGTTTCAACAAAGTCCCATATAATTTCATATACCATTCATCCGATAGCGATGAAACTTGGGTGAGATGTTGTGTACACTCCAGGGAAGGTTTCTGGCTTAGTATATACATTTTACAATAGGTAGCGCACCAGTAGATTCAACAAATGAGCGATGACACGCGATGCGTTTCAACAAAGTCCCGTATAAAGTCATATACCATTCGTCTGATAGTGATAAATGTTTGGTGAATTGCTGTGTACACTCCAGGAAAGGTTTCTGGCTAAGTAAATCCATTTTACAATACGAAGCGCACGTTTATGTTCAACAAATGAGTGACTACGCGCGAAGCGTTTCGACAACGTCCCGTATACGTTCACATACCATTCATCTGATTGCGATGAAACTTGGGTGAGATGTTGTGTACACTCCAGGGAAGGTTTCTGGCTGAGTACATCCATATTACAATATGTAGCGCAAGAGTAGAATCAACAAATGAGCGACGACACGCGAAGCGTTTCAACCAAGTCCCGTATGCATGCATGTACCATTCGTCCGTAGCTATGAAACTTGGGTGAGATGTTGTGTACACGTCATGGAAAATTTCTGGCTTAGTAAATCCCCTATACAATATGCAGCGCACAAGTTGATTCAACAAATGAGGGCCGACGCGCGAAGCGTTTCAACAAAGTCCTGTATAAGGTCATATACCATTCTGCCGTTAGCGGTGAAACTTGGGTGAAATATGGTGGACACTCCAAGGAAGGTTTCTGGCTTAGTAAATACATTTCACAGTAGGTAGCACACGAGTAGATTCGACAAATGAACGACGACACGCGGAGCGTTTCAATACAGTCCCCTATGTCTTCATATCCCATTAGTCCGATAGCGTTGAAACTTGGGTGAGATGTTGTGGACACTTACGTGACGGTTTCTAACTTAGTAAATATATTTTACAGTAGGTAGCGCACGAGTAGATTCAAAAAATGAGTGACGGAGCGCGAATCGTTTATACAAAATCAGGTATGCGTTCATATACTATTCATCCGATTGCGATGAAACATTGATCAGTTATTGTGTACCCGCCAGGGAAGGGGACTTAGTAATTCCATTTCACAATAAGTAGCGCAAGAGTAGATGCAACATATGGGTGACGACGCGCGAAGCGTTTCAACAAAATCCCCTATTGTGTTCATATAACATTCATCGATTGCGATGAAACCTTGATGAGTTATTGTGTACACGCCAGGGAAGGGCTTCGACTTAGTAATACATTTCTCAATAGGTAGCGCACGAGTAGATTCAACAAATGAGTGACAGCGCACGAATCGTTTAAACAAAAACCCCTATACATGCATATACCATTCGTCCGATTGCGATGAATCATTGATGAGTTAATGTGAACACGCCAGGGAAGGGTTTCGACTTAGTAAATCCATTTCACAATAGGGAGCGTACGAGTAGATTAAACAAATGAGTGACAGCGATGAAACTTTTGAAAGTTGTTGTGCACGCTCCCACGAATGGTTCTAAATTAGAAAATCCATTTTAGGATAGCTTAGAGGCAGTTAACATGTTGTGTATCCAAAAGCACTTCAAGAAACAGAATTTCAACGCCAACACTTTCTTTGATTGGCATTGCAACGCATGCCGGGTACAGCTTGTTCTGTATAAATATAAGAAGTTGTAGGAACTTCTATCTTATTTTTTATGTTTTTATTATTGTTATTTTCGAAGTTGTCACTTTCTCTAGAACATTCTCTCAAGAATTTCTTAAGGTGCACTCTTTGTACTCCAATTCACGTTCAAACTTTAATTACTTCATTGTTTATTTGTTTAAATCTTATAAAGATTTTAGAAACATGTAAGGTTTGAAACCTTCTAAATTGTCAATTGCCTGGAGCAAACGTTTAATGTTGAGAGGTCTGCGACCCCATTTGTTAAACAATTTAAATGAACTATGTTTGTCAAAATTATATTACATGCTTGTTAATTTCCTCAAACTTCTTTGCATTGTTTAATAAATTAAATATTTGTTTTTGGATTCATCATTTCTCTGATACTACAGTTAGACAAGATCCTGGCTTTCCTAGCTCTTCCTAGGGTTATGCCCTCGTTCTTACTCAATAATGTTTTACTATTTGTCTGGCCAGACCACCACCCTTCCCTATAGTACTTTTATGCATGCTTGGGAGGAAACACACTAAAGCCTTTCTTTGGCAAACCGCCCAAGTCTTAGCTGCGGTTCCCGTCAGCTTCGACCAAGCTCGCACCTACTTTAGCTATCAGAGAGTTAATTTGTAGTTGCAACCGCTTCTAAATGTATTGAAAGTCAAATTCATAACTTTTGAGGGACTCTCCTCCCATTTTCTATCATTTTGCTCCAATCCAAAATCTACACACATCAAAAAAAGTTTTGCATCACTTCGGTTCCAAGAGTTCCGCAATCGTTAAATACAAAGGGAATAGAGATCAACACAAACAACATTTCAGCTCGTTTTATTGCTCATGAGACCCACACATTGCATGTTGTACCATCATACAGCTAGACTTTCAGCATTTGTGGTCCAGATTGCAGTACACACCACTACCTCTAATACCCAGTAGCACGTCCTCTTGCATTGATGCATGCCTGTATTCGCCGTGGCATACTATCCACAAGTTCATCAAGACACTGTTGGTCCAAATTGTCCCACTCCTCAACGACAATTCGGCGTAAATCTCTCAGAGTGGTTGGTGGGTCAAGACGTCCATAAACAGCCCTTTTCAACATATCCCAGGCATGTTCGATAGGGTTCATGTCTGGCGAACATGCTGGCCACTGTAGTCGAGCGATGTCGTTATCTTGAAGGAACGCATTCACAAGATGTGCACGATGAGGTCGAGAATTGTCGTCCATGAAGACAAATGCCTCTCCAATATTCTGCCGATATGGTTGCACTATGGGTCGGAGGATGTCATTCAGGTATCGTAAAGCCGTTTCGGAGCCTTCCATGACCACCAGTGGCGTACGTCGGCCCCACATAATGCCACCCCAAAACATCAGGGAACCACCACCTTGCTGCACTCGCTGGACAGTGTGTCTAAGACGTTCAGCCTGACCAGGGTGCCTCCAAACACGTCTCCGACGATTGTCTGGTTGAAGGCATATGCGACACTCATCGGTGAAGAGAACGTGATGCCAATTCCGTGGGGTCCATTCAGCATGTTGTTGGGCCCATCTGTACCGCGCTGCATGGTGTCGGGGTTGCAAAGCTGGACCTCGCCATGGACGTCGGGAGTGAAGTTGCGCATCATGCAGCCTATTGCGCACAGTTTGAGTTGAAACACGACGTCCTGTGGCTGAACGAAACGCATTATTCAACATGGTGGCATTGCTGTCAGGGTTCCTCCGAGCGGCAATCCATAAGTAGCGGTCATCCACTACAGTAGTAGCCCTTGGGCGGCCTGAGCGAGGCCTGTCATCGACAGTTCCTGTATCTCTGTACCTCCTCCATGTCCGAACAACATCGCTTTGGTTCACTCTGAGACGCCTGGAAACTTCCCTTGTTGAGAGCCCTTCTTGACACAAAGTAACAATGCGGACGCGATCGAACTGCGGTATTGACCTTCTAGGCATGGTAGAACTACAGACAACATGAGCAGCGTACCTTCGTCCTGGTGGAATGACTGGAACTGATCGGCTGTCGTACCCCCTCCGTCTAATAGGCCCTGCTCATGCATGGTTGTTTACATCTTTGAGCAGTTTTAGTGACATCTATGAACAGTCAAAGGGACTGTATCTTGGATACAATATACACAGTCAACGTCTATATGCCGGAGATCTGGGAACCGAGGTGATGCAAAACCTTTTTTGATGTGTGTATTTCCTTCTCTTAATCATCTTCCCTTGGTTGGTGGGTTATTCCTCAGCCAATAAACTACCCACCTCTGCTTTCCCAGTCGATGTGGTCTGCACAGGTAGATATCATACATAATTCCCAAATTGTAATTAGCTAGTATGTAAATAATATAGCCATTTTTAAATCGCTTATCATCCCAGCACAGCTTCACCCACGGACTCTGGGAGGGATTATTCCTCTACCTTCGCGAGGACGGTTTCTGGGAGCTGAGCTTAATTTGTCAGCAGATACTGGGGATGATGACAGACCAATCGCCCAGGTGACCGCTAACTTGGGTCTAATTAAGCCTATGAAATGGCATTTTTGATCACAAATTCAATCAAAATTCAATTTTCGTTTTTTAAAATTGTAAATGGAAGCCTTGTTAGTCTGCTTCAAATTAATATATGCTTCATGTCGATATTCCACCTGTAAATAATTAAAAACTATTTTAAGAGGGCTCATGTCTAGGGAGCTTGGCTCCACAGCATCGTACTTGCAACTAAATATTCCAGAATATCAAAAAAAGGATAACAAGAAGTTCCGTGACGAACTAAAGAGCCTAGTTTTCTTAAAATTTAAGATTCATGCCAATGATTACTCTATAAGGACTTATCTAGAATAATGATGAAATTAAGTTGGTAATATCGACATTTCTAATTAGTTCGAAATATACCTGGCATAATGTAGCCTAATAGAGCACTACAGTTGGCATCTCTGGTGACTTAATATATTCTTGGTTCCATCTCTTAAGGAGCGGAATACAAAATTTTGGTTGAAGTCCAATGTTGGTTGGTTGGTTCTTAAGTTTAGGGGCTGCGACAACGCGGTCATGTACCCCGTGTACTTTGGGTGTGTGTAGAATCTGTCTGATAACCGCTGTTAATTGTGATGACTATAATAGTGTGTGTTATCTGTTTTTTAATTTAAGTACTGCAACTTAGAATTTTTCAAATAGTTCCTACTTTTGCCACCAAGCGCCACCGTCAAAGACTACTAGGCCAAGTTCAAACCTTAGCTACTAGACGCCACCGCAGTCGGCTCTTGGCAACGAACGTAGAAACCTAAGAGCGTTGTTTGCATTCTTAACCTATCCAATTTAGCTTCACACAGGTGCGATTAGTGGAAGGTTCTTTAACATGCCATAAATCTATGACACGGGGCCGCCGGCTTTACTTCCTCTCTGAAGGAAAGCATACTGAGGGATTTTTAACGCTCTTAAAAAATCCGACGGCTTCGGCCGGGTTTGAACCCGCTATCTTGGGCATAGAAGCTCAGCATGTTACCGACTACGCCACCGAAGCATGTGTTGGACCAGAAATAATCTGAAATATTATGATCTATTGTTGTGCCAATTTTGGATGAAATCCATTTGTTAGTATAGAAGTTAATGGTATTTTAAAATTAGACATATCAGCAGGCTAAGAATCATGTTGGCAGTACTGACGTATAATAGTTTCTCCAAATTAATCTAGAATGTCAGGTACTATACGTGCGCAAAGTTTAGAGCTGTTGGCTTGCATACTTTCTGATATATTGATATTAGGGTAAAAATAGAGACAGCATTTATTAACAGTTGGTAGCCCTGGTGGCTCTTAAGAATACGCTCAGTCATATCTGTTTATGTACACATAGTACATACGAAATTTGGTTGAAATCCAATTGACAGTGTAGAAGTTATATGCATTTAAAAATTGAACCTATCAATAGGCTTAGAATCATTTTGGCAACACTGTCATCTATGGTCTCCTAAATATTAAACTGAAGTATGATTATCTACGAGTATATGTGTGCCAATTTTGGAATAGTTCCCATTGTAACCTGTTTTTGTAGGGTTTTACGCCACTGACATAAGTCAGATGGACATCATTAATGTTTGTGTAAACGCGGCAATTATTTGGCCTAGTTAATTTAATTTAATATTATTATTAATGTCGTATTTTATTTTGGAGCTTTTTAAATTGCATAACGCGTACATATAAGTTTTCTATCTTGTCATAATAGAAAACACTCTCAATCGGATTATTCCGATAGACATTACCCTGTAAATTATTTGATTGAGGAGAGTTAGGACTTTCATTATTCAGTTAGGGCATATGAGAGTTGTGCGTCATCCGAAACTACAGAGTAAGGAACAAAGGGATGTTGAAATCGGCGAGGGAACACTTTAAACTTGGAAAACGTTGTATGAACAGCGATGTCGTGTTAAACGGAAATTGTGAAGGGACGCGGCCTCTCCGGGGCAATGAACCTTTTGGCGCGAAGAGCGCGTGGAGTGTCACAGCCAATCATGTGGAGAGCGGGCCTACCCGGGTTAGTTCGAACCTATGAAGACGCACGCGGATTGGTCAAGCCGGTGAGAGGAGAAACTGGAAGTGGGTTCCTGGAAGGGGAAGTTGGACTGACCCATATAGTGTTCGCGCGCCAAGAAGCGAAGACTAGGCCTATTCTTGTTACAATTTTGTACCTAGCGGACAAACATTTCTTACGTTCCATGGTGAACATCGTCAAATCTGATATACTCTACTGACCAATCGTCATGGGTATTGCACGTGCTGTAGTGTCTTGGCATGCCGTGTATTGTGGCTCTAGGATTTAGATCCGCCACTAAAACAGTATATAACTTCAATTAAATTCGCAACGCATCAACCAACGCAGAAGATGACGCCGATCAACATTCAACAATATTCTCAACAGAATCAACTAGCACGTGGGAGAACGCTTCTCCAAAGTTGAGCGGTAATGGCATAAACGCACTCTCTCTATTTTGTTTATTTTCACCGTTAATTCTGTAAATTCAAGCTTGTACATAATCGTAAATTCTGTACATTTATCCGACCTCCATTTCAAATACTTTGCTCGTGGTAATGATACATTCTTCGTGCTCCATTGTTATTATTATTATTATTCAAATTACCACTGACAGTTTTTTTTCTGACTAATTAATTAATTTGTTAAAAAATGCAATCTTTGATTCCAGTAGGTAGCATTAGATATAAAACAACTTCCTTCTCCCAATGCAAATGTTATCTGGGTTAATGATTCCATCATATCACGGTCTGAGTGTGAAGAGTTATACATGCGTTCTACGCAAGCTAGGGGTTGATAAATATAAATTTAGGTTTCAACTTTATGTTGATGCCTGGGCACCCATTCAATCAATCAATCTTAGTCAGAGTAGTTGTAGGTAAGCACCCGTCAGGGAAGCCGTTACACCATGTATACCTTCCAAGATATCTAACATGGAGCTCAAATTACAATTGCGCTTTTTCAGCAGTTGGTAGCACTGACATAATTTTCAAGTATGGCAATGAGATGTTCCGGGATAGATCTTTACTCATACCAAATTTGGGTTCGATTGCTGCTGCCAGACAGACAGACAGAAGGACAGACAGACACACATTTTTCCGGATTGATCTCATAAGTCTACTTTTTACTCATTTTTGAAAATTGTGAAAAGTAGGCTAACAATCATGAAAAGGACATATAATATTAGTTAGGTGCAAGTGTAGGATTCAGATTCATCACTCCAGAAGAAATGCCGTTTTCTATATATGCTTTTAATAGTTTGTTTGGTCATAATATCCCAAATGTCTATTTTCATTTACGTTATTCTCAGAATTAAAATCTTTAACATCTTATGCCTTTCAAAGTAACAAAATCAACACTAAAACTTGACATAGGAATATTATTGATACATCAACTTAAAGTTAATGAATAAAGGAATGCTGTGAACTGGAGATTTTTTAATTCTTTGAAAACTTGAGCCACTACCTCCATCCCAATTCGCGCCTCAATTAGAGATGCAGACATCACAATAACACAGGTTATCAGTTGTCAGTAAATAAACAAATAAGTAAAAATAAATAAATAAATACCCATATACATGTTCACCCAGGTAGCCTACACGAGGATTACGATGTCCGAGCCCTTAAATGAAACAAAAATAACAAGATGGCTTTCACGGCCAGTGAATTAAAACTCAGCAATTCTTCTAGGTTTTTGCCGTTTCTTGTGTGGGGTTTCGCCTAGGACACGAAGCTGGCTCATCGGCGGGCTCTTGGTGTCCCCGCCCGGACCCCGACAGGAGTATCGAACTTCGCGATACCTCCCTTTATATAGAGTGCAACTGCACTCCTTGACTGCGAGAACCAAAAGCTCAAGCAGCCTCAACCTCCCTATGAAGGCTTCCAAAAAGTTGGTATATTGGCTTACACGGCCGGTGAATTAAAACTCAGCAATTCTTCTAGGTTTGTGCCGCGTCTTGTGTGGGGTTTCGCCTAGGACACCAAGTTGGCTCATCGTCGGGCTCTTGTTGTCCCCGCCCGGACCCCCACAGGAGTATCGAACTGCGCGATACTTCCCTTTATATAGAGTGCAACTGCACTCCTTGACTGCGAGAACCAAAAGCTCAAGCAGCTTCAACCTCTCTATGAAGGCTTCCAAAAAATGGTATATTGGCTTTCACGGCCGGTGAATTAAAACTCAGCAATTCTTCTAGGTTTGTGCCGCGTCTTGTGTGGGGTTTCGCCTAGGACACCAAGTTGGCTCATCGGCGGGCTCTTGTTGTCCCCGCCCGGACCCCCACAGGAGTATCGAACTGCGCGATACTTCCCTTTATATAGAGTGCAACTGCACTCCTTGACTGCGAGAACCAAAAGCTCAAGCAGCCTCAACCTCTCTATGAAGGCTTCCAAAAAGATGGTATATTGGCTTTCACGGACCCACACAAGACACGGCAAAAACCTAAAAGAATTGCTGAGTTTTAAAAACAAGATGTTCAGCAAAGAACATATAGCCTACTTTCTCCTAAATGTATGGGTATATTTATAACTCTTTGTCCTCATCCCTAAATCCTCTACCACCATGTAGTGTTTGTTTTCTTTTAGATTGATAATTAGCCAATAAATGTCAAAATCAATATTATATACTGTACCCGATACCTACTTTAGGCTATCGGCTACGCCAGCAGACATTAAGCTGTAGTTGAGGTTTTGGAAGCAATAAGAAAAGATAGCGCATCGATCGCGTCAAGAAGAAAGCCAAGATGACGTAGGAGGTCTAGAATCGAGGAGGCATTGAAATCTGTGAGAAGATAGAATTATGAATGGAGATGTGAAGCTTTATTGAAACATATATGGAATTATAACAAATTAAACATCTTAGAAGAGGATATATAACATGCATTATATGTGGAAATGATTTTATGGAAGTAAGTTATTTTATAACAGAACAGCCGAGAGGATTCGGGTTCGAGACTATGTTCATGACGTTGGAGCGCAGTGGTGGGGGAACAAGCCACGTGCCGCGCGGAGCACATAAGCCGAAACACAGCGCTAGCAAGTCAGTTGAGCCCAGGAAGACGGGCAGTTCAGAGCAGCTCTATAGCACAGCGAGACGGGCATTGAAGGTCACGCAGCATACAGAAACTGTCACGGCAAAAGTGTAGGTGACAGTGCTTGCATCGCCGAGCAGCCAAGGCCGAGGGGGTCGTTGATCCAGGCGGGCTGGCCGAGGAGACAATTGTAGACAGCCGGGGTATTTCAAAACCACACTGCTCGTATTTGAAGACTTTATTTCAAACTTCATTTCGACGCTGTTCAAACACAGGCTTTTACGAATAACCTTATAACCATGCTGTTATATAACACATTCAAAGCGACTTTTACTATTCCAAGTAAACTGAATGTTTAGCATAGGCTCTGATGAACATTATATCGTGCATTTATAAGAATTTTATCTTATACAATTTTCATGAGTTACCTATTACGAACAGATACAGGGTGTATCGTAATCTTGAACACTATCAAGTAAAATTTTATTTTACTCAAGTGGGACTTTGCAGTAAGTTGAGATTGGACTTGCAATACTCAAACTCAACATTTAAAGGAACAGTGGCGTATATTAGAAGAGGAGTAAGGGGGTCCGCTGTTTCCATGAACTTTTCGAGAAGGAGTTGGACAATATCCGCTATGGGTAACCCGAGGTTCAACATGACCGAGTAAACGTGAATAGAGACAAGATGGCACCACAGAGCGATGGATTCGATTCCTGACGAGAGGAGTCCAACAGCTGATTCGCTTGGGATTTCGAAGGAAATCGTCATTTCATGGATGAAATGATATTCACGCCGATCATACGAGAAATTCTTATGTAGGGAAAATCGACGATCTTGGAAATTATATTACAACTGATAATGAAAGGTATTGTAAGAGTTCTAACTACCTGATACGATTATTTTCATGAATACTGGGCACACATGTATATTTTTCTAATAGGAGTGATATGATTATTAAGACATGGTTTGAATTTATATACTTCGAATTTGCTAGAATATGGAGTGACCATATGATATGGCAGGCATCATTATACGAAATTCTCACCGTTGTTTGGCTTTATTAAGCAGATGTTTGGTCTTTTAGACATTTTTCCAGCTAGGATATTTTTCATGAATAGTTTTTTTTTGTGTAACGAGTATTTCGAACTCGTGATCTGCAATTGATTATCAGAAATTACTTCGTCAGTTCATTGCATACTAGCGAGTGTGTATTATTCATCAGTATGGATTTTTTCCATTGGATTGTTTGGAGATGTTAAGAAGTTATTCACTTTAGTGAATGAACGTCGCTTTTATATGACAACTAGAAACTTGTTGATTCCTTTCTGGTACATTCATTCATACAGCCTACGAGATGGGGTCCTTCGTATTTATACGATTGTATGGTGGTACTCACCTTACCCATCGTTCAGGGAACTATCATCCAAGTCGACGGGGCGAGGTCTTTCGTATTTATACGACTGTACGGTGGTTACACATCTTACTTGCCATTGAGGGACTCATTTTTATCATCCGAGTGTACACGAGATGTAAGTGAATCTAACAAGGAACTACTAGTCACATATCAGTCGAAATTTTGTTAAATAAAGTAACGATAAATGTCAACAGGATTGCATTTCGTAATTCTTGTTTGCCAATCCAATATTTTGTTGCTATACTCTTTTGAGAGTAATTTCAGTTTAACAGCTGTTACAGCTGATGCTTTGATGATTTTTATAATTGTGTTTGATACCTTTGAGAAGGATTTAAAGTAATTGAATCTTGTGAGATTAATCATTAATGGTCATAATTATTTTAAGGTAGATCAGTATTGCAGATTTTGATATGAGAGATTATAGCACATTGGTGTTTTTCTGCGATGTGAATTTATGAAGAATTTGTAAAAGAGAATTTATGCTATTTGAAAGCAGATCTTAAATTACTGAAGTAATATTTTTCCAATTGTTTAAGAAATTGTCTAGACGTGATCAGATTAATTACAGTTATTGGAGATTGTGTGCGTTGATAATTTGAAGCCAGTTATATATTTTTTGTAGATCATGCAACATGGTTAAATGGAGTTTGT
Organism: Meconema thalassinum; assembly: GCA_946902985.2. Taxonomy (NCBI): domain Eukaryota; kingdom Metazoa; phylum Arthropoda; class Insecta; order Orthoptera; family Tettigoniidae; genus Meconema; species Meconema thalassinum. The sequence continues at coordinate 887,377,255 of OX336390.1, forward strand.
GATAGGCATTTTGTGGAAGTTGCCAAGTGATAGTAGCAATGTTGCTAATGTATTTTGAAGCAGACATGAGGTCGTCGTACCCAGTCTAGCGTATTTGTTGAGATTCATGCTGTATGTGCTGAATATTTATGGAATTTTTGGAGTAATTCTTATATTCAAATGTGAAATTTGAAATATTGAAGAAATATAATGTCGTTGTGGATAGTTAGATCCAACGTGATGTCGTGGAGACAATAATATTTTTTGGCATGATAAATTAAATACGAGATATAACTTGGAAGTGATAAAACTGTAAGACAACCTTCTATAAACCATATTAAACAATTTGTTAGGAAATTAAACAAATAAATGAAGTTGATAATACAAGATTTTCTGAAAATAATAATTAACGAAATAATAATCTGAGATTTAAGCATATTAACGATCTGACCTAATGAAATAAAAATCAGAATGACTAGATAAAATAATGAAAAACTAAATAACCAGATGATTGAAATTTAAATAAGTTGATAAATTAAATTTTGAAATAAATCGATGAATTAAATAAAGTGGATGAATTAAAGATTGATAAAATAAACTGATTGAAATAAATTAATAGACGATTGTAATGATAATGAATAACTGAATTAGAAGGTGATAATTAATTAAAGAAGCTTTTGATTAATGAATTTATATGGAATTAAATAAATTTAATTGAGAAATAATTGGAAGGAATTGCAACTTGAGTTGAGAATTTAAATGATGTAATGGTGATGAATTAACGATTCTGACAGGAATATTTAGAATTTTGAAGTGAGAATTAATGTGAGAAATATTTAATTTTGATAATAACGATGATGATGACCAATGATAATTTGAATTTTCAGTAATTCACAGATAAGTGATTGAATGACGATGTAAATAGTGTAAATTAATTATTCAATGTTTAGGAACTTTTGATTAACATGTTCTATGTTCAAATTATACCATGCAAACCATAATTTATGTGATATTTAATATGAGTGATTATTATATGTGTATGTTTAGGCAGATTAATTACTTAATTAAATCCACATTGATGTTAAATTAAAGAGAATTAGGTCTCAGGTTTCACAAATGTCAGTGACGAAAGACATAGTGCTACAGTGATCCTGAGAATCCAAGAGAACTTTATACATTTTTCTTGTTATGTGGATTAAGATAATTTTGCATTAGAAAGGAGATGGTTCGATTTTTGGACAATGACAATTTAACTTTGCATTCGACCATACTCTTAGGTAGGAATTATATTTAAAATGTCTGTCTGACTTTCAAAGTAAAATAAATTTGTTTTTATCTTAGTTGTGATCTGATGATGGTGTGATGTTCCTTTTTCTTTCCTTGTCTTGAGTAAGGCTTATCCGGAAAGGAAGTGGTTTGCTAGGAATTCATTTGATGGCGCCCATTTATATTTGCATTATTTCTATTAAACTTAAGCCCGTAACGACCCTAGAGATACTTTGTCTCGTGATACCCACTGCTTTTTCGATAACTCAGCTGAATTTCCGACACATTCCTTATTTGACTAGAGGTTCATTTAACTCCGCTCTGTCCCGGAACTCCAGGAATGCGATGCTATAGCAGATGGGTCATCGCATCCCCAGGACGAACGGGTACAGAGAGAGAGGGAGAATTGGCTTTATCCAACTAGTGGGGCTTTTCGATTTTGTTAATTCTATGGAATCACATCAGATTTAGATTACTGAGAGATTGATCTCAAGTTCATTTAAGTGTGTTACAAAATTTATTGAACTTAGTCAGACAATGTACTTGTGTGCCCAATCCAGTGTTCATGTTAATCGTATTAGTAATATCATGTTAGTTATAAGACATTTTTTCCCTATACCCAAGTGAATGCAGGAATTGAGACATTGTGATGTGTTGTTGTCTAACGTCTCTATATAATTCTATATTGAAAATATAATTATGTTGCCGGAGGATTTAGCGAAGGTGTTAGGAGAGTTACAGACGGGTATGTCTGGAATTGCAGAAACTATTTCTAAGATGGAAACGGAAGTTAAAGTACAAATTAGTAATTCAGAAGCTAGATTAGAAGCTAAATGTAAAGAGAATGTAAAATCATTACAGGCTAGTAACGAAGGCAGTCTGAACGACAGTTTAAAGTCATTAGAGACTAGGCTACAATCTAGCACTGGGGAAAATTTGAAATTATTACAATCTAGTACTGAAGAAAATTTAAAATTATTGCAGTCAACTAATGAAGATAATTTAAAGTCATTAGAGACTAGGTTACAGTCAAATAGCAAAGATGAGTTGATGTTATTAGAGACTAGGCTACAGTCAAATAGTGAAGCTAACTTGAAAGATAACTTTAAGTCATTAGAAGAGAAATTACAGTCTCGTAGTGAAGAAACTAACACTGAATTAGAAAATAAGTTAACTAGATTAGAGAATAGTTTAACTTTAAAGAATAATGAGATGCTGAAGACTTTACAGTTAGACATAATTGCAGTAAACATGAAAGGAGAGGAAAATGTTCAAATATTAAGAAAAAATATTATTGACTTAGAAAGTAGAGGAGAAGAAAATATTTTTACTTTAAGAACAGACGTTATGACCATACAGAAAGACATTAAGTCAGATGTATCGAAGTTGAGATTCGACATCGATGGTTTAGTGGCAGATGTAGGAAAAATTCAAGATTGGTCTACCGAAGTATCTTTCGAGACTAAGATTAAGGGTCTAGAAACGAATCTAGGTAACGAAATAAAAGATTTAAAGACAGTAATTGGGACCATTAAAGAGGAAGTCTTGGGAGAGGTCAATTCTAATTTAAAGTCGTTAGAAAATCAATTGCAGAAGGATATTAGGAAGATAGACGACGATATAGAGCAAAAGGTTAACGAAAACTTAGCTTTATTTAAAAATAGATTCGGAGCAATTGTGGAAGAACGGTATAGTGAGGTCGATGCCGAAGCAAAAGAGAAACGTGAAGGGTTAGATGAAAAATTAATCGCAGGTATGGCAAACTTAGAAGCGAGGTTTACGGAAAGCAAGGAAGCGATGAAATTAGATTCAACTTTATTTAGAACAGATGTTGATCTGTTGAAAGAACAAGTCGCGTTAGTAAAGAACACGTGCGAAGAAAAAATCGACAAGTTAAGGAACGATCTAGACGAGAGTGACAAGACGCAGGATGTTACATCGTTAGATGAGTTGAAGACTCAGGTCAAGAGATTAGCGGAAGACAGGATGACTAAACTAGAATCCATAGTTAACAGTTTCACCAGTCAGAATGTAACATCAGGGGAAACATTGATAAATCAAACAGCGATAGACCGCAGTATGACGAATCAAGAACCGAGCATGGTAGAAGACCGTCAAATGCAACCGAATGTGACATTCGAAAGGGCTAGTTCAACCCCTCTGGATAATCCAAGTTCGAATAGGAGTACGTTAGGTCCAAGCGAACGATACTCAGGTCCAGTCACTATTATAAGGAATCTAGATGACAAGCCGAGAAAGTTTTCGGGAAATACAGGAGTTACACCAGTAGAATTTCTGCGAGATATTCGAGACTACATGGCGGAACACAGGGTATCCAAAGAAAGAGAGCTAAGGATAGTAGAACGCGCCTTAGATGGATCTGCACTTACGTGGTTTAGAGCGTTCAGAAGCAATTTTGCGAACATGGAGCAATTTCCCATGGCTTTCTTGAGGAGATTCTGGAGTGCCGAGGATCAACTCAACGTAAGAGCGGAGATGTACTCTAAACGCTATTCTACGTCACATCCGACGCATTACGCCAACTATTTCACGTCACAGCTGGCTAAATTACAGTTCCTTATTCCTCCATTGCCAGAAGAAGAGCTTTTGCAAGCTATAGCGCGACAGTTACCGATAGAGGTACAGCGATCACTGATAGCATCGGGAGCCAATACGCTGGAACATTATGACGATATTTTGCGGCGATTGGATTATACAAGCGCACAGGTCACGCCTAGAAGTAATAGAAACGACAACAGAAACACGCAAGAAGTAAATGCGGTAGTCGTGGACAATGCAGCTCAAACGGACAGAAGGGATTCCTGGGAAAACCGACGGAACGAAGGGAATCGAGGAAACATCCGTAACGCAAGAGGAAATGATCGATATAGAGGACCATAGGAGAGGCCATACGATCAAGAAGCGAGAGGTAGCCGGTATAGGAATTATAACCAAAATTCAAGGTATCAGGACAGGAATCGGTATAATAACAGATATCGGGGAAGGAATAACTGGAACCAAGGTCAACAATATAATGGAAACGACCGACAGGATGGCCGAAGGAACGATCCTAACGACAGACGGGACAATCGTGGACATGAGAGGTCGAGACAAGAGGATAGACAGCCTAGTGCACCACTCGAAGAGACAGTGAGAGATGTCAATCGAGCAAGCACGAGTGAAGAAAGAAGAAACAAACGTCAGAATAACACGGAATCAAGATGTTAATCATTGGAAGTTATCATTATTGAGAGTCAGAAAGAACCATCATGCTGAGTAAAGGAATTGTAGAGCTATCGTGTACATGTATTATATATTGAATGCCTGAGAGTGTATTTTTTTTTCTCAATCCTGATAAAAAAAGGAGATGTACGGGAGAGATGTACCCGATACCTACTTTAGGCTATCGGCTACGCCAGCAGACATTAAGCTGTAGTTGAGGTTTTGGAAGCAATAAGAAAAGATAGCGCATCGATCGCGTCAGGAAGAAAGCCAAGATGACGTAGGAGGTCTAGAATCGAGGAGGCATTGAAATCTGTGAGAAGATAGAATTATGAATGGAGATGTGAAGCTTTATTGAAACATATATGGAATTATAATAATTTAAACATCTTAGAAGAGGATATATAACATGCATTATATGTGGAAATGATTTTATGGAAGTAAGTTATTTTATAACAGAACAGCCGAGAGGATTCGGGTTCGAGACTATGTTCATGACGTTGGAGCGCAGTGGTGGGGGAACAAGCCACGTGCCGCGCGGAGCACATAAGCCGAAACACAGCGCTAGCAAGTCAGTTGAGCCCAGGAAGACGGGCAGTTCAGAGCAGCTCTATAGCACAGCGAGACGGGCATTGAAGGTCACGCAGCATACAGAAACTGTCACGGCAAAAGTGTAGGTGACAGTGCTTGCATCGCCGAGCAGCCAAGGCCGAGGGGGTCGTTGATCCAGGCGGGCTGGCCGAGGAGACAATTGTAGACAGCCGGGGTATTTCAAAACCACACTGCTCGTATTTGAAGACTTTATTTCAAGCTTCATTTCGACGCTGTTCAAACACAGGCTTTTACGAATAACCTTATAACCATGCTGTTATATAACACATTCAAAGCGACTTTTACTATTCCAAGTAAACTGAATGTTTAGCATAGGCTCTGATGAACATTATATCGTGCATTTATAAGAATTTTATCTTATACAATTTTCATGAGTTACCTATTACGAACAGATACAGGGTGTATCGTAATCTTGAACACTATAAAGTAAAATTTTATTTTACTCAAGTGGGACTTTGCAGTAAGTTGAGATTGGACTTGCAATACTCAAACTCAACATTTAAAGGAACAGTGGCGTATATTAGAAGAGGAGTAAGGGGGTCCGCTGTTTCCATGAACTTTTCGAGAAGGAGTTGGACAATATCCGCTATGGGTAACCCGAGGTTCAACATGACCGAGTAAACGTGAATAGAGACAAGATGGCACCACAGAGCGATGGATTCGATTCCTGACGAGAGGAGTCCAACAGCTGATTCGCTTGGGATTTCGAAGGAAATCGTCATTTCATGGATGAAATGATATTCACGCCATTCTTACGAGAAATTCTTATGTAGGGAAAATCGACGATCTTGGAAATTATATTACAACTGATAATGAAAGGTATTGTAAGAGTTCTAACTACCTGATACGATTATTTTCATGAATACTGGGCACACATGTATATTTTTCTAATAGGAGTGATATGATTATTAAGACATGGTTTGAATTTATATACTTCGAATTTGCTAGAATATGGAGTGACCATATGATATGGCAGGCATCATTATACGAAATTCTCACCGTTGTTTGGCTTTATTAAGCAGATGTTTGGTCTTTTAGACATTTTTCCAGCTAGGATATTTTTCATGAATAGTTTTTTTTGTGTAACGAGTATTTCGAACTCGTGATCTGCAATTGATTATCAGAAATTACTTCGTCAGTTCATTGCATACTAGCGAGTGTGTATTATTCATCAGTATGGATTTTTTCCATTGGATTGTTTGGAGATGTTAAGAAGTTATTCACTTTAGTGAATGAACGTCGCTTTTATATGACAACTAGAAACTTGTTGATTCCTTTCTGGTACATTCATTCATACAGCCTACGAGATGGGGTCCTTCGTATTTATACGATTGTTTGGTGGTACTCACCTTACCCATCGTTCAGGGAACTATCACCCAAGTCGACGGGGCGAGGTCTTTCGTATTTATACGACTGTACGGTGGTTACACATCTTACTTGCCATTGAGGGACTCATTTTTATCATCCGAGTGTACACGAGATGTAAGTGAATCTAACAAGGAACTACTAGTCACATATCAGTCGAAATTTTGTTAAATAAAGTAACGATAAATGTCAACAGGATTGCATTTCGTAATTCTTGTTTGCCAATCCAATATTTTGTTGCTATACTCTTTTGAGAGTAATTTCAGTTTAACAGCTGTTACAGCTGATGCTTTGATGATTTTTATAATTGTGTTTGATACCTTTGAGAAGGATTTAAAGTAATTGAATCTTGTGAGATTAATCATTAATGGTCATAATTATTTTAAGGCAGATCAGTATTGCAGATTTTGATATGAGAGATTATAGCACATTGGTGTTTTTCTGCGATGTGAATTTATGAAGAATTTGTAAAAGAGAATTTATGCTATTTGAAAGCAGATCTTAAATTACTGAAGTAATATTTTTCCAATTGTTTAAGAAGTTGTCTAGATGTGATCAGATTAATTACAGTTATTGGAGATTGTGTGCGTTGATAATTTGAAGCCAGTTATATATTTTTTGTAGATCATGCAACATGGTTAAGTGGAGTTTGTGATAGGCATTTTGTGGAAGTTGCCAAGTGATAGTAGCAATGTTGCTAATGTATTTTGAAGCAGACATGAGGTCGTCGTACCCAGTCTAGCGTATTTGTTGAGATTCATGCTGTATGTGCTGAATATTTATGGAGTTTTTGGAGTAATTCTTATATTCAAATGTGATATTTGAAATATTGAAGAAATATAATGTCGTTGTGGATAGTTAGATCCAACGTGATGTCGTGGAGACAATAATATTTTTTGGCATGATAAATTAAATACGAGATATAACTTGGAAGTGATAAAACTGTAAGACAACGTTCTATAAACCATATTAAACAATTTGTTAGGAAATTAAACAAATAAATGAAGTTGATAATACAAGATTTTCTGAAAATAATAATTAACGAAATAATAATCTGAGATTTAAGCATATTAACGATCTGACCTAATGAATTAAAAATCAGAATGACTAGATAAAATAATGAAAAACTAAATAACCAGATGATTGAAATTTAAATAAGTTGATAAATTAAATTTTGAAATAAATCGATGAATTAAATAAAGTGGATGAATTAAAGATTGATAAAATAAACTGATTGAAATAAATTAATAGACGATTGTAATGATGATGAATAACTGAATTAGAAGGTGATAATTAATTAAAGAAGCTTATTATTAATGAATTTATATGGAATTAAATAAATTTAATTGAGAAATAATTGGAAGGAATTGCAACTTGAGTTGAGAATTTAAATGATGTAATGGTGATGAATTAACGATTCTGACAGGAATATTTAGAATTTTGAAGTGAGAATTAATGTGAGAAATATTTAATTTTGATAATAACGATGATGATGACCAATGATAATTTGAATTTTCAGTAATTCACAGATAAGTGATTGAATGACGATGTAAATAGTGTAAATTAATTATTCAATGTTTAGGAACTTTTGATTAACATGTTCTATGTTCAAATTATACCATGCAAACCATAATTTATGTGATATTTAATATGAGTGATTATTATATGTGTATGTTTAGGCAGATTAATTACTTAATTAAATCCACATTGATGTTAAATTAAAGAGAATTATGTCTCAGGTTTCACAAATGTCAGTGACGAAAGACATAGTGCTACAGTGATCCTGAGAATCCAAGAGAACTTTATACATTTTTCATGTTATGTGGATTAAGATAATTTTGCATTAGAAAGGAGATGGTTCGATTTTTGGACAATGACAATTTAACTTTGCATTCGACCATACTCTTAGGTAGGAATTATATTTAAAATGTCTGTCTGACTTTCAAAGTAAAATAAATTTGTTTTTATCTTAGTTGTGATCTGATGATGGTGTGATGTTCCTTTTTCTTTCCTTGTCTTGAGTAAGGCTTATCCGGAAAGGAAGTGGTTTGCTAGGAATTCAGTTGATGGCGCCCATTTATATTTGCATTATTTCTATTAAACTTAAGCCCGTAACGACCCTAGAGATACTTTGTCTCGTGATACCCACTGCTTTTTCGATAACTCAGCTGAATTTCCGACACATTCCTTATTTGACTAGAGGTTCATTTAACTCCGCTCTGTCCCGGAACTCCAGGAATGCGATGCTATAGCAGATGGGTCATCGCATCCCCAGGACGAACGGGTACAATACTTTATGATGATTGAATAACAAAACTACTAACTTATTGTAATGCATTCACGTCCGTTAATCTCTATATTAAGCCAGCCTGCAAACTTAAGAATCTTTCGTTTTGGGTACTTTCCCCTTTAAAAATCCGCGCCGATCACAGTAGGTTGGTGCAGCGACCTAGCAGTGAATTAATATTTTTATGTTCGACCCTAACTATTATGTGTCAGAAAACTGTATCATAATTAGGCTCATTATAACACTATTTTTCATTATGAAACAGTTTCTCCCACCAATCAGAGCCCAAGAAACAGTTGTGTGACCAATTAGATAAGGATACCTTCGCGCATGCGTTCAAAATCCAACATGTCTATATAAATTACCGAAATTGCACCGTCCATATGTTCCCGTAAATAAACTGGAAAAAGAAATGGCACTGTACCTTAATATCCCCAAATTCAATTTCTACACAGCGCGTGGTTTTGAAACGACTTTGGTGACAGTTTTACTGAATACTGGAGCACAATCTGAACATATGGCATTGAAGCACACAGAGCGCATGCGTCGGTTGTCCAGAGAGCTTAGGAAACAGAGATATACTACCCACCGCAGCACCCGATCACAACAGTCTAGTGACTGAACAGATATTTATGAATATTTATGTTAAAACATATAGGCTAATAAAGTTATAATTATCGTCGAACATAAACAGTCGTATGCAACTCCCCTATAATGGTAATTAAAACACTCGTATGGAAATTATAGCTGCCGCCCCGGAGGTCCTGGGTTCGATTCCCGGCTCTGCCACGAAATTTGAAAAAGTGGTACGAGGACTGGAACGGGGTCTACTCAGCCTCGGGTGGCCCAAATGAGTAGGGGGTTCGATTCCCCCTCAGCCATCCTCGAAGTGGTTTTCCGTGGTTTCCCACTTCGTCTTCGGGCAAATGCCGGGATGGTACCTTCTTCAAGGCCACGGCCGCCTCCTTCCCTCTTCCTTGCCTATCCATCCTCACCATCCCTTACCTTCCCTCATGAGGCCCCTGTTCGCTTTGCAGGTGAGGCCGCCTTTGCGAGGTGCCGATCCCACCTCACCAGTTGTATCCCTTCCGATTCGATGTTCCCAGCTCTAGGACACTGCCACTGCCATCGATGGCAGTGACACTACCACTGCCATCGTAATGTACAGGCCATCAGGCAGCGGCCATTACCATGTGATCAGCTGATCGCTAAGGGTGGATGGGTAACGACCATTATGCTTAACTGTGAGTGGTTTGTGCTGTGTTGTTTATACAATTTAGTTAGTGTCCGAGTTAAAAGCAATACGTAAGAACGCTACTACTTACGTCATCCAGAATGAGGATTACGGTACTCCGTTTGTTTTCTGAGGCAAATGTTCATTTCGTAGTTCGGTAATTAGCCTATATCTATAAAATGTTTGAGTTGCATGTTTGCCACCACACTTATTAAGGTTATGGTTCAGTTAGGAGCTTTACATCGCTTATTTTCGACTAATGCAGGTTTTTTGGTAGGTACGGTACCGGTAATACAATTATATTTATTCATTAAAACAATTATTCCTTCCATGGTCCCTGGAATGCCAAAACGTAGTTGTGTTACCGGGTGCAAAAACAACTATTATGATGGAGATGATTAGGTTATATGCCTTGTTTTTCCATCCCCACCGACGAAAATTTAAGAAAGCAATGAATACGGTACCGGTACTTAAAAGTCCTAGAAAAGATTTTCACATTACAGGGAAGACGAGAGTGTGTTAAACATTTCCCTGAAAGTAAGATACTTCGGGAGATAAGAGCTACCTTTAGGCCTACTCGTCTTGATGGTAATTTATAAGTTAATAATATGGTTTCAATATTATAGTATGAAGTTCTAAATGTCAGCCTATGCTAGGACTGGAAAGATTTCTAACATGTAAATGCTGAGGTTAAATTACATGTTAGGGCCTACTTATGTAAATCAGACAAGTTATTATTAGTACGGTATTATTCAGCATAGTTTGAAGTCTATCAAAGATGTGTCCCGTTCAACCTCAAGTGAACATAATTTTCATGTGGTAGCATTTATGTAGGCTGCTGTATTTACATTAATGGGATTGTTAGCAACCTATCTACCTGATTTCTAGATTACAATCCATGGTAAATTCCTGATGCAATAGCCAAGTTAGATTGAGTAATTGAAAATGTGTGCTGTTAGGTTAGGCTCTGTTTAGGTCACAAAAGAGGTGTTCTGTGCATTGATTACAGTTAGTGATCGGTTACGTTGTGCATCATATCATGAGCCAGAAGTAGTTTAGAATGTAATTTGTTGAATAGCCTAGAGTGATGTTGGGTTTTCTCAGGCATTTAACCTTAAAGTTGTGAATAGTGACGATTAGAATTGATCAGATAAAGAATGATCAACTTGTGATCTACAGATTAAGAGTAATTTCCCTTGAGATCATATATACATAGGTCTACATTTTAGGACAGAGATTTTTTGGTGTGATTACCTGTAAATAATATTGTAAGTTGAATCTCATTATATTATCGTTCACACCTAACTTGGTACGAGGCTACATTAGTTATTAACTTTCTGTACTGTAGCTTACACCATAAGAGGATAACATCTAGTGCTGATATCTCAACAGTAGCTTAATACTGACTGAAATTATGACACTTAGATTAGGATATTCTAAATACTGTAGGTCCACCCTTTATACAAGTGCTATAGAGACAGTAGCTTTTCAGGTTTTTTAGTTGTGTATAACAAAAATGTTCTGAGCTGAGCAGATTAGTTTTTTGAGGTGCACATTGACTTTTTGAGCTGCGCTGATTAGTTTTTGAGGTGTGCATTGACTTGTTGAGCTGCTCTGATTAGTTATTGAAAAGAGAAGATCCTTTTTTATGTAGCCTTGATTTTTCGTCCTTATACCATACATTTTTCTGGTTGTCAAGTAGGACCGCAGTGAATTGGTACGGTACATACAATTTTATGACAATTTTAATGGGTTGAGTGGTCTCCGCCCAATCAATACAATGAAATTGTCATTGTACACGTCAATACGGACCTTGCGAAATGGATATTCTTCCAATTAATCTTGACATACAATTTTATGCGAAGAAGTGGTTCTTGAACCTTATTTTTCTGACAGGATGCCAAGGGGAACATAGTGTTTTTATACATAATTTGTTTATTCGAAGCAGGGTCAGCAAGGTATATCTGTTATTTTGTACAAAAGATATTCATTCGAGAAAGTGCTATGGAGACAGTAGGTTTTCATTTCTTTTCTAGTAGTGTGTAACAAAAATGTTCTGTTATGTTTTTTTTTCACTTCTTTTATCTGGAATAGGGTGAGATTTGTTTTGTTTCCTTACTGAAGTAGGTCTGGCTGCATGGCTCAGGGGTAACGTTCTCGCTTGCTGAGCCCAAGGTTGCAGGTTCGAAACCTGGCGCAGTCAGCTGGCATTTGAGGGTGCGCAAATGCGAGGGAGCCGTGTCAGTAGATTTACTGGCACGTTAAAGATCCCCTTCGGGGCAAAATTCCGGCACCCCGGCGTCTCTAAAAGCCAGTGTAGTTAAAAGGGATGTAAAACCAATAACATTATTATTATTATTACTGAAGTAGTGGTTTTATTCAGAGAAGATACTCTGTTAAGTAGCCTTGAGTTTTGGACCTCATACCACACATTTTTCTGGTAGCCAAGTAGTACCGCAGTGAATTGGTACATACAATTTTATGCAAAGGAGTGGTTCTTGAACCTTATTTTTCTGACAGAATGCCAAGGGGGACATAGTGTTTTTATACATAATTATGTTTATTCGAAGAAGTGTTAGCAAGGTATATCTGTTATTTTGTACAAAAGATATTCATTCGAGAAAGTGCTATGGAGACAGTAGGTTTTCATTTCTTTTCTAGTAGTGTGTAACAAAAATGTTATGTTTTTTCACTTCTTTTATCTGGAAGAGGGTGTGATTTGTTTTGTTTTCTTACTGAAGTAGTGGTTTTATTCAGAGAAGATACTCTGTTAAGTAGCCTTGATTTTTGGACCTTATACCATATATTTTTCTGGTAGTCAAGTAGTACCGCAGTGAATTGGTACATACAATTTTATGCGAAGAAGTGGTTCTTGAACCTTATTTTTCTGACAGGAGGCCAATGGGGACATAGTGTTTTTATACTTATGTTTATTTGAAGAATATCCCGTTTTGTGAAGGTCATTCATTTTTGTGAGATGAAATGAAGTTGGACAACAGTGATAGCATTAGTTTTTTTGTGGAATCCTCAGTAAAGTGACATTGACCGTTTGAAATTTAACCATTTTTCTGACAGGTCAAGGGGGACAACGGTTACATTGTACAAGGAATACTTATTTGAAGAAGATCCTTTTGGCTCCAATTACTTTGTTTAGTGCATAAATATACAAAAATTAAAAGTTTATTTTTATATCTGGATTTTGCTGGTGTTGTTTAGAGAGGAGGCATAATTTTCGCAACTTTGTTTTACTGAATGTCAAGAATGGCAGATTTCTTACTTAGCCTTTTTTCTCATGCAAGTCCAGAAGTGAATAGCTAGTATTTTTGTATTGTATTTGTTTTGTATTCTCTGATAAACAAGGTCTAGAAATGAATATTTATGTTGCTACCATATATAATGAATTTTCGGGGCAGAGTGTTCAAGAAGGCAGTAAGGGGTGGGGGGGGGGGGGCTGGTTATCTAAAAGAAAGGAAAATAAAATACAGAATTAGAGATGCACATAATTTGGTATATTATCCTTGAAAGAGAGATTCTGTAGTTTTCTCAAATGTTAGCTTATAACTTAAGCTCAGTTCGAGGGTTTATCTGGCAGTAGGCACAGAAAAGTGTACCTGTCTATGTATTGTTTCTGTGGGTACATAGATTTATTTTATTAACAAACTGTTCCTGCAAATTGTTTTGTGTATTGAAATATTCGAATAATTCCTTCCTTCAATCCCGAGTTTAGCCATATGCGATTTATCGACGTTGTGGTACATCTTGAGTAACTGTTTCAATGCCTCTTTTTATTGATATAACATTTACAGGACGTCAAAAAGCTGCAATTATTGCCCTGTCTGTGTGCGTCAACGTCCTACTAAGTTCACAGACGATGTACCATTCTGTTCACTCGTAAAATGCCCGCTACAACGGCAGGATTCGAACTAGCGGAGCGATAATTAGGCCTATTTAGTGGTTACTTATCTAACTGCCAGTGAACTCCAAATAGTATTAACATTTTCCTATGAATATGAATTTATATTCGCTTTGGAGTGACTGCGTGTGAAAGGAGCCGTCTGACTTGCTACGGCGGCTGTACCGACCCTACGCGTGACGTCACTACAGGAACCTTGCGGCCTGGACATAACGATGGCAGTGACACTACCCGTAGAGGCGGTAGTGGTGAGTTCCCTCGCTGAGTCTGTGGGTTCCACCAACCTGGAGGGTAAACGACAAAAAAAAAAAAAAAAAAAAAAAAAAAATGGAAATTATAAAACTACTCGTGTTTTAATTATGGCCATTATAGGCTCGTTGCATAATGTACTAATCTTGTACGCCTCTGGGTGTTCAATGAGCAGGCAGTTTTAAGTAGCCAGGAGGGAGGTGATCCTGCTGGCAGTGTTTAAAGGTAATCGGAGCGCGATCGTGGCTAATAGTTGAACTACCAGTATTACAAAATTGCCATACTTCAGAAGGCCAGGTATTTTCACAGCCGTATGTTTGGAACAATATTATCCACATAACCCACAAGAGGACAGCACCGTACAGAGACATTAAGAAGGCTGTGGTTGATGACAACGTGTATCTAGTTCTTCTATTCTCCTTTTCCTAATGTATTCTGTTTATGTGCAATGCTGGGACTGTGATTTTATTAATAAACGAGTGTATACATTAGCCTCCCCTTTGAGCTAAATGACATTTTATTCAGTATCTGTGGTAAGAACTTGTGCACATCATTTGTAAAAGAATTCAAGAAAAAAAAAAGGTCAACTGTAGCAGTATTCGATCCCTAGACAACTGCGTGACAGACTAACACGCTAGCCCGGAGCTAACTATATCCTTAACATCATGGTGTTCTTAACTGATATATTAGATGCAACCTGTTGGCAAATAATGACTTGAAATAAACGATTTCTTCACTTCAGTACAACTTCATTATAGATCATTTCATACAAAGTTTATATTATTGTATCAGTAGGGTATATCACATATAACATACTAAAACTACTGTAATATAAGACAGGCTCATGAGGACAGCTGCCATCTTGTCGTGTGGCAGAGACGGCTCAGCTCTTTTAAGCCACTCATACAGTATAATATTATAATATTAAATTATAATAAATAACGGATCACGACCTTCAGGATAGCTTAAACCACCCTAGGCTCGATAATCGGAAATGGTAGGTCTTAAGCTATTGTTTATAATGGTTGCATGATTCACACGGTCGCCATCCTGAAATGGCAAGGCCGATGACCTTGAAGTTTGGGTGAAAGACGCGTCCTATATAATGGTATGTTGTCACCAAATTTGGTAGAGATCGGATGATTAGTTTAGCCGTAATTTGATTTTACGTTTTGAACGTTTGAGTGGCCGCCATTCAGTTTTGGTAAAGATGGCGGCGATATAAAATATGACACTGAGGTGCCTTTTGCTAGTGCTACCTCTGTACCAAATTTCGTTCAATTCAGTTTCACCATGTTCGAATTGATAGGGGGGGGGGCAGACATTCAGAGTACACACTCACACACACACATACACACACACACACACACAGACTCACACACACACAATTTTTCGCCCTGTGTTGATCTCATAAGTCTACTTTCATTTTTTGCAAAAATCGAAAGTAGGCTAATAACAACACTGCTCGGAATGTGAAGAATTTCAGACTTTTAGCGTTGCTGACACTGCATTAAACAAAAAAATATTGGATATTATGTGATATAATAATATTAATACACGCAGCGCTAGGTCATGGGGCAAAGCTATCTGTGGACTCAGAACACGTGGGTTCGAGCCCCTCCGTCTGCCATCCTTGAAATGGTTTAGGCCTATCCATGGTTTCCCCATTTTCAACTCCAGGCAAATGCTGAGACGGTACCTTCTGACAGGCCGTGGCCACATCCTCCATCCCCATCCTTGCCCAGTTTTTTCATCTTCATTAATTTAATCTCCCATTAATTCCTCTCATGAGGTTAGCGTCAGAAAGGGCATCCAGTCATAAAATCCACCGTCACATTGGCTTTAATCGCATCTCATCCCCGACCCCGTTGAAAAACGGAAATAATAAGGGGTAGACATACATTGGTTTTACGTCTCTTTTAACTACTGCGGCTTTTAGAGACGCCGGGTTAACGAAATTTGGCCCAGAAGAGGATCTTTAACGTGCCAGTAAATTTTCTGATACGGCTCCCTCACATTTGCGACCCTCAAATACCAATTAAATATGCCAAGATTCAATCCTGCAACCTTGATCACAGCAGATGAGAACATTGCCGCGATACCCAGCCTGTCGATATTAAGTGAAGATAGTGTGATTAGTGATCTTTGATTAAAGGGTCAGTTATACGAAGGGTGATCAGTAACTAAGGTTACAAGGCCGATATTCCTGGAGTTCCGTCTGTTATAGAGAAATTAGTAGTGTGGGGCAATTCGAATACATAAGGTTGGTGACTGTGCAGAGTTTCAGCCACCCGCCACCTATAGCGCTAGTTGAAGGTAAACAACTAATGGTGACTCGTTTGGAAAACCCGTATTGCGAAGAATCCACTCAGTTATGGGCGAAACATGTAACCGCGGCTAGGACTTCTCACCGAGGGCATCATGTTCCTTCTTGACAACACAACACGCGACAGTCCAGAACACCACCACGCTGTTTAAGCGGTTTCGCTGGGAACTCAATGACCAACCTCCTTACAACCCGGACCTTGCTCCAAGCGACTTTCACCTGTTTCCTCACTTGAAGGAGTACTTAAGATAAGTTTTTCGTATATCTCCGGCCAGTTGTCTAGTTTGAGAAGAGTGAACTTATCGACAATCACTTAATTTGAATATTGCTTGAGGATCTACTATTTGGGTCCGCTCAAGTTCTACCACGTTGTGTATTGTTATACTTACAAAAGAATAGAAGACGTTGAGAATGATGTTTATTTATTGGTTATCAACACCTTAAGTATTTTTATAATACACTTTACATGAAGCCTTAAATTATGAAGAGTCTGTCTTATACAGAGACAGCTCTCTAGCAGAGACTACTTAGTCTGGTAATGAAGAGTGACCACATGGTCTGCTGTATGTGAAGAGAGGGATTCTGAGCTCTGCATCAGTATATAAACTATAACTTCCTCTGGAGTGAGAAAAGCTGTCACATGTAGAGATTTACCAATGGCGTGTATCTCTAGTGGTAAGCGTTGGGGCTTGGTTAGTCTGACCCTACGATTGTTGTGGAAACTTCAATACTAAGAATTATTGTGAGACAGGAACAGAAATATGTGTTCCTTGTGAAATTGCGGAGACAGTCTGGAAAGTTAGGAATGTTCGCTGTGACCAACTCCCAGTTTAAGTCTTCTAAGAAATCTCTAATGGAAATATGTCCACTTATCACAAAAGTATGCTTTTAGTTTATACATGGTCTGCCCGTGGGCTTGGAGAGAGTTGGTGTAATATTCTGACTTCCTTGAGAGAAAATATACAGTGTTTCTTGTGAACAACAGGATTGATAATAATAATAGTTATTATCATTTAAAAACCAAAATTTGTAAGGGAGGTTTCTTGGTCATGGTTAGTAAGGGGTTTACTGGACAATGGACATGACTCTTATACCTCTAGTCACCTCAAGACATAAGCGGCCCTTTCAGGTTCGGGTCTGTGAAGAGGCTAACGCGCCAGGAAATACCTCACACTTTTTCTCTTTATGATTTAGGCGTACATTTTGCTATGTTTCCATAAGATGGCATAATTGCATTTCAGAATTTCCTCTGTAGAAATCTCAGAATATATTTTTCATTTACACGTTAATTGGGATTGTCATTGGTATCTTTTCTGTCAGTCAACACGATTGTGCCCAATGAATTTGCGGGGTACTAGATATTATTATTATTATTATTATTATTATTATTATTATTATTATTATTATTATTATTATTATTATTATTATACAGTAGTCTGCCTAGTGGCAGGTCCATGTCTTCGTACAGAGAATTTCTGATGCCAATGTTCCCGGTCTTCAGCTTCTTCCTTTAGTCTACTGTAACTCCTTTTTCGGGGGAGTAGTTTACCTCTGGAACGTTTTACTCCAGGAAGTGCCTTCATTTATTCCTGAACATAAATATAATAAAGTGGTAGTCTTTCCATTTCCTTTCCACACCGCAGTATCATGACCGAAGAATCAGCCTAGGGTGGGCACAAAGTCCTGTTACCCCTATAGCCTACATTTCAGGAAATACATTGATTTTTTTTACATTTTCTGTTTCAGATATGATCAATGGCTGATACTAGTAACTATAGCATTGAAGAACGCATTGTCACAAGCACTTAGGTTCATGAGAGACCAAGAACAGGGAAAACATTGGAACAGGTGCGTACTGACTTTGAGCAGCGATTCGGACGACAGTCTCCTCAAAAGACAATTCTTTGGTCGATATGGGTGCAACTTTAAGTCATGTTTCATGTGTTTGCGCAGAGTTGACCGGGGTGTACCCAGTTCCGCGGATCGTTTACGAGGAATCTGTGTGAGAAGCGCACAGCGAATAAAGCGCACATACAGGTATTTGCGAAGAAAGCGCACAAGGGCCAATGTGACAGTTTAGGGTAGGGGTTACGTTACCAGGAAATGAATACTTGGAGCTGGTTGGAGGTGAGTCATCACGCAATACAATAGCTCAGGTTCATTCCTCCCGAGCAGCCGCCCCACCTCACCGACCCCTTCTTTGTCATTCCTGTTCTGATGGTCCTTCAAGTCACTTCGTAAGCAGCAATAATCTGTTTTAGTGTTTTAAACTTACTTGTGTTAAAGTTATTTTACTAGTATACCTAGTGTTTTGAACGTTTTCTTTCTTTTTAGTATTTATACATGGTTTAGTTATATTATGGAAGTCTTAACTACTATCAAGGGTAAGCCTGCAGCACATTATAACGGATACGCATATAGGGAGTTTAGGAAGAATATAGATGGGTTAATAGTTTGGCGATGTCAGAAGGAAAGGTCAAGTAGGTGCCGTGGAATGTTAAAAAGTAAAAATGGCGAAGTTTTAGAAGTTACTGATCACTCATGTGCAGCACCGGACACAGCCAGATTGGAAGTTATGAAGAGCATCAACGTTGCAAAGAAGAGAGCCCGTGAAGAAGACACGTCCATTTCAAAGATCTACAGAGAAGAACTGGGAGAACTCCACAACAAGGGCTACAATTTTGTAACAGAAATGCCGCAACAACTCACCACAAAAAGAAGTATGTACATACAGAGAAACAGTGCGCGTGGAACCCAAAAGGAGCCTAAGACTAGAGAAGAAGTAATTTTAGACGAAGAATTGCTTCAGATGAACGACGGATCAAAATTTATGTTAGTGGACGAAGGCTCAGAGGAACGGATGATCATTTTTTGTTCAGAAAAAGGAAAAGAGTGCTTGAGGAACCTACAAGGCTTTTTCATGGATGGAACGTTTAAAAGTTGTAGTAAACAGTTCGGTCAAATTTACACCATCCATGCTGATTATGGAAGCTCCGACACAGAAACTAACGTTTATCCAGTTGTGTTTGGCCTACTTCCAAACAAGAAGAAAACTACATACGTTCGTTTTTTTCGTCATGTACTGCAAGCAGTCCCAGAATGGAATCCAAGACACATCCACGTTGATTTCGAGGCGAGTGCAATAGCTGCAATTAGAGAAGTTCTGCCATCAGTTGAAATCCATGGGTGCTACTTTCATTTGAAAAAATGTCTGTGGAGAAAAATACAAGAAATTGGACTGACATGTGAATATAGAGAAAATGAAGAAATCCGACTGTCCACTCAAATGTGTGCTGCATTAGCCTTCTTGAAAACTGAAGATGTCCAAGATGGCTGGGTCGAAATTCACTCACAGGCTCTTGAAAACCCGAAATTAACTCGCTTCTTCGACTACTTCGTCGAACAGTGGCTGCATAATGACGAAATTCCTATTGAATTGTGGAATTGCTATGCTAGGCGACACAGGACTACGAACGCGGTGGAAGGTTGGCACAACAAAATCAACAATCTTCTTGGACGACCCAACCCCAAAATCAGAGATGTCATACTTTGTTTCAAGAGTGAAGCGGAGGAATCTTCTTGTATGTACATGAGGATAGAACTGAATTTAGCTGGGAAAAAGAGGAAGAAAACTTACATCGAGTTGGATAAGAAACTGGAAAGAACTGTGAAGAAGTATGAAGAAAATGGTGACAACACAGCGTGTTTAAAGACAGTTTCATATCTACAAAAACTTGGCTAGACCTTCTTTCTAGAAGAAAATCAAGACCCGAAAAGAATGTAAATAGTAAACAGTTAATATTGACGAAGCTACATTCATGCTGATTTAAAGCAACTGTAAATATATTTAAAAAGTTAACATTGACGAAGCTATACTCAAGTTGATTTTAAACACGCCTAAATGATTAAAAATATTTAGTAATTAATCATTTAGCCAGTCCACAGCCTGGATAAAGTGTGATGGGAATCAGAAACTAATTAATTCAACTTTTATTTTCTGTGTAACACTCCTTAT
The DNA here is from genome assembly GCA_946902985.2 of Meconema thalassinum. Classification (NCBI taxonomy): domain Eukaryota; kingdom Metazoa; phylum Arthropoda; class Insecta; order Orthoptera; family Tettigoniidae; genus Meconema; species Meconema thalassinum. Next base: position 887,397,723 of record OX336390.1, read on the forward strand.
TTCTAAGAAGATAGGGGCGGGATTCCTTCTGTAACTCCAAAAGGGTTGACTGTGCGCTTTCTTCGCAGTGCGCTTTTCTCGCAGTGCGCTTTTTTCGCGACACCGTTTACGAGTTGACTTCGTTGGTAATCTTTCCACTGACTCCGCGACTTCTCGGCATTGTTCCTCTTTTGTTGATGGTCGACCACTTCTTGGTTTGTCTTTCACGCTGCCTGTAGCGAACAGTTTCTTTTCCGAACGTAAACGTGTTGTCTTTTGAGGAGGCTGGCGTCCGAATCGCTGCTCAAAGTTAGTACGCACCTGTTCCAACGTTTTCCCTGTTCCTGGTCTCTCATGAAGTGCTTGTGGCAATGCGTTCTTCAATGCTATAGTCACTAGTATCAGCCATTGATTATATCTGAATCAGAAAATGTTAAAAAATCAATCTATTTCCTGAAATGTATAGGGGTAACGGGACTTTGTGCCCAGGGTGTAGAAATCCTGTAACCTTGTAATTTTCTAGGTTAAGTGGAAGAACACTTAACCTTCCTCTGTATATAAACTGATGCACGTCCTATTACACGCATACGAATGAATTTATGTTGAAAGGTCATCAATTATGGCAGGAGACACAACACACAATGCAAAAGTCACATTCAAGAACGAATATTGGGGTCATACGTTGCTGTAACTAAGGATCTAGCAACCATGGCATGAATATAAACAAACACATCGAAATGACATTTTCACAGTCGTGGCAATGATACTTTCACATACACTACATAAATACATTTGTTTCCGAATAAGGCACTTGAAATCACTAAACAAATCAGAAACTAAACGTATTAAATTGTGAAACTTATATAAAAAGTGACAGTCAGTCTGAAAGACTAGACTTTGTATCATTTTAAATGCTACAAATGCTGAAAAATGCTAGAAAGGCTGGAGGCTTCTAGCTTCGCTCGAAGCCAAAGACTCTTGACATGTTAGAAAATTATCTGCATTATACTTATCTTGCTTTATAATACTTTACCTTGTTTCAAATTACTCGCGAACGGCAAGTGCAAACCAAGGGCAAAGCAAGGTCAAGCGCGCGGGGACGTGCCCCTTCCATCCAGTCTAAGAACACTTATAGTGGGCGATGTATTGAAGATAGAGATATGCTTTCGCGGACATTTTTGTAGAACATTTCATGCTGACCAATTCTTACGCTCATAGTATATTGATGTTTTTAACAGTTTGCCCAGCGTAAGCTTAAGAAGCGCACGGACGCCAAGTTTGTTTTCGACTTTTTCACTGAAATCGTTACTGCTTGGCTTGCTTTGATCATACATAAATTATTTTCTACAGAATCTTTCCTCGAGATATCCTTTACAGAATGGTGAAACCCGCATCAAAAACCATCCAGTGGTTCTCGAGATCACCCGTGACATCCAAGAATCGGGGATTTTTGTCTTATACTAACGATGTAGATATTGTCGGGGAACACATGCACCAAGCGTTACTATGACGTCACACACCTCAATGCATCTGGGTACATTTCGTCCCGTCACCGTAACGTAACGCCAGACCCCAGCGTAACAACGAAGTCGACAAGATCATTTAAAATGATAAAAAAAGCTTAAAATGGAAGGAGCTCAATGTCAAATACGTAAATACACTCCTAGAAAAAATTACATGTATTAGTTGAAAAATGAAAATCCACAGCCTGCTTCCAGTCTCCAACCGGGTCAGGAATGGAATGAATGAAGCCCCCATCTTGCGGCGAGGATATGAACTGTGCCGGCTGCCGAGGCCTGACGCACTCCTCTGGGGCAATGATTAAATGAATGACAGATGAAATGAAATGAGAGTGGAGAGTGTTGCTGGAATGAAATTTTGACAGGGAAAACTGGAGTACCCGGAGAAAAACCTGTCTGCCTCCGTTTTGTCCAGCACAGATCTCATATGGAGTGACCGGGATTTGAACCACGGACCCAGCGGTGAGAGGCCGGCGTCCTGCCGCCTAAGCCACGGAGGCTTCTACATGTATTAGTTAATTATCACAATTAAATGAGTCAATTCAGGGTTACGACTTTCGATCCTCAAGTGGCCATCGTCACTGTGTTAAAGGTTAAATTTTCACTAATGTAAATGCACTTCTGTGGTACAGTAGTTAGTCGTCAGGTTTGTTTTGTGTCCAATGTTTTGTGAATTACGTTAGTAAAGGTGTATATGCACGTGTATACAATTTAGAATAACACAATGAAAGCTTAGTTATAATAATTCAATTAACATATCGGAACTACAAGACACCCTGGATGCACTCCACACTTGGGCACAACAAAACGAAATGTTCATTAACTACAGTAAGACGCTCCACATGGTATTTCAGAACGGAGGAAAACTAGCAACAAATGTGGAGGTAAAACACGAAGATAACGACATCAAAAAAGTTAATACCTTTAAATACTTAGGGATTACACTCCAGACCACATGCAACTCATTCAGGGTACATATCCAAGAAAGAGCTTCTGCCGCCATCAGAGGAATGTATGAAATCAAAACATCACCAAACTCTCACTACAAACAGCCATTACCCTATCCCATGCCAAAATATCTCCAGTTATAACATACGGCATTGAACTAACATGGGAAAGACTAACCGTAACGGACCTTACAACTTTGAGAAAATCTAATCGAGATATTTAAAGAGAGCTCTTGGAGTAGCGAGAACGACTCAGTCCAGACTGGTATATGAACTGGCAAGGGGACCGTTCTACATAGAGAACCTGAAACTCAAGCTGATCCTGCCACTCACCAAGGAAGTATCTCAATTAATAGAACTAAGGAAAAAACAAAAGAAATACCCGAAGACTTTTACGCTACAGACGCCATGATTGACAGGAGATGGGAAAAGCGAACCAATAACTGCGATCGGTGCTAACCAGACTATCAGTGCACGGCTATCACCAGAAGATAAGTGGAAATTACAAATTTCACGAACCAAACAATGCATGTGTATGCGTACTATGCAACAAACATTGTGAAAAATACCACCTAACTAAATGTCATCAGAGGATTAAGTCAATCATCGACTATAGCAAAGACTAGATCTAAATGTATCAAACATTGTACATAGGATATACATATTTATGCATGCACATTTGTGTGCATTTTATGGAATAATAATTAACAAATTTAGCTTCCACTAGATAAAATAATTATAATGTTTAATTAACTTGGTGAAGTACTCCCCACAGCAATGTTGACTTGTCGTCCTGATATACATGTAACTTTTTCCAGGAGTATATTTACATATTGGTATATTTACTTCGCCCATTCACTGGGCACAATTGTGTTGACCGATTGAAAAGCTAACAAGAAGTTCCGTGACGAACTAAAGAGCCTACTTTTCTCTAAATGTGAGATCCATTCCAGTGATTAATCTATATGGACCAAATTAGAATAATGACGAAATTGAGTAGGTAATATCGAAATTTCTAATTATTTCGAAATATAACTGGCATAATGTTGCCTAATAGAGCACTACAGTTGGCAGCTCTGGTGGCTGAATATATTCTTAGTTCCATATCTTAACGTACAGATTACACAATTTGGTTTAAGTCCAATGGATAGCATGGAAGTTGCATGTAGTTGGACATTGGACCTATCAGCGGGCGTAAAATCATGTTGGCAACAATATCATGCATGTGTTGGTCAGAAATAATCTGAGCTATTATGATCTATTGTTGTGCCAATTTTGGATGAAATCCATTTATTTGTATAGAAGTTACATGTATTTTAAAATTGGACCAATCAGCAGGCTTCGAATCATGTTAGAAGCACTGAGGTACATTAGTTACTCCAAATTAATCTAGAATGTAAGGTACTATACGTGAACAAAGTTTAGAGCTGTTGGCTTGAATACTTTCTGATATATTGATATTATGGTTAAAAAAAATTGAGACAGCATTTATTAACAGTCGACAGCTCTGGTTGCTCTTAAGAATACGCATAGTAATATCTGTTATAATACACATAGTTCATACGAAATTTGGTTGAAATCCAATTGATAGTGTAGAAGTTATATGCATTAAAATATTGGACCTATCAGCAGGCTTAGAATTATTTCGGCTGCACGGTCATGTATGGCCTCCTGGAAATTAAACTGAAATATTATTATCTATATGTGTGCCAATTTTGGTATAGCTCCCATGCATCTTCCAGGATATACAACATGGAGCTGATATTCAATTGCAATTTTTCAGCAGTTGGTAGCACTGACATCATTTTCAAATACGGCATTGAGATATTCAGATAGAGATCTTTACTCATACCAAATTTGGGCTTGATTGCTACAGCCGTTTGGGAGTTGATAGGGCCAGCCAGACAGACAGAAGGACACACAGACAGACAGACACACATTTTTCCCGGATCGATCTCATATGTCTACTTTTTTCTCAGTTTTGCAAAATGCTAAAAGTAGGCTAAAAATTACAATTTGTATAGGCAACACTGAAAATAGTGGCTTCAAATCTCTGCATTACGTTAATTGGGAGCATTACCAACTTTGCTTTCCAAGCGATGAATTATGTAAGTGAATATAGTTTTTAATTTTATCTGGATCGATGGCAGAGTAATTCAGTTCGGATTTGGTATTATATTATATTTAGTTGAGTATAAACCTTGTTTGAGCGGCAAAAGAGCATCCTAGTAATTCGATTTTATGGCGAGTCAGGCACAAAGGTTGGCAATACTGTTACGATAGCACAAAGTACAACATGGCTTCCTAAAGTAGACAACGAGTTCAAATTGCAGCTGTAAAGTTTCAATCGCCATTAAAATACTTTAAATGTAATCCAAAAGGAGAGAAGTTGAGTAAAAGGTGTTGGTTTTAGTTGGTTCCTTAGTTTAGGGGCTGCGACAACGCAGTCATGTAGCCCCGTGTACTTTGGGTGTGTGTAGAATCTGTCTGATAACCGGTGTTAATTGTGTTGGCTGTATTAGTGTGTGTTATCTGTTTGTTTGTTTATTTATTTTATTCAAGGAAGGACTGCAGTCATTCGATTTCAAGTAGTTCCAACTTTTGCTACCAAACGACATCGTCAACGATCAACTAGTTCTGAACTTTGTTAATAGATGCCACCGCACTCAGCTCATGGCGACGAACATTGGAACCTAAGAGCGTTAGTCAAATCTAACCTATCATATAGCTTCACACAAGTGTAATTAGTGGAAGGATCTTTTACATGTCATAAATCTATGACATGGAACCGCCGGCTTTACTTCCCCTCCGAAGCAAGGCATACTGAGGGATTTTTAACACACTTAAAAAATCCGACGAATTTGGCCGGGTTTGAACCCGCGATCTTGGGCATAGAAGCTCATCATACTACCAACTAAGTCACCGAAGCCGCTGATTAAAAGGAGCAAACAAAGTATTTTGAATGTATGTACTGCAGTAAACTCAGAGACAAGAGATGCGTGGAGAGATACTTTCATCAGGACTTGACCGGACGTTTGGTATAGGAGGTTGACGATTCGTTTCAGATGAGGAGAGGAAACACTTCGTGACAAATGATGAACACCCAAGGACAGGATTTCCACCATGGTGGATTGTTCAAACTCATCCCTCGAAGCGACAAGAGTATTAACCGGTATGGAGACTATTTCGGAAAATAACCTAATGTATGTATGTATGTATGTATGTAAATATTACTAGTGGGCCCGTGCGAGCTTTCGCAACGTGAATGTAGGTTTATGAGGTAGTAGGGAAGAATGTGGGAGAACGAAGTTTTAAATATTGAAGAAATATATTTATTGTTGTTAAACGGTATACGTACATGAGAAGAAGAACACAAAGAATTACGTAGAACAGTGTTTTGTACTTGTCACAGCACCTCTTTGTAGACAATATTCGATGTTACAACGAATTCGTTGGTTATTGTATGCTCGGGAGTTTCATCTACAGCAATTTTTCCATTTGCAAAGGATTGAACCCTAGAGAGAGTCTTGGCGAGACCACTCCGGAGCCATCTCCTGAGAGACTCCTCAGCTAGCAGTACGCCGTGCTCCCGCCAGATTGCTGCCGCCGCCGCGCTGCCCTGCGCTCTAGTGGCAGGCTCGACAGGTTACAGTGCTCCCATTGTAAATGTACATTTTTTAAGGTATTTAAATAATTGTGAGGCATTTAAAGAGGAAATGAGTGCGTTTCGGGCACACATGGGGTTATGCGGAACCTGTAGGTACCCCATATGTGTAGGTTGGTGTTAACAGGACCTTATTTTCGATACAAAACCGGAATGGGACCTTAACAGAATAATATAGGGAGGATTGTAATTGAGAGCTCCTTTCAGGAAGTAGAATATTCTGCGATACGAGTTTATTCCAATTCAGTAAAATAAGTTGGAAATTCACTAATTAACTGTTTTATTTCCATACATGGTGAGAGTGTTTGTACATACTGACATCAATGGCTGATGTGTTCCAACATTCAATAGATGAGAGCAATGTAATCCACTCACCCAATCAATGTGAGCAGTGGAAATATCTGATAGATTGCATGAGAGTTAGAAGGTTTCTAAAAGGGTCCATTTACTTATTGTGTACTCGGAGGGTTGCCTGAGTGAGTAAAGCGCGTGATCAGAGGTAAGCCAAGTGTTACCAATATTTTAAACCGAATCCAACATATTTATCTTAATTATCAAAGCAGAGATCACAGGTTATTTCAATTCCATTATTATTAATATTTACTGTATGTATTCAATTGAATGAGCGAGAATCCAATTGATAGCCATTCCAATCAGGGATTGATAGGCCACCCTCCTAATCAGTTTATTCAATGCAATATCATTGCTACATCGCTTTTATATTTAAAGATATTTCAATGCCTATGAATATAATAAACGTTTTCGATTGTCAGTTCTAGTTATAGTTAATGTTGTTTTAAGGGGCGGAACTATGTGGTACTGTAGCTTGCCACGGTGGGTGAGTGGATAGCGTGTCGGTCTACTAACCCCAAGATTGCAGGTTCACTCCTGGCCGTGGTAAGTGATTTTTGAAAGGCGGCAAAAATAATACACGCATGTCATACGATGTTGGCATGTCAAAGACCCCGTTTGAATTCAGTAGGCCGTGTTCATAGTGGCAAAAATGAATCTCGGGAGTTTCCGCCAACACAAAGTTCCTAATTTCTCTACTAGAAAGCGCTACAGTGTTCAAGAAGCTTAGATATCTAACCTCATTGACTTTCATAGCGATTCAAGGAACAACGAAATTCGACATGCAAGCTACCCTCTGGGTGTCAAATTACAAAGTTGCTCTCGGCAACCGAGGCCATACGATATTATTATTATTATTATTATTATTATTATTATTATTATTATTATTATTATTATTATTATTATATGAAGTACTGTCGGTTGGACTTTCCCTGTCTGTTTCGATAATGTTCCATAACTGTCCGTAAGTTCATTTAATGATCATGTCCTGATTGAAGTGGTAAATTTCACACTTTTTCCATATTTTTTGCACACGCATTGTTTATTTACTTGATATTTTGCACTTACATACTTTGTGGTGAAATCCGTGAATCGTGAATCCTATGATTGCGTACCTTTGTGCTTGGTTACCGTTGGTCCATTGTCTATTTATCATGGTGTCCATTCCAAAGAAGTCGCTATCTATCTCTTTCTCCCGCTATTTCCATCTTTCTATTACTTCCTTGTAAGAACCTGTATTTAGAAGCGATTTCTTGAGCTTTAAGTCATCCAAGAAGAAAGTTTGTCTTGCTAGGATATATGCCATTCTGTTTGGTGAATACTTGTTTGCTCCTGTGGTCCTTGTGATATCTCTTGCTTTCACCTCTAGTTTTTCAAGTTCACACGGATTTTCAGTTTGTCCAATATGAGTTCAATTCCATATCTAGCGATGGGAGTGGTTGTCGTTTCGAACAATCTATATATTTTTATAAAAACGTTACGCGAAAGAAAATGTAGCAACGGAACAGAGAACAAATGGTGTCTAACAGTTGTCAGGGAATTCTTCACGACGGAGTCCAGCTATGGCTTGTATGATGTACTTAGTTTATTTAATCTTTCTTAGTAAAAACAGTGTCTCAAAAATTAAGCATTCAAGCAATGGTCATTAATAAAGCTACATCATCAATTCGGTTAGATAAAGCTGTTAATATTCCACTTAGGGTTTTCCCCAGTCATACTGAAAATAAGCTCAACAATTTCCATTTACTGATATTGTACTTATTGTGTAAGTCGTCACTGCAGAGTTGGTGTATTTTTACTTCATTCTCTTGACGTACTGCAGGAGGCTCAAGAAATAGCATAATGTGGATGTTGATAGGTTGAACATGGGGAGCGAACCCTCAGGTTCCACGTTCAACAGCATTGGGACTTAGCTTCGCAGCAGGAGTGTACGGATCATCACTGTGGGGAGCATCTGCATAGCTCTTAACGAGTCCACACGTATTGTCACTGGATGTCTGAGACCTACTCCAGTGCAGAAGCTCTACACTCTTGCTGGCATTGCACCTCCAGTTTTTCGACGTAGGGTGGCAGCAGAGAAAGAGAGACAAAAGCTTGAAACAGATCCCAGACATTCTATGTTCAACCACAAGGTGACCACTCCTCGCCTAAGATCCAGGAAGAGTTTTATTAAGAGAACAGTACCCCTCCATACCAAGATTGACGTCCGGCGTGTGTCACTCTGGAAACAAATAGTACCAGAGGGGTTTACCCCTAAAGAAGAACTGAGCAGTGGTAGTCATTTGTCTTATACCACCTGGAGGTCCTTAAACCGGATGACAACAGGAGTGCCTAAGTGTGGTAGCAACCTTGTGAAGTGGGGTTATGCAGAAGATCCACGATGTGTCTGTGGAGAAATCCAGACTCCACAACACTTGCTCACGTGCAAAGATCTTAATGAAACCTGCAGCCAGGAAGACCTTATGTTGGCCACAGACCGAGGGATAAGAGCTGCAGAGTTCTGGAAAGGAAGAATTTAGTGTGTCTCCCGGACACGGAAAGCAAGTAGTAGGAGGCTGTTGTTCATTATTTTAGAATCGAAAATTCGGGTCGGTCACCATGCTCGTATAAATGGACAGGCCACTCTTAGCTGGTCGTATGCATGTGAGAATATTCAAGCGAGTCTACATAATACCATGTGACACCCCCTTGACCATATTCCAGTACATCCGCCCAATACCTTATCGGCGTTCACATACAGGTCCTAAAAAAATTTGAAGTCACATAGCCGTTTCATAAATTTCACTCCTGACCGTAAACTTTTGCCTCAGACATACGATGTTTTACAAGTAACTAGTACGTGTTCAGAGAAACATTTGTTGAAAAATATTCATTACAATATCAGAACTTACTGTGAGTTTTGTTTGTTTTGTTTCAAATAATAGAAAGAAATGACTTTTTATATTTGAAGATGACTGCGCAGTCCAATATATGGATTGTAGTCATGATGTTTGTTACGGAGAAACACAGATACCTCTGAAATATTTATAATTGCAATGCTGCAACATAATACGTTTCAATTAAGAATTTTCCCCAGTTTTGTAGCTCGAAGGAGAACCATATTGGGCAAATAGCGCGTTGACCGACTGAATAGTATAAATTGATAGTTCGTACAGGCAACACTGAAAAATGACTTCCGAACTTCACACAACAACACTCGACCGCAGCTTCGACTGCATAGCTTTCAGATGTCAGTTGTCTAGCGACTCAGCACGAAACGTGCTGATTGTGACCGGAAGGATCTACAAGTATCTGTAATGCTTCAGTGCCAAAATGCTCAAAAATTGTTCTCAAAAGAAGTAATGTTTTCGGTCTTGTAACTTCGAGACAGCCTCCATTGCGTGACTTAACACGCTTGGCTACGATGCCAGGCCATCCTAATATCAGACAGCTATTTTAACAGAAAAGTGTCAAGGGTCGGTTTGTTCCTGCGACACCTCTGGATATAAATACGATATGCTCGAATTTTCACATGTTATCGAATTATGAAGTACAGTTTCATGTAATTATGCAAATATAATAATAATGAAGATAATAATACCAACAATAATACAACAATATTAATAATAATAATAATAATGACACAAAAGAGCACGTTAGTTCGTTTGAACAGCGCCAGGTGGCATGGTTACGAAAAGAACTGCATGGTGTACACCCTCACATGCTCAGCCAACATCATGTCGACCGATAATTGTCGAACTTATGGTTGAAGCATGGTTTGCTCTTCAGTGAAACTGAGGGCTTTGTAATTGCGATACAGGATCGTGTCATTGCAACACAAAATTATAGAAAGCACATCCTTAAAGAGAATGTAGCAGATGATCGATGTCGTAAATGCACCTCAGCGCTGGAAACCATCGATCATATCATCGATGGCTAATCTACGCTGGCAGTTATAGAGTATACCAAGAGGCACAATGATGTTGTTAAGATCTTACATCAAGAGCTAGCTATAAAATCTGGACTTCTGGATACGAGCATGGTGTACTACAATTACCAGCCTGCCAACGTGCTTGAAAATGAGGATTATAAGATGTACTGGGATATAACTATTTTAACCGACCAGAAAATCTTGGCCAATCGACCTGATATTGTCTATCTCAACAACAGGAACCAAAAGGCCTACTTAATAGACGCTGCTGTCCCACAGCCAAAATATGCAAACTACCCAAGCTAAAAAGACAAACAAGTACGCACCGTTGGCGGAAGAAATGCGAAAACTATGGGGACTAAAATGCGTGACGATTTTGCCAGTGGGGATCTCTTCCACGAGAGTTGTTCCAAAGACGTTGGCAATGGCTTTGGAGGAACTGCAAATGAAACACCTGATTGCCAGAATACAGAAGGCAGTGCTGCTGGATACGTGCCATATTGTCAGATTATTTTTATCACAGTAATAAGTTACAGGATACTTGATTCCAAATCCGTATATTGTAAACTGATTTGTACCATAGGCTAATAATGAGAAATTAAAGATAATAATAATAACTGGAGGGCCTGTGCGAGAAATCTCGCAAGTGTTAACCCACCCGCCCAGCTTTACTGTTATGCGGGTTTGTCGCCACATAATTCTAGCAGGGGTTGTCGTCTTGTTTATTTGTTTAAACGCACTTTAAGAACAAATAAATATATTATCATTTAATTTTCAAGAAATACAAGATTTTTCCTGTACTATTGAGTCGATTTAGAAAATTTTGGTACAAACTGCACCTTCTAACTCCCTCTGATTTAAGAGTTTGAGTTTTGTGAAATTAATAACATCTTGTATTTGGTAATTGAAATCTTTTCACTGATCGGGGTCACCTGATATTCGACAGTATTCTTGAAGTCCCAATGTAGGCACTCTTTCCTAATACCGTGGTTAGTTTGTGGAGTATTGCCCTTAAACCCCAATTATGATGGTCCACCAACATAAATGAACCACCGCCAACGTCTTGGGATCCCTAAGCCTATTGCCGTCTGTCCTCTCTTCAAGCTTTGAGGCTGAACGTCTCCTTCCAGTTTTCGGATGTTGTATTTCCCAACCCCTCTAATAAGCCGCTTTCTTCTTTGTCCAACTTTTCAAGACCTTAAGACTCAATTTTTACTTCGTTATATTGTACAACACGTGACTCGTTGTCAATTGCTTGTCGTTAACCAGTTTAAAGAGATTTCTGCTGAACTCCCTCGCTTTTGGGGGAGGTTATGCACATCGTCAACTTACTATTTTAGTACTTCTTACGAATATTATTATTATTTCTTTCTCCGTTACGGTCTTCTAAGGACCACGAGCCAATTTCAATGTTTAGTCCTTTGGTGTTCTTTCTTCTTCCCTCAGGTCTCCTTTTTCTTCCTCCAGGACTCCTTCGTCTTCTTTCTCTCTTCGGACCATTTTGAGCCTCAATCCTTTTCCTTCTTTGGAACCCTTCTATTCCCAACACTTTTTCCTAAACATTTCTCTCTCTATTGCATCTTCTTCTCTTATATTGTTTCTTTCTAAACCCTTTTTTACTTCTTGAATCCAAGTTGTTGTTAATTTTTTGTTCCAAATATATTATTATTGTTATTATTATTATTATTACAGTGCCTGGCCAGATTATTATAATCAATCACACGATTGTGGAGATGTTTATCTTCGTGTTGTGCATTTCTCTACCCTCTGATATCCTAAATATTTCCCTTTTATATTATTTTCTTGATCTATCCCAGAAACACATGATACTGTACTTGCCTATTTATTGGCTTATTTCTGTTTGTAAAGGATCACAATTTGCAAGTTGCAAGAAAACAGAAGCTATTTTCCAGGGCGAATGATTTCTTAATTTTCCCTTCATAATGAAGATTATGTCGAATAAACATATAACTGAAAACAGTATAAATTAAATAATTTTTAGCAAAGAGCAGCCACAAATTCTCTCTTATCTACAACTCCAGGCAAACTACCTTGCATCAGGCCAAGGTCACTTACTTTGAAATTCTTGTCAATTTCCATTCTTCTTCTTGTACAATACAGCAGTAATCAATAACCTACAAAATAAAAGATGTGCTGAAACTCTTAGGGCTCTCTATAATCGCTCACCTAAACCAGCTGAGCCACACGAAGCACATTACAAACATGCCCAGAAATATGGTAGAGAGTTAATCATCTTTCTTTGACAAAAATATCGTATATAGAGGAAACAAAGCTAATAACAGATACGCACAGGAAATCTACGAATGATCATAATAATCTGACCAGATAAATTGTTGTTTGTTTACCACTTATTATACCCGTTTAAACGGTATCGGAGATAAGGTGAAATTAATTTTCCATATGGAGGGTTGCTTTTATGGTTAGATGCCTATCCTGATACAAACCCTATGCGTGGGGTTATTGAGAGATGATATATATGACAATGAATGAGACTGGACCAATAGATGAAAGGAAGCGACATTTTCATGGAGTTGAAAGTAGGAAACCTTGGAAACCATTTCAAGGATGACCGACGTTGGGGTTCAAACCGGCGTCTACCAAGTCATGGCTTAGAGATACACTTTAGAGAGCATAGCTACCACTGCTGTAACGTAGACGTGGTTTTGAACCCAACCGTCGGTCTTCCTTGAAATGGTTTCTCGTGGTTTCCCAATTTCAACTCCAGGCAAATGTCGGGATGGTACCTTGTAACAGGCCACGGAAACTTACTTTCAAATTCTTGTCCAGTTTCATTCATTTAATCTCTCATCGCTGTTCTTTTTCTTCTTCTTCTTCTTCTTCTTCTTCTTCTTCTTCTTCTTCTTCTTCGATTCGGCCAACTGGGGACCACGTCAGTTCAACTGTCTCTTCTTCCTAACTCTAACTACCGCCCAGTGTTCCCGCATTCTTCTCCGGTGTTATTTTCTCTCTTGGGACCACGCCTTCCCTGTCTTCAGCTTCGGCTTTTCCTGGAAACCTTTGTTATTATTATTATTATTATTATTATTATCATTATTATTATTAGTGTGGTGTTTGAAGCCATATTTTCAGTGTTGCCTTAGTAAACAAGAGTTTAGTGCTTTTCAGTCGGTCAACACGAATGTACCCAAAAGAGATGGGTTATACCCTAATCCTGAAATAAATTACATGAGATTAATAAAACACTAAAATAATCCATCACGAATCGAAAGGCAGAGCTCTTGACATAAAGGAAGCAATCGAGATACACCTAGCCAAACGAAACAATCCCAACAATCTAAATGAACACACGTTCATGGAGAGCTCACCCCTCTTCACGCTACTAAAAAAACACACCCTGTCGGAAACAAAACACAATTTAGCGACACAGCCAAGCCTGATAAAAAAGGGGGGAAATTAGGGTTTTTTTAATAGGTAAATGTTATCTGGATCAGGTGTACGATGTACTTTTCTTCTACAATAAACCAAGGCCCATATTTGCGGCAGTATTAAAGGTGCCGGGACGTCCTCATAAGACCGTCAACGCTTAGTTCGAATGGGTTATGCTCCACGCGTGGCGAGGGCTAATCTACGGTCTTTAACAGTTGTAGACCCACCTCATTCAATAACATACATCTTATCTAGGTTGGCAACACCTCACATAAACACATCGCTATCACTCCCCACAGCACGTAGGGGCAAGGGGGGGGGGAGAAGGCAGGAAAAACCAGTCGTTAAGATAACCACCGCAGTCGACCGCACAGTGAGTTCCAGTGAGCACGAAAACTGCGAGTAGCTGTAGTACGGAAGACAATCAGATAAGTAGTTAGCCTAAAATTTTATAGTTTAACCATAGTTTACAACCATATAATCTCTCTAAAGTACAATCTCCGGATAGCTATCACCATTTAGCATTTCACCTAACATATATACTGCATTTAGCATACACTGACAGTTGCAGTACCAATACTGCAACTAAATAATTGTGAATGAAAATCCACAGCCTGCTTCCAGTCTCCGACCGGGTCAGGAATGGAATGAATGAAGCCCCCATCTAGCGGCGAGGATATGAACTGTGCCGGCTGCCGAGGCCTGACGCACTCCTCTGGGGCAATGATTAAATGAATGACAGATGAAATGAAATGAGAGTGGAGAGTGTTGCTGGAACGAAATTTTGACAGGGAAAACCGGAGTACCCGGAGAAAAACCTGTCTGCCTCCGTTTTGTCCAGCACAGATCTCACATGGAGTGACCGGGATTTGAACCACGGACCCAGCGGTGAGAGGCCGGCGTGCTGCCGCCTAAGCCACGGAGGCTCTACTGCAACTAAATAATTGTACATATTGTAAATATTTTCACCTGTATTTCAAACAAGTATAAATAGTGTTTTATTAATCTCATGTAATTTATTTCAGGATTAGGGTATAACCCATCTATTTTGGGTACATTCGTGTTGACCGACTGAAAAGCACTAAACTCTTGTTTACTAAGGCAACACTGATAATATGGCTTCAAACCCCACAATGTTCACGGCTAGTCAGGCAAATCGTGAAGCCAAGAAATTCAAATCACTCAGGCTTAAACTCATGAGTTTAGACAAGTCAATTTGGTTCAACAAAAAATGTATAGAACTAAACCTCACCCCTAAATACGTACCAATTAAAACCGTACCGAACACACCAGCCTCGATCATTTCAACCAAACAAGCCAAAGCGCTTTGGATAAAAAACGAATTAAGATTTGCATACATACGAAAGCAAAAAATTAACCAACAATTATATGACATTCAATTGCAACTAAGTAATTTCTGGCACGCAGCCCAATGGGACAGCTTCACCGAACACCTACATGACACCATCAAAATCAGAGCAACGAGGAAGCATGAAACGCTAGAAAATAAATTAAGAAAACTAGGAGAAACACAGAACCATCAATCTAACGAACAACACACGAATAACAATGAATTCAATTTCCACAGCAGAGTAAACAACAGAACGAACGTAACCTTTCCTCAAGGTGAAATGAATATGTTAGACAAAGGTTTGAAATACAACTGCACAGACGCACACACGAACCACAATATAAAACAGTTAATCACAGATATTGAGATAGCCAGTCACAAGCTCCCAGCAGAAGACAGGGAATTAACCAAAAATCTCGCCACCAACGAAGCCAAAAAAAAATCCTCAAACGAGAGGGCGATAGCAGTAACATTCAAAACAACAAACAACTCAAAGAAATAAAGTCGTTGAAACAAAAAATAAAAGAACATGACTTAATCATCACAAAAGCAGATAAGGGAAACACTACAGTAATTTTGAACAAACCAGAATACATTGAAAAAACAGTCGAATTCCTAAACAACAACGAAATCAAGGAATTAACAAAAGACCCCACCAACAAATTCCAAAAACAAATAAAAAGTGCGCTAAAAGAAACAGAATTTATACTGACCAAAGCCGAAAAATCAAAACTAATAAACATGAACCCGAAAATACCGTCATTGAGGGGACAACCAAAAATACACAAAAAGAAATGCCCAATGAAACCAATAGTCAATTGTAGGAATGCCCCTAATTACAAAATCAGCAAAGAGTTACTAAAAATCTTAAAATGCCGTCTTTCCAAAGACAAAAACAACTCTGTAAAGAACACAACAGAACTAGTAACAGCATTGAACTCCCTACAAATGAAACCTAGCTTCAGGCTAGTATCCTTCGAAGTAACTAACATGTACACCAATATTCCGATTATTGAAGCAATCAACACTATCGAAAACAAAATCCAACAATTCGGTAAAAGAAATTGAAGAGATTGTGAGATTACTGAGGGTCGTTCTCACCCAAAACGTGTTTCAATTCGACAATAAAATATACACACAGAGAGAAGGCCTAGCAATGGGATCGCCACTAAGTGGGTTAATCGCTGACATCTTCATCAATGCACTAGAAAATGCGTTCTTAGAAAAGACTTCAACAAAGGGAATAGTAATATGGAAAAGATACGTAGATGATGTAATTTGCATCTACGATACTGAACTAACAAGCGAAGAAACAATTCTCCAATCCATTAATAGCCTTCACCACTCTATCAAATTCACTAAGGAATCCGAAATAGACCGGAAAATAAATTATCTCGATATAACTATTGAACGTAAAGACAACGACCTTTCATATTCCATATTCCGGAAAGCAACACAAACCTCGCATGCAATCGACAATCAGTCTAATCACCCCAGTACGCACAAACTAGCGGGTTTCAATTCAATGGTGCATAGGGCTTTAAACATACCCATGTCAAAAGACAACTATAATAAGGAAATGAGAACTATTATGCAAATAGCAAAGGAAAACAACTTCTCGCCAAGCAAAATAAATCAAATTATAGCCAAACATAAAAATAAAGATAAAACGATTCCCAAACTGGACAGTAATGAGAAAAAATTTGCGCGTTTCAACTATGTGAATGCGAATACATATAAAATCACTAACCTATTCAAAAAGCAAGGCATAAAGATAGCTTTCACGACAAAAAACACAACCGCTAGGCACCTCCTAAATAGTAATCTAAATAAACGTGACTCGTATTCAAGGTCAGGGGTATATTCTATAACGTGCCAAGACACCGATTGTCAAGCTAATTACATCGGGCAGAGTGGAAGGCGAGTAGAAACACGTTATAATGAACATAGGAATGCGATAAGATACGGAACACATTCAGCCGTGTGCGAACATATGTGTGACGCAGGGCACAGCTTTACCAACATAGAGTCGGACCTTGAAATAATCCATCACGAATCGAAAGACAGAGCTCTTGACATAAAGGAAGCAATCGAGATACACCTAGCCAAACGAAACAATCCCAACAATCTAAATGAACACACGTTCATGGAGAGCTCACCCCTCTTCACGCTACTAAAAAACACACCCTGTCGGAAACGAAACACCATTTAGCGACACAGCCAAGCCTGATAAAAAAGGGGGGAAATTAGGGGGTTTTTAATAGGTAAATGTTATCTGGATCAGGTGTACGATGTACTTTTCTTCTACAATAAACCAAGGCCCATATTCGCGGCAGTATTAAAGGTGCCGGGACGTCCTCATAAGACCGTCAACGCTTAGTTCGAATGGGTTATGCTCCACGCGTGGCGAGGGCTCATCCACGGTCTTTAATAGTTGTAGACCCACCTCATTCAATAACATACATCTTATCTAGGTTGGCAACACCTCACATAAACACATCGCTATCACACCCCACAGCACGTAGGGGCAAGGGAGGGGGGGGGGAGAAGGCAGGAAAAACCAGTCGTTAAGATAACCACCGCAGTCGACCGCACAGTGAGTTCCAGTGAGCACGAAAACTGCGAGTAGCTGTAGTACGGAAGACAATCAGATAAGTAGTTAGCCTAAAATTTTATAGTTTAACCATAGTTTACAACCATATAATCTCTCTAAAGTACAATCTCCGGATAGCTATCACCATTTAGCATTTCACCTAACATATATACTGCATTTAGCATACACTGACAGTTGCAGTACCAATACTGCACCTAAATAATTGTACATATTGTAAATATTTTCACCTGTATTTCAAACAAGGATTTTGTAGCCTAAGTGTAATGGATCTGATGATGATCGCTTGACGATCGAAACTGGTCATCATAGTGTTTTATTAATCTCATGTAATTTATTTAAGGATTAGGGTATAACCCATCTCTTTTGGGTACATTCGTGTTGACCGACTGAAAAGCACTAAACTCTTGATTATTATTATTATTATTATTATTATTATTACATTCATTTCACCACATAAGTGGGACATATCGACATATCGTCGGCTTGTTTGCAAGACGGTATGTCTAATTCCAAGATGACGGCATTCTGCATGGTGATATTTAGACCAGGATGTATTCCCAATATTTCCCGATTGCGAGCCAACGATTTAGGGACGATGCCGGTAGAAGAAATTACTATGGGCAGAACCACTACACTTTCCTGTCTCCACATTTGCCGTATTTCCTCAGCCAAGGGCAGATATTTGGTGATCTTATTACAGCAGGTTTGTTGCAGATTATGGGAATTGGGCACTGCAGTATCAATGAGGAAGGTTCTCTTCTGCACCTTGTCCACAAGAACGATATCTGGCCGGCTTGCTGGTATGGTTTTATCAGTAATAACTGATCGGTCCCATGACAACTTTTGGCTAGGATTTTCCAAAACGGCGTCAGGAACATACTGATAGTAAGGCAAAATATTTTCAGATAATAAGTGCTTTTGTGCAAGGTGTAGGTGCATTATTTTGGCCACTTGGTTGTGCCTTTTCATGTAATCAGTACGGGAGATTGCTTGGCAGCCTCCTGTGATATGCTGAATTGTTTCCGGTTCTAGTTGGCATCTTCGGCATTTATCATCCTGAATATTTGCCTTAACTATATATTTAAGATAGTTTTTCGTAGCCACAACTTGATCCTGGATTGAAGCCATGAATCCTTCAGTCTCAGTGAATAGGTCCGCATGAGTCAACCAGCTGTTCGACGCATCAATGTCGACATGTTTCTGGTTGAGATCATACGGATGACGACCGTGCAGAGCTTTCTGCGTCCACTGCTGAAGCTTGATGGCTGAACATTCCTCATCAGTGACTAACTGTATATCCCTTACGTGAAGAAGATCCAGCGGTGTGCACTTGTCACTGCCTTCACAGCGGCTTGATGTATGGGAGAGTCATGTCTGTCCAAAAATATCTCTGAAGGTTCCTCACTTGCCTTACATGCAATTGGATAATGTCCGTAAGCCCTCGTCCACCTATTTGGCGTGGGATTGTCAATCGCTCAACAGCTGACTTAGGGTGGAGACATCTGTGTTTTGTTAAGATGGTACGTGTCCTAATTAGGATGTTCTCCAAGTCAGTCTGCGTCCATTTGATAATACCGAAAGTGTATGTCAGAGCAGGAATAGCATAGGTATTAATAGCCTTAAAGGTGTTCTTTCCATTCAACTTTGATTTTGAAATCTTGTTAAGGCGTTGATTGTAGATAGCTACGGTTCTAACTTTAATAGGCTACCTTTATGATCAATTCGATTAGATTGCAGATTATTATTATTATTATTATTATTATTATTATTATTATTATTATTAATAGGGGCTCGGATGTTTAGGAAATGTTATATATTTCTCTTTGCCTCTATTTTCATGCCCGAGTGGTTTCTGATGCAAATCAAGGGACTATCGTCACAATAAAGTGGTTTTTATTTGCCATATAAATGCATATTTCGAACATTTTTTACTATTAGTTCATATTTTGATCATTTTTGGTAATAACGTCATATTTTGGTAGTTTGACGGCACCTGTAGATGTGCAATCGTTCTCAACTTACCGAACGGGAGCTAGTGTTTACAGAAATTGATTCTGGATGTCACAACGGCAGTTAATGCAAGTGGAATACCTTTTGTATGGGATGAAGGTCATACACCTCACTGCACCTCTTGCGCTACCACGTTGTACTGGGCAGGATTGTCGCCCTGGTAGAGGCAGATTTAATCTAGAAAAAAGCATCCCATCTCCTTCTCTTACTTGAACAAGCGTCAGTTTACGGTGAATTGCACTCCAGTAGGCCTACCATTATGCCTAAGGAAAATGCTCTACCACGTTGTACTCGGCAAGATGGTCGCATTGGTAGAGGCAGATATAATCTAGAAAAATCCATCCCATCTCCATCTTTTACGGCGAATTGCACTCCAGTACGCCTACCATTATGCCTAAGAAAAATACTTCTACCAGTGTTAAGCTTCGAAGGTTTGTTCAGGAATTTGGAGAGGAATATTCCTGTACAGATGGTTCAGTTCTGTTTTGCAAGTTGAGTGAAGTGAAAGTCGTGGCTGAAGAAACGGTTTAATGTGCAGCAGCATTGTAACACGGCAAAGCACAGCATCAATGCCAGTCGACAACATCAATTTAGTGAACATGTTTTATAGGTACGTATTCTCAGGAGGTTGACAAGGGAGTCAACGAAGCCAGTCTGTAAATAACCACTTAAATTCAGAAAAATAATATGAAAAGAGGAATAAGGAATTTAGTTAACTATTTAATCTAGAAGGGATTGTCGCTTGGATTTACATGTTTAAACAAGATGTTCAGTAAATAACATATAGCCTACTTTCTCCTAAATGCATGGGTATTGTTATAACTCTTTGTCCTTTCCAAGGAGTATAATTGAATGTTGGTTGTAGTAGATTGTTGAAATAAGCGTTTTACGGATATTAAACATGAATATGAGGTGCCCTTTGCTAGTGCTACCTCTGTACCAAATTTCGTTCAATTCGGTTTCACCGTGTTTGAATAGATTGGGGGAATCGATTGGCAAACATACATGACCGCCAGCCGAAAATTATTGGTAAGATGACCTAGTAGTTTGGTAAAAATATTATTCATACATAAAGGTATAATGTTAAAAAATTTGGTAGAGATCAGATAAAAAGGTTGGTCGTAATTTGATTTAAGCTTTGAACATTTGGGTGGCCGCCATTACGTTTCCGTCAAGATTGCGGCGATATAAAACATGGCACTGAGGTAACCTTTGCTAGTGCTACCTCTGTACCAAATTTCGTTCAATTCGGTTTCACCGTGTTTGAATAGTTAGGGGGAATCAATTGGCACACATACATGGCCGCCATCCGCAAATTATTGGGCAGATGACTCCTAGTTTGGTCAAAAAGTTCTTCATAAATAAAGGTATAACGTTGCAAAATTTGATAGAGATCACATGATTAGGTTGGTCGTAATATTATTTAAGCTTTTAACATTTTGGTGACCGCCATTACGTTTTCGTCAAGATAGCGGTGGTATAAAACATGACACTGAGATGCCCTTTGCTAGTGTTACCTCTGTACCATATTTCGTTCAATTCGGATTCACCGTGTTTGAAAAGATAGGGGGAATCAATTTGCACACAAACATGGCCTCCATCCGCAAATTATTGGGCAGATGACCTCGTAGTTTGGTCAAACGATTCCTCATACATAAAGGTATAACGTTACAAAATGTGGTAGAGATCAGATAAATAAGTTGGTCGTAATTTGATTTAAGCTTTGAATATTTGGATGGCCGCCATTACATTTCCGTCAAGATGGCAGCGATATAAAACATGACACTGAGGTGCTCTTTGCTAGTGCTACCTCTGTACCAAATTTCGTTCAATTTGGTTTCACCGTGATTGAAAAGATAGGGGGGGGGGATCGATTAGCACACAAATTTGGCCACCATCCGCAAATTATTTGGCAGATGACCCCGTAGTTTGGTCAAAGGATTCTTCATACTTAAAGGTATAATGTTACAAAATTTGGTAGAGATCAGATGAATAGGTTGGTCGTAATTTGATTTAAGCTTTGAACATTTGGGTGGCCGCCATTACGTTTACGTCAAGATGGCGGCGATATAAAACATGACACTGAGGTGCCCTTTGCCAGTGCTACCACTGTACCAAATGACGTTCAATTCGGATTCACCGTGTTCGAATTGATTGGGGGGAGGACAGACATTCAGAGTACACACACTCACACACTCACACACACACACACAGACAGACACACAATTTTTGGCCCTGTAGTGATCTCATAAGTCTACTTTCATTTTTTGCAAAAATCGGAAGTAGGCAAAAAACGGCCATATTTATATCAGTCATTTTCAGGTCATAATTTGTAGTAATTTACTCGTATTTCATCATTTTTAAGGTCATAATTGCTTTCATATTTGGGATATTTTTAGGTCTTAAACATCCAAACAAAAATTATAATAATAACAATAATAATGCTACTAATAATAAAAAAAGATACGAGGCTTACAGTAGTCGCATATGATGTGTAACATCTGACATGTTATCCTACTCCTATACTACACAGCTTGGACATTCTTAAAATGTTAATTTACACTCCATTTTCATACTGGTACTATGATGAATGTATAGATTGAATTGGAGATATGCTACTGTCACATTTGTGGCGCAGCGGTCAAGCTGTTAGTCTCTTACCAAGGTAGACCGGGTTTGATTCCCGGTCAATACATGTGAGATTTTCGAATTGAAATGCCATGTCCTGTGGTTCGCATTCCACGTAAAAGGGAGGTACCGTGGATCATGATCGTGAGATTAACGGACACGCTAAATGAAATAAAACAGGACTTCACTAAGAACAACACCAGAAATTTTACAAGACCTTTAGAGAAAATATAGCAGGCTTTCAACCTCCTAGTTTATGCTTCCAACGACCTGATGGATCTCTGGAAACAAATACGAGCAATAATTGTGAAATTCTAGCTAAATATTTCAGTACACTCCTTAATTGCGAAGCACCTTCTGAACAACTTCAATTTGCAAAACCAGTGCCCAACCTTGATTCACTTCCACCATCACATGAAGAAATAGTGGACATAATCAAGTCATTAAAAACAATAGAGCCCCTGGTGGAAAAGGTGTACCTTAATGGATGTGGTACATCTTAGGGGATTTCGATAGAATGAGGTTTCAGGCACAAGAGGTGATAACGAAGGACAGTGCGGGAAGAGACCAAAATGTTAAAACTTAGATTGTAATGATATTTATTTATTATAAAGCAAATATTGCAAGGAATGGATACTTTCAAAGAAATTGCCTTAAAATGACAATAAGAAACAGTAACAATTAAAAATTACTCGTTTCTCCAGGAAACGTAAATTGCTTGCAAGCTGTAGCTCCCTATAAAGGATTAAATACAAAATTACTGAATAAAAAGAGCATAATAAAATAACCTACAATAATAATTTAAATTCATCCCAGAGTAGAATTAAAACAAAGTACTCTTATTACGGAAAGAATCCGGGCAGAGTGTATGAAGTGAAAGG
The DNA here is from genome assembly GCA_946902985.2 of Meconema thalassinum. Lineage (NCBI taxonomy): Eukaryota > Metazoa > Arthropoda > Insecta > Orthoptera > Tettigoniidae > Meconema > Meconema thalassinum. The sequence goes on from OX336390.1 coordinate 887,420,986, forward strand.
GTTACCACCTCTTCTGATGTGTGATACAGGAAGTATCAGATCTCCTTAAACATCTTCCGAAGGTAGGCCGGCTGCCGGAGGACATCAGTAGCTGGCGGTAATTTAGTGCGCCCGCTCGGGGCTTGTGCGAGGTCAGTCAGGCATACTCCAGGGTTCCGGGTTTGGAACTAGAGTTGATGATGGTAGATTCTCCTTATAAAAAGCAACCAGCATAGAGAGTCTCTTGGTAGTAACTCCCTCGGCTGGTGAAGTTATGTCCTTATAATCAAGACTTTCAGAGTAGATCCGTGTTGAAGATTTGGCCGAAGTGAAGGCCGATGAGTTTAGACTGCCCGGGCAGGCAGCCAGGTCCAGAAGAGAGATTTTGACGGCGGAGAAGGGCCTCCGGCTGCAAGAGGTACCCCGAGAGGGCAATAACCCCAGCAGGTACGTAGCGAGCAGTGGTGATCAGTGGAGAAGAGTGGACACTGTAGGCCGGTAGACCTAAGGTATATATAGCGGTAGTGACGTCAGCGCGCCGAACCTTCCAGTATGAAGGAGGGGTGAAAGAGCAGCCAATCAAAGCACAGCCCCATGCACATTGCGAGCGTTACCGCTGGGGAGAGCTCAGTACCTCGTGAGAAAATGTGACGGTATGGTGCGTCTAGAAAGACACTACAGAAAAAAGGTGAGTTGACATGAATATTACAGAAAAGCAATTAAACTGAAACACCAATACTAAACAAATCAGAACACCGCGTTCAGACTGCAATTAACGAAAATAAAAATAATGGGGCAGAAAAATTGAACGTGTGTTTCACACCGTAAGGGAAACATAGCCAACAAAAAACATTCGCAGAAGCGAACATGCTGGGAGGGGCGAGAAAAAATTGCAGTAAGAAAGCGCAGAAGTTAGGCCTCGCGTGGCAAAGGAGCAATCATGGTGATTGGCCTAAGAAAATGACCAGCAGAAGTCTGCAGTTTTACCACGCGAACCCTACCATCTCTGCCAGGAAAGCACTCAACAACCCTACCCAAATTCCAAACAAGAGGAGGACTAGGGTCTTTCAAAAGCACCAAGTCCCCCACCTGAAGGTTAGAGCAGGAAACAAGCCATTTACCACGCTGCTGAAGCAAACTGAGGTATTCCAACCTCCAGCGGCGCCAAAAATTGGAGAGGATCAAATATCCTTGCAATCTCAGACAAAATTTGCCGCTTAGTTTGCGGTTTGATGTCACTGAGATTAATTTTGAAAAAGAAAAATTCCTTTTGAGGACTCCAATAGATGCCTAGAGTTTTGATAGAATTACTTTCTTGAAGAAGCTCTACTGAGTCGTTATAAACTGAAGTTAATGGAAATTTAGAAAGAAATTCTTCCGAATTAGAGTTCCACTTGCACAAGGAAAATCCGCCTCCCAAAAGCAAAGCTGTCAAATCTTTAGAGACCTGCAGTGCTTCAGATACTGACTCAAATGAATGAAGAAAATCGTCAACGTAAAATGATGATTTTAACACTTCAGAAGCCTTAGGAGAATACAACGGGCCATCCTGTTCAGCAAGTAATTTCAACGTACGTATGGCTAAAAAAGCAGAAGGCTTTAGTCCATAGGTTAATGTTTTTAGCCGAAAAATCTTGACGGGTTTAGTAGGCTCGTCGCGCCAAAGAATTCTCTGAAGGTCGCGCTGTTGTTGATCGACCAAAATCTGTCTATACATTTGCTTGATATCAGATATCACTGCGATAGGGAACAAGCGAAAATTCATCAAAACAGAAGAAATGTCAGATTGAACAGGAGGGCCTGATAATAATGTGTCATTCAGAGAAGTTCCATTGGCATCCATAGCAGAGCCATTAAAGACCACTCTTATGTTTTCCTTTAAAATCTCATTCTTCCAAACAGGATGATGATTGAGGTAAATGACTTCAGATGGGGTATAAGAAGCATCATCTTTCTTGGTAACAACCTCCATATGATCGAGTGCCTCAAATTCCTCCATAAATGTGGAGTATTGAGTTTTAACAACAGGGTCACGTTTAAATTTGCTTTCCACAGCATAGAGTGCTCTAAGAGCCCTAGGGTGTGTTTCAAATAAAAGAGGTGGATTATCCACTCGGGGCATTGTTACGACAAATCTACCCTCTGAATTGCGTTTGGTCGTTTCGCGAAACAGTTGTTCACACATTTCATTTTCAACCGAGGAAGGTGAAACTGAATCTATAGTTTCGATTTTCCAAAATCTTTCTAAGTTGTAATCGAGACTTGTATTAACAAAATGACATTGAGAGAAATTTTGAAATGACTTACGAGGGACTTGACCCGTTACTAACCAACCTAGCTTGGTATGATGAGCAAACACTCCTGGTGATATTTTAACCTTAGAGCTAAGGAGAGATTGCCAAAATACTTGGGCACTGAGAAGTATGTCTACCGGAGCGCTCGTATTAAATGTTGGATCTGCCAACTGAATGTTATGAGGAAATTGCCAATTTCTAATTTCAAAAGAATTACTAGGGGTATTACTGCCAATAGTATCAATGGCAAGACAATTCAACTGAAATGTTGTGTTACAATTCACAGCATCTTTGATGTGAACACGAACAAAATGCAAAGATTTAACATTGCTATTGTTAATACCGGTAACCTGAATTAATGTAGGTTGCTTGGGAAGACCAAGTTTCTTAATGAGACGCTCACTTATGAAGTCATGGGTGGCGGCATTATCCAATAAGGCACGTGCTTCAAGCCATCTACCAGAGGAATCTTGAACTTTTAATAACACGGTTGATAGTAGCACCTGGGAACTACGAATTGAGCTAGAGCTCTGAGTATAAGATTGCGCATTGGCTCCTGGGGATATATCTTTAGAACATCCAGGGGAAGGAGCCTGACGTGGCTTTTCAAACCTATGAAGCAAGGTATGATGTTGAGCCTTGCAATGGGAGCAAGTATTTTTAGATAAGCAATCAGGCACCATATGCCTAGTTGACAGACAGTTGTAGCAATATCTTTTTTGAGCTATTAATTTGCGTCTTTCGTCGGTAGAAAGGGCTTTAAAGGCAACGCAGGAATATAACCTGTGAGGTGCTTTACAGAGAATACAATCTGTTGAATTATGTTGAACAGTAAAGACAGCAGATTTGTTTATTTTAGCACCGACTGGCTTCACAACATTAGATTTGTTATCTGCACTTCCTGACATATGACTGGCTACAGCTGACAAAACCTGACATCTATTATTTATAAACGTAAGCAACGAATCATAGGTATATGAAGTGTCATTTGTTAGTTCCCTCTCCCATGCCTTTAAGGTTGATGAATCAAATTTAGAAGTAACCAAGTGAATTAAGAATAGATCCCAATGCTCGACCGGTTGATTCAACCGTGCCAATGCTCTGACATGTAGTTGGACCATGTCACTTAAGGCTCGCAGTGTTGACAAGCTGTCAGCTCGCAAGGTGGGCAGGCTAAATAAGGCTTGAATATGCCTTTGTAAACATAATTTTTCATTGCCGTAACGGCCTTTAAGAAGCTCTATAGCAATGTTATAGTTTTCTCCTGTTAAGGGGAGTTCTCTTATAAGTTGAAGGGGTGGTCCCTGCAAAATGGATTTTAAGTAATGAAATTTCTGAATTTCTGGAAGTGTGGCATTATCATGTACTAATGAACTGAACAATACAAAGAATGATTGCCACATCTCTTCCTTTCTTGAAAAATGCGGAATTTCAATTTTAGGTAGCAATGGTTTGATACCATTCCCATGGTCGCTAATTCTTCCTTGAGCTTCCTCTACCTTCAACGCCAGGGTCAAAGTTCTAACTAATGCCACAGCCTGAGCGTGTGTATCAAAGTAATTACTCTCTACTTCTTCCCTATCTGATTGATGTTCTGGATTTTTGATTTCAATTTCAAGTTGCACGAGATCATATTTCTCGTACGCCTGTTCAAAAGCTTTTAAACGCTGAGATATAATATCAAGGTTTTGTTCCTCTTTCGGTAGAGTAGCTAAATATTTTTGAAAACGGGTGAGTTGACCTTTGTAGGCCGCCCGAGAGTTTAACAGTTTATCATCTATTATTGCTGGCATGGCTGGAAAGTTGGAACAACTCACTCACCAAAGCTGCTTGTGGCACCAGACAGACCTGCTCTCCGGAGAGAAACCAGTTGTGTAATATGCTGGGATTGTTTCCGCCTTCCCGCAGATCTCCCTCGCTAGCCACGATATACTGAAATGTATAAGATAAATATTAGATTGCACCAGTTTTTTTTTTAGAATATAATTTGTGGTCTCAGAATGAAGGTTCTGGGTTCGATCCCGGGTTTCGGCACCATGGAAAAGGTGTACCTTAATGGATGTGGTACATCTTAGGGGATTTCGATAGAATGAGGTTTCAGGCACAAGAGGTGATAACGAAGGACAGTGCGGGAAGAGACCAAAATGTTAAAACTTAGATTTTAATGATATTTATTTATTATAAAGCAAATATTGCAAGGAATGGATACTTTCAAAGAAATTGCCTTAAAATGACAATAAGAAACAGTAACAATTAAAAATTACTCGTTTCTCCAGGAAACGTAAATTGCTTGCAAGCTGTAGCTCCCTATAAAGGATTAAATACAAAATTACTGAATAAAAAGAGCATAATAAAATAACCTACAATAATAATTTAAATTCATCCCAGAGTAGAATTAAAACAAAGTACTCTTATTACGGAAAGAATCCGGGCAGAGTGTATGAAGTGAAAGGGTTACCACCTCTTCTGATGTGTGATACAGGAAGTATCAGATCTCCTTAAACATCTTCCGAAGGTAGGCCGGCTGCCGGAGGACATCAGTAGCTGGCGGTAATTTAGTGCGCCCGCTCGGGGCTTGTGCGAGGTCAGTCAGGCATACTCCAGGGTTCCGGGTTCGGAACTAGAGTTGATGATGGTAGATTCTCCTTATAAAAAGCAACCAGCATAGAGAGTCTCTTGGTAGTAACTCCCTCGGCTGGTGAAGTTATGTCCTTATAATCAAGACTTGCAGAGTAGATCCGTGTTGAAGATTTGGCCGAAGTGAAGGCCGATGAGTTTAGACTGCCCGGGCAGGCAGCCAGGTCCAGAAGAGAGATTTTGACGGCGGAGAAGGGCCTCCGGCTGCAAGAGGTACCCCGAGAGGGCAATAACCCCAGCAGGTACGTAGCGAGCAGTGGTGATCAGTGGAGAAGAGTGGACACTGTAGGCCGGTAGACCTAAGGTATATATAGCGGTAGTGACGTCAGCGCGCCGAACCTTCCAGTATGAAGGAGGGGTGAAAGAGCAGCCAATCAAAGCACAGCCCCATGCACATTGCGAGCGTTACCACTGGGGAGAGCTCAGTACCTCGTGAGAAAATGTGACGGTATGGTGCGTCTAGAAAGACACTACAGAAAAAAGGTGAGTTGACATGAATATTACAGAAAAGCAATTAAACTGAAACACCAATACTAAACAAATCAGAACACCGCGTTCAGACTGCAATTAACGAAAATAAAAATAATGGGGCAGAAAAATTGAACGTGTGTTTCACACCGTAAGGGAAACATAGCCAACAAAAAACATTCTCAGAAGCGAACACCTGGTGAAGATGGACTTATTGCAGAAGTTTGGTAATTGGATCATGAACTCATAACACCAAAAATTCACAGAATAATATCAGATGTCTGGAAAACAGAGAAATCCCAAAAGAATGGAAGAGTGCTTTGATTCACCCACTCCATAAGAAGGGAAGCAAAACTGATCCGAATAATTATAGAGGAATTTCGCTTCTTCCAGTCGCTTATAAAATTCTCTCTAAAGCTTTGCTGAATCGACTCGAGCCACAGGTGGACCACTATATTGGAGAATATCAGGCAGGTTTCAGGAAGGGAAGGTCCTGTATTGAGCAGATCTGGAACCTCAAGACCATACTGCACATCCGACGATGCAGGAACACTACAGTCACATTTGTGGATTTCAAAAAGGCTTACGATTCGGTTGACAGACAAAACTTGTTTAACAGACTTGAAGAATTAGGAGTTGACAGGAAGACCAGGGCCATCATTCAGGAAACATTATTGGGAACTACCTCAAAGGTGAAATTCATGGGAGAAATCTGTAACTCATTTGCAATACATGCTGGAGTTCGACAAGGGGATGGTTTATCACCACTCTTGTTCAACAATGTACTGGACAAAATCATCACAGAATGGGAAAAGCATGTGAAAGGTATCCAAATTGGAAAGGAGAAAGGGAAAAGAGTCACTGTGAAATGCTTGGCCTTTGCAGATGATCTGGCCATCTTAACCAACAACAAGGATGAAGCCATATTAGCGCTAGAGAAACTACATGAAATCTCCAGTAAAACGGGACTTGATATTTCCTATGAAAAAACACAGTATATGGATACCAAATCAACAGGAAACATCACCTTGCGAACGCAATATGGAAAAATCTCGCAGGTCACTCACTTCAATATTTAGGAGAAGCCATCCATCCCACAGGAATGAACACAATTTCTAATGCATATAGAATAGTAAAATTGCAGAAGGCGTACAAGCTGACATGGAATCATTATAACAAAAGAGCAGTATCTCGCAAAGCAAAATTGCGCCATTATAACACAGTTGTCTTGCCTGAAGCCTTGTACGCGGCAGAAACCACCGTCATTAGAGGAATGACAAGAATTCATGATATTGAGGAACAGGAACGAAAAATTCTTAGGAAAATCCATGGCGCTGTTTTCCGTAATGGAATTTGGGTCAGGAGACCAACAAAGGAACTTTATGAAAATACAGACACCATTATAGATAAATTTAGGAAGAGACATCTGCAGTTCTATGGACACATATATAGGATGGATGAGAACAGACTCACTAAGAAGATTTTCAATATCGTGAATGCAAGTAAATTAAAGAGCAGTTGGATTAAAGAAGTACATGAAGACATGGAATTACTTAAAATCTCTGAAGACGACATTAAGTTCAGACAACAATTTAGAAATAAAATCAGAAACACTAAAATTGTACAAGATTCAAGGAAAGATACATCAGGGAAAAAATGGACAGAGGAAAGGAAGAAAAAGCACAGTGAACTAATGAAGAGGTTTCGGGAAGAAAAGAAGAGAAGAAAAGTAAGTGAAGCTGTGATTGGCTCAAGTTCTCACGCTCTCCTGAAGGGGAATAATCGGAAATAATAATAATAATAAAAAGGAATGTCTGTGTGTTCGTCTTTTATGCGTTCATAAACCATTCATCCGATTGCGATCAAATTTTGGTGAGTTGTTGTAAACACTTCCGGGATGATCATGGGCATAGTAAATCCATTTCACAATAGATAGCGCGCGAGTAGCTTAAACAAATGCGTAATGGCGAAGCGTTGATATACAATTCGACCGATTGCGATCAAATTTTGGTGAGTTGTTTTGCACAGTCCCGGAAAAGTAATACGCGTAGTAAATCCAATTTACAATAGATGGCGCGCGAGTAGCTTCAACAAAATGGAGAGCGTTTGTTTCAAGAAAGTCCCACATGTGTTCATATACTATTCATCCCATTGCGTTGAAACATGGGTGAGAGGTTGTGTACACCACAGGCAAGGTTTCTGGCTTAGTATATCCAAGTTATAATAGGTAGCGCACGAGTAGATTCAACAAATGAGCGACGACGCGCGAAGCGTTTCAACGAAGTATGCGTTCATATACCATTCGTCCAATAGCGACTAAACTTGGGTGAGATGTTGTGTACATTTCAGGGAAGGTTTCTGGGTTAGTAAATCCACTTAACAATAGGTATCGCACAAGTAGATTAAACAAATGAGCGACGACGCGCGAAGTGTTTCAACATAGTCCCGTATGCGTTCATATACCATTCGTCCGATAGCGACTAAACTTGGGTGAGTTGTTGTGTACACTCCAGGGAACGTTTTAGGCTTAGTAAATCCATTTTTCAATAGGTAGCGCACAAGTTCACACATCAAAAAAAGTTTTGCATCACCTCGGTTCCAAGAGTTCCGGAACCGTTAAATACAAAGGGAATAGAGATCAACACAAACAACATTTCAGCTCGTTTTATTGCTCATGAGACCCACACATTGCATGTTGTACCATCATACAGCTAGACTTTCAGCATTTGTGGTCCAGATTGCAGTACACACCACTACCTCTAATACCCAGTAGCACGTCCTCTTGCATTGATGCATGCCTGTATTCGCCGTGGCATACTATCCACAAGTTCATCAAGACACTGTTGGTCCAAATTGTCCCACTCCTCAACGACAATTCGGCGTAAATCTCTCAGAGTGGTTGGTGGGTCAAGACGTCCATAAACAGCCCTTTTCAACATAACCCAGGCATGTTCGATAGGGTTCATGTCTGGCGAACATGCTGGCCACTGTAGTCGAGCGATGTCGTAATCTTGAAGGAACGCATTCACAAGATGTGCACGATGAGGTCGAGAATTGTCGTCCATGAAGACAAATGCCTCTCCAATATTCTGCCGATATGGTTGCACTATGGGTCGGAGGATGTCATTCAGGTATCGTAAAGCCGTTTCGGAGCCTTCCATGACCACCAGTGGCGTACGTCGGCCCCACATAATGCCACCCCAAAACATCAGGGAACCACCACCTTGCTGCACTCGCTGGACAGTGTGTCTAAGACGTTCAGTCTGACCAGGGTGCCTCCAAACACGTCTCCGACGATTGTCTGGTTGAAGGCATATGCGACACTCATCGGTGAAGAGAACGTGATGCCAATTCCGTGGGGTCCATTCAGCATGTTGTTGGGCCCATCTGTACCGCGCTGCATGGTGTCGGGGTTGCAAATCTGGACCTCGCCATGGACGTCGGGAGTGAAGTTGCGCATCATGCAGCCTATTGCGCACAGTTTGAGTTGAAACACGACGTCCTGTGGCTGAACGAAACGCATTATTCAACATGGTGGCATTGCTGTCAGGGTTCCTCCGAGCGGCAATCCATAAGTAGCGGTCATCCACTACAGTAGTAGCCCTTGGGCGGCCTGAGCGAGGCCTGTCATCGACAGTTCCTGTATCTCTGTACCTCCTCCATGTCCGAACAACATCGCTTTGGTTCACTCTGAGACGCCTGGAAACTTCCCTTGTTGAGAGCCCTTCTTGACACAAAGTAACAATGCGGACGCGATCGAACTGTGGTATTGACCTTCTAGGCATGGTAGAACTACAGACAACATGAGCAGCGTACCTTCGTCCTGGTGGAATGACTGGAACTGATCGGCTGTCGTACCCCCTCCGTCTAATAGGCCCTGCTCATGCATGGTTGTGTACATCTTTGAGCAGTTTTAGTGACATCTATGAACAGTCAAAGGGACTGTATCTTGGATACAATATACACAGTCAACGTCTATATGCCGGAGATCTGGGAACCGAGGTGATGCAAAACTTTTTTTGATGTGTGTAGATTCAACAAATGAGCAAAGTCGCGCGAAGCGTTTCAAGAAAGTCCCGTATGCGTTCATATACCATTCATCCGATTGCTATGAAACTTTGGTGAGTTGTTGTGAACACTTCCGAAATCATTATAGGCATAGTCAATCCAATTTACAATGGACAGCGCGCGAGTATTTTAAACAAATGAGTGTTGGCGATGCGTTCATATAGCCTACAATTCATCCGATTGCGACCAAATTTTGGTGGGTTGTTTGGCACACTTCCGGGATGGATATAGGCATAGTTAATCCAATTAACAATAGATAGCGCTCCAGTAGTTTAAACAAATGAGTGTTGGTGATGCGTTCTTATACAATTCGTCCGATTGCAATCAAATTTCGGTGAGTTGTTGTGCATACGCCAGGAAAAAATATAGGCATAGTAGATCCAATTAACAATAGATGGCGCGCGAGTAACTTCAACAAATTGGCGTGCGTTTCTTTCAACAAAGTCCCACATGCGTTCATATACCATTCACCCCAATGCGATGAAACTTGGGTGAGATATTGTATACACTCAGGGAAGGTTTCCGGCTTAGTAAATCCACTTAACAATAGGTAGCGCACGAGTAGATTCAACAAATGAGCAACGGCGCGCGATGTGTTTCAACAAAGTCCCGCATGCATTCATATACCATTCGTCCGATAGCGATGAAACGTGGGTGAGATGTTGTGTACACTTCAGGGAAGATTTCTAGCTTAGTGAATCCATGTTACAATAGATAGCGCACGAATGGATTCAACAAATGAGCGACGACGCGCGAAGTGTTTCGACTAAGACCCGTATGCGTTCATATACAATCGTCCGATTGAGATGAAACTTTGGTGAGTTGTTGTGTACACTCCAGGGAAGGTTTCAGATTTAGTAAATCCATTTTACAATTGGTAGCAAACGGGTAGATGTAACTAATAAGCGACAGCGCGTGAATCGTTTCAATAAAGTCCCGTATGCGATCATATACCATTCATCCGAGTGTGATACAACTTTGGAGAGCTGAGTACAGTCCTGCGAAGGTTCATGAATTAGTAAGTCCATTTTTCAATGGGTGGCGTACAAGAAGATTCAACAAATGAGTGACGGCGCGAATCGTTTAAACAAAATCCCGCATGCGTTCATATGCCATTCATCCAATTGCGATGAAACTTTGATGAGTTGTTGTGTACACGCCAGGAAAGGTTTTCGAGTTAGTAAATCCATTTTACAATAGGTAGCGTACGAGTATATTCAACAAATGGGTGACGGCGCTCTAATCGTTTCAGCAGTCCCGTATGCGTTCATATACCATTCATTTCATTGCGATGTAATTTTCGTGAGTTGTTGATCACGCTCCCGTGAATGTTTCTGGGATTAGTAATTATTTTTTATAATTTTTTAGAGGTGGTTAACGGAAAAAGAAGAAAATACTTGGAATCCAAAAGCACTGCAACTAACAAAGTCAAACCCCCAACACTTTCTTTGATTGGCAGGACAACGTATGCCGGGTCAGCTAGTAATTCATAATAACAAAGTGACACACAACGTCGACAGTACTCTCAAATACTGTGAGCACATTCCTCAGTAACTATAACATTCATTATTCTCAAGGCTCTCATACAGTTCGTCGTAAACAATCAAAACATGGCTTCCTACAATCATGAAATGACCTAGTCTCACATATGATGAAAATACAGCTTTTATTCCACTCATATAACAACATTTTGTTATGCATTTAATATTTAACTACTCGCCCACAGCTTGACAATAATGCCGCTTACTTAAATGTCATTTGTCTTCTTTGTCCTACGCGATGTGATATTCAACCTTGATCGTGAAGCTTCATAAACTGCTCAATGACAAATGAAAGTCGGTGAAACATTTGCCACTGTGCTCGTCAAAGCAGTGCCTGCTAAATGCACTGCCTACTGTATTGCCATAACATTCTCGCGCTACAGAGCACACACTGCCTTGTTTCCAATACACACATTTTCAATTGTACATCCAGCTGGAAGTGCGTCTTCACATCCGTCCTATGCACTTCCGTTCGATCCACTTCCGCCCGATTCACTTTCGTCCCATTTTTCTGGCAGTGCGTCTTCACTTCCGTCCGATCCACTTCCGTTCGATCCACTTCCGCCCGATTCAATTCCGTCCACAATTTTCAAAATCACTCCCACAAAACTATCCAGCAACCGAGCGGAAAGATGTTACATATCAACACTAATAATAACAATAATAACTACGCCATTGCCGGTCCCAAGCTCGGGGCCTCATTTCGCAAGCGATGAGGAAGGAGGAGGGGGAGGAGTAACACCTCGTTAAAAAACCTGGGTCCATCTGGCTCCGGATGGTAGCACCCTGTAAGGGCCCCTGCCTAGGGTTACTAGGTGAAACTTGGTCAATGGTCCTGATAGCGGAAGAGGAATCTTGGATTCCCAACGGTGGATGGAGCGGAAGAGCCTGGTGGTCTCACCTCCAACACAAAATTCCAAATCCAAAAGCGTTTGTTCCCAGATTGGCCGGCCTTTGTTCAGCGTCTGTTTCCTAGGTTAAGGGTGGCTGAGAATAACCTCCAGGGCTCACAACCTTGGTTGTAAATTCGTGGCTCTAGAAGTCACCTCCAAGAAATTATCAATCATGGAAGATTGTGAAAAGTGTGATGTAAGTACCTCAGGTGCTCAGGAGTGCACAAGCAGACATTCGGATTCTGGGGTGTCGGCAGCATTACACAGAGACGAGTCGAAGCGTCTTGGAACCTCAAACAAGATTTAGTATAGAAGAGCTAATTACATGGCTAAATTCATTGTTAATTCTCTTTTACAAACAGGAAAATTAAAACATCTTACTGACACCCTCAAGAGCCACAATATTATCATAACGGCTCTCCAAGAAACATGATTCTTGGATGAAAACTGTTTTGATTCTGAAGGATTCAGAATTTACAAAGGAAAAGTAGGCAAAAGAATAATGAAGAACACACCACTCCTTGGAACTGGCTTCATAATAGCCAAAAACATTTTGGATTCTATTATTAGCTTTGAATCACAAACTGAAAGACTTTCAACTCTTACTTTTAAATCTACTAATAGAATATATTCCGTTGTAAATACACATGCCCCCATAAACGAAGACAATAAAAAGAACAAAGGAAAGGTGGAAATCTTTTGGGACCAATTAGATGATGTTATCCAAAGAAATCCAGAAAAAAATAATGTCATACTTATGGGGGACTTTAATGCCCAAGTAGGGAAAGAAAAGAAGTACAAAAGCATTGTCGGGAAGTACCCAGCACATAAAAGGACGGACATAAATGGTGTTAGACTAATAGAACTTTGCCAAGCACATGAAATGATCTTAAAATCCACAGCTTTTAAGAAATTACCAAGGAAACAAGGAACATGAATCTCACCCAACCCGCTCTTAGGAGAATTTCAATTAGATCATGTAGCGGTTAAAAGGAAATTTAATTCAGAAAGACAAAATGCCAAAGTACTCAGGGGTGCTAACTTAAATTCTGATCACTATCTTTCTAAAATAAAATTCAGAATCATCCCCAATAGGAAAATCCGCTCTAACAGACTAAAGCATAGGAAATACAATTCTGAAAAGTTAATGAACTCAAGAGAGTTTTCAATCGCCACTGCAGATTTACAAAATCAAGGCTGGGATCAAATAAAAGGAAGTCTAATATTTAAAGCAGAACAACTTGCTCCACTAAATAAAATCAAAAAACATGCGTGGTGGACGGAAGAATGTGATAGTCTCATTGAACTAAGAAGGAAAGCATGGCACCAGTGGCAATCACAGAAATACGACCTTAACAGACAAAATTTCTTAAATGTTAGAAAATTAGTGACTAAGAATCTTAAGAGAATAAAACAAATCGAGATGATCACATACTTATGCAAAATAATGAAGACTTTCACAGAAATAATGTACGAAACTTTTATAGGAATTTTAAGAAGAAATTGAATAAGTACAGTCCCCCAACTCTACAACTCCAGGATAAAGATGAAAATGTTGCTCATAACAACAACGACAACTGCAAAGTATTAGCAGAATATTTCGAAAATATCCTTAACTGTGAGGAACCCATAGAAAAGATGGACTTTCATATATCCCCATCAACCAATCCTGACTCAGAATCTCCAACCATTGAAGAACTCCATTCAATAGTATCGAATCATAAGAATTATAAGGCTTCGGGAGAAAATCAAATCACATCTGAACTTTGGAAGAATGTTAACGAATATGCTATACAGTTCCTCAGAAACATCTTTGAAGAAATTTGGATGCATGAAAGAATGACTGGAAAACAGCCCTTAAACATCCACTTCATAAGAAAGGATCCAAAACAGACCCTAACAACTACAGAGGGATATCTCTCCTTGACGTAACATACAAGATATTCTCCACAGTCCTACTACACAGGGCAGAACCTCAACTAGACCATCAACTTGGGGAATACCAGGTGGGTTTCAGAAAAGGAAGATCCTGTCCGGAACAAATTATCAACCTCAAACACATCATGAACTACCAAAAATCACGGGCTAAATCGTATGTTATCACTTTCATTGACTTCCAAAAGGCATACGACTCTATAGATAGGTAATCCTTATTCTCGGTCCTGAAAGTACTAGACCTCGATAACAAAACTACAAAGCTAATCAGAGAAACACTAACTAATACATTCTCCAAAGTTAAATTCATGGGGGAACTCTCCACCCCTTTTGAGATTAAAACAGGTGTACGGCAAGGAGATGGACTTTCTCCACTACTATTTAACTGTGCCTTCGAAAAAGTAGTCAGAGATTGGAATGTGAAGACCCACAGTGGAATCAGAATAGGAACTAAAAAGAAAGGCATTAAGGTCAATTGTTTAGCTTTTGCTGATGACATGGCCTTATTAGCTGAGACATGGGAAGAAGCCAAGGAACAGCGGCAAGCGTTAAAAATGGGTCTCAAAATCTCAGTTGAAAAGACCAAAATAATGACGAACATAAAAAAAACACCAAAAAAAAATTGAAGTGGGCAAACAATACATAAACATCGTCAAAGAATTTAAATATCTTGGGGAATGGATCGGGTGGAATGCGCTAGAGAAAAAGGCAATGAAATCTAGGAGAAATAAAGTTGAATTGGCCATCCAATTTACGAAGGACACTTATAACAAGAAGTCTTTCTCCTGGAATACCAAGATAAGACGTTAAAACACGGTAATTAAACCAGAAGCCTTATATGCAGCCGAAACATTGCCTCTCACCACCCAGGGACCGCTTGAAAGGCTGGAGGTCGAGGAAAGAAAGATAATACGCAAAATCTTAGGCCCCAAATTTCATAACAACCAATTAATCCATGTCAGGAACGAAACTCTTTACCAAAATAACTGAAAAACTCTCGGACACAGTAAGATAACGGAGAATTGAATTTTATAGGCACATCCTCAGGATGAATTCAAATAGTTTAACCAAAAAGATCTTCGACCACTTCCGTAATAATAAAAAAAAAACTCTTTGGTTTAAGGAACCGAGAAAGACCTTGTGGAACTCCAAATTACAGACACCATGCTCATGGACAAAACAGCCAAAACCGTCACCAAAGATAAGAAACAACGGTTCCAAGTGAAACTCAAACAAAAGCGTACGATCCACATCTCTGCTGAAGAAAGGGAAGCAAGATCTCAAAGGGAAAGCTCAAAACAATAAAAAGTGATTGATTTCATGTACGCCAAAGTTGGGTGAAACAAATAAAGAAGAATAACAATAATAATAATAATAATACGAAGACGAAATGATGAGTGAGACATTAAGTCAATAAATAATAGAATAATTATTATTTTTATAGAACCGGTATCGGCTGCAAAATGACCTTCATCAGCAAATGAATGGAAATTTTGACAAGGAAATACTAAGTTGCAAGTCAGTGAAAAGACACTTCATAATTAGATTGATTGACTTGCAACCGACGCAAAACTTGTTCATTAGCCTATTTTCAATTTTGAAAAAATTTGCTTATGAGATCACCTTTTGTCCGTGTGTGTGTGCGTGTGTGTGTGTGATTCGTGTGTGTGTCCCCCCCCTAATAAAATCTAAACGGCTGGAGCGATTTCAATGAAACTCGGAAAGTTCATATCACTATTCCCGGCGACCTCGACCGTGCCCTTCAAATTTTGTTACGACTCACCAATCCAACATGGCGGCTGTGCGAAATATTTCACCAGCATTCAATATCTCCGAAACTATTACCGATATTACTCTGACATTTTCTATGGCGATAGAGGGAACTACTATAAGTTCATTTATGTGGCTTTTGAAAACCTGGTAACTACAAAACCAACATGGCGGCCAGGCGAATTTGCGACTTTTAAATAGACGTTTCTCGTGATTTGACCAACCAAACGCAATGAAACTTGGTACAGTATATGTTTATATACATTGTAATGCACCGACATCTAACTTCGTTCAATTGTTTACATAATCACAAGATGGCGGCTGTGCGAAATATTTCACCGGCATTCTATATCTCTGAAACTATTAGCAATATCTCCCTAAAATTTTGTACGGAGATAAAGGGCACTCCTGGAAGTCCATCTATAAGATTTTCAAAAACCGGTTAACTACAAAACGAACATGGCGGCAAAGCGAATTTGAACATTTTAAATAGACCTTTCTGGCGATGTAATGTTCCAAGCGCACTGAAACCTGGTACAGGAAATATTTATACACATTGTAATCCACTGGTATCTAATCTTGTTCAATTGTTTACATAACCTCAAGATGGCGGCAGTGCGAATTTTAAAATTAAGTTTTTATTTCTTGTGATGTAGTCATGCGATCGAAGTGAAAGTTTGAATAATGAACCTACGCAATAATTTTCCTGTAATGGTACATGACTCGATGGCCTATACATTTAACAATCCAACATGGCGACCATCCGACATATTTAGACGATACTGAATATCTACGAATCTATTTTAGCAATCAAACTAAATTTTTTAATGTTCATAGGGGCTATGAACTTAAGTTCACCTATAGGACTTTAAATAACCTGGTGATCACAAATCCAACATGGCGGTGACGCGAATTATAAATATTCACATGGACGTTTCTCGCAATTTAACCATCCGCGTGCAGTGAAACTTGGTACAGTAAATCTTTATCCGAATGTTAATCCACTGGCATCTAATTTATTTCAATTGTTTCCATAACCTCAAGATGGCAGCTGTGAAATTTTTTTAATCTCCTTGTTTTTTCTTGTGTCCTAATTATGCGATTGAAGTTTGAATACTACACGTTCACAATAATCTGCATGTAACAGTACATAACTCTAGGACCTACATATATAAAATCCAACATGGCGACCATCCGAAATATTTAGTCGGTTCTCAATATCTACGAATCTATTACAGCAATCAAACTGAAATTGTGTATGTTCATAGTGGCAATTAACATAAGTAGGATATATGAAAATAGGCTGTATCGCTCTTCACGGAACTACTTGTTTTTTAAATGTTTTTAAAATGTGCATTTCTTTGCTGATAAAGGTGATAATTTGGCCGAAACTGGTCCGATAAGAATAATAATTATAATAAGTGTATTTATCGACTAAAGGTCTCAATCTTATCATTTTCTCTTGAACTTTGTCAATAAGGGTCCCTTTCAGACATGGCTATTTTCTTCTTATTTCACTACGAAGTAATAATAACAATGATAATAATAATTATTATAAACTAAATTGATTCGTTTCATTCGGTCAACCCGATTGTACACATTTGTAACGGGCGTTATGCCCTAAACCTGAACGAAAGATACCACGATGTCGAAACGCACTTAAATATTATATATTAGCAACAACAACAACTATCAACTGTTGTGCTTGTTAGATTGGACAACAAAAATTATATTTTCTCAAGGAAAAAAACAAGATGTTCAGTAAAGAACATATAGCCTACTTTCTCCTAAATGTATGAGTATAGTTATAACTCGTTGTTATTATCAAAGAGTATAATAGAACTATTCTTTGTTGAAGACCTTAGAAACGATTTACCTCTACCAAACGCCACAACCTAGATAAAAACTGCTACCATCATTGAAGAAAGAAAGATAAGAAGTATCTAAAGAATGTTATGGATCTGGAGACATAATCGACCGGACTGGCGGCGTGGCTCAGCGGTAACGTTCTCGCTTGCTGGACCGTATGTTTCAGGTTCGTATCCTGGCGCAGTCAGCTGGCATTTGAGGGTGCACAAATGCGAGGGAGCCGTGTTAGTAGATTTACTGGCACGTTAAAGATCCCCTTCGGGACAAAATTCTGGCACCCCGGCGTCTCTAAAAGCAACAGTAGTTAAAAGGGACGTAAAACCAATAACATTATTATTATTATTATTATTATTATTATTATTATTATTATTATTATTATTATTATTATTATTATTATTATTATTATTACATAATCGGCCTGACGCGGGCAACATCCAACTTTGAGTTGAGGCATGTCTTTACACGTCTGGCTGCGTATGACTTTCACAACCCTAATTGAATTAACAAATCTTTCCATGACCCTACGGAGACGTGTGTATACCAACTATGTGGATATTTTCGATTGCTATTTGGCTGAAATAGAAGTATTAATTAATATCCTGAACTAGCACAAACGGTAGAGTTCAGATACTATGTGAAATCGTTTTGTTCTTTACTTCAATTAACATTTTCAAATAACGCACAATAGGCTGTTACAAACCCTTTAAAATAGAAAGTAAAAATGTATCGTAGTATCATCTTGTCATTCTTCAAATTCGATGCGCATAGAATGCAAATGGTATAGTAATCAATGGAGCCCCACGTAGACTAGTCGTGATATCTAGTGGTGAAATATCTAACAATATAATCCTAACAGAGCGAGTGCATTCTAGCGGCCAGAAGAAGAAACTTTTCAATAAAATCTGGTCGGCGTGCAGTTACCTTTTTGGCAGCTAGATGTCTCGAGTAAATCTGCTGGCGAATTATGTTTTAATTAAATATATATTTTACACCATAATATGCACAATATAACGCTTAATTTTAAAACATCTGAGTCATTACAAAACAATAAACATATAAAATTTCAAGCAAAAAAACCAGCTCTGATCGGGTTTGAACCATAGGCATTTGAGCGATAGGCTAACGCTCTACCACTGAGCTAATTGTGTCAACGAATATCGTTCTATATAAAATGACTTATATAGAACTTGTTAGCAAATAGTGATTTATACTAAACGATTTCATCACTGGAGTATATTATTTATATATAAAGCATTTCATACAAAGTTTATTTATTTTATATCAGTACGCTATATTGCATGCAATACTCAAATTAGTGAAATATAAGTCAGGCACAAGATATCCGCTGCCATCTTGTATTATTACTAAATCAGCTCAGCTTTTTAAAATCACGTCTGCACTATAGTATTACAAAATTAACTTTTAATTTCGAACGTGCCTCTTCCGTTAGAACAGTTAAAACGATTCTCGGCTCGATAATCGGAACTGGTGGGTCCCATGATATGGATTATAAACTTTGCATAATTCGCACGGCCGCCATCCTGAAATGGTATGGCGGACGACCTTGTAGTTTGGTCACACGACGCATCCTATACGAAGGTATGTTGTTACCAAATTTGGTAGAGATCGGATGATTTGTTTAGTCGTTATTTGATTTTACGTTTTGAACGTTTGAGTGGCCGCCATTCAGTTTTAGTAACGATGGCGGCGATATAAAACATGACACTGAGGTGTCCTTTGCTAGTGCTACCTTTGTACCAAATTTCGTTCAATTCGCATTCACCGTGTTCGAATTGATAGGGGGGGACAGACATTCAGAGTACACACACTCACACACACACAGACTCACACACACACATACGCACACACACACAGACTCACACACACACATACACACACACAGACAGACACACTTTTTTTCGCCCTGTGTTGATCTCATAAGTCTACTTTCATTTTTTGCAAAAATCGAAAGTAGGCTAATAATGTGTTGGCTGTCTGGACACTTACAGTAACTTGTTACTCCATGTAATAAAGCAAAATACTGAATGAAACCGTTGCATAGTTCTATAGTACTTCAAGGGCCTGTTCATGTTTACTTAAAGCATTTAAAGCTCCTATATGAAGAGTATATTTCGTAAATGACAACCATTCAAAGCCATTGAACATCCCGCATTTCGTTGATTACTTTTCCGCCAACTCTCCAGCGAATTTCATTGGGTGATAGAATTACCAGCGCACGAATCGAGTGAAGATTGTTCAAGAACAAGTGTTGGACAAGGAGGGAGAGAGCAGTCTCTTCTGGAATCTTTCGCTGATTGGCGTGAAGTGAGCAGTTAAAGCAAAGGCGACTAGGAAGAGAGAAGAGGGAGGAGACTCTGTGAGATGTCGTTAGAGCTCGCTAATGAACGGGAGTGCGTGTTTGAAGGGGGGCAGGTGATTTCCCAGAATTCGTCTATTTAAACATTAGTAATGATTGCTGATTTTATAAAGGAAGTAATTTATACTAGCGTACCCATGCGAAAACTCTCACATGTGTTTAAACTTCACTGTTAGGCGGGTTCGACGCGACACAGTTCTGACAGGACGATGAAAATATAAAATCTAATGCAGGGGTACCCAACCTTTTAACAACTGCGTACCACTAAAAAGTTTAGAAATGTTGGCATACCAACAGTCCTATATTTCTTAGAAACTTATATTTACTGTCGGAGAAGTGGCCAATGGCTTGTTTTATTGTCATTATATTACTGAGAAAACTTCATATTAAATTATTAATGCACTGGTATTTCGATTTTTTTTAACTTTTAGCAAGACAACAATAAATATATGTAAATTCTTATCATTTTTATTGCTAATTTTTATTTAAAAATACATAAGTTAGGGATATATTAAGAACATTTTTATAATAAAGGAAACAATAAAACGATTATTGCAAATTACAGTTTTATTTATTTCTCTTAATGTAGGTCTAAATAAAATTATATAATTAGTACAAACTAAGCAAAACAGCCCGGCAACAGAGTAAAGTGTGCGTGGTCACGCAAACAGAAGCCCTCACAAGCCTATCGGTCTTGATCACTCGTTATCACCCACGCGTACCACCTGGAACGTTCCTGCGTACCACGAGTGGTAAAGGTACCACCGGTTGGGAACCCCTGATCTAATGGATAACTATTCTTAATAATAATAATATCGTATGGCTTCGGTTGCTGGGTGCAAGCTTTGTTAATTGACACCCAGAGGGCAGCTTGCATGTCGAATTTCGTCGTTCCTTTGAACACTATAAAAGTCAAGGAGGTTAGATATCTAAGCTCCTTGACACTACAGCGATTTCTAGTAGAGAATGGAGGAACTTTGTGTTGGCGTAAAATCCCAAGATTAATTTTTCCATTGAACACGGCCTACTAAATTCAAATGGGTTCATTAACATGCCAACAACGTATGACATCCATGTCGTATTTTTGTCGCCTTTCAAAAGTCACTTACCACGGCCAGGGGCGAACCTGCAAGCTTGGTGTTGGTAGTCCGACACGTTAACCACATTAATATTATAATTTACATTTTACAAGAATACTTATCCATTAGATTTTATATT
Organism: Meconema thalassinum; assembly: GCA_946902985.2. Lineage (NCBI taxonomy): Eukaryota > Metazoa > Arthropoda > Insecta > Orthoptera > Tettigoniidae > Meconema > Meconema thalassinum. The sequence continues at coordinate 887,442,035 of OX336390.1, forward strand.
TTCATCGTTCTTATTCATTGTTTTTCCCGTTCCTCATTTCATCCTCTAGCCTATATATTTTACTTAATTTCATTTCTCAACAGTTTCATTATAGTACATTATGCAACGAGCCTATAATGGCAATAATTAAGACACAAGTATGTTTATAAAAAGAGCGTATGCGAGTTTCATAATTTCCATACGAGTGTCATAATTACCATTAGAGGCGAGTTGCATACGACTGTTTATGCTCGACGATAATTATAACTTTATTATATGTTTTAACATAAATATTCATAAATATCTGTTCAGTCACTAAAATTTTGTGATCGGGTGCTGCGCTGGGTAGAAAAAAAATTGTTGCCTCATTCGATCTCCTTCTAACTAAATGTAATCACCAAAATAGGAAAAAGAGTATTGTTATGTATGGATGTCACTGGCGTTAAAGAATTTATTTTCAGACCTTTTATTCATGTATTAAATACTTTCATTATTATTTACACTGGTTTTCGTTCAGCTGTGCCTCACTCAGAAAAATGACTGGCTGTTGGCTTTTACATTCATCACTTTACATTTTAACATCTTTATGATCCCAGATATATATATATTTTTTTATTTATTAATCACTGCATGCTCGTCACATATTTATAACTACACCATAAACATTTAAATAGATGACCTCCGCCTATCTGTATTATTTTTCAACACAAAAAGTGGCCCATTAAGTGTAAATGAATCCTTTGTGGTGTTTGAAGCCATATTTTCAGTGTTGCCTTAGTAAACAAGAGTTTAGTGCTTTTCAGTCGGTCAACACGAATGTACCCAACGAGATGGGTTATGCCCTAATCCTGAAATAAATTACATGAGATTAATAAAACATCACATTTATGCTAAACACTCACACGTCACTGAGGTTTCCCTTTACATGCTAACATTAATCTCATGTAATTTATTTCAGGATTAGGGCATAACCCATCTCGTTGGGTACATTCGTGTTGACCGACTGAAAAGCACTAAACTCTTGTAAATGAATCCCTTGTAATTTAATCCTGTTCAAACCATAATTTGTCATCCAGGTTGCACCAATTCAAAGAACACAGCGACTTAACACGCTGAAAGATCCCTGTACTCAAATTATATTTTGAAGCATCCATACATTTATTTTTAAACCCTAAATATGACTGCATTAATCTCTCAAAAGAAAACTTAACATTTACTATCCTATTAATCATGTCATTATATCGCATTTTATCCTTATTGATTAACTTCTATTTCGATTTTTGCCCAACTGTCCAAATCTTAGTAACCACTACCCATTAACCACTACTTAAGAATTAACATGGTTTTCAGTACCTTTCGGCCACCTCAGTTTTGGTTCCGCTGACACGTTTCCTGGGGGTTTGGGTCCACGTTCTTCCCATTGAACATCCTCCCCTCTCGTCCTCGATCCAGCTCGCGACCCTCGGGGTGTCCATGGTCCTGGCTCGCCTTCGTTTCCACGTCATCGTAACAGCTTCCACATACTAAACTTAGCTTGCCATCTCTTCGCTCGTAAAGTTCTTGACACAAAACTCGCACTGGTCTGTACTGATAGCCTTTATGTCCGTCCAATACATCGCTGCAATCTTCATGTCGACTATGCCAAGTAATATCAACTCATGGCCGTGAAAATAACTCTATAACGGTACAGGTTATATCGTATACGTCTACACAAGCATGTACTCATAAGGTATTACGTCCGTCCTTGACCTAGAATGTCGCTCTATATTTGGACTGCACTCAGCTTATCTCTCATAGTTCACTGACCCTGGACACTCATTTGTCTGGTCGTCAAACAAAAGCACATCGCTTCGTTCATATGTTCTGGGCGTCAGTTATATAGCGCACGGCCCATACAGTCCCGTACCTGGTAAAAGCTTGAGACACCACGTGTGTCTGCTCGCACTTTATTGTACAAAATGACTAGTGTCCCACAACATAATGCATTATGATCTGCGTTATAATATCACCTCGCCACATTCAGCTTTAGTATTCGTTAACACAGAGCTGTCCACGCAAGAAATAATACTGATCCTTTCAGCTATGTCCCAAAAAACTGTCGGAATACCACACTGGTTCCAAGCGGCCACGATACGACTGCTACTACACACTTGTTAGGAACTTCAGCGTGCGGCGACACAAAAATAAAGATGAACTTCGGCGTACGGCGACACAAAAGAAAGTGAACTTCGCTGGACGGCGATGCAAAATAAAGTGACCCGCTTCTCCGGTGTGACCTTTCCACCTCAACTTTTCCTGGAGCTCATCAGCGCCCTCTACACTTCTGGAAACTTCGCCTAGTCATGCTGTCGACTATGTCCATGACGTAAAAACATCAACCTCAGGTTACTTCCGCTTGCATCCTTCCTCCTGCTATGCGACGTTGCCAGAGCTCTCAAAACCATGCGATATCGGTCACAAATCCCCCTCAACCAGGAATAATAATAAGCGTGAAACATCTCGATTATTATTATTCTGTTGGGTTAGCAATCTATTTCTTCAATGAGTTCTCCATATCGCATGCTTACTCTCTCTTGTGGTACCATTTAAGGCTAGCTGCATTGAATTTGCCTATAACTCTCTCAGTTGCGATATCCACGACTTGGTAACAATTATTTCCATAATTGCGTCCAATCTTGAACGGCCCAGCGAAAACTCTCACAAATTTGCTGTAGATCTTCGCTGGCAAATTAGATGACACAGGTCTCCTGAGGAGCACTTCCTGTCCTTCGTTCAGGGGCTGATCGAATCGCTTGCGCTGCACCCTTCTAGCTCTCTTGTCCGCTTGGAGTTGAAGTCGCTCACGTGCCCTCTGTATCCTTACATTATGACTGGGGACGGCGTCTGGAGGTCTGTTGAACAGATGGTCCCATGGTCTTCGGGGTGCCGTATTAAAATGGAGAGCCTGAGGAATTTGCCGCGCACTTTCATGGAGTGTGGTGTTTATACACGCTTCAATTAGCGGTACAAATTCCATCCATCTATAATGCCTTCCATGTGTATAAATTCTGAAAAACTTTCCCAGTTCAGCCATCGTCCTTTCAACAGGGTTCGTTTCGGGATTTCGAATTGAACTTAAAATATGTTTAATACCCAGCCTCGTAATCGCTTGTTGGAAGTCTGCTGCAGTGAATTGAGTCCCGTGATCTGTTAAAATATATTCGGGCTTACCTGCCTTAGGAATCACTCCTTTCTCTATCCTATTGATGACGTATCTCGCCTTTGCCTTTTGAATGGGGTGCAGCATTATGAATTTCGAAAAAACATCCATAGTCACCAATATGTACCGATTTCCTCTGGTTGATCTGGGGAGGGGGCCATACAGGTCCGCCGAATACAACTCACAGGGTTTGGATGGTATTATAGCCCTTGGCTTCTCCCGTAGTAGGTGTGATGAGTACTTGCTCTTCTGACATACGTCACAGGTTCTCAATGTGTTTTTCACAGATATTCTCATTCCTTCCCACGTAAATTGTTCCCGCAACACCGCAATCGTCTTGTCCGTGCCGCCATGACCTATGGCATGATGTGCTAGCCATGTCACCGGCTGGACTAAACTGGGTGGTATTACGATCCTGAGCATAGTGCGATCTCGATCTATGAACTTGTAGACTGAGTCCCCTAAAATCAAATGCACAGCCGCTTGTTTCGAAGTAGCTTCGTATTCAGGGTCATCTCGGTCCATCCTGCCTTTCAAAAACCTATAAATTCTTCTCAACGGCTCGTATCTTTTTTGTGACTGTGGGATCTTCTTGAGTCTTTCAATCGTCTCACGGTCTTCCCGCTGAATTTCTACCACTTGCACGCTTGCTTCTTCACAGGAATTTCGGCTCAGTATGTCCGCCAACAGGTTATTCCTTCCCGGTTGGTGAACAATCGAAACATCAAATCTTTGCAGAAACAAGGTCCATCGTGCAACTCTCTCATTGGCTAGATCCGTTTTTAACATAAACTGGAGGGCCTTATGGTCAGTTATTATTATTATTCGGTGTCCTAATAGCATTTTCTTCCAGTTTTGTAGTGCGAAAATCGTCGCCAAGGCTTCAACTTCAGTGACAGTGTAGTTCCTCTCATGCGCTTTCAATTTTCTACTAGCAAATGCTAAGTAGTGCCTCTGCTGTTTGTCATCTAGTTGATATAGTACCGCGCTTATTCCCACATAAGAAGCGTCCGTTTCCAAGTAAAACGTTCTTTGAAAATCTGGATACTCCAATTTTATGTTTTCAACTAGCATATTCTTTGCTCTGTTGAAAGATTCTTCGCATTCGTTTCCCCATTTCCATTTGTTGTTTTTCTTTAGTAACTCGTGAAGCGGAGCCATCACTTCAGAGTACTTAGGGCAATGCAGGGCAAAAAATTGGCACATGCCCAAAAATCCTCTAATTTGCTTAATTTTTCGCGGCCTAGGGAAGTTTTTGATAGCATCTATCTTTTGGGGGTTTGGCCTGTATCCTTGCCCATCTATCACGTGTCCAAGAAACATGATCTCCTCCTTACAAAAATGACACTTCTTATAATTCACTTTGAAGTTCGCCTCATCTAGATTTTGAAAAACCATTCTAATGTGTTCTATATGCTCTTCTGGTGTCTCCGATGCTATGATCAAGTCATCTACGTAACAGATCACGTGCTTCTTGACTTCTTCCGTTAGATTTTGGTCCAGTGCTCTCACCATCACGGGTCCACTATTTTTCAGGCCAAATGGGAGCCTAGAAAAGACATATGTCTTCTCGTCGAATAGGAACCCCGTGTACTGACGACTATTTTCCGCTAGCTCAATATGGTAATATGACGCCGTCAAATCCAGAGTTGTAAATATCGACTTCCCTTTGAATCTTCTCAGTATCTCCCTGATCTTGGGTGGTCTGTCGTATTCTGGAAGGCTCACGCCGTTAATTTTTCTCGCGTCTAAGCATATCCTCACAGATCCATCGGGTTTCTTTACTATAGCGAGAGGGTTCAAGTATGACGTTGCCCTCTTCTCTATGATGGCGTCCTTCTCCATTGTCTTTATCATCTCTTCTACCTTCCCATGAAGGTATTCCGGGACAGGATAAATTTTCCCTTTATACGGCGTGTCATCAGTTAATTTCATTTCATACTGGAAATTTTTGATTAACCCTGGTTTGCTGTCGAAGATGTGTTTAAACTCTTCTATCAGATTTTCCAAATTCTCCTGTAACTTTGGCTCCAATGGTTCTTCTTTGATGGTATTTATCCTCATTTCCTCCTTGCTATCCGGCAACATTCCTTCCCACTTATTTCCAGTGTCCCTAATTGGAAATTCTTCCCTTTCACTTTCAACTCGTTCATCTATATCATCTCTGAATTGAACCACTTTTCCGCGCAGGTCTATGACTATGCCGTGTTCAGAAATGAATTCCGCTCCTAATATCATGCTGTATTTACTGTCCTTTAGCACAATAAATACATGCTCGAATACTCTTTCAGAGATTCGGAATTCAAACAAAACTTGTTTTCTACATTTTACTGATCTGTTTGGAATAACACCCTGTATCTTCATACTCGATACTGGCATTATAGCCATCTCAACTAAATCTTTTATTCCTTCCAGACAAGCTTCCGATATTATGCTCACACTCGCACCCGTGTCGAGCAGCGTTTCAATCTCACACTTCCCTATATTTACATTGATTATTGGCAGATCCACACACCTCACCTTTCTATTTCCTTCTTCGTCTCCATAAATAATATCTTCATCAGTTATGTGGTGTATAGCTTGAATTTGGACTGTCCTAGCACTAGGGCGTAAATCATTATTAATGGGCAAAACATCGTTATTACTGCCTGTGAGTCCCTGTCCAAACTCAGTATTTCCTTCCTGTCAGCTTCTCTTTCCTGATTTGACTCCACTGGTGCCTGGTTTCGATTCCTCATGCTGTTTTGCCTGAGATTCTTCTTCTTCTTGTTCCTTTTCCCTTAATTGTTCAATGTATCTTCGGCTTTCTTGGTGACGTTCTTCTAATGATGGCCTATAATTTTGCCTTTCTTGATTCCCGTACCTTGGGCAGTTATTGTATGGTCTTCGATCACGTGGCCACGATTCTCTCCCTCTATATCCTGACTTTCCGTAGTCCCTCGGATTAAATCGTCCACTTCTATCCTGATAATATGGCCTCCGGTCATATGGCTTTCCTTGATTCCTGTATCTGTTTAAGCCATTTCCTTCATCCCTTCCATCTCTATCGTTCCTTCCATAACTTCGCTGAGGTTCCGTCTGCGCCATACGATCCATTACCACCATATTTGCTTCTCTCTGTTCTGTCCTTGGACTACGAGGTTCCGTCATCTTGCTCGTGTGGTCTAGTTTCCTCAAAATCTCGTCACACACCTCGAGTCTATTTGCACCCGATGCAATTAATACACGTTGGACTTCTACCGGATATTGCTGTATGATGGCATGCACCAAATCCTGCTCCTCCAACGGTGGATCCAAAAATTGTAGCCTGGCTACCTGATTCGTGAAGTACCCAGCGTATTGTGTTGGCCTGGTAGTCGCGTATATCTTTGAGTATAATTCAGCCCTTATACTTTGTTGATCTTCTGAGGACCAAAATCTCTTCAGGAAAGCGTTCGCAAAGTCATCGTACCCTCTAAACTGATTCCTAAAAGCTCGCATCCAGTTTAGCGGTTGGCCTTCAAGAGCTCTTTCTATCACCCTCATTTCTCTCTCTTTAGGAACCCTATGTTCATCCATGTATTCCTTCAGGTCCCGCAGGAATTCTATGGGTGTGATGCCAGTCAAATTTGAAAATTTTTTTGGGTGGTCCTCCTGATTCCTAATGATGGTAATCGGTTGAGTTGAGCTGTAACTGATTGGTGTGAATGTTGTTCCTGTCGGACTTGGTTCCTTGTTTACATCTATCGATTTTGCTTCTACCATCTTTCCTTCTAATTCAACAATTCTCTTTAACTGTTCTCCGTGAGCAATACTCACTTTATCTTGTACTGTCGAAACCGCTGTTGCAATCTGTGTTTTAATTTCGTCGTTTAACTCTAATTTCATTTCCCCCATCTGACTCATAAGACTTTCCATCTTGCATTCCTGCTCCATGGTGAATTCAGACATTTTATCGGTCATGCTCCTGGTATCTTTCGCTAATCTCTGCTGTATTGCTTTCGCCTCTTCCTTTAACACCAAGACCTCTGCGTTGATTGCTTTATCCGTTTCTTCCATCTTGGCTGTCAATGCCTCCACGCTTCGATCCATTTTCTCTTGAACGGTTTTCTCCAATGATTTCAACTGTGTCCCCATATTACTTTCAATTTCCACCTTATCCCTCTTAATTTGTTCCTTTAAATCCGTCATTTCGGCTTGAGCCTTCTCCATGTACTGTTTCATATCGAATTGGTGCTCCTTAAATAATTCCAATCCTCCTTGCAAGTCCCCTGACTGAATTCCAAGAATTTTTTCAAAACCTTCGAATTTAGTATCTAAATCTTTGAATTTGGTGTCGAAATCTTTAAATTGAGTGTCGAAACCTTTAAATTGAGTGTCTAAACCTTTGAATTGAGTGTCTAAACCTTCAAATCTAGTGTCTAAACCTTCAAATTTAGTATTTATTCCTTCATGCATCTTAATCAACTGTCTATCCAACCCATCTAGATTAGAGTTCATACCACCTTCATAGTCTTTCCATTGAGTCTTCAAACCTTCCTCCATATTCTTTTGACTTTTAGCTAACTCCTTTAGCTTCTCTCCTAGCTGTCCCATCAATCCCTTAATTTCATCAAATTCTCCCATATTTCACAACAAATAAACATGGAAGCTGTTACAACTAGTGACTAACTTAGACTAAGGACTAGTGGTTACTTCAATTTGGCAGTGGAATCGAAATCTAATATCATGTGTAAATAATAAATGTGGATGGTATCGCTTAAACACAGCGATCTAACGTTACTGAATCGCTTCGTTCTATGTCATTCAAACACACACAAAAATCCTACAAAGTGAACTTTAACAGACTGACAGACATATCGCACAATAAAATGGGGTACCAGCACTCAATTGGTTTTCTCTCCATTCCATTTGTGCCACATGGCCGTCCACCATCTTGTCACTCTCCTCTGGTGTTCCAATTTTTTCGAGTTCAAGATGTCGGCTATACCACTGCGTGGTACGATATTCCCAGTTCGAGGCCCCACGTTGGGCGCCATCTTGTTGTGCCCGATAATCTGGCTTTGGATTGGGTGGCCCGACATACACTTCAACCCTCACCCAGAATTCGGTACAACGCGAAAGGAAAAAAAAATCTTGAATGTCCGAATCAATTTTGGCCAAAAAAAACTGTGTCGGGAACGAGATTCAAGCAATCCCGGGGTCCTTACAATGATGGGTACAACTGGGGTAAAATCTCAAAATTGATCCGGTGGACACACAAGTATGACAACGAACAAGAATGACAAAAAACTCCGCTGTTAAGATAAAACTCATCCACCATTTATTACAGAACCAAACCACTAAATACATAGAATCACACACAGAAGCCTACCTCCGCTCGGAGACTTCTCAAAATTACTCTTGACGTGCAAATAAAAAAAAAATTACGCAGAAGCAAAATTCAAATTAATGAGGACAAAAATCTCCGGGCGTCCTAATCTTTGGATACAAAATAACTTACGGAGATCAGAGCTATATCATTCTAGTATTACAACCATTACTTCAAAATGCTATGTCACCTCTCCGCTAATAGTCCATAAATGAGCAGGTGCATAAATCTGAAAAGATATTCAAAGAAAAAAAATTGTTGCCTCATTCGATCTCCTTCTAACTAAATGTAATCACCAAAATAGGAAAAAGAGTATTGTTATGTATGGATGTCACTGGCGTTAAAGAATTTATTTTCAGACCTTTTATTCATGTATTAAATACTTTCATTATTATTTACACTGGTTTTCGTTCAGCTGTGCCTCACTCAGAAAAATGACTGGCTGTTGGCTTTTACATTCATCACTTTACATTTTAACATCTTTATGATCCCAGATATATATATATTTTTTTATTTATTAATCACTGCATGCTCTTCACATATTTATAACTACACCATAAACATTTAAATAGATGACCTCCGCCTATCTGTATTATTTTTCAACTGACAATTGCCTCAAAATTTCATCTACTTGAACCTATCACGTAACATTAATTATAATCATTTATTTTATTCACCTCACTATATCGAGAACCTTTAGTTTCATCATAACTTCGTATTATGCAACCCTGCTATTTTATCAATGCAGTATCATTATTTACACAACCTTGTATCAGTCACCTACCAAACGCATCTCCTCATGTTAGCATGTAAAGGGAAACCTCAGTGACGTGTGAGTGTTTAGCATAAATGTGATGTGCGCACAAAAAGTGGCCCATTAAGTGTAAATGAATCCCTTGTAATTTAATCCTGTTCAAACCATAATTTGTCATCCAGGTTGCACCAATTCAAAGAACACAGCGACTTAACACGCTGAAAGATCCCTGTACTCAAATTATATTTTGAAGCATCCATACATTTATTTTTAAACCCTAAATATGACTGTATTAATCTCTCAAAAGAAAACTTAACATTTACTATCCTATTAATCATGTCATTATATCGCATTTTATCCTTATTGATTAACTTCTATTTCGATTTTTGCCCAACTGTCCAAATCTTAGTAACCACTACCCATTAACCACTACTTAAGAATTAACATGGTTTTCAGTACCTTTCGGCCACCTCAGTTTTGGTTCCGCTGACACGTTTCCTGGGGGTTTGGGTCCACGTTCTTCCCATTGAACATCCTCCCCTCTCGTCCTGGATCCAGCTCGCGACCCTCGGGGTGTCCATGGTCCTGGCTCGCCTTCGTTTCCACGTCATCGTAACAGCTTCCACATACTAAACTTAGCTTGCCATCTCTTCGCTCGTAAAGTTCTTGACACAAAACTCGCACTGGTCTGTACTGATAGCCTTTATGTCCGTCCAATACATCGCTGCAATCTTCATGTCGACTATGCCAAGTAATATCAACTCATGGCCGTGAAAATAACTCTATAACGGTACAGGTTATATCGTATACGTCTACACAAGCATGTACTCATAAGGTATTACGTCCGTCCTTGACCTAGAATGTCGCTCTATATTTGGACTGCACTCAGCTTATCTCTCATAGTTCACTGACCCTGGACACTCATTTGTCTGGTCGTCAAACAAAAGCACATCGCTTCGTTCATATGTTCTGGGCGTCAGTTATATAGCGCACGGCCCATACAGTCCCGTACCTGGTAAAAGCTTGAGACACCACGTGTGTCTGCTCGCACTTTATTGTACAAAATGACTAGTGTCCCACAACATAATGCATTATGATCTGCGTTATAATATCACCTCGCCACATTCAGCTTTAGTATTCGTTAACACAGAGCTGTCCACGCAAGAAATAATACTGATCCTTTCAGCTATGTCCCAAAAAACTGTCGGAATACCACACTGGTTCCAAGCGGCCACGATACGACTGCTACTACACACTTGTTAGGAACTTCAGCGTGCGGCGACACAAAAATAAAGATGAACTTCGGCGTACGGCGACACAAAAGAAAGCGAACTTCGCTGGACGGCGATGCAAAATAAAGTGACCCGCTTCTCCGGTGTGACCTTTCCACCTCAACTTTTCCTGGAGCTCATCAGCGCCCTCTACACTTCTGGAAACTTCGCCTAGTCATGCTGTCGACTATGTCCATGACGTAAAAACATCAACCTCAGGTTACTTCCGCTTGCATCCTTCCTCCTGCTATGCGACGTTGCCAGAGCTCTCAAAACCATGCGATATCGGTCACAGTAGTATATCTCTGTTTTCCAAGCTCTCTGGTCGACCGACGCATGCGCTCTGTGTGCTTCAATGCCATATGTTCAGATTGTGCACCAGTATGCAGTAAAACCGTCACCGAAGTCGATTGAAAACAGCACTCTGTGTAGAAATTGGATTTGAGGATATTAAGGTACAGTGCTATTTCTTGTCTCATATTCACCAGTTTATTTACGCGAACATATGGACGGTCACTTTCGGTAATTTATATAGACATGTTGGATTTTGAGCGCATGCGCGAACGTATCCTTATCTAATTGGTCAAACAACTGTTTCTAGAGCTGTGATTGGTGGGAGAAACTGTTTAATAATGAAAAATAGTGTTATAATGACCATCATTATGTTACAGTTTCCAGACATATAATAGTGAGGGTCGAACATAAAATTAGTTTCTCAACGTTTAATCCTAACTTGCTAAAAAAGCCCCATTGTTGGACCGAAATATGTACTAATTTGAATATAATTTGTATAGTTTGGCGGAGCATTTTAATTAATTATTCTTCTTCTGTCGATTTTGACCTACTGTGAAGACGAAGCTCATGGTGTCATCTCAACATTGTTGTATGGCTGTGAAACCTGGACCCTTTATCGACATGACTTACGAAAGCTTGAGCGCTTCCATCAACAGAAACTTCGATCCACCCTTAAGATAAATTGGGAAGACCACATCACCAACCTTGACGTTCTTGAGAAAGCGCATGGTAATAGTATAGAATCATCCATCATTGGTCATCAACTTAGATGGATCGTACATCCATCGGATGGATGATACGAGACTACCACGCCAGGTTCTGTATGGTGAACTCAGCTCCGGCACCAGACCTCATCGAGGCCCTAAGAGACGTTACAAGGACCAATTGAAATACAGTATGAAGTTGACAGGTCTCAATCTACAAACCAGGGACCAGTTTGCTAAAGACCGTTCAACTTGGCGCGAGACCAACCCAGCTGCTGTCAAAATGTTTGAAGAAGAACGTCGTAGACTTGTTAAGACCAAGCGAAAAGCAAGAAAGATCCGTGCAGCACAGCCACGCACTCCACCAACAGTTCTGTGTGATCTGTGTGGACGCTTGTTTCATGCACGCATTGGGCTGTTCAGTCACCGCAAACATGCCCACAAACCTCAACCTTAAGATTACGGTAGACTGTTTTTGGAAGGAGATCTATACTCAGAAACGAGTTAAAGCCGACGACGACGACTGTGGACCGCGTTGAACAATCGGCCGACTTGCCAATTTCTTATTTTCCTCCCATAATTTCTGCATGCGTTCGCTGAGTCTCCTCCTTCTATTTTAGCCTACTTTTCACATATTGCAAAAATGAGGAAAAAGTAGACTTATGAGATCGATCCGGGCAAATGTGTGTCTGTCTGCCAGTCAGTCTCCCTGTCTGTCTGTCCTTCTGTCTGTCTGTCGGTCTGACTGCCTGTCTGTCTGGCTGTGTGTGTGTCCCCCCTATCAACTCCTAAACGGCAGCAGCAATCGAATCTAAATTTGATATGAGTAGAGATCTATACCTGAATATCTCAAGCCCATATTTGAAAATTATGTCAGTGCTACCAATTGCTGAAACACCGCAATTGAAATTTGATCTCCATGTTGGATATCTTGGAAGGTATGCATGGGAGCTATTTCAAAATTGACACACGTATAGATAATAATATTTTAGTTTAATTTCCAGGAGGCCATGCATGGCAGTGTTGCCAAAATGATTATAAGCCTGCTGATATGTCCAATTTTTAAATGCATATAACTTTTATACTAACAATTGGATTGCAACCAAATTTAGTATGTTATTTGTGATTATAAACAGATATGACTGAGCGTATTCTTAAGAGCAACCAGGGCTGCCAACTGTTAATAAATGCTGTCTCTATTTTCTTTACCCAAATATTAATATATCAGAAAGTATGTAAGCCAACAGCTTTAAAATTTTCACACGTACAGTACCTAACATTCTAGATTAATTAGGAGAAACTAATATACGTCAGTGCTGCCAACATGACTCTAAGCCTGCTGATAAGTCCAATTTTAAATTACATGTAACTTCTATACTAACAAATGGATTTCAACCAATATTGGCACAACAAGAGATCATAATATTTGAGATTATTTCTGACCAACGCATGCATGACATTGTTACCAACATGATTTTACGTGCGCTGATAGATCCAATGTCTAACTGCATGTAACATCCATGCTATCTACTGGACTTCAACCAAATATTTTATTCTGTACCTTAAGGGATGGAACTAACACTATGTTCAGTCACCAGGGCTGCCAACTGTAGTGCTCTATTAGGCTACAGGTATATTTCGAACTAATGAGGAATTTCGATATTACCAACTGAACCCATGGGAGAGGTTCAGTATCGAACTCATATCCGTGCATTTCGAAGAAAAGAGAGAATGGATGAAGGCTTTAGAAGGGAATTATAAAGAATTGAGAAGCAAATACTGCATAAGATTGCGCGAGGCAGAGTCATGTTGTGCAACTACAGATAGCCAGGCCACAGCTGCCCGGTGATGTCATTTGAACAGTCACCACTGAATGGGTTACGCACGCGATAAAATTAGATCAATGGAAACTTCCATGTACGAGTGAGAATGAAGTTTCGGAAATAGCCCCGAGTCAGCATTAAAATGGCAGCACCGCATGAGAGGAAGGGCCTGGATATAAGAGAAATAATTGAAACTAAGCCATTTGCAGGCATTAGAGTAAAGAAAGGACACCACCAGTAATGATTATTCAGGGAATGAGATATTTTAGAGTGGATAAAGTTCATAGAAGTTATGCAGAAAAGAAATGCAAACTCATCTTTACGTCGTTGGTGAATTCCCGAACCAGAAGCTGATGGTGGGAGACAACAAGAATAAACTACCCACACATCTGAAGAGAACATTTAAATTAATATTAAAGATTTGTACGATAGATTCCTGGAAACTTAGATGCCACTGAGACGACTAAAACCTCAGCTTTCCAGAGATATTTTTTTAAACATCGTACGACGATTATTTTTGAAATTGGTGGTGAGGAAGAAGAGGAAATTATTTATTTTTGCCAGAATTAGATATAAGGGCCTGTAGCCCAAGCAAGAGCATGCAGTAAATCAACAGACCTCGTATTGGTCGTGCTGCCTGTCAGCACAGGAGGACTCGAAGTACTCTAAGTCGAAGTACTGTTCAGCTTTATTCAGTGTCGCCGCGCTCTAAATCGTTGAAGTTCTTTTTAAAGGAAAAGTACAATTTAGAACTTCGAAAAAGTATAACAGTCTACGGTAATAGGCCAAGCTATAAACAGTGTGCGAACAAATACGGTAGCCGGCGAGGGTACTTGAAGCCCTGACACTAGTATTCGAAGAGAGAACATAGTATCTCAAAAGTATACGAGACATCAGTAAAGAGTGGATACTCGAAAGACGTTTTCCCAGTGTGTTAAGTATACCACGGTCGGGTAATACATTTAGCTAATACCTAATTTTCCTGATTTAGGAGATTAGGGTAAAACAGTGGTGATAGTATTAGGAATCCATAAAGAGATATTCGTAGGCACGTGGAGTTTCATAGAAATACTCCACAGAGATAAGAAAATAGCCGTCCGAATTGAGTTTCGACGCATAATATCATATAAACAATTGTAGAAGTGCAGAATCGCGACTTCAGGGGTAAGCGTAAAAATATACAGTTATCCCAGATAGACAATTGCGAACCGGAAAAGACTACTTTATCATGCAGTATAGGAAATGCCGATAAATTAAACACCAGAATTAGGAGGGAACTTTTATACAAGGAGGTTTCATTTTAGTACGAGACATGCAACTTCAGAGTAGAAGGTGGAAGGCAACGTCGAAATTTGCACCGCTGGGATTTTGCGGAGAAAGAATTCACGTGTGTTTGTTACCCAAAAAGTGAAATTCTGTGTGTGTAAGTATAATATTAAGTGAAGTTATAATCTTTTTTTAGTGTAGTGAAAATGTTTGAAAACCCTCATATAAATTTAAAAATGTGTAATTCAGAGGGAAAATTAATAAGTGTAAGTGTGTGTATCAATATGATGAAGTAAGAAATTTGATGTGGGCCGGATGTCGTTCCACTGGAATTCAGACAACGGGGCCGGATAAACCATGTAAGTAACACCCAAATTTATTATGTGTTTTGGATTCGGAAATCTCATGTAGAAATGATGACCACAGAGAAGTATTCTCCAGTATTGAAAATTCAGGGATATAAAACTGCGTGAAAATAATAAGTGCGGAATCTAATATGAAAATTGCTAAAATGTATTGTTAATCAAAAGAAATCGTATTCAGTGGAATACTTGTGAATATAAATGGAATAATGTTATTTTAAAAGGCAAACAGGATAAATATAAAAGGAAAATGTAACATAAAAGTTATGAAAATAATATTCAAATATGAGCCGTTGTGTGCTAATAATAATAAGAATATTGTAATGAATAAATTAATTGTTGAAGTAATAATTCAAGTATGAGCCGTAGTGTGCTAAAGAAATATAATAATTATAGCACCAGTTGTGTTCTTGGAAATGAAAAGTCGAGACTTAATAAAAGGAAAATCTGTTAATTATGGACGAAGATAAAAATGAATTAGGTTGAAAATAATTATTGAACTTTGGAAGGCATCACGAATGTATTGATTGACGCCTTTGAGCGCTAAATAATAAATGGTCACGCTAAAAATTGCAGAGAAGATAATGCCAGGAATTATAATTGCGGGGACCAGCTGGATGAAGTAATTGATTGTGTATGTGTTTGCTGTGACAAACTTTTAACTCTAGAACTGCGGACCGTCTTCCAGGAAGACGGTGTGTTGTTTAATCAAGTGCGACCGTCTCTCTGAAAGACGGTCTTGGAATTCAAATATAGTACTACTGTTAGCCTTAAGATGGCACTAATTTCAAGTTATGCTGGTTCCAGATGCTTTTATCTTTCGTAGTGTAAGTCTTTGGCAAACAAATGACAGTATGCAAGCTATTATTTGGCTGTAGAAGTGGAAGTACTTCCATATTGATATTGAAGTTGCATTGAGCAAAGTGGCCGCCTACTATGTAGACGATTCAGAAATTTAGCACTTGATTTTTGACGATTCGTGTGATAGTATGGACGATGACAGTGATTATTGTGTGGATTCGTATGAAAATGAAGATGGTGAAAGTAGTGGCAGTGATACCGATGAACAGGATGTCACGCAAGTTATGGAAATCGCCATCAATGCAAGCGATGTTTATCATGTTCCGACATACCCTGTACACATGCCTAATGTTAGCCGCGAAGGGGTAAGTGTGAACTAGACTGATATTCAACCCGAAGAAAGTTACTTTCCAGGTAAAAATGTACCGTTTATCGTTCATCATCCTGGGCCTGTGAACTTGCCTCCCCGTAATCGCGCGCCGATTATGTACTTCAAAATCGAGAAATGTCATATTTTTGTAAAAATAATTTTCTTTTTAGTAAATAACAGGAATTATTTGAAACTGGTTCTTGAATTAGTAACAAAAAACTATGAACTTTTCATTTATGATGTCTCTGACGAGCATTTAACTTGGCAATATGGTTTTCTAGAGCAGAAAAGTCAATATTTTTTTATTTATTATATAATACTTTTTATGATTAATTCAAAGTGACGAGTCTGAATGATTCACCTATATCAATATAATATAGAACAGTCTTTCAGCTTTATATTGGTGTATGATAAGTCATATTCATGAACACAGTATGCTTACAGATACCAAATTCCTTTAGTGTGTACTTTATGGGAATTTACTGCAGCATTTGACAGATAAACCTGCAGCAGTTCTAGGGTTAAAAAGGATGCTATGTATTGTTGTTCTGCATGGAATTGAGTGCGAATACCTTTTCCCAGTTGCTTTTATTATTGTTAGGAGGAGTGGTGAAATACCCTCGCTCTAAGGAATTAGTCCTATGACCTCAAGAATGGAATTGTCCTAGAGGCAGGTCAGAGAATCGAACCAGATGTCTCTTACGTCGGAAGCCCCTTAATTATGATTTGGTTTTGAATTCTTACTTTCCAGTGTTAAAACTCCGAAATTATAATCATACCTGAGCTATAGTTAGGGCCCTGCGTGGATAGACCAAACGTTATCCGCATCCGCCCCGCATCCGCACGGATGTTATCTGCATCCGCCCTGCATCCGCATGACTGTTATCCGCATCCGCCCCGCATCCGCACGACTGTTATCCGCATCCGCATGACTTTTATCCGCATCCGCCCCGCATCCAAGCGACTTTTATCCACACGTTTGTTATCCGAATCTACTGGCATTAAAATGATATTTTCAATGTGTTGCTTTATACTTTATCTTTTAGACATTTGAGAAGAAAGTCGAACCCATAGGCTATGTACTGTATATAATGTGCTATGTCAAAAATGAATGTTATCCAGCCAGAATTGCAACCCTTTTCAGTTGGGAGTGTTGATTGTGCTTAATGACATAATTTGAATGGGATTAGCGTAAATCATCATCTTACAGTTGTCATGAAAAAATCATAACAAACATGATGTTCAGTAAAGAACATATAGCCTACTTTCTCCTAAATGCATGGGTATTGTTATAACTCATTGTCCTTTTCAAGGAGTATGATTGAATGTTGGTTGTAGTAGCTTGTTGAAATACAACGTTCTATAGGGATATTAATCAAGAATGTGAGGTGGCCTTTGCTAGTGCTACCTCTGTTCCAAATTTCGTTCAATTCGGTTTCACCGTGTTTGAATTGATAGGGGGAATCGATTTGCACACATACTTGGCCACCATCTGCAAACTATTGGACTGATGTTCTTGCAGTTTGGTCAGAATATGTTTCCCACATAAAGATATGGTGTTGCAAAATTTGGTAGAGACTAGATTATTAGGTTGGTCGTAATTACATTTTAGCTTTTAACATTTGGGTGGCCGCGATTACGTTTCCGTCATGATAGCGGTGATATAAAACATGACACTGAGGTGCCCTTTGCTAGTGCTACCTCTGTACCAAATTTCGTTCATTCGGTTCCTCCGTGTTCGAATTAATAGGGGGAATCAATTTTGACATAAAGATGGCCGCCATCCTCAAACTATTAGGCTAATGACCTATTAGATTGGTCAAAGGATGCTCCCTCCATAAAGGTATGTTGATGCAAAGTTTGGTAGAGATCGGATGGTTATGTTAGTCGTAATTTGATTTAAGCTTTGAACATTTGTGAGGCCGCCATTACTTTTCTGTCAATATGGCGGCGATATTGATCATGACACTGAGATGCCCTTTGCTAGTGCTATCTCTGTACCAAATTTCGTTCCATTCGGTTTCACCGTGTTCGAATTAATAGGGGGAATCGATTCTGACACAAAGATGGCCGCCATCCGCAAACTATTAGGCTAATGACCTATTTATTTGGTCAAAGGATGCTTCCTCTATAAAGGTATATTGTTGCAAAATTTGGTAGAGATCGGATGATTAGGTTAATCGTAATATGATTTAAGCTTTGAACATTTGTGTGGCCGCCTTTACGTTTCCGTCAAGATGGCGGCGATATAAAACATGACACTGAGGTGCCTTTTGTTAGTACTACCTCTGTACCAAATTTCGTTCCATTCGGTTGCACCGTGTTCGAATTAACAGGGGGAATCGATTTTCACACAAAGATGGCCGCCATCTGCAAACTATTACGCTGATGACCTATTAGATTGATTAAAGGATGCTCCCTCCATAAAGGTATGTAGTTGCAAAATTTGGTAGAGATCGGATGATTAGGTTAATCGTAATTTTATTTAAGCTTTGAACATTCGTGTGGCCGCCATTACGTTTCAGTCAAGATGGCGGCGATATAAAACATGACACTGAGGTGCCCTTTGCTAGTGCTACCTCTGTACCTAATTTCGTTCCATTCGGTTCCACCGCTTTCGAATTAATAGGGGGAATCAATTTTGATATAAAGATGGCCTCCATCCGCAAACTATTAGGCTAATAACCTATTAGATTGGTCAAAGGATGCTCCCTCCATAAAGGTATGTTGTTGCAAAGTTTGGTAGAGATCGGATGGTTATGTTAGTCGTTATTTAACTTAAGCTTTGAACATTTGTGTGGCCGCCATTATGTTTCTGTCAATATGGCGGCGATATAAAACATGACACTGAGATGCCCTTTGCTAGTGCTACCTCTGTACCAAATTTCGTTCCATTCGGTTTCACCGTGTTTGAATTAATAGGGGAATTGATTTTCACACAAAGATGGCCGCCATCCGCAAACTATTACGCTGATGACCTATTAGTTTGGTCAAAGGATGCTCCCCCGATAAAGGTATGTCGTTGCAAAATTTGGTAGAGATCGGATGATTAGGTTAGTCGCAATTTGATTTAAGCTTTGAACATTTGTGTGGCCGCCATTACGTTTCTGTCAAGATGGCGGCGATATAAAACATGACACTGAGGTGTCCTTTGCTAGTGCTACCTTTGTACCAAATTTCGTTCAATTCGCATTCACAGTGTTCGAATTGATAGGGGGGACAGACATTCAGAGTACACACACTCACACACACACACAGACACACACACAGACTCACACACACACATACATATACACACACAGTCTCACACACACACATACACACAGACAGACACACTTTTTTCGCCCTGTGTTGATCTCATAAGTCTACTTTCATTTTTTGCAAAAATCGAAAGTAGGCTAAAAATATGATATGTCATAAACATCCGGGCCCTAGTAAGGGAGAGTGGGGGAATTGTGCGCACTTAAGCAAGAATCGGTCTTGTGATGATGAAATAATAGATAACACAACTGCAGTTATGAATAAGGGAGCCTGAGTAACTGTATATTCGATGTGCAGAAACAAATTTAATTCAAAAATAAATTTGGTGGACTATAATTCGAAATCTCGCAAATATGCATTTGCGCACGATTACCCACCCTGCAGGGAAATTATGCGTATGGGATGAGTGTTGCAAAGCCATACCAATACAATGTGAATTGGCTGAAACTTGCACTGAGCATTTATATTAGAATATTCCAATGCATTTTACAATAGCGTAACAATGCAATGAAACTAAAATTCTTCAGTTTTGGATATTAGAATAAAATATATTCGTTTCTTCAGCATTAAAGGAGGCAATCCTATATAGGCTTGTTCCTTCAGGTTGTCTCAACGTTAATGCAGGATATCTCTTCAAGAACTCACACAACCAATCTTAACCTGCTAGACTTCTAACTTTATGGAAATTATGGGGAACTTTATTCTCCTCTGCAAACTTGAACTCGAACCGTCTGACAAGCTTGGTGGGCGTTAAGCCGTAAAATAAGTTTGCCAATGTCAAAAGGTATTCGGATAATTATGACTCAATATCGTCGGTAAAAACAGCTTTACGGACTAGATGAGGTGGAGAAAGAAAATTTTGCAGCAACTGCTTTCGCAGGATTGACAGGGGAATGTTGAAACTTCTCCCCACTTCCCTTATTTTCCTCCCATCATAACTGTTACGTGCAAAGCCCGTCCCAACGTTTAATTTGCATCTCCCCTACATATTTATACTCCCTACCATTTAAAGCGACCGCCTAGTTGGCTTGATTTGGCTAATGAACTCGAGATGGCAGCATCTGTCGGCACCTCAAGCCGGGGGTTGTATCTTCTTCCGCTAGAGTGAGTGATTGGTGTCTTCTGGCATCGTCTCATCAAGACATATATAATAATAAAAATATAGTTTTCCACGCCATTAAAAAAAGTGTATATATGCATCATGCCGCCAAAATAACTACATAATACGCACATTGTTATATTGTGTGTCACTCTGTGATTGGACAATTTCGATTATCATTAATGCACTGCGGCCTATAACTTGGGTCTCCGCCATGTTGGCATCTTCACCGGCTGTCGTCTGGACTGTTTGAACTAAGTGGTCGTGAAAAGTTGTCCCTCTTAGAGCCGGGGGCTTGCCCCCTGGCCTCCACGAAATATGGATGTATTCTAAAGGCTATAATTTCGTCATTTCGCCTTGAAGATGAAGTGTGGTCTATTTATTTTTACTGGCTACGAGGAGAAACTTCGTGGGTGATCGAAGCGGTGTGTGTGCTCACGTAGCCATTTTGAGGCAGTTTATGTGTTTTAAAAATATTTAAAATGTGTTAGTTTTTTGTTACTTTGTGTCTCCACAGAGGAAGGATTTTAAGGTACGTTTTATTATATAATATATATATATATATGTATATATATATTGTTATGGGAGCTCCGTTAATGGCCTTATATGGATGTTTTAATACTATATTTTATTTTGCATTCTAGGCCTTATATTTCTGTTTTGTTAATATTTCCTGATGTGTAAATCTTGTTGTTTTCTTTTGCACCTTCCGGAGACTCGTTTCAAGTTTATCGTACCTTGTAATTTATTATTTATTTAGTTTGCTTTCTTTATGGGATTTCTCATTGTGGTTAGTTGGTTCTTTTCTTTTGTTAATCTTAGGGATTGGCCCATTGTTAATTTGCTTTACGATCCGTAGCATTCTAAATTACCTCGTTTTAATCGTGTAAGGTGTAATTATTTCCTCCTTTTCTTTTCTCTCCGGGGACGTTTAATTTTAAAATGTAATTGTTTGCCGTAATTCGGCTGGACATGCAGTCATCTGTTTCGTGGCCATGTTTGTTTTTTGTTTTGCCCGAGTGCATTGTGGGCTAGTGAGTGTAATCCTCTTGGCGTCGAGCGGGACACTCAAACGTGTTGTGGTGGGAGATTAAATTTTTTTGTTAATCTTGTTAATTTTCCCTTGTGCTTTTTGTGAGTGGTCCTGAGTATACCGCCGTCATGAAAGTTTTGGATTTGTAAATTGGTCCTATTTTATATTTTTATTTTTTTACTTTTCTTTTCGTCGTGGCTTTTGATGCCTGTATGTCGAGTCAGTTTTGCGTACCTTAGTGGTTTATCAAGCCCTTTCTTATTTGGTGATTCCTGTCGGTTGGCTTTCTTTCTTTCGGGCTTTATTATATTTTTTTAAAATTACATGTTTTCGTTTGTGCTCAGCAAGCTAGCATGTAAAGCTTCCTCTTGTTTCCATAGGTAATTGACTTGTTTTGGCCTTAAGCCAATGTGCATCACCAGAGAGTTTTTTTGTGGCAATAAGAGTTTTTATTCTTATTTTATTAAATTATATTTTCTTGCCCCTTTCTGGTGATTAAATGTTTTGTTAAAAAAATTTAAACAACTGTTGTGGCATCATTTCGTCTGTGGCAGTTCTGTGGGTTATCGGAGTGTGTCTGTAGACGAGCCTGTGCGTTTTCCTCTTCTCCACCTTCCTTCGCCTTTTTGGTGTTCTTCTGTTGGGACATGTCATCTGGCGCTGATTTTGCAGTTAGCGATGCGGACCTCTGAAATAAGGTAAGTTGGCCCAACCACCCTGGCCACATCCGGTGTCATTTTGGTAGCAGACCGAGCTCGTATATCGCTTCTGTAGCTATCCCCACCCCCGTACCCGCAGGTTCATTTATGGACCCTTCTGGTGCTGATAGGGTGGTTGCTGATGGGATGTGTCATGTCAGTGCGCTTAATGTCATTTTATGCTTATCCTTGTCGTTTGTTTGGTTTCTTGTTTGCCTCTAAAATCCATGTGGTGATATGTGAAGTGACCCGTTCCAAGCGAGGTTTCTGTGCTGAATTTTATCCTATTTATGATGCAACACCCCCAATGAAAAAGAATCTTGGTAAGCGACTGGCATGTGTTCTTGGCATGGGAAATGTGGGTTTGTTCATTCTCTGATAGCCTAAGTGCTGCGAGTGAAGGCGTTGGGGAGCCCTGTCTGAAGCTGTTCACCCTGTGATTATAGCAATTTGTTGTAATTTAGCTTCCTGTTCTGGAGCCAAACAAGCGATGACGTCTGCAGTTCTGGGCAGCATTGTGCATGATGTTGTATAGTATTGTGGCAGTGTTCGAGTGTCAACCTAATCTATGGTGTTGTTAATTGGTAGTTTACGGTATTGTTGTGAAATTGCAAACTGTCCTCGTAATTCCTAAAATTTGTTTCTTTCTGTATTGTCTGCCTGCTTTCTGTGTTTTTCAAAATGGCCGACAATAATAGTGCTTTTGATTTGATTGACTTAAGAGATAACCTTGTGAATTTGGAGCGTTCTTCTGGGGTTGAACGTGTCAGCTCTGTTTACTAGGTCTGAGGTTTTGGGATCGATTACTGGTAGTGGTTTGCCTGCCCCTCTATTGCCTGGTTCTGGCTCGTCCAGACCAGTCACCCCTGGATACGGTCATTCCACTCATGTTAGGTCACCTAATGACTTCCTGGGTCCGGCCGACCCATTGCATCCCAGTTTTTTCTCTGGCAATGTAAATGTTTTGTCACCTGTAGAGGGTGTGCGAGAAAGCTACCCTGGTAATAATGTCTCTTTCCCGAATGCTACGTACACGCCTACCGTTAATTATGGGTCGATTCCTCACCCTATTTCTAGTTTTATAACTAAGTTGAAGAATTTCAACCTAGATGACGTTACCCAGGTGGTCTTATTTTTAAAGCAAGTGGTCGAATTGGGTAACCATGCCTCGATTTTTGGAATGTCGGAAAATCAGATTTTCCAACTGTTGTATCCTGTTGCATCCGTTATGCTGCGCGACAAGCATATTGAAGCTATCCACCTCCGCATGTCCTTAGCCATGTTCAATAGGGAAGTGTTGTGGATTTTTTCCCTGCGAGTGCCCTTAGTACTCACGAGCAAAAGTTCTTATATCGTGTCCAAAGGTTGGACGAGTCACTTAGCGACTATGTCAGTGACATTAAGGTATATGCCCAGGTGTTTGCATCCCCTTTAACTGAACGACAATTGGTGTCGTCTATTGTAAATGGGTTTTCGCCTCAATATAGGTCATACATGACTATGTGTACCAGGCCTTCGTCATTTGTCGAGCTAAAACAGGTCGTTATAGAGGCTATGGCTGTGAAACATGCAGATTCCTTTCGTGTAGCTAATGTTCCCCTCCTTCCTTGATGTCTCGTCCCCCTCCTAAGGTTATGTTTCATCCTAGACCCAATGTTAAGTGCCACACGTGCGGTGGCGTGGGACATGTTAAGAAGGTGTGTCCGAATATCCAAGTTGTGTATCGCCAATGACGGGATATTTTGGAGACCAATTCGGGTGTTACTTCTATGGATATTTCTGTGCATGAGAATTTGGGAAAACTGTGTGAAGTTTCTGGTCGCCCTACTAATGAAAATCTTGATAACCCTTTGAAAACTAAATCATCACGTGCTAATTCTGCTTATGTCTCTGACCTACCTAACCTGTCGGTGAGCAATGTCGTGGCAAGTCAGCCTAATTCTAAACATAATGTGAAACCTGTGGTGCGGGTGACCTCGTCATCTAATTGTAATCGTTTTAGAGTGAATAATGGTTTTGGAATTTCTCCTGTGGCTAAGGGAATATCCCCGTTTATTGAAATTTGTGTTAATGACGAGCCCGTTTCTGCATTGCTTGATTCTGGTAGTGTTGCATCCTTTATAAGCGAGGTCTGGTTTTTAACTATGAAGAGTGTTTGCAATCTACCTGAATTAGAGCCTAACAATGAATCTTTTATTTCAGCAAATTGTTCAAACTTAAATATTTTGGGTAGTATGACAGTCAAAATCCATATTCTAAATTTTTCTTGGAAGTTTAATTTTTTTGTTGCCAGAAATCTTTCTTGTTCTGTGGTCATTGGAGCTAATTTCATGTCCCACGTTGGTATGCTTCTTGATTTTAGTGCTCGAAACTTATGGTTTAAGTTTAATCCGCAAATTAAATTATCGTTTAACCCGGTTTTATCTTCTCCTGCTGTCAATTCTGTTAGTGAACCTGTGACTATTGAGGATCTCGATCTGGAATATTTAACCAGTCTTCAGAAGGATGCCATTAAGAGGTTATGTCAGGAGTATAGTGATGTATTTACTGACAAGCTGGCTGTAACCCATTTGATGGAATACAAGATTGAGCTAACCGATTCTGTGCCGGTGCGTTCCAGCCCGTATCGCCTTGCCCCACCCAAGATGGCCGATCTTCGGAAGATTACTGACAAGATGTTGGATGAAGGTGAAATCCAACCTTCTATCTCTGCCTACTCATCCCCTGTATTCCTTGTGCCAAAACCTAACGGTGGTTTTCGGCCGGTGGTCGACTATAGGGCTCTTAATCAAAAAGTTGTTTTACAATCCATCCCGTT
This sequence comes from Meconema thalassinum, assembly GCA_946902985.2. Classification (NCBI taxonomy): domain Eukaryota; kingdom Metazoa; phylum Arthropoda; class Insecta; order Orthoptera; family Tettigoniidae; genus Meconema; species Meconema thalassinum. The sequence continues at coordinate 887,467,117 of OX336390.1, forward strand.
GCCGGATCTTCTTGCATGCTTTAGTTGGTTTCGCAACGCAAAGGTGTTCACGATCCTCGATTTGAATTCTTCTTACTTCCAAATTCCCCTCTCTCCGGAATCCAGGCATCTTACTGCTTTTTCCACTGAATGGAACTTGTTTGAGTATGCCCGTGTCCCGTGTCCCGTTTGGCCTATCCACCGGAGCCGCTGTGTTGAGCAGACTTCTGGACAAGGTGTTTTCGGAAATTAAATTCAAATTTGTGTACCACTATCTTGATGATGTGGTTATCTATTCTGAGTCCTTCGAGGAACACGTTGATCATCTGAAGGTTGTACTTGATCGGTTGCGTGACGCTGTCCTTACCGTCAAATTGTCCAAGGTTTCCTTTGCCAAGCCCAACATTTCCTTCTTGGGACATATTGTTTCCGAATCTGGTATCTCCGTGGACCAGTCTCGTACTCAGGCCATCAGAGATTTTAAACCACCCAAGAACGCCAAGGGTGTTGCTCGTTATATTGGAATGGTGAACTTCTTTCGTAAGTTCATCAGTAGCTTTGCCGACCGTCCTGCCCCTCTAAATCATTTACGTAAAAAGGCTGTGAAGTTTGAGAGGGGTCCCTCTCAGCAGGCAGCCTTCGAAGATCTAAAGCTTGCGCTCTCTAACACCCCTGTATTAACCATTCCTGATTTTGGGAAGCAGTTCATTGTGCAGACTGATGCGTCTGGTCGTGGTATTGGTTGTGTCCTACTGCAAGAGTCTGATCTGGGTAGGCAACCCATTGCATACGCTTCTCGTACCTTAACGGACGCAGTGAGGAAGTATTCCATATACGAACTTGATGGTTTAGCAGTGTTGTTCGCCCTGGAAAAATTCCGAATGTATCTTGAGCACACTAAGTTTCTCCTCGAGACCGATAACCAGGCCTTGAGCTGGGTGTTAGGGAAACCCCGTAAAACTGGTAATATTGCCAGATGGGCAACTAGGATCCTGTCATTCCAGTTCACGGTCCACCATATTTGTGGGTTTGAAAACGCGGTAGCTGATTCATTAAGCCGCATTATGAGGAAACATCCGAAGAGGAAATTAAAAAATGTGAACCCGTAAACCTTGTATCACCTGTAAATTATGTCAATGTCGTTCTCAGCAATTCCCCTATGCTTTTTGAAGATGTGAGGAGATTCCAGAAAGAAGATCCCTCCTTATCTAGCCTAATTGACCGAATCAATTTTGGTGAAGTGATCAAGCCCTACTCTCTAAATGATGGTGTATTGTGCTGTTCGTCTCGTCATGACCGTCTATCTAAAATTGTACTCCCGTCGGTCCTCATCCCGGAAATCTTTCGTTACTATTGGGTAGTTTATTGGCTGAGGAATAACCCACCCACCAAGGGAAGATGATTAAGAGAAGGAAGTAGATTTGGGATTGGAAAAGAAGGATAGAAAAATAGGAGGAGAGTCCCACAAAATTAATAAGTTTCACTTTAAACACACTTAAAGGCGATTGCCACAGAAACTTAACCTCCTGACATCTAAAATAGGTACGAGCTTGGTCGAGGCCAACGGGAACTGCAGCTAAGACTTGGGCAGTTTGCCAGAGAGAGGCTTTAGTGTCTTTCCTCCCAAGCACGAATAAAAGTACTATAGGGAAGCGTGATGGTCTGGCCAGACAGATAGTAAAAGCTTTATTAAGCATGAACGAGGGCATAAACCTAGGAAGGGCTAGGAAAGCCAGGATCCTGCCTAACTGTAGTATCAGAGAAATGATGAATCCAAAAACAAATACTTAATTTATTTACAATTATAAAAAGTTTGAGGAAATTAACAATTTACAAGGTTTCAAACCTTACATGTTTTTAAAATCTTTCTAAGATTTGAGCAATGAAATAATTAAAGCTTAAACGTGAATTGGAGTACAAAAAGTGCACCTTAAGAAATTCAGGAGAGAATGTTCTAGAGAAAGTGACAACTTTGAAAAATAAAAATAATAACAACATGAAAAATAAGATAGAAGTTCCTACAACTTCTTATATTTATACAGAATTAATATATGAGAATTATACAAAGAGGGCAGGTCACTTACTGTGAAACCTGAAGAAATTGAAAGGGAAAGTTCTAGACTTCCCAAGTTGAGTAGGAATCACTCGCCAAATGGGACAGTTTCCATTTCGTGAAACCTGAACATGACTCGCTCAAGAGTTTAGAGAATTGTTTTCCCTGATTATGGGAAAGAAACAACGTGAGTTTAAAACTTGTATCACACAAGCAATTATGCAGAATTTAATTAATGTTAAACTAACAAAGTTGGAAGGGCACCTCGTGGGTGACACCTTATAGAAAAGTTTCAATTTGTATTAATAATGGTTGTTAGTAGAAGGTTGAGGAAAGATCATTGGGATATAGGATCAATGTTCATGGCCGTATTTAATATAACCGGACGATCGCGACGCGGTAGAAACGCGGAGCAAGCACTGTTTATCACTATAGTCTATGAAGATGGATGCAAAGTTCACTATAGAAACACTGAAGTTTATGAGAAAAAAAGTTATTGCAATTAGGGAAATAATTGATTGCACTATAGGTGAGAGTCTATTTCTTGAAAAAGTTGTGATTTGCAATTAAATGCGCCATAGAATGTTCCAGAGGTTCCAGCGGTGGAGGAAAGTTAGCTATTGCAAAAATTTGTAAGGAAGATTCCTCATTTTATCTAGCATTTTCACAAGTGCGTGAACAATACTTAACGGCAATACTCGCAGATAGAGAATAAGATCTCGAAGGTTCCAGAACGACCTTAGCAGAAAATGGGGTTGAGAAAATCCAACGGAGGAATTAGCTTTATAATTATAGACAGCGGGTATTAGATAATATCCCACGTAGCGAGAGGGTCTCTCGTTTAAATAGCTTAAGAAAAGCTCTTTTTTAGTAAAGTTGGCTTATACAAGCAAAAGCTCAACATGGCAAATCCCACGAGGAATGAGTATTGCCCCAAAATAAATGATTTCACACTGTCTATAAATTATAATTAAAAGCACGAGGAAGTTAAAACCATGAAGATGAGGTTAAAACTTTTAAAATTGTACTTATCTTGATTTCATGTTGAAGTTGAAGTTTCCTACTATTATGCCAACATGGCGTAGAAGAGTGTGAGCCTCTTGGTTTGAGGAGGCAAGCTCGAGCGGAGCTTTGACTTAACGAGTCAACTGCAGACTAAGAAGTGAGAGCAGCTCAACGGAGCACGAAGGGACCAAGAAGGGAGGAAAGAGTGGGGGGTAGGAGAGAAAAGGAGAACATATAAGCATTACCAACTACAAATACAAAAAGTTTATCTTCTCTTGCTGAGCTGGTCTTCTAAGAGTTGATAACAGTTGATACTAGCGCAGCATGGTGAGCAAAGAAGTGGACGTAGTCCTCTTGCTCCAAGAGAAAATAGCTGACGATGGTAACAGGATCTGGTAGCCAAATGGATAAGTAAGTCCTCTAGCACCAGGAAGAATTGAGGAGCTTCAGAGATTCGCTGCGAGGTGACGCTAGGTGGGTCACAGAAGTTATATATCTGAAACATACTTATGAAGACATAAGAGATATGCCCAACAAGGAGAAAACAGATGATCACTGTTGGTGTTTGACAAAGAAGAAGGAAGAAATGAACATGCAAAGAGCAATAAAAATTATATCTCAGGTGCCGTGTATTCAAAGAATACACCTAACTGGGGGGACAAACACCAACAGGGAACAAGAAAAACAAGTAAACATTTAAAGGTAATGGAGAGATCAAAGACAGAGGTCTTGTGATCGGACCATTAATAGTTAAGACTCTGACTTCCCTGACTCTCCCATCCCTTCCAGGGTAACACTTGGTCACTCTACCGGAAGTCCAGACTAGAGGGGGAGAAACATCCCTAACCAAGACCAAGTCTCCCACTTTAATGTCGGGACTGGAAAGAAACCACTTCTGCCTCCGTTGCAAGGAAGTTAAATATTCAAAGTTCCATCTCTTCCAAAAAGAATTACGGAGGGCTTCAAGTTTACGCCAAACGATAGGTAAATTAAAATTCCTGTAAGAATTGGGAAGAGGAGGAGGGGCAGAAAGAGAAGTGACGATAAGGAAGTGACCAGGGGTGAGTGGAAGTAGGTCATCAGGGTCATTGGAAAGTGGAGTTAAAGGGCGAGAGTTAACAACATCTTCCATCACAAAATAACTAGAAGCTGAGGGAAATAAAGCACTAGTAAAGATTGCGATACAATGCAAAAGGAGAATTAACAAGTTTAAACAAAGCGTATAGAAACAAGTACATCTATTCAGGACAAGAATGTACCAAATAAACAAAGGAACTATGCGAGTAGAAAGCAAGAACGCTATAGGTAACAAACGAATAGCCATAAACAATGACCTTAAGTTACAATGAGTAACAAAGGGGTTACTCAGAAAAATACTTAAGTCAGCGAGAAACGTGACATGACAAGTATAAATGCAAAAACACATCGAATGTGACGACGGGAAAAAACAAGTTTGTTCATCAATGAACATTAAGATCGCAAAAGATGTAAGCAAATTGCAATACATGAGCGCGTGATAAATACGCAACGAAGTTTTGAAACAAGGAACGAAGCAGTTATAGAATACGAGCTTGAGTAAACGAAAGACACAAGCAAGCGCGGCCTTGACACACATAGTACAACGAGATAAGACATATAAATAGCTGAACGAGTCCTTAACTGGAACAAGTTTATTTTGGGAAATAGGTGAGCGGCTTCCGTACTTGCAGTAGCGACTCGCCAGACAATGGTTGGCAATCAGCCAGAGTTGAGATAAGAGAAACTTGCTTTGAACTGTGTCAAGCGTACAGGAAATAAACAACAACTTGACCTTACTCCGGCGTGTATACAAACAAGTTTGAAAAACAAGCAGTTCGGAGTACACAAACAACATTTGTTGAATCAGCTGTAACTTAACGCAGATATTCAGGTTGAACGGAATGCAGTCAATCGTAACTTGGACGTGAACAAACGATTTAAAGATATATGAAATAGAGTAGGAAATCAATTTCGCATAATTGAGAGGATCACGGAATCCGACAATTTTCAACAAAAAGAAGCTTAATTCTTCCGAGCAAAGAAGACAAGCTGGGACATTGAGAAGAAGGTTATGCATAAGAACGGTTATTCTAGATGCCATAGAATTCAGATATTCAAGCGGTTTCATAAGCGACTTAAAATTGTGAGGAAGGGGGGAGGAGCCGACCGTGGCCATCCTTCTACATAACGAAAGAAGTGAGACATAGCGTACAGCAAAGTGATGGAGACTGATAGCCATGGTTTTACACAAGGGGAAGATAGTTTTCGAAAAAGTTTAAGCAATTACCTGCTATAAAAAATGACATAAGAAGGTAAACGAAATAACACAAAGCAAGGCGAACTTGAATTGCCATTTTGTGCGGGAAGAAGGAAAACCCATTTAAACAACTTACAGAGGTAGCGTAGTTGTTCATGATAAGACATCGTTTCGACAAGTGTTTTTCAAAAATATTGAGATCTGAAGCATGAGCGTTCTCTTTTTCAGAAATGGGATTTATGTCAGCTATAACGAAATGACATTGCGCTTTAGTTTGAAGACTGGGTTGTTTGATTTCACCAGTAATAACCCAACCAAAATCGGTGTCTCTGGCGACCACGGTTGAAGATAACTTGCGTGTTTGTTTGCGAATGCAATTCCAAAAAACATTGGCACTGAAAAGTACATCAATGGGACCTTGAGCATTAAACTGAGGATCGGCTAACCTTAAGTGCGAAGGAATCTTTAATCCGGAGGTATTAATAGAGTGACTTGGAGTGTCCTTGCCAATACTGGTAAGAATGAGACAGTTTAAATTAAGATTGGTGTTTCTTTGGCAAACGTCTCTGATTTTCAATTTTGAAGACTGCAAAACTTGAGTTTTCAAATTGTCAATGCCGGTCACACTGATAGAAGTAGGCGATGACGAAAGACCTAGTTTTTTAATCAACGATTGCGAAACAAAGTTGTGCGTTGAAGCGGAATCGAGAAGACCACGGGTTCTAAACCAATTTCCAAATTTATCTTGGATTTCGAATTGTACAGTGGTCAAAAGGGTTTGCGCACTGTGAGAAGGTTCGGCATTAGAAATGCAGGAAGAAGCATTAGTTAGTTCGGAGCTGCTCTGCATGGAGCTTGAAGAGGCAGGTACTGATGACCTCGATTTATCGTGAACGTGCAATAAAGAATGATGCGGTTTTTTACAATGGAAACAGAGATTTGATGACGTACAGTTCGAAGAAGAATGCTTAGGTGACAAGCAATTGAAACAATGTTTGCTGTTCAACACAAACTTCCTTCGATCTTCGACAGACAATTCTTTAAAGGATTTGCACAAATACAATGTGTGAAGCTTTTTACAGAGCGTGCATTTTAACGATTTGTTAAGCGGCCTGATATCTTCTCTTGAATGATTGAAAGAAGAACGGGTTTGTTTGTTTTCGACAAATGGGGGCTGATGTCCCTTTGAAGAAGCAAGTTTTTTTTCAAAAATTTGACACTGAGGATTCGTTTGGACCTTTTCGCACTGAAATGCGAGTGCTGTAAGGAATTGACATCGACTGTTGAGAAACGAGATAAGGTGTTCGAACGAATGTTCCTTGTTGCAGGCGAGTTCGATCTCCCAGGCCTTCAGTGTCGAAAAATCGAATCTTGATGTAGCTAGGTGAATAAGTATGGTGTCCCATGTTTGGACAGGCTGTTTTAGTTGGTATAACGCTCTGACATTTAACTGCATAGAATCTAAGAGGTCTCTTAAAGATGTGACGTCATTAGGTTTGACGGCTGGTAAGTTGAAGAGACAGCGGATATGACGAGCTACACTCAAACGTAAATTGCCATATCTCTCTTTAAGGAGATTAAAGGCGATGTGGTAGTTGTCTGCGCTTAAAGGCAGTGACTCCACTAAGGCTAAGGCCTCACATTCCAAAGAAGTACGGAGGAAGTAGAACTTATGTATGTCAGGGATCTCGATATTTTCATGAATTAGGGAGCAGTAAAGTTCTTAAAAAGAATACCATTCACCTTCCTTGCCTGAGAAGTGCGGTAGGCTTATCTTAGGAAGTAACGGTTTCGGTTTGTTCTCGTGAACTGAAGCGGGTGCGAACTGGGCCGGATTGATGACCCTAGTGTCCGGTTCTGAGATATTGCGAATCAATTGGTGGGCCTTTGCAATCCCTTCAAAGTACAAGGGTTCGACCTCGTCCCGATCCGATTGGAGTTCTGGGCAAGCGGATTCAATCTCGGTTTGAATTTGGTCATAATAATCATAAGACCGTTCGTACAACTTAAGGCGATGTGTCAAGATGTCTAAATCACACTCGGCGGGATTTAACTTGTTGATAAAATTTCTGAATCTAGTGAGCTGCCCTTTATAGGAAGAACGTCTTGCAATGAGAGTTTCATCTTTTTCAGTAGGAGCCATGATAAAGAGAATAAATTGAAATACAACTCACGAAACTGTAGAACCTTGGAGATGCTGTCAAGTTTGCAGCAGCAAATGGGTATAAAGAACAGGACACACCAAAGGAGACAGGAGCGGCCTCTTTCCCGTTCACAGGCTTTGCATGATGTGGATATAGCTGAAAAATCCAAAGCAGATGTTAATAATTTGCCAAGTATTGTCAAATGACACTTGACAAACAATAGAAATAGAAAATGGACTCTCCCGGGTTTCTGGTACCAAATTTTGGGTAGTTTATTGGCTGAGGAATAACCCACCCACCAAGGGAAGATGATTAAGAGAAGGAAGTAGATTTGGGATTGGAAAAGAAGGATAGAAAAATAGGAGGAGAGTCCCACAAAATTAATAAGTTTCACTTTAAACACACTTAAAGGCGATTGCCACAGAAACTTAACCTCCTGACATCTAAAATAGGTACGAGCTTGGTCGAGGCCAACGGGAACTGCAGCTAAGACTTGGGCAGTTTGCCAGAGAGAGGCTTTAGTGTCTTTCCTCCCAAGCACGAATAAAAGTACTATAGGGAAGGGTGATGGTCTGGCCAGACAGATAGTAAAAGCTTTATTAAGCATGAACGAGGGCATAAACCTAGGAAGGGCTAGGAAAGCCAGGATCCTGCCTAACTGTAGTATCAGAGAAATGATGAATCCAAAAACAAATACTTAATTTATTTACAATTATAAAAAGTTTGAGGAAATTAACAATTTACAAGGTTTCAAACCTTACATGTTTTTAAAATCTTTCTAAGATTTGAGCAATGAAATAATTAAAGCTTAAACGTGAATTGGAGTACAAAAAGTGCACCTTAAGAAATTCAGGAGAGAATGTTCTAGAGAAAGTGACAACTTTGAAAAATAAAAATAATAACAACATGAAAAATAAGATAGAAGTTCCTACAACTTCTTATATTTATACAGAATTAATATATGAGAATTATACAAAGAGGGCAGGTCACTTACTGTGAAACCTGAAGAAATTGATAGGGAAAGTTCTAGACTTCCCAAGTTGAGTAGGAATCACTCGCCAAATGGGACAGTTTCCATTTCGTGAAACCTGAACATGACTCGCTCAAGAGTTTAGAGAATTGTTTTCCCTGATTATGGGAAAGAAACAACGTGAGTTTAAAACTTGTATCACACAAGCAATTATGCAGAATTTAATTAATGTTAAACTAACAAAGTTGGAAGGGCACCTCGTGGGTGACACCTTATAGAAAAGTTTCAATTTTTATTAATAATGGTTGTTAGTAGAAGGTTGAGGAAAGATCATTGGGATATAGGATCAATGTTCATGGCCGTATTTAATATAACCGGACGATCGCGACGCGGTAGAAACGCGGAGCAAGCACTGTTTATCACTATAGTCTATGAAGATGGATGCAAAGTTCACTATAGAAACACTGAAGTTTATGAGAAAAAAAGTTATTGCAATTAGGGAAATAATTGATTGCACTATAGGTGAGAGTCTATTTCTTGAAAAAGTTGTGATTTGCAATTAAATGCGCCATAGAATGTTCCAGAGGTTCCAGCGGTGGAGGAAAGTTAGCTATTGCAAAAATTTGTAAGGAAGATTCCTCATTTTATCTAGCATTTTCACAAGTGCGTGAACAATACTTAACGGCAATACTCGCAGATAGAGAATAAGATCTCGAAGGTTCCAGAACGACCTTAGCAGAAAATGGGGTTGAGAAAATCCAACGGAGGAATTAGCTTTATAATTATAGACAGCGGGTATTAGATAATATCCCACGTAGCGAGAGGGTTTCTCGTTTAAATAGCTTAAGAAAAGCTCTTTTTTAGTAAAGTTGGCTTATACAAGCAAAAGCTCAACATGGCAAATCCCACGAGGAATGAGTATTGCCCCAAAATAAATGATTTCACACTGTCTATAAATTATAATTAAAAGCACGAGGAAGTTAAAACCATGAAGATGAGGTTAAAACTTTTAAAATTGTACTTATCTTGATTTCATGTTGAAGTTGAAGTTTCCTACTATTATGCCAACATGGCGTAGAAGAGTGTGAGCCTCTTGGTTTGAGGAGGCAAGCTCGAGCGGAGCTTTGACTTAACGAGTCAACTGCAGACTAAGAAGTGAGAGCAGCTCAACGGAGCACGAAGGGACCAAGAAGGGAGGAAAGAGTGGGGGGTAGGAGAGAAAAGGAGAACATATAAGCATTACCAACTACAAATACAAAAAGTTTATCTTCTCTTGCTGAGCTGGTCTTCTAAGAGTTGTTAACAGTTGATACTAGCGCAGCATGGTGAGCAAAGAAGTGGACGTAGTCCTCTTGCTCCAAGAGAAAATAGCTGACGATGGTAACAGGATCTGGTAGCCAAATGGATAAGTAAGTCCTCTAGCACCAGGAAGAATTGAGGAGCTTCAGAGATTCGCTGCGAGGTGACGCTAGGTGGGTCACAGAAGTTATATATCTGAAACATACTTATGAAGACATAAGAGATATGCCCAACAAGGAGAAAACAGATGATCACTGTTGGTGTTTGACAAAGAAGAAGGAAGAAATGAACATGCAAAGAGCAATAAAAATTATATCTCAGGTGCCGTGTATTCAAAGAATACACCAACTATCACGAATCTCCTATTGGTGGCCACCTAGGAGTATTCAAGACCCGAGCTAAGATCAGACAGTTTTTCATTTGGCTAAGTATGGATGGCGACAAACCTAAAATTGTACTCCCGTCGGTCCTCATGCCGGAAATCTTTCGTTTCTATCACGAATCTCCTATTGGTGGCCACCTAGGAGTATTCAAGACCCGAGCTAAGATCAGACAGTTTTTCATTTGGCGAAGTATGGATGGCAACATCAGGAGGCTCATTAGAAATTGTGCTTCATGTAATATTAGCAAATCTCCGGTTTCTACAAACATTGGCCTGTTGTCATCTGAACCGGCATCTAGACCCATGGAGAGGCTTTTTATCGACCATGTTGGCCCGTTCCCTCGCTCTGGTCGGGGAAACCAATTTGCGCTTGTTTGCACTGACGGTTTCACCCGGTTTAGTTGGAAATTCCCCACCAGACAGGCTACGACCAGTTCCGTCATAAAGTGTCTTAATTCCATCTTTGCATCTTTTGGGCCATGTCAGTTCCTGGTGTCAGATAATGCCAAGTGCTTTGTATCACATCAGTTCCGTCAATTCTTATTTGATTATGCTATTTCGCATGTAACCACCACTCCTTATTTTCCTAACCCGTCTCTCGCTGAGCGAGTCAATCGTAATCTCCATTCTGCTCTGATTGCTTTCCACCACGACGACCATTCCAAGTGGGATTCTAATTTGCATTGGCTCAATTTTGCTTTCAACACCGCCGTGCATGAGAGCACGCATGCCACCCCTTTTTCGTTAATGTTTTCCTTTATGGCTAATTCTCCGTTGTCTAATCTGTGGAACCTGCACGATCTCCTTCCAGACAGTTTCACGCCCGAGGATATGGGGGCGAAATTCGACAAGGCTAGAGAGTGTATTAAGATATCACATGACCAACTTCCCAAGCGATACAGTGCCTGTCGCAAGCCAACTGAATTGGAAATTGGGGATGTTGTGTACGTCCGCAATTTCGAGCACAAGGGCGTCAGTAATCTAGTTTCTAGCAAGTTGACCCCTCGCTTCAAAGGCCCCTGTTATGTAGAGGCATTCTTGACTCCCGTTACTCTTCTTATTCGAAACCCTTAGGCCAACAAAATATCCAGAGTGCATTTGTCGCACATAAAACGAGGTGGAGAGATTTGTAATGAAGAAATGCTACCATAAATTTGCAAACTGATATTTTGTATAATTTAGAGTATCCCTAACCTTCATTGAAGCCTTCAGGCATCTGTTCCATCTGGAATTTTGAATTGAATTTGCAAACTCTACTGGGATACAGCTTGTAACTGTCGGGTAATTCCCATTTAATGGTAAAATGTAATAGCCTTACCTTGTAAAATTGTAACTAATTTTGATGTTCTCGTAGAAGATGCTAGCATGTAAGTAGGACTCGGTGGGAGACCTAACTCATGGTGATCTTGTATACCTGTTTCCTTGGGAATTTGAGTGGTCATTCCTCTACCGTACCTCCTTCTGAATGTATAGTCGTTCAACTCGTGTATTCTAGAAAGGTCTATCTAGTCTGTAAAAACTTGCCTTGGTAATGAACTTTACATCGGTAAATCTTGTTATTTAATTAACTATTGTAAGCACGGATCTAGGGCATGGTCAGGATTTTTTCTTCATATAAATTCAAACTTGTTTCTCATTTGTAAAATGTATTAAGAATTATTAATGTCTGTAATTTTTTTTTGAAATAAGATTAACTACTGTTTGTAAATGGCTGCCCACTCGTCGCATGGTATCTTGCACATTGCTTCCACCTACTTCGTCTAAAGCTAACTACATTGAACTTATTGAAAATTTACCTAACCCGTCTCGGACTCTGAAAGCACTGCAGGTGCTGGTGTAATGCGTTTCTGAAGACTTATGGACACCGTGATGCTGTTGATAAGTGGTTTTCGAGGTGATCAATTATCCCATCACTGATAATCTGACCCTGCACTCTTCCTAACCAAAACGATGCGGCTTTATCCATCAATTGGAGTTAACTGGTGAACATTTTCTTCTGGAAACATGCTTGGTGAATCGACTAGTTATGGAGTACTGCCTATGCCTAGGCATATTCCTGAACGGTGTTCACGCTTAAGGGAAGGTGACTGTTACGTGCAAAGCCCGTCCCAACGTTTAATTTGCATCTCCCCTACATATTTGTACTCCCTACCATTTAAAGCGACCGCCTAGATGGCTTGATTTGGCTAATGAACTCGAGATGGCAGCATCTGTCGGCACCTCAAGCCGGGGTGTGTACCTTCTTCCGCTAGAGTGAGTCATTGGTGTCTTCTGTCATCGTCTCATCAAGACATATTTAAAAATATAGTTTTTCACGTCATTAAACAAAAGACTATATATGCATCATGCCGCCAAAATAACTACATAATACGCACATTGTTATATTGTGTGTCACTCTGTGATTGGACAATTTCGATTATCATTAATGCACTGCGGCCTATAACTTGGGTCTCCGCCATGTTGGCATCTTCACCGGCTGTCGTCTGGACTGTTTGAACTAAGTGGTCATGAAAAGGTGTCTCTCTTAGCGCCGGGGGCTTGCCCCCTGGCCTCCACGAAATATGGATGTATTCTAAAAAAGGAACTGCCTGTGCTCCTAAGGCTATAATTTCGTCATTTCGCCTTGAAGATGAAGTGTGGTCTATTTATTTTTACTGGCTACAAGGAGAAACTTCGTGGGTGATCGAAGCGGTGTGTGTGCTCACGTAGCCATTTTGAGGCAGTTTATGTGTTTTAAAATTATTTAAAATGTGTTAGTTATAAAAAATATATATATATATATATATATATATATATTGTTATGGGAGCTCCGTTATTGGCCTTATATGGATGTTTTAATACTATATTTTATTTTGCATTCTAGGCCTTATATTTCTGTTTTGTTAATATTTCCTGATATGTAAATCTTGTTGTTTTCTTTTGCACCTTCCGGAGACTCGTTTCAAGTTTATCGCACCTTGTAATTTATTATTTATTTAGTTTACTTTCTGTATGGGATTTCTCATTATGGTTAGTTGGTTCTTTTCTTTTGTTAATCTTAGGGATTGGCCCATTGTTAATTTGCTTTACGATCCGTAGCATTCTAAATTACCTCGTTTTGATCGTGTAAGGTGTAATTATTTCCTCCTTTTTTTTCTCTCTGGTGACGTTTAATTTTAAAAGGTAATTGTTTGCCGTAATTCGGCTGGACATGCAGTCATCTGTTTCGTGGCCATGTTTGTTTTTTGTTTTGCCCGAGTGCATTGTGGGCTAGTGAGTGTAATCCTCTTGGCGTCGAGCGGGACACTGAAACGTGCTGTGGTGGGAGATTATAATTTTTTGTTAATCTTGTTAATTTTCCCTTGTGTTTTCGTGAGTGGTCCTGAGTATACCGCCGTCATGAAAGTTTTGGATTTGTAAATTGGTCCTATTTTATTAATTTTTTTAAAACTTTTCTTTTCGTCGTGGCTTTTGATGCCTGCAGGTCGAGTCAGTTTTGCGTACCTTAGTGGTTTATCAAGCCCTTTCTTATTTGGTGATTCCTGTCTGTTGGCTTTCATTCTTTTGGGCTTTATTATATTTTTTTTAAATTAAATGTTTTCGTTTGTGCTCAGCAAGCTAGCATGTAAAGATTCCTCTTGTTTCCATAGGTAATTGACTTTTTTGCCTTAAGCCAATGTGCATCACCAGAGAGTTTTTTTGTGGCAATAAGTGTTTTTATTCTTATGTTATTAAATTATATTTTCTTGCCCCTTTTTGGTGATTAAATGTTTTGTTAAAAATTTTTAAACAACTGTTGTGGCATCATTTCGTCGGTGGCAGTTCTGTGGGTTATCGGAGTGTGTCTGTAGACGAGCCTGTGCGTTTTCCTCTTCTCCACCTTCCTTCGCCTTTTAGGTGTTCTTCTGTTGGGACATGTCATCTGGCGGTGATTTTGCAGTTAGCGATGCGGACATCTGAAATAAGGTAAGTAGGCCCATCCACATCCGGTGTCAATAACCAATTGCACGTAGAGCTTTCTGCACATTTTGTGCTTGGTAGGAGTTTTTCTCCGTTTGCCGCGAATAATTTCTTGGCATCTGGAGGAAAAACACGAAATATTTTGCCATTAATGTCGCGTTGAATTTACTTGTATCATATGTTCTGCGCACCATTACCCCCACTCTGCTTTTAAAAGGTAACTCACTGAATCCCGGTTAACTAATCTACTGTATATATTGAAAAATAAATACATTCAAAACCACTGTAAACACTGGCATTTAAAACTACATTTAATTTTAAATAATTGAATCACAACTGTAGGCTTACCTTCTTATTTGCTGGCTACAGAAAATAAAATGCAACGTGTTAAATTTCTTCATCCAAGCCTCACGGTTATCACATAGCAACTGGCATCATGCTGACTGTCCCTTTCCCTATCTGATGTGATAGGTACGATGACAGCTTGAGGGTAGCAATGAACTGAGTTGCTAGTTGTACTACCAGCTCGAAAAACATAGATGCGCACAATCACCCAACTTTTCCCATGATATTCAACAAGTTCGGATTGTATTCTAAAAACTATCCGCAAATTAACTCCAAACATTATCCGCGGCTTATACGCTATCCGCAAAACCATGCAAAGTATATCCGCATGGCGAAAAATGTTGCGGATAACCGCGGGTCTATCCGTGGATATCCGCATCCGCGCAGGGCTTTAGCTATAGTAATAGGTCCTTGGAACCTCAGAATAATGTTATATTAATGTGATGTGTAGCCTTTCCAATTTCTGTTCACGCTTGTCTGAAAGCAGTGTTTAAAGTCCAGTTGTAGAAGCAGGGAGCATTGACTTCTCCCCCAGGTCATAAATTAAACCGTATCAGTTATTTTTGTTTGTTGTAGCGCCAAATTTTGTGAATTAAATAGTTTTATTAGTGGGATTTTGAATTTCAGTGATGGGTTATCCTAAGCTTGCTCCTATAATGTGTGAATCCCTCAGTGGGAGGACGTTCTATGCCCCCAAAGAGATAGACTGAGCAGCTGGATAGTGATTTGCATATTTCTTTTATGAAAGGGCACACAACTTAATTTCGCTATTTTTCTGGATAGGTCTAAATAGATTGGCATGAATCTTACATTTTAAGAATAGTAGGCTCTTTAGTTCGTCACGAAACGTCTTGTTTTCAGACTGATGACCTTGTTTTTTGAGCTAGGTTTTTCTTGAAACCCTTTAAATTTATCAACTTTCCTTCGAAAGAGCAATTTGTTGAGAATATATTCTTGAGTGATGCCAATTTCTTTGAAATCCGCTCGTGTTTCCTCAACCCATTTTGTGGTGGACTTTAATTTGCTCATGTAAGTGAATATCCTTTAGGTTAACTTATTGCTGCTCATTCGTGTGAGGTGGCCATAAAATGTAATACTTCTCTTACGCATCGTGTCCTCAAGTTTCTCCGCCTGGTTGTACAAGTCACTATTCTTTTTAGATTAAATATTTGATCAACACAAGATCGTCCCTATCGAAAACCTCCCTGATATTCACCTATTTGATGGTCTAACTGGGTTCCCAGTTTACGAAGTAGTGATTTTGATAGTATTGTATTAATGATATTTATTGCAACCAATGGTCAAATACAATAATAATTAAAATTGCGCACAATGAAGTCTTGTACAGAATTCTGTTAATGTCACTGTTCGCTTACTACAAACTTTTGCATGATATCTTTCACACGACTTTCCCCACAATTCACACCTACAGTTCTCGTCTGGGTCATGGTGGACCTTCTTGCAGCACAGCTTGAAATGAAAACCATGAACAGAGAAACGTGTCATGAAATGGCGAAGTTCATACATAGAATTGCTCCACTCTGAGGTCATCATGGCATGTGTCTGGTAGAAATCCCTCCAGATGTTGGCTTTCTTCTCTTAAAGAACTTGCAGTAATAACTGATATTGCTTTGTAGATGGCAGTAACATTCTTATACGTAATTCCATAATCCTGAGATTGATTAAAATTAAAATTAGGTGGAGGAACATTGGTAACTCTCAAGGAATCGGAGTGTTTGATAATACCCGAGTTCAACACAAATCTGTCTAAATCAGAGAAATTTATGGGAATACTGCATGTTGTCAAGTATGACCTGCTTTCTGGATTAATCCCTTCCAATATAAAAGCCACAATTTGTTGTTCACTTAATTGCACAGAAAAAACTCTAGCATAAGACTTGATATCAGTTACATAATCATTTAAAGACTCTTCGAATCTCTGAACTCTATAGAAAAAATTATGCATCAGCATACTCAAAGCACAACTAGGAATAAATGAACTTAATATTTCACGATGGAATCGATCAATGGAATAACAACCTTCCATGGCTACAATTAACTTTTCTCTTAATAAACCAGAGGTATAAGGAAAGATCAGGTTGAAAATTTGACTATTAGAACACCCAAATCTTACAGCATTGTCAGTAAGTTCAATAAATTGCTTTAAAAATTTAATTAACAGGTTAGCATCGTTACCGTTGCGCATCTCTAGATTTTGGATGCAAGCATTCAAGGGATAAGGTACACTACCAAACTTAATTCCCATTTTAAACTCCACATGAGGATTATTATTTACATTAGATGACACATCATGCTCTATATTCATAGGATTAATAGGATTTTCAGAACATAGGGGCGATAATCTTTCACCATTTGACCTAGCATTTGATAAATTACCCCTAATCTGGTTGCTCGCAGCACCAGAAATGGACACATTAGCAAAGGAAACATTTATATCATCAAGATTTTCAAGGTTATGACGTGATGAGTTCGATCATGTTCTGACATTGCTACACTCAGATCTAACCTCAGATATTCTGCACGCACTTGGATAGTTTTCCTGATTATACATAGCTGCAGGTCCACTATGATTCGACAAAGATCCACAAAAACTTCCTAAATTGCTTTCAACACTGATATTATGCACAAATTCGTTCAATACACTAATAGAAGGAACCCCTTCATTTGCACACACAACAGGGTTAACACTCGCACTCTTACTATTATTTGGGAATAACGCAAAAAAACAATCAACAAGCTTAGCACGAAGAGAAATAAATTTTAAATGGAATTCAGGAACTTTATCCTGCCAAACTTCTATTAAATCACGAAGGCGATGGTACCAATGTAAACAGCGGACCTTAAATCTGGTAAGTTGAGAATTAGACGGAGCACAGTCAGAGTTTAATGAATGAAAAACCACAATTAAACTTTCAACAGATGGTACAATAAGGGACTTACCTAACGTCCAGTCAAATTTCCTCCAGTTTGGTACACGTACAGGATTATCCGTAACTGCATTCAGTAATATCAGATCCTTTTCCCTATTTCCAAAAGAAGTAGAACCTCTAATCAGGAGTTCATAAATAATTTCTTCTTTGGTCAAACTGTAAGTTGCCCTAAGATTCCGTTGCTCCATTTATAGTCGACATGAAACATAAAATCACATAGGATTAATACAAGATTTTTCAGAATATTTAACCCTTTTATGCCTATGCTTTCTCCAAGTTAAACCCAGTACCCATTCTCTCAACAAAATACAAAGTGGAAACAAAACCACGCGACTAGGTACCAAAGTATGTACCCACAAGCTACCTTAAGAAACACTAACAGAATATAAATAAATAACCCTACAAGAAATTTAAAAAAATAAAAATAACAAAGAGTAACTAGGGTATGTGTATGGAACGGCTGGACAAATTACCATACCCGAGTTGTAATTAAGTTGAGAGAAGAGCACTAAATCTAAGATTGAAGAAAACACGAAGCATGTTTCATAATATCAAATATAATTAAATGAGAGGACAATTTTACTAGCATGTTTAAAAGATGAACATAACATAAAATATAAACATAAAGAAAACAAATTAATTAAAATTAAGAGGCAAGGAACCCACAAGTGGGAAGGAGAAGTAAGTACACTGACCGGCAAAAAAAGTGGAACACTTTAATTTTTATGTAATTTCTTAATTTATTCCACTAAAATGTATCGGTTTTCCAATATTTGCATTATTCATGTAAATTTTAGATGGTTGGCTACGGAAAATACCGAAACATGTTTTAACACGCTTCAACTCACAAATTTCGTTACATTTTGCAAATCTTACATTTTTCTATTTTTTAGTAATGTTCTTTTGGGCTGGTTTTTATCAAACTTATTGCCAAACAAAACAGTATTACTGTTTGCACTGCACTGCACGAGAACACTGGTCACTAAAAACGAGTGTTTCCACCCTTAGCGTCTATGACAGCTTGTAAACGCTCAGGCATACTGTTCACAACTCGTCGAAAGGCATCTGCCGGGATGTGATCCCATTCCTCCAGCAGCGATGTTCTCAGTTGTGCCAAGGTGGTGTGGTCACGCTGTCTGACGTTCCTTCCAAGCATATCCCATACATGTTCGATGGAGTTCAAGTCAGGACTACGAGCTGGCCAGTCCAGGGTTTGAATCCTCACTTCCTGCAGATATTGTACAACACAGCGAGCAGTATGAGGGCGGGCATTATCCTGCATCAGCATGAAATTCTGACCTATGAAAGGCGCAAAGGGCATCACAGGATTCATCAGGATCTCTTCGATGTACCTTTGAGAATTGAGCGTCGCGTGATCGATGCACATCTACTCAGTGCGGGCCATAACGTTGATCTTACCCCACACCATAACCGAGCCACCTCCAAATGGAGTCCTGGAGGAGAAAGCAACAGGGCTGTACCTCTCTCCGCGCCTTCTCCACACTCTTTCTCTTCCATCAGGAGATCTAAGATTAAAGCGACTCTCGTCAGTGAAGAGAACAGAGGTCCACTGCTCGTGGGTCCATGCCTTGCGAAGCGAAGACGCGCCTCTCTGTGATGTCGTTCGAGTGCGGGTCCACGTGCAGGTCTCCTGGACGAAAGATGAGCTTCTTCAAACCTTCTTCTTACTGTTTACTCACTCACTCTTACATTTATGACATTTTCCAGTTGATTTCGTGCCTGGACTGCTGTGGTATGGCGATCACGCAGAACTTACAGGGTGAGAAATCTGTCATCCCTGGCACTTGTGCATCTACTACGGCCTGACCCTCATCTCCTGTCGTAAGTTTGGACTTCTCTGTAACATTGCACTGCACGGTGAATGCTACCGAGAGATGATCCAATGACCTCAGCAACATAACGGAAGCTGCAGCCATCCTCCACCAATGCAACTGCCTGTGCAGCTCCTCCACGGCTAAGAGACACGTTTTAGTGTGAACTGCACATGGATAACTTGCTAAAATGTATGACAATGGTTCACACCTGTTCAACAAATGCCAGTTGTTATCCCTAGAACAACAATAAGTGAGCGCCAACACTCATAAACCGTAAACGCTTACAGTGCGCTTCTAAGTAAAATGGTTGTCTCGTTAGTTCATAGGTCGTCCTTGATGGTGCATTTTGTCCTAGATACAGAATCTTTTTCATGTATATGGCCTTTACCCTTTCTATCTGAGCAAGATCGTTTTTCGAGAAACGCTCCCATATTAATTCAATTGCATATGTCATGATTGGAGAAATTTTTATGTGAAAGAGTTCTAATGCATTCTGTATGGAGAGTTGTCTTATTAGTTTTATCTCATTCATGGCTATAACTGCGGTAGCAGCTCTATCTTTTACATGTTTGGAGAAATTCCGTCCAGTCGTTTGGAGTATCAGGCCAAGATACTTGTAGGAGTTAACCCTTGTTAGCTCCACATTGCCATACATGATTTTCACTGATGCTGGTAGCCTACCTCCATTCCTGAATGCCATGTGTACTGTCTTATTTGGATTAAGCTTGAGGTCATTGCTATCTGCTCATCTTACAAGTTTATCGAACGCCTCTTGTATTATATAAGACACAGATGAAATAGAAATTCCTCGGCAATTTTCTCATATTTTCCTATAATGGTAAATGTTTCTGCTTTCCAGTGCTAAATTGTTAGCAGCTAAAGCCAAACGTTCCGTATTTCATTATTGTATGCATGATTTTTTACTGCCTATTTCATACCTCACTGGTACTCAACGTATAAAACGCCTTTTATGACAACCACCTACCGTTCTTGGCTGTCATCTCTAAAGGCCAGGGTTTGATTCCCGGCTCTGTCAAGAATTTAAATTCTAGTCCGAGGGCTGGAATGGGGTTCACTCAGTCTCGTGTGGCTGAACTGAGAGTAGGTGAGTTCTGTTCCCCCCTCAGCTGTCCTAAAAGTGGTTGTCCATGGTTTCCCCTGCTTCAATTTCAGGAAAATGCAGGGATGGTTCTTAAATCATGTCCACGACCGCCTCCTTTCATGTCCTAGCTCTAATTACAAATACACTCGCTAATAGATATACGCAGTTTATCAAACAAATTCGACACACTGTAACCAAAATCATCCATGTGCCTCCACTACGCCAGCGCTGGATTTTATGGACTGGAACCTATTGTGTCTTCATAAGTTTTATTGAAGCTAGAATTGCACGCCAATGTCTATTATGAGCTCAAGAGCGAGTCCACAGTACAAGGGGCAAGAATATTTTATTGTTTCGTGAAAGACCCTGTGATTGAAGATCTGCCAACCCCCGAACCGCAACTCAAACATCGTGACTTCTTAGATAATAATAATGTTATTGGTTTTACGTCCCTTTTAACTACCCTGGCTTTTAGAGACGCCGGGGTGCCGGAATTTTGCCCCGAAGGGGATCTTTAACATGCCAGTGAATGTACTGACACGGCTCCCTCGCATTTGCGCACCCTCAAATGCCAGCTGACTGCGCCAAGTTTCGAACCTGCAACCTTGGGATCAGCAAGCGAGAACGTTACCCCTGAGCCACGCAGCCAGACTGACTTCTTAGAAACGGGTAAGGCACATATGCACCCCTAAATACACTTGACCAAGATATCGCAAAGACCCTAAATGAATCAACATGAAAAACTCGGATTTCAAAATGACATTATCATTCCCCATATCAAGGGCAGTAGGGAAATGAATCTCTAAATGCCTGTAGCATCTAGTGTCCATCGTGTTCATGTGTAATTAAGTGAACACCTTACAATAGAATGCGTCTGCGTCACTACAGCACGTATTTGCAAAGAGCACAAAAGATGCATACATGTTAAAGAAAGTAGAGGCGCACTTTTCACGCCAGTTTTCATACAACAATTCAAAGTCCATAAATAAGGTGTATCAAGACCACAGATTGAAAGTTTTGGACACCATCCCCGCATCTTGGTCGCTACACACACACACAAACATATACACACATAGGAAGACCGAACTTGTTAAGAGCTCTTTTAAGTTCTGCTTGTTTGCAGTTTACACAGCAAGGTAATGGGGAGAGCAGGATTTACGTTCCTGCTTCAAGTTCCTGCCGTTGTCAAACAGAAACTTGCTTTCAAACTTTGTTCACATTCACTTGTATTGGTCTATGGTCTTTCAGACTGGGTGTTCCATTACCCAGCCTTATATACTCTTAATGTTTCCAGTCACATCACTTATGTCTGAAATGTTTTCATCACAAAGGTGCTTTTTCAAACATGTACGCCCCGCGGAGTAGCCGTACTAGTTTAATCATGCACCATGGCCGCGAGGACAGCTTCAGCAATTGGTTATCCTGAGTGTAGTTTTCCCCGGGGGTTTCCCACGGTTCCTACACGCAAATCTCGAGATAATACCTTACTTCAAGTCCCAGGGCGCCTACCCCATCTCTGTCCCTAATACACACAATACAGAGGTGACCAAACTACAGGGTGTCTCAAAAATGTACTAACACTTTGAATTACTATAAAATGATTCTTTATGAACATAGAGGCAAGTTTAAGGGCTTCAATTATAGAATAGACATTTAAGTAAACACTCGTGTTCGCAAATATTCAAATTGATCACCGTCAGTGCCCAGGAGTTCGACAAACCGCCACCAAAGCACCGGATCATTGTTCGTATCAGAGATAAATTTAAAGCAGATGGAACCGTTCACAATGTCAACAAGAAACGTTCTGTACGACCACGGACATCCACCAGTCCTAGAAAAGAAGAACAGGTGCAGGAAGCCCTCACTCGATCCCCACCGAAATCACTACGACAAACGGCTCGAGAGAGACTCATCTCAAAGGATAGTGCCCATCGCATCATGAAGCGTCTGCGCTGGAAATCCTATATTCCAACACGAAATTAGAAATTGGCAGACAATGTCAAGAAAATTCAAAAGAACTTTGTCGTAACTTTTTTTTAATCCATTGCTTCGCGTTATCAGCTATGTGTGGACACTGACGGTCATCAATTTGAACATTTGCGAACATGAGTCTTTAATTACATGTCTCCTCTATAATTGAAGCCCTTAAACGTGTCTCTGTGTTCAAAAATAATCATTTTATAGTCATTAAAAGTGTTAGTACATTTTTTGAGACACCCTGTATTATGGCAAAGCAGAATAGAACCAAATTATTTATTGCAAATTAAGGTACAATGCGTTACAATGGAGACTTTCAATTGAGGCCGAGTCTCTGTTGAAGGACCTTTCTTTGATATACTTTGTCATTTATTCAACAAAGAGAGATCCTTTACGTACCAACACCATATGTATTTACGCATTTACTTAATAATTTAACTTTAAACCACCGTCATTATATTTTATTTTATATTAGAAAATAAATATTAAGTGGCTAATATTTAAATAAGCAAACCGGTGTGGTGTAGGAACTGTACGTTTCTTATTTTATCACTAGTAGTATATGGTATGCAAATACTTTAAATAGAAGTCATTTCACAGCAAATCATCAACTGGAAATCATTAATTTAATTAATTTCCTGCCTCGATAGCTCAATTGGCGGTCAAGACTGATCTGGTTAGGATGTCACAAAATATGAATCTCTCATGAGGGTAGAGGAAATCTATGTATTGTTGAAGGTTCTGTGAACCAAGTACCAAAGAAGAATCTGTTTCTATTCAGTTTTACCAAATTAATGTGTCCACCTGTGTAATACAGTCATCACAGGAATACAGGATATTAGACAAGTTCAACACACACCTAACTACACGGGGCTAGTGAGCAAGATGTTCCAAATCCCTCAAAGGAATTAACAACCACAACAAAAAACTTGAATGAGACATACTCAACGTGATTCTTCCATTTAAACAAACAGCAAGCGAACTCTACCCTGAAAGTGTCTCTTAATGGAAGCCCTCTCCATCATAATGCCAACCCCAAATATCTTGGAGTTACTTTCCACCGAACGTTATCATACAGGAAACATCTCACCAACTTAGCAGCCAAATTAAGGACACGTAGCAATATCATCCACAAAATGCTGATTCCACATGGGGAGCGTATGCAACTACATTGCGTACTTCGGCGACGGCACTGGTACTTTCAACAGGTGAATACTGTTCCTCAGGCACTGTGGTGTTGTGGTAGCGTGCCTGCCTCTCACCCGGAGGCCCCGGGTTCGATTCCCGGCTCCGTCAGGAATTTTAGAAACTGACGTGAGGGCAGGAACGGGGTGCACTCAGCCTCGTGAGGACGATTGAGTAGCTGTCTGACAGTGAGGCAGCGTCCCGATCACTGAAACCAAGATTAACGGCCGAGGGGACCCGATGCGCTGATCACGTGTTACCCCAATATCTGCAGGCCAATTGGCTGGGCAGCGGTCGCTTAGAGGCCTGGGCCCTTAATGGGCTGTAGTGCCAGGGGTTATTTTTTATCACTGTTCCTCAGTTTGGGTAAAGAGCTCTGATGTTAAATAGGTGGGCACAGTCCTGAATGAAGCAATGCGTATTACTAGTGGCGCAATACAATCTACCCCTTTTTTATGATTGCCTGCGCTTAGTCACATAGAACCGACCGGTGTTAATTGTGATGGCTGTATTAGTGTGTGTTATCTGATTTTAAGTCAAGTAAGGACTGCAGACATTCAATTTTCAAGTAGTTCCTACTTTTGCTACCTAACGCCACCGTCATCGACAACTAGTTCTGAACTTAAAGGTCATGCAGTCTATTTTGCATATTAAAGGAATAGTGTATCAACCTATATGAATTACTTCATTAACAATAAACATCACGCAAATTTCTTCACATCAATAGGAGAGTTCCCCAAACATCCGTCAATCTGCTTGTATTTAAAGGCCGGAACATTCTTTTTAAGCACAGCATATCAATGAATGCAGTATTTTAGCTGCGGATTTCCCCTAGAATGTGCGTTAGAAAATTATGAAATACTCTTCTACGTTAGTTAGTTAATGTTGTTTTAAGGGGAGGAACTACGAGGTCATCTGCCCCTCTCTTCTACGTTGTGTGGTGTCTGAAGAGAATGCGACAGTCCTAGATGGCTGCAGCACCTCTGCCAAGTGAGCCAGAAGTCAGTGAAATCGCAGACCTTTTCCATCCACAATTAAGAGCCAGATGAGGTTGCGACTTTTGTTCCCGATGGTTATGTTTCAACAGGAATTTAACAAAATTCATCTCTTTCTTTTTGAAGTTTCTTAAACAGGCTTGGGTGTCGTGATCATCTGCCCCACTTCCTTTATTGTGTGTAGAATTTGTCTGGTAATCTGTGGTGCATGAAGTACAGTACTCTGTATTTGTGATTGAGATTAGGGTTCGAAAGGAGCAGATCGCGACCTTAAGGGGCTCCGGAGTGGCCAAATTCTTCTACATTTTCTAAATTTTGCCTTTATGCCATGTTAATCTACGAACTTTTGGCTTTCTAACGGTAGCATGCATTTATCTATTTCATATCTTATTCCTGAGGCCACTTTCCTCATATTTTCCCAAAATCGTGCGTCCTGTTAGTGAACACACTAAAATACATTTTATTTTCATTAGGAATAGGCTGCGTTAGAAGCAAGGACAAAGGGACAATCATGTCCAACATCAAAAAGGATGCTTTGGATGGTAGATGAGGAAACCGGTGGTAGTGGAATGTTCTAAAAATCGAAAAAATCTTTGATTCCATTTTCTATGCTAAAATGTTTTCTTAATATTAAATTTCTCTTCTTTTTCAGTACTTTTAAAAGTACAAACCTTAAATGTTTAGATATAATTCCTCCTTATGAGTGCTGTACATTATATTAATCGGCCGTATTTCAAAATTCAATTTTATCAGATGAGAATGTCCATGAATGTACTGTTGAAGTTATTCAATTTTTAAAATATAAATGAAAATAAAAATATATATTTATTTTCAAAAGTCTGTATTATAGTATGAAGATGTTCTTAAACAACATCTCGGAAGAAATTCGATTAGTTCCTGTTAATACTTTATGAGAAATGAAAAGTTGGAAATTATTTTGAGTAATGTAGGACATTAAGAAGTCGCTTAAATTCCCGGTATATTCCAGGTGTAGAAATAGGAATCCATAGGAAATCATTGAGAATCCTAATTGATCCCACCTCGCCTCACGTATCTGAATGTAACCCGTTTCAATCTTGAGATCAGAAAAGCATTACTTGGTAGAGGAGGAATCGTTTCCAAGACCTGAGATACTGCAGTATTATTTCGTAAGATTACGGAAGACAACGAGATCCTTCACTCTATATTTAAGTCTCAGTCTCATTAGGATCCCTTTCGATGCTGTCTTGAAGAACGCCAGCGCTCATCCTGGAGGCTCATACTATAGTGGCGAGTATCGACCATATGGCTGAGGGCCAGCTAGTATTAGTGTGGCTTGTAATGGATTTCTGGCTCAATCCTCTTCAGCCTCCTATTTATTACTGGGTGGAGAGTAGTCTCAAGGGAGTACCAACCTATGAGCCAGCATTAACAAGAGAAATGTCCTCCCTGTAGCAAGCTGCTCCCTGCGATAAATACTAGCACTAACATCCTTCTACTACATACAAGTCAACCACAGGCCAAATCTCGAGGTCTAGGGGTAAGTATTAAAACTTCTATCTCATTGGCTTAAGGTTCTATTTTCGACTTTATCAAGAGATGGAGAGGGATACATGCACCTAGAAATTGATTCGATTCCAACCACGGCGATCCTAGAAGTTATTATCCATTGAAGTTTACTTTTAATCCTGCTACGTCTGGGAATGGTTCCTATCTTAAAGAAGTAAAAAGAGATGGAATGTCGATATCTATGATCTTCATAGTACCATGATATGTGCTTTGTCAGTTACTATAACATTGGTGATAGAATGATAACGACTAAATTTGACCTGAAAGATTTGATTTGCAAGACATCACCCAGGGCCGTCACAATCTCAGACTACACTCCAGATGAAATCTGAAGAAACTCAAGGAAAGTCAGAAGACAAAGACTAATGAAAAACTCAATGTTCTTCCAATGGAGAGGAATGGGTGCTTCTGAATAAAATAAAAAGCCCGCATAGAGAAGCATTGCTAAAAGAGAAATAATTAGTAGAAAACCTTGGGCAATTCAGCATGTACTAGAATTTATTGAAAGTTGAAAAGACGGAAGCACAAGAATGTAATAGATGTAAGGGGGAAAGCAGAATACAGACGTCTGAAAATGAGGTAAACAAGACATGCAATAAAAAGCGATAGAAGTATGTTTGGGAGACAAATATACTAGTTTAGAAAATTGTAGTAGTGTGGAAGGCAAATACAGTTTATCGAAGGATTTAGAGTACTTTTGGGGAAATGAAAGTCAAGTGATTAATAATAGGAAGTCAGATGCAAAACCTCTAATAGACCTGGAAGAAATGGTAGATAGATGTAAAGCATACAGAGAGATTGTTATAGTGGATAGGAGGTTTTGGATCGTAGTGGAATGGGAAGAAGAAATTTATGAGGATGAGAAAGGAGATTTAATATTGATATCAGATGCACCAAGCAGAGATTACGTATATAACGACTGTGTTGATACGTTCCCATTATACACGTAGACTTAATACACCAGAAGCAACTGTTCATTAATTAAATCCATTTAGAATGTCTAGCATGCATACTGTCTGAACATAAAATCATTTACATAGACGTACCGTAACGAAGAAATTGCCATTAACTTCGCTAGGTGATGTGCTTAATATATGGATCGTTAATTTTCTAAGCCACCACGGTTTTATATTGAAAATCAACACAGCCGCAACACTTAATGTACTTAACAGAACTTGAATTAGAAATAATTTGACAAGTGTTTAGTTAGTTATTTGGATTTATTGTGTTTCCAACAGGCACATGTACATTAGGTTACACAATTCTATAAAATTGTAATATGACAGGCATAATTTTGAGATTGTAATCTAAAGTAATTCTAAAACTAAATACGTAAATAAAATAATTATGTGCAGGAAATTGGTATGTGTAATGTACGAGTTTATTGTGCTCGCCCAGCAGGCAGAAACAAAGGAACTATATGTGTAACTGAATAAGTTAAGGTTGGTTGCTATTGAATGTTCATTGTATCATCGAATGGCACTTATTGTTGGGGAATGTTTATGCTGTTCAGTTCTAGTTCTTGGGCAGTAAAATGTAATAAACTTAGTTCGAGTTGAGGGAGGTGGACACGTAAATTAAACTGTGATATTAAATCTGGACAATACAAATCTGGACAATACAGAAGGTTATTGAATACGTTAAAGACAAGAATTGCATTTTTTCGTCTGTTAGCCAGAGATTTATAATTCAAGTAACTTAGAAGATTTCCATAGCTATCATATTGCGGATAAATATCCTTGATTTCATACTGCAGATATTTTAGGAATGGCGGCTTCGGTGGCGTAGTTTGGTAGCATGCTGAGATTATATGCCAAAGTCGTCGGATTTTTAAGAGCATTAAAATCCCTCAGTATGGCTTCCTTTGGAGGGGAAGTAAAGCCGGCGGTCCCATGTCATGGATTTATGGCATGTAAAAGAATCTTCCACCAATTAAACTTGTGTGAAGCTAAATTATAGGTTAGATTTGAATAAAGCTCTTAGGTTTCAACGTTCGTTGCCAGGATCTGACTGCGGTGGCATCTAGTAACCAAGTTCAGAACTAGTTGTCGTTGATGGTGGCGTTTGGTAGCAAAAGTAGGAACTACTTGAAAATTGAATGTCTGCAGTTCCAGTAAGGTAATCTGTGTGCAGTCCGAACTTGAATTAAAAACAAATAGCACACGCTATTACAGCCATCACAATTTACACCGGTTATCAGACAGATTCTACACACACCCAAAGTACACGGGGATACATAACCGCGTTGTCTCAGCCCCTAAACTGAGGAACCAACCAACTATCTTAGAAATTAATTCTGGACCATTAAAATTTTACTAATGTGGTTCATATACCAGGGATTGCAGATGCTGGATGCATATTCTAATCTGCTTCTAAGAAAAGAATTGAACAATAATTTTATACTTTTGGGTTGATAAAATCTTAATTTTGTTTTCTTATAAAGCCTAACATTTTATAAGCACTTGCTGCCTTTCCATGCGTGTGCCACGTAACTGTTAGCTTTGAATTAAATTGGATTCCTAGGTCTTTGATAGGATTGTTAATAGTGAGACAGGTATCCAATATCCGGTACCCAAACATCACCCAGAATTTTTTCTAGTAAATTTCATAACTGAGCATTTCTTTATATTAAGGTTCAAGCGATTTAATTTACTCCAGGATGTCACATTATTGTGATCTTTTTTTAGTAATTGACAGTCCTGCTCTGTCTGAATATTTCTAAAAATTTTGACATCGACCGCGAATATCAAAACGTTTGAATATTTAATACACATTGAGAGTTATTTGATAAGCAGCAAGAATAATAGAGGTCCTAGGTATGAACCTTTTGGGACACCTGATCGAGCATAGTATGAATAGAATTCACATCCATTGCAAGCAACACACTGTTTTCGTTCACTGAGATATGAGATCAACAACTTTAGCATATTGTAGGAGAATCCATGCTAACTTATTTAAGAGGATATCATGATCTACCTTATCGAATGACTTCGCGTAACCTGTATAAATTCATACATTTAATGAAGCTTATGAGAGCATTGGACTCGATCTCTACATTATGAAAACCCGTATTCTGTATCAACCTGTTTGTACTGCTCAAACAATGCCTCCTACCATTAAAATCAATGGTGAGCCCCTGTAGATCACAGAACAACAACAAGAACAAAAAAACTCATTAAGTCCTCTCTGGAGCTTGGCTTCAGGAAGGCCAACCAGCCATGAACACTACCTGCCACATATATTATATTATTATCATCACATCTCATCGCCAGCTCCTCGGGAAAGGAATAATAAAAGTAGAAATACATTAAGTTATATTCAGGAAACGAATTTATATGTATTAATAATTAATTAATGAAATGTGTACGTATATATTTAGTTATTTTTACTGAAATATGGAATTATGTATTGTGCCCTTTTAGCAAGAAATATGTAAATCACAGTATACCAGCGTAGCTCAATTCGGGATTTTCGGGGTAGAGGTAAGTTCACCCACTCTGTGACCCACATATTTTGGATTAATTAGAGGATACACTTGCAAAAATAACAACAAAGTCAACTCCTATTTTAACACATTTAATTAATCAAAATTATGGCGCTACAAACAATTAAACAATTAAATTACTGACCCATAATCATATACTTGTTCCAAATGAACAAGGAATAACGTAAGAATAAAACAAATATTGTATTTAAACATATGGTTTCCATATAAACCAACAATTCCTAATTATTTTTACTTCCATAAAGCATCAACTGTAAGTTTCATATAACTCCGAGCTCTTTTGGCTCAATGCTTTCTGTAATAATGGTGTCATTCTTTGTACACCTCAAATACTACTTTTTATATTTTCTTAATCATCAAAACAAATGTATAATTACATTTAAAATTACATGTTAATTATCTAACTCAATATTTGGGCATTTTCACATGTTTTCAGCTTTTATCATCTCTCTCTAGTTTTACAAATACATCAAGGTAATCAGGAAATTACTTGTGTACTCCAGAGTATGAAGATACTTGACACAGTCAAAAAACTATGGTCACTCCCGGAACCTAGTTGCCTTCAATTAACTCATGGAATCCTACTTCCATACAACATTACAATAGGGATTGTTATTTATCTCATATGTCTTATAAGACCATTATCACATAAAAAACTACGATCTGAACAGGCAAGCGGAAATATCAATCTACAAGGACCTCGGTTCAACGCCCGGGTCGTTAACAACTTGAAACACTCACGGTGTATTCATTACTCCTTACAAGACGGCCTTCAGACACCCCTCCTATTCCAAGGGTCTGACCGTGATACTTGAGAGTTATTTATGACTATGCGGGAACCCTCCCGTCTAGTCTGTAGCTAGAGCTCTCTTTAATGCTTTTACAAACAGCTTTTCGTTCATTCTCAGTTCTTTGGGGAGACCTGGCATTCTACTCCTCGTTTAAATTCAACAATATTATTGGGCTCATAAACCACATTCGTAATCTTGGCATTTATTAATTATGAAAGGTCCTCATTGATTGGGGAAGAGTAATACACATTCTACGACGAATAATAAAGGGGCTTTCACAATAAGAGGATTCTGAGTTCGAATCTCTTCACATGCCTCGGGAACCATTCCCATATAGAGGACTATACAAAATGCGATTTAGGGTCAGCCGATAGCTTATAAGACCTACGCTCAATACCATACATTTGCTCCCTTTCAATACAACATACACAATGGCCTCGTGATACTACGTCACAAATAGAGGACTTACACCAATTCTCAATTCGCTACAATCAACTACCTCTCATAAGTAATTTACCAAGTACATTAAAATTTTTCGCGTTCCTAGCGTGACATTTTATTTTAATTGCGCTCTTTTTGCGCTATACTTTATTTTTAAGCCTAGCGTCATCCAAAGAACTGATAATACCATATTAACAATTGATACACATCTCAATTTTTATATTATTCTTTTCCTTTGACAATAACTTTCTCTCTTTTTAAGAACATGCATTTGAACATCATGTCTATACTTTTTATTAAGGCTCCAACGCTCTTATGTTCACATCAATTAATTTGAACTTTATTTAATATTTCCTAACTTGGTTATTATTATTATTATTATTTCATATCTTCATTCTTTACACAAGCTCAAAAGCTATTTCTTTCATATAACTCAAATTTACTTTTATTTAAATATCTTTCATGATAATTATTAATATTTCGCTTGCTCTTATCACATTCGTCAAATACACTGACATTTTATTCATATATTTCCTCTACTGGATTTATTCTTTTACATAATTATTTATAGTTTCTCAAATTTCTATTATTGTTCAGACCGCGTTTTTGTTATTCAGTATTTATTTATTTAAACACATCCCTTTTACTCAAAAACTCCGGTGGATTTGTACACAATTATTTCCCGACACCAAAATATAATGAAATTCATTACTCACATTTTTTTAAGGTCGTCTCATGACCTTTATCCTTGTGCGGTGTTTCATTTTGGCCCACTTTTTAACTTACTCCATATTGTAGAAATTCATCTCATGTACAAACACTTCTTGACACATATTCAATACACTTAACATTGACAACATTTTTAATACACTGGTGTATCCATTTAGAACACACAATAAACACTAAAAAATATTATTTTTACACACAATCTTGATAGATTTACACTTCACAACTTTTGATCACTAGGCCGTATTTTCCTAGCCTATCACACGTGACCTCTTAATCTCCCGTTTCCAAGGGTGAAATTTATTCAATGTCGCCTTCCTATCCTGCAGAATACGAAAGTCTCGAAACATCTACTTTTCCATGGAATCCTAATTCTTCGAATCCTATTCTGGATGACCGGCTATTTCTCTAGCTTGAACGGCTTCTTTTTTAGATCTAGTTTATCGATCCTAGTGAAAGTCTGTTCGGATCGAGGTCCCCTCGATAACCTATCGATGATCGATGGATTTATTTTATAGCAGCTAGTACTTCTCGAGTCTAGTGCTTTAGAATATTTCGTCTGCTTTCTGGAGATAATGTCTATAGTCTCCGTTCTTCTTTGTTTATTCGGTTCTCGCACTCCTACTTTTCTGAAATACGTTGCGAACCTTACTCTGTTTTTCCCTATTTGGGTTCTTTAAATTAGATAACTGTTTATCTTTCTATTACGGTACTTCCGTACGTTAAGATATTTTCGGTCGTTTATTTAAAGACCTATCGCCTTAAGTCCAACGTTCGCAGCCTGCTCTGACTATATTTTACGAACTTTTCACTGTAAACTTGTGTACTGTCGGACCTAAAATCTAGTAACTAGGATTTTCCTAATTTTTCAACACGGCGATACTTTAATATTTCTTCTTTACAACTCCTTATGGAGGCACGCAAGTTATTAATACTGCGACGCCCGTGGCTATCGGATATTAATTCTGCGGTGTAATACAGCGTTTCTCCCCTCAAGGAGTACTGGTAAACTGTCTTCGGTGTGAAGCAGAGTGACGCCCCACACGGCTGTCTGAATACTGATGCGTAGCAACGCCCCCCTCGGGCTGTTTGGAACTGCTTGTACTGATGCTCCAGCGTCACGTCCCCTGGACTGTTTGAAACTGCATGTTTGGCTTGGTGAGGCCAGGAGCTTTATACTCTTTCGCTACAAAAAGATAAGACTCTAGCCCTTTCCGTGCCCAACTTTTAAAATAATGGTTGCACCATTATAAAAATTATACCTTCAAAAAGCTCGTCTTCTCAATGTTAAATAATCTCATTGCGCATAAGAATCGATCGTGCAATTCGGAGATATTAATTAATTTCTCGTCCTCAACTGTGTGGGTGTTGCTGTTCATTTGCATTCTCCCCTCTCCACAGGCCTTGGTAAATCCCCTATGACGTCTACTTGCGTTTGCAGTTTTCTCCTGTGCAATTATTAAAGGGTTTTTCTTTACACAAAAATCTCTAATTCGAAATGATTCACCGTACTGTAATTGTTTACTTATTTTTATACTCGTAAACGGGTTAAATTTAATTATTCTTCTTCTGGCGCATAGGCGGTGTTGTCGTTTTTAAGCAAGCTCAGCTCGATTTCCGAGTCAGGCTTCCTTGTCTAACAGCCGGAATTTTCCACTCGGTTATTAATACTCATGACCAGCTCCTTCTGAAATGTCAAGAGGCGTGATCTCATCTCTCGAACACCTGGCCCGCGCTGCTTGCACAATGTTAGGCTAGAATCCTGGCTTGATCTTTCTCTAAGTTACATTAGAAACTGTACGTTTCTTTCATTTCTTCCCCAAATACATGGATTCGACCTCCTTGGACCCTATGGCACATGGGTTCATCACTCCCCTCCTTAGGTAAATAAATTTTCGAAAAATTTTGAGGAAATTTATTTCAATTAATCTTATCTTTCTTTATTCGTCGAAGCCATCATAACGTTGTCCGTACCTTCCGTCTCTTTTTATTTCTTTAAAGTCGTATCCGGTAATTGTGTAGGTCGGGTATGCTCTGTCCCTACCCTTTCTTTCTTTTTCCTTTATTCGTCTGGGCTTTAAGTCCCCAGAACCTCATTCTTCTTTACGGGTGTGGTCTATCCCTACCCGTTTCCTTATTTCATCATTCTCCTTTCTTAAATTGAAATTTTCTTCTTCAACAAAATCAATTATTTCTTTGATTTCCCAATACAATTTCTCCAATTCGCATTCGCACTCGAATGCTTGAGCTCTATTTTCTATTTCTTCCTTATTCTTGTTTATGTCAAAAGCGGATTCATCTCTAAATTGTTCCATAACCAGGGCTTGTTCATTTGCTTCATCGAAATCTTCGGGAGGGTAATATAATTTCAAATTTGCTGAATTCATGGTCACTTCGTGATCCGTTTCACAGTGCCGAATTCTATATGCGTTATTCCTCAAATCTCTGATTATTTGATACGGTCCGTGGTACATTTTCTGGAACTTCTTGTACACACGGTTCCCTGGATCCGAAATGGCTGGTCTTTTTACTAACACCATTTCTCCTGCTAAGAATGGTCGATGATACCTCTTATGCCTATTTCTTCTTTGCCTCCTGTCGGCTTGAGCTTTTAGATGCTCAAAGGCTCTTCTAATACGTACATCTCTTCCAGGCTGAGCGTCTGCTGGCCTAGGAATTACCAGACTCCAAGGTCTCTCTGGTTGCTCATTCCGATGTAACGTTATTGGTATCTCTCCCGTAGATTCATGGATTGTATTATTTATACAAAATTCGATAATATCCAAGATATCTATCCACTTCCAATTTTCTTCGGCACAGTATATTCTACAATACTTGGCCGTTTCCCTCATCACTCTTTCTACAGGATTTGCCTCAGGATGGCGAATACTTGACAAAATCTGACGTATTCCAAGTCTTTCTAATTCTTGTCTGAACTCTACACTGGTGAAACAACTGCCGTGATCCGACAACAAATTCTCAGGTTTTCCCAGAATCGGTATCACTTTTTCTTTTAGTCGTTTTAACACCTGTTTGGTACTAGTCTTCTGTATGGGAGCAAGGACAACCATTTTAGTGAAGACATCCATAGCCACCATTATGTGTCGATTTCCTCGTCTTGCCTTTGGCAAAGGTCCGAAGTTATCAATAGATATGATATGACCTGGCCTTTCGGGCAACAATGGTATAGGCTTTTGCCTCATCAGAAATGCATTAGGTTTGATCCTTTGACATAAATCACATGTCTTTAACGTGTCCCTTACAGTTTCTCTCAGTCTCGGCCATACAAATGCTTCTTTCAGCATCGAGACTGTTTTGTCGACTCCCATATGTCCGAACGATCTATGGGCTAACCATACTATTTTCCTCTGCAAAATTGCAGGTACAACAATCCTTAATTTTGTATGGTCAGAGTCTACAAACTTATATAATAATCCATTATAAAACGTGTAGTCTTGAGCTATCTTATTAGCTTCCGTGTACGCTGGTGTTCCCCTTATCAAACTTCCCTCAAGGAAAGATATGAGCATGTTCATCCATGGATCCTCCCGTTGCCTTTGACTAATGCTTCTTAACTCATTAAGAGTACGCTGATCCCTGTCTTCCAAATCTATAGCCGTTACTTCCTCTTCTGTGGACTCTGGCTGTCTACTTAAGTAGTCTGGAACTATATTTTCCTTTCCTGGGCAGTATTCTATCTTGACATCAAATTGTTGAATGTATAAAGCCCAACGCATCAACCTTTGACTGGATAAGTCAGTCTTCATCAAAAAGGTTAAGGCTTTATGATCCGTTCTTAGAATGACCTGAAACCCATATACGATCTTTCGCCAATATTGCAACGCGTGGAGTATCGCTAACAGCTCGATTTCGCTGATCGTATAATTTTTCTCGTGTGGTTTCAGTCTCCGGCTTGTGAAAGCTAGATAATTTTTCTTATCAGGGTTTTCCGGGTTTTCCTGATATAGCATTGCCCCTATTCCAATCTGGGATGCGTCTGTTTGAATGATAAATCTCTGATTAAAATCAGGATACCCTAGCTTCACGTAATTTAAGAGCATTTCCTTGGCCTCCACGAACGCTTTTTCTGTTTCCTCCGTCCATTTCCACTTGCCCCCCTTCTTCAGAAGGTCCTGTAGTGGTGCAACAGTTTTGGTGTATGATGGACAATGTCCTGAGAAGAATCCAATCAATCCCAAAAACTGGCGAACGTTCTTTACTTTCAAAGGCCTTGGAAAATCTCTTATCGATTCCAATTTGCATGGATTTGGTTTAACACCATCCTTATCAATCACATTCCCTAAAAATGTTACTTGTCTTTGACAAAAATTTGACTTCTTTAAATTTATTTTAAAATTAGCCTTCCTTAAATCTTCCAAGAGTTTCTTCAGCTTTTCTAAATGTTCCTCAATATTCTCCGAGGTAAGCAAAATATCATCCACGTAACGGATAGTGCACTCTTTCACTTCCTCTGACAGGTTTCGATCAAGCGCTCTTATTAAGGCAGATCCCGCGGTCTTCAATCCAAACGGACATCTCCTAAAACAATATGTTTGTTGGTCGAACTGAAATCCCGTTAACAAGCTGGTTTTCTCTTCCAGTTCGAGATGATGATACGAAGAAGTCATGTCAATATTTGTGAAAATCTTCTTGCCTTTGAACTTCCTCAGTATTTCTTTTATGGGTGGTGCCGAATCAGTTTCTGGTATGATTTTTGCATTTAAATTTCTGGCATCTAGACACACCCTTACTGAGCCATCCGGTTTACTCACAATCACCAATGGACTAACATATGTTGTCGCCATCTTTTCTATAACACCTGCATTCATCATCTCCTGCAGTGTTTTCTTAGTTTGTGGGTAATGTTTTTCCGCAACCGGGTATGGTTTTTGTCTGAACGGTGCCCAATCATTGACTTGGAACGCATATTTAAAATTTTCAATCTTCCCTGGCTTGGAATCAAATACGTCCCTATAATTCAATAATAATTTCTTTAATTGTTCCTTATTTTCGAGGTTAACTTTGGCTTCCTCTACTTTTCCTGACAGGTTGGTTTCGAACTCAGTTTCCAAATCATCTTCGAGTTCTATGTTGAGGACTTCAAATATCTTTTCTATGTCCTCATAACCTTCCTCCGTTACTTCTTCCACATGCCATACATGTTCTCCTATTTTCGCATCCTGTTCCTGTAGATTAATGTTTTGCTCATCCACATCCTCTCTTTGAACTCTAATGCAGTTTTGCGCTAGGTCTATAATGACCTTGTTCTCACGGATAAAATCAATACCTAATATGACATTATACGGTAATTGATTTACCAGCAAAAAGCACTGCGAAATTTCAGCGTTACCCATGATCAGATCGATATATACCTGAAATTTACATGTTAAAGGTTTTTCAGGGATAATCCCCTTAATCTTTACACTTGATGTGGGAATCTTTAATACTCGGCCCCTTATTTCCAGTTCATTTAGAAGGGTTTGTGTAATTAGACTTATTGTGGACCCGGTATCAATTAATGCTCTGAACAGTAATCCTTCTATCCTAAGCATAATTATAGGTAGTTCTCTTTTAACAGGTGGGATTCCTTCCACATCCTCGTTAATTAGCTCATCTGGTCTGGCTATCCAATTCACAATTTCTACCTCCTCCCAGCTCCTGGTATGTTTCCACTTTTGAAAATTTAAATTTGGAGTTTTTTTATCCTGAGGGCTTCCTTTCCCCTCATTCTTTAATTGAGCTTGTAGTTCCAAGCTTTGAGCTCCGTCTAGTCGGTCGGGTGATTTCCGGTTCTTAATTGCCTCACTCCAACGGACTTTTTGCCTATCAGGTTCATCTGGTCGTTCGTTCATATAACGAAGACTTTCCTGATATCTTTCTTCTATTTTGGCCCGATATTCATCATCCCTATCCTCTGGCCTTACGTTCCTTCTGGGATAATTCTCCCATTTCTTTCTGTTTTCTTGCCTTTGATGGTTATTGTTATAGGGTCGGCTCTCTTGTTGCCTATAACCTGTATTCCTAGGATTTCTTCCTCGATATCCTCCTCTGTAATATGGCTGTATCCCTCTAGGCTCCTGGTGCCCATACTCTCGACCTAGTCCTTGAGTATCAGTGCTAGTGGACTGATCTCTGGTCGATGGTTTTTCTCTGGTTTCCTGACTGCTGGCCATGTGTACTTGCTCAGTCTGTCTTTGATGCCTAGGAGTTACGTGCGAAGTCGTCATATCTAATTGACGTAATACACTCTCCACTTCCACAGCACTTCTGGCTTTGGATGAGATTAACAGCCTCTGAATCTCATACGGAAGTTGTCTTGCAATGGCGGCACACAGGTCGTTCTCTGCCGGAGCAATGTCGAGTTCGCGGAATTTACATAACTGAGCGGTGAAAAATTCCGAGTACTTAGTTGGTGCATTTGTGCTGTACTTCCTAGAGTACAGATCTAGCCTTAAATTCTCTTGGACGTCTGCTGCCCAATATCGTTTTAAAAATGCTTCCCTAAAGCCTTCCACCGTATCAAAGGTGTACCTGAAGCTTCTGAACCAGGTGAGACAATCACCTGCCAACAGCTTTTCAATAGCTCTCAGTCTCCGATCCTGAGGAACTTTCATTTCGTTTAAATACTCTGCAACTTCCTTTAGCCAGTATTTTGGAGTAATTGACATGTTATTACCCGTAAACTTTACTGGTCTGTCCTCATTCGATTTAATAATGTTTATTATCTGGCCATTTGTCTGATTCATGTACGGGGTTGACATCGCCATCGGATATCCTGGGTTCTTATAAGGGCTCTCCCCTCCTAAGTCCCTCTCCGTATCTGTGCCTTGTTCACGGGAATCTACCCATCCTGTCTTTGGAAACTCCTCCTGATTCTCAAATTCTAACATCCTTTCCCTTCGGGCACTTTCTTCATTAGCCATGAGTTGGATTTCCATTTGACTATTCTTATGTTCAGTCCTCTCCAATCGGGATCTTAATTCATTCTGAATTCTTTCTTGATTCCTTTTACTATCTTCCTCTGCCTTTTTGAGTTGGAATTTCTCCTCCCTGTAACTATCCCTGAACTCATTTAGTTGGTCTTCTACCTCTTTCTTAATGACCATGACCTGTTCTGTTATAATTTCTGGCTTCACGTCACCTTTAGTATCTAGGTCTTCTCGCATTTCCTTTATCTTTTTCTCCATCTCTCCCTTAATTCCTTCAAGCTTTTCCTCAGTTTTCCCTTGACTCTTATACAATCTCCTCAAGTGGTCGTGGACCTGGTTTACTTCAGTACTGGTTTTTCCTACGTGAATCTTTAATGTTCCGATGGTTTCTTGAACCTCATTAATACCCTGACTTATTTCATCTATCTTATGGGTATATCCCTTATTTTCTTCATCTCGTTTCTCCCTTTCTCCCTGGAGATGCTCTTCGTAAGTCCCTAGTCTATTACTTATTGTTTCCTCGTGCTTCCTCAATTTTTCATCTACCTGCCCGGTAAATTGATTAATCTGATCTTTCATACCCTGTACATCTTTGTGATTCTGAGTTTCCAAATTATCCACTTTATCCTGAATTTTATCAACCTTTCCCTCAAGATTTCCGACTTTCTCCTCAACTCTTTCAAATCGGTTTCCTAGCTCACTGACACTTGTTTTTATCTCATCCCGAGATTTTTCACAAATACTCTTGTTCAATTCTATCTGAGCTTCTAAATTTTTCTGCACCTCTTGGATCTGGGTTACAAGTTCATTTTTACATCCATCTACTTTCTCTTTACATGCTGTTTCCATAGAACCAATTTTATCCTCTATAATTTTAAAATTATCTTGGCACTCCTTTTTGGATTCTATACTATTTTTTCTATAGTACTTATCTGGGTTCTCAATCCTGCATTAAACGTGTTACTCTCAGTTTGCAATGCCTTTAACTTGTCCCCAAATGTTTTATCCAATATTTGAAATTTGGACTCTATGTTTCCTTCTATACTTTCTCGGAGTTCATCTGACCCCTGTTTTATTCCCCCTTTTAATTCATTTAACTTATTCCCAAAATCAGTGTCAAAAGCTTGAAATTTGTTATTCATTGTTTCTTCTAATTTCTTATTTATATTACTTTGTATTTTAGTTTACATGACATCTAGTTTGTTGTTCATGGCTTGACATTTCAAAAAAATATCACCTATCATCTTCTCCTGAAATGAATGTAATTTATTTTCAAGTTTCCCTTCTATTATTCCTAGTTTATCTTCCAAAGCCCAGGATTGTGCTGACAAATGATCTGAATTTTCTTTTTTTATACTATTCAATTTGCCTTCTATCTCAGCCTTCAATTCCCTGTTCATGTTTTTACACTCGGCCTGGATAGACTCTAATTTAGTTCCCATGTTAACATTATCAGTTTTAAGAGATCCTAAATTGTGATTTATGGATTCGAACTCTGTTTTATTTTCATCCTTTTGGAGGCTCAATGTATTGTCTATCGTTCCCAATTTATTGTTCATGGCCTCCAAGAGCCGTTGCAGTTCCTCACTCAATGCCATCTTATGAGAATATAGTGGGCTACTCATGCCACCACACTAGTACATGCTTGAGAGATGATACTCTGAATCATTGTGTCCCAATTTCTTCCAAACTTTACTTTGGTACGGGTTTTTACTACAACGTACCGTTTTGATACTTTTATTCAATTTAATAAACCTTTATGGAAGTATTTAAAATTCAAAATTTCGAAAAACCATTTTTTTCAAAAAATGAAAATTTTGATTTTTCGAGAAAACTCGGGTTTTCCCTAGGAAAACTCACCCCACGTTGGGCGCCATGAAAGAAGTGCTAGGGGGGTTAATGATATAATTCAGGGCTGCTCGGTATGAGTTTCCAGGGACCCATGCGGTCAGTTACTATTTTACGTTGTAGCTATTCCTATCATTACTTTACTTTACATGATATGACCGTCTTAAGTGTTCCTCTAGTTATTAATCCAGCACATTACTTCTATGCCCCCCATGTGCCCTTTTAGCAAGAAATATGTAAATCACAGTATACCAGCGTAGCTCAATTCGGGATTTTCGGGGTAGCGGTAAGTTCACCCACTCTGTGACCCACATATTTTGGATTAATTAGAGGATACACTTGCAAAAATAACAACAAAGTCAACTCCTATTTTAACACATTTAATTAATCAAAATTATGGCGCTACAAACAATTAAACAATTAAATTACTGACCCATAATCATATACTTGTTCCAAATGAACAAGGAATAACGTAAGAATAAAACAAATATTGTATTTAAACATATGGTTTCCATATAAACCAACAATTCCTAATTATTTTTACTTCCATAAAGCATCAACTGTAAGTTTCATATAACTCCGAGCTCTTTTGGCTCAATGCTTTCTGTAATAATGGTGTCATTCTTTGTACACCTCAAATACTACTTTTTATATTTTCTTAATCATCAAAACAAATGTATAATTACATTTAAAATTACATGTTAATTATCTAACTCAATATTTGGGCATTTTCACATGTTTTCAGCTTTTATCATCTCTCTCTAGTTTTACAAATACATCAAGGTAATCAGGAAATTACTTGTGTACTCCAGAGTATGAAGATACTTGACACAGTCAAAAAACTATGGTCACTCCCGGAACCTAGTTGCCTTCAATTAACTCATGGAATCCTACTTCCATACAACATTACAATAGGGATTGTTATTTATCTCATATGTCTTATAAGACCATTATCACATAAAAAACTACGATCTGAACAGGCAAGCGGAAATATCAATCTACAAGGACCTCGGTTCAACGCCCGGGTCGTTAACAACTTGAAACACTCACGGTGTATTCATTACTCCTTACAAGACGGCCTTCAGACACCCCTCCTATTCCAAGGGTCTGACCGTGATACTTGAGAGTTATTTATGACTATGCGGGAACCCTCCCGTCTAGTCTGTAGCTAGAGCTCTCTTTAATGCTTTTACAAACAGCTTTTCGTTCATTCTCAGTTCTTTGGGGAGACCTGGCATTCTACTCCTCGTTTAAATTCAACAATATTATTGGGCTCATAAACCACATTCGTAATCTTGGCATTTATTAATTATGAAAGGTCCTCATTGATTGGGGAAGAGTAATACACATTCTACGACGAATAATAAAGGGGCTTTCACAATAAGAGGATTCTGAGTTCGAATCTCTTCACATGCCTCGGGAACCATTCCCATATAGAGGACTATACAAAATGCGATTTAGGGTCAGCCTATAGCTTATAAGACCTACGCTCAATACCATACATTTGCTCCCTTTCAATACAACATACACAATGGCCTCGTGATACTACGTCACAAATAGAGGACTTACACCAATTCTCAATTCGCTACAATCAACTACCTCTCATAAGTAATTTACCAAGTACATTAACTTTTACGCGTTCCTAGCGTGACATT
The DNA here is from genome assembly GCA_946902985.2 of Meconema thalassinum. Lineage (NCBI taxonomy): Eukaryota > Metazoa > Arthropoda > Insecta > Orthoptera > Tettigoniidae > Meconema > Meconema thalassinum. Next base: position 887,508,996 of record OX336390.1, read on the forward strand.
TTATTTTAATTGCGCTCTTTTTGCGCTATACTTTATTTTTAAGCCTAGCGTCATCCAAAGAACTGATAATACCATATTAACAATTGATACACATCTCAATTTTTATATTATTCTTTTCCTTTGACAATAACTTTCTCTCTTTTTAAGAACATGCATTTGAACATCATGTCTATACTTTTTATTAAGGCTCCAACGCTCTTATGTTCACATCAATTAATTTGAACTTTATTTAATATTTCCTAACTTGGTTATTATTATTATTATTATTTCATATCTTCATTCTTTACACAAGCTCAAAAGCTATTTCTTTCATATAACTCAAATTTACTTTTATTTAAATATCTTTCATGATAATTATTAATATTTCGCTTGCTCTTATCACATTCGTCAAATACACTGACATTTTATTCATATATTTCCTCTACTGGATTTATTCTTTTACATAATTATTTATAGTTTCTCAAATTTCTATTATTGTTCAGACCGCGTTTTTGTTATTCAGTATTTATTTATTTAAACACATCCCTTTTACTCAAAAACTCCGGTGGATTTGTACACAATTATTTCCCGACACCAAAATATAATGAAATTCATTACTCACATTTTTTAAGGTCGTCTCATGACCTTTATCCTTGTGCGGTGTTTCATTTTGGCCCACTTTTTAACTTACTCCATATTGTAGAAATTCATCTCATGTACAAACACTTCTTGACACATATTCAATACACTTAACATTGACAACATTTTTAATGCACTGGTGTATCCATTTAGAACACACAATAAACACTAAAAAATATTATTTTTACACACAATCTTGATAGATTTACACTTCACAACTTTTGATCACTAGGCCGTATTTTCCTAGCCTATCACACGTGACCTCTTAATCTCCCGTTTCCAAGGGTGAAATTTATTCAATGTCGCCTTCCTATCCTGCAGAATACGAAAGTCTCGAAACATCTACTTTTCCCTGGAATCCTAATTCTTCGAATCCTATTCTGGATGACCGGCTATTTCTCTAGCTTGAACGGCTTCTTTTTTTAGATCTAGTTTATCGATCCTAGTGAAAGTCTGTTCGGATCGAGGTCCCCTCGATAACCTATCGATGATCGATGGATTTATTTTATAGCAGCTAGTACTTCTCGAGTCTAGTGCTTTAGAATAGTTCGTCTGCTTTCTGGAGATAATGTCTATAGTCTCCGTTCTTCTTTGTTTATTCGGTTCTCGCACTCCTACTTTTCTGAAATACGTTGCGAACCTTACTCTGTTTTTCCCTATTTGGGTACTTTAAATTAGATAACTGTTTATCTTTCTATTACGGTACTTCCGTACGTTAAGATATTTTCGGTCGTTTATTTAAAGACCTATCGCCTTAAGTCCAACGTTCGCAGCCTGCTCTGACTATATTTTACGAACTTTTCACTGTAAACTTGTGTACTGTCGGACCTAAAATCCAGTAACTAGGATTTTCCTAATTTTTCAACACGGCGATATTTTAATATTTCTTCTTTACAACTCCTTATGGAGGCACGCAAGTTATTAATACTGCGACGCCCGTGGCTATCGGATATTAATTCTGCGGTGTAATACAGCGTTTCTCCCCTCAAGGAGTACTGGTAAACTGTCTTCGGTGTGAAGCAGAGTGACGCCCCACACGGCTGTCTGAATACTGATGCGTAGCAACGCCCCCCTCGGGCTGTTTGGAACTGCTTGTACTGATGCTCCAGCGTCACGTCCCCTGGACTGTTTGAAACTGCATGTTTGGCTTGGTGAGGCCAGGAGCTTTATACTCTTTCGCTACAAAAAGATAAGACTCTAGCCCTTTCCGTGCCCAACTTTTAAAATAATGGTTGCACCATTATAAAAATTATACCTTCAAAAAGCTCGTCTTCTCAATGTTAAATAATCTCATTGCGCATAAGAATCGATCGTGCAATTCGGAGATATTAATTAATTTCTCGTCCTCAACTGTGTGGGTGTTGCTGTTCATTTGCATTCTCCCCTCTCCACAGGCCTTGGTAAATCCCCTATGACGTCTACTTGCGTTTGCAGTTTTCTCCTGTGCAATTATTAAAGGGTTTTTCTTTACACAAAAATCTCTAATTCGAAATGATTCACCGTACTGTAATTGTTTACTTATTTTTATACTCGTAAACGGGTTAAATTTAATTATTCTTCTTCTGGCGCATAGGCGGTGTTGTCGTTTTTAAGCAAGCTCAGCTCGATTTCCGAGTCAGGCTTCCTTGTCTAACAGCCGGAATTTTCCACTCGGTTATTAATACTTATGACCAGCTCCTTCTGAAATGTCAAGAGGCGTGATCTCATCTCTCGAACACCTGGCCCGCGCTGCTTGCACAATGTTAGGCTAGAATCCTGGCTTGATCTTTCTCTAGGTTACATTAGAAACTGTACGTTTCTTTCATTTCTTCCCCAAATACATGGATTCGACCTCCTTGGACCCTATGGCACATGGGTTCAGTATAGAAAAATTACCAAAAAGAATAATTTATACTCTACTTCAATATCCAAATTCAAAAAAGCTAAACAACGTAGATGTACTTGAAACATAACGTTACACTTCTCATTACAATATCAATGTGATCTTTGAAGAATAGGCCTGTTCCATCTCTTATTCTGTTACCAAAACAATGGATTACAAGATGTTATTTTCAATGCTCGAATGTGAATCTTCTACTATTATCTCTTAAAGACAGATTTATATTAGCTGAAACTGCGTCAACATCAGAAGAGGTAATTGGGGCATGTTTGAACTTCACAATGTCTGCTGGGGTTAAATCCAACGTTAACTTTACACTTAAATCTCCACACAAAATTGCAGCAACCTTTCACATTGCTTCATATCCAGAGTTCTTTGATAGTACAGTGTCAATCTTCATTTATGCCACATCTGTAACTTTACCTATGCCACGATTACTGTTTTAAATATAGATCTTTAACTTGATTCTCCATTATTGCAAGGTATGCAAATTTACTAGAATGTAATACTCTAAGTACCTTGGAAGTTTGTTGTCAGAGGATTTGAATCCAGACCTTGAAATTAAGACCCGTATGGAAATGGCAAGATCAACTTTAAGGAAATGAGACCTTTATTGTGCGAAGATGCCTAAAATTTAAAACTAAGACTGCATATTGTAAAATGTTTTGTTTGGTCAATTTTGCTTTATGGAGTGGAAGCCTGGACTATGAAATCATCCATCATTAAGAGGCTTGAAGCTCTGGAAATGTGGTTTCATAGAAGGATGCTGAAAGTCTCTTGGATAGATCATGTCTCTAATGACCAGGTACTGCAGAGGGCAAATTCTCAACGAGAGCTACTGACCACCATCAAATGCAGGAAAATTGCATACCTGGGTCATGTGATACGTGGTGAAATATATACTATATTACATCTCATTTTAAAAGGAAAAATTAATGGGCAACGGGAAGGAGAAGGACGTTTTGTCTTCGGAACCTTCAAGATTAGACTGGGTCAAGATCTATTGAACAGCTCTACCGCTCTGCTGAACACAGACACACACCATCCACATTGATCGCCAACGTCCGGTAGACTGGGCAAGGCACATAGAAAGAGAAGAAGAAGAGGTCGAATTAAGGACTATAATGATTTTAATGACGAAGAATATGGAACATATGTTCTGAACTTCCAAATATGGAAAAATATGGAAAATAAATACTCCGTGTTTCAAGTCCACATGCCATGATTCTTAAGTTTTTAGGCAAAAATGACAAAATAACTATGTTTTGTTTTTCCTATATATATATCTTATGACACCTGTGGATCACTTCAGTGAAAATGTTTTCATGCACTGCCATTTTTAAAGGCTCAGCGACATTTTTAAATATCCTCTGCGTAAAAAGGATATGGAAGGCAAATCATAGAAAGTAGGCTATACTTTTCAAAATAAATAACCTAGAAAGTCGTAGGTTAACTCAAACGACAGGTCTCTATGCTCTTTTATCTCTACAACAAAACATTGTCTTTTTCAGATTTTTTCCAAAAAAGTTTCATTGGGTGAGCCAAACTGGTTAATATAGCATGCGGTTTTATAAAAATGCTTTTATCTCCAAACAACATTTTTAGGTAATCAAAATGCTCCGTGTGCATTACATGTTCACCAATTTTACTAAAAAAATCACTGAATATTCAGGAACGCATGTGTTGTAAGATAACATTGCGATATCTCCAGTCACTTTGTAAATTACACACCAAAGAATAAAAAAACTATAAAAAATTATCAAAATTCATATAACATGATTGCACATCAAGAAATAATTAATCTGACAGCATACATGTATCACTTTTCTGAAATGTCTCAATGTTATAATATTAAGAATAGTTTTATGTATATGTAATGACATTATCAAGCGTTTTACACAATTTCTAATGCGCATGGAGCATTTTGATTACACGGTATATTTTAATAATATAATTAGTAAACAAGATGTTCAGTAAAGAACATATAGCCTACTTTCTCCTAAATGCATGGGTATTGTTAAAACTCTTTGCCCTTTCCAAGGAGTATAATTGAATGTAGGTTGTAGTAGCTTGTTGAAATAAGTGTCATACGGATATTAAACATGAATATGAGGTGCCCTTTGCTAGTGCTACCTCTGTACCAAATTTCGTTCAATTCGGTTTCACCGTGTTTGAAGAGATAGGGGGAATCGATTGGCACACATACATGGCCGCCAACCGCAAATTATTGGGCAGATGACCTAATAGTTTGTTCAAAAGATTCTTCATACATAAAGGTATAATGTTACAAAATTTGGTAGAAATCAGATAAAAAGGATGGTCGTAATTTGATTTAAGCTTTGAAAATTTGGGTGGCCGCCATTACGTTTCCGTCAAGATTGCGGCGATATAAAACATGACACTGAGGTGCTCTTTGCTTGTGCTACCTCTGTACCAAATTTCGTTCAATTTGGTTTCACCGTGTTTGAATAGATAGGGGGAATCAATTGGCACACATACATGGCCGCCATCCGCAAATTATTGGGCTGATGACCTCATAGTTTGGTCAAAAGATTCTTCATACATAAAGGTATAACGTTAAAAAATTTGGTAGGGATCAGATGATTAGGTTGGTCGTAATATTATTTAAGCTTTTAACATTTGGGTGACCGCCATTATGTTTTCGTCAAGATGGCGGCTATATAAAACATGACACATTTCATCCAATTGTTTTCAAATATGGTATGTGACTTAGTGTCACCATTCTAAGTATGCAGGGGGGCGTGGTGGCTCAGCGGTCCAGCTGTATGCCTCTCACCAAGGCGGTCCGGTTTCGATTCCCGGTCAATGCTTGTGATTTCTTCGAAGTGAAATGCCATGTCCTGTGGTTCGGATTCCACGTAAAAAGGAGGTCCCGTGGCTCATAATCACAAGATTCACGGTCACGTAAAACTACAATCTTCCTCCGTTCTTTCCTAAGTATGCAGTTTAAATTTCAACTCATTCTGATAAAAAATATGGAAGTTGAAAAACTCAGCCCTAGTGTCCCTTAAAAATAATACAAAGTACTGTATAATTAATTTAGCATCCTAAATAGATATGTACTCGTATTTACATAGAAATCCGTTCCCTGGTGAGAATATTCAACGTGCTGTACACAAGTAAGGGAAATAACCACAAGACCAAACAGAACACGGCACTTCATCACTGATGTAAATGGTAGTGATATATTAAAATCATAGTGATTGTTTGCTGAAACGGGAGGCAACATTTTTGGCAGGGCTGGCTAATTTAACAGTGATAAATTTCGGTTTGTGTAATTGCTCAAATTTAATTGAAACTGTTATTGCCAACGAAATTCGATTGCAATATATGACCGCACCTGGGCGAATATGCACCTGACTCGTGGCAGAGAGAGCCAACAAAATTATCCACTGCTCTCCGGTTTATTTGACTGTTCTGGATTAATTACTAAGTTGAATTTGAAATTGATGAAACCGCAGGCTTTTTGTGGAAACAAGCTGCTAATGGTTAGTACGGTTAGTACCTCGTTTGATACTGGACTCAGTTACGGGTATATTCCAATTGTTGTAACACATGTAAGTTGTAGTATTAAAGTATATATGAATATATTTTGTAATGAAATGCAGATTGTACATCGTTCCTTTTAGGTGCTTTACAACATCATGTAACCCATATAAGTTACTTGTGTGCAGAATTTATCTCATATCCTGTGCCATTGCCATGACTGTACTGGGTTGTGTATTTGTAATTGAGTGCAGGAGTGGTCATGGCCTTTATTAAAGTACCATCTCGTCATTCGCATTGATTAGAAGTAGGAAACTATGTAAAATTCCTTAGAGAACGGCTGAGGCATAAATTGAACCCACCTTTCTTAGTTCTGCCTCGCGAGGGTCAGTGAACTTCGTTGAAGCCCTCAGATAGTAATAACTTGGGCTCGGATTCGGGCATATTTGCATATTTTGTTCCTGAATAGTACACATTGAAAGAAGCCTTTCGGTGGTATTTTGACCTCTCTGGGACCAACAGAATTGAAATTTATCGAGCATACAAATGCATAAAACCGTGGTTTTCAGAATAGAAGCATATAAATGCATATTCTTGTGATTTTCGTCTAACTAGTTTGTTTTTCTTCGAATTCTCCCCCGAATTCGGGCCCTGACGATCCTTAAGGTTCGAAAACAGAAATAATTATTGAAAAGCCTATCTGGTGCGAATAATAGAAGCGCAGGCTTTTAACCTATTGTGAGGTCGTTCTCTTCATTGAAACTTTTATTGACTGATTTAAGAAAATCATTCAAAACTGAAAACATAGAAAATTTCTTGTTGTACAGACCAATGGAGATCTACTTCATTGACTCGCCTAATTCTGAACATTTTGTAAATGAACTTTTAAACTGTATCTTATATAAGAGCACTTCTCTTATATATACTTGTAAAACTTGAATGCAAGTTTATTGCAGTGTGTCATACATACAATTAGAAAATAAGCTCGTATTTAAAGATATGTTATTGGTTTTTTCGTTTCACTTTCCTTTCTATAGTTTTTAACGGTGTTTTTCAAGCATATTCTGCATATTTAACCGCATATAATGGGGGTTTCGAGCATATCTATCGAGCATATAATGGGTTTATAATGGGTTTTTAGAGCATATAATGGGTTTTTCGAGCATATCTATCGAGCATAAAACACATGGTGTTCGAGCATATCTGGAGATTTTATCGAGCATATCGATCCGAGCCCTAGTAATAACATATTTTAACAGCGCTGGAAAACGAACACGAACGTCCCATGAGGCAGCCACAACGAGGTGGGTAGAAGAAATTATTTTTAAAATTATTATTAATTTATTTCAGGGGCTAGTAAGATCTTGGTCATCGGCCCCGTGTAGTTGAGTGTGTGTTGAACTTGTCTGATAACCCGTATTTATGTGATTACTCTAGTAGTGTGTTTAATTGTATTAGGGACAAAGATGAGGTAGGTGCCCCGGAGCTTGAAGCAAGGTACTAACCCATCATATTCATGGAGGGAGAGTGGAAAAACCCAGGGAAAAATCACACTCAGGATAGCTGCTGTCAGCGCCGGGATTCGAACCTGTGATCTCCAGACTTGTAGCAGCTGTTGTAGAGTTGAATAGAACTGGTCATGGATTTGTAAGGAAACAGCGACGGTCTATCAGAAGGTTTTTTGAAAGCAAATAAAAATTGAACACTACGAATAACCATTTCAAAGACAACTGACGGTGATGATCGAACTCAATTATCTACCGAGTTCGCAGATAGCTTTATTCCATAGCCTAGCACTGCGCCTTAACGAGCATGGTTACCGTTGTCGGTATTTCCTTTGTCTGTTAAAGTGGAAAATCTATGTTTCCAGAGGAAGGCAGGCTTTGCACTCAGCTGGAGAAAAATATTAATTCAGAAGAATCAATTGTCTAGTTCAAGGGAGAGTTTAAATAAAGAAAGGGGCTACACATTACATGTAAATAGCCAGATTACTTCTCTACGGAACTTCACTTTTCTTATCCGAGCTGTCAACAAATTCCAAGGAGTGGGTTTTGTATTAAAAATAAGTTTTCGATAAGCTGGAGTCTGTGACTCGATAGTGTAATTTATCACCAGTGGAGACCTTTCTAACAAAGTTCAGCACCTTTTAACACGAAGAACTTCCCCAACTCATTAATGAGCTTGCTGAACCGTTCAAACAATTCACTGCAGCGAGCACTTTAAAAGCCCCGGGCTCAGTAAGCAATTACACGAGCAAATATCGGGGCTCCCGATGCCATTCTCGGCATTAACTAGTCGAGACAGACCGTTGCGTTGGGAGGAAATACGCGACACACAGATTTTAGAAACTGATGATGATGGTGATAATTGTTGCTTAGACCCTTTGTAGGGCAGAATTTTGAAGATAATTTATTTTTACTTAAATATATATATTAGCCCTATCTTATATATTTAAATCAGTAGGTAAAAAATTTCACCTTTTACTAAAACTGAAATTGTAACCCTATGTGGTTACATGTTCTTATCTGTTCATTCTCTTAGATTAAGTTTAGCTACTCTTTAGTAAATGCGAAGAGGGCCATGTTTGATTCATTCGAGTTCCATTTACGATGTTATTTTGCTTTTGTTTCGCTTTGCCTTCTGGTTGTGTATTCCGTGCTAAAAAGATAGGATATTTATTGAATTCTTTTCTCTGTTCATTAATATATAGCTTGCCACGGTGGATGTGTGCTTATAGTGTCGGACTACCAACCCCAAGCTTGCAGGTTCGCTCCTGACCATGGTAAGTAATTTTCGAAAGGCGACAAAAATCACTATACTCATGTCATACGTTGTTGGCATGTTAAAAAACCCATTTGAATTCGGTAGGCCGTGTTCATAATGGCAAAATTAATCTCGGGATTTTCCGCCAACACCAAGTTCCTCATTTCTCTACTAGAAAGCGGTATAGCGTCAAGGGGCTTAGATATCTAACCTCCTTGACATTGATAGCGCTCCAAGGAGCATTAAATTAGACACGCAAACTGCCCTCTGGGTTTCAATTAACAAAGCTTTCACCCGGCACCGAGGCCATACGATATTATCTTATATATTAAAAATATTTATGGTATCTTAAGCCAGTCCGTCCGGCCATTCTATCCGGTCGATTGCCTTCATTCTTTTTTTTTAATGAAAGGTATTCATGCACAGATTTGTCATCAAGTATTACAAACCACTTACGTTCCGCCTTTCTCAAATTATTAGATTTTTTCAACTTTTTCCAACTTTTTATCTCTTTGAAGCAATCATATCTTTGGTTCTAATTGAGGTACGCAAGTCGTTTTGGTCTAAGAACACTCAGTGACGCAAGCGCTTTCACTTGAGCTGTTAACTATTCAAATCGGCTGATTCTGAGGAATGTTATGAGTGGACATTTGATATTACTTCTAATTTTTCATTTTCTTGCACCGAAAAATGAACATTGCCATGAAATTAATAGGGTAGTGTCAGATCTTCTTCCAGGAACTCCTAGAATTTACACAAGTGTGAATACATTGGTAACTGAAGAAGAAAATTTAAGTTTTGCAATTTCCCACTGAATTTTTGAACAGGCTTGAGATGAGTGGTCTACTTCCGCATGTGCTGACTTTGAATGAAGGTACTATTGCAATGTTCCTTAGGAGTTTCAATGCAACTAAGATATTACTGAACGGGACGAGGCTAATAGTTAGAAAAATGTACGACAATATCATAGATTCCTAAGTTCTAACTGGTGTGAATAGTGGGGAGCGAATACTGCTACATCGCGTAGATTGTCACCATCTGACACTAGAATGACGGCAATTTCCTATTACACTAGCGTTTTGTATTAGGATCAACAAAGCGCAGGGTCAAACGCTTTAACGAGTTGGAATCTACTTACCTGATCCAGTCTTAGGCCATAGAATGTTGTATGTTGCCTTATCCGGAGGAAAATCATTTAAAGATGTAAACGTAGAAGTTAAACGTAAGGGTCGACGCACAGTGAACATTGTCTGGAAGGAAGTACGGTATTGTGAAATAAAGGTTATAAACTATTACATAATGTCGTAATTTCTTAATTCCAATACCGAAAGATAATGCTGCAGAGCAGCACGGGCACCCTAGTTATTATTAATATATAAAGTGATATCTTAAGATGATTGAGATGTTTTTGGATATAAGATAAGCAAATGAGTTGGTAATAAATGGTATGGAAATGAAATGATACAAGTTGGCTCTCCCTTATGGTAATAATTACCACCACGGCCCTGATAACCACAAAAAGCAGTAAGTAAAGTTACAAAATATCTTGGGAAGTGTTTGCTCTACGACGACGTGTGTTGTCTTGAAATGTAATGCTCGTCATCATGCATTATCGATTGAACCCCACTTTACTTGATTATATGCGGCTTCGGTGGCGTAGTTGGTAGCATGCTGAACTGCTGTTCCCAAGATAGCGGGTTCAAACCCGACCGAAGTCGTCGGATTTTTTAAGAGCGTTAAAAATCTTTCAGTATGTTTTCCTTCGGAGGGGAAGTAAAGACGGCGGTCCCACGTCATAGATTTATGGCATGTAAAAGATCCTTCCACAGAGAAAACTTGTGTGAAGCGAAATTGTTAGGTTAGATTTCGTCGGAACGCTCTATCAAAGTTCCAACGTTCACCACTAGGTATCATTGATATCTGGTGGCGAAAGTTGGAACTACTTGAAATTGAACGGAACTTGTAGCTCACCCTACGGGTGTCCGCTGGAATCAGCTACAAACTCAGACGAGCCGAACATGACCTCGGACACTCCCAGCACTAAAAGCCTTACGATAAATATTAATAAATAAATAAATAAATAAATAAACTTGATTATATCATCCGTGTATTAAAATAGTTGCGAATATTCATTTCTTCAAGGTCACATTTTACAAAGCCACATGAAAATAGAATCTAATAACTTGATGGACATTTTGTTGCTAGGCGACAGCGACTAACACTGTATCATGATAGTCAACGCCGCACCAATTCTGAATCTAACTTGTATTAATTACTAGCTGAAGTACCCGTGCTTCGCTACGCGTCATAATTAAATTAAAATGTGAAGGTGACGGTGTTAAAACAGGGTATAGGTGAGGTGCTGCGCAGAGGGAGATTAAGGATGGAACATTTTGTCCAACTACACCGCTCGGCGTTGACCGTGTTTTATAGCACAAATTTAGGTTTTACTCGCTAACCGTTGGAGATACCTTTCGGATAGAAAATGTAATTTTAAACCTCGTATACCCCATCAAAAGTTTGCTATTTCTTAACGTTCTCTTTTTATTTGAAATGGAAATATGAAAGTTTTAAACCAAAGGGTGTAGAGACGTCACTAAAATGGTCACCATCTTTAAATAGGGCAAAGTATTGAAATCAAAAGAAACCTATATGTTAACCAGTTAAATCAGCTACTTCCATGTAAAAATTCATGTAAATCGGACCAGTGGTACTTGCGTGATTGAGTAATACACAGACACACACCATCTCATGTCTTGCCTCGCTTTGCTCGCGTCATAGTCGTGTCATATTGTTATTCAATGAAATGCAGGTTTAACCCCGTTACCACCACTTTAGAACCTGAATATCCAAAAATCCCTCCCTAGTAGACTTTTTCGACACACAACAAACATATCCCCAAAATATCATTCTTCTAACTTTAATAGTTTGGGTTAGTCGATGAGAGTCAACATCCAAAAATCCTTTCTTAGTGGACGTTTTTCTTCCAGAATTTCACCCCTCCTCATAGGCCCCTTAAATTGGATTTATGAAAAAACGGTCGAACATCTATTTATTTTATTTATTTATTTATTTATTTATTTTTAATCTGATTATTTTCCTCCTAGTTTCAAACTCCTCGCCTATGTCGTTTAAGAGATACACGCTCCGTTAAGAATCTTTCAACCCCCCACTTTTCATCCCTATCACCTCATAATATACACTACATCGAAAAACTATTAGACATGTGTCAGCTTATTTTTAATGATTAGTATAAATGCCAAGTATCACATTCCCAAATGAAACCACTCGTGAGATATTGTTATTCAATGAAATGCACGTTTACCCCCTTAACACCTATTTAGAACCTGAATATTCAAAACTCTTTCCTTAGTGGACGTTTTCGACATACAACGAACATATCCCCAAAATTTCATGTTTCTAACTTCAATAAGTTTGGCTGGGCGATGATGAGTGAGTCAGTCAGGACATTTTCTTTCATTTATTATTGATAATTTCAACCCTCCCCATGAACCCCTTAAATTGGATTTATGAAACAAACGCTCGAACATCTACTTACTTATTTAAAACTGTTTTCCCCCTGAGTTTGATGAGTGAGTAAGTGAGTCAATCTGTTAGGACACTTTCTTTCCTGTTTTTTCCCCAGAATTTTACCCCTCTCCAAGGTCCCCTTAAATTGGATTTATGAAAAAACCCTTAGACACATGTCTGCTTATTTTTAATGATTAGTTTATATGCCGAGTATCACATCCACAAATGAAATCACTCGTGAGATATTGTTATTCAATGAAATGCAGGTATAACCCCCTTAAGACCCCTTTAGAAACTGAATATCCAAAAATCCTCCCTTAGTGTACGGTTTTGACATACAACGAACATATCCCCACAATGCCATGTTTCCAACTTCAATGTTTTTGGCTGGGCGATGATGAGTGAGTGAATGAGTCTGGACATTTTCTTTCATTTTTTTTTCTTCAGAATTTCACCCCTCCCGATGAACCCCTTCAATTTGATCGATCAAAAAAACCTGTCGAACAGCTATTTACTTACTTTAAAGCATTTTTTCCCCTGAGTTTGATGAGTGGGTCAGTCAGTCAATCAGATAGGACATTTTGTTTCCTATTTCCCCCCCTGAATTTCACCCCTCCCCGTGGGCCCCTTAAATTGGATTTATGAAGAAACGGTCAAACACATATTTACTTCTTTTTTATGTTGATTTTTTTTCGCTGAGTTTCAAACTCCTCGTCTATGTCGTTCAAGAGATACACGCTCCGTTAGGAATCTTTCAATCCCCACTCTTCACACCTTTCACCTCATAATATACACCACATCGAAAAACCCTCAGACCCGTGTCTTCTTATCTTTAATGATGAGTTTATATGCCGAGTATCACATCCCACAATGAAATCAATCGGGAGATATTGCTATTCAATGAAATGCAGGTCTACCCCCTTAACACCCCTTTAGAACCTGAATATGCAAAAATCCTCTCTTAATGGGCATTTGCGTCCCTTGAGGAAGCTGCATACCAAATTTCATTCCAATCCGTTTGGTGGTTTCTGAGATTTCGTGATGAATGAATGACTGAGTGGTATTTGACAAATATATAGTAGAAGATGGTGTCAAGTCTTTGTTATGCTAAACTCGGTTGACAGTGCTGTGTGAGTAGTTGAGTAACTAACGGGATTTCAAGTAAAGATCCTCATTTTCTATACCGGTAGTGCAGAGCGCAAATGGCATCCAGTCGGCCGTGTCTCGACTTGAGCTATGTTGCCATGGAAACTTTCTGCCTTGCCATTCCTTCATGCGTATATTTTATGATTTGATTAGCCTGTGCTTGAGTGCAAGAGGGCCGAAATCAGAAGAATGAGAAAGACTATCGAAAATTCATGTAGCCAGCGGTTCCTTCTGGGTCCTAAATTATGTGTATGCAAAATTTGGTTGAGATTGGTGAAACGGTGTAGATTTGTATACGGAACAGATCCACATACATACATACAGACTTTCACTTTTATATATAAGATTATTAGTTTTTTGTTTTCATTAATATTTTAATGTTTATAATTATTTTTAAAATTTGAATTTTCATATCATTTTTAGACTATTTTCACTTTTGAAAAATTAGGCTTATGAGATCACCTTTTGACCGTGTGTGTGTGCGTGTGCGTGTGTGTGAGGTGTGTGTGTGTGTGTCCCCGTAATAAAATCTAAACGGCTGGAGCGATTTCAATGAAACTCGGTAAGTTCATAGCACTGTTCCGGGCGACCCCGACCGTGCCCTTCAAATTTTGTTACGTCTCACCAATCCAACATGGCGACTGTGCGAAATATTTCACCAGCATTCAATATCTCCGAAACTATTCCCGATATCACCCTGGATTATTTTAAGGTGATAAAGGGAACTACTAGAAGTTCACCTATGTAACCTTTGAACAACTGGTAAATTCATGGCGGCCACGCGAATTTGCGACTTTTAAATAGACGTTTCTCGCGATTTAACCAACCAAACGCAATAAAACTTGGTACAGTATATGTTTATACACATTGTAATGCACCGACATCTAACTTCGTTCAATTGTTTACATAACCACAAGATGGCGGATGTGCGAAATATTTCACCGGCATTCTATATCTCTGAAACTATTAGCGGTATCACCCTGAAATTTTGTACGGAGATAAAGGGTGCTACTGGAAGTTCATCTATAAGACTTTCAAAAACCGGCTAACTACAAAACGAGCATGGCGGCCAAGCGAATTTGAAAATTTTAAATAGACCTTTCTCGCGATTTAATGTTCCAAGCGCAATGATATCTGGTACAGGAAATGTTTATACACATTGTAATGCACTGGTATCTAATTTAGTTCAATTGTTTATATAACCTCAAGAGGGCGGCTGTGCGAATTTCGAAAATTAAGTTTTTATTTCTTGTGTCGTAATCATGCGACCGAAGTGAAAGTTTGAATAATAAACCTACGCAATAATTTTCCTTTAATGGTACATGACTCCATGGCCTATACATTTAACAATACAACTTGGCGACCATCCGAGATATTTAGACGGCTCTGAATATCTACGAATCTATTATAGCAATCAAACTGATTTTTTATGTTCATAGGGGCTATAAACTTATGTTCGTCTATAGGACTTTAAATAACCTGGTGATCACAAATCCAACATGGCGGCGACGCGAAGTATAAATATCCACATGAACTTTTCTCGCAATTTAACCATCCGAGTGCGGTGAAACTTGGTACAGTAAATCCTTATACGAATGTTAATCCACTGGCGTCTAATTTATTTCAATTGTATCCATAACCACAAGATGGCAGCTGTGCGAAATTTTAAAATCTCGTTTTTACTTCCTGTGTCCTAATTATGCGATTGAAGTTTGAATGCTAAACGTACACAATAATCTTCATGTAACAGTACATAACTCTAGGAGCTACATATATAAATTCCAAGATGGTGACCATCCGAAATATTTATTCGGTTCTCAATATCTACGAATCTATTACAGCAATCAAACTGAGATTTTGTATGTTGATAGTGGCAATTAACATAAGAGGGTTATATGAAAATAGGCTGTATAGTTCTTCACGGAACTACTTGTTTATTCTTAAAAGTGGGATTGTAATCTTATTATAATTTCAAATTTTATAAGCTTAACCTATTTATTTTTAATTTTTACAACCATATTTTTTAGCCTATTTTCAATTTTGAAAAAATAGGCTTATGAGATCACCTTTTGTCCGTGTGTGTGTGTGTGTGTGTGATTCGTGTGTGTGTGTGTCCCTAATAAAATCTAAACAGCTGGAGCGATTTCAATGAAACTCGGAAAGTTCATAGCACTATTCCCAGCGACCTCGACCGTGCCCTTCAAATTTTGTTACGACTCACCAATCCAACATGGCGGCTGTGCGAAATATTTCACCATCATTCAATATCTCCGAAACTATTACCGATATTACCCTGACATTTTCTATTGTGATAGAGGGAACTACTATAAGTTCACTTATGTTACCTTTGAAAACCTGGTAACTACAAAACCAACATGGCGGCCAAGCGAATTTGCGACTTTTAAATAGACGTTTCTCGCGATTTGACCAACCATACGCAATGAAACTTGGTACAGTATGTGTTTATATACATTGTAATGCACCGACATCTAACTTCGTTCAATTGTTTACATAATCACAAGATGGCGGATGTGCGAAATATTTCACCGGCATTCTATATCTCTGAAACTATTAGCGGTATCACCCTGAAAATTTTGTACGGAGATAAAGGGCACTACTGGAAGTCCATGTATAAGACTTTCAAAAACCGGTTAACTACAAAACGAACATGGCGGCCAAGCGAATTTGAAAATTTTAAATAGACCTTTCTCGCGATTTAATGTTCCAAGCGCACTGAAACCTGGCACAGAAAATATTTATACTCATTGTAATCCACTGGTATCTAATTTAGTTCAATTGTTTACATAACCTCAAGATGGCGGCAGTGCGAATTTTAAAATTAAGATTTTATTTATTGTGATGTAGTCATGCGATCGGAGTGAAAGTTTGAATAATGAACCTACGCAATAATTTTCCTTTAATGGTACATGACTCTATGACCTATACATTTAACAATCCAACATGGCGACCATCCGAAATATTTACACGATACTGAATATCTACGAATCTATTTTAGCAATCAAACTGCATTTTTTAATGTTCATAGGGGCTATGAACTTAAGTTCACCTATAAGACTTTAAATAACCTGGTGATCACAAATCCAACATGGCGGTGACGCGAATTACAAATATTCACATGGACGTTTCTCGCAATTTAACCATCCGCGTGCAGTGAAACTTGGTACAGTAAATCCTTATACAAATGTTAATCGACTGGCATCTAATTTATTTCAATTGTTTCCATAACCTCAAGATGGCAGCTGTGAAAAATTTTAAAATCTCATTGCTTTTTCTTGTGTCCTAATTATGCCATTGAAGTTTGAATACTACACGTTCACAATAATCTGCATCTAACAGTACATAACTCTAGGACCTACATATATAAAATCCAACATGGCGACCATCCGAAATATTTAGTCGGTTCTCAATATCTACGAATCTGTTACAGCAATCAAACTGAAATTGTGTATGTTGATAGTGGCAATTAACATAAGTAGGATATATGAAAATAGGCTGTATAGTTCTTCACGGAACTACTTGTTTTAATTTTGATTTTTCATATTATATGTTTTAAACATTTTAATTTCATTTGTCTTTATTTAAAATAATATTTTTTAAAATCTGTTTGGTCAATGAGGTGAAAAGGTATTTAATTGAATTTCAGAAATATTAACAATTCCACAAGAAAATATCGCTGAAAATGTCATCCTCCAACATCTTTGACAAATTGTCCTTATAGTAGGTGGTAAATATAGAGATCACTAATCTATTAAGTGGTAAACTGCTAACATCTATATTGTCGGTCCCTAATTATATGGGGGATAGTGAGAATGGGAATAACTTTATTTTATTACTAGTTGTTACCCGCGGCTTCGCCCGCAATAACATTTGGAATCCCGTTATAACATTAGTTATATAGATTTTTCCTGTAGTGGAAGATAATGACGGCAACATGGAACGTTGAAATTGAAAATCGGGTGCAATATCCGACGGGATGTTTGATTTAAGGCAGGTCCCCTAGCCTACTGCCATGTCTATCGAGAGTGTTTTTAACGCCTAAGCACTTCCCGGTAAACTACATTTCTGGTCTTTCTCTCAGGCTGCAGAATGACTAATGTACCAGAAGAACTGACTCTGGAGCATGCCACGTACAATTGACCACGTGCGAAACAGTCACTTCCTAGATCCACACCAGCTACTTTTATAATCTGCCCCTGAGCCTTGTTAATTGTCATGGCGTAGAAGACTTTCAAAGGAAACTGCAGTCGTTTGAATTGAAAATGGTAGTCTGTTTGGATTAGAGGAATGCGGGGTATGAAGACAGTTTAGCCTTGGCCAACACCTGTAAATATGGTGGCTTCAATCACAAATTTATGCAGAGCTTTAACCTGCAGCCTGGTTCCCTATTTACAGCATGCTTTACTCATTGCATTCTTTAGGTGCACATATTCCTCAATTCTCAACTTTTTCTGATTGATGCGAATCCAAAGTAGTCTCTCTGTCTCCTCTGCAACCCTATTTACTTCTGGGTGGCTCTTTGTATATTTGGCCACTGCATCCCTATTTACTTCTGGTTGGCTCTTTGTATATTTGGCCACTGCATCCCAATTTACTTCTGGGTGGCTCTTTGTATATTTGGCCACTGCATTCCTATTGACTTTCTTATTGCTTTCAACAAACTTCTTAAATGCCCTAAGGTTTACTTCAGGATGTTCTTTCGCGTATTTGTTTACAGCTTTATTTAATTGCTTTTTACGGATGTTGTTATTAAATCGTTTTCTAGGTTTTGAACCTCTATTTGATTTAGTTTGAGGCACTGACTCGAGGAGGAGTTTCGCGGTAGAAGGAGAAGATATTAATGAAGAAGGCTGAATGAGAAGCGGGTATTCACATTGTAAAATTGTAGGCGTTAATGGCTCGTAAACATCAAAATGTCCCTGCGTGAACTCTCCCGTAAACCTAAACCTTTTAACAGAAGCTGCAGAGCCATACGTATTTCCAGTTCGGAGTACACAATTACAGTAGACATGGAATTAAAGGAAAAATCTCTGCCGCTACTTGCAATTCGAATGATGTACCGTATGTGTAAGGCATAGACAAAACAGATACATATTCAGCCTTGTTTATGTAAGTCTGGAAATCTCTTGACATAGATACACCTGTAGTCTTTTCCAGTTGTTAGAGGCGTGTCTGACAATGTCAGCACGCACTGTACGTGCATGTGATATGTTGCCATACATTGCGTAAGATAGAGCAGAGAAGAGACAGGCACCATCTCCGGGAATTTTATCGACTTGGTGAGGAACTTGGGTGCCATCTACCTCTAACATTTCTACTGCAGCCATCGTGAAGACAATCAATGAACAGCAAATTCAAAAATAATAATAAGAAGAAGAAGAACCTCCCTTGAGTAATAAGAAAATGTAATACACCTAACGCTAAAACAAATCTCCACTTAAAAACCTGATAAATGGAATAGTCCTAGCCTAACTTAACAAAATTGACGTTGGTAGAGGTAATTTTCTTTTTAACAAAATCCACTTTTCATAATAACTAACTATGTACTACCAAGAAATTATGAAAAACGCCGAACCTAATCCAACAAACAAAGGAACTCAACAGTTACTTCAACTAAAGGCAAATATATAATGCAATATGATGATTATGAAGTGATGGTGAAAGTACGAAGTACAAACAGAAATGAACTCGACAGTTACTTCAACTGTAAGCTGAAATGATTATGAAGTGATGGTGAAAGTACAAAGTACAAACAGAAATTACAGAGAAGTACTGTTTGAACAGGGAGAATGGGTAAAGGTCAGGAGCCCAGACAACAATGACGTGCACGTTATGACGATAAAGAACACACTGAGCATTGACACACAGCTCACTGCCAGCAAATCACCAGAACTCTGGTAGGGGCGACGTGATGCAGCCCTCATTACCTGGCAACAATACAGTAGACTTAGGCATTATTGAAGCTGTTCATATAATCGCGGTTTTCGCGGTTTGACCATGACCCCGAGTGAAAATTTTGAAAACCTTTCTTAACGAGCACCTACGGTCCTTGAGGAAGCTGCAAACCTAATTTCATTCCAATCCGTTCGGTGGTTTCTGAGATTTCGTGATGAATGAGTGAGAGGTATTTGACAAATATATAGTAGAAATCGCGGTTTTCACAGTTTGGCCATGATCCCGAGTGAATTTTTTGAAAACCTTTCTTTGCGAGCACCTACGGCCCTTGAGGAAGCTGCATACCAAATGTCATTCAAATCCGTTCGGTAGTTTCTGAGATTTCGTGATGAATGGGTGAGTGGTATTTGACAAATATATAGTAGAAGTCGAGGTTTTCGCGGTTTGACCATGATCCCGAGTGAATTTTTTGAAAACCTTTCTTAGCGAGCACCTACCGCCCTACAGGATGCTGCATACCAAATTTGATTCAAATCTGTTCGGTGGTTTCTGAGATTTCGTGATGAATGTGTGAGTGAGTGAGTGAGTGAGTGAGTGAGTGGTATTTGACAAATATATAGTAGATTATTGATTTAGGATAACCAACGCGAATAATGTTTTCTATAGCTTGACCAAACTTTTCAAGTCACGTTTTATTTCACAGGGAAATAAAGTACATCTCTGCATGTCCTGGGCGAGAACTCTAATTCAGTATGGCTATGAGACATGGGCCACCCCACGTACGCTTGAAGACCGTATCTGCGTTTACGGTCTTACGGAAAACACTATACCTAGGTATAATACAGAAACTGAAAGGTGGGAAAGAAGACCTCAGAAAGACCTGTACCAACGCTTTGGGAAGACGAACATCAATCGAATTCTCGAGAGGAGGAGGTTGCAGTGGTTGGGTCATGTAATTAAAGCGGAGGATTCCATATCCAATTGTGTTTTAAACTCAATATCAACTGAGAGACGCCCCATGGGACACCCTAGAACAAGATGGAAGATTCCGACGATACTAGCTTTAGGAAAGGTGGCACCATCAGCAACTGTGGAAGATTCCAGGACCGGGGAAGGTGGAAGAACATCTGTGATTGATACTGAACCCTTCAGTATCGCAGTGTTTATATGCAAGAATCTTGATCAAGGGGTCGCGCTCAGTTCATAGTGTGATGTTTACGTTCGCCAAACAACATGCTCTACTGGGGGAATGGTCATAGGATTAAAACTATAATTAAGAAAGGAAGTGACAAGACGTAAAATAATAACATAATTTAATGACTATTAGTGCAAAAAAATGAATATAGACAACAACAATAATAATAATCCTCCCTGAATCTTCCCATGAGAGAAATAACTATCAACGTTGAGGAGTCAGACGGATCTCCTCCTCATAAAAATGTGGATCCAAGTTCCACTAACTTGCATTGGGATTTTATGTACGCGTAATGACTAACTACGAGGAATGAGTACTTGGATGACTTTTCGTTTACAGCGGGTAACAGCCAAGATGCTTACGAACAATCATCTCGTAAATCAACGTTTACGGATATAGGACACAACACTAATAAAAACCCATAAAACTAATGCTGACACACAATCTAAAATCTAATATTTACAGGAATCTCCCTCGAGACTCTCCTTCAGTGCGATGACGCATCTGACAAATGAGCTGCCAACACGGCCAATTGCTCAATACACAAACAAGGAAAAGACAGCATCGCACGTGACTGCACGGGTCACTGATACGGAACATAAACATGGAATGAAACCAACAACAACAAAAGCCTCACCGGCTGAGATTACCTTATATGAACAAAAATGCACGTTAAGCTAACGCTTCGGAGATTATAGTGATTCGTAGGCAACTCCCATTTATTTAAACAACTTTTATCATCGATCAGTTCTTATTCTGTATTTCAAGTATTATTACGGAGCCAACAATTACTCCACTAATGACCTCGATGCAATCTTCTCAGCCCACCTTGTGAAAACAGCTTCCCCCCTTCCTCAACTCTTGTCATCGTCCAGCTCCAGTGTGTAAAAATAACTTGACCAACTGTCCCGTTATCTCGTAGAATCAACAGCATCAAATCTCAACCACATAAACATATGGTAAGACATTAATCGATATAGCCACATATGTCCACGCAAGGTAACGATATGGACTTGGCACCAAGCTGACAGAAATCAGTCTACGCTGAAATTCCCGCTTGTAATGACCAATAAAATACACACACACACACTGCTGGGAATGACATAACACTTTTCACACAGGTCGGTTGAATCAGATGCTCACAATCTATTTAAGAATATTAAAACCTACGAGAGAACTGACTGCTCTTCGCCACAACTCACATTGCTCCAAAGGCATTAAACTCACTGAATCTGAACAATAATAAACATTACAAAGATTAATTTACCCTCCAATCTACTGTATGATTATATTAATTCAGTCCTACTTCTGAAACACAATATATCTCCGAGAGACGTTTCTTAACCGCATTGCGTAAACGGTTGTCCACATAGCCACGTTAATTAAAACAAAGAAACAAAAACTTACGTCTATGAAAAATTGTGCGAGCTGTTTCCATGCAAAAGGTATGTCAGACCAAAACTAAATACACTACGTTAATCAACACAAGCAAGATATTTACAAACAAAATATGTCCCATATACCATAAGTTAACTTGTCAGATAATAAGAATATTATTCAGTACTCATCCTCGGCCAGTCACCCGTCAGCGAACATCTGCAGCCATCTCCCTACTTAATGCTGCTTAGCTCATCTCAAACATCTCGACGGAGTGTTGACAGTTCCAAACTTCTTCCAGGATAAGCGATGTCATCTCTCGTGCTGATGCAAAAAATTATAGATAATTACGCACTCGATATCTGTCTACTAAATTCACCGTTTTAGGTACTTATTTCCCCAGAACAGTCTGTTGGCGAATTGTCGATGATACTGTCCCTACAAAATAGTACTGTGACTATCTATCACACTGAATTTTAAACATTTTTGTATTAATAAAAATCTGTGTCCTCATGACACGCAAAGTACAAGTGCCTACGTCCTCAGACGCGCAAAATGTAATAATAACCTGTGTCTTCCGACACACAAAATGTAATGGTAACCTGTGTATTCCGACACACAAAAATGTAATAATAACCTGTGTCTCCCGACACACACAATATACTAATAACCTGTGTCTCCCGACACACACAATGTAATAATAATGTCTTGGCTCTTCACGCCACTTATAAATGAACTGGCCCTAGGTATCGATAGGGGGGGGGATATTATATAAAAATTTCTCAAAATAATAGTGGTACAGGAATGAAACAAATATCACTGAACTCGTAAAATTGCGCAGGTCAAGAATATGCCCATTAATTCTAGAATCGATCGTAGAGATGTTGTCTAGCCGATCTCCCGCGTTAATGCTAGCTATCGCGTGCCCAAGCTAGACTTGGCGCGTTCGTAAGCATTCATCTCCCATTGGTTTAACTTTTTCGTTACCTTCGCGGTTTTTATCAGACCTCGGCCTCGTGGGAGTGTCCAGTGGTACCATCAGCCACTCACGTTACTGCATTATATTTTTTCTAGGCGCGAATAGTTCAATGAACATGCCATAAGCGTGTCTCACCACGCGTCCCTTCTATTTTGAGGTAGCCACCACCTGTCCTTCTGAAACATTGCTAGGCTCTTTCTTTTCACAATCCTTAAGTATTTAGCCTTGTGTCAAACTGCTGCAGGTATGTCCCCACTGTCTCCAACAAATGCTTGAAGTTTCCTCATCTTCGTCTGGCTATTTCATGACGCTGGTGGAAATATTATTTAATTGTAGAAATAAAACATCGAATCATTTATCCGTCAGAGGATAAAGAGTTCAACACTTGTGTAGAACTATTTGTCCTCTTTTAATTAATACCTGTGTTAATTTGTATTTTATCTGTTTTAGTTTGTATTCCCTTCTTTTCTGCCCTGCGCCTTAATGACCTGATAAAGGCAATAAATATTGATGATGATGATGATGTTCGCATTACATCACTAAGGAGCGTTTGTGACTAGTTCTTCTCCGATACTTTCCTTTGATCCCAATGTATCATCAGACCTGCTGATAATGTTTCCTTTTTCTCCTGTGAGAGGGTTTTCCGACACTTAGACACTTTGGATGGTGGGGACCAAGAGTTAACCATATTGCAAAATTCGGAACGATCTTGGACACTAAGGTCAGAATTCTCAGTGGAATCCAAGTAATTGTGTACTTCCTTGAGACCCAGGCTTCCTGTCTTATAGTGTTAAACCAAGGAGAAGATCATGTTGGTAAGTCTGTTGTTGTAAATTCGTAGAAGGCACGCATAGAACTTCAGCCACCTACGTCACATGCTGGTACTTAACTGCTATAACATCTAACTACGGATTTAAAATTGCCTTACATACTACAAAGAAAGAGAAATATGGTTAAATAGGAGAGACATGGAAGATAGATGCCCTTAAATCTCGAAGAAAGAGGGTTGAGCGACTAGTAAGGAAGAGTAGCCAAAACGGTAGATAAGATAGGGAAAGAGGAGAGGGTCCACCCCAAATCACTGGTAAAAAGCGGAGAAACGGAACCAGCCTAGTAATTCCTCGGGGTCGCTAACTCCTGTACCATCAAGGGCAGGTGACCTCGTACCCACCAGCCGTGAGTCTCTGAGGGTGTAGCGTTATCCAGCATTTCTGTAGAGTAGACCTGGGGAAACCACGGAAAACCACTTCCAAAATGGCTGAGGTGAGAATCGAATCCACCTCTTCTCAGTTTTACCTCACAAGACAGTGTGTATCCCGTTTCAGCCCTCAGACCAAAATTAACATTCCTGGCACTAGATTCAGTTATGTTGTGTGCGTTATTCCTTCACGAATGTAAAGAGATTAGATCCGAGTTGTCCATACAGCACGCCGGGCGCACTGACATGCCGGCTGCACGCATGCGTACTTTCCGGTTCGTACGGCCTTGATGCGATGGTGGGGGGAAGACTATAATGTTTGTCTCTCTCGATCGCTTTCCCTTCCCACTTCCTCCCGTACTGCCTTAACTGTGTTTTGGTTGATCGGCCGAACGTCAAATGGTATTCAGTATATTGTAAATATGAAAACAAATTGATACAAAACGAAAACAAGGGAAAGTGAAACGTGACGGAAATAGCGAAGCTTTTAATGAGTTCCATGATACCTTATCAGTGTTTCTGAGCTTGCCACGGTGGGTGAGTGGTTATCGTGTCTGACTACCATCCCAAGCTTGCAGGTTCGCTCCTGGTTGTGGTAAGTAATATTTGAAAGGCGTTAAAAATCACGGCACGCATGCCATACGTTGTTGCCATGTTAAAGAACCCATTTGAATTCAGTAGGCCGTGTTCATGATGGCAAAATTAATCTCGGGATTTTCCGCCAACACAAAGTTCCTCCTTTCTCTACTAGAAAGCGCTATAGTGTCAAGGAGCTTAGATATCTTACCTCCTTGACTTTCATAGCGTTCTAAGGGACGACAAAATTTAACATGCAAGCTTCCCTCTGGGCGTCAAATAACAAAGCTTGCACCCGGCACCCGAGACCATACGATATTATTATTATTATCAGTGTTTCTGGCTGCTTTAAGGCTAAGCACGTAATCTGCAAGTACCGGTTCTCGCAAAACGCACGAAATACAATGTAGATGTGTCGGACAATCAACGTATTAGATGAACAGTTAGTTTACATTACATCCTGTGCGCTAGCGATCCCAACTTGGATCGGTCAGACACGGCGATGAGCTGTCGCGGCACTGGCAGTCAGTCCAACTAAGAGAGCCAGAGTCAACCTGTTGGCGTGCGGCGCAGCATAGCTAGCACGCCGAGCGTGCAACGCTGGACGCCACTGGGTTAGATCTATCCAGAAGCATTAAATGCAGATGTCTTATAAAGACACGTTCTAATATTAATTATTTTTAATGTCTAAGAACCCCAACTCGTTAGCTTATATAGTATTAACATTGATATTTTTTTAGCTGGATGAACACCGGTTATCAGACAGATTCTACACACATCCAAAGTACACGGGGCTACATGACCGCGTTGTCGCAGCCCCTAAACCGAGGAACCAACCAACCAACCATTTTTGAGTTGGGGGACTATTTGGTATTTGGGTGGACAGTCTTGCGTCGACAAATTTACAACGTCTAGGTACCGGTCCCGTGGTGTTGAGGTAACGCGTCTCCGTCACTCCAGGAGGTCCTGGGTTTGATTTCCGTCTCCATCGGGGAGTTTCGAAACGTACGTGAGGGCTGAAACGGGGTGCGCTCAGCCTAAAGAGGACAATTAAGTAATTGCCTGACAATGAGGCAGCGCCCCAGTCACGAAGGGGACCCGACGCGCTGACCACGCGCCGCTCCACAATCTGCAGGCCAAATGGTTGGGCAGTCGTCGCTTGGTAGGCCTAGTAGTCCAGTCATTTGGTACATTGGACAGTAAAAAATTGCTGAGTAATTCTTCTCGACGGATCTGTAAGTTTCTTGAGCTGCTGAATCTGAAAATCAAGTTATCGACTACATTCGGATATGGCTTCACCATACAAATGGCGAATAAACATAAAATTTCGGAAGTTGTTTTAGTTTTTCGCTTATAACTACGAAACTATGCATCCTAAAGAATAATCACTTTTTATCAAAGCGAAAGCTGATAAAAGTTCCTAACAAATAAGACTAGAACAAGCTCGCTAGTATGTTTACTTTGGCCACTAGAGCGCGCTAAAGATTGACCATAGTTATCCAAAATCTTCGTATTTCAGACTTTCAGACACTAACGAGCTGGTTCTAGTCTTATTTGTTAGGACATTTTATCAGCTTTCTTTTTGATTAAAAAAAGTGATTGTTGTCTAGGATGCGTCGTTTCGTAGTGTACCCGTTCGTCCTGGGGATGCGATGACCCATCTGCTATTACATCGCATTCCTGGAGTTCCAGGACAGAGCGGAGTTAAATGAACCTCTAGTCAAATAAGGAATGTGTCGGAAATTCAGCTGAGATATCGAAAAAGCAGAGGGTAACACGAGACAAAGTATCTCTAGGGTCGTTACGGGCTTAAATTTAATTTAAAAAATGCAAATATAAATGGGCGCCATCAACTGAACTCCTAGCAAACCACATCCTTTCCGGTTAAGCCTTAATCAAGACAAGGAAAGAAAAAGGAAAATCACACCATCATCAGATCACAACTAAGATAAAAACAAATTTATTTCACTTTGATAGTCAGACAGACATTTTAAATATTCATCCTACCTGAGAGCATGGTCGAATGCCAACGTTAAATTTTCATTGTCCAAAAAAATCGAACCATCTCTTTTCTAATCAAAAGGTATTTCATCCACATAAAACAGGAAAAATCTCTAAAGTTCTCTTGGGTTATCAGGATCACCGTAGCACTATGTCCTTCGTCACTGACATTCGTGATACCTGAGACCTAATTTCTCTTTAAATTAACATCATGAATGTGGATTCGAAAAAATTATTAATCTGTCTAAACACACATATTATAATCACATATTTTCAATATAACGTAATTTATGGCTTGCAGGGCATAATTTAAATGTTGAATACATTAGTAAAATGCTCCTAAACATCGAATAATTAATTTACACTATTTACATTGTCATTAATAATTGCTTGTTCGTGAATTACAGAAAATCCACTGCTCATTGGTCATAATCATCATCATGATCAAAGTTAAATATTTCTCACATTAATTCTCATCTCAAAATTCAATATATTCCTGTCAGAATCATTAACTCATCACCATTAAATCATTTAAATGAAAATTATTATCATCACTTCATTATACTTTCTAATTATTCACACACTCTTATTTTATCATATCCTTCAGATTAAATCATCTTAAATCATCAATATAAATTGTTTAATTCCTCAACTCAAGTTGCAATTTCTTTAAATCATCTCTCAATTAAATTTATTTAATTCCATATAAATTCATTAATCATCAGCTTCTTTAATTAATTATCACCTTCTAATTCAGTTATTCATCATCTATCCAATCATCTATTAATTTATTTAAATCAGTTTATTTATCCAATCTTTAATTCATCCATTTATTTAATTCATTGATTTATTCCAAAATTTAATTTATTAATTTATTTAAATTTTATTCTTCTGGTTATTTAGATTTTTATTATTTCATCTAGTCATTCTGATTTTTATTTCATTAGGTCAGATCATTAATATGCTTAAATTTCAGATTATTATTTCATTAATTATTATTATCAGAAAATCTTGCATTATCAACTTTATTTATTTGTTTGATTTCCTAACAAATTGTTTAATATGGGTTATAGAATGTTGTCTTACAGTTTTATCACTTCCAAGTTATATCTCGTATTTAATTATCATGCCAAAAAATATTATTGCCTTCACGACATCACGTTGGATCTGACTATCCACAACTACATTATATATCCTCACTTCTTCAAATATCACATTTGAATACCACAATTATTCCACAAAACTCCATAAATATTCAGCACATACAGCATGAATCTCAACAATTACGCTAGACTGGGTTCGACAACCTCATGTCTGCCTCAAAATACATTAGCAACATTGCAACTATTACTTGGCAACTTCCACAAAATGCCTATCATAAACTTCACTTAACCATGTTGCATGATCTACAAAAAATATATAACTGGCTTCAAATTATCAACGCACACTATCTCCAATAACTGTAATTACTCTGATCACATCTAGACATCTTCTTAAACAATTAGAAAAAATGTATTACCTTAGTAATTCAAGATCTGCTTTCAAATAGCATAAATTCTCTTACAATTCTCATAATTCACATCACAGAAAAACACCAATGTGCTATAATCTCTCATATCAAAATATGCAATACTGATCTGCCTTAAAATAAATCTGACCATTAATGATTCATCTTACAAGATTCAATTACTTTAAATCCTTCTGAAAGGTATCAAACACAATTATAAAAATCATCAAAAGCATCAGCTGTACCAGCTGTTAAACTGAAAGTACTCTCAAAAGAGTATCGCAACAAAATATTGGATTGGCAAACAAGAATTACAAATGTAACCCTGCTGACATTTATCTTTAATTTATTTAACAAAAATTTCGACTGATATGTGACTAGTAGTTCCTTGTTTGATTCTCTTACAATCTCAAGTACACTCGGATGATAAAAATGAGTCCCTCAATGGCAAGTAAGATGAGTAACCACCGTACAATCGTATAAATACGAAAGACCTTGCCCCGTCGACTAACATGATAGTGCCCTAAACGATGGGTAAGATGAGTAACCACCATACAATAGTATAAATACGAAAGACCCCATCTCGAAGACTAAATGAGTGAATGTACCAGATCGGGATCAACAAGTCTCTAGTTGTCATATAAAAGCGATATTTATTCACTAAAGTGAATAACATCTTAATATCTCCAAATAATCCAATGGAAAAATTCCCTACTGATGAATAATACACACTCGCTAGTATGCAATGAACTGACGAAGTAATTTAGATAATCAATTGCAGATCACGAGTTCGAAATACTCGTCACACATAAAAACTATTCATGAAAACTATCCTTGCTGGAAAAATGTCTAAAAGACCAAACATCTGCTTAATAAAGCCAACCAATGGTGAGAATTTCGTATAATGATGCCTGCCATATCATATGGTCACGCCATATTCTAGCAAAATTTGAAGCATATAAAGTCAAAGCCATGTCTAAATAATCGTATCACTCCTATTAGAAAAATATACATGTGTGCCCAGTATTCATGAAAATAATCATATCAGGAAGTTATAACCCTTGCAGTACGATTGCCTTCAAATCCCAAGTGAATCAGCTGGTGGACCTTCAGGAATCGAATCCATCGCTCCGTGGTGCCATCGCGTCTCTGTCTCCGTTTACTGCGACATGATGAACTGCTGGTTATCCACAGCGGATACTGTCCAAATCCTCACGAAAATGTTCATAGAAACAGCGTACCCCATATTCCTCTTCTACGTTACGCCACTGTCCCATACAATGTTCGGTTTGAGTGTTGAAAGTTCAATCTCCACAGCGGTTTAGTCTCACTTGCAGAAAATAGATTTTGTTTATGAGAGTGTATAAGTTTATGAAACACCCTGTAGCTGTGTTCGTACTCGGTATTTTATAACACTTTATAAGAAAGAATTGCATTAATGCACATGCCAATGTTCATAAGTGCATTTGCTTGTAACATTTCGTTTGCCTAAAATCGTTAATGTTATTTGGACCCCATGGTCGCTCTGCATGTTCCGTAATGAAATGCATAGTCGTAATGTCATTGAATAACTATGTTCATTTAAGGTTCACAGTTGCATGTACAATTTGATTACTGAATTTAAGTTCCAACTCAATGTTGTAATGAAGTTCAGCTTCTATCATATTGCTTGCGTATAAAATTGGAAATAACCCGCTCGTCTCTACTGCAATGTTCTAGAATATTCTCCGCCTAAAGCTGGCCTCGCCATGTCGCTCTGCTATGCTGTTCTGCGTTACCAAAATGCAGCTTGAAATAAGTTCTCCAACTCGTTTTACAGCACTGTTCTAAACCCCGGCCTTCTCATGCTTGCTTGGCCCGTACAGCTGGTTCTGTAACCGGTCTTCACGCTGCCTACTGCGGGTGTCTGCCTGGCTCACTGACCTACTTTCCGTTCTCTGCTTGGAGAAGTAAACCTGTCGCTTTCACTTTCCGTGACAAATGCTGCTCGCTGCGCGACTTTTACCATACGCTCGGTGTATGTCCTACTCAGCTCGCTCTCTGAACTCGACTCTCTTGCTAACTGAGCTCGTCTCCTATGCTTACAGAGCTCGACTCCTCTGCTTACAGAGCTCGACTGACTGTCTCTAGACTGCATTGACCTGCACCTCCCTGGCGCAGTCACGTGACGTTCTCCCCACCTCTGTGGTCTTGCGTCACAAATATAATCTCGAACCCCGATCATCTCGGCTATTAAGTTATTCAATAACTTAAGGGTTATCTGTCTTCTTTTAAATTATTACCATATATAATGCTTGTTATATCTTCTCTTCTGAGATGTTTAAATACCATGTTCCATACAGATCTTAATAAAGCTTCATATTTCCATCCATAATTCCATCTGCTTGACTGCTGTCAGTGCCTTCTTAATCCTAGACCTTCTACGTCATCTTGACATTCCTCTTGACTCGATCTGAGCGCTATCTTTTCATAACTCTTCCCATATTCGCAACTACGGCTTAATGTCTGTTGGCGTAGCCGATAGCCTCAACTAGGTATCGGGTACATCTCTCCCGTACATCTCCTTTTTTTAAATCAGGATTGAGAAAAAAAAATACACTCTCAGGCATTCTATACATAACACATGTACACGATAGCTCTGCAATCCTCTTATTCAGCATGATGGTACTTTCTAATGCTAGCTGCATTAAAAGTTCCCACAACTTCATTAGTATCCATTCAGACAATCTTGTAGCTATTATTTCGGTACGTTTCTTCAATACGGAATGGACCAGCGTACAACGGCGCAAATTTATGGTAGATCTTCAGTTGAAGATTCGAAGTGACTGGCTTCCTAATCAGCACCTCATAATTTTCTTGAAACGGCTCGTGGAACCTCCTTCCGGCTTGTCTCCTGGCTCTCTTCTCCGCCTGTCTTCTGAGTCTCTCTCCTGCCATCTCGACTCTTCTTTCTTGTGTGGGTTGAGGATCTACTGGTGCCCTCACGACTCGGTCCCATGGTCTATCAGGTTTCAATCCATGATGAAGCATGGACGGAATCTGTCCTGTGCTTTCATGTACTGTGGAATTCAAGCATTGACTAATGATGGGTATCACTTCCATCCATCTGTGGTGTTGCCTTGACACATATAAGCGACACATTTTACTAATTTCCGGCATAATTCTTTCGGCTGGATTTCCCTCTGGATACCGCACAGAATTAAACACATGCCTTATTCCTAAACGTTCAATAGCAGTAGAAAATTCCATACTGGTGAATTGTGATCCATGGTCACTCAACAAAACTTCTGGTTTCCCCATACTTGGAATAACTTTTTTCTCTAATCTGTTGATCACGTACTTGGATGTAGCTTTCTGGATAGGGCATAGAGATACGTATTTAGAAAATACGTCTACTGTTACCAAAACAAACTGGTTTCATTTCGTTGAACGAGGAATCGGCCCGAAAATGTCCGTAGCGAAAAGTTCTCTTGGCTCGCTGGGTAATATTGATCTAGGAACTTCTTTCGTTAGCTTAGATGAATATTTACTTCGCTGACAACTGTCACAGGTTTTTATGACGTCGCGAATCGTTTGTCCCATTTGTCTCCAAACGAAGGTTTCTTGAGCGAGAGCCAAAGTCTTGTCTACACCTACATGAGCTGCAGTTCGGTGTATCATCCAAATAACTGGTTTGACAAGCTTGGGAGGGATCACTACTCTAAGTTTAGTATGATCCTGGTCGATATATTGGCATATAACACCTCCCATAATGTAATATTTTCTAGCTTCTATCTCAGTTCTTTGAAAATCTGGATCAGCGTTGTCCATCCTGCGTGTCAAAAAACGGTAAATTCTTCGCAAAGGTGCATATCTCTTCTGAGTTTGCGCTAACATCTTCAACTTTTCTAGAGTACCATTATCTTCTTGAATCAAATTTATATGGTTGACTATTACTTCCTCACAAGGGTTTCTGCTCAACACATCCGCTAACAGATTTAATTTCCCAGGTCTATGTACAACAGTTGGGTTAAATTGTTGTGATGCGGTCACTCGCTAAGTCTGTCTTCATAATAAATTGGAGGGCTTTATGATCTGTGATCACTGTTATGTCATGTCCAAACAACACCTTCTTCCACGTCTTAAGAGCATGAACCACTGCTAATGCCTCTAACTCAGTTGCATAGTAATTCTTCTCACAATTCCTGAGCTTGCGACTGGTGAAAGCTAAATACCTATGTTTGTTGGTATCGTCCAACTCATATAGGATCCCAGTGATACCTATTTTGGATGCGTCTGTCTCCACAAAAAATCTTCTTGCAAAATCTGGGTACTCAAGCTTGATATTCTGGATCAACATGTTCTTAGCCGCTAAAAACGCTTGATTGCATCTATCGTCCCATTTCCATCGATTTCCCTTTCTTAGTAAATCCTGCAGAGGTGCCATCGTTTCAGTATATTCAGGACAATGTGTTGAAAAGAACTGACACATTCCTAAAAACTGCCGTACTTCTTTAAGCTTTCTTGGGGTTGGATATTCTGAAATAGCCATGATCTTCTTTGGATTGGGCCTATAACCATCTCCATCGATTCTATGTCCAAGAAATTCAATTTCTTCATGAAAGAACTGACATTTGTTGAAATTCACCTTGAAGTTCGTCTTCCTGAGATCTTCAAAAAGCATTCGAAGGTGCCTGATATGTTCTTCCGCTGTCTCAGACGCTATAATCAGGTCATCAATATAGCTCACCACATGCTCCTTAACTGCATCTGCCAAATTTTCATCTAGTGCTCGGATCATCACCGGACCACTATTTTTCACTCCAAAAGGTAACCTATTGAATACATATGTTCTATGGTCAAACAAGAACCCTGTGTATTGTCTGCAGTCTTCTGCTAGCTCCACATGATAATAAGAACTAGTCAGATCGATTGTAGAAAAGAAACTCTTTCCTCTGAATCTGCGCAATAATTCACGAATAACAGGTGGCCTGTCGTGTTCAGGAAGAACTCTTTCATTAAGGGTTCTAGCATCTAGGCATATCCTCAGCTTACCATTAGGTTTCTTGACAACAGCTAAAGGATTCAAATAAGCAGTCGGCATCTTCTTGATTATTCCATCTTTCTCCATATCGCTTATCATTGTACTAACTTCTTCCTTCCATTTATCCGGAATGGGATATAAATTCTTATGGTATGGTTTGTCATCCATCAACTTGATGCTGTAGGTAAAATTTTCTATGAGACCTGGTTTGTCATTGAATATGTCCTCATATTCTGAAATTGCTTGATTAAACTGCTCCTTAATTTCTGGATTTATTTTACTTTTCATGCTAGTTCTATCTTCTATAGACCTTTTAATGCTGCATACTATCTCATCCAATATATTCTCTCTAAAGAATGTCATCTCAGATTCCTGATTTTCCATGACCCCTTCTGGAAAGTACATGCGCCTACTCTGCATATCTATGATCAGGCCACTCTCACTTAAGAAATCCACTCTTAGGATCATGTCGAAATGTAGTTGACCCACTACTAGGAACATCTGTTCAAAACTTCTGGTTCCAATCCCAACATCTAAAAGTACCTGACTTTTACATTTCATACTTCTGTCTGGGATCACCCCTTGAATCTTGCTAACAACAGTTGGCAACATCGTAATTTCAACTCATCCAGGCAACCTATGGATATCAAGCTCACCATAGCCCCCGTGTCTACTAGTGTCTTTATTTCCTTTCCCATGACTTCCACACTGATAACTGGCAATTCATGTCTATTTCCTCGATGTACTACGTCTTCCTATTCAATTAAATCCTCGTCCTTGACCTGATACGTTTCAACAATGATGATCGATTCCCAATGATTAGCATCCTGCTCTGAAGTTAATTTGTCGTTTTTTTTTTCCTTCACCACTCGTGCTTGCTCGATTGACATCTCTGACTGTCTCCTCGGGTGGTGCACTAGGCTGTCTACATTCTTGCCTCGATCTCTCATATTCACGATTATCTCGTCTTTCATTTGGATCATTTCTTCGGCCATCCTGCCTGTCGTTCTGATTATACTGTTGACCTTGGTTCCAGTTGTTTCTACCACGATATCTATTATTGTATCGATTCCTATTTTGGTATCTGGAATTCTGATTATAGTTCCTGTATCGGCTGTCTCTTGCGTCCTGATCGTATGGCCTCTCATATGGTCCTCTATATCGATCATTTCCACGATCGTTATGGATGTTTCCTCGATTTCCTTCGTTCCTTCTGTTTCCCCAGGAATCTCTTCTGTCCGTCTGAGCTGTGTTATCAACGACTACCGCATTCACCTCTTGCGTGTTTCGATTGTCGTTTCTTGCATTTCTAGGTGTAACTTGCGCGCTTGTATAGTCTAATCGCCGTAAAATGTCGTCATAGTGCTCAAGTGTGTTCGCTCCCGACGCTATGAGTGATCGCTGTACCTCAATTGGTAACTGTCTCGCTATAGCTTGCAAAAGCTCTTCTTCTGGCAATGGAGGAATCAAAAACTGTAATTTAGCCAATTGTGAAGTAAAATAATTGGCATAATGCGTCGGATGTGACGTAGAATAACGCTTCGAATACATTTCTGCTCTTACGTTCAGCTGATCCTCTGCATTCCAAAATCTCCTTAAGAATGCTATGGCAAATTGCTCCATATTCGCAAAATTGCTCCTGAATGCTCTAAACCAAGTTAACGCAGGCCCGTCTAAGGCGCGTTCGACTATCCTTAGTTCTCTCTCCTTGGCTACTCTATGTTCCGCCATGTAATCGCGAATATCTCGCAGAAATTCGACTGGTGTGACTCCTGTGTTTCCTGAAAACTTCCTTGGCTTGTCATCCAGATTTCTGATAATGTTAACTGGACCTGAGTATCGTTCACTTGTACCCAACGTACTCCTATTCGAATTCGGATTATCCTGAGGAGTTGAACTTGTCCTTTCGAATGTCACATTCTGTTGCGTTTGACGGTCTTCTCCCATGCTAACTTCTTGATTACTCATACTGCGGTCTATCGGTGTCTGATTTATCGATATTTCCCCTGACGTAATATTTTGACTTGAGAAAATATTAATCATAGATTCTAGTTTAGTCATCCTATCTTCTGCCAATTTTTCTACGGTCTTGACCTGAGTCTTCAACTCATATAACGACGTAATATTCTGCGTTTTGTTACTCTCTTCTAAATCGTTTTTCAAATTGTCTATGTTGTCTTCGCATGTATTCTTTACTAATGTGACTTGTTCCTTTAACAGATCAACGTCTGTCCTAAATAGAGTTGAATCTATCTTCATCGCTTCCTTGTCCTCCGTAAATCTCGCTTCTAAGTTCGCCATACCTGCGATTAATTTCTCATCTAATCCTGCACGTTTTTCTTTTGCTTCGGCATCGACCTCACTATACCGTTCTTCCACGATTGCACCGACTCTATTTTTGAATAAAGCTAAGTTTTCATTAACCTTTTGCTCTATATCATCATCCATTTTCCTAATATCTTTCTGCAATTGATTCTCTAATGATTTTAAATTAGAATTAACCTCTCCTAAGACTTCCTCTTTAATGGTCCCAATTACTGACTTCAAACCCTTGATCTCATTACCTAGATTCATCTCTAGACCTTTGATTTTAGTTTCGAAAGATACTTCGGTAGACCACTCTTGAATTTTGCCTACATCTGCCACTAAACCATCAATGTCGAATCTCAACTTCGATACATCCGATTTAATGTCTTTCTGTATAGACATAACGTCTGTTCTTAAAGTAAGAATGTTTTCTTCTCCTCTACTTTCTAATTCAATAATATTCTTCCTTAATATTTGAACATTTTCCTCTCCTTTTATATTTACTGCAATTATATCTAATTGTAAAGTCTTAAGCATCTCATTATTCTTTAAAGTTAATCTATTCTCTAACCTAGTTAACTTGTTTTCCAACTCTGTCTTAGTTTCTTCACTACGAGTTTGTAATTTCTCTTCCAATGTTTTAAAATTATCCTCACTATTTGACTGTAATCTGGTCTCCAATAACATCAACTCATCTTTACTATTTGACTGTAATCTTTCTTCTAATGATTTTAAACTATCTTTCAGATTGCCTTCGTTACTAATCTGTAATGATTTTATATTTTCTTCATTACTAGTCTGTAATGCTTGCACATTTTCTTTACATCTAGCTTCTAACCTAGCTTCTGAACTATTTATCTGTTCTTTAACTTCTGTTTCCATTTTAGAAATAGTTTATGCAATACCAGACATGTCACACTGTAACTCTCTTAACACCTAAGCTAAATCTTCCGGCTACATAATTATATTTTCAATAGACGTTTTATTCAGAGACGTTAGACAACAACACATCACAATGGCTCAATTCCTGCATTCACTTGGGTATAGGAAAAATGACTTATAACTAACATGATATAATACTAATACGATTAACATGAACACTGGAATGGGCACACAAGTATATTGTCTGACTAAGTTTAATAAATTTTGTAACACCATTAAATGAACTTGAGATCAATCTCTCCGTAATCTAAATCTGATGTGATTCCATAGAATAAACACAATCGAAGCCCCACAGGCGGGTAAAGGCAATTCTCCCTCTCTCTCTGTACCCGTTCGTCCTGGGGATGTGATGACCCATCTGCTATTATATCGTATTCCTGGAGTTCCAGGACAGAGCGGAGTTAAATGAACCTCTAGTCTAATAAGGAATGTGTCGGAAATTCAGCTGAGATATCGAAAAAGCAGAGGGTAACACGAGACAAAGTATCTCTAGGGTCGTTACGGGCTTAAATTTAATTTAAAAAAATGCAAATATAAATGGGCGCCATCAACTGAACTCCTAGCAAACCACATCCTTTCCGGTTAAGCCTTAATCAAGACAAGGAAAGAAAAAGGAAAATCACACCATCGTCAGATCACAACTAAGATAAAAACAAATTTATTTCACTTTGATAGTCAGACAGACATTTTAAATATTCATCCTACCTGAGAGCATGGTCGAATGCCAACGTTAAATTGTCATTGTCCAAAAAAATCGAACCATCTCTTTTCTAATCAAAAAGTATTTCATCCACATAAAACAGGAAAAATCTCTAAAGTTCTCTTGGGTTATCAGGATCACCGTAGCACTATGTCCTTCGTCACTGACATTCGTGATACCTGAGACCTAATTTCTCTTTAAATTAACATCATGAATGTGGATTCGAAAAAATTATTAATCTGTCTAAACACACATATTATAATCACATATTTTCAATATCACGTAATTTATGGCTTGCATGGCATAATTTAAATGCTGAATACATTAGTAAAATGCTCCTAAACATCGAATAATTAATTTACACTATTTACATTGTCATTAATAATTGCTTGTTCGTGAATTACAGAAAATCCACTGCTCATTGGTCATAATTATCATCATCATCAAAGTTAAATATTTCTCACATTAATTCTCATCTCAAAATTCAATATATTCCTGTCAGAATCATTAACTCATCACCATTAAATCATTTAAATGAAAATTATTATCATCACTTCATTATACTTTCTAATTATTCACACACTCTTATTTTATCATCTCCTTCAGATTAAATCATCTTAAATCATCAATATAAATTGTTTAATTCCTCAACTCAAGTTGAAATTTCTTTAAATCATCTCTCAATTAAATTTATTTAATTCCATATAAATTCATTAATCATCAGCTTCTTTAATTAATTATCACCTTCTAATTCAGTTATTCATCATCTATCCAATCATCTATTAATTTATTTAAATCAGTTTATTTATCCAATCTTTAATTCATCCATTTATTTAATTCATTGATTTATTCCAAAATTTAATTTATTAATTTATTTAAATTTTATTCTTCTGGTTATTTAGATTTTTATTATTTCATCTAGTCATTCTGATTTTTATTTCATTAGGTCAGATCATTAATATGCTTAAATTTCAGATTATTATTTCATTAATTATTATTATCAGAAAATCTTGCATTATCAACTTTATTTATTTGTTTAATTTCCTAACAAATTGTTTAATATGGGTTATAGAATGTTGTCATACAGTTTTATCACTTCCAAGTTATATCTCGTATTTAATTATCATGCCAAAAAATATTATTGCCTTCACGACATCACGTTGGATCTGACTATCCACAACTACATTATATATCCTCACTTCTTCAAATATCTAATTTGAATACCACAATTATTCCACAAAACACCTTAAATATTCAGCACATACAGCATGAATCTCAACAATTACGCTAGACTGGGTTCGACAACCTCATGTCTGCCTCAAAATACATTAGCAACATTGCAACTATCACTTGGCAACTTCCACAAAATGCCCATCACAAACTTCACTTAACCATGTTGCATGATCTACAAAAAATATATAACTGGCTTCAAATTATCAACGCACACTATCTCCAATAACTGTAATTACTCTGATCACATCTAGACATCTTCTTAAACAATTAGAAAAAATGTATTACCTTAGTAATTCAAGATCTGCTTTCAAATAGCATAAATTCTCTTACAATTCTCATAATTCACATCACAGAAAAACACCAATGTGCTATAATCTCTCATATCAAAATATGCAATACTTATCTGCCTTAAAATAAATCTGACCATTAATGATTCATCTTACAAGATTCAATTACTTTAAATCCTTCTGAAAGGTATCAAACACAATTATAAAAATCATCAAAAGCATCAGCTGTACCAGCTGTTAAACTGAAAGTACTCTCAAAAGAGTATCGCAACAAAATATTGGATTGGCAAACAAGAATTACAAATGTAACCCTGCTGACATTTATCTTTAATTTATTTAACAAAAATTTCGACTGATATGTGACTAGTAGTTCCTTGTTTGATTCTCTTACAATCTCAAGTACACTCGGATGATAAAAATGAGTCCCTCAATGGCAAGTAAGATCAGTAACCACCGTACAATCGTATAAATACGAAAGACCTTGCCCCGTCGACTAACATGATAGTGCCCTGAACGATGGGTAAGATGAGTAACCACCATACAATCGCATAAATACGAAAGACCCCATCTCGAAGACTAAATGAGTGAATGTACCAGATCGGGATCAACAAGTCTCTAGTTGTCATATAAAAGCGATATTTATTCACTAAAGTGAATAACATCTTAATATCTCCAAATAATCCAATGGAAAAATTCCCTACTGATGAATAATACACACTCGCTAGTATGCAATGAACTGACGAAGTAATTTAGATAATCAATTGCAGATCACGAGTTCGAAATACTCGTCACACATAAAAACTATTCATGAAAACTATCCTTGCTGGAAAAATGTCTAAAAGACCAAACATCTGCTTAATAAAGCCAACCAATGGTGAGAATTTCGTATAATGATGCCTGCCATATCATATGGTCACGCCATATTCTAGCAAAATTTGAAGCATATAAAGTCAAAGCCATGTCTAAATAATCGTATCACTCCTATTAGAAAAATATACATGTGTGCCCAGTATTCATGAAAATAATCATATCAGGAAGTTATAACCCTTACAGTACCTTCTCATAATCAGCTGTTATTAAATTTCAAAGATCGTCGATTATCCTTATGTATTGAATTTCTCGAAAGATCGGCGTGAATATCATTCCACCCACGCAATGACGATTGCCTTAAAATCCCAAGTGAATCAGCTGGTGGACCTCCTCCTCTTCAGGAATCGAATCCATCGCTCCGTGGTGCCATCGCGTCTCTGTCTCCGTTTACTGCGACATGATGAACTGCTGGTTATCCACAGCGGATACTGTCCAAATCCTCACGAAAAAGTTCATAGAAACAGCGTACCCCATATTCCTCTTCTACGTTACGCCACTGTCCCATACAATGTTCGGTTTGAGTGTTGAAAGTTCAATCTCCACAGCGGTTTAGTCTCACTTGCAGAAAATAGATTTTGTTTATGAGAGTGTATAAGTTTATGAAACACCCTGTAGCTGTGTTCGTACTCGGTATTTTATAACACTTTATAAGAAAGAATTGCATTAATGCACGTGCCAATGTTCATAAGTGCATTTGCTTGTAACATTTCGTTTGCCTAAAATCGTTAATGTTATTTGGACCCCAAGGTCGCTCTGCATGTTCCGTAATGAAATGCATAGTCGTAATGTCATTGAATAACTATGTTCATTTAAAGTTCACAGTTGCAGTATCTCGTAACTATCTGCCTGTACAATTTGATTACTGAATTTAAGTTCCAACTCAATGTTGTAATGAAGTTCAGCTTCTATCATACTACTTGCGTATAAAATTGGAAATAACCCGCTCGTCTCTACTGCAATGTTCTAGAATATTCTCCGCCTAAAGCTGGCCTCGCCATGCCGCTCTGCTATGCTGTTCTGCGTTACCAAAATGCAGCTTGAAATAAGTTCTCCAACTCGTTTTACAGTACTGTTCTAAACCCCGGTCCTCTCATGCTTGCTTGGCCCGTACAGCTGGTTCTGTAACCGGTCTTCACGCTGCCTACTGCGGGTGTCTGCCTGGCTCACTGAACTACTTTCCGTTCTCTGCTTGGAGAAGTAAACCTGTCGCTTTCACTTTCCGTGACAAATGCTGCTCGCTGCGCGACTTTTACCAAACGCTCGGTGTATGTCCTACTCAGCTCGCTCTCTGAACTCGACTCTCTTGCTAACTGAGCTAGACTCCTATGCTTACAGAGCTCGACTCCTCTGCTTACAGAGCTCGACTGACTGTCTCTAGACTGCATTGACCTGCACCTCCCTGGCGCAGTCACGTGACGTTCTCCCCACCTCTGTGGTCTTGCGTCACAAATATAATCTCGAACCCCGATCATCTCGGCTATTAAGTTATTCAATAACTTAAGGGTTATCTGTCTTCTTTTAAATTATTACCATATATAATGCTTGTTATATCTTCTCTTCTGAGATGTTTAAATACCATGTT
This sequence comes from Meconema thalassinum, assembly GCA_946902985.2. Taxonomy (NCBI): domain Eukaryota; kingdom Metazoa; phylum Arthropoda; class Insecta; order Orthoptera; family Tettigoniidae; genus Meconema; species Meconema thalassinum. The sequence continues at coordinate 887,550,130 of OX336390.1, forward strand.
CCATACAGATCTTAATAAAGCTTCATATTTCCATCCATAATTCCATCTGCTTGACTGCTGTCAGTGCCTTCTTAATCCTAGACCTTCTACGTCATCTTGACATTCCTCTTGACTCGATCTGAGCGCTATCTTTTCATAACTCTTCCCATAATCTCAACTACGGCTTAATGTCTGCTGGCGTAGCCGATAGCCTCAACTAGGTATCGGGTACAGTAGTCATGAGCGAAAAACTAAAACTTCCGAATTTTTTTGTATTTTTGCCATTTTCATGGTGAAGCCATATCCGAATCTAGTCGATAACTAGATTTTCAGATTCAGCACCCAAAAAACCATATAGATCCATCAAGAAAAATTCTTCAATTGTTTCGTGAATCGACTTCTTTCCGTCACCAAATGACTGGACTAGAGGCCACAGGGAGAGGGGTTTAGTTATCATGGTACCAAGTGCATGTGTACTTTGTTCCAACTCGCTTAGACGTGCGCGATCACCAGATACAAGTCGAAGAAAACACGAATGATTCTATGAATTGGTTTTGAAACATCAAAACTTTCTTTTTATTTATGTCTCATTCATCGACGGCAGCCATGTTTGCCCTTCTAGAGAGAAATGATCGCTGTAATGTCACATCCGAGTTGCCAACATATGGGATACGAAATACATCACACAGATCGCTCTATTGGAGTTAGGTTATTGGTCTATTGGGGAGCATATGGGGTCAGGCAGTAATGCTTGCGAGTTTCCCTAGTTCCCTACACATGAGAAACTGGTATCCAAACCAATGCTCTCCAAAAATGCGGGATTGGAAATATTGTAGTTTCCCCAGAATTCACACGGGTAATGGCGGACATCAATGAAATTTTATTTTGAACTGCCTGTAGTTTCGTTGTGATGTTCGCCCATTAGCCTAGTCCTAATTATTGCCCCCCAGGGGCTCACATATAGTGGGAAGTGGGTTGGCGACCACGAGGCCCCAGCTGAGTCCGGCATTGCTTCCACTTACTTGTGCCGGGCTCCTCTCCGTCTTCTTTCCTGTCGACCGCACTTGGTCAACTCTTGTTCACTTCCGACCCTGATGGTATTAGGGTATCCGAGGCCTAAGGATTCTCTTACTTTCCCGCCTTAATTGGCTCTTGTCTCATCTTTTCTGATACCTTCCTTCTGCGAGGGGTCGGCCTTCTTTTTCTTTCCATGTTATCTCCTGCCTTCTGCTCAAGGCCCTCAAGGAGGCAGGGTGTATGTAGCCCCACCACTTCTGGTGCACCCTGGATATTGCTACACTCTCAGAGGCTCAGGTCTTGTGAGTTCGGGAATTGGCGACCCAAAGGGATTCCTGAGCTGGGTCGGGTTTTTCCCCTCTTATCCATTACCTTTGGGGTGAACCCTCTCCTCTTTCACTTTCCTATCTGCCTTTCATGGCTCTCCTTCCTTCCAAGTCCCTCAATCCGCATTCTTTGAGGGTTGAGGGCATTTCTTTTCCTCCTGCTCTTTTTTTTGCCTATTCCCCTTTTTTCTATTTCTTCTTCTGGTATATAAGTTAGTTTTAGTTACAGTTTTCATTTTATTTTGATCTTCACGATCACCCAAACCATCAGGGGCCGATAACCTAGATGTTAGGCCCCTTAAAACAACAATTCTCATCATCATCATCATCATCTTAATTAATGGCTGATGAAGACTACGATTGGTGGTTGAATCATGTCGCTATAATTTTGTTTAATCAACACATTAATGCTAAATAGGCTGGGCTATTTCGTCTTTTATTGATTTGTAAATAAATGTATCCATGGTTCATTACACCTAAATATTTGATCACAGAAAATTGTATAATAACATATAATTCACCATTCACAGACCATTTCGTGGACAGGGAGATGAGAATTTGTCACACTCACACATGTGATCAGGACGTGTGTTCAAGCCCGAGGGACAAACGTGATATGACAGGTTATGATAGAGGTCAGGTGCATCACAATGATCGATAGCTTCGAATATCTGGAGAGTAAGCACTGGTTTCGCCCTAAGGCATTATATTACTTGAACTGAAACGCAGATCTGTGATAATCAATTCGATCCGCAGCCTCTGTCGGTAGCGTTAATAAAGCATGCCTAAGTGTTAGTTCACAGTTCTCACATAAATTCTAACGTGAGAAGGAGTTTAACACTGAATTTTATGTATCCTCTTAACGTTCATTTTTAAGTCTATAGGTTATATTTTGAATACAAACGAAACCTGGGAGGACACTGTTTATCTAATTCTCTTACGCAAAATAACAGACAATAAGATAGAGGTATTGAGCAAACTTCCCAGCATTTGTCTGCAGTAGAAGTGAGGAGACCACGGAAATCCACTTCCATGATGGCGGAGGTGGGAATCGAACCCATTTATTCTCAGTTTTGCCTCACGAGGTTCTTTGCACCCCGTTTCTGCCCTCAGGTCAGAAAAAAAATTATTGGCAGAGCCAGGAATCGAACCTGGACCTCCGGGATGACAGACAAGAACGCAACACGAGGTGGTCATCACAATAGTACATTATCTAGCGAGCCTATAATGGCTCGCTTCACTCGTTTTATAAACATACTCGTGTCTTAATTACCATTATAGGCGATTTGCATACGACAGTTTACGTTCGACGTTAATTATAACTATTTTATGTTCGAACATAAATATTCATAAATAACTGTCGAGATTTCGCCAGTTTTCTGTACTGAAGAGAGCGCATTGGACGCAGAGAATACCTTGTATTTGACCATAGCCTCCTTAAATACCCCAGGCCGTGGAAGTCAGCGCAGATGCGATGCTATCCGTACCTAATTGGTCACACAACTGTTTCTTGAGCTCTGATTGGTAGGATAAACTGTTTCATAATGAAAAATAGAGTTATTGACCCTCTTTATGATACAGTTTTCTGACATATAATATTTACATTTCGACATCGCCGAACATAAACGACATTTTAATGTCCATCACCCTACCTCCTGTTTTTAATCAGTATCCATGTCTAGGTAGAACAGTATAATATGTAATGAGTGCAAATTATGAAATGACAATGGTGCTGGCCAAAGTGGCACCAGTCTCGCGAGCGATGAGTTCCATGAGTAAACTACATTTTGTCATACCGTCAACGACGGGTACGAAATAACTTTTTATCCAATGAATCAATCTTCACAATACTTGGAATTTAGATAGTTTTATGTTAGAAGAGTTACCAATGTGATTAGTATATGGGAGTGCATATTGCGCGCAGCCGCCATCTTGGAATTATAAAATATAATTGACGACTTTACTTGTGGCGTGGCTTTGAGGTTCCTGAAGTGTTTCACAGAGTTCGCAGGTGGTCTTGTGGGCAAGAGACGAATGGAGGCACGATGTCTTGTGCCAGAATGTTATTTACCGAGTTGAAGTGTCAACGATTTGCGTTTGGTAATACGTATATATTACTGTAATTCGTATTAAATATACCTCCAATATAGGCGTAATGATGAGGTTGTAAAATGTAGTGCATGAAATTGTCAGAACCAGTTTATGTTCTTATAGTTACGGCACCGTGTTCGTGGATATGACAGTTTCATTGTGCGAAATGAAACTTTATTTCTAAAGCGGCTGACATGGACCGAGTCGTTAGAGAACCCCAAACGTTTAGTTTGAACTTTGCTACAAAATACGTACCAGTACGGTAGGTGATGATGGTTCTCAATGACTAATGAAAGAAGGCTATAATCTGTGCATACATGAATTACCGGTATTGAAGATGTTTGGTGTGCCTATCAAGTTTATCTAATGACTTTTCAGGCTGTCTGTTTTGCTAGACAGAGGGAAATCTCCTCCAAGAATACTTTATTCGTGGTGTGACGGCTAGCTTTGTTAGCTGTCACCCCGGATGTCCGGGTTCGATTCCCGTCTCTGTCAAGACATTTAATTCTGGTCTTGAGGGCTGGAATGGAGTAGGCTACTCTAAGCCTCGTGAGGCAAAACTGAGAAGCGGTGGGTTCGATTTCCACCTCAGTCATCCTGGACGTGGTTTTTCGTGGTTTCCCACTTATATTCCAGTCAAATACCCTATGGTTCCTAACTAAAAGGCAACGGCCGTTTCCTTCCCATGTCTCATCTGAATTATAAATACACACACTACTACAAATACCGCAATAACAAAGGTTATCTAACAATCATCCCACACTCGTTCAAGTACATGGAGCCATATGATCACGATGTCCAAGGCCCTCAAATGAAACAACAACAACAACAACAAAAGCCACTTTCGTTTCAAGGGTAAGAAGAGAATGACGTGTTCAACGTTCTTCGGTCGTACTGTTCGTGCAAAGCTGGGTGATTTTTTCGTGAATATTTCCAATTTAATAGGAATTGGCTGTCTGGGAAGACATTAGGACAAATCTTAATTCAGTCAATTTTCCAAATTGCACAGATATACAAGTAGGCTTCTTAAAATACAGCTGTAAATTTTCATTTATGTCTGAATTTACTGCTGCTAGTTAGTTATTGTTGTTTTAAGAGGCGGTACAGCAAGATTATCTGCCCCAAATTTACTGCAGTAGAGGAAAATAGGAACCTAGGCCAAACTCCATGTGATGTCTTTTTACAAGCAAATAAGAGTGTAGAACTGTAAGAATCCATTTGTAAGCTGCTTTATAAATCATACTGGTATTTACAGAGGATCAACCGTTCCAGTGAGGGTAGTTCGATCGAGACTTTCAATCATCTCATCATAGTAGGAAGCCGACGTACATATAGTTCAGCCCTTGGAAACGGGAAAGAATAAGGAAATCACGTGTGTTAAGGCAAATAATTAATGCCAGAGTGATAAAATTGTATGTAATTCAAGTATAGTGAAAATTTTGAGTGTAATATTTTTTAGTGAAACTGTATTTGTGTTTAAGTGAAAACGAATCCAAAATGGTATTATTTATATTAAAAGTGATCAGTGTATATGTTTTAAGTGATGTTAGGAAAGTGTTATCAAGTGTAGATATGACCATGAATATGGCTTAAGAAGCAATTGGTGGGTTAAATGTTCCATCGATGGAGAACTCGGTCTCTGACCGTAAAATCATGTGAGTACAAATTTCATTATTATGTGTTTTGGGAAGATTAGCGTATAATCCTCAGGAGTGGAAGTAGGGATGTTTAAAAACATGTGAAATAAAGGTTGCGCGATCTGAACGATTAATTTGATTGAAATATAAAAATGTGAAGTATTAATGAATCCCTTGTGGAAAATATTCAGTGGAATATCAGTATAATGGTAAATAATATAACTATGGCAAAGCAAGCGCGATAATAAAAATAATAATTAAATAAATTATTTATGTGATGAATTTTATATTGAGTAAGTGGTAGCTGCAAGAGCCCCTTTGATGAATTGTTATATGTTGTGAATCAATATGTTCTTCTGTTATAAATGATTATTGTTGAAGGAGGCTAAGGCTAAATATATTATCTTTGAGACGAAGATCAAACTTTGATTTGAATTTATTTCGTTCTTTGAAAGGCAACTTGGCTATTTTATGTATGAGCGCCATGTCGCGCAATTGAAATAATTTGTCACACTAGGAAAGCGTTGAAATGCTCGGTAAAAATAATTGTGAGGGACAGTTAGTTGCGGTAATGAGTTATGTTGAATTGTGATACTATGCAATGCTGAAAAGGGTGCAATTTATTTTGTATTATGAGTGCTGGTTGCGTGCAAGGCCTTCCTCATGTCGCTAATGTTGTAAGTCCTCAAAGTTGGGATACTGCTCCCGAGGCATTTTAAAGGATTGAACTCAGAGTCGTCCGTGTTGAAGCCCCTTAATATTTGTTGTTTTATTGGATTTTCTTACCCGCTAATGAGGACACTTCATAATTATACTTAACCGAAGCTAAAAGAATAGGTCTGTAGAACCTAATATTGTCTTGTTGTTAATTTGTATTATGAGCCTTGCCATTTAAGGAAACGCATTTGAAGCAGCTGCTTGTAAAGCTGAATAGCCAGTCCCTTGAGGAAGCGAGACTGTAGGTTCTCTCCCTCCACAGCCATCAATCAGCCAAGTAGTTGAGACAGATCCTAACACACTCTTTTATAGAGATAGGTCAGGAACGGGCTGTCTGATTCACGGTACACGGAAGTGTTTAAGTTTGTTTTAACGACCCAGTATTTGAACTGAGGCCCTTTTACATTCATTATTATCGCTTGCAGAGTTCAGATTGTTGCTTCCTTAAGATATAATTGTCTTTGAAGACAATATAATAAAATCCCTAACGTTATTATTAAATGATTCAGTGATTCACGAGTTATTATGAAAATATTAAGATTTGGGAGTAATCTTGAGTTGACTTGGTCAGTTGTTTTCTATAACTCGGGGATACGCAAATTTTTCCAATCACGGTAGTGAGTTGGTAGCTTGAGAGAGAGATGGTGACAAATGAGCCTTGTGGGAGCCCAAAATTAATTAATGATTAGCCATACTATGATATTGTGATTAAAGCCAGATATACTCATGTAAAAAGTAATTGATGTGTGTTTAATTGTTAACACAGTGCATGTAAACTTTACCGAGCCATTTGGAGCTCGTTTTTAAAGAATTAGGATTGAAGCCATATGGGAGTGAAACTCAGTTGGAGTTTTTGTTTGTTTTTTGGAAAACCAGTAATTATTATTTTGTGATTATTTAATTTGAATTCCTTGTTCTTCTTTGGACAAGTGTGAAGTGTAGTGTCAGTATTTTTATTGTTTATTTTTGTAGCGCCATATTTTGGATAATTAAATGTTTTGATAGTAGGATTTTGATTTTGTTTAATTTTGGAAGTGTATCCTATGCTTAATCCAAAGTGTGTGAGTCACAGAGTGGGAGAACATACCATGAACCCCGATACTCCCGATTGAGCATTGCTGGCAAACTGTGATTTGCATATTTCATTGTTGAAATGGGCACAATACAGGGTGTCCCACCTAAGTCTGCGACCTCAAATATTATCGAAATGAAACAAGATATGAAAAATCTACTTGCGCAGGAATGTAGCCACGTCAGGAAGTCACACAATGGGAGGATATGCACAATCCTAGAAATTATAACAATATCATTTTCAACGCAATGTTACCTTTTTAAATGGAACATACATGTTTTTTTCTAGCAAAATTATATGTAAACATACAATTATTGATAACAGAATTGGTTTCACTTCTCTAAACCTCGTACTTTCTGAAATAACTTAAGTTTTAGAGGACGGTAAAGGAGACATTGTTTGGTGCGGTATCATTGGCAACCGTATTGCAGTTCCCTATTTTTATCAGGGAACACTAAACGGACAGCGATATGCATCATTTCTTCAAGACACGTTGCCCCTTCTCATGGAGGACGTGGGATTGGAAACTCGTGTATCAATGTGGTTCCAGCACAGTGGTTCTGAACCCGTAGAAGTCTGCGGACCGCTCAGCCTAAAATTGAATCATGTACCGACCACCCCTCCCCCCAATACACCTTATCAGTTGTAACCGTTCATCAATAACCCTTATTTTAAAGATATTTCAATTCAAACCCTGATAGTCATCGCCGCGAATATTTCGGACGACGCTCGTTCTACGCATATCACTTCCGAAATCCCCATTTATTGGCCACTTTTTTATACGTGCTGGTGGACCCTATTCACCCGCGGACCTCTCCCGAGGCACTCGCGGACCACCGGTTAAGAACCACTGTTCCAGCATGATGGGTGCCCCGCACATTTCGCACGTGTTGCTAGAGATGTAATGGATGCGAAGTTTCCAAATTGGTGGATAAGACGTGGTGGTCCTGTGAGATGGCCAGCACGGTCCCCCGATTTGACGCCATTTGACTACTTTCTCTGGGGCGCATTGAAAGATAGAGTCTATCAGGAAGTCCCAACTACAATGGCGAATATGATACAGCGTATTACTGCGGCGTGTGCGGAAATATCTGTGGAAACACTGGGATCAGTACAACTCTCTCTTGTTCACCGTCTACAGAAGTGCATTGATGCAAACGGTGGTCACATTGAACATCCGCTGAAGTGACACAGTTTCATCAGTTAAGATGTTACTGCTTACTTGTGAATGTCTCTTCCGTGCTGGATGTAATTTAAAAACATGACGTTTCTTTAAGCTATAGGCCACAAGTTTGTTTAGGAAATCGGTAATTGTACATTTTGAACTATGTGTACAGTTCTACACGTTTGTTAAACTTGACAAACAGTGTCTACAACGTTAGTTATTTCAGAAGTTACGGGGTTTAGAGATGTGAAACCAATTCTGTTATCATTAATTGTATGTTTACTCTTGATTTTGCTAGAAAAAACCTGTATGTTCCATTTTAGAAAAAGGTAACTTTGCGTTGAAAGTGGTTTTGTTATAATATCCTGGATTGTGCATATCCTCCCATTGTGTGACCCCCTGACGTGGCTACATTCCTGCGCGAGTAGATTTTTCAAATCTTGTTTCATTTCGACAATATTTGAGGTCGCAAAGTTAGGTGGGACACCCTGTATATACCAACTATATAGAAACTTGATCGGTATTGATTTCAAATTATAAACAATAGAAATAAATCAGCAGATTCAATACAATGTTTGAAATTGTGTAAACATTTGATACTTAAGTGTGGACAGGTTCCTAATAGAATTTGTAATGTTGGCAATGACCTAGCTAGGTGAACCTTCTGATCCATAAAGGCCTTTATGTTGCTGACAAGCACATGCCATGTTCTGTGCGGTCCGTCCAGAATGTAGAGGTGGAATAAAAGTCATGTCTGACTGCTCGACAAGCTTCAAACAGCGGGCACTGCACAATGTGGTGATCTGTTTAGCATGACGCAACCGCATGCCTTATCCATATCAGCTTGACACTCATTGCTGGACGGAGAAGTTCTCGTCATATTCATACGGCAGTCGCCTGGATATGCATCAGTGCACCAAGATAATTAATTGTTATCAGTAGGGCTCGGATCGATATGCTCGATAAAATCTTCAGATATGCTCGAAGACCATGTGTTTTGTGCTCGATAGATTTGCTCGAAAAAACATTATATGCTTGATAGATATGCTCGAAAATCCCATTATATGCGGTAAAATAAAGCATTGTGGACTATGAGATTATTTTCAAATATTGCAGTAGAAATACGAGCACCCCCTCAACGATCCCATGAAAAACCAGCAAATCCAAATGTCAATTTCCGTCTCGGAAATATAAAATCTGAGGATCTAACGGGTCTACATTCCGAATTCTTCGACTTCTCTCTACTTACCTAGGTAGGTACTGCTCGGGTCTAAGCTGCGTGAACCTGAGAGGAATGTTGATCGCGGACTATGAGAAGTGGTGTTGACGAGTGATGAGGTTTCTCGGTCCGTGCATAGTACAGAACCAAATACATTGGTCGGTGACTCACTCACTCTTTCTTAACACCACAGTGGTTTGAGCAAAGGCCCTATGTTAGCAGTATTGGAATAGACAGGAATACCAGATATCACGGAGAGGCTGTTGACTGACCCATCTCTTCTCGCCTGACCCTTGCCTGCACTTTCCCCTCACCCCGCAAGTTCAGAGCTTAGAAACGAGCAGTACCGTATGCTGCACATACGGCTTACTTGAAATTTCAACCGTTTGACCAGTAAAATCTTTAAGAACATAGATGTGAAAATGTCGCACATTTTGCAGAAAAGAATTTTCCCGTCACTAGAAAACGAGTCAGGGTCTTCCTTTGTACATGGTCGGAATAAAACACTCAGAGATTCCTTAACTTTAGGCATCGCGTACTTAGAAATCACAAGAACTCGATAGGATTACGATTACGAACTGAGAACTGAGAGTAGAATGCAGGAACTTCACGTGACCGGGTTGGATCTTCCACCAATTCAGGAGAAAAGCCACCTAAACAATACTGGTTCCCAAAATAGGCACACCACTAAAATACCTCACAACCCCATTTCAAAATGAAAGGATGCTTCGAGAGCTTATCTGAGGAGTCGCACTCTAATCCGACAGAGGCCAATTATTTGGGTGTGTGAATGACCTCATTAAATGTTAAAAAACAGTGGTTATATTATTCGCACCAGATAGGCTTTTCAATAATTATTTCTGTTTTCGAACCTTAAGGATGGCCAGGGTCCAAATTCGTGAGGGTATTGGAAGAAAAACCAACTATTTAGACGAAAACCACAAGATTATGCATTTATATGCCTCTATTCTGAAAACCACGGTTCTATGCATTTATATGCTCGATAAATTTCAATTCTGTTGGTCTCAGAGAGGTGAAAATACCACCGAAAGGCTTCTTTGAATGTGTACTATTCAGGAAAAAAATATGCAAATATGCTCGAATCCAAGCCCTAGTTGTCAGCATGAAAGCTAGTTGGATTCTCAACAAGTAGTTCCGTGAAGAACTATACAGCCTATTTTCATATATCCCACGTATGTTAACTGCCACTATCAACATACAAAATTTCAGTTTGATTGCTGTAATAGATTCGTAGATATTGAGAACCGACTAAATATTTCGGATGGTCGCCATGTTGAATTTTATATATGTAGCTCCTAGAGTTATGTACTGTTACATGAAGATTATTGTGTACGTGTAGCATTCTAATTTCAATCGCATGATTAGGACAGAAGAAGTAATAAGTATATTTTAAAATTTCTCACAGCTGCCACCTTGTGGTTATGGAAACAATTGAAATAAATTAGATGCCAGTGGATTAACATTCGTATAAGGATTTACTCTAAAAAAGTTTCACTGCACTCGGATGGTTAAATTGCGAGAAACGGCCATGTGCAAATTTATAATTCGCGTTCGCTTGGATTTGTGATCACCAGGTTATTTAAAGTCCTATAGGTGAACCTAAGTTCATAGCCCATATGAACATAAAAAAACAGTTTGATTGCTATAATAGATCCGTAGATATTCAGAGCCGCCTAAATAATTCGGATGGTCGCCATGTTGGATTGTTATATGTATAGGCCATAGAGTCATGTACCATTAAAGGTTCATTATTCAAACTTTCACTTCGATCGCATTATTACGACAAAAGAAATAAAAACTTAATTTTAAAATTCGCACAGCCGCCATCTTGAGGTTATGTAAACAATTGAACTAAAATAGATACCAGTGCATTACACTGTGTATAAACAATTCCTGTACCAAATTTAATTGCGTTTGGAACATTAAATTACGAGAAAGGTCTATTTAAAATTTTAAAATTCGCTTGGCCACCATGATCGTGTTGTAGGTAACGGGTTTTTGAAAGTCTTATAGATGAACTTCCAGTAGTACCCTTTATCTCCGTACAAAATGTCAGGGTGATACCGCTAATAGTTTCAGAGATATAGAATGCCGGTGAAATATTTCGCACATCCACCATCTTGTGGTTATGTAAACAATTGAACGAAGTTAGATGTCGGTGAATTATAATGTGTATAAACATATACTGTACCAAGTTTTATTGCGTTTGGTTGGTTAAATCGCGAGAAACGTCTATTTAAATGTCGCAAATTCGCGTGGCCGCCATATTAGTTTTGTCGTTACCAGTTTTTCAAAAGTCACATAGGTGAAATTCTAGTAGTTCCCTTTATCACCGTAAAAATTCCAGGGTGATATCGGTAAGAGTTTCGGAAATATTGAATGCTGGTGAAATATTTCGCACAGCCGCCATGTTGGATTGGTGAGACGTACCAAAATTTGAAGGGCACGGTCAGGGTCGTCCGGAATAGTGCTATGAACTTACCGAGTTTCACTGAAATCGCTCCAGCCGTTTAGAATTTATTAGGGGGGACACACACACCTCACACACACACACACACACACACACACGCACACACACACGGACAAAAGGTGATCTGATAAGCCTATTTTTTCAAAATTGAAAATAGGCTAAAAAGCACCACTTAGAAACCCATAAGAAATTAGAAAAGAAAAACACTGATAGTTAGTCTGAAAGACTAGACTGTATATCATTTTAAATGCTACAAATGCTGCGTGAACTCAAAGTCCGTTAGCAAGTGCAAACCAAGGTCAACGGAGGTAGCTGGCTGGATGACGTCACGCCCACCGGAGCGCGCGGGGAAAGGAGGAAGCTCAAGCAGTATTATGACGTCACACACCTCAGTGCATTCTCGGTACATTTCGTCCCGTCACCGTAACGTAACGCCAGACCCTAGTATTTAACAAGTAGTTCCCTGAAGAACTATACAGCCTATTTTCATATATCCTAGTTATGTTAATTGCCACTATCAACATACACAATTTCTGTTTGATTGCTGTAATAAATTCGTAGATATTAAGAACCGACTAAATATTTCGGATGGTCGCCATGTTGGATTTTATATATGTAGGTCCTAGAGTTATGTACTGTTACATGCAGATTATTGTGAACGAGTAGTATTCAAACTCCAATCGCATAATTAGGACACAAGAAAAAACAAGGAGATTAAAAAATTTTTCACAGCTGCCATCTTGAGGTTATGGAAAAAATTGAAATAAATTAGATGCCAGTGGATTAACATTCGTATAAGGATTTACTGTACCAAGTTTCACTGCACTCGGATGGTTAAATTTCGAGAAACGTCCATGTGAATATTTATAATTCGCGTCACCTCCATGTTGGATCTGTGATCACCATGTTATTTAAAGTCCTATAGGTGAACTTAAGTTCATAGCCCCTATGAACATTAAAAAAATGCAGTTTGATTGCTAAAATAGATTCGTAGATATTCAGTATCGTCTAAATATTTCGGATGGTCGCCATGTTGGATTGTTAAATGTATAGGCCATAGAGTCACGTACCATTAAAGGAAAATTATTGCGTAGGTTCATTATTCAAACTTTCACTTCGATCGCATGACTACATCACAAGAAATAAAAACTTTGTTTTAAAATTCGCACTGCCGCCATCTTGAGGTTATGTAAACAATTGAACTAAATTATATACCAGTGGATTACAATGTGTATAAATATTTCCTGTACCAGGTTTCAGTGAGCTTGGAACATTACATCGCGAGAAAGGTCTATTTGAAATTTTCAAATTCGCTTGGCCGCCATGTTCGTTTTGTAGTTAACCGGTTTTTGAAAGTCTTATAGATGGACTTCCAGTAGTGCCTTTTATCTCCGTACAAAATTTTAGGGAGATACCGCTAATAGTTTCAGAGATATAGAATGCCGGCGAAATATTTCGCACATCCGCCATCTTGTGATTATGTAAACAACTGAACGAAGTTAGATGTCGGTGCATTACAATGTATATAAACATATACTGTACCAAGTTTCATTGCGTTTGGTTAGTCAAATCGCGAGAAACGTCTATTTAAAGTCGCAAATTCGCTTGGCCTCCATGTTGGTTTTGTAGTTACCAGGTTTTCAAAAGTCACATAAGTGAACTTATAGTAGTTCCCTCTATCACCATAGAAAATGTCAGGGTAATATCGGTAATAGTTTCGGAGATATTGAATGCTGGTGAAATATTTCGCACAGCCGCCATGTTGGATTGGTGAGTCGTAAGAAAATTTGAAGGGCACGGTCGAGGTCGCCGGGAATAGTGCTATGAACTTACCGAGTTTCATTGAAATCGCTCCTGCCGTTTAGATTTTATTAGGGGGACACACACACACGAATCACACACACACACGCGCGCACACACACACGGACAAAAGGTGATCTCATAAGCCTATTTTTTCAAAATTGAAAATAGGCTAAAAATAGAACTGACATCGTTTTATGAGACATATTAAGTAAATTGATAGGTGAGTTATAGATCGCTTTAGCCTCCATGGTTTAGGCGGCAGCACGCCAGCCTCTCACCGCTGGGTCCGTGGTTCATATCCCGGTCACTCCATGAGAAATTTGTGCTGGACAAAGCGAAGGCAGACAAGTTTTTCTCTGGGTACTCCGGTTTTCCCTGTCACAAATTTCATTCCAGGATCACTCTCCACTATCATTTAATTTCATCTGTCATTCATTTAATCATTGCCCCAGGGGACTGCGACAGGCTTCGGCAACCGGCACAGTTCATATCCTCGCCGCTAGATGGTGGCTTCATTCTTTTCATCCCTGACCCAGTCGCTCGACTGGAAGCAGGCTGAGGATTTTCATTTCATAGGTGAGTTATAGATCGCTAGGTTTTCACCCGTCCCTATGCGGTTAAGTCAAGTCGGCGAGCCTATTTTATGCCTCCAGCACTCAGAGGTTTTTGATGTGTAACATCTTTCCGCTCGGTTGCTGGATAGTTTTGTGGGAGTGATTTTGAAAATTGGGGACGGAAGTGGATCGAAACGATCGAGCTGGCAGTGGTGGATCGAACGGAAGTATGCACTGCCCACTCGATTGATCGAACGGAAGTGTACTAGCTAGCAGTGGTGGAAAACGGAAGTATGCACTGCCGGCTCGATCGATCGAACGGAAGTGTACTAGCTAGCAGTGGTGGAAAACGGAAGTATGCACTGCCCGCTCGATAAATTGAATGGAAGTGTACTAGCTGGCAGTGGTGGAAAACGTAAATATGCACTGCCCGCTCGATCGATGGTACGGAAGTGTACTAGCTGACAGTGGTGGAAAACGGAAGTAAGCACTGCCCGCTCGATCGATCGATCCAGTGGGCAGTGGTTAGACCCTGCTGGTAGTGGTACGAGAAACAAATGAAATTGATACCATGACGTACTCTCGGCCATGTGGAATGTATATGACCTACTGAACGGAAAACGCTCATGCGATCTCTGGTGTCAAGTGATTGAAACAAATGACATGGTACATGTTTGAAGTCTTCGTATCAGTATTTAAATGGTAAAATGCCTTAATATCAAACATTTTAAGTAGACGGCATCGCCGGTATTATGTTTCAGCACAATGGCTATTCAAATATTAATCCACATAACGGTAATGCAGTCATCAATATAATATAATCGTTGTGGTTATACGAGAATTGAGCAAGCCTCCATGAACTATTACTGAATACATTTTCTTTACTCACAAGGGGGCCTATTCATAAGGCATTTTAAACTCAATTTCACGCAGGAACATTGTCGAAACATGCAAAATATAAATGAAATTTAATTCCGTAATGCAGAATTATTGGAACGTGGAAATAAGTCACCATCTTGTGCACAAGTTTTGGGTGGTCAAAATAGCCGTGGGGTTAGTGCTTATGGCTGTGAATCTAGAGATCTTGGGTTCGTATCCCGGGCGAGGTACATATTTCTAATACCAGATTATCATTTTAAACGACATTTATCATATCAATATGACTCATTTTAACAGAATCCATATGAAATTACGTGTTGGTCTGTGAATGAAGAGGACCTGTTCATAAGGAATTTAAGGTTATGAGCGGCGTCGCGTCTATTAATCTAGTTGATCCATATCGTATTCTTTATTTAGGCTAGTGCTGGTGGAAGCTACAAATCATCTAATAAAATGAGTTCCGTATTATATACTACAATATCTGTAAAACACTCCCTTTTACAATATATTAATATTTGTGCCAATAATAGTATAAAATGCCGGTATATCAACAATTTCACGTGAGGTTTCTTCTATTTTAGATGTTACACATCATATGCGACTCCTGTAAGGCTCGTAATTTTTTTTCTGCTATCACAGGGGTGTTGTTGTTGTTTCATTTGAGGGGCTTGGACATCGTGGTCGTTTAGCACCGGCAAAGGTATGGCGTAAGGGTCCATATACTAGTGTTTTCCTCCCCATCACTTTCCTTTGGTCAGATCAGTGTCCGCGTTAAGTAAGTCATCATTGTCAGGATGAACAGTCAATAGTGTCCGTTCGGGGACACCAAGAGCCCGCCGATTAGCCAGGTTGGTGTCCAAGACGAAACCCCACACAAGACACGGCACACAACCAGAAGAATTGCTGAGTTTTAATTCACTGGCCGTGAAAGCCAATATACCATATTTTTGGAAGCCTTCATAGGGAGGTTAAGGCTGCTTGAGCTTTTAGTTCTCGCAGTCAAGTGGTGCAGTTGCACCTAATATAAAGGGAGGTGGAGTGCAGTTCGTCACTCCTGTAGGGGGCCGGGCGGGGACACCAAGAGCCCGCCGATGTGCCAGCTTGGTGTCGTAGGCGAAACCCCACACAAGACACGGCACAAACCTGGAAGAATTGCTGAGTTTGAAGTCAATAGTGACTTAATTCCTCAAGACATAAATGTCTTCTGTATAATCGCAAGTGACAATGCTGCTGGAGCAATCCAAATATTGATATATTGTTTTTCACGGACAGTGAATTAAAACTCAGCAATTCTTCTATGTTTATGCCGTGTCTTGTGTGGGGTGAAAGGCTGCTTGAATTTTTAGCCATCGGAGTAAAGAAGCGCAGGTGGGATTCATAAGGAGGGAGGTAGTGCACAGTTCGCTACTCATGTGCGGGTCCGGGAGTGAACACGAAAAGCCCGCTGAGGAGCCAACTTGGAGATCCTAGGCTAAACCCCACTCAAGACACGGCATAAACTTAGAATAATTGCTGAGTTTTAATCCAAATATTGTTATTAATAGGGCCAGGATGTTGATGCTGTAAAAATGTTTAAAAAAATGCACTTAAAATTTTCTAAAATGACTGTAATATTTTTTTATTTTTATTTGTTACTAGCTGAAGTACCCGTGCTTCGCTACGCGTCATAAATAAATTAAAATGTGAAGGTGACAGTTAAAACAGGGGATAGGCGAGGTGCTGCGCAGAGGGAGATTAAGGATGGAACATTTTGTCCAACTACACCGCTCGGCGTTGACCGTGTTTTATAGCACAACTTTAGGCTTTACTTGCTAACAGTTGCAGATACCTTTCGGATAGAAAATGTAATTTTAAACCTCGCATATGCCATCAAAAGTTTGCTATTTCTTAGCGTTCTCATTTTATTTGAAATGGAAATATGAAAGTTTGAAACCAAAGGGTGTAGTGACGTCACTAAAATGGTCGCCATTTTAAATAGTGCAAAGTATTGAAATCAAAGGTAACCTATATGTTAACCAGGTAAATCAGCTACTTCCATGTAAAATTCACGTAAATCGGACCAGTGGTACTTGCGAGATTGAGTAATACACAGACACACACCATCTCAATTTTAGCCTCGCTTCGCTCGCGTCATAGTCGTATCATATTGTTTTTCAATGAAATGCAGGTTTAACCCCGTTAACACCCCTTTAGAACCTGAATACCCAAAAATCCCTCCTTTGTAGACGTTTTCGACACACAACAAACAAACATATCCCCAAAATATCATTCTTCTAACTTTAATAGTTTTGGTTGGTCGATGAGAGCAAACATACAAAAATCCTTCCTTAGTGGACGTTTTTCTTCCAGAAGTTCACCCCTCCCCATATGCCCCTTAAATTGCATTTATGAAAACACGGTCGAACACCTATTTATTTTATTTATTTATTCATTTATTTATTTATTTTTAAGCTGATAGATTTCCTCCGAGTTTCAGACTCCTCCCTATGTCGTTTAAGAGATACACGCTCAGTTAGGAATCTTTCAACCCCCACTTTTCATCCCTTTCACCTCATAATATACACTACATCGAAAAACCATTAGACACGTGTCAGCCTATTTTTAATGATTAGTATATGTGCCAAGTATCACATCCCCAAATGAAACCACTCGTGAGATATTGTTATTCAATGGAAAGCACGTTTACCCCCTTAACACCTCTTTAGAACCTGAATATCCAAAACTCTTTCCTTAGTGGACGTTTTAGACATACAACGAACATATCCCCAAAATTTCATGTTTCTAACTTCAATAATTTTGGCTGGGCGATGATGAGTGAGTGAGTCAGTCAGGATATTTTCTTTCATTTATTTTTGATAATTTCACCCGTCCCCATGAACCCCTTAAATTGGATTTATGAAACAAACTGTCAAACACCTATTTACTTATTTAAAGCTGTTTTCCCCCTGAGTTTGATGAGTGTGTAAGTGAGTCAATCAGTTAGGACACTTTCTTTCCTGTTTTTTTTCCCATAAATTCACCCCTCTCCAAGGGCCTCTTAAATTGGATTTATGAAAAAAAAAACCGTTCGAACACCTATTTACTTGTATTTTAAGCTGTTTTTTCCCACCGAATTTCAAACTTCACGCTTATGTCGTTTCAGAGATACACGCTCCGTCAAGAATCCCTCAACCCCCAATTTTCACCCCTTTCACCTCATAATATACACCACATCGATAAACCCTTAGACATATGTCTGATTATTTTTAATGATTAGTTTATGTACCGAATATCACATCCCCAAACAAACAACTCATGAGATATCGTTATTCAATGAAATGCACGTTTACCCCCTTGACACGTCTCTAAAACCCGAATAAACAAAAATCATTCCTTAGTTAACGTTTTCGACATACAGCGAACATATTCCCAAAATTTCATGTTTCCAACTTTAATAGTTTTCGCTGGGCGTGATGAGTGAGTCAGACAGGTCATTTTCTTTCATTTATTTTACCAGAATTTCACCCCTCCCCATGGGCCCCTTAATTTGGATTGATTAAAAAACGCTTGAACACCTATTAACTTATTTCTTAGGCTGTCTTTTTCCCCTGAGTCAGTCGGTTAGGACACTTTCTCTCATTTTTTCCCCCAGAATTTCACCCCACCCCATTGGCCCCTTAAATTAATTTATGAAAAAAACCGATTTACTTACTTTTTAAGCTGATTTTTTTTCGCTGAGCTTCAAATTTCTCGCCTATGTCGTTTAAGAGATAGGCCTACACGCTCCATTAGGAATCCTTCAACCCCCACTTTTCAGCCCTTTCACCTCATAATAATACACCACATCGAAAAACGCTTAGACACATGTCTGCGTATTTTTAATGATTAGTTTATATGCCGAGTATCACATCCACAAATGAAACCACTCGTGAGATATTGATATTCAATGAAATGCAGGTATAACTCCCTTAAGACCCCTTTAGAACCCGAATATCCAAAAAACCTCTCTTAGTGTACGGTTTTGACATACAACGAACATATCCCCGAAATGTCATGTTTCCAACTTCAATATTTTTGGCTGGGCGATGATGAGTGAGTGAATGAGTCAGGACATTTCCTTTCATTTTTTTTTCTTCAGAATTTCACCCCTCCCGATGAACCCCTTCATTTGATTGAAAAACAAACTGTCGAAAAGCTATTTACTTACTTTAAAGCAGTTTTTTCCCCCTGAGTTTGATGAGTGAGTCAGTCAGTCAATCAGTTAGGACACTTTCTTTCCTGCCCCCCCCCCCCGAATTTCACCCCTCCCCATGGGCCCCTTAAATTGGATTTATGGAAAAGCGGTCAAACACATATTTACTTATTTTTATGCTGATTTTTTTCCCGCTGAGTTTCAAACTCCTCGCCTATGTCGTTTAAGAGATACACGCTCCGTTAGGAATATTTCAATCCCCACTTTTCACCCCTTTAACCTCATAAACACATCGAAAAACCCTCAGACACGTGTCTTGTTACTTTTTAATGATAAGTTTATATGCCGTGTATCACATCCCCCAATGAAACCAATCGGGAGATATTGTTATTCAATGAAATGCAGGTTTAATCCCCTTAAGACCCCTTTAGAACCAGAATATCCGAAAATCCTCCCTTAGTAGACGGTTTTGACATACAATGAACATATCCCCAAACTGTCATGTTTCTAACTTCAATAATTTTGGCTAGGCGATGATTAGTGAGTGAGTAAGAGAGTGAGTCTGGACATTTTCTTTCAATTTTCTTTTTTCAGAATTTCACCCCTCCCCATGAATCCCTTAAATTTGATTTATGAAAAAAAAACTGTCGAACAGCTATTTACTTACTTTAAAGCAGTTTTTCCCCCCTGAGTTTGATGAGTGAGCCAGTCAGTCAATCAGTTAGGACACTTTGTTTCCTTTTCCCCCCCCCAGAATTTCATCTCTCCCCATGGGCCCCTTAAATTGGATTTATGAAAAAACTGTCAAACACATATTTACTTCTTTTTTATGTTGATTTTTTTTTTCGCTGTGTTTCAAACTCCTCGCCTATGTCGTTTAAGAGACACACGCTCCGTTAAGAATCTTTTAATCCCCACTTTTCACCCCTTTCACCTCATTATATACACCACATCGAAAAACCCTCAGACACATGTCTTCTTATTTTTAATGATGAGTTTATATGCCGAGTATCACATCCCCCAATGAAACCAATCGGGAGATATTGCTATTTAATTAAATGCAGGTCTACCCCCTTAACACCCCTTTAGAACCTGAATAGCCAAAATTTCTCTCTTAGTGGGCATTTGCGGCCCTTGAGGAAGCTGCATACCAGATTTCATTCCAATCCGTTCGGTGGTTTCTGAGATTTCGTGATGAATAAATGAATGAGTGAGTGAGTGAGTGAGTGGTATTTGAAAAATATATAGTAGAAAGAAGATAGTGTCAAGTCTTTGTTATGCTAAACTCGGTTGACAGTGCTGTGTGAGCAGTTGAGTAACTAACGGGATTTCAAGTAAAGATCCTCATTTTCTATACCGGTAGTGCTGAGCGCAATTGGCATCAAGTCGGCCGTGTCTGGACTTGAGCTATGTTGCCATGGAAACTATCTGCCTTGCCATTCCTTCATGAGTATATTTTATGATTTGATTAGCCTGTTTTAGAGTGAAAAAGGGCCGAAATCAGAAGAATGAGAAAGACTATCGAAAATTCATGTAGCCAGCGGTTCCTTCTGGGTCCTAAACTATGTGTATGCAAAATATGGTGGAGATTGGTGGAACGGAGTAGATTTGTATACGGAACCAACATATATACATACATACATACAGACTTTCACTTTTATATATTAGATTTAGTCAATTTACCCTCTAGGATGGTGGTTCCCACGGACGCAGCGAGGGAACTCACCACTACCGCCTCTATGGGCAGTGTCCTGGAGCTGGGAACATCTGGTCCGGATGGATACAACTGGGGCGGTGTGATCAGCACTTCGCCCAGGCGACCTCACCTGCAAAGCGAACAGGGGCCTCATGAGGGAGGGGAGAGGATGGAAGATTGGGATGGATAGGCTAGGAAGAGGGAAGGAGGCGGCCGTGGCCTTACAGTAGGTACTGCCCCCGGAAATTGAATTATATTGAGACCACGATGGCTGTATTGGAAAATATCAGTAAAGTTATGAATGTCATAGTTATGACGTGGATATTCATGACGTAGGCACGGATGACGTAGGATTCATGCCAGTAGGCTGATTGAGCTGAGATTCTTGGTGACGTCATGATTTTGTTCGAGAAAGCTCAGAGATTTACGACGAAGTCGCAGGAAACAAGGTATTGTGCTAAGGAAGAAGCTACGCTATTGGAGGAGAGACGCGAACCAATGAACGATAGTTTGGAAGGAAGACGGAGATTGCTGAAACTACGATATTCGATTACTTTTGGCATGCAGATTTGTGGAAATCTATTTTCAGTTATGGCATTGATTTGGAATTTTGAAGAAATTAATTTTGAGTTTTTGAATTTTGAAAATCCGTCAAGTATAGCCAAAGTTAAAACTTCCAGCAATGACGCAGCAACAGGCTATGGAAGGGATGAATACGCCCCTTAAGAAGTTGATAAAAGGTCGTGCACAGGAGAGAGGAGCTCTCATACTCAGATCTCATACGCTCAGATCTCATACTTGTGATCGCATATATATTTCTGGCGATATAGAGTTATTTTCAAGTGATTCAGTGAAGTAAGTGTCTTTAGCGTGAGGTGAAAGCCTTGCCGCATCGAACAAACTCGGAGCAGTTCCATTTCACGCTGCTCAAAACTAGGTGAAGTTGAAACGCGCACATTAACGTTTCCACCAGTCAAGATATCAAGCGCTAACTTCAGCCTGTATTATAATTCTATTAGGCAGTATAACATTGAGGTGTATACAAGATTTGAACAATTTCACAGTGATACTTCGGAAGATATTGGAACTTTTAGGCTGCCAACAAAAGTGATTTTCTCGCCACAGGAGAAACACTTTTAAATTTCATATTATACACTACGGCTGACACGTGGAGTGCAACAGTTTGGTATTACAACGATACATTCGACTGTGGAACATTATAATATTGCAGTGCTTTTGATGATTATAATAGTAGTTGAGATGGAAGGCTAAGGCTTTGATGCAATTGGGACATATATTATTGGAGTAAAGTAACAGCATGGAACTTCGTTAATCGTCTTTCTACAAAAGCGAGCATGTAGTGAACATCCAACTACACTCATGCATCGTTAATCCATCGCTGAATTATACCAGATAACAGTGGAAATATTTTCATACTCCACAACTATGAATATTTCTGCGGAAATAACTACATTAAACTTCATGACGAATTCCTGCAAGAACTTCAGAGAACTTTCAAGAGAGGCCAGGGTTATCCCGGCGCACAATGAAGAATTTTGCCGGAAGGATGTTTCTCGTATCCACGGAGCAGTGCAATTTCGGAGGAGGAAGCGGTTCGATTCTCCGAGGACGCTGATTCCTGTTTCGAGGATGGAGCTCAGCTTTAAGTTGGTGAAATGGATCCACCAGCAGTCTTCTTTGGGGAATTTTCCTCTGGAACTTCAATCGGCAGATAAGGTAGTCGTGAACGTTTCTTGTATTATTTGAGTCTTGTAGCGATATTTGAGCAACCATTCTTCCCATATTTTCTGTCCTACCTTTTGCCCCATTTTCTTGATTGATATTTTTGTACTCAGTACACTTCGATGATTTATGCATTTTTCTTCGATTTTTGAGACATTGTCATGTCATTGGCATACTTAAATAATTTTGGATCAGTTGAGACTGATGATTTAGATTCTTTCAGTTATTTGCATTTTTTGTAGTCACTATTTAACTGTAAAGTTAACGATTTGCTATGGCAGATTTGAATTCAGACAGCGTGTCATTTTATTAAAGTAATTCTATTCAGTAAATTACTTTGACCAATTTTCTGTCATCCTCAAGAAAGAAGAATATTTAAAAGATTTTAGAGCGTTAAAATCTTTTACGATATCGACGATCATTGAAATGCTAGTCGTCTTATGAACATGATTGCAACATAGACATTTATCATTGCATTATAGACAATTTTATGAAATACGAACGTTAATTACAATTTATTGAATACACTATAGTAATGAACATTTGATAGGAGTTTTCTCAATTATAGATTGGAACAATAATGTTTGCATTCCACATTCTAATTGTATTCTATTCGACTATTTTGCAGTTTAGTTGATCTTTGTTTGAAGATAGTATTTTTATACTGCGTTACTTTGAAGATGTTAATCTCAATTTTGATAGACCAGGCAGGAGTGTCTAACCGTATTTGCTATTAAATTTATTTGTGATTGGCAAATTTTTACTTCATATCGATTCATGAATGAAACCCACGAAGGTTAAATAATAACAGTCATTATTACAATTGATGAATATAAGAATTTTTAAAGAGGAACAATGGATGTATAATCGTTAGTTCAGTGGACGTGTAAAAGTCGCTGTTGAATAATGCCCTTGAATAATGAAGGAGGTTCCCACAATAATTAATGAAGTTGATGAATTAATAGTGGAGGTTTTTTGTGTGTAGTTTGGAAGATTTTTATGCCATATATATAAAGATATATGATGAATTTTGGGCCAATTGTTGTGCCATTTTTGTGCGTTATGAGCGAAGTATTTTCCCGCTGAATGTTATTGTTCTTGTTCTTTGAAAAATTATTCATATGAAGATACTGTTAAAATTAACAAGAGTGTTAAATAATTTGAGATAAAGATTTTGAATGGAGGTTACAGTCACAAATATTAATAATTATTATTAAACATTATTAAACCTGAATTTGACAGTTTAATATAACTAACCTTCATTGGTCGATTATATCAACACGATTTGAGTAATTATCAACCGGATAAACGTGTGGTTCAATGTATTCCTTGTATAAATAATATAAACAATTTAATATTGTAAAATAATTTTGTAAATATCTTTGTTAAATAATTTGGAATGATAGTGATTAATAGAAGCGTGTATTAAATTTTCAATGGTCATTTGACATTGTTATAAACAATTTGTTATTGTTATAAATAATTAATGAACTTTTGTTATTAACATTTAGAGTTTTTTTTTTAAATACTCTAAACAATGCAAGTTAAGCAAGTGGTTTGAACAAATAATCATGATTTGGGATTGTTGGAGGAATCCACTGGTGTTTGAAGGAAGCATGTAAGACATTTGCGTGATAATATTTCAGTTGAGATGTGAACATTTACGTATTTGAAAAGAGAGAGCCAAGCTATGAGGTGACACGCTTATGTTAGGGTTGAACGAACGGGTGTCCGCTTTGACTATACAGGTGCTTTGCAGCTGGTCCGGACAACTGTGTTACCGAGGCCAAGGGCGTTCCATAATAGCCTTGTGGCTATAAATAAAATGTGCAGTATATAAACACGCAAAGCAATTGATATATGTGTCTCATCCCAAATCCCGTTTCCATTCCAAATGCATTGTTATATTTTTCATTGCTATGAGCTTGAGAAAGCTAAAACATTATATGTAGAGAATACAGGTCCTACAGGAGGACATGGTTATGTGGTCGATGGCTTCTGATTGCCACGTATATTTTGTTGTTTCATTTTTGTTAAAAATCATACTTTATGTGAAATAAATTATTGTGCAGTTTAAAGTTTCTCGTCTTCGTTTTTGGTTCATTTTAAATATCATGGTGGAGGTTATTGTGAGGACATACTTTTAAGTGATCCAGTTGACAACCCAGTCCCCGAGATATATTTAAGAGGTAAGTAAAGGTAAGTATGAACCCCCGTATATTTTGGTGTGTTCCACAATAATTTTCTTGTTAACTATTGTGCTCTAATCTCGATAGTATCTGTCAGTGCCATTTTCATTGATGTAGCTATGCCGGCGCGTTTGATTATTGGCAATCCGATTGAGGGGGCGGATATCTGACAGCCTACTATCCGGGTTATCGGGTACAGTAGGATTGGCGACCGTGAAACGTGGGGCATGTTCTACAAAACTGGATTACCAGGAGGATTGCCGCAATTCGGTGGGGCTCGATTGTCTCGATTGGCACGTTCGACTGAAAAACATTGGATTACCAAGTTATCGATGTCAAAGGGATTGTGAAGACTCAAATAAAGAGGTTGATTCTTTGTTAGATGTCTTAGCCAATTGTAGAATTTGAGAGTGTGATTATATAGGAATTAAATGTTGTGTTGTATTAGGAAAATTACACTCAGAAAAGATCAGATCTTATACGACTTGAGAGAGGTTAAATAGGCTGGAAACTTAGAAAAATCGCCTATGATCTGGAATCTTATTTTATTTGACCGGCTTATGACATGTATAGTCATATTAAAGATAAAATTAAACTATTTGGATTATAAATGTAAATTATTTGTGTTAGGATATTTTTAAATGAACCAAAGAAACTTGAACATGTGCTTGAGTTTATTTCAACATGAAGTGTCTACGAAGGTTAATTATAAGGTAATTATAAGTTAGATTTAAGAAAGAAAATTGCTCAAATTTATGTATGGTGAAGAATGTTGCTCAGATGTTGTTATTTTACTCTGTTTGATGTATGTCCCTAAAGCAGTTTATTATTGAAATATTGTTGAAATGGCAGACGAGAGTCTGAGAAAAATGTTGGAAGAGATGGAAGTTAGGAATGCTAGCCGAATGAAGCAGATGATGGAGGAGAATGCTAGTAGAATAGATGAAAGTTCTTCAGACTAGTTCTGCAAACCTAGAGGATAATATGTCGCGTTTACAGATTAATACCCAGGGAATCGAGAATGCTGTAACTGACATGCGCACAGACGTGTCCAATGTGCATAAAGATGTGTCTGTTGTTAAAATTGATGTATCTAAGGTACGAAAAGATCTTACTATGTTGAATCTTGATGTTGCTAATGTCCGGAGTGATATTTCTTGTGCTAGGGCTGAAGTAGTTGTTGTTAAAAATGATGTTGCGACTGTCCAAGACAAGGTTGAGGAAGTCCAAAGAGAAATCCAAAATGTTAGAACTGATGTGTCCAATGTTCAGGTTGATATTAATAACATTCATTCGGATGTAAATGAGATGCAAAGTGATATAAATAAGATTCAAGTAGAAGTCAACACAGTTTTCGTAGATATTGCTAAAGTCCAAACTGATGTAAATAAAGTCAGGGAAGAAATAGAAAATTCGAAAACACTTTGTACGCGTAATATGAGTGCATTAACGACTAGGCTAGTTGATGAGTCAGTTAGAACGACAGCGTCTTTAGCAGGTTTAAAGTATGATGTAGAGGTCATGAGAACCCAAGTATTAGACCATAATAGATTACTCAAAGAAGATATCGAAGTAGACATAGCAGAAATGTTAACGGCAAATGTAGCAGTATGGAAAGACGAGTGGAATAGGTCAAGTGGGGAACATGTAACCCAAATTCAGGAACGTATTGAAAGAAAACTTGCCAGTACTCAAATAGATATTAACAATGAAGTAGTACAGATTAGGAAAGATTTAAGCGTAAGGATGGATTCGCTATCCGAGAGACAAGTAGAAGATAGAACACAGATAGGTCAGGATGTGCAAGCATTAAAATCTGCGTTAGAGGATCAGATTCATAAAGTTGTCTCTGATGTAAATGAAACGACGAGCAAACTGCAGAATTTGAAGCTAGGAGAAGCTAGTTTGATGGAGACCTACAAAGAAGAGTTAATCAGGAAAGTCTTAACGGAAATCACTGACAAGGATACAGAAGGCTTGGCTTGCGAAACCAATAGGAATTATGCCAGAAGATATAACCTAGATCCAGAAGAGAGAGACGTGACTCCTGAAGAACGTATATCCAGATTCAGGGAGGAAGATGACGAGAGGAATAGGGAACCTGAGTGGAACTATCGAGATAGTGGGAAAAACTACCCGGATTCATATCCGAGGAATGTAACGGTCATCAGGAATTTTGAAGACAAACCGCAAAAATTCAGCAACACTGATATTTTGACGCCTATAGAATATATCAGGAACCTCAAAGATTATTTCATCGAAGCTCACATTCCCAGAGAGAGAGAGATGAAGATAGTGGAAAGATTTTTGATTGGAGGACCCCTTGAATGGTTTAGAGCTTTTAGATACACTTTCAGTAACTTTGACGAGTTTGCAGAGGCATTAATCAAACGATTTTGGTCCATAGAAGCGCAGAATTCGTTAAGAGCGGAGGTTTATTCAAGAAAATACTCAGGTACTCCTCCAACACGGTACGCTGATTTCTTTACGAGTCAATTGTCCCGCTTGAGATTTTTGCAACCCCCATTGTTAACGGAGCAATTAATTGATGCGATTTCTCGTATGCTGCCTGTGGAGGTGAGGAGACTAATCATTTCGTCAAACATCAGGGATTTGACCAGCATGGACGAATTACTGAGGAGGTTAGACTACACAAGTCCAATGCCTAACGTGGTACAGAAAGGTCAAAGGCATGACTTCAAAGAAATAAATACTGTATACATGGACCAAGTTCAGCAAACTGACAAGCCAGATGAAGAGAAAACTGACACTGTAGGTCCTCACAGGAATAATCAGTTTCGGAATAACAGATCGCAAGGTTACCGTCCGTATCAACAGAGAAGAGGCTGGAACTATATTCGAGGCAATTACAACAATGGAAGAGGCAGATACTACAACAATAATGGTTATAACAGAAATTATAATAGAAATAACCAGAACCAAAATAGAAATCAGGATTCTCAAGGTCAGGTTATGACACCCGATCAGTATCAGGAAAGAGAGAGGGAAAGCCAGCAATACCTGAAGGAGTTACGGGAAAAAGAAGCCGAAAATCAAAAGAAAAGGCAGGATGTTGTGATTGATCCTGGGCCTTCTACGAGCCAGCATAATTTTGAGGTCGGTAACACAAAAAAAACGCCGATTTCTCAACGACAGTGAGAACTTGTAAATACATTGCCACACCACACCTAATTACAATTAATGAGATATATGAAGTTACTGATGAAGATTTACTAGAAGAGAGGGGTATCGTTAAAGAGGAAAGACCATGTGCATTACCTATCATTTCTGTACTGATAGATGGCCAACAGTACAAAGCCCTGATGGACACTGGTGCAATTATTTCCATCATTTCAGAAGATTGTTATCAAAATCTGCTAAAAGGAGAGAACATGACAGTTTTACCTGTTTCTACCGTCAGAGTGAGAGGGATTTTCCAAGATAAGGCAGTGAAATGCAAGATTCAAGTGTTATTGAACTTTGAGATCAATGGAAGGAATTATGAACAGATCTTCATTGTGGTGAGCAAGATCAATTTTGATATGGTGCTTGGAATCGATTTTATATCGAAGGTTGGAGCTATTATTGACATGAAGAACAGAAGTATTAGCTTTAATGATGGGTACATGATCACAGAAGAGATAGAAAAACAGGACGTGAAAAACAGTCTGGAAATAGACCTTAGGGAAGAAATTTTGAATACCATAATTAATGAAGTGGAAAATATAACAGAAATACCCAGTAGAAAAACTGAAGGATTTGAAGAAATTCAGGGGGAATTTGAGGATCTGATAAAGGAATTCCAAGATATTTTTGATGAAAAGCCTGGATTGATTAAGGATTATAAGTACAAGATAAGGCTGACAGATGAAACCCCTTACCAGAAGAGAATATACCCCATTCCTGAGAAATACTATCAAGAAGTACGAGGGTTAATCAGAAAAATGGAGGTAGACGGGATTATTAAAAAACAGGCGTCGTCTTATATAAACCCCATCACAGTAGTAAAGAAAAGTAATGGTCAGATACGTCTTTGTCTCGATGCCAGGACCATCAACTTGAAGATTCTTCCAGAAAATGACCGACCACCCAAGATTAGAGATCTGCTTCGAAAATTCAAAGGGAGAGCATGTTTCAGCGTTCTTGACTTGACGTCTTCATTTTATCAAGTTCAACTAGAAGAAGAGAGTATGCAGTACACTGGATTCCTATTTGGCCAGACGTCATGGGTCTTTGTCAGAATGCCTTTTGGAATGGTTAACAGTGGACCAGCACTTATTCGAGCACTTGATAGCAAGCTCACTGACGAAGTAAAGAAGAATGTAATCTGCTACATTGACGATTTAATTGTATCTTCACCCAGCGCCGCAGAACATTTAGTGCACCTAAGAAAGTTGTTCGAGAATTTAAGGGAGGCCAATATCAAAGTCAATTTTGGAAAATGTCAATTCTTGAAGAAGGAGATAAATTACTTGGGGCATACCATTGATAAAGATGGATATCATCCAAACATGCAGAAAGTAGATGCAATCACTAGATTCCCAAAGCCAACTAAGGTGAAACAAGTCAGAGAATTTGTAGGCGCATGCCAATTCATTAGCAGCCACTGTCCGAGATACTCTGAAATTATGGCTCCTCTGTATGATTTACTCAAGAAAAATAATAGATGGAAATGGAGTACAGCAGCAAACGAGGCTTTTGAGAAAGCAAAGGAGATGCTCAGAAACAACGTCAAACTGGAGTACCCAGACTTTGAGAAGGTATTCTATATAGAGTCTGATGCATCAAGAATAGGCATTAGTGCAGTCTTATACCAGAAAGACGAGGCAGGCAACAAGCACTACATTGCGTTCACTAGTCGGAAATTAAAGAAACACGAGGAAAACTACTTTACGACAGAACTAGAAGCGTTAGCTTTTGTAACAGCTTTGCAAGCTTGGAAAAAAATGTTGCTGGGACATAAGGTTATCATTATTACAGATCACAAAGCACTTCAGTTTATGTTGCAAACTGACATGTCTAGTGATAGATTGACACGTTGGGCTTTGTTCACCCAACAGTTTAATGTCACTATCGTTCACCAGCCTGGGAAAGATAACTTACTGGCTGATGCTTTATCACGTAACCCTATTAAAAATGTGCAGATACACCATGTACAATTGGAGCAAGAAGATCAAGAAACCGTTAGGAGGTTAGCCCGAATCGGTGTGTCACAGAAGAGACACGCTCCAATCAGGAAAATGTACTGGTTCCTTAAGGGTTACATGGACAATACTGATGTTGACTATGCAGCTACACAGAGAGAATCACGACACTTTGTCTTGAGTGGAGACATTGTATGTAAGTATGCTGACTCTGCGCATACAAAGCTTTGAATAGTCGTGCCACCTAAACTTGTTGTCAATTTAGTGTGGGTAGCTCATCACGCAACTGGACATGCCTGTTTAGATAAAACTCTTGATACTCTTAAAGAGAGGTTTATTTGGACTAACATGCGTTCCAGCATTGCTAAAGTCATTCGTTCATGTGATAAATGTCAAAGAGCAAAGTATGCTTCCGCTCTATTGAAAGGAAAACCTAAGGCTATGATTCCCTCTAAACCGAATGAACTCATGGCGACAGACATATTTGGTCCTTGTCCGAAGGGATATCAGGGTAATCAGTATCTGTTGGTTACCGTGGATGTCTTCTCAAAATTTGTAACAATGAGTCCCATGCAAAAAGCTAACACGAGGAACGTAGTAAGCAGACTGGAACATGCTGTATTTCCAAAAGCTGGTAAACCAGAATATTTACTTTCGGATCATGGAGCTCAGTTTACGTCCTTGGAATTTGCTGCAGATATGGAAAGGCTTGGTATTAAGCACATATTTTCAAGTGTGCGATATCCGGAATCGAATTCTTCGGAAATATATATGGCTGAATTTTCGAAATTCTGTCGAATTTTCTGTCCAAATGATCATTCTGGTTGGGTGAGATTTGTACCCCTTATTGAGGAATGTCTAAATTCTACAGTGCAGGAGAGCACAGGAGAGGTGCCAATGAGACTTCATCTAGGAAGAAACCCAGAAAGGCCATGGGATAATCTTTTTAACCACGTTCCTAGAGATCCCGACTTAGGAAGGCAGCAGAGAATAGACAGAGCGAAGGAACAACTCCAGAAAGCAGCACAAAACGACTGAAAAGAGTAGCTGGAAAACGTTTTGGTGCTCCCTTAGAAATTGGAAATCTGGTATTACTACGCAGACCTGTCAAGGCAGATGTAAGTAAGAAAATCTACCCCAAATTTGGATTAGTGTTCATGGGTCCGTTCAGAATTACGAATGCCTATGGAAACAACTGTTATGAACTATACGATGATGAGAATAATGTCGTTTATGGCAAGTTCAATGCTGGGAACTTGAAGAAATATTATCCAAGAGTAAACCAATAATAATTCAATTTCGTGTTCAAGTGAATTGAGATATTTATAACACAGAGTATAAAAACAATTTGCAACTGTTTTTAAAACGTGGTGAAGGGAGAATGCCCCCGGAAATTGAATTATATTGAGACCACGATGGCTGTATTGGAAAATATCAGTAAAGTTATGAATGTCATAGTTATGACGTGGATATTCATGACGTAGGCACGGATGACGTAGGATTCATGCCAGTAGGCTGATTGAGCTGAGATTCTTGGTGACGTCATGATTTTGTTCGAGAAAGCTCAGAGATTTACGACGCAGTCGCAGGAAACAAGGTATTGTGCTAAGGAAGAAGCTACGCTATTGGAGGAGAGACGCGAACCAATGAACGATAGTTTGGAAGGAAGACGGAGATTGCTGAAACTACGATATTCGATTACTTTTGGCATGCAGATTTGTGGAAATCTATTTTCAGTTATGGCATTGATTTGGAATTTTGAAGAAATTAATTTTGAGTTTTTGAATTTTGAAAATCCGTCAAGTATAGCCAAAGTTAAAACTTCCAGCAATGACGCAGCAACAGGCTATCGAAGGGATGAATACGCCCCTTAAGAAGTTGATAAAAGGTCGTGCACAGGAGAGAGGAGCTCTCATACTCAGATCTCATACGCTCAGATCTCATACTTGTGATCGCATATATATTTCTGGCGATATAGAGTTATTTTCAAGTGATTCAGTGAAGTAAGTGTCTTTAGCGTGAGGTGAAAGCCTTGCCGCATCGAACGAACTCGGAGCAGTTCCATTTCACGCTGCTCAAAACTAGGTGAAGTTGAAACGCGCACATTAACGTTTCCACCAGTCAAGATATCAAGCGCTAACTTCAGCCTGTATTATAATTCTATTAGGCAGTATAACATTGAGGTGTATACAAGATTTGAACAATTTCACAGTGATACTTCGGAAGATATTGGAACTTTTAGGCTGCCAACAAAAGTGATTTTCTCGCCACAGGAGAAACACTTTTAAATTTCATATTATACACTACGGCTGACACGTGGAGTGCAACAGTTTGGTATTACAACGATACATTCGACTATGGAACATTATAATATTGCAGTGCTTTCGATGATTATAACGGTAGTTGAGATGGAAGGCTAAGGATTTAATGCGATTGGGACATATATTATTGGAGTAAAGTAACAGCATGGAACTTCGTTAATCGTCTTTCTACAAAAGCGAGCATGTAGTGAACATCCAACTACACTCATGCATCGTTAATCCATCGCTGAATTATACCAGATAACAGTGGAAATATTTTCATACTCCACAACTATGAATATTTCTGCGGAAATAACTACATTAAACTTCATGACGAATTCCTGCAAGAACTTCAGAGAACTTTCAAGAGAGGCCAGGGTTATCCCGGCGCACAATGAAGAATTTTGCCGGAAGGATGTTTCTCGTATCCACGGAGCAGTGCAATTTCGGAGGAGGAAGCGGTTCGATTCTCCGAGGACGCTGATTCCTGTTTCGAGGATGGAGCTCAGCTTTAAGTTGGTGAAATGGATCCACCAGCAGTCTTCTTTGGGGAATTTTCCTCTGGAACTTCAATCGGCAGATAAGGTAGTCGTGAACGTTTCTTGTATTATTTGAGTCTTGTAGCGATATTTGAGCAACCATTCTTCCCATATTTTCTGTCCTACCTTTTGCCCCATTTTCTTGATTGATATTTTTGTACTCAGTACACTTCGATGATTTATGCATTTTTCTTCGATTTTTGAGACATTGTCATGTCATTGGCATACTTAAATAATTTTGGATCAGTTGAGACTGATGATTTAGATTCTTTCAGTTATTTGCATTTTTTGTAGTCACTATTTAACTGTAAAGTTAACGATTTGCTATGGCAGATTTGAATTCAGACAGCGTGTCATTTTATTAAAGTAATTCTATTCAGTAAATTACTTTGACCAATTTTCTGTCATCCTCAAGAAAGAAGAATATTTAAAAGATTTTAGAGCGTTAAAATCTTTTACGATATCGACGATCTTTGAAATACTAGTCGTCTTATGAACATGATTGCAACATAGACATTTATCATTGCATTATAGACAATTTTATGAAATACGAACGTTAATTACAATTTATTGAATACACTATAGTAATGAACATTTGATAGGAGTTTTCTCAATTATAGATTGGTACAATAATGTTTGCATTCCACATTCTAATTGTATTCTATTCGACTATTTTGCAGTTTAGTTGATCTTTGTTTGAAGATAGTATTTTTATACTGCGTTACTTTGAAGATGTTAATCTCAATTTTGATAGACCAGGCAGGAGTGTCTAACCGTATTTGCTATTAAATTTATTTGTGATTGGCAAATTTTTACTTCATATCGATTCATGAATGAAACCCACGAAGGTTAAATAATAACAGTCATTATTACAATTGATGAATATAAGAATTTTTAAAGAGGAACAATGGATATATAATCGTTAGTTCAGTGGACGTGTAAAAGTCGCTGTTGAATAATGCCCTTGAATAATGAAGGAGGTTCCCACAATAATTAATGAAGTTGATGAATTAATAGTGGAGGTTTTTTGTGTGTAGTTTGGAAGATTTTTATGCCATATATATAAAGATATATGATGAATTTTGGGCCAATTGTTGTGCCATTTTTGTGCGTTATGAGCGAAGTATTTTCCCGCTGAATGTTATTGTTCTTGTTCTTTGAAAGATTATTCATATGAAGATACTGTTAAAATTAACAAGAGTGTTAAATAATTTGAGATAAAGATTTTGAATGGAGGTTACAGTCACAAATATTAATAATTATTATTAAACATTATTAAACCTGAATTTGACAGTTTAATATAACTAACCTTCATTGGTCGATTATATCAACACGATTTGAGTAATTATCAACCGGATAAACGTGTGGTTCAATGTATTCCTTGTATAAATAATATAAACAATTTAATATTGTAAAATAATTTTGTAAATATCTTTGTTAAATAATTTGGAATGATAGTGATTAATAGAAGCGTGTATTAAATTTTCAATGGTCATTTGACATTGTTATAAACAATTTGTTATTGTTATAAATAATTAATGAACTTTTGTTATTAACATTTAGAGTTTTTTTATATACTCTAAACAATGCAAGTTAAGCAAGTGGTTTGAACAAATAATCATGATTTGGGATTGTTGGAGGAATCCACTGGTGTTTGAAGGAAGCATGTAAGACATTTGCGTGATAATATTTCAGTTGAGATGTGAACATTTACGTATTTGAAAAGAGAGAGCCAAGCTATGAGGTGACACGCTTATGTTAGGGTTGAACGAACGGGTGTCCGCTTTGACTATACAGGTGCTTTGCAGCTGGTCCGGACAACTGTGTTACCGAGGCCAAGGGCGTTCCATAATAGCCTTGTGGCTATAAATAAAATGTGCAGTATATAAACACGCAAAGCAATTGATATATGTGTCTCATCCCAAATCCCGTTTCCATTCCAAATGCATTGTTATATTTTTCATTGCTATGAGCTTGAGAAAGCTAAAACATTATATGTAGAGAATACAGGTCCTACAGGAGGACATGGTTATGTGGTCGATGGCTTCTGATTGCCACGTATATTTTGTTGTTTCATTTTTGTTAAAAATCATACTTTATGTGAAATAAATTATTGTGCAGTTTAAAGTTTCTCGTCTTCGTTTTTGGTTCATTTTAAATATCATGGTGGAGGTTATTGTGAGGACATACTTTTAAGTGATCCAGTTGACAACCCAGTCCCCGAGATATATTTAAGAGGTAAGTAAAGGTAAGTATGAACCCCCGTATATTTTGGTGTGTTCCACAATAATTTTCTTGTTAACTATTGTGCTCTAATCTCGATAGTATCTGTCAGTGCCATTTTCATTGATGTAGCTATGCCGGCGCGTTTGATTATTGGCAATCCGATTGAGGGGGCGGATATCTGACAGCCTACTATCCGGGTTATCGGGTACAGTACCATCCCGGCATTTGCCCGAAGACGAAGTAGGAAACCACGGAAATCCACTTCGAGGATGGCTGAGGTGGGAATCGAACCCCCTCTACTCATTTGGGCCACCCAAGGCTGAGTAGACCCCGTTCCAGTCCTCATACCACTTTTAAAATTTCGTGGCAGAGCCGGGAATCGAACCCAGGACCTCCGGGGCGGCAGCTAACCGTGCTGACCGCTACGCTACGGAGGCGACTTATGACTGTAATAAATTACCTAGAAATTCTAAAAATGCATATAAAATGTAGAAAATAATTTTATAATAATAAACTCACCAATATTTCAAAAATTCGAAAAATGCATTATAAAATGGAGAAAATTATCTTATAGACTTAATAATAAACTCAACAATAATTCAAAAATGACATCTAAAGCTCAAACTGAAAAGTCAATCAAAATAGATTTCTAGCACTTAACACAAGGTTTATTTTCACTTTTGTCTGGTTGCACTGCACTACGAACGGCCTTCTGATGTTGCCAAATGTAAATGATCTGCGGTTATCAACCAACATGTTTTTAAATCTCGAAAAGCTGCGTTCAACATCAACTGATGTGATCGGAGCGTACTTGCAGTGAGGAAGGTCGTTTGCTGCTAACTCTGGGAGGCGTAACTCCCTCATATAAATCTGTGGCTTGACTAAATTGGAAAATAAATGACCTTTAAAGGCTGATTTTTCGAAAATATGACCAAAAAAATCTACAAAACGTAAAAAATGCTCTTAAAATGGAACAAGTAGTTCCGTGAAGAACTATACAGCCTATTTTCATATATCCTACTCATATTAATTGCCTCCATCAACATACAAAATTTCAGTTTGATTGCTATGTTAGATTCGTAGATACTGATAACCGACTAAATATTGCAGATGGTAGCCAGGTTAGATTTTTATTTATGAACTATTACATGAAGATTATTGTGTACGTGTGGTTTTCAGGCTTCAATCGCATTTTTAGGATACAAGAAGTAAAAACGAGATGTTAAAAATTCGCACAGCTGCCATCTTGTTGTTATGAAAACAATTGAAATAAATTAGATACCAGTGGATTAACATTTGTATAAGCATTAACGTGCAAAAATTCACTGCACTCAGATGGTTAAATCGCGAGAAACGTCCATTTAAATATTTATTGTTCGCGTCGCCGCCATGTTGGATTTGTGCTCACCAGGTTACTGAAAGTCATATAGGTGAACTTATGTTCATAGCCTCTATGAACATAAGAAAAGTCAGTTTGATTGCTGGAAAAGATTCTTAGATATTGAGAACCGTCAAAATATTTCGAATGCTCGCCATTTTGGATTGCTATATGTATAGGCCATAGAGTTATGTACCATTAAAGGAAAATTATTGCGTAGCTTCATTATTCAAACTTTCACTTTGATCGCATGATTACGACACAAGAATAAAAACTTAATTTTAAAATTTCGCGCAGCCGCCATCTTCAGTTTATGTAAACAATTGAACTAAATTAGATGCCAGTGAATGACAATATGTATAATCATTTACTGTACCACATTTAAATGCGCTTATATGATTAAATCACTAGAAAAATGTATTAGAATGTTTCAAATTCGCTTGGCCGCCATGTTCGTTTCGTAGTTAACAGGTTTTTGAAAGTTACATGGATAAACTTGTAGTAGTGCTCTTTATCAATGTACAAAATTTCAGATTGATATGATAAATAGTTGCGGAGATATTGAATGCCTGTGAAATATTTCGCACAGCCGCCATTTTGAGGTTATGTAAACAATTGAACGAAGTTAGATGTCGGCGCATTACAATGTATATAAACATATACTGTGCCAAGTTTCATTGCGTTTGGTTGGTTAAATCGCGAGAAACGTCCATATAAACTTCGCAAATTCGCTTGGCCGCCATGTTGGTTTTTTAGTTACCAGGTTTTCAAAGGTCACATAAGAGAATTTCTAGTAGTTCCCTTTATCACCATACAAAATTCCAGGGTGATATCGGTAATAGTTTCGGAGATATTGAATGCTGATGAAATATTTCGCACAGCCGCCATGTTGGATTGGTGAGACGTAACAAAATTTGAAGGGCACGGTCGGGGTCGCCCGGAATATAGCTATGAACTTACCGAGTTTCATTGAAATCTCTCCAACAATTTAGATTTTATTAGGGGGGGACACACACACGAATCACACACACGCACACACACACGGACTAAAGGTGATCTCATAAGCCTATTTTTTCAAAATTGAAAATAGGCTAAAAATGACACAAAAAAAAAATGCAAAATGATGCAAAATAGAAATTACATATTTGAAGACGGGATGGCCCATCCGGAGTTTCTATGTACTTCAGCATTGTTTTAGACTGGTCAGTAAAAAGATGACATGTCATCAACTCCGGGCCCTAGTTATTAACAATGTTCCAACCAGGTCCAGCACGTGACGAGACCAATGTTTCCTCCTCACACCAACTGGGCAAGTAACTCGCTCTTCGCCATTCGCTTATTATTATTATTACTATTATTATTATTGTTATCACATTCATTTCACCACATAAGTGGGACACATCAACATATCGACGGTTTGTTTGCAAGACGGTATGGCTAATTCTCTTAAGGTGGCACGTTGAGAAGCGATCGAACAATGGAACAGGTCTCCAAGATGACGGACTTCTGCATGGTGATATGTAGACCAGGATGCATTCCCAATATTTCCAGATTGCGAGCCAACGATTTAGGGACGATGCCGGTAGAAGAAATGACTAAGGGCATAACCACTACACTTTCCTGTCTCCACATTTGCCGTATTTCCTCAGCCAAGGACAGATATTTGGTGATCTTATCACAGCAGGTTTGTTGCAGATTATGGGAATAGGGCACTGCAATATCAATGAGGAAGGTTCTCTTTTGCACCTTGTCCACAAGAACGATATCTGGCCGGTTTGCTGGTATGGTTTTAATGGTAATAACGAATCGGTCCAATGACAACTTTTGGCTAGGATTTTCCAAAACGGCGTCAGGAACATACTGATAGTAAGGCAAAGTATTTTCAGATAATAAGTGCTTTTGTGCAAGGTGTAGGTGCATTATTTTGGCCACTTGGTTATTATTATATATATATATATATATATTTTATTGTTCATACTCTCTGCATGCTCCACTACATAAGTAGTAATACATGCACTTACATTACATTTTATAAATGAACAAAATAAATTACATTGTAATAATTCAATTACTAGATGACTTAATCTTAACAATATCAAACAATATTATTCATCGTTTTTCCTTAGAGCCTGAAAATCCCGAGCATTAACAAATTTAGAAAATTCCTTCAAATACTTTTTTAATAGCACAGATTTCTGAATCGGCCAGTTATCATCTCTATTAATATTATTGATCAAGAATTGCCTAATATTTTTCACTTCACTGCACACGAAAATTATATGATCTATAGTCTGAGGGCTGCTTTTACAGGAACACTCGGGATTACGTATAATTTTAAGTCTGTGTAAGTACGAAGCAATATTTCTATGTCCAGTCAGTATTGTAGTCATATTAGGTGTTAAGGTGATTTTGGATTTTAATCTACCTGCAACTGTTGGAAAGAATTCTTTTGTAAGTGTGCCTTTTGAAGTTTGTTCCCATTTTTTCTGCCATTCATGAATTGATTCTTCTTTGAGTTTTCTTTTAAAAGTTGAGATGGGTATTCTATCGAAACAAACCTCGCTTAATTTTGTAGCCTCCTTTGCAATTTTATCAGCCAGTTCATTGCCCGGAACACCTATATGTGCCTTAACCCATTCAAATTTTACTATCCAATTTTTTTCTTTTTAGAATTTCTGTAGTCCTTCTTATATTCTTAATTAGTTCGTTATGATTTCTGAAGTCCGCAATGGAGTCAATTGCTATTTTACTATCTGTGTAAATAATTACTTTCTTATCTTCATCATCCTCTGTCCTAGTAGTATCTAAGAAATTCAGAGATTTAAGTATAGCTAATTGCTCCGCCTGATTATTCGAACAGTTGTCTTGCTGTCTATATTTCAATTGGTCTACTAATTCGCGCAATCTGAATATAGCTATGCCAGCTCCCACTCCTTCTTCACTTGTGCTTCCATCTGTGTAAATTTTCCATGGGATATATTCATTTAATGCTATTCTGGGATCTTCGGTACCAGGAAAATAGGCTGGATGGAGCCATCTCATAGGTTTTTCGAGGTGGTCAATGACATAGTTCATAGTTGTTTTTCCTGACTTGATTTTGTATAGAGTAACAATCACTTTAGCCATTATATCTATAGGAGTAATTCCTGTAATAATGCACAGTGCCTCATGAGATACAGTGCGGTACGATTTTGCCATTCTCAAGAGAATAAGTCTTTGCACTCTCATGTATTTAATCATATTACATTTCTTTTCTAGGGATTCAATCCAGATCGGAGCAGCATATAACAGCATTGGCAATATTGCTCCTTTATAAATTGTTTCCAAAGCCTGGTGTTTTAGACCCCATCATATTCTAGCCGATTTTGATAATGCGTTTATTAATTTAATACATTTTTCACTAACTTTATTGATGTGGTCATTGAACTTAAAACGATAATCTATAGTTATTCCTAGATATTCCATCGTATCTACTTGTACAAGACGTTTCCAATTCATAAAGATATCAATTGTCTTCTTTGCTTTTCTTCTTCTTGATATTAGAATAACTCTTGACTTAATTTCATTAAAACGGGTTTTGTTTTCTGTTGACCACTTAGTAACCTTCCGTAATTCCATATTCACAATATTTTCTGCTTCAATTTCAGTTTCAGCCCTGACTGCAATTATAAGTTCATCAGCAAATGCTATAGCTTTGGTGTTTTTACCGTATTCAAAACTGAGCAGTGAATTATACTGTACATTCCAGTACCCCGGTCCACAACATGAACCTTGAGGACATCCTTTATTAACAACTGTTTCTACTTGGATACTATTGGAATTCATGAACGTCGTTCTATTCTTGAAGTAGCTCTTAGTCAGGTAGTACAAATTTCTCGGGCATTTGAAGTCTTTTAGGGCCTTTAGGACACATGGCCACCACGCAGAGTCAAAGCTCCTTTGACATCAAGATTAACTATAACGGTAATTTGACCATTTTTGAACGCCTCAGTTATAAATTCCTTAAGTGCCATAGCTGCATCAGTAGTAGACCTTTGAACTGTGAAGCCATATTGATTTTCGTTCAGTAGTTTATCTGTATAGAGGTAGTGATTTATTATATTTATTAGAAGTTTCTCTACTGGGCGTCAGGAAGGGCATCCGGCCGTAAAAACCATCGCCACAAAGACTTCCATCGCATCTCATCCCCGACCCCGTTGGAAAACGGGAATAATAAGTGGTAGACAAACATTAGAAGTTTCTCTAATACTTTGCCCGCCACATTTATCAGGCTTATTGGTCGGAATTGGTTTTGTGATTGGTATAAGTCTGGCATTTTTCCATCGCTTCGGGAAACAAGCATTCTTCAAGCAACCATTATATAATGATGTCATAGTTCTAGGGATACTTTCATACGTCCACCATAGTATTTTACTAGTGATTCCATCTTCACCTGGTGTCTTTTTATGACCTAGATCTCTGATTACAGATTTAATTTCTTCTTATGTAAATTCCCAGTCGTCCAGAGTGTCTATTGGTTCCTCTACTTCCTTCCTTATTTGCTTTTGCTGAGCAGTATCTTCCATTTCATCATCCTTCTGAATGAGATGGTTGTATATACACTGCATTGTTTCCTTTAAGTCTCTTGTGTAGTGACCTTCATTGTTAATAAGAGTTGATACAATTTGAGTATTCTTAATTTTTCCTGACGCTGATTTATAGACTACTAGCAGAAGTACCCATTCTTCGAACGGTCGTCGGTATTAATAACCAGACGTAATCAATTGAGCTACTGTTGCAATGGTTTGGGGCTTGGGACCTGTTTGTCGACAAAGATAAATGATTAGTTGAAATATGCTCTGAAACTAATTTACCTAACGTGTACTTCCTGACGTGAAAATAAAATTGAAAACCTCGTAGACGAAATGCAATACACGTCACATAAAAACTGACCCTCACTGTTGTGTCAATTGCGCATCCAGAGGAAGACCCCCTTTAATAAATTATAAAGACTTGTGGTGCATGAAAATTCAGGTTTTTTAGCCTCCAATGGCCCAAATTCCTAAAAGCAAAAAAAAAAAAAAAAGTAAAAAAATAAACTATTTTAATTCAGGAATTTTTGAAAATAATGTTGCTGTTTGAAGATATAATAGACCTTCTGTACGACACATCAAACGTTTAAGTCTTGTGAAAAAATCGAGGGTACCTCTTGACCCCCTTAAGTGCATTGATGAATTTTACAGTTTTTGTTGGTTCCGTGATAACCTTATAGCCATTTGCAAACTTTAACAGAAATTTAATAAATGGAGTGGCATTACTTCTTGCAGAAATAGATGGAAAGTTGGATGTACCTTTTTGAGACACTGTTGTCATGGTTACTGGCTTGCATTCCTACAAAAGAGTCGTCTAGTATCAAAACCGGCCAAGTCACAAAATTTACAAAAATGAGTTAAGGTTATCAATTTGAAGTAGAAGTATAGCACTATCAGGCGAAACAAGAATATGCTTCAAAATCGTCCATGTCTTCATGTTACAGAGCACTGAATTCTTGGTCGTGCAACAAAATGGGCCAAGTCATGCAGGCAGTGTTTTCATAACTGGCCATGTCAAAGAATGAGTAGCAATCTTCATGTCGCAGCATTATTGTTTGGAATCTTGCGTTGTTAGATTCTGCAAGAATGTGATAATATCAGTAGGCAACATTGTTCCTTATATTGTATACTCTTCGAGGTCGTAATAATTTGTATTTTGTTCGTTTGCAACACTGACTTCCGTATTCGCGGGCTTCTTACCGCATTGGCGCGAAAGCAATCGTATATCCTGTGTGCTCCTATTTTCTCATTATTGTGTAGTGTAACGTGTATATTGTTCCTATTTTAATAAGTGACTCATTTTCTTTTACTGCGTTCAAGATCTAAGTGAACTACTTACTTTTAATGATATAATACCTATTTTGTATTCTCCTCAGCTTACTGATGTTCATCTTCATATATTACTATCCAATTTAAGCAGAATGCTTTCGTTTTTATTACAATAAAGACAGGTAATTACAATGTCAATTTATTTTAATTTAATTGCATTTTTTCACTGGAGTTTGGAATTTAAAAAGAAAAGTTATACAAAAAAAGACTAAAATTATACTAAATTGCAACAAAAACGGCCAAGTCAAAATTAATATTAGCAAAAAAGATGGGTTCATTATGAATCAGATTTCTCAAAATTGCAGAACTTAAATATTAAACCATTACGGATATAACTATGCAATAAAATCTTTTGTGACCACCATTGCTTTGTCTCTAGAGGTTTTTCATCCATACTGAAAAATATGCCTTCAGTGACTTGGCCGGTTTTGATACTAGACGACTCAATTTGTTTGAAAATGAAAATCCACAGCCTGCTTCCAGTCTCCGACCGGGTCAGGAATGGAATGAATGAAGCCCCTATCTAGCGGCGAGGATATGAACTGTGCCGGCTGCCGAGGCCTGACGCACTCCTCTGGGGCAATGATTAAATGAATGACGGATGAAATGAAATGATAGTGGAGAGTGTTGCTGGAATGAAATGTTGACAGGGAAAACCGGAGTACCCGGACAAAAACCTGTCTGCCTCCGTTTTGTCCAGCACAGATCTCACATGGAGTGACCGGGATTTGAACCACGGACCCAGTGGTGAGAGGCCGGCGTGCTGCCGCCTAAGCCACGGAGGCTTCCTACATTTGTTTATTAAATGAAATTAGTTTTCTGGGAATATCTCAGCAACTCTTGGTTTTAGAACATTAATATGTAGTTTTCGGGGACCCTTTACGGCTGTTTAGGGGCCCAGAGTTTTTTTTTTCTGACACCAAGGGGCTGAAAATGAGCTTTGTCTCGTCGTTGTAGGCCGTAGTATCATCATCATCATCCTCTTGCACAGTTTCCAGCCACTGGCCGGGTCTGTTTGGAACACAGGCCACTCCAATATCTTCTGTCTTCCCACCATCTCTCAGCCTCCACCCCTGTCCAGTCTTCTCCTCTCTTCTTCACGCTTTCTTCCAACCCTTTCAGCCACCTGACTCTCGGTCTTCCTCTCGGTCTCTTTCCTTCCCACTTCGTCTCGTGTATCCTCCTGGGTATCCTCTTATCCTCCATTCGTTTTACATGTCCATACCATCTAAGTCTAGATTTCCCTATACCATCCCGTAATGGTTACTCCTTTATTAATTCTCTGGTCCTCTCATTTCTTATTCTGTCCACCTTTGTAGCTCCAATACTGCTTCTCAAGAACCTCATCACACTGGCCTGCATTTTGCTCTTCTCCCTTCCTTTCATAGCCCAGGTCTCCGAGCCATACGTCAGAATAGGGGCATATTACGTCCGATATATGATCTTTTTTCTGTTCTGAGGGACA
This sequence comes from Meconema thalassinum, assembly GCA_946902985.2. Lineage (NCBI taxonomy): Eukaryota > Metazoa > Arthropoda > Insecta > Orthoptera > Tettigoniidae > Meconema > Meconema thalassinum. Next base: position 887,593,831 of record OX336390.1, read on the forward strand.
TCCTTGCTCCATAACATGCTTCTCACACTCCTCCGGAATGCTTCTGCCTGTCTCCCCAGTTCATTTTTTTTCTGTATCGTTTCTTCCATTATCTTTTATCAGGCTTCCCAGATACTTGAAACTCTCCACTTTCTTCAGCTGTTCCCCACAATTGTTATTCCCGTTGTGGTTCTTTCCTTCTTCCTTGTTGTGATCACCATCTCACTCTTATTTATGCTAGATTTCCTACCATATCCTTGTATTATTCCTTCCCTCACGTCCAACTGTTCCTGTACCTCCTCCTCCTTTTTTTCCCAAATCATCAAATCATCTGCAAACACCATTGCTTTCATCTTTCCTTCCCCAATTACTTGTGCCACCCGGGTCATTATGTCATCCATCACCACAATGAAAAGTAACGGTGCCAGTGCACTTCCTTGTTTTAGGCCGTTTCTCTGTTCCACCCAGTCCGATCTCTCTCCTCCCACTTTCACACAGCTCACGCTTCCCTTGTACATCTCCTTTATCCTCCTTATAGTCCATTTTTCTACTCCTCTATCTTCCAAGGACTTCCATAATTTGTTTCTGCATACACTGTCATATGCTTTCTCAATGTCCAGGAAGGCCATCAGTAAATCTGTTCCACACTCATAGTGCTGTTCTTGTAACTGCCTTACAGCAAAAATCAAATCCACCGTGGACCATCCTGCTCTGAAGCCATGTTGTACTTCCCTCATCCCTCCTTAGTAGTGGTTTTTGAGGGGTTCAGATACCACCTCCACCTCACCACCTCACAAGATGGCGGCAGCCCGATATCTCTCGAACGCATGGTTGGATTTTGACAAATGAGGTGTCTTTGAACTCGGGCTAAAACCCCCTCTCCAATGGACAACATATTTCCACCCCAAAAATAAAACCTACCCTACTAAGGGGTGAAATTGAATTTTTTAGAGAATCTCTCTTTCCAATTGCAACATGTGAGCGTTTGAATGCCGATATGGATTTAAACGTTGTTCCACATAAAGTGCATGTGTACGGTGGATAGCCACTATGAATTAACATGCTTGTTTTTTGTTTTTTACGCATGCCCACTCATGGCTTTTGAAGAGGGTGGGGGAGCGGTTCCCTGTGGACGGGTCCTTGTTGACAGGTCCCTGTGGACGGGTCATTGTTGCCGGGTCATTGTGGACGAGTCCTTGTGGACAAGTCCATGTGGACGGGTCCTTGTTGACGAGTCCTTGTGGACAGGTCCTTGTGGACGAGTCCTTGTGGATGAGTCCCTTTGGACTGATCCCTTTGGACCGGTCCCTTTGGCCTGGTCCCTATGGACTGGCTCATGAATTTATTTAAATTATGTCAAAGGGCCTAACTACATTTGCGTGTGTTGAACTGACGTTGTTCACCAACCCCCACTACTATAATGTGATAACGATATGAAAGGAAAGTGACGAAATACATGTGAACACGTGTGAGATGACCTTATTACCGTCCTCCTTGTGAAACAAGTTACATCCTGTTTTGGTTCATACGTGAGAAAATGCAAGTTCATGTGTAATATGACTTAACACACAAGTGTACACATGTGCACGTGCACGATAAGAGCTAACAAGTCACAACCTGTTTTGACAGTGGTGGGAATAAGGCTAGAGACATGTACAAGTAGTCAAATTACTCCGGCAGACAACCCCTTTCCTATGGATAACTTATTTCCACTCAAAAATAAAATCTACCCCTACTAGGGGTGTAATAATAATTTTTAGCTAAAAGTCGCTTTCCATGTCCAACATGTGGGAGTTTGTATGCCAATATGAAATTAAACTCGTTCCACATAAAGTGCATGCATACAACTGAATGCCGCTATGATTTATCATTTTTGTTTTTTGTTTTACGAATGAGCAATTGTTTTTTTGTAAGAGGGCGGGCTTTTTGAATAATGATTTATAGATACGTTGTTTTTACAAATTAACCATAGATCCAAAAACTAATAGGTCATCGGCTTTTTAATATCTTATGAACTAAGAAAGCTAGGGTCTTGTATGAGGGGTCGTTGGACTTGGGGTGACGCCCTGTTTTTGAATGTATTATTCATTTTTTTTGTCAAAAGGGCCTAACTACACTTTCGTTAATATCTCGCTAACTAATAATCACAGAGGGTCAAGTGAGGTGTCATAGGACTTAAAATGGCCAACCCCTCCCCATGACCAATGAATTTACCCCAAAAAACAGCAAGGTCATTAACCTAAGATTTTATCAACTAATAATCAGAGAGGGACAAGTGAGGTGTCACAAGACTCAGGATGGCCAACCCTATTCCATGACCAACGAATTTACCCAAAACAGCAAGGTCATTGACCTAAGATTTTATAAACTTATCAGTAGAGAGGGTCAAGTGAGGTGTCATAGGACTACGAATGGTTAACCCTTTCCCATGACCAATGAATTTACCTCAAAAATTCAAAACAGCAAGGTCATTGACCTGAGATTTTATAAACTAATAATCGGATATCAACATGTGAGGTGTCATAGGACTTAGAATGGTCAACCCTTTCCCATGGCTAATGAATTTACCCAAAAATACCCAATACATCAAGGTCATCGACCTGAGATTTTATAAACTTATAATCGGATATGGACATGTGAAATGTTTACAGTGAGTGATGAAACATAGCTAGGTAGTGAAAGAATTATTGTAGGCTACATGTATGGTGACTGACAAATCTTTCACCATTGGAACTTGTTTTCAGATCAAACTGCAGTACAGAGAGAGTATAGGTGGTAGGTATGGGATAATAAATGACAAATGGTGTATACAGAATCTGATTTATCGATTCAAGAAATAAGAGTAAACAATCATTAATTAAATGGTTAAAGAGGATAGCTAAAATCTAAAATGGTGACTACATTGAACTAAACTGAACCAAGCTGAATCAAACCCAACCAAACCGAACCAAACTTAATCAAAAACAAACCATTGGTTTAAATGTAAAACTTGTGGGTGAATGTGGTCATTGGTAATGTCAGAAAGTAAAGGGATAACGCTCTACCTACAGAGGGTAAGGTAAAGCTAGTGCATGATGCTAATGCACACACACAAGTACATGAACCACACACAACTATCCTATGCAGTTATTATGGGTTGACTGTTAAAACTGGCTCAGTGGTTACTGGGACAAGATGGTCGCTACAAACAACAAGCTTTAAATACCTGAGGCTAATAATCTATACACACACTCACACACACTTGTTCTAAACTAAACTGTCTTGCTGGCAGAGCTCACACAGTAGGTAAATGACAGAAATGCTTGGCTAACAGAAATACAATCATTTTCGGTTGTCTAATGTTACCAGCTAAACATTACGTACTATAGTGGTGAGCACATGTGCCTCTTTCACTGGAGATCTTAACTCGATTTCAAGCTCTAAGGCCTAGAACGAATCAAACTAAGAAAAAAGGGTATGGTGACGCAGTGGTTAAACTGTTAGCCTTTCACTAAGGTAGACAAGGGTTTGATTTTAGGTTAATATGCATGTCATAAACAAACAAATAAAATCAGAGATAATGTTTAAAACTGATTACACTTGTCTCTTTTCAAATTATTACTTAGATTACAAATACAAACGTGGACTGGGTATGACATACAGTTAATGCTTCGTATCACATACTAGACTGTAAGAAAGCCAAACAAGCAAAAGGCGTAGGTAGAGCAGTGGTAAAATCGCTATGTGTAGAGAAATACCTAACGGTTTTATGAACTGGCAAAGGTATGTCGCATAAACAGTGCAGGATACAATCCAGCAACCATAATTTTCATCTCGTGGACAAGAGAAAACATATATATAGAGAGAGATATATAGAAAGCTTGTGTGTGTGTGTGTGTGTGTGTGTGTGTGGGTAGCATTGGTTGTTTGACCAGAGAAAATACGGTGAGGTAGGGTGGGGAGAGGGAGAATTAGCACTTATATATGAATGGAAAATAGATTTTTTCAATCGTTTTGTTTTTCAAATGCAGTGGTAGATAGTCGTTTTTTGTAAAACATTCTTACTTGCAGTAGTAATAAGCCTCTATGGTTCCGCTAACACATAGATAGACTGTATTATTGCCATGGTCAAGCACTCACATTAAGATCATTTACAAAATCATAATATGAAAAATAAAAAATCATGTTTTGGAAATATCGTTTTTCAACATACACACAAAATAAATATATAAAAAATTTGTAAACAGCAAAATGGAAAATCCATGTTTCCATATAGACAAAATTTAAAAACCTTAAACGGACATTTAAGAAAATATATGCAAATGGGAAATTGACAAATGTGTAAATATGAAAGTGGAAAAATCCTTGTTTCCATATCATGAAATTGAAAAACATCAAACTGTCATTTTAAAAAATGCAAATGGAAAATTGACAAATTGCAATGTGTGAAATGTGAAATTGAACAAATGGCTATCATTATTTTAAAAAAAGAACATGGTGCTCTATGGCTGAGGTGTGAATCAAACCCTCTCTACTTATTTGGACCACTCGAGACTGAGTAGACTAGTTTTAGTTGTCATACCACTTTTAAAAGTTTGTGTTAAATCTAGGAATTGAACCCAAGAGCTTGAAGGGGGGATCCAAGGTTATAATATGTTAAACAGATAGCCTTGAATGTAGGGTGTGGTAGTTATATAGAGATGAGACGTTTCGCTGAGGGCAGGGAGGCATGGAGATCTGCATCAAACCAGTCAAAAGACTGATGACTCAAACAACAACATGTAGAGCTCACCAAAATAATGTTGTGTAGCGGTAAATGTTAGTCAACGAACAGTAATGCATTACTAAAACCCATGACACGATACCTAAGAGCTTTTCTAAAATTATTTTAAAATGCCTTTAACCCTATATTAAACACCCAGTTCACAAGACTCATAACTGCAATGTTATGGTCAAACAAAACGAAATCTATATTTCAAAACAAACAAGTGGTTTAGTCAATGTATACTGGAAAAAGTTTTATAAACACTCAAGTCCACAAAAAATAATTAAATTAGTAACTGTCAGGTTGACCGAGTGGTTATGGTGTCTGACTTAAGTTCAAATTTTCTGTACAAGAAAGCAAGGGTTCGAATCCCTTACCTTATATAACTATTACCTCAACATGGCTTGACCAGGGGCGTGGTGGCGCAGCGGTCAAGCTGTATGCCTCTCACCAAGGCGGTCCGGGTTCGATTCCCGGTCAAGGCATGTGAGATTTTCGATGTGAAATGCCATGTCCTGTGGTTCGGATTCCACGTAAAACGGAGGTCCCGTGGCTTATGATCGCGAGATTAACGGTCACGTTAAACTACAAGCTTCCTTCCTTTTTTTTTAACATGGCTTGACCACACTGTATTATTGTGTACTCGGTACACAAACCATAGATAGAGTGTATTGTTTAAGGTCACTCTCTTTGCGAACATAGTCAGAGACTATTGATGGTTAACAATTGCATTAATAGTGGGACATAGAGATAGCAATTAAGAAAAACAGACAATACCCATACACTATTTTTATTTACTTATTTATTTAATGTAAGTACTTGTACAATAGTTATATACAAACTACAACCCTCTTTTGTCTATTACTATCTAGTCCTTTTCGATCCACTGGCATAACAAGGCAGATGACTTTGTAGTTCAGCCCCTTAAAACAACAACAACACTACCTCTTGCATAGTCTGTGATGTTGAGGACTCTTGAGGCGTGGAAGATGGATACAACATAACTTTCACAACAGGGGTTAAACGTTGCTCAACAAACAATGCACTATTTTGAGTAGAAACATCTTTCTCTTGTACTAACTTATTAGCATTCTGATGATTTTTTGCCAACACCATCAATGTTTTGTCTGGAGCACTACATTGATGATCACTCACACTTAAAACCACACCATTTCTACTTTTCATATTGCCTCGACATCTTGTTGACCTCTGTTTTGAGCATCGCCAGAATATTATTCCTTTTACATTTTGTCGTCTCTAGTTATAAGAGTAGCCTTTATAGAGTACACGTTGTTTACCTCGGTTAGTTGTAGTAAGTTCCATAGTAGTAAATAACCTGTTAGTATGATTTGCACACTACAAAGGTTATCTCTGTTCTGGTAATAGAATTATTTAGCGTTGGCTTTTATAATTAATATGTACAGTTAAAAGTGATAGAAAAGTGGTAGAAACGTGGTAGCAAAGTGGTAGACAAGTGGTAGACAATTGGTAACTTAGTGGTAGAAAAGTGGTAGCAAAGTGGTAGCAAAGTGGTAGAAAAGTGGTAGAAAAGTGGCAGAAAAGTAGTAGAAAAGTGGTAGCAAAGTGGTAGAAAAATGGTAGCAAACTAGAAAAGTGGTAGAAAAGTGGCAGAAAAGTAGTAGAAAAGTGGTAGAAAAGTGGTAGCAAACTAGAAAAGTGGTAGCAAAGTGGCAGAAAAGTAGTAGAAAAGTGGTAGCAAAGTGGTAGAAAAGGGGTAGCAAACGAGAAAAGTGGTAGCAAAGTGGTAGCAAAGTGGTAGAAAATATTACATGTATTGTTATGAAATAGTTTAAGCGGTTACATGGATTCATTACACTATAATTTTAGCATCACGAAGCTCATTTTCTATATCCAAAAGTTCTTCCTCATATTTAGTATGACCAGCCTGTTTACAGGTATGCAAGTACTGAAGCAGCTGGATTAGCTTATTGGGATTGTTCCAGTAAACACATTTAACAAATGATTTTTGGGTGTAAACCATTATCATCATCATCATTATCATCATCATAACCATCATCATCATCATGGTTATCATCATCAATATAATCATCACTATTACTATCTAATCCTTTTTGTTCATCTTGCAATGCAACAACCTTTGGCATAGTTTGTGTTGTCCTTGATAGTGTTAGAGGTTTCTTAGACGTTAACGACTGTCCTAACATGTCTTTTTCAGGAGATAATAAATGCTCTTTAACAAACAAAGCACTATCTTGAGCCACACTATTTTTTTCTTGGTCTTGCTTTTTTACCTTGGTTAGAGTATTTTGTCCATTTAAATGAGTATTATTTTGAGATTTACAATGATGATCGATTGAAATAAGTATGTTGGAGCCTTTTGTTTTAATCATTCCTCGACACTTTTTAGATCGTTGTTTCGAACAGCACCAAATAACAGTTCCATTTTTATTAGTTCCTTTTACAATATATGCATATCCTTTATAGTAAGCACATGGCTTACCATAGCTAGTCGTTGATACTTCCATGTCAACTGTTAAGCGTAAACTAATCTCTAGTAAAGTTAACTCGATAATAAAAATGATAGTTTGTAGTATGTGCAGTTTTAAGTAAGAGCAAAAGTGAGAGTCAAATGGTAGAAAAGTGTTAGCAAAGTGGTGGAAGAGTGGTAGCAGTTTATAGTAGTCATGATCTTTTTTACCAGAATGTGATTTGAGTAAATGTAATTTATAAACCTTAGCAGTGAGTAGTCAGTTATTCTTGGTTCAGACAAGCGTAAACAGTTCTCCAATGAATCAGAGATCAAGATTTTCATTATGAAACAGTTGTGTAACCAATTAGGTATCGGTACTTGATACCTTCACACATGAACAAAAATTCCAACATATCTGACATGAATTACATGATTTGAAAGTTGACAAAGAATATCCAATCAACCATTGTAGTTGCAATGTCAAACACAAAGACAAAATCAGCATGAACTTTTAAGTTACAGGAAAATTCTATGAAATAGACTATGCAGGAAATTTGGAAATACACATCAGAAGTTTGCAACACCATCCTTCTAGCCTATATAAATTATTGACATGGAAAGTGTGCACTGCCCCTAACATTAAACCAATTTATCAATAACGCAAGTCAACAATCAAAACATTTTGTGTTGAGTCTATCATTTAATGCATATATTCTGTCTACATTGAACAGTAACAAAAAACGCCATTCATAATTAATTAAGTTTGTTTAATTCTTTATGTAATGATAAATACATATTTAAAGTTTTGGCTGACTGTTCAGGGTGAATCGGCTTTGAACACATAAGAGAGGGAATATTTTAAGACTTAACCTCAGCTCACCTAACATAACCTAAATTTACCTAACCTAACCTTGTCATATAGGTAAGAAACGGGTCAAGCTATGCTTTCGACTACCGAGTTTCAGCTACTTTTCAAGGTTACTCTCCCGAACATTGCCGGAGACTGCTGATAAACACCTATGTTCCTACGGCGGCGGCGTGCAACGACTTACATGACGCGCTTCCCCCTTTTCATTGATCCCTGTTGATTTGTCCTTTTGGACAGGTCCCTGTTGACTAGCCCCTTTGGAAGGGCCCTTTTTGACGGGTCCCTGTGGACAGGTCCTTTTGGCTGATCCCTTTGGACCGGACCCTTTGACATAATTTGGATAATTGCATGGGCCAGTCCTTAGGTACCAGTCCAAAGGGACCAGTCCAAAGGGATCAGCCAAAAGGACCTGTCCACAGGGACCCGTCAAAAAGGGCCCTTCCAAAGGGGCTAGTCAACAGGGACCAGTCCAAAGGGACAAATCAACAGGGATCAACGAAAAGGGGGAAGCGCGTCATATAAGTCGTTGCGCGCCGCCGCCGTGGGAACATAGGTGTTTATCAGCAGTCTCCGGCAATGTTCGGGAGAGTAACCTTGAAAAGTAGCTGAAACTCGGTAGTCGAAAGCATAGCTTGACCCGTTTCTTACCTATATGACAAGGTTAGGTTAGGTAAATTTAGGTTATGTTAGGTGAGCTGAGGTTAAGTCTTAAAATATTCCCTCTCTTATGTGTTCAAAGCCGATTCACCCTGAACAGTCAGCCAAAACTTTAAATATGTATTTATCATTACATAAAGAATTAAAGCAAACTTAATTAATTATGAATGGCGTTTTTTGTTACTGTTCAATGTAGACAGAATATATGCATTAAATGATAGACTCAACACAAAATGTTTTGATTGTTGACTTGCGTTATTGATAAATTGGTTTAATGTTAGGGGCAGTGCACACTTTCCATGTCGATAATTTATATAGGCTAGAAGGATGGTGTTGCAAACTTCTGATGTGTATTTCCAAATTTCCTGCATAGTCTATTTCATAGAATTTTCCTGTAACTTAAAAGTTCATGCTGATTTTGTCTTTGTGTTTGACATTGCAACTACAATGGTTGATTGGATATTCTTTGTCAACTTTCAAATCATGTAATTCATGTCAGATATGTTGGAATTTTTGTTCATGTGTGAAGCTATCAAGTACCGATACCTAATTGGTTACACAACTGTTTCATAATGAAAATCTTGATCTCTGATTCATTGGAGAACTGTTTACGCTTGTCTGAACCAAGACTAACTGACTACTCACTGCTAAGGTTTAGAAATTACATTTACTCAAATCACATTCTGGTAAAAAAGATCATGACTACTATAAACTGCTACCACTCTTTCACCACTTTGCTAACACTTTTCTACCATTTGACTCTCACTTTTGCTCTTACTTAAAACTGCACATACTACAAACTATCATTTTTTTTATCGAGTTAACTTTACTAGAGATTAGTTTACGCTTAACAGTTGACATGGAAGTATCAACGACTAGCTATGGTAAGCCATGTGCTTACTATAAAGGATATGCATATATTGTAAAAGGAACTAATAAAAATGGAACTGTTATTTGGTGCTGTTCGAAACAACGATCTAAAAAGTGTCGAGGAATGATTAAAACAAAAGGCTCCAACATACTTATTTCAATCGATCATCATTGTAAATCTCAAAATAATACTCATTTAAATGGACAAAATACTCTAACCAAGGTAAAAAAGCTAGACCAAGAAAAAAATAGTGTGGCTCAAGATAGTGCTTTGTATGTTAAAGAGCATTTATTATCTCCTGAAAAAGACATGTCTGAACCAAGACTAACTGACTACTCACTGCTAACTTGAGATAAATTAGTAAATTATTTATAAAGCTTTATGAAAGCGTATGTTTTGAAAACATAATCGATCATCATTGTAAATCTCAAAATAATACTCATTTAAATGGACAAAATACTCTAACCAAGGTAAAAAAGCAAGACCGAGAAAAAAATAGTGTGGCTCAAGATAGTGCTTTGTATGTTAAAGAGCATTTATTATCTCCTGAAAAAGACATGTTAGGACAGTCGTTAACGTCTAAGAAACCTCTAACACTATCAAAGACAACACAAACTATGCCAAAGGTTGTTGCATTGCAAGATGAACAAAAAGGATTAGATAGTAATAGTGATGATTATATTGATGATAATTATATTGATGATGATAACCATGATGATGATGATGGTTATGATGATGATGATGATGATGATGATGATGATGATGATGATAATGGTTTACACCCAAAAAAATCATTTGTTAAATGTGTTTACTGGAACAATCCCAATAAGCTAATCCAGCGGCTTCAGTACTTGCATACCTGTAAACAGGCTGGTCATACTAAATATGAGGAAGAACTTTTGGATATAGAAAATGAGCTTCGTGATGCTAAAATTATAGTGTAATGAATCCATGTAACCGCTTAAACTATTTCATAACAATACATGTAATATTTTCTACCACTTTGCTACCACTTTGCTACCACTTTTCTCGTTTGCTACCACTTTTCTACCACTTAGCTACCACTTTTCTACTACTTTTCTGCCACTTTGCTACCACTTTTCTAGTTTGCTACCACTTTTCTACCATTTTGCTACCACTTTTCTACTACTTTTCTGCCACTTTTCTACCACTTTTCTAGTTTGCTACCACTTTTCTACCACTTTGCTACCACTTTGCTACCACTTTTCTGCCACTTTTCTACCACTTTGCTACCACTTTGCTACCACTTTTCTACCACTATGTTACCAATTGTCTACCACTTGTCTACCACTTTGCTACCACGTTTCTACCACTTTTCTATCACTTTTAACTGTACATATTAATTATAAAAGCCAACGCTAAATAATTCTATTACCAGAACAGAGATAACCTTTGTAGTGTGCAAATCATACTAACAGGTTAGTTACTACTATGGAACTTACTACAACTAACCGAGGTAAACAACGTGTACTCTATAAAGGCTACTCTTATAACTAGAGACGACAAAATGTAAAAGGAATAATATTCTGGCGATGCTCAAAACAGAGGTCAACAAGATGTCGAGGCAATATGAAAAGTAGAAATGGTGTGGTTTTAAGTGTGAGTGATCATCAATGTAGTGCTCCAGACAAAACATTGATGGTGTTGGCAAAAAATCATCAGAATGCTAATAAGTTAGTACAAGAGAAAGATGTTTCTACTCAAAATAGTGCATTGTTTGTTGAGCAACGTTTAACCCCTGTTGTGAAAGTTATGTTGTATCCATCTTCCACGCCTCAAGAGTCCTCAACATCACAGACTATGCAAGAGGTAGTGTTGTTGTTGTTTTAAGGGGCTGAACTACAAAGTCATCTGCCTTGTTATGCAAGTGGATCGAAAAGGACTAGATAGTAATAGACAAAAGAGGGCTGTAGTTTGTATATAACTATTGTACAAGTACTTACATTAAATAAATAAATAAATAAAAATAGTGTATGGGTATTGTCTGTTTTTCTTAATTGCTATCCCTATGTCCCACTATTAATGCAATTGTTAACCATCAATAGTCTCTGACTATGTTCGCAAAGAGAGTGACCTTAAACAATACACTCTATCTATGGTTTGTGTACCGAGTACACAATAATACAGTGTGGTAAAGCCATGTTGAGGTAATAGTTATATCAGGTAAGGGATTCGAACCCTTGCTTTCTTGTACAGAAAATTTGAACTTAAGTCAGACACCATAACCACTCGGTCAACCTGACAGTTACTAATTTAATTATTTTTTGTGGACTTGAGTGTTTATAAAACTTTTTCCAGTATACATTGACTAAACCACTTGTTTGTTTTGAAATATAGATTTTGTTTTGTTTGACCATAACATTGCAGTTATGAGTCTTGTGAACTGGGTGTTTAATATAGGGTTAAAAGCATTTTAAAATAATTTTAGAAAAGCTCTTAGGTATCGTGTCATGGGGTTTAGTAATGCATTACTGTTCGTTGACTAACATTTACCGTTACACAACATTATTTTGGTGAGCTCTACATGTTGTTGTTTGAGTCATCAGTCTTTTGACTGGTTTGATGCAGATCTCCATGCCTCCCTGCCCTGAGCGAAACGTCTCATCTCTATATAACTACCACACCCTACATTCAAGGCTATCTGTTTAACATATTATAACCTTGGATCCCCCCTACAAGCTCCTGGGTTCAATTCCTAGATTTAACACAAACTTTTAAAAGTGGTATGACAGCTAAAACTAGTCTACACAGTCTCGAGTGGTCCAAATAAGTAGAGAGGGTTTGATTAACACCTCAGCCATAGAGCACCATGTTCTTTTTTTTTTTAATAATGATAGCCATTTGTTCAATTTCACATTTCACACATTGCAATTTGTCAATTTTCCATTTGCATTTTTTAAAATGACAGTTTGATGTTTTTCAATTTCATGATATGGAAACATGGATTTTTCCATTTTCATATTTACACATTTGTCAATTTCCCATCTGCATATATTTTCTTAAATGTCCGTTTAAGGTTTTTAAATTTTGTCTATATGGAAACATGGATTTTCCATTTTGCTGTTTACAAATTTTTTATATATTTATTTTGTGTGTATGTTGAAAAACGATATTTCCAAAACATGATTTTTTATTTTTCATTTTATGATTTCGTAAATGATCTTAATGTGAGTGCTTGACCATGGCAATAATACAGTCTATCTATGTGTTAGCGGAACCATAGAGGCTTATTACTACTGCAAGTAAGAATGTTTTACAAAAAACGACTATCTACCACTGCATTTGAAAAACAAAACGATTGAAAAAATCTATTTTCCATTCATATATAAGTGCTAATTCTCCCTCTCCCCACCCTACCTCACCGTATTTTCTCTGGTCAAACAACCAATGCTACCCACACACACACACACACACACACACACAAGCTTTCTATATATCTCTCTCTATATATATGTTTTCTCTTGTCCACGAGATAAAAATTATGGTTGCTGGATTGTATCCTGCACTGTTTATGCGACATACCTTTGCCAGTTCATAAAACCGTTAGGTATTTCTCTACACATAGCGATTTTACCACTGCTCTACCTACGCCTTTTGCTTGTTTGGCTTTCTTACAGTCTAGTATGTGATACGAAGCATTAACTGTATGTCAAACCCAGTCCACGTTTGTATTTGTAATCTAAGTAATAATTTGAAAAGAGACAAGTGTAATCAGTTTTAAACATTATCTCTGATTTTATTTGTTTGTTTATGACATGCATATTAACCTAAAATCAAACCCTTGTCTACCTTAGTGAAAGGCTAACAGTTTAACCACTGCGTCACCATACCCTTTTTTCTTAGTTTGATTCGTTCTAGGCCTTAGAGCTAGAAATCGAGTTAAGATCTCCAGTGAAAGAGGCACATGTGCTCACCACTATAGCACGTAATGTTTAGCTGGTAACATTATACAACCGAAAATGATTGTATTTCTGTTAGCCAAGCATTTCTGTCATTTACCTACTGTGTGAGCTCTGCCAGCAAGACAGTTTAGTTTAGAACAAGTGTGTGTGAGTGTGTGTATAGATTATTAGCCTCAGGTATTTAAAGCTTGTTGTGTGTAGCGACCATCTTGTCCCAGTAATCACTGAGCCAGTTTTAACAGTCAACCCATAATAACTGCATAGGATAGTTGTGTGTGGTTCATGTACTTGTGTGTGTGCATTAGCATCATGCACTAGCTTTACCTTACCCTCTGTAGGTAGAGCGTTATCCCTTTACTTTCTGACATTACCAATGACCACATTCACCCACAAGTTTTACACTTAAACCATTGGTTTGTTTTTGATTAAGTTTGGTTCGGTTTGGTTGGGTTTGATTCAGCTTGGTTCAGTTTAGTTCAATGTAGTCACCATTTTAGATTTTAGCTATCCTCTTTAACCATTCAATTAGAGATTGTTTACTCTTATTTCTTGAATCGATAAATCAGATTCTGTATACACCATTTGTCATTTATTATCCCATACCTACCACCTATACTCTCTCTGTACTGCAGTTTGATCTGAAAACAAGTTCCAATGGTGAAAGATTTGTCAGTCACCATACATGTAGCCTACAATAATTCTTTCACTACCTAGCTATGTTTCATCACTCACTGTAAACATTTCACATGTCCATATCCGATTATAAGTTTATAAAATCTCAGGTCGATGACCTTGATGTATTGGGTATTTTTGGGTAAATTCATTAGCCATGGGAAAGGGTTGACCATTCTAAGTCCTATGACACCTCACATGTTGATATCCGATTATTAGTTTATAAAATCTCAAGTCAATGACCTTGCTGTTTTGAATTTTTGAGGTAAATTCATTGGTCATGGGAAAGGGTTAACCATTCGTAGTCCTATGACACCTCACTTGACCCTCTCTACTGATAAGTTTATAAAATCTTAGGTCAATGACCTTGCTGTTTTGGGTAAATTCGTTGGTCATGGAAAAGGGTTGGCCATCCTGAGTCTTGTGACACCTCACTTGTCCCTCTCTGATTATTAGTTGATAAAATCTTAGGTTAATGACCTTGCTGTTTTTTTGGGGTAAATTCATTGGTCACGGGGAGGGGTTGGCCATTTTAAGTCCTATGACACCTCACTTGACCCTCTGTGATTATTAGTTAGCGAGATATTAACGAAAGTGTAGTTAGGCCCTTTTGACAAAAAAAATGAATAATACATTCAAAAACAGGGCGTCACCCCAAGTCCAACGACCCCTCATACAAGACCCTAGCTTTCTTAGTTCATAAGATATTAAAAAGCCGATGACCTATTAGTTTTTGGATCTATGGTTAATTTGTAAAAACAACGTATCTATAAATCATTATTCAAAAAGCCCGCCCTCTTACAAAAAAAACAATTGCGCATTCGTAAAACAAAAAACAAAAATGATAAATCATAGCGGCATTCAGTTGTATGCATGCACTTTATGTGGAACGAGTTTAATTTCATATTGGCATACAAACTCCCACATGTTGGATATGGAAAGCGACGTTTAGCTAAAAATTATTATTACACCCCTAGTAGGGGTAGATTTTATTTTTGAGTGGAAATAAGTTATCCATAGGAAAGGGGTTGTCTGCCGGAGTAATTTGACTACTTGTACATGTCTCTAGCCTTATTCCCACCACTGTCAAAACAGGTTGTGACTTGTTAGCTCTTATCGTGCACGTGCACATGTGTACACTTGTGCGTTAGGTCATATTACACATGAACTTGCATTTTCTCACGTATGAACCAAAACAGGATGTAACTTGTTTCACAAGGAGGACGGTAATAAGGTCATCTCACACGTGTTCACATGTATTTCGTCACTTTCCTTTCATATCGTTATCACATTATAGTAGTGGGGGTTGGTGAACAACGTCAGTTCAACACACGCAAATGTAGTTAGGCCCTTTGACATAATTTAAATAAATTCATGAGCCAGTCCATAGGGACCAGGCCAAAGGGACCGGTCCAAAGGGATCAGTCCAAAGGGACTCATCCACAAGGACTCGTCCACAAGGACCTGTCCACAAGGACTCGTCTACAAGGACCCGTCCACAAGGACTTGTCCACAAGGACTCGTCCACAATGACCCGGCAACAATGACCCGTCCACAGGGACCTGTCAACAAGGACCCGTCCACAGGGAACCGCTCCCCCACCCTCTTCAAAAGCCATGAGTGGGCATGCGTAAAAAACAAAAAACAAGCATGTTAATTCATAGTGGCTATCCACCGTACACATGCACTTTATGTGAAACAACGTTTAAATCCATATCGGCATTCAAACGCTCAAATGTTGCAATTGGAAAGAGAGATTCTCTAAAAAATTCAATTTCACCCCTTAGTAGGGTAGGTTTTATTTTTGGGGTGGAAATATGTTGTCCATTGGAAAGGGGGTGTTAGCTCGAGTTCAATGACACCTCATTTATCAAAATCCAACCATGCGTTCGAGAGATATCGGGCTGCCGCCATCTTGTGAGGTGGGGAGGTGGAGGTGGTATCTGAACCCCTCAAAAACCACTACTCTCCTTCTATCCTTGTCCTAATTCTCCTTTCCAAAACTTTCTCAAACATCTTAGCACAATGAATCATCAGTTTTATTCCCCGATAGTTTCTGCATTCTGTTCTACAACCTTTCTTGAAGATCGGGACAATTATTCCCTTTTTCCAGTCCTCTGGGGGTCTTCCTTTCCGTAGTGTAATAATAATAATAATTATAATAATAATATAACAATATAGGGATAGGGATATAATAGACCTTCCGTAGCACACCAGCACGTGTAAATCACGTGAAAAAATTCTGGAGTACCCCTTGACCCCCTTAAGCGCATTATAGGCTATGTATTGATGAATTTTGCAGATTAATTTTGTTCCGTTATAACCTTCTTGCCGTTTGGAAACTATCTCAGTAATGTAATAAATGGAATTGTATTACGTCTTACAGCAATAGAAGGACCTGTGAGTTTCTGTTGCCATGGTTACCGGCTAGCTTTCTTTCATTATTGTATTAAATGAAATTAATTTTCTGGGAATATCTCAAAAACTGTTGGTTTTAGGGCCTTAAAATGTGGTTTTCGGGGGCCATTTAGGGCCCCCTAGTTTCGTTTCTCACATTGAGGGGCTGAAAATGAGCTTTGTCTCGCCCTTCTACGCCTATTTCAGCAAGTATTTTAAGGGGGTAGCCCCCCTTTTATGAGAGGTACAGAGAAGAGTTACATCAATGATTAGTGTCGTGTCTCTGAAGGATATCTGTACCAAATTTTACGTTGATCCACTCAGCCGTTCTCGAGTTATAAGGACACAAAATTTGTCCACTGACAGACAAACAAACAGACAGGCAGACAAAAAAAATATTTTCGCGCGCATCCGTCATAAAACAGTCTGAAACGCGTAAATAACGCAAATTTCCGTAGAAAGTCGAAAAAAAAAACCAGACAAACTTTCATTCTTATATATATAGAGATGTATATATACAGGGTGTTACAAAAATGTACGGCCAAACTTTCAGGAAACATTCCTCACACACAAAGAAAGAAAATATGATATGTGGACATGTGTCCGGAAACGCTTAATTTCCATGTTAGAGCTCATTTTATTACTTCTCTTCAAATCACATTAATCATGGAATGGAAACACACAGCAACAGAACGTACCAGCGTGACTTCAAACACTTTGTTACAGGAAATGTTCAAAATGTCCTCCGTTAGCGAGGATACATGCATCCACCCTCCGTCGCATAGAATCCCTGATGCGCTGATGCAGCCCTGGAGAATGGCGTATTGTATCACAGCCGTCCACAATACGAGCACAAAGAGTCTCTACATTTGGTACCGGGGTTGCGTAGACAAGAGCTTTCAAATGTCCCCATAAATGAAAGTCAAGAGGGTTGAGGTCAGGAGAGCGTGGAGGCCATGGAATTGGTCCGCCTCTACCAATCCATCGGTCACCGAATCTGTTGTTGAGAAGCGTACGAACACTTCGACTGAAATGTGCAGGAGCTCCATCGTGCATGAACCACATGTTGAATCGTACTTGTAAAGGCACATGTTCTAACAGCACAGGTAGAGTATCGCGTATGAAATCTTGTTAACGTGCTCCATTGAGCGTAGGTGGAAGAACATGGGCCCAATCAAGACATCAACAACAATTCCTGCCCAAACGTTCACAGAAAATCTGTGTTGATGACGTGATTGCACAATTGCGTGCGGATTCTTGTCAGCCCACACATGTTGATTGTGAAAATTTACAATTTGATCACGTTGGAATGACGCCTCATCCGTAAACAGAACATTTGCACTGAAATGAGGATTGACACATTGTTGGATGAACCATTCGCAGAAGTGTACCCGTGGAGGCCAATCAGCTGCTGATAGTGCCTGCACACGCTGTACATGGTACGGGAACAACAGGTTCTCCCGTAGCACTCTCCATACAGTGACGTGGTCAACGTTACCTTGTACAGCAGCAACTTCTCTGACGCTGACATGAGGGTTATCGTCAACTGCACGAAGAATTGCCTCGTCCATTGCAGGTGTCCTCGTCGTTCTAGGTCTTCCCCAGTCGCGAGTCATAGGCTGGAATGTTCCGGTCTCCCTAAGACGCCGATCAATTGCTTCGAACGTCTTCCTGTCGGGACACCTTCGTTCTGGAAATCTGTCTCGATACAAACGTACCGCGCCACGGCTATTGCCTCGTGCTAATCCATACATCAAATGGGCATCTGCCAACTCCGCATTTGTAAACATTGCACTGACTGCAAAACCACGTTCGTGATGAACATTAACCAGTTGATGCAACGTACTTTTGTGCTTGATGCTCGTACTGTAGAGCAATGAGTCGCATGTCAACACAAGCACTGACGTCAACATTACCTTCCTTCAAAAGGGCCAACTGGCGGTGAATCGAGGAAGTACAGTACATACTAACGAAACTAAAATGAGCTCTAACATTACGTCAACATTACCTTCCTTCAAATGGGCCAACTGGCGGTGAATCGAGGAAGTACAGTACATACTAACGAAACTAAAATGAGCTCTAACATGGAAATTAGGCGTTTCCGGACACATGTCCACATAACATATTTTATTTCTTTGTGTGTGAAGAATGTTTCCTGAAAGTTTGGCCGTACCTTTTTGTAACACCCTGTATATATATCGTATATATAAAAGTGAAAGTCTGTATGTATGTATGTATGTGGGTGGGTGGGTGGGTGGGTGGGTCGGTGGGTTGGTTCCGTATACAAATCTACACCGTTCCACCAATCTCAACCAAATTTTGCATACACATAGTTTAGGACCCAGAAGGAACCGCTGGCTACATGACTTCGGCCCTTTTGCACTCAAGCACAGGCTAATCAAATCATAAAATATACTCACGAAGGAATGGCAAGGCAGATAGTTTCCATGGCAACATAGCTCAAGTCGAGACACGGCCGTCTGGATGCCAGTTGCGCTCTGCACTACCGGTATAGAAAATCAGCATCTTTACTTGAAATCCCGTTAGTTACTCAACTGCTCACACAGCACTGTCAACCGAGTATAGCATAACAAAAACTTGACACTATCTACTAGATATTTGTCAAATACCACTCACTCACTCACACATTCATCATGAATTCTCAGGAACCACCCAATGGATAGGAATGAAATTTGGTATGCAGCTTCCTCAAGGGCCGTAAATGCCCACTAAGAAAGGATCTTCGGATATTCAGGTTCTAAAGGGGTGTTAAGGGGGTAGAACTGCATTTCATTGAATATCAATATCTCCCGATTGGTTTCATTGGGGGATGTGATACTCGGCATATAAACTCATCATTAAAAATAAGAAGACACATGTCTAAGGGTTTTTCGATGTGGTGTATATTATGAGGTGAAAGGGGTGAAAAGTGGGGGTTGAAAGATTCCTAACGGAGCCTGTATCCCTTAAACGACATAGGCGAGGAGTTTGAAACTCAGCGGAAAAAAATCAGCATTAAAAATAAGTAAATATGTGTTTGACCGTTTTTTTTCATAAATCCAATTTAAAGGGCCCATGGGGAGGGGTGAAATTCTGAAAGAAATAGACAGGAAAGAAAGTGTCCTAACCGATTGACTCACTCGCTCTTCAAACTCAGGGGGAAAAACTGCTTAAAAGTAAGTAAATATGTGTTCGACAGTTTTTTTTGATAAATCAAAGTTAAGGGGTTCATCGGTAGGGGTGAAATTCTGATGAAGAAAAAATTGAAAGAAAATGTCCTGACTCACTCACGCACTCATCATCGCCCAGCCAAAAATATTGAATTTGGAAACATGGCATTTTCGGGATATGTTCGTTGTATGTCAAAACCATACACTAAGGGAGGATTTTTGAATATTCAGGTTCTAAAGGGTTCTTAAGGGGGTTAAACCTGCATTTCATTGAATAACAATATCCCACGAGTGGTTTCATTTGTGGATGTGATACTCGGCATATAAACTAATCATTAAAATTAAGTAGACATGTGTCTAAGTGTTTTTCGATGTGGTGTATTATTATGAGGTGAAAGGGGTGAAGAGTGGGGGTTGAAGGATTCCTAACGAAGCGTTTAGGCCTATCTCTTAAACCACATAGGCGAGAAATTTGAAACTCAGCGAAAAAAAATCAGCTTAAAAAATAAGCAAATCGGTGTTCCACCGTTTTTTCATAAATTAATTTAAGGGGCCAATGGGGTGGGGTCAAATTCAGGGGGGAAAAGGAGGGAAAGTGTGCTAACTGACTGACTAACTCACTCACTCATCAAACTCAGGGGGAAAAGACAGCTTAAAAATAAGTTAATAGGTGTTCAAGCGTTTTTTCATCAATCCAATTTAAGGGGCCCATGGGGAGGGGTGAAATTCTGGTAAAAATAATTGAAAGAAAATGTCCTGTCTGACTCACTCACTCATCATGCCCAGCAAAAACTATTAAAGTTAGAAACATGAAATTTTTGGAATATGTTCGCTGTATGTCAAAGACGTCAACTAAGGAATGATTTTTGTTTATTCGCGTTTTAAAGAGGTGTTAAGGGGGTAAACGTGCATTTCATTGAATAACGATATCTCATGAGTTGTTTCTTTGGGGATGTAATATTCGGAATATAAACTAATCATTAAAATAATCAGACATATGTCTAAGGGATTATCGATGTGGTGTATATTATGAGGTGAAAGGGGTGAAAATTGGGGGTTGAGGGATTCATAACGGAGCGTGTATCTCTTATACGACATAGGCGAGAAGTTTGAAATTCGGCGGAAAAAACAGCTTAAAATATAAGTAAATAGGTGTTCGACCGTTTTTTAATAAATCCAATTTAAGGGGCCCTTGGAGAGGGGTGAAATTCTGGGGGAAAACAGGAAATAAAGTGTCCTAACTCACTCACTCATCAAACTGAGGGGGGAAGAACAGCTCAAAAATAAGTAAATAGGCGTTCGACCGTTCGTTTTTCATAAATCCTATTTAAGGGGTTCATGAGAGGGGTGAAATTCTGAAAAATAATTGAAAGAAAATGTCCTGACTTACTCACTCATCATCGCCCAGCCAAAATTATTGAAGTTAGAAACATGACATTTTGGGGCTATGTTCGTTGTATATCGAAAACGTCCACTAAGGAAGGAATTTTGGATATTCAGGTTCTAAAGGGGTGTTAAGGGGGTAGACTTGCATTTAATTGAATAACAATATCTACCGATTGGTTTCCTTTGGGATGGGATACTCGGCATATAAACTCATCATTAAGAATAAGAAGACACATGTCTGAGGGTTTTTCGATGTGATGTAAATTATGAGGTGTATGTGTGAAAAGTGAGTGTTGAAGGATTCTTAACGGAGCAAGTATCTCTTAAAAGACAGGCAAAAAGTATGAATCTCAGGGAGAAAAATAAGCTTGAAAAAGTAGCTAATAGTTGTTCGATCTTTTTTTTTCATAAATCCAATTTAAGGGGCTCATGGGGAGGGGTGAAATTCTGGGGAAAGAAGTCCACTAAGGAAGGATTTTTGGATATTCACTCATCATCCCCCAGCAAACCTATTGCAGTTAGAAACTTGAAATTTTGGGGATACGTTCGTTGTATGACGAAAAAGTCCACAAAGGATGGATTTTTGGATATTCATGTTCTGAAGGGGTGTTAAGGGGGTTAAACTTGCATTTCATTGAATAAGAATTTCTCACGAGTTGTTTTATTTGGGGATGTGATATTCGGCATAATAATCTAATCATTCAAAATAAGCAGACATATGTCTAAGGGTTTATCGATATGGTGTATATTATGAGGTGAAAGGGGAGAAAATTGGGGGTTGAAGGATTCTTAACGGAGCATGTACTGTATCGCTTATTCAACATAGGCGATAAGTTTGAAATTCAGCGGAAAAAGCAGCTTAAAAAATAAGTAAATAGGTGTTCGACCATTTCTTCATAAATCCAATTTAAGGTCCCCATAGGGAGGGGTGAAATTCGTGGGGGGGGGGGGGGGGTAACAGGAAAGAAAGTGTCCTAACTGATTGACTCACTTACTCACTCATCAAACGCAGGGGGAAAACAGCTTTAAATAAATAAATAGATGTCCGACCGTTTCTTTTTTTTCATAAATCCAATTTAAGGGGTTCATAGGGAGGGGTGAAATTCTCAAAAATAAATGAAAGAAAATGTCCTGACTGACTCACTCACTCATCATCGGCCAGCCAAAATTATTGAAGTTAGAAACATGAAATTTTGGGGATATGTTCGTTGTATGTCGAAAACGACCACTGTGGAATGAGTTTTGGATATTCAGGTTCTAAAAAGGTGTTAAGGGAGTAAACGTGCATTTCATTGAATAACAATATCTCACGAGTGGTTTCATTTGGGGATGTGATACTTGACATATATACTAATAATTAAAAATAAGCTGACACATGTCTAATGGTTTTTCGATGTGGTGTATATTATGAGGTGAAAGGGATGATAAGTGGGGGTTGAAAGATTCCTAACGGAGCGTATATCTCTTAAGCGACATAGGCGAGGAGTTTGATTTTCTCCGAATTTCAATCAGCTTACAAATAAAGAAATGAATAAATAATTAAAATAAGTACCGGTAGGTGTTCGACAGTTTTTTCATAAATCCAATTTAAGGGGCCTATGGGGAGGGGTGTAATTCTGGAAGAAAAACGTCCACTAAAGAAGGATTTTTGGATATTCACTCTCATCGACCAACCAAAACTATTAAAGTTAGAAGAAGGGGATATGTTTGTTGTGTGTCGAAAAAGTCTACTAAGGTGGGATTTTTGGATATTCAGGTTCTAAAGGGTTGTTAACGGGGTTAAACCTGCATTTCATTGAATAACAATGTGACGCGAGCGAAGCGAGGCTAAAAATGAGATCGTGTGTGTTTGTGTATTACTCAATCACGCAAGAACCACTGGTCCGATTTACATGAATTTTACATGGAAGTAGCTGATTTACCTGGATAACATATAGGCTACTTTTCATTTCAATACTTTGCACTATTTAAAGATGGCGACCATTTTAGTGACGTCACTACACCCTTTGGTTTCAAACTTTCATATTTCCATTTCAAATAAAAAAGTGAACGCTAAGAAATAGCAAACTTTTGATGGCATATACGAGGTTTAAAATTACATTTTCTATCCGAAAGGTATCTCCAACGGTTAGGAAGGAAGGAAGATTGTAGTTTAACGTGACCGTGAATCTTGTGATTATGAGCCACGGGTCCAACGGTTAGCGAGTAAAACCTAAAGTTGTGCTATAAAACACGGTCAACGCCGAACGGTGTAGTTGGACAAAATGTTCCATCCTTAATCTCCCTCTGCGCAGACCCTCGCCTATCCCCTGTTTTAACTGTCACCTTCACATTTTACTTTTTTTAAGACGCGTAGCGAAGCACGGGTACTTCAGCTAGTATATATATATATATGTACTAGCAGAAGTACCCGTTCTTCGAACGGTGTTCGTAGTTAACACCAGACATTATCAATTGAGCTACTGTGCAATGGTTAGCGGTTTGTCATTCCATCAAGTTTATCAGAACGAAGTTAGTTTATTGGGAATATCACACACACTGTTAATTTAAGGCCCTTAAAATGTAGTTTTCGGAGACCCTTTATAGATTCCCGAATTATCTGTCTCACATTGAGAAGCGCAACATATGCTTTGGTCGTCCTTGTAGGATAATTTTTATATTTCGCATATTTTAGCATATATTGAGAAGTTTTTCTCTATATCCACCCTTCTACTGTATGAAAAGCACGGTGAAGAGTTTTATAAATGATTGGAGTATTGACTCTCATGGTTACCATACCTAATTTTAAGATGCACCAAGCATCCGAACACGAGGTATAGGCGTACATAAAGATACACAGAAAGACAGACAGACAATTCTATTGTCTACAACATATTACCCAGATATCCAAATATGGGTATATCTACCACACAGTATCAAATAAAATCATCCTTATGATGAACCCGTATGTCGACAAAAAAAAAATAGTTAAAATGTGCTCTCAGACTAAATTCACCTAACGTGTACTTCCTGACGTGAAATACAATTGAAAGTCTTGTAGACGAAACGCAATACACGTCACATAAAAACTGACCCTCTACGTTGTGCTAGGTGCCCATACACAGGAAGACCCCTTTCATAAATTATAAAGGCTTGTGGTGCATGAAAATTCAGGTTCTCTTGACTCAAATTGCCCAAATTCCTAAAAGCCGCAAAAAATGCTAGTTCAATTCAGGAATTTTTGAAAATTATGTTGCTGTTTGGAGATATAATAGACCTTCTGTACTATATGTCGAACGTGAAAATTGCATGAAAAAATTCTAGGTTACCCCTTCACCCACTTAATTGCATTGATGAATTACCGTACACGGTCTACGTTAGTTCCGTGATAACCTTATAGCCATTTGCAAACTTTCACAGAAATGTAATAAATGGAGTGTCATTGCTTCTTACAGAAATAGATGGAAAGTTGTATGCCACCCCATGAGATAATGTTCTCATGGTTACCGATTTGCATTCCTTCATTAGTTTGTTAAATTAAATTAAATTAGTTTTCTGGGAATATTTCACAAACTGTTGGATTTAGAGCCTTAAAATGTAGTTTTCGAGGACCCTTTAGGGCCCCCGAGTTTTGTTGCTGGCACCGAGGGGCTTTGTCTCGTCGTTGTACGCGATAATATAATACTAATAATAATATAATGTAGGGAGAAATTATAACACCTATTTTTTATTATTTTTTATTCAGCCAATGGCCATGTACTTTTCTTTTCAGGACGGGTCAGGGAAGGGATATTATCAGAGAAAGAAGCATTCACATCGCGCTTGAGCAAAATGGAAATGGCCTACCATTTAACTGAGGACATCTATATGAAAAGGTCAATATCCTTCAACGAAAAAATAAAACATTACTGCAGTGTCATCCGTCCGGAAGTCTTGCATGCTTCTGAATGCCTCACGATGAACAAAAAAGGCTTGGTCGAGAAACTGGAGGCCAAAGAAAGAAAAATTTTGAGAAAGATATTGGGTTCCATCAAAGATAATGGGGAATACAGAAAACGGCATAACCATGACCTATATACTCATGTGGAGAAGATAAGCAACGTCATCCGGAAGAGAAGGTTACCATTTGTTGGGCATGTGAAACGAATGAGCCCAGCGAGACTGACCAACCGCAACATAACTTACTTTCAGGAGAGGAAAACAAAATGGGCCTGGTTCATTGAACTGGATAAAGATCTGAAAGAAGTGGGGATTACACCAACAGACATTCAGGAGTGCGTCCCACTCAAAGGGAAACTTCAAGCTTGTAAAGGTTTGGAAGAAGAACCGAAGCTGAAAACGGGAAAGATTTGGACCCAGGAACGGAAGGAAGACCATCGAGAACGAATGCGGGCGTACAGGACAAACATCAAAGCCAGTAGGAGACGGTTGGAATGACGCGGTCCATAGATGGCCTATACGAAATGAATGATTGAATGAATAATATGGGGATAGGAAAATAATATACCTGCCGTACCACACCCGCAGGTGTAAATCGCGTGAAAAAATTCTAGAGTACCCCTTGATCCCCTTAAGCGCGTTAAACGTATTGATGAATTTTACGGTTTGGTTCCGTGATATCCTTCTAGCCGTTTGCAAACTTTCACACTAATGTAATTAATGGAATTGCATTGCGTCTTACAGCAATAGATGGGACCTCTGAGAATCCGTTGGCATGGTTACTGGCTTGCATTCGTTCATTAGTTTATTAAATTAAATTAGTTTTCTGGGAATATCTAAAAAACGGTTGGTCATCGGTCCTTAAAATGTGGTTTTCGGGGACCCGAGTTTTGTCTCTCACATTGAGGGGCTGAAAATGAGTTTTGTCTCGTCCTTCTACACCTATTTCAGCATGTATTTTAAGGGGGTAGGCCCCCTTTTATGAGAGGTACGGAGAAGAGTTACATCAATGATTGGTGTCGTGCCTCTGATGGCTATCTGTACCAAATTTTACGTTGATACACCCAGCCATTCTCGAGTTATAAGGGAACACATTTGTCCACAGACAAACAAACAAACAGACAAACAAAAAAGTTATTTTCGCGCGCATCCATCATAAAACAGTCTGAAACGTGTAAACATCTCAAATTTCCGTAGAAATTCAGAGATAAACACACAAAGTTTCATTTTTATATATTGAACCCATGTGCCATAGGGTCCAATGAGGGCGAATCCATGTATTTGGGAAAAAAATGAAAGAAACGTATAGTTTCTAATGTAACTTAAAGAAAGATCCAGCTAAGATGCTAGCCTAATATGGTGCAAGAGGCGAGGACCAGTGTTCGTGAGATGAGATCATCCCTCTCGACATTCAGAAGGGAGCGAGTCATGAGTATTAATAACCGAGTGGAAATTTCCCAGGATTAAACAAGGAAGCCTGACTCGGAAATCGACCTTACGTTGCTGGAAATTGACAACACCGCTTATGCGCCAGAAGAGGAATAATTAAATTTAACCCGTTTACAAGTATAATAATGAGTAAACAAGTACAGTACAGTGAATCATTTCGAATGAGAGATTTTTTAGTAAAGAGAAACCATTTAATAATTGCGCAGGAGAAAACTGCAAACGCAAGACGACGTCATCGGGGAATTACCAAGGCCTGTGTGGAGGGGAGAAAGCAAAAGAAATGCAACACCCACACAATTGAGGACGAGAAATTAATTAATATCTCCGAATTGCACGATCGATTCTTAGGTGCAATGAGATTATTTGACATTGAGAAGACGAGCTTTCGGAAGGTATAATTTTTATATTTGTGCCACCATTATTTTAGAAATTGGCCACAGAAAGGACTATAGTCTTATCTTTTTGTAGCGAAAAGGTATAAAAATCCTGGCCTCACCAAGCCAATCATGCAGTCTCAATAGGCCGGAAGGCTACATCACAGCACATCAATATTCAGACAGCCGTGTGGGGCGTCACTCTGCGTCACATCGAAGAAAGTTACTAGTACTCCTTGAGGGGAGAAACGCTGTGTTACACCGCGGAAGTAATATCCGATAGCCATAGGCGTTGCAGTATTAACAACTTGCTTGCCTCCATAAGGAGTGGTAAAGAAGAAATTTAAAGTATCGCCGTATTGAAATATTAGGAAAATCCTAGTTACAGGATTTAGGCCCGACTGTATACAAGTTATAGTGAAAGTTGGTAAGATAAAGTCAGAGCAGGCTGCGAACGTCGGACTTAAAGGCGATAGGTCGTTAAATAGACGAACGAATATATCATAACGTACGGAAGTACCGTACCAGAAAGATAAACTGTTATCTAAATTAAAGAACCCAAAAGGGGAAGAACAGAATAAGGTTCGGAACGTATTTCAGAAACGTAGGAGTGCTAGAACCGATGAAATAAAGAAGCACGGAGAATATAAACATTATCTCCAGAAAGCAGGCGAACTATTCTAAAAGTACTAGACTCGAGAAGTACTAGCTGCTATAAACTAAATCCATAGGTCATCGAGAGCTTAGTGAGGAGACCTCGATCCGAATAGACTTTCGCTAGGATCGATAACCAGATCTACAAAGAAGCCGTTCAAGCTAGATAAATAGCCGGTCATCCAGGATAGGAGTAGAAGAATTTGGATTCCAGGGAACAGTAGATGTTTCGAGACTTTCGTATTCTGCAGGATAGGAAGCCGACATTGAATAAATTTCACCCTTGGAAACGGGAAATTAAGAGGTCACGTGTGATAGGCTCAGAAATACGGCCTAGTGATCAAGAATTGTGAAGTGTAAATTTATCAAGATTGTGTGTTAAATTAATATTTTTTGAGTGTTTATTATGTGTTCTAAAGGGACACATCAGTGTATAAAAATGTCGTCAATGTTAAGTGTCTTAAATATATGTCAAGAAGTGTTTGTACATAAGATGAATTCCTTTAATATGGAGTAAAAGTTCAAAGTGGGTCCAAAATGAAACACCGCACAAGAATAAAGATCATGGGACGATCTTAAAAACATGTGAGTACTGAATTTCATTCTATTTTGGTTTCAGGAAATGGTTGTGTACAAATCCACCGGAGTTTTTGAGTAAAAGGGATGTGTTTTAAGAAATAAATACTGAATAAACAAGAACGCGGTCTGAACAATAATAGAAATTTGAGAAATTATAAATAATTATGTAAAGAATAAATCCCGTAGAGGAAATATGTGAATAAAAATGTTAATGTATTTAACAAATGTCATAAGAGCAAGCGAGATATCAGTAATTGTCATGAAAGATATTTAAATAAAGTAAAGTTGAGATATGAAAGAAATAGCTTTTGAGCTTGTGTAAAGAATAAAGATAATACTAATAACTAAGTATGGAAATATTAAATAAAGATCAAATAAATTGATGTGAACATAAGAGCGTTAAAGCCTTAATGTATGTGTAAGATATGATGTTCAAGGGAATGTTTTAAAAGGGAGCGATTTATCGGCAACGGAAAGATTAATATAAGAATTAAAAATAATATGAATTGTTACTAATGAGATTTATCAGTTCTTGGGAAGACATTTCGGCTTAAAATAATGCATAGCGCAAAGGAGCGCAAATAATATTAAAATGTCACGCTAGGAAAGCGTAGAAGTTAAAATACTTGGTAAATTACTTATGGAGGGTTGTTGAGTACAGCCGTCTCGATCACTCGACAGCCATTTCGATTGCTCGCTCTGCAGCGCTCGACGGGAGACGAGAGAACTTGGGTGCTTTGGCGCCGAGTTGTTGTTGATGTATGTGTGTGTACAGTCCGTAATGGCAGTAAATGTTCTAGTACAAGACATGTCTTAATCTTATTTACAGTCCACTTATTGGTGCTCTCCTGTTTTTCTGGGGACCCTAATGCACAACTTTATTCATGGTCCTCGCGTACCGGATATTCGCGTTGGAAAGACATGTTCTCTGTACGATATAACAGAACGCGGTTAAAGCACATGGTCACCTCGTGGCGAAATGGATTCTTCCAAGTATGAGACGACATCGTGCATACTTCGGACGTGTAAAACACTAATCGTTGGAACACAACTCTTAACGAACGTCTAGAAATGCAACTCGTGTGTTTTACATGTTACATACGTAACATAACCTACAACACATACCACGGCACGTGTTCAGCTGCCGGTCTTATAGCTCCAGTTTGTGTGGTCATGCAGAACATAGACAGTGTATTATTCAGCTCATCATGGATGACAGTGGCGGATCCAAGATTTATCTCTGCATAACAAGTAAGTTGAAACATTCTTAGACTGGCACCTTAGATTATGCTCCCAACCTTGATCCTATTGGTTTATTCTGTCTCCTTGCGCCCGTTATGCTCAAGTACTAAGGATCACATTCTTAGTTAATTATTCTATAAGCTAGCCTTCCTTGTTTTCACCCTTTTCGAACCTTTTGTACTCGTAACGCGTCTGCAGCAATGGAATAACAAACCAGGAAGCAACTCGTACAGCAACGAGCCGTTGCCAAATCAAGTTTAACACGAATGTCAAAGTATATTACTGAATTCCAGCGTGAGTCAGAAATTCAATTAGTAATTGTTAGACTGAAAGAATTGCCTAACATTAGAGATAAATTTGAAGGTGCTCAAACGCAGTTAGAACTATTTGAGGGTATTGAAAAGCATGCAGCTGAAAGAGAAACCTTTGAATCAGCATACTTTGATCTCGAAGCTGCAATGAATATCGAGATCAATCGTGATAATGATCACAAGGCTGATGGTAGTATTACTCCACCTCACTCACATTCTAGTACACGGAATGCTATTAGATTACCGACACTACAACTTCCCAGCTATGATGGTAATGTGACCGGTTTCAAGCATTATATGGACACCTTTGATAGCCTAGTTGTCAATAATGACCAGTTGGACAATATTCAAAAATTTCACTACTTGCTGTCTACACTCAAAGGTGAAGCTCATAAGTTAATAGCTAATATCCCAGTTTCTAGCAGTAATTTTGAAGTTGCTCTGCAAACTATTCGCAGTCGTTATGATAACATAAGACTGATTACTACGGCACACTTAGGTTACTTATTAAACTTGCCGGTTGCTCACAAAGATTCTGTTAATGAGCTTCGGGCACTAGTTAACCAAACTCTGAGTAACCTAAATGCTATTAAGGCCCTAAATCTAGCAGTGCCATTGGAAGACCTACTGGTTTCGCAGTTGATTTTGGAGAAAGTGCACGTGTCCATTAGGAAAGAATTTGAAGATACTGTAGACTCTGAAATTCTTCCTACTCTTGAAGATCTTATCAAGTTCTTAGAAGGTAAATGCAAGGCTTTAGACATAGTGAACTCAAGCAACCTCCTCAAGCCTTCAAGCAGCTCAGACACTAAAGGTAAAGAACCCTCCAATCGTAAGACAACACCACATGCTCATCAGACGTATGTTACTACAACTGTAAACTGTGTGTACTGCAACGCTCCACATGCTTTGGCTAGATGTAGAGATTTTAAGCAAGTTCCTACTCTAGAACGTAGAGATTTTGTCAAGCGTAATAATCTCTGTTTCAACTGTCTACATGCTCAACACAGAGTCGCCCAGTGCAAGGCTGGTAACTGCCAAACATGCAGGAAGAAGCATCACACGTTACTGCATATTGATGTGTCCCAGCATTTGTCAAACGTAGATAAGTCGGAAAACGTCCCTAATCAGAACGTGACTCAGGTGCAGCATGGTGCGAGTAGTTACTGTACTCTCAAGATAGAACCACGTCAGTCCATATTGTTGTCCACAGCCTTGGTGAAGGTCAAGGATGCTCAAGGGATCTGGCAGACTTGTAGAGCCCTTTTAGACAGTGGCTCGCAATCTTGCTTTATTTCAGAATCCTGTGTTCAGCGATTAAGGCTGCGCAGATCTCATGATCGTAAACCGATCCAGGGTATTGGGAATACGACGTCAGAAACCAAGCATAGTGTTTTGGTGCAAATAGGCTCGCGTATAAATGATTTCGTGACCTCAGTCGAGTGCTTAGTTCTACCTAAGCTTACTGAAGATCTTCCTGGCGAATACATTGATAGCAAGGAGTGGAACTTACCCAAAAATCTGCCATTTGCTGATCCGAAGTTCAACGAACCGGGTCACATAGACTTGATAATTGGGTCAGAGGTATGCCCATACATTCAGCTCGCAGGAAATCTAGCTAGGACTAAAGATTATCCTATTCTGCAAGAAACAGAGTTAGGTTGGGTACTTGCAGGTAAATATACAGATTCCAGTAAGCCCCTACATGGACCACGGCGGCCGGTAGTATCTTACTTTGTACAATCTGCAGGCTGCATCCAACAGCAGCTACAGAGGTTCTGGGAAATCGAAGAGCTACACCATACTCCAAGAACTAAGGAAGAAAGGGACTGTGAAGCTCACTTCAAACGGCACGTCTCGCGCAACTCTTCTGGCAGATTTGTAGTGCGTCTTCCCTTCAAAGAAACCCCAGAAAATCTAGGAGACTCCAAGCAGATGGCAACAAAGAGGTTTCATCAGTTGGAAAGGAAGTTGACCAAACATCAAGGACTGAAGGAAGAATATAGTCGATTTCTTCAAGAGTACGAAGATTTGGGTCATATGGATATTGCTGAAGATACCACAGCACGTTGCTACTATATGCCACATCATGCAGTGGTTAAGGCAAGCAGCTCGACCACTAAGACTAGAGTAGTATTTGATTGTTCTGCAGCATCCAGCAACGGAGTATCATTGAATGACCTTCTACTCGTCGGCCCAACCATCCAGCAAGATCTCTACTCTATTATCTTAAGATTCAGAAGTCATGCCATTGCTTTCACTGCGGACATAGCAAAAATGTACCGTCAGATTCTGGTACATCCCCAAGACTGTAGATATCAAAGGATAATATGGAGAGAGAAATTGACAGATCCTGCCAAGGAGTATCAATTGAAGACTGTTACGTATGGCATGTCATGTGCACCATTCTTAGCTATTAGATGCATTCAACAACTGGCCAGTGAGGAAGCTCATGCCTTTCCGAAAGCTCAGAAATCATTGATGGAAGATTTCTATGTTGACGATTGTATCTCGGGATGTGCGACCGTCGAAGAGGCTCTTCAAGTGCAACAAGAGTTGATAAACATACTACAGAAGGGTGGATTCTCACTACGTAAGTGGTGCAGCAATCACCCAGGTATTCTAGAGAATGTCTCACCGGAGCTAAGGGAGGCTCAGTTACCACTACAGCTGGACAAGGGTGAAGTTAAAACGTTAGGATTGGTATGGCACCCAGCTGCTGACCAGTTTCAAGTTATTAGCAGTTTCAAGCCAAAACCCTATCCACATGGTTTCACAAAACGCCTAGTTCTATCCATTGTTTCCAGCATTTTTGACCCTCTAGGCCTCATCAGTCCTATAGTAATTTTATGCAAGATATTTCTTCAGAAGTTATGGCAAGAACGGCTATCTTGGGACCAGCCTTTATCAGAAGAATTGGCTGCAACTTGGACATCACTCTATAATCAGCTCCCATGGATTGATGAAATCTACATTGATCGCAGAATTCTAGGTGACCGCTCAGTAACTGTACAGCTTCATGGGTTCTGTGATTCATCGGAAGCTGCGTTTGGAGGGTGCTTGTATGTACATTCCACAAACAAGGATGGAACCACTTCTGTAAGACTTCTTTGCTCCAAGTCCAGGGTAGCACCATTGAAGAAATTATCTCTTCCACGTCTGGAATTATGTGGAGCATTGCTATTATCTCAATTATTGCAAAGGGTAGTCAAGTCCTTGAATCTTACATTTGCGAACATATTCTTGTGGACAGACTCTACTATTGTATTGGCATGGCTTTCGGCACCATCATCAAGATGGAAGACCTTTGTAGCCAACCGAGTAGCTGAAATACAGGAAATTACAGAAGGTGCTACTTGGCGACACGTTTCTTCACAGTTTAACCCCGCTGATCTGATATCACGAGGTGTACATCCTAAGGATCTTAAGGATAATAAGTTATGGTGGAATGGACCAGCTTGGTTGGGTGAAGATTCTAAACACTGGCCTACATTAAACAATCTCCCAGAGCAGCAGGAACCACCAGAGCAGAAGATTAAGCCTGTATGTTACTTAATGACTACTCCCGAGGATGGACTCGTCACAAGATTCTCTAGCTTATCGAGATTGCAACGAGTTGTAGCATACATCTTTAGATTTGTACATAATTGTTCAAAATTGAAGACAGAGCGAGCTACTGGACCTCTTTCTTTAAAGGAATTGCAGAATGCTCTGACAACATAAATTAGGCAGGCTCAGGAGTTAGCATACCACATGGAAATCAAACAGCTGGAATCAGACCAAGAAGTTCATTGTAAGAGTCACTTGAGAAGTCTACATCCTGGTTTAGACCTCAACGGGCTGCTACGAGTTGATGGACGGTTAGAACGGTCTAATCTGCCTTATGAGCAAAAACATCCTGTGATCTTGCCACCTCATCATCACATCACCAGATTGATAATTGAACATGAACACAGTCGTCTCTTGCATGCTGGCTGTCAACTTCTTCTGGCCTCCCTTAGGCAGAAATACTGGATTGTGAATGGTAGAACGACAGTCAGACGGATAATTCATAATTGCTTGACATGTTTCCGACTAAGAGCAAAATCTTCAACTCAATTAATGGGCCAACTACCACGTGTTCGCGTTGAATTAGTTCGACCCTTTTTAAACTGTGGGATAGACTATGCAGGGCCATTTCTTGTAAAAACTGGTTCTCTCAGGTCAAAGACAAGAGATAAATGTTACGTAGCACTATTTGTATGCCTAGCTACCAAAGCTGTACATCTCGAAGTTGTTAGCAGCCTTACGACACGAGCTTTCATGGCAGCATTGAGTAGATTTGTATCACGTCGTGGACGTTGCCAAACTATCTACAGTGATCATGGCACTAACTTCGTGGGAGCCAAGAAGGAACTTCAAGAACTTCTCGACTCAGAAGAAACGAGAACTGAGGTACAGAATTTCACCAGCAGAGAAGGCATCGAGTGGAGCTTCATACCTCCAAGAGCACCTCACTTTGGAGGCCTGTGGGAAGCAGGTGTTAAATCTTTCAAGCATCACCTCAGACGTGTTATGGGTACGTTATGTCCTACCTTTGAGGAATTAACTACTTTAACCTGTCAAATAGAAGCTTGTCTGAACTCCAGACCACTCCTTCCTCTCTCCTCCGATCCTAATGATATTGAAGTTCTCACTCCTGGCCATTTCCTTATCGGCACTGCCTTATCAAGTTTACCCCAGCCAGATCTAAGTAATGTGAAGCTTAGCTTGTTGTCCAGATGGGAGATTCTGCAGCAACAACTTCAGATATTCTGGTCCAGGTGGTCCAATGAGTATCTACACCACCTGCAGCAGAGGGCTAAATGGTCCAGTTCTTCCCCAAGTGTGAAGCCTGGGACGCTTGTCATTGTGAAGGAAGACAACCTACCTCCTCTGCACTGGAAGATTGCAGTGATCGATCAAGTTCATCCTGGAGATGACGGACTGGTTCGTGTGGCAACCATACGCACTACCAAGGGATTGTTCAAACGACCTATTGTGAAATTGTGTCCTCTGCCTGAAGCAAGTGCAGTGTAATTAATGTACCATAGCACTTCAGTTTTGTTTCTTTTGTTTCAGTGTAACATTGTATTGTATATAGACTTCTTGTTCAAACAGACATGATGGACTATAGTGCAGTGATTGATTCGATGCAATTCGTTTGTTATGTTATTTGTAGTGTTAAGAAAGTAAGTATTTCTTGGCGGCCGGTATGTTGAGTACAGCCGTCTCGATCACTCGACAGCCATTTCGATTGCTCGCTCTGCAGCGCTCGACGGGAGACGAGAGAACTTGGGTGCTTTGGCGCCGAGTTGTTGTTGATGTATGTGTGTGTACAGTCCGTAATGGCAGTAAATGTTCTAGTACAAGACATGTCTTAATCTTATTTACAGTCCACTTATTGGTGCTCTCCTGTTTTTCTGGGGACCCTAATGCACAACTTTATTCAAGGGTAGTTGATTGTAGTGAATTGATAATTGTATAAGTCCTCTATTTGTGACGTAGTATCACGAGGCATTGTGTATGTATTTAAAGGGAGCTAATGTATGATATTATTGAGCGTATGTCATGTAGGCCACGGCCGACTTTAAATCGCGTCTTGTATAAGTCCTCTATAAGGAAATGGTTCCCGAGGCATGTGAAGAGATTCGAACTCAGAATCCTCTTATGATAAAAGCCCCTTAATTCTTCGTCGTCGAATGTGTATTGATCTTCCCCAATCAATGAGGACCCTCTCATAATTAATAAATGCCAAGGTTACGAAAGTGGTCTATGAACCAAATAATATTTGTTTGAATGGATACAGTACAGTAAAAGCCCGGTCTCTCCCCAGGACTGAGTATAATGTGAAGGTTTGTTTTGAAAGCCTTGGAAAGGAGCTGCTAACGTGGGTTAGACAGAGAGTCGCCCGTCACCCTCCGTGTCATAAATCGCGCCCGAGTTAATGGCCTGGCTCTCTTAGAGTAAGGGGGGCCGAACCGTCTCGTAAGATGTAGTAAAGACACCGTGAGTGTTTAAAGTTGTTAACAACCCGGGCGTCGAACCGAGGTCCTTGTAGATTGATATTTTCGTTTGCCTGTTCAAATCGTAGTTTCTTATGTGATAATGGTCTTATAAGACATAAGAGATAAATAACAATCCCTATTGTAATGATGTACGGAAGTAGGATTCCACGAGTTAATTGAAGGCAACTAAGTTTCGGGAGTAACTATAGTTTTTTGACTGTGTCAAGTATCTTCACGCTCTGGAGTACACAATTGATTTCCTGATTGGAATCTCCGTTTCGCGGGCTTATAGGTCGTGTTCCAAGGACATTTTGTCGTCCTGACGTTTCGCTGAATACTGCGTTCAGCATGTTCACAGGTTAGATAAAGCTTTATGTAACCTGTGAACAAGGTTACATAAAGCTTTATGTAACCTGTGAACATGCTGAACGCAGTATTCAGCGAAACGTCAGGACGACAAAATGTCCTTGGAACACGACCTATAAGCCCGCGAAACGGAGATTCCTATTTCAACGCCGGTCGTGAAAGTCTACATTTTTACTTGATTTCCTGATTACCTTAATATATTTGTGAAAATAAAGAGAGATGATAACCGCTGAATGTGTGAACATGCCCAAAAATATTGAGTTAGATAATTAACATAAAATTTTAAATGTAAGTATACATTTTTTTTGGAACCTTTATGAAAAAAAAACTAATTAAGAAAATGTTGGTTTATGTGAACCCACATATTTTAAAACAATATTTGCGTTATCTTATGGACTCCGTGTTTATTTGGAACCGGAGTAGTTTTAATTTGTGTAGTGGCTTCAACGTGGGGCTTCTAGCAAATCTTTTTGGCGCCCAGTACGCAGGGATGAGTTTTCCTAGGGAAAACCCCAGTTTTCTCGAAAAATCAAAATTTTAATTTTTTGAAAGAAAAAAAAATGGTTTTTCGAAATTTTGAATTTTAAATACTTCCATAAAGGTTTATGAAATTGAATAAAAGTATCAAAAGGGTACGTTGTAGTAAACACCCGTACCAAAGTAAATTTTTAAAGAAATTGGGACACACTGATTCAGAGTATCATCTCTCAAGCATGTATTAGTGTGGTGGCATTAGTGGCCCACTGTATTCTCATAAGATGGCATTGAGTGAAGAAGTGCAACGGCTCTTGGAGGCCATAAACAATAAGTTGGATAGCCAACAGACTGAAAATAAAGAAGGGTTAGGATCTATAAACAATAAGTTGGACAGCCAACAGGAGGAAAATAACCAAAAGTTAGGATCCATGAATCAAAGTTTAGAGTCACTAAAAACTGATAGTGCTAATGTGGAAACTAAATTAGTAGATATCGAAGCTAAAACTGATACCATGGGAACTAAATTAGAAGCTATCGAAGCCGACTGTATAAACATGAATAAGGAACTGAAGGCTGAGATAGAAAAGATGAAAACAGAAAGTGGGAAAACCATTAAAGAACAATTGGAAGTGATAAAAACGGAGACGTTAGAGTCTCTGAAAGCCAACAGTAAAGAAAACCATGGAGTACTGAAGGCTGAAATAGAAAAGACAATGGATACCAAATTTAAAATTCTTGATGAAGGGTTTGACACTAAGTTTGGGGACAAGTTAACTGAGTTAAAAGGGGAAATCACAATTAAAATTGAAAATGAAAACAAAGCACTTCAGTCAGGATTGCAAGACCAAATAAATATCTTGAAGGGTAGCACGGAAAAATCCCAAACAGCATTTCAAGGAAATTTTGAAATTTTGAATAAAAGTTTGAGTTCCATGGAAACTAAATTGAGTAATATGGAGGGAAATGTAAAAGCATGTGAGGAGAAACTTGTAACCCAGATCCAAGGTGTGCAGAAAGAATTGAAAGCTCAGATAGAATCTAACAAGAATATTTGTGAACGTTCCCGGAATGAGATAAAAGAAAGTTTTAAGAAATTAGGAGAAGAATTTAAAGGGGTAAAGGACAAAGTAGGAAAACTCGAGGGAAAGGTAGATGGAGTTCAAACCGAAGTAACTGAGATGAAAAATCAAAATAAACAGGATGTTAAGGGTATGAAAGATCAGATTGATCATTTTATTAGGCAGGTAGATGATAACTGGAAGACGTACGAAACGAAAATAGATAAAAGTTTAGGTCTATATGAGGAGCATCTCCAGAATGAAAGAAAACAACGAGAGAACGAAAATAAGGAAAGTACCCATAAGATAGATGAAATAAGTCAGGGTATTAATGATGTTCAGGGAACCATCGGAACATTAAAGGTCGAAATAGGAAAAACTCATAGGGAAGTAGGCCAGATCCAAAATGACTTGATGATATTATATAAGAGTCAAGGGAAAACTGAGGAAAAACTGGAAGGAATTAAAGTAAACTTGGTCAAAGGACAAAGAGAGCTGGAGAAAAAGATAAAGGAAATACAAGAAGACCTAGATACCAGAGGTGACGTTAAACCAGAAATTATAACAGAACAGGTCATGGTCATCAAGAAAGAGGTATAAGATCAACTAAATGTCTTCAGGGAAAGCTTCAGGAACGACAAAAACCAAATCAAACAAGAACTGGAAACCAGTAAGAAAAATCAGGAAAGAATGCAAAATGAATTAGGATCCCGATTGGAGAGGACTGAACATAAGAATAGTCAAATGGAAATCCAACTCATGGCAAATGAAGAAAGTGCCCGAAGAGAAAGGAAGTTAGAATTTGAGAATCAGGAGGAATTTCCAAAGACAGGATGGGTAGATTCCCGTGAACAAGGCACAGATACGGAGAGGGACTTAGGAGGGGAGAGCCCTTATAAGAACCCAGGATATCCGATGGCGATGTCAACCCCGTACATGAATCAGACAAATGGCCAGATAATAAACATTATTAAATCTAATGAGGACAGACCAGTAAAGTTTACGGGTAATAACATGTCTATTACTCCAAAATACTGGCTAAAAGAAGTGGCAGAGTATTTAAACGAAATGAAAGTTCCTCAGGATCGGAGACTGAGAGCTATTGAAAAGCTGTTAGCAGGTGATTGTCTCACCTGGTTCAGAAGCTTCAGGTACACCTTTGATACGGTGGAAGGCTTTAGGGAAGCATTTTTAAAACGATATTGGGCAGCAGACGTCCAAGAGAATTTAAGGCTAGATCTGTACTCTAGGAAGTACAGCACCAATGCACCTACTAAATACTCGGAATTTTTCACCGCTCAGCTGTGTAAATTCCGCGAACTGGATATTGCTCCGGCAGAAAACGACCTGTGTGCCGCCATTGCAAGACAACTTCCGTATGAGATTCAGAGGCTGTTAATCTCATCCAAAGCCAGAAGTGCTGTGGAAGTGGAGAGTGTATTACGTCAGTTAGATATGACGACTTCGCACGTAACTCCTCGGCATCAAAGACAAACTGAGCAAGTACACATGGCCAGCAGTCAGGAAACTGGAGAAAAACCAGCGACCAGGAATCAGTCCACCAGCACGGATACCCAAGGACTAGGTCGAGAGTATGGGCACCAGGAGCCTAGAAGGATACAGCCATACTACAGAGGAGGATATCGAGGAAGAAATCCTAGGAATTCAGGTTATAGGCAACAAGAGAGCCGACCCTATAACAATAACCTTCAAAGGCCAGACAACAGAAAGAAATGGGAGAATTATCCCAGAAGGAATGTAAGGCCAGAGGATAGGGATGATGAATATCGGGCCGAAATAGAAGAAAGATATCAGGAAAGTCTTCGTTATATGAACGAACGACCAGATGAACCTGATAGGCAGAAAGTCCGTTGGAGTGAGGCAATTAAGAACCGGAAATCACCCGACCGATTAGACGGAGCTCAAAGCTTGGAACTACAAGCTCAGTTAAAGAATGAGGGAAAAGGGAGCCCTCAGGATAAAAAAAACTCCAAATTTAAATTGTCAAAAGTGGAAACATACCAGGAGCTGGGAGGAGGTAGAAATTGTGAATTGGATAGCAAGACCAGATGAGCTAATTAACGAGGATGTGGAAGGAATCCCACCTGTTAAAAGAGAATTACCTATAATTATGCTTAGGATAGAAGGATTATTGGTCAGAGCATTGATTGATACCGGATCCACAATAATTCTCATTACACAAACCCTTCTAAATGAACTGGAAACAAGGGGCCGAGTATTAAAGATTCCCACATCAAGTGTAAAGATTAAGGGGATTATCCCTGAAAAATCTTTAACATGTAAATTTCAGGTATACATTGATCTGATCATGGGTAACGCTGAAATTTCGCAGTGCTTTATGCTGGTAAATCAATTACCATATAATGTCATATTAGGTATTGATTTTATCCGTGAGAACAAGGTCATCATAGACCTAGCGCAAAACTGCATTAGAGTTCAAAGAGAGGATGTGGATGAGCAAAACATTAACCTACAGGAACAGGATGCGAAAATAGGAGAACAGGTATGGCATATGGAAGAAGTGATTGAAGAAGATTATAAGGACATAGAAAAGATATTTGAAGTCCTCAACATAGAACTCGAAGATAATTTGGAAAATGAGTTCGAGACCAACCTGTCAGGAAAAGTGGAGGAAGCTAAAGTCAACCTCGAAAATAAGGAACAGTTAAAGAAATTATTATTGAATTATAGGGACGTATTTGATTCCAAGCCAGGGAAGATTGAACATTTTAAATACGCGTTCCAAGTCAATGATTGGGCACCGTTCAAACAAAAACCATACCCGGTTGCGGAAAAACATTACCCACAAACCAAGAAAACACTGCAGGAGATGATGAATGCAGGTGTTATAGAAAAGATGGCGACACCATATGTTAGTCCATTAGTGATTGTGAGTAAACCGGATGGCTCAGTAAGGGTGTGTTTAGATGCCAGAAATTTAAATGCAAAAATCATACCAGAAAATGATTCGGCACCACCCATAAAAGAAATACTGAGGAAGTTCAAAGGCAAGAAGATTTTTACAAATATTGACATGACTTCTTCGTATCATCATCTCGAACTGGAAGAGAAAACCAGCTTGTTGACTGGATTTCAGTTCGACCAACAAACATATTGTTTTAGAAGATGTCCGTTTGGATTGAAGACCGCAGGATCTGCATTAATAAGAGCGCTTGATCGAAACCTGTCAGAGGAAGTGAAAGATTGCACTATCCGATACGTGGATGACATTTTGCTTACCTCGGAGAACATTGAGGAACATTTAGAAAATTTGAAGAAATTATTGGAAGACTTAAGAAGGGCAAATTTTTAAATAAATTTAAAGAAGTCGAATTTTTGTCAAAGGCAAGTGACATTTTTAGGGCATGTGATTGACAAGGATGGTGTTAAACCAAATCCATGCAAATTGGAATCGATAAGGAATTTTCCGAGGCCTTTGAAGGTGAAGAACGTTCGCCAGTTTTTAGGATTGATTGGGTTCTTCTCAGGACATTGTCCATCATACACCAAAACTGTTGCACCACTACAGGACCTTCTGAAGAAGGGGGGCAAGTGGAAATGGACGGAGGAAGCAGAAAAAGCATTCGTAGAGGCCAAGGAGATGCTTTTAAATTACGTGAAGCTAGGATATCCTGATTTTAATCAGAGATTTATCATTCAAACA
The DNA here is from genome assembly GCA_946902985.2 of Meconema thalassinum. NCBI lineage: Eukaryota > Metazoa > Arthropoda > Insecta > Orthoptera > Tettigoniidae > Meconema > Meconema thalassinum. The sequence continues at coordinate 887,635,089 of OX336390.1, forward strand.
GACGCATCCCAGATTGGAATAGGGGCAATGCTATATCAGGAAAACCCGGAAAACCCTGATAAGAAAAACTATCTAGCTTTCACAAGTACGAGACTGAAACCACACGAGAAAAATTATACGATCAGCGAAATCGAGCTGTTAGCGATATTGCACGCGTTGCAATATTGGCGGAAGATCGTATATGGGTTTCAGGTCATTCTAAGAACGGATCATAAAGCCTTAACCTTTTTGAAGAAGACTGATTTATCCAGTCAAAGGTTGATGCGTTGGGCTTTATACATTCAACAATTTGATGTCAAGATAGAGTACTGCCCAGGAAAAGAAAATATAGTTCCAGACTACTTAAGTAGACAGCCAGAGTCCATAGAAGAGGAAGTAATGGCTATAGATTTGGAAGACAGGGATCAGCGTACTCTTAATGAGTTAAGAAGCATTAGTCAAAGACAACGGGAGGATCCATGGATGAATATGCTTATATCTTTCCTTGAGGGAAGCTTGATAAGAGGAACACCAGCGTACACGGAAGCAAATAAGATAGCTCAAGACTACACGTTTTATAATGGATTTTTATATAAGTTTGTGGACTCTGACCATACAAAATTAAGGATTGTTGTACCTGCAATTTTGCAGAGGAAAATAGTATGGTTAGCCCATAGATCGTTCGGACATATGGGAGTCGACAAAACAGTCTCAATGCTGAAAGAAGCATTTGTATGGCCGAGACTGAGAGAAACTGTAAGGGACACGTTAAAGACATGTGATCTATGTCAAAGGATCAAACCTAATGCATTCCTGATGAGGCAGAAGCCTATACCATTGTTGCCCGAAAGGCCCGGCCAAATCATATCTATTGATAATTTTGGACCTTTGCCAAAGGCAAGAAGAGGAAATCGACACATAATGGTGGCTATGGATGTCTTCACTAAAATGGTTGTCCTTGCTCCCATACAGAAGACTAGTACCAAACAGGTGTTAAAATGACTTAAAGAAAAAGTGATACCGATTCTGGGGAAACCTGAGAATTTGTTGTCGGATCACGGCAGTTGTTTCACCAGTGTAGAGTTCAGACGAGAATTAGAAAGACTTGGAATACGTCAGATTTTGTCAAGTATTCGCCATCCTGAGGCAAATCCTGTAGAAAGAGTGATGAGAGAGACGGCCAAGTATTGTAGAATATACTGTGCCGAAGAAAATTGGAAGTGGATAGATATCTTGGATATTATCGAATTTTGTATAAATAATACAATCCATGAATCCACAGGAGAGATACCCATAACGTTACATCTGAATGAGCAACCAGAAAGACCTTGGAGTCTAGTAATTCCTAGGCCAGCAGACGCTCAGCCTGGAAGAGATGTACGCATTAGAAGAGCCTTTGAGCATCTAAAAGCTCAAGCCGACAGGAGGCAGAGAAGAAATAGGCATAAGAGGTATCATCGACCATTATTAGCAGGAGAAATGGTGTTAGTAAAAAGACCCGCCATTTCGGATCCAGGGAACCGTGTGTACAAGAAGTTCCAGAAAATGTACCACGGACCGTATCAAATAATCAGAGATTTGAGGAATAACGCATATAGAATTCGGCACTGTGAAACGGATCACGAAGTGACCATGAATTCAGCAAATTTGAAATTATATTACCCTCCCGAAGATTTCGATGAAGCAAATGAACAAGCCCTGGTTATGGAAAAGTGTAGAGATGAATCCGCTTTTGACATAAACAAGAATAAGGAAGAAATAGAAAACAGAGCTCAAGCATTCGAGTGCGAATGCGAATTGGAGAAATTGTATTGGGAAATTAAAGAAATAATTGAATTTATTGAAGAAGAAAATTCCAATTTAAGAAAGGAAAATGATGAAATAAGGAAACGGGTAGGGATAGACCAAACCCGTATGGAAGAATGAGGTTATGGGGACTTAAAGTCCAGACAAGTAAAGAAAGAAAGAAAGGGTAGGGACAGAGCATACCCGACCTACACAATTACCGGATACGACTTTAAAGAAGTAAAAACAACGGAAGGTACGGACATTGTTATGATGGCTTCGACGAATAAAGACAGATATGATTAATTGAAATAAATTTCCTCAAAATTTTTCGAAAATTTATTTACCTAAGGAGAGGAGAGATGAACCCATGTGCCATAGGGTCCAATGAGGGCGAATCCATGTATTTGGGAAAAAAATGAAAGAAACGTATAGTTTCTAATGTAACTTAAAGAAAGATCCAGCTAAGATGCTAGCCTAATATGGTGCAAGAGGCGAGGACCAGGTGTTCGTGAGATGAGATCATCCCTCTCGACATTCAGAAGGGAGCGAGTCATGAGTATTAATAACCGAGTGGAAATTTCCCAGGATTAAACAAGGAAGCCTGACTCGGAAATCGACCTTACGTTGCTGGAAATTGACAACACCGCTTATGCGCCAGAAGAGGAATAATTAAATTTAACCCGTTTACAAGTATAATAATGAGTAAACAAGTACAGTACAGTGAATCATTTCGAATGAGAGATTTTTTAGTAAAGAGAAACCATTTAATAATTGCGCAGGAGAAAACTGCAAACGCAAGACGACGTCATCGGGGAATTACCAAGGCCTGTGTGGAGGGGAGAAAGCAAAAGAAATGCAACACCCACACAATTGAGGACGAGAAATTAATTAATATCTCCGAATTGCACGATCGATTCTTAGGTGCAATGAGATTATTTGACATTGAGAAGACGAGCTTTCGGAAGGTATAATTTTTATATTTGTGCCACCATTATTTTAGAAATTGGCCACAGAAAGGACTATAGTCTTATCTTTTTGTAGCGAAAAGGTATAAAAATCCTGGCCTCACCAAGCCAATCATGCAGTCTCAATAGGCCGGAAGGCTACATCACAGCACATCAATATTCAGACAGCCGTGTGGGGCGTCACTCTGCGTCACATCGAAGAAAGTTACTAGTACTCCTTGAGGGGAGAAACGCTGTGTTACACCGCGGAAGTAATATCCGATAGCCATAGGCGTTGCAGTATTAACAACTTGCTTGCCTCCATAAGGAGTGGTAAAGAAGAAATTTAAAGTATCGCCGTATTGAAATATTAGGAAAATCCTAGTTACAGGATTTAGGCCCGACTGTATACAAGTTATAGTGAAAGTTCGTAAGATAAAGTCAGAGCAGGCTGCGAACGTCGGACTTAAAGGCGATAGGTCGTTAAATAGACGAACGAATATATCATAACGTACGGAAGTACCGTACCAGAAAGATAAACTGTTATCTAAATTAAAGAACCCAAAAGGGGAAGAACAGAATAAGGTTCGGAACGTATTTCAGAAACGTAGGAGTGCTAGAACCGATGAAATAAAGAAGCACGGAGAATATAAACATTATCTCCAGAAAGCAGGCGAACTATTCTAAAAGTACTAGACTCGAGAAGTACTAGCTGCTATAAACTAAATCCATAGGTCATCGAGAGCTTAGTGAGGAGACCTCGATCCGAATAGACTTTCGCTAGGATCGATAACCAGATCTACAAAGAAGCCGTTCAAGCTAGATAAATAGCCGGTCATCCAGGATAGGAGTAGAAGAATTTGGATTCCAGGGAACAGTAGATGTTTCGAGACTTTCGTATTCTGCAGGATAGGAAGCCGACATTGAATAAATTTCACCCTTGGAAACGGGAAATTAAGAGGTCACGTGTGATAGGCTCAGAAATACGGCCTAGTGATCAAGAATTGTGAAGTGTAAATTTATCAAGATTGTGTGTTAAATTAATATTTTTTGAGTGTTTATTATGTGTTCTAAAGGGACACATCAGTGTATAAAAATGTCGTCAATGTTAAGTGTCTTAAATATATGTCAAGAAGTGTTTGTACATAAGATGAATTCCTTTAATATGGAGTAAAAGTTCAAAGTGGGTCCAAAATGAAACACCGCACAAGAATAAAGATCATGGGACGATCTTAAAAACATGTGAGTACTGAATTTCATTCTATTTTGGTTTCAGGAAATGGTTGTGTACAAATCCACCGGAGTTTTTGAGTAAAAGGGATGTGTTTTAAGAAATAAATACTGAATAAACAAGAACGCGGTCTGAACAATAATAGAAATTTGAGAAATTATAAATAATTATGTAAAGAATAAATCCCGTAGAGGAAATATGTGAATAAAAATGTTAATGTATTTAACAAATGTCATAAGAGCAAGCGAGATATCAGTAATTGTCATGAAAGATATTTAAATAAAGTAAAGTTGAGATATGAAAGAAATAGCTTTTGAGCTTGTGTAAAGAATAAAGATAATACTAATAACTAAGTATGGAAATATTAAATAAAGATCAAATAAATTGATGTGAACATAAGAGCGTTAAAGCCTTAATGTATGTGAAAGATATGATGTTCAAGGGAATGTTTTAAAAGGGAGCGATTTATCGGCAACGGAAAGATTAATATAAGAATTAAAAATAATATGAATTGTTACTAATGAGATTTATCAGTTCTTGGGAAGACATTTCGGTTTAAAATAATGCATAGCGCAAAGGAGCGCAAATAATATTAAAATGTCACGCTAGGAAAGCGTAGAAGTTAAAATACTTGGTAAATTACTTATGGAGGGTAGTTGATTGTAGTGAATTGATAATTGTATAAGTCCTCTATTTGTGACGTAGTATCACGAGGCATTGTGTATGTATTTAAAGGGAGCTAATGTATGATATTATTGAGCGTATGTCATGTAGGCCACGGCCGACTTTAAATCGCGTCTTGTATAAGTCCTCTATAAGGAAATGGTTCCCGAGGCATGTGAAGAGATTCGAACTCAGAATCCTCTTATGATAAAAGCCCCTTAATTCTTCGTCGTCGAATGTGTATTGATCTTCCCCAATCAATGAGGACCCTCTCATAATTAATAAATGCCAAGGTTACGAAAGTGGTCTATGAACCAAATAATATTTGTTTGAATGGATACAGTACAGTAAAAGCCCGGTCTCTCCCCAGGACTGAGTATAATGTGAAGGTTTGTTTTGAAAGCCTTGGAAAGGAGCTGCTAACGTGGGTTAGACAGAGAGTCGCCCGTCACCCTCCGTGTCATAAATCGCGCCCGAGTTAATGGCCTGGCTCTCTTAGAGTAAGGGGGGCCGAACCGTCTCGTAAGATGTAGTAAAGACACCGTGAGTGTTTAAAGTTGTTAACGACCCGGGCGTCGAACCGAGGTCCTTGTAGATTGATATTTTCGTTTGCCTGTTCAAATCGTAGTTTCTTATGTGATAATGGTCTTATAAGACATAAGAGATAAATAACAATCCCTATTGTAATGATGTACGGAAGTAGGATTCCACGAGTTAATTGAAGGCAACTAAGTTTCGGGAGTAACTATAGTTTTTTGACTGTGTCAAGTATCTTCACGCTCTGGAGTACACAATTGATTTCCTGATTACCTTAATATATTTGTGAAAATAAAGAGAGATGATAACCGCTGAATGTGTGAACATGCCCAAAAATATTGAGTTAGATAATTAACATAAAATTTTAAATGTAATTATACATTTGTTTTTGAGAATTAAGAAAATGTGAAAGTAGTATTTGAGGTGTACAAGAGTGACACCATTATTATGTAATGCATGGAGCCAAAAGAGCTCGGAGTTATATAAAACTTACAGTTGATGCTTTATGGAAGTAAGACTAAGTAGGAATTGTTGGTTTATGTGGAAACCATATGTTTAAATACAATATTTGTTTTATTATATTTGTGATTCCTTGTTCATTTGGAACAAGTAGATGATTATGGGTCAGTAATTAAATTGTTAAAGTGTTTGTAGCGCCATTAATTTTATTAATTAAATGTGTTAAAATAGGAGTTGATTTTGTTGTTATTTTTGCAAGTGTATCCTCTAATTAATCCAAAATATGTGAGTCACAGAGTGGGGGAACTTACCGCTGCCCCGAAAATTCCGAATTGAGCTACGCTGGTATACTGTGATTGGCATATTTCTTGCTAAAAGGGCACAATATAGAGAGATATACTGCACCGCTCGGTGTTGACCGTGTTTTATTGCACAGATTCTAGTTTTACTCGCTAACCGTTGGAGATATACGAAAAGTGATAAGGACCTTTCGGATAGAAAATTAAATGTTAAATCTCATGTATACCATCAAAAGTTTGCTATTTCTTAGCGTTCTCTTTTTATTTGAAAAGGAAATATGAAATTTTGAAACCAAAGGGTGTAGTGACGTCACCAATGTCGGTTTTACTCGCTAACTGTTGGAGATATACGAAAAGTGATAAGGACCTTTCAGATAGGAAATTAAATTTCAAAGCTCGTATGTGCCATCGAAAGTTTTCTATTTCCTACCGTTCTCTTTTTATTTGATATGGAAATATGAAATTTTGAAACCAAAGGATCTAATGACGTCTCTAAAATAGTCGCCATTTTTTAATAGTGAAAAATGTCGAAATCAAAAGTATCCTATATGTAAACCTGGTAAATCAGCTATATCCATGCAAAATTTTATTTAAATCGGACCAGTGGTTCTTGAGTTATTGAGTAACAGACAGACAGACAGACAGAAAGACAGACACACACCATCTCATTTTTATATATTAGTATGATGTCCCAGGGATTTGAAGAAATGTTACTACAGTATTCTTTCCAAGACAGTATGTTTGCATTTCTGATTTTAGCTTGGTATTTAGTTTTTTCAGCAAAGTATTCAGTTTTTCGCTGATCTCGGAGGTCATTATTATTTAACGTTCTCTGGAATTTTCTTCTGAATGCATTTACTTTCTTCCGCATTATCGTAAGTTCTTCATTCCACCAAGGCACTGTTCTGTGTTTTAGGCTGATGGTTTTGCCAGAAGGTCTACTAACTTTGAAAGCCTGCATGCAAACTTTCGTCTGGGCAGAGCTAACTTTATTTACTATGTCCTCCATATCTGCAGAATTATTTTTTTTAGTTCCGTTTTGGCCGGCTGTGGACCACGTGGTTCTTATCTCTGGCAGCTTTCCTCCTAGCCCAGTATTCCTTCATTCTGGCACTGTGAATGTCCTTCCGCTCCTGAGTCCATTTCACACCTACTCCTGGACGCACTGCTTTTGCTGTTGGTGACTGGAGAGAGTCTGATGTTCTGACTAAAGTCCTGTATTTATTCCTGTCATAGATGTTACTGGGGTCAATATCCAATTGTTCAAGGTCTTTTCTGACTAGTTTCGACCACTTGGCGTTAGTTGCTTTCCTTCTAGAGACAGTGTTGAAAATTCTGGAGGTGAGCCTCTGATTATCCATTCTCACAATATGACCATAGAAGATCAGCCTCCTCTTCCTCATAGCTGTTGTAATGCTCTCCACTTGTTCATAGAGTTCATTGTTGTGCCTGATTCTATACTTGCCTTCCTCTTTAATAGGGCCCATGATTTTTCGTAGAATCTTCCGGTCCTTCAGCTCCAATTTCCGGAGTTGTCCTTTTCTGACCATATTTAGGCATTCTGAGGCATATAGTACTGATGGTCTCACTACAGTACTGTAGTGCCTGAGTTTGAAATTCATTGAGAGGGATTTTGATTTGTACATATTCTTGCATAGGTGGTAGGCTCTCTCCAGTTTGATGCATCTGTCGTGCATGGCCAGGTCTTCATTGATGTTTGGGGTTATCCATTCTCCTAGGTATTTGAAGGAGTTAGTCCTTTGTACTACTTTGTCCCCCAGTGGGATTGACTCGGGCGCATCTCTGATGTTGCTGATAAACTGTGTTTTGTTGATGGCGATCTGTAAGCCTACTTTATCTGCTATATAGTTCAGAGAGGATTGTTGATGGTTAGCTTCCTCCACACTGGACGCTAGGAGTGCAAGGTCGTCTGCAAAGGCTAAACAGGGGACTGTTAACTTGTCTTTCTTGTAGCCTATTCTTAATCCAGAATCATCCTTCAGAGTTTTCGTCCACTCACGAATTACTTTTTCTAGTAGGCAATTGAAGAGGATCGGAGACAAGCCATCCCCTTGTCTAACACCAGTTCTGACCTCGAAGCTCTTGGACAGTTCCCCTCTGAATTTGACTTTGACTGTGGTGTTAGTGAGAGTCGCTTTCACTAGATTCAGGGTCTTTTTATCTAGCCCCAATTCAGCCAGTGTCTCAAAGAGTGACTCTCTATCTACTGAGTCGTATGCCTTTTGGAAGTCAACGAAAATTGCAACATAAGGTGAGGCACTTAGATTTTTGTACGTGAGAATGGTTTTGAGATTCAGAATCTGTTCGGTGCATGACCTTGACTTTCGAAACCCAGCTTGGTACTCTCCAATGCAGGAATCCAGTTGAACCTCTGCTCTTGTGAGCAATACTTTGGAGAGTATCTTGTATGTCACTGATACCAGGGAAATCCCTCTGTAGTTGTTGAGATCTGATTTGTCACCTTTTTTATGTAGTGGGTGAATGATAGCTGAGGTCCAGTCACTAGGTAATTGTTCTGTCAACCAGACGTTAGATATGATGTCATGGATACTCTGTATCGACTCCTCGTCAGCATACTTCCAGAGCTCTGCAATGATCCCATCTTCGCCTGCTGCTTTATTGGACTTTAATTCGGAAATAACTTTTTGGATCTCTTCCTTTGTCGGAGGGAAAGAGTGTGGCTTAGCAACGTTCTTGGGTTCAAAAGGTAGCTTTTCCATGGGTTCCTCGGAGTTAAGAAGGTCGCTGAAATACTCTGCTAAGGCTGTGGTGCACTCCTCATTGTTCAGTTTCAGATCTCCGTCAGCTCCCCGAAGGTGAAGTGTAGGAGCTGAATAGGGTGTTATTTGTGATTTAAAAGCCTGGTAGAAGTCTCTAGTGTTGTTCCGCTGGAAATCCCTCTCTGCCTGGTCAATGATATCCTTATTATGCTGCCTCTTGCTTGTTCTGATAATTTTGGCAGTAGTTTTCCGAATTTCTAAGAAATTATCATGATTGTCCACACTTTTATTACGGTTCCATTTCAGCCATGCTTGTTTTCTCTCTTCTATTGCCTTGTCACATGTAGCTGTCCACCACGGATGTTTATTCTTTATGACTGCCGGGATAGTTATTGTCGCCGCATCTACTAGTGCCTTCTGTAGTTGGGGCCAGTCCTTCTTTTCCTTGTTCTTAGCTAGGGTCTTGGTGAAGTCATCACTGTCTCTCAGCTTAGATGGATTGAACCTTGGAATTCGCGACTTGATGCAATGGATTCCTCTGCTTGTTTTAAGAGGGATGAAATTGGTTTTGATCAAAGAAAGATAATGATCCGAGTCAATGTTCGCACTTCTCAATACTTTGACATTTAATATTTCCTGGTTGTTCCTTCTACTAATGGCTACATGATCTAGTTGGAATTCCCCAAGCATGGGATTAGGACATCTCCACGTCATAGCTTTTCTATGAAGGCGTTTGAAAGCTGTAGATTTGAGGACTAAGTTATAATTTCTGCACAGATCAATCAGCCTTTCTCCATTCCTGTTGGTCCTCTTGTGTGCTGGATATTCTCCAACTATGGCCTGAAATTTCCGTTCTCTACCAATCTGAGCGTTAAAGTCCCCCATTAAAATAGTTACATGGTGCTTTGGAATCCGGTCCATTGTCTCTTCGAGTACCCTCCAGAAGTTTTCCACACTCTCAATATCTTTCCTATTGGTGTCATTAGTAGGTGCATGAAAATTAACAATTGTGTATGCTTTGTTGAGAGTTCTGAAGGCTATAGTGGATATTCTGCCATTTGGAGATGAAAAGGAGATGATGGAGTTGATCATTTTGTTGTTGACTATGAAGCCTGTACCCAAGTGAGGCACATTCTTCATCACTCTTTCACCTGGCTGCCCTTTGTAGATCCTGTATCCCTGTGATTCGATTGGCTCGTCATCCAAGAATCTGGTCTCTTGTAGGGCAGTTATCAGGATATTGTGGTCATTTAAAACATCTAATGTATGTTTTAGTTTTCCTGTCTTAAGGAGGGAGTTGATGTTGATGGTTGCCAAATATTTAAAACGTTTCTTAGTTTCACATGAAAGTGCAAGCTCCCCAGACTCCGAAGGCTTGCTTGCCCCACCAAAGGCAGGGGTGGATTTTCTAAATGTTGTACCACCTGGGGTAGTTTTACCGTTATTCGTTTCCTTCATGTTGCAAGAGATAAGAAAAAGTGTTTAGGGTGATTACCCGCAGGTAACGAATTGTTAACTATCAAGGTTGTAAGCCTTGAAGCCCCCAGCACTGATCGGCTCACTGACCCAGCTTCCCGCTGGGATTGATTACCCAACCTTCCACTGGGTTGCTCAGCTTAACAGGGACACCTCTTGTAGGTTATGTGCTGGAGTTGGAGTGAAAGAGGCTAGTTGGATTCTCTTGCTGAATCCAATATGTTATGTTGCAGATGTCTGGCAACGACGCATTTCACTCCCATTTTCCCGGAGCCACAAGGACTCCCCCAGGTTATTATTTATGTACACTGATAGTTTGTTGTCAATATCTTCAGTATGTTCTTCCTGTATTATTCCCCAGAACTGTCTTGCTATTTCTTTCTTTAACATTTCTTGATAAAATTCACGATCTTCTTCTCTCCTTATATATTTGATACCGGTGAATCTGGTTTCTGTTGTATCATAAAAGAAGTTTTGTGCTATTATTATTATTATTATTATTATTATTATTATTATTATTATTATTATTATTATTATTATTATTATTATTAGAAAAAGAACACCCACGCAGCTCCAAAACATTTATTTCAACAATCCTAAGCTCTAAGACACCTACCTCGTGGTGGTAGGGGAGTTAATGCGTGTAGTCGAGATGGGAGGATAAGCGATTCAAAATATTAATAAATAAATCATCGTGTACAGAGAACACAATCCAAAATATGGTATCTACCGTTATCACTGACAACTAAACCTGATAACTTAGTATCTACAATCAAACATGAAATTATGTATTCTAAGATGTCATGCTTGCAACTTGATATAGGCCTAGATGCTTGTACAATAAAGTGGTTAAATTTATACTTTGGAGCACTCCTGGTGTATATTTGTGCCATATTAGATGGTTAACACTTCGTCTGTTTACCATCTCTTGATGAATGCAGTACATTTGCATTTGTCTATTGGCACAGGCTAGAGTAAAATGTGGCTTTCCACCGATGTTTCAGTTTCATTCATGGCTGTGATTATATGGAAGCTACTGAGGTATGAGTGGTGCTGAGTAATGGCCTCAGGACACAACTTGTGGCTGTGTTTACTGTGAAAGGTACTACTCATAGGGTCAGTTGTTCTGAATCAGTGAAGAAAGCAATGTCAAACTACCTTACTTCTCATCTTGTCTAGTACGTCTCACTATAGTTCAGCTTTGAGGTTTTGTGGATGTCTACCGACCTAATCTTAGGTGGTACTTTTTGAGGTTTAAACCAGCCCCTGGACGGACTAAAACAAATTACCAACGTAACAACGATAGGATTATTCTACTGTATCCGACGTTAATGCTTTTCAGTCGGTCAACACGAGTGTAACCAATTGAAATGGGTATTTCCCTAAACGTGACAGGAATTTACAAGAGATAAATATATTCAGGTTTAGGGAAACACCCATTTTAATTGGGTGTAATCGTGTCAAGCGACTGAAGAGCCTTAATTTCGATTACTAAGGCAACACTGAAAAATGGCTTGCAATACATAATTACTGTATATATTACTCGTAATTACATTTTTAAGTTTTGTTGTTTTGCGTTGGGGATTCTAAATAAAATTCATCAATGAGAATGCTTGCCTCGGTAGATGAGTGGTTAACGTGTCGGTCTACTAACCCCAAGCTTGCTGGTTCGCTCCTGGCAGTGGTAAGTGATTTTTGAAAGGCGGCAAAAATTACGACACACATCTCATACGATGTTGGCATGACAAAGAACCCACTTGAATTCAGTAGGCCGTGTTCATAATGGCAAAATTAATCTCGGGAGTTTCCGCCAACTCAAATTTCCTTATTTCTCTACTAGAAAGCGTTATAGTGTTAAAAGGGTTTAGATATCGAACCTCCTTGACTTGCATAGTGCTTCAAGGAACAACGAAATTCGACATGCAAGCTACCCTCTGGGTGTCAAATAACAAAGCTTGCACCTTGCACCCAAGGCCATACGATATTATTATTATTATTATTAATGAGAATGGATAATTCTTCCCGATTAATGCATTGGTCAGATCAGTAGCGAACCAAACCGGAGATCGCGGAGTCTTCTCCCTCTTGGGTTACATATTTTAAATTTCTACCTTACATTTAAAGAACCGAAATATGGGTCGAATTTTACTCCACTGACGCCATTACGACCAGTGACTGGAAGCAAACTAACTTCAACCTCAGACACATCCTGACAAGATGCGCTACCCATGGATTCCATTGCAAGATCTGTGCAAATAAAGGATTCCAAGACAGGACTGTGTGTGTGAAATATGCAAACTTCAATGTGACAGAATGATATCACGCTATGTACTGCGAACTCAGAGCAGAATCTCTGAAAAAATTATGTTCCTCTATGCAAATTTTTGAACATTTTGCGCATTTCCTAATTAAAAATGTGATAGTCAGTATGAAAGACTAGACTTTGTATCATTTTAAATGCTACAAATGCTGAAAAATGCTGGGAAAGCTGGAGGCTTCGCTCGAAGCCAAAGACTGTTGACATGTTAGAAAATTATCTGCATAATACTTATCTTGCTTACCTTGTTTCAAATTACTCGCGAAGGGCAAGTGCAAACCAAGGGTAAAGCAAGGTCCAGCGCGGGGAATGCCGCACGCTCACCAGAGCGCGCGGGAACTTGCCCCTTCCATCCAGTCTAAAAACACTTATAGTAGGCGATGTATTGAAGATAGAGACATGCTCTTGCGGACTTTTTTGTGGAACATTTCATGCTGACCAATACTTACGCTCATAGTATACTGATATTTTTAACGGTTTGCCCAGCGTAAGCTTAAGAAGCGCACGGACAACAAGTGTGTTTTCGACTTTTTCACTGAAATCGTTACTGCTTGGCTTCCTTTGATCATACTGAACCCTTATTGATCTACGATAAATAAGTATTCTTAATTTATTATTATTATTACTGCAGCCCAGGCAGTACTTGTGGAAATTGACGAGGATAAAGGCAAGGTAGCGTGTCGCAATGATTGCCACAGAAGTAGCTCTTGGCAGCTATTCTTGAGAACGGCCTGGTAATCTGAGTTCAAGGCCAAATTGTGTAACAACTTGCACCAAAATGGAATCATAAAGGGATGGTCACGAGTTTCTTGCAACCGACCTACGATTGAATCACCCAATCAGGAGAGACCACGCCGAGATCACGCGATGTGTAGCGTCAGTGGTAAAAAGCACGCGGAATTGATTATCTAAAGAACCGCCGATCGGAATTATCTCCGCACGAGTGCGCTGAGACGTTTGAATTATTTGACGAAGATTGACACTAGTCCCGTGTGTGTGAGATGAAAACTCTGGATTTTTTTTCTTAATTCACCCCACTCTTCATCCCCCTGTCAGTTTCTAATAAATTGATCGACGACACGCTGTTCGAGGTCTTTTCGTTTTGGAGCTCTGTGAGCTAACTTCACGCCAGTTTGCGTAGTGATTTTAACGCTCTAATATTATTCGAAGTCATTTTATTTGTGAGCTCTGATGAGCTAACTTCACATCAGTTTGTGTAGCGATTTTTTAAAGCTCTATTATATTATTTGAAGTCTAATACTTTGTGAGATCTGTGAGCTAACTTCACGCCAGTTTGCGTGGTGATTTAAAACTTGTCTATTATCTTAAAGACAACTATTTTCAGCTCTTAGGGGGCAAGACGTCAGTAACATTCTAATTAGCACTCCAGCCCGAACGAAGGTCAAGCAGAACAGTAGAGATTACCGAGCGAGATAGCGACTGTGAGTCAGTCAGACTTTAAAACTTGTATTATCGAGCCAGTGACGATGGACTCGAAGTTGTATATTTCATGTAAATTTTCATTGTATTTTTCATGTGTGCATCGTGCGTGTGTGAGCGTGATTAGGGAAAGTCTTCGTGATTAATCGCATAGGACTATTTGTGGGCGAATTTAGTAACTCACAAGCGATTATAGCCAGGTCAAATTATAATAACATTGAACTTTTCTTCCAAAGAGACTACACCAAGATGTCCGACGTGTGGTCAGGAGCCGGAGTGATGTCCGACGCTTCGACGAAGACAACGATGGAGTGTTAATTTTCCCGTGGGGAAATGGGCTGAGATGGAGGTCATATGTTCTACAAGCTGAGACGGTGATGTACAACAATTGATTATTCAATTATGTAGTTAGATTGGAGGGGGAACTTTGTAAATAGCTAATTTTAGTCTTTTCTTGTTTTAGAGTGCTTTTTTTTGTACCGACACTAAATGTTTTAAATGTACGTTGGCACGTGGCCAAATTGTTTGTTGTGTATTTATTTTTCTTTGGAGTCATATGTAAAGTACACGGCGCGTGTACGTGATTTTTATCCATGCAAATGCGAAACCCGTTACATTCGATAAGTGGTGCTTTATTAAAGTTCATATTTTTGATAGTAAAGGGAGGTAATTACTGTAAGGTGTTTGCTGAACAGGTTATTATTCATATTAGGGTTGCCGAGCGCAACGAATTAAGATGTAATTGTAGAACACCTTAGTTCTAATTTGATAGATTTTTTTAGTCCTTTTCAGGTTTATTAGTCACTGGCATTGAACGGAGGCGCCAGCAAGTGGAAACTATTTATGTATTTTTATTTCAGGGTCTATCAAACCCATACGTGTGATTCTGTGTGTATCACGGTGTCAGGTGTGTGTTGATTCTACGTGAAGAGGGGTAGAGGTCCTACCGCCCTCCTATTTTTGTTGTTGTTGTATAATGATGGAAAGGCAGGGTGCTCCAGGGAGACCGCTGTTCCTTGTCCATATGCTGATTCTTGGATTTCCTAGGGGAAATGCCGGGATATTTTGTTCTGACACACACACACGTATTAGTGTGCTTTGGGGCACGCTTCTTCGAGATTCGATCCCGGCCCTGTGGAGGTCGAGGTTATTTTGAAAGAAGGAAGATTGTAGTTTTACGTGACCGTGAATCTTGTGATTAAGAGCCACGGGACCTCCTTTTTACGTGGAATCCGAACCACAGGACATGGCATTTCACTTCGAAAATCTCACATGCATTGACCGGGAATCGAACCCGGACCGCCTTGGTGAGAGGCATACAGCTAGACCGCTGAGCCACCACGCCCCGAGGTTATTTTGACACGTGGGTTGACAGATATGCAGATTTCCACGAATCGCCCGTCTCGCCTGGTGACTTATTTTTGTTAGGCAGTCCTATCGTTCCGACCAGCCCCTTAAAGCTTTCAAGTAGCAAACCTGTTCTTTGTGATGGTTATTTTGAACCATAATTAATTGGGGAGTTCGCCATGTTTGTTACGGATTATTGCATGTCGTATGGATAGAATGTTGTGTTATTAATGTAAATGTTGGCTTCGAGCCTAGTGATTTGTTTATGACTCAATTCATGTAAATTTGTATGTGACGCCTGTGTGGTGTAGTGTTGTAAAAATGACGGTGGTCATATGTGTATTTCTTTTATTGGTCACGTGTTAACTTACTTGTGTTGATTTGTGTGAGAAGTCCTAATTTTAGGCAGTAATGTTTTTGCTACGGCAGTTTTGATTCCAATTTCACGCGGAAATTATTGTGTTGTTTATTTTAAGTATAGGAAGTGTCGGTTTAGTTTTAAGTGTTGTATAGTTGTTCCCCGCGTCTGTCTAGCTCTAAGCAATGTGGATTCGTCGTCTGAAAGTTTATTCTGGATGATGACGAATCATGCATTCGATTGTACTCATCGTGAAGCATGTAGAACAGCACGCGCGCATACAATTGTCACTATTTGTTGATTTTTCTTTGGGACATTTGGTCCAAGTATTAATCTCTCCAGAGATTTGGCCTAGTTTTGGCATATTTAATTTATTCAGTGGGAGTCATATGGGAGTATTGTTTTTGTTAATTCTTGTTGTAAATAGCTGATCTGTTTATTAAATTCATTTGTTTTAACCCTGGCTTCACTTTTTCCTGCATGTTATTTTGTTATATGTTACCCTGCATGTTAATGAAGCGCATTAACAACTTACGATATGGACTGTTACACCCCCGAAACTGAGTCCCATAAGCTTCTTTGCAAGGGTTCATAAAACAAAAATGGCTGCCCAAGTGGGACTGTTGTTGTTGTTACTTCGCTGATCTCATATTTATTTCGCTGAGAAATAATGCCAGGTCAAGCGGGCAAAGTAAATTCAGTAAATTGAGGCGATGTTGTACCGCCATGTGCATTAGTAAAATCACTGAGTTCCTAAAGTTAGAGATATTGAACAAGGTTAGAATTTGATATTGTATTTGTTATAAACTTGTTCTGGCGCCCGGCATTAAAATTAGAAAATTAGCATATTATTGATCTCAGTCAAACAGGAAGGTGTTGCCTTTTATTTGACATTTAATTAACTTCGGTTAATTGGTGTCGTTCGTAAATTCTGTTGGTTAGGAATTTAAAAGCAGATCACTAGGGAGTTATTTTGTTGTTTGGAAATAAGAGTAATTTATTCAGTAAATTTTGATTACTGAAATTTTTATTAAATTAGAAACAGTAATATTTAAATGTTATGACATGTATGCGTGAGTATGACTGAAATCTCGGTGCATGACCCTGTTTTTTCTCTGGTTATATTTGTGTATTGTGCAATGGCGAGTGTTGAGGAAATTAAGGGATTGTTGGAACAGATGTCGATCCAAATGTTCGCGAAAACGGAAGAACAATTAGAACAGATGTCCGCGAAAACGGAAGAACAGTTGGTGCAGATGTCCGCGAAAACGTAAGAACAGTTTAAAATTCAGAGCGAGCATAATGATAAACAATTAGAACAGATGTCCGCGAAAACGGAAAAACAATTGAAAGAACAATTAGAAATTCAGCGTGAGAATTGTGAAAAACAGTTACACGACATGAGCGGTAATATTTCGGTCCAATTACAGGTCCAGAAATTGGACACTGATAAAGAATTAAACGAGTTAAATCACAAATTATCAGAACAGGCGGTAACACAAACAGAGCAATTAGAGCAGATCACTAACGACATAAATCAAAGTGTTAGGGAAGTGGAGAAACTGGCAGGTGAGGTCGCAGAGAATAACGGCAAACAATTAGGTGAAATTAAAAAGTTGGAGGCGAAATTTGATAATAAACTCATACAATTTGATGAAATGGTGGCCGGCAAATTAATGCAAATCGAGGCAGCATGTGTCAACAACACAGCGGGAATAAAGAGCACACAAGACAAATTACAGCAACAAATTAATTCAGTCGACAGCAACGTACTTGAATTAATAAAAGAAATCGATAAACTTGAGATCAAGACCGAAACAGAACGTAGGCACTTGCGTGAAAACATAGAGGATCAATTAAGTAAAACTCAGCAGGTCATAAGAGTAGAAGTCGGAGAACAATTGGTTAAAACACAAGAGGTTATAAGAGAAGAGGTAGGAGAACAGCTCATTAAAAATCGGGATAATCTGGAAGACCAATTAATTAAAACCCAGCAGGTTATAAGAGAAGAGGTTGGAGAACAATTAGGCAAAACACAACAGCAGATACAAGAACAGATACGAGAAAAGCTAGAAAAGAATCAGGAAAGGAGCGAAGAGAAAATTAGCAGTTTGAAGAGCAAGATCCGAAGAGATTGGGAACAGCAGGCAAATGCAAATAAGGAAGACAGGCTGACAATTTTAAAACGCTTAGGGGAATACAATTCGAGAAAGCAGGCGTTGGAGGAAAACGTAAAATCAAAACTACAAGAACACTCAGATTTAATAATTAAAAATGAAATTAGATCATTAGAGAACGCTACATTATTTTCGGCTGATAATACGGCAGGCAAGCAGGAAAGCACTGGAAGTCCGGTGGGCTTGAAGTTGGCTGAGGATAACAGCCGAGGTCAAAGTCCCAAATTAACGAGCAACGCATTCCAAGAGTACAGGGGAGAGACCTCCACACCACAACCAAACTTGGCACCCGCCCAAGTAATTCAAGTCATTAGGGGAAATGATTTCAAACCCGATAAATTCAGGGAGCACTCAGGAACCACTCCCAAAGCCTTTTTACGTCAGTTGACTGACTATTTTAATGATCAGCATATCAGTCCCGAAAAACAGTTGCGACTCGTGGAGAAGTTTTTAGAGGGACCAAGCTTAACCTGGTTTTTAAGCTTTAAATATACATTCACCGACATGGCTCAATTCAGAGAAGCGTTTTTAAAGAAGTTCTGGAGCCCTTCTTTACAGCAGGGATTATGAATGGATCTGTATACTCGAAAATACCACAGCACGCATCCGACCAGATTTTCAGAATTCTTTAGGCAACAGCTGGTGAAATTCCGCGATTTTGACGACCCCCCTAGCGAACAAAATATGGTTCTAACCATCGGGAAACAACTTCCTATGAACATTCAACAACTGTTAGTAGCCGGAAATATTAAGACTGCAGTGCAGGCCGAAGAATTACTCCGACACCTAGACGAGACAAGTATGGTGAGTCCACAGACAGGGAGGAGAAATATGGAATGTGTCAACACGGCAGAAGTGGTCCAGGGACACCAAAATAGTCACAGCCAGGGGAACCAAACGAAAACTCAACCCACAGGAACGCAGTTTACACCGAGAAGGCAAGACTTTGAATGCCGGAACCAATTCAACCAGAATCATCGAAATTTTCAAAATCACCGAGATAGATATAACCAAAACAATCCAAACCAGCAAAATTAATGGACGTACCAGCGGGAATACACCAATTGGAGGGGAAATCAAAGGCAGGGTCGACCTTACCAAAGAAATGGAGATGGCAGGTGGAACAACGCGAGGAACTATCGTCAAGACAATAGGGGAGATTATCGCAACAATTGGGATGAGCGATACGTGGAGTCGCAAAAGTACTTAGATCAATTAAACGCCGAAGAGACGGAGAAGGAGAAGTGGGGGCGTGCAATGGCAAACAGACACAGCCCAGATAATCATCAGGAAGAGGGGGCGGAAAGTCTATTACGGCAGCTGGAGAGGCGCGATGACAACCGGCGGAACACAACGAATGGGTCCCGGGATAAAAAAAACTTCAAATGAACTAAAACCTGATAGCCTGAAAATGGAGGACACCAGGGAGCGAGAAGAGATGATTGTGGCTAATATAGAAGAGTGGGTAGCATTCCCGGACGATTGCCTGGAGGAAGTGGTGAAAGACCGAGAAAATGTCATCAGACAATTGCCAATTATTTACGCACATATTGGAGGTATGAGGGTGAGATGCTTAATTGACACAGGTAGCCAGGTGAGCTTAGTCACTGAAGTATTGGTAAAAGAAATCGGAAGAAAACAAACTGTTCCAATTATGCCTGTACCGCTAATGAAAGTCAGAGGGGTTATTCCTGACAAGACCATAAATTGTAAACAGCAAGTATATTTAGACCTGGAAATATTGAACCACACATTTTCGCAAACATTCATTGTCATACCGAAGATGAATTATAACATCATTTTGGGAGCCAACTTTATCTGTGATTTTCATGCTGTAATTGACTTACATAACAACACTGTAAGTTTCAAACAAGTTGAGGGGTTGAATCATGTGGGTTTAAACATGGAAGAGAGCCCACTAGAGAGAGAGGCGAATACTTGGGTCATTGAAGAATGCACTAATGAGCTGATCAGAGATAAGAACTAGACGGAGGAGCAAGTAAGCCAGACAGCAGTGGTGGAAATTGACAGCCGAGATATTTCGCAGGAACTTTGGGTACATTTGGCGGAAGAAGAAATTAGCGGAACTAAATTTGAAATTCTACTTCAGGAGCGGCTTAAGGAGGCCATAGTAGGGGAACATGATAGAAGAAAACGGGAAGAAATTTTGAGATTACATAAAGAAGCTTTTGACACCATCCCTGGAAAAGTTTTAAATTTTCAATATGCCATGCAAGTTACAGACTGGACCCCATTTAAAAGTAAATTGTACCCGATCCCAGAGAAACATTTTGCTCAGGTGAAGGACATCATTAATAATTGATTAGATTCTGCAATGATAAGGAAAGCAGCAACCCCGTACCGGAACGCAATATTGGCTGTGGCCAAGCCAAATGGATCAATTAGGTTATGCCTAGACGCGCGAGTTTTGAACAGTAAACTGCTAGTTGAGCATAACCAAGCACCTAGGATCAAAGATGTTTTGAAAGGCTTCCGTGGGAAGAAGATTTATTCGAGTGTCGATTTGACAAATAGTTTCCACCATCTTGAACTTGAAGAAAAATCTCAACTATTGCCGGGATTTTTATTCGATAACCAAAGTTATATCTGGTTTTGAATTCCCTTTGGCGTGAAAACTGCTGGATGTGCACTGATAAGAGCACTAGATAGGAATCTGACTGAGGAGGTCAAGAGCTTCACTACGAGATATGTTGACGACATATTAATTGCATCTGAAACAATGGAGGAACACCTGATAAACTTAAACAAACTTCTGGATAACTTGAGAACCATGAACTTCAAAATTAATCTAAAGAAATCACACTATTGCAAGAGCGAGATTCTGTATTTGGGGCATATAATTGATGTTGAGGGCGTGAGACCTAATCCAGCGAAGATTGATGCTATCAAGAAATTTCCCACACCAACTAAAGTCAAACATGTAAGAGCGTTTTTGGGAGTGACAGGCTTCTTCAAAGAAAATTGTCCTGGATACACAGAAACAGTAGCACCTATGCAAGAGATGTTAAAGAAGGCAAATCGATGGTCGTGGAATGAGGAGTGCGACAGGTCTTTTAGAGCCACGAAAGACTTACTGGAAAACTGTGTGAAGCTTGGATATCCGGACTTTGAGAAGAGATTTATTATTCAAGCAGATGCTTCATTGATTGGAATCGGTGCTATGCTGTACCATGAGGACGCTGAAGAACCCAAGAAGAGATCATATTTGGCATTTACGAGTCGTAAATTGAGGAAGCACGAGAGGAACTACACTGTGACGGAGCTTGAGCTGCTAGCAATTTTATATTCTCTCCAACAATGGCGTAAGATGATTTTCGGCTATTCCATTATTGTCAGAACCGACCACCATGCACTGACATTTCTATTCAAGAAGACGATGGCAAGTGAGAGAGTTACGCGTTGGTCCATCTACATACAGCAGTTTGACATTACAATAGAGCATTGCCCTGGAAGGATGAACATCATACCAGATGCTTTGAGCAGGAATCCTGAAGACGAGAACGAAGTAACAGCGGAAGTTCACCATATAACATTAACACCTAAGGCTCGTGAGTTTTTGGAGAAATTAAAGGAAATTCGGAA
The DNA here is from genome assembly GCA_946902985.2 of Meconema thalassinum. Lineage (NCBI taxonomy): Eukaryota > Metazoa > Arthropoda > Insecta > Orthoptera > Tettigoniidae > Meconema > Meconema thalassinum. The sequence continues at coordinate 887,656,448 of OX336390.1, forward strand.
GGAGCAAGAAGCAGACCCATGGATGATGATGATGATCAAGTTCTACAGGAAGGAATTACAACCAGATTCACCTGAATACCGAGAAGCCCGTGCTAAAGAAGCGAGATTTCACTACTTAAATAACCTGTTGCATAAGTACGTGGATGAGCATCATACCAAACTGCGAATCCTAGTTCCAGCATCACTACAGAGAGGATTGACGTGGCATGTCCACGAGAGCCTAGCACATATCGGCACGGATAAGACAGAAGCTACGATAGGGGAGACTTTTACTTGGCCTAAGATGCGATTCACCATTGCGGAAGTAATAAGAACTTGTGACGCATGCCAGCGCACTAAACCGAACAACTTCATTATGAAACAACCTCCAAGACCACTATTACCTCAAAAACCATGCGAGATGCTCGCTATCGACTGTTTTGGCCCTTTGGTTAAAGGAAAGCGTGGATGCCGACACCTTCTGGTGTGTGTCGATGTATTTTCAAAGATGGTAGTGTTATGCCCAATCCAGAAGACGACATCAAAACAAGTCCTCAGTAGAATTCAGAACAAAGTTATTCCGATGCTTGGGAAGCCGGAATCCATTTTATCAGACCATGGTACTTATTTCACGAGCAATGTTTTTAGGCAAGGTCTAGAGAGCCTAGGAATAAAATATATATTTTCGAGCATTCGTCATCCTTGTGGAAATCTGAGCGAGAGAACGATTCGTTGTGTTGCCAAGTACTACAGCGTAATGATTCCTATCGATCATAATAAATGGGTTGACAAAGTAGGAGATATTGAGATGTGCATGAACACTATTAAGCACGAGTCGACGGGTCAAGTCCCACTAATTGTACACCACAACAGGTTGCCGGAGAGATCGCGGGACAAGATTATTCCATGCCCAAGGGATCCGCTATTAGCGCATGAGTTGCGAATTCAGCGAACGAGAGAGCACATGAGGAACCAAGCGGACCGAAGACTGAGAAGGTACAGAGGAATGAAGTTTCACCGGGAATTACAAGAACAAGAGTTAGTGCTGGTTCGTAGACCACCGATATCTGATCCCAAAAACAAAGTCTTTGCAAAATTCTGTCCAAAATTTATTGGCCCGTTCCGTGTCATTAAGAATCTGGGTAACAATGCTTACAGGCTTGAAGAAGTGAGCACTGGTGCTAAATCTGTTTTTAATAGCGCCAACTTAAAACCATATTACACAAGAGAACCATTTGATGATTAACAAGGATGATGTGTGCAGAATCAGTATTGCAGAATTTTATTTTGAGAGCCAACACTCAAATGTACGTGGCCGTGGAGTGCTTGAGAGAGAGCGCGCTTTGTTTGTAAACAACAAGCAGCTGAGACGACAGGAGTGGCAATCAAGTGAGGAGAAGGGGAGGTATAGCGAAGAAGTATGAATGACATTCCGGCGAGGGAGCGCACACACTAATTGGGTCAGTGAAGTGTACACTCGAGCAACTGAGCGAGGTACTAAAGAGATGTTGTTGTTACTACTATGGTTATTGTTTTTGAAATCCAAATCAATCACTTGCTTTGAATTTCAAAACCTTGCTGAGGATAAATGAACCCTTATTGATCTACGATAAATAAGCATTCATAATTTATTATTATTATTACTGCAGCCCAGGCAGTACTTGTGGAAGTTGACGAGGATAAAGGCAAGGTAGCGTGTCGCAATGATTGCCACAGAAGTAGCTCTTGGTAGCTATTCTTGAGAATGGACTGGTAATCTGAGTTCAAGGCCGAATTGTGTAACAACTTGCACCAGAAATGGAATCATAAAGGGATGGTCACGAGTTTCTTGCAACCGACCTACGATTGAATCACCCAATCAGGAGAGACCACGCCGAGATCACGCGATGTGTAGCGTCAGTGGTAAAAAAGCACGCGGAATTGATTATCTAAAGAACCGCCGACCGGAATTATCTCCGCACGAGTGCGCTGAGACCTTTGAATTATTTGATGAAGATTGACACTAGTCCCGTGTGTGTGAGATGAAAACTCTGGAATTTTTTTCTTAATTCACCCCACTCTTCATCCCCCTGTCAGTTTCTAATAAATTGATCGACGACACGCTGTTCGAGGTCTTTTCGTTTTGGAGCTCTGTGAGCTAACTTCACGCCAGTTTGCGTAGTGATTTTAACGCTCTAATATTATTCGAAGTCATTTTATTTGTGAGCTCTGATGAGCTAACTTCACATCAGTTTGTGCAGCGATTTTTTAAAGCTCTATTATATTATTTGAAGTCTAATACTTTGAGAGCTCTGTGAGCTAATTTCACGCCAGTTTGCATGGTGATTTAAAACTTGTCTATTATCTTAAAGACAACTATTTTCAGCACTTAGGGGGCAAGACTTCAGTAAAATTCTAATTAGCGCTCCAGCCCGAGCGAAGGTCAAGCAGAACAGTAGAGATTACCGAGCGAGATAGCGACTGTGAGTCAGTCAGACTTTAAAACTTGTATTATCGAGCCAGTGACGATGGACTCGAAGTTGTATATTTCATGTAAATTTTCATTGTATTTTTCATGTGTGTATCGTGCGTGTGTGAGCGTGATTAGGGAATGTCTTCGTGATTAATCGCATAGGACTATTTGTGGGCGAATTTAGTAACTCACAAGCGATTATAGCCAGGTCAAATTATAATAACATTGAACTTTTCTTCCAAAGAGACTACACCAAGATGTCCGACGTGTGGTCAGGAGCCGGAGTGATGTCCGACGCTTCGACGAAGACAACGATGGAGAGTTAATTTTCCCGTGGGGAAATGGGCTGAGATGGAGGTCATATGTTCTACAAGCTGAGACGGTGATGTACAACAATTGATTATTCAATTATGTAGTTAGATTGGAGGGGGAACTTTGTAAATAGTTAATTTTAGTCTTTTCTTGATTTAGAGTGCTTTTTTTTTGTACCGACACTAAATGTTTTAAATGTACGTTGGCACGTGGCCAAAGTGTTTGTTGTGTATTTATTTTTCTTTGGAGTCATATGTAACGTACACGGCGCGTGTACGTGATTTTTATCCATGCAAATGCGAAACCCGTTACATTCGATAAGTGGTGCTTTATTAAAGTTCATATTTTTGATAGGAAAGGGAGGTAATTACTGTAAGGTGTTTGCTGAACAGGTTATTATTCATATTAGGGTTGCCGAGCGCAACGAATTAAGATGTAATTGTAGAACACCTTAGTTCTAATTTGATAGATTTTTTTAGTCCTTTTCAGGTTTATTAGTCACTGGCATTGAACGGAGGCGCCAGCAAGTGGAAACTATTTATGTCTTTTTATTTCAGGGTCTATCAAACCCATACGTGTGATTCTGTGTGTGTTACGGTGTCAGGTGTGTGTTGATTCTACGTGAAGAGGGGTAGAGGTCCTACCGCCCTCCTATTTTTGTTGTTGTTGTATAATGATGGAAAGGCAGGGTGCTCCAGGGAGACCGCTGTTCCTTGTCCATATGCTGATTCTTGGATTTCCTAGGGGAAATGCCGGGATATTTTGTTCTGACACACACACACGTATTAGTGTGCTTTGGGGCACGCTTCTTCGAGATTCGATCCCGGCCCTGTAGAGGTCGAGGTTATTTTGACACGTGGGTTGACAGATATGCAGATTTCCACGAATCGCCCGTCTCGCCTGGTGACTTATTTTTGTTAGGCAGTCCTATCGTTCCGACTGGCCCCTTAAAGCTTTCAAGTAGCAAACCTGTTCTTTGTGATGGTTATTTTGAACCATAATTAATTGGGGAGTTCGCCATGTTTGTGACGGATTATTGCATGTCGTATGGATAGAATGTTGTGTTATTAATGTAAATGTTGGCTTCGAGCCTAGTGATTTGTTTATGACTCAATTCATGTAATTTTGTATGTGACGCCTGTGTGGTGTAGTGTTGTAAAAATGACGGTGGTCATATGTGTATTTCTTTTATTGGTCACGTGTTAACTTACTTGTGTTGATTTGTGTGAGAAGTCCTAATTTTAGGCAGTAATGTTTTTGCTACGGCAGTTTTGATTCCAATTTCACGCGGAAATTATTGTGTTGTTTATTTTAAGTATAGGAAGTGTCGGTTTAGTTTTAAGTGTTGTATAGTTGTTCCCCGCGTCTGTCTAGCTCTAAGCAATGTGGATTCGTCGTCTGAAAGTTTATTCTGGATGATGACGAATCATGCATTCGATTGTACTCATCGTGAAGCATGTAGAACAGCACGCGCGCATACAATTGTCACTATTTGTTGATTTTTCTTTGGGACATTTGGTCCAAGTATTAATCTCTCCAGAGATTTGGCCTAGTATTGGCATATTTAATTTATTCAGTGGGAGTCATATGGGAGTATTGTTTTTGTTAATTCTTGTTGTAAATAGCTGATCTGTTTATTAAATTCATTTGTTTTAACCCTGGCTTCACTTTTTCCTGCATGTTATTTTGTTATATGTTACCCTGCATGTTAATGAAGCGCTTTAACAACAACTTACGATATGGACTGTTACACCCCCCGAAACTGAGTCTCATAAGTTTCTTTGCAAGGGTTCAATACATACATTATTTTCAACAGAATCTTTCCTCGAGATATCCTTTACAGAATGGTGAAAACCACATCAAAATCCATCCAGTGGTTCTCGAGATTACCCGTGACATCCAAGAATCGGGGATTTTTGTCTTATACTAACGAAGTAGAGATTGTCGGGGTACACATGTACCGAGCGGTACTATGACGTCACACACCTCAGTGCATCTGTCTGTCCGTCACCGTAACGTAACGCCAGACCCCAGCGTAACGACGAAGTCGACAAGATCATTTAAAATGATAAAATACAAATGGGTAGGCTTACTACTGTCTGTACAATACACAACCTAATATATATTGGGCTGTGCTTTGTGCCAGAGAAGGAGCAGGGAACGTCATTGCTCTCCACCCCACATTTCCCCTTGGGGTACCTCGTCCTCCCTATTCTGGTCTCAAAAACGAAGGATGATCAGAAACTAAGGTTACAAGTCTGATACTCCCAGAGTTACGTCTGTTGTAGATAAATTACTAGTGTGGGATAATTCGATTACATACGGTTGGTACCTGTGCAGAATTCCAGCCACCCGCCAACTACAGCGCTAGTTGTGTTTAAACAACTAATGGCATTTCATTTCGAAAACTGGTCTCGCGTTGAGAGCCTCTCAGTTTTTCGATTTCAGTGGGCGAAACATTTAACCAAGGGCATCATCTTCCTTCATGACAACGTGCGACCTCATACCGCCCAGAAGCGGTTTCACTAGAACAACATTCATCACACTCCCTACATCCCGAACCTCGCGACTTTCACCTGCTTCTTCGCTTGAAGGAGCCCCTAGGAGGTCGACGAATCGCTTCAGACTAGGAGGTGAAACACATCACAATAAACCCGCCCGAAGTCATCGGATTTTTAAGAGCGTTAAAAATCCCTCAGTATGCCTTCCTTCGGAGTGGAAGTAGAGCCGGCGGTCCCATGTCATACATTTATGGCATGATAAAGAACCTTCCACTAATTACATTTGTGTGAAGCAAAATTATAAGTTAGATTTGACTGACGCTCTTAGGTTCCAACGATCGTCCCCAGGAGCAGACTGCGATGGCATACAGTAACCAAGTTCAAAACCAGTTGTTCATTGACGGTAGCGTTTGGTAGCAAAAGCTGAACTACTTGAAAATCGAATGTCTGCAGTCCTTACTTGAATTATAAACAGATAACACACACTAATACAGCCATCACAATTAACACCGGTTATCAGACAGATTCTACACACACCCAAAGTACACGGTGCTACATGACCGCATTGTCGCAGCCCCTAAACTGAGGAACCAACCAACCAACGTGACTGAACACGCAAGGACAGGATATTTACCATGATGGAATATTGAAACTCACCCCACGGAGCGACAAGTGCCTAAACCGATATGGAGACTATGTCAAAATATAACCTAATGTATGTACAGTACTATCAGTTGACTCTATTGGTTGTTTCAAATAAAATGTGCACAATTCACTGCAAGCTTTGTAACCTTAGTTCCTGTTCACCCCTTGTACACACTCTGGAGGTCTCAATTTCTCTGTTATCTAATTGTCAGGTATCAGGAGTTCTTTTTCGTGTTAAATTTCATCAAGCGGAGCTTTCAGCAGGCTACGTGCGTGAGTGACACATAGCACTCAAAGTTCTTTGTTTACATAATTACAGTAAATTACTGTATAATTTAGTTGTGAGGTACATTTTAATTTCTTGTTCATGAGACCGTAAAATACTTTAAATTAATTTACCCAGTTCACAGGAAATTTAATGTTATAATGCTTATGGTTTGTAAACCATGCTAGTAATTAATTTCGTTTGAACTACCCTAGAGCACAGTTATGGATAAGCTTTGAGTGACGTATTGAGTAGGACCTGTCACTGTTTTACAACCTGTGTTACAAGTTGATTGGCGAATTAATGATATAATAAAAATTTGCGGATAGACCTTAACTCTCACATCACAATAACAATAATAACAAGAAGTTTCGTGACGAAATAAAGAGCCTACTTTTAATGCCAATGATTATTCTACAGTATATGAACCTATCTAGAATAATGACGAAATTAAGTTGGTAATATCGAAATGTCTAATTAGTTCGAAATATTCCTGGTATAATGTAGCCTAATAGAGCACTACAGTTGGCAGCCCTGGTGACTGAATATATTCTTAGTTCCATCTCTTAAGGTACAGAATACAAAATTTGGTTGAAGTCCAATGGACGTTACATGCAGTTAGTCGCGTAAAAGCATTTTGGCAACAATGCGTGTGCAGGTTAGAAATAATCGGAAATGTTATGATATCTTGTTGTGCCAATTTTGGCTGAAATCCATTTGTTAGTATAGAAGATACATGTATTTTGAAATTGGACCTATCAGCAAGCATAGAATCATGTTGGCAGCACTGACTTATATTAATTACTCCAAATTAATCTAGAGTGTCAGGTGCTATACGTGTGCAAAATATAGAGCTGTTGGCTTGCATACTTTCTGATATATTGATATTAGGGTAAAAAATATATAGACAGCATTTATTAACAGTTGGCAGCCCTGATTGCTCTTAAGAATACTTATAGTCATATATGTTACGTTACACATAGCACATACGAAATTTGGTTAAAAACCAACTGATAGTATAGAAGTTACATGTATTTAAAAATAGGTCCTATCAGCAGGCTCAGAATCATGTTGGTAGAACTGAAGTATATAAATTACTCCAAATTAATATAAAATGTCAGGAACTATACGTGTGCATAGTTTAAAAGCTGTCGGCTGGCATACTTTCTGATATATTGGTATTTGGATAAAACAATAGAGAGAGCAATTATTAACAGTTGGCAGTCCTGGTAGCTCTTAAGAATACGCACAGTCATATCTGTTTATGTGCACATAGTACATACAAAATTTGGTTGAAATCCAATTGATAGTGTAGACGTTATATGCATTTAAAAATTGGACCTATCAGAAGGCTTAAAATTATTTTGGCAACACTGTCATATTTGGCCTCCTGGAAATTAAACTGAAATAGTATTATCTACATGTGTGCCAATTTTGTAAGAGCTCCTATGCATACCTTCCAAGATAACCAACATGGAGCTCAAATTTCTAGTGCGTTTTTTCAGCAGTTGGTAGCACTGAGATCATTTTCAAATATGGACGTGAGATATTCCGGTATACATCTTTACTCATATTAAATTTGGTTTCAATTGCTGCAGCCGTTTAGGAGTTGATAGGGGGGGGGGGGGGGTACACACACACAGCCAGACAGTCCGACAGACAGACACACATTTTCCCGGATCGATCTCATAAGTCTGCTTTATCCTCATTTTTGCAAAATGTGAAAAGTAGGCTAATAAATATAATATGATTACAGTCGAAATTCTATATCTCGATTTTTGATACCTTAGAGAATGTTCAGCTCTTATCGGACATTTATTTTAGTTCCCTGTTTGACCACTAGATGTATGTATTCTCTTGGTGAACTAGTCTTGTTTCTTGACTTGTTTTTGAATTCTATGGAGTCGACAATGTGCATCCATCAGACAGTGTAGTGTTGTGTTATTTTTTTGTTTTGCTGTTATCTAATAAGAATGAATATATTAAGTAAAAAAGCTGCCTTCCGTATCCTTTTTTAACGCCGTCGCAGAATGAAGCCTTCAGTGAGGACATTGCCAAACTGAGATCTACTGGAGTTGTCTCAAAGAAAAGCCAGATGAGAACTCTGTGTCCGTTTTTACACAATGACATAATTAGAGTTGGAGGTAGATTAGCGAATGCATCACTTCCATTCCCCACCAAACATCAGATCATTCTACCACCCAAGCATCATATTACAAAACTCATCATTCGACATGCACATCTACAGAATGCTCACGCAGGACCTGAATTGTTACTTTCCACGCTTCGTGAGAATTACTGGATTCCTAATGGCAGAAACGTGATTAAACAGCTGATACATAAGTGTGTGAGGTGTTACAGATTAAAGGGAATTACAATGAGGCAAATCATGGCCGATTATCCTAAACCTAGAGGTCAACCAGCACCACCTTTCAACATTTGTGGCATTGATTACGGAGGACCAATTCTTTTGCGTCCTATAAACTAAAGAAGTAACGTGAGAATTAAGGCATATATAGCACTTTTTGTTTGCTTCACTACAAAGGCAATCCACATTGAATTAGTTAGTGACCTCACAACTGAATCATTCTTAGCTGCATTACGTCGTTTTATTGCAAGAAGAGGAAAGCCAGCAGACATCTACAGTGACAATGCAACTACCTTTGTAGGAGCTGATAAGGAACTTCAAAGGTTTCAGAATTTCATGACAACCAACAAGGTTCAAGAAGATATCACCAATGATATGGCCAACAAAGGAATCAAGTGGCACTTCATACCACCACAATCTCCTCACTTTGGTGGCATATGGGAGGCTGGAATTAAGTCAGTCAAGTATCATCTTCGGCGAGTTATTGGTAATTGCGCGCTGACATATGAAGAATTGTATACCGTACTAACTCAAATTGAAGCCTGCTTAAATTCCAGACCAATTACAACTCTTTCGTCAGATCCGTCTGATCCTACAGCATTAACTCCAAGTCATTTTCTGGTCGGCAAGAGTTTAACTGCAATCCCGGATCCCGACCTGACCACAATGCCTTCTAATAGGTTGAACCTGTGGAAAAGAATTCAACAACTAGTTCAGCATTTCTGGAATAGATGGCATAAAGATTATCTCACTCAACTTCAACACAAGCCCAAATGGAGAGACAACCTGATCAATCTTAAAATTGGAATTGTAGTCGCCATCAAGGACGACAATTTACCACCGTTAAAATGGGGGTTAGCAGTCGTGACAGAACTTCATCCAGGAGCAGACGGAATGGTTCGTGTGGCAACTGTAAGGACTATCAATGGAGAACTCAAGAGATCCATAGTAAAACTTTGCCCACTTCCAGTGGAGTAATATTCGTGAACTGTAACTCCATTATATTGTTCTTTGCTTTATGCTTTATTTCAGCTCCAATTATTTTGATTGATATTCAATCAAAAGGTGGGAGAATGTTCAGCTCTCATCGGACATTTATTTTCGTTCCCTGTTTGACCACTAGATGTATGTATTCTCTTGGTGAACTAGTCTTGTTTTTGACTTGTTTTTGTATTCTATGGAGTCGACAAATGTTGTGGTATGAAGGTGTACCTTCAGTGGACTGTATAGGCGTAAAAAAGGATACGGAAGGCAGCTTTTTTTTTACTTAATATATTCATTCATATTAGATAACAGCAAAAAGAAAAAATAACACAACACTACACTGCCTGATGGATGCACATTGTCGACTGCATAGAATACAAAAACAAGTCAAGAAACAAGACTAGTTCACCAAGAGAATACATACATCTAGTGGTCAAACAGGGAACTAAAATAAATGTCCGATGAGAGCTGAACATTCTCCCACCTGTTGATTGAATATCAATCAAAATAATTGGAGCTGAAATAAAGCATAAACAAAGAACAATATAAAGGAGTTACAGTTCACGAATATTACTCCACTGGAAGTGGGCAAAGCTTTACTATGGATCTCTTGAGTTCTCCATTGATAGTCCTTACAGTTGCCACACGAACCATTCCGTCTGCTCCTGGATGAAGTTCTGACACGACTGCTAACCTCCATTTTAACGGTGGTAAATTGTCGTCCTTGATGGCGACTACAATTCCCATTTTAAGATTGATCAGGTTGTCTCTCCATTTGGGCCTGTGTTGAGGTTGAGTGAGATAATCCTTATGCCATCTATTCCAGAAATGCTGAACTAGTTGTTGAGTTCTTTTCCACAGGTTCAACCTATTAGAAGGCATTGTGGTCAGGTCGGGATCCGGGATTGCAGTTAAACTCTTGCCGACCAGAAAATGACTTGGAGTTAATGCTGTAGGATCAGACGGATCTGACGAAAGAGTTGTAATTGGTCTGGAATTTAAGCAGGCTTCAATTTGAGTTAGTACGGTATACAATTCTTCATATGTCAGCGCGCAATTACCAATAACTCGCCGAAGATGATACTTGACTGACTTAATTCCAGCCTCCCATATGCCACCAAAGTGAGGAGATTGTGGTGGTATGAAGTGCCACTTGATTCCTTTGTTGGCCATATCATTGGTGATATCTTCTTGAACCTTGTTGGTTGTCATGAAATTCTGAAACCTTTGAAGTTCCTTATCAGCTCCTACAAAGGTAGTTGCATTGTCACTGTAGATGTCTGCTGGCTTTCCTCTTCTTGCAATAAAACGACGTAATGCAGCTAAGAATGATTCAGTTGTGAGGTCACTAACTAATTCAATGTGGATTGCCTTTGTAGTGAAGCAAACAAAAAGTGCTATATATGCCTTAATTCTCACGTTACTTCTTTTGTTGATAGGACGCAAAAGAATTGGTCCTCCGTAATCAATGCCACAAATGTTGAAAGGTGGTGCTGGTTGAACTCTAGGTTTAGGATAATCGGCCATGATTTGCCTCATTGTAATTCCCTTTAATCTGTAACACCTCACACACTTATGTATCAGCTGTTTAATCACGTTTCTGCCATTAGGAATCCAGTAATTCTCACGAAGCGTGGAAAGTAACAATTCAGGTCCTGCATGAGCATTCTGTAGATGTGCATGTCGAATGATGAGTTTTGTAATATGATGCTTGGGTGGTAGAATGATCTGATGTTTGGTGGGGAATGGAAGTGATGCATTCGCTAATCTACCTCCAACTCTAATTATGTCATTGTGTAAAAACGGACACAGAGTTCTCATCTGACTTTTCTTTGAGACAACTCCAGTAGATCTCAGTTTGGCAATGTCCTCACTGAAGGCTTCATTCTGCGACAATCGAATGCAAGTTTCTAGTGATCTTTGTAGTTCTTGAACTGTAAGTGTTCCTATAATTTTGTCTTTAGGGTTTTTGGCATTGTGAAAGAATCTGTAACAGTATGAAATAACTCTTTGAAGCCTTATTAATGATGAGAATTTGAGAATAATGCTATCAGAGTGATTGATTACAAGAACTGTTTTTACTTTTCGCTGCTCTAATACTGATGGTGAAGTCTCTTTAACATGCCTTGATTGAGGCCACTCAGATGACGGTGCTGATAACCACAGTGGTCCTTCCCACCAAAGTATCGATGTTTTTAAATTATGTGCACTAACACCTCGGGTTATTAAGTCAGCTGGGTTGTGTTGTGACTGAACGTGGTGCCAATTTTCAATCTCTGTTAGTTTTTTAATCTGAGCTACTCTGTTGGCTACAAACGTTTTCCATTGAGACACTGTTGCCGCTAACCATGAGAGTACTATGTTTGAGTCTGTCCAGAGGTAAGTTTCATTAATGTCTAAGTTTAGCGCTGTCATAGTTTTCTTCAATAACTGGGCCAGTAAGGTTGCGCCAAGAAGTTCTAATCGAGGGAGTGTTAGCTTCTTTACTGGGGCGACTCTGGATTTAGAGCAAAGCAATCGAATCTGAGTTTCACCATGTTGATTTACCGAGCGAATGTAAATGCATGCACCATAGGCTCGTTCTGACGCATCACTGAAACCGTGAATTTGAATGTTTGTGAATTTACCCTTAATTGTTACTAAACGATCAACTTGAATGCTATTGATATATGTCAGCTGATTTTCTAACGTGATCCACTCCAATCTTAAATTATCTGTCAATAACGAATCCCAATCTATGTGTTTTAACCACAATTTCTGAAGAAACATCTCGTATTGAATTACCAAAGGACTGATGAGGCCTAAGGGGTCGAATATGGATGCTACAACTGATGTTGTAGTACGCTTTGTAATTTGGTTGGTCTTAATATGTCTGTGGTAGTTACTTCCGTCATATGACCTAAATCTTTGTATTCTGTCATAAATTGTGTATATTCTCTATATAATTCAGGCTGTTTCTGAAATTTCTGCTCTAATATTTGAAACCTTTGCCTAGCTTGTTCATATGAATTTCCCAATTGTTGATGGTTTTCCTTGAATGGAAGTCTTACTCTGAATCTGCCATCACTGTCCCTTGTGGTAGTGTTTTTGAAATGTTGCATGCACTTTTGTTCCTCTGCTGTTCTTGGTTTAGTGTCTAATTCCTCAATTTCCCGAAATTTGCGTAATTGATGATTGAGTGTTTCTTCTGTTTCGATAAAGAATGAATTTACTGTGTTGTTACTGACATACTTCTCCTGACAACATTTTCCAGAGACTACCCATCCCAATTGAGTGTTTTGTAGTACTGGATAATCACCTTCGCGTTGTTTACGATCTGCCTTCAGGATGTAGAAGAACAATTCTGCACCAATTATTAAATCGACATTTCCTGGCTGGTAGAAATGTGGATCTGCCAATGTAATGTTGCTTGGAATATCCCACAATTTATAATCTAGTTGGATTGAAGGCATTTGACCCGTTATTTTAGGAACAGTGAAACATTTCAATTTGGCCTTGAATGGAGTTGCCATTGAATGAATTTCAATCTCTACACTTTGTTTCATGGTGGATGAAGCATTGTTAATTCCTAAAATTCTTGTGGTTTCCACATTGCATTTTAACTTGAGTTTTTTAGCCACATCTTCTGTGATTAAGTGTGCTTGACTGCCACAATCAAGAAGAGCTCTAACCTTGTGTAATGTGCCATTATTATCTCGTACCTTCACAACAGCGGTTGTGAGTAGGATATAAGGCTTATTGACGGTGTGATTGTATGGACTTCTGTCTGTATGTACACTCGCAATGGTTACTCTATCTGAAGTAGGTTGATTGACATGTCTATCACTGCTAGTGTCCTCATGCAATAATGAATTGTGTTTTCTATCACATTTTCGACAATTACTTGAAGTGCATTGCTTTGTTGAGTGTCCTTGTTTCAGACAATTGAAACAAAGACCCTTTTCACGTACACACTGAGATCTCTGTCGAGGGCTTAGTTCTAAAAATTTAGGGCATGCAAACAGTCCTGCCTTATGCTCTTGATGGCAGAATAAACACTGGTTTTCAACACATGTTACATGAGAATAGGCTGGTGCTTTATTCCTGACTGTACTGGGTTTACTAGCTTGTGATTTGGTTGGAACGTTAATGCTGTTTTGAATGTTTTCAAGTGACAAGCATTGTTGTTCTAGAAACTTAAATAACTGTTGAAGAGAAGGAATTTCTGTTGGACTAGGGGCTAATTCCCAACTTTTCCTGGTATTTACATCAATACGATCAAGTACATGCTGTGTTAAAATTATTTCCTCTAAGGGATGGTCTAATGATAGTGCCTTGAGAGCTTGTAGGTTGCTATTGAATGTATTGATGAATTCCCTAAGATCACTGACCGATTCATTTTGCACAGGCCTAATATTCAAGATTTCCCTGATGTACTTTGAAGTTATAGCTTCTTATTTTCAAATCTACTGCAAAGCAATTCCCAGGCTACATTGTAATTGCCTTCAGTAGTTGGGAGATGTTGTATTAATAATTTGGCACTGCCTTGAACTGAACTAAGGAGATAGTGAAACTTTTGTATTGTTCCCAAACTGTCATTGTTGTGTACAAGCAATTTGTAATTATCAGCAAATGGGATCCAATGTTCATAATTCCCACTGAATGTAGGAAGTTTAATTATTGGTAGTTTTATATTCGTGACTTCATTTACACTACTGGACTTTGTAGTCAATGAACTACTGGCACTGCCTTGATCGGGAAATAGAAAGCCTTGGATTTTTGCCTTTAGTGAATACAAGGTTGTTTCCACTTCTGCCCTATCTGCAGAATGATCTGAATTAATATCTTCTATTTCAAGTTGTGTTTGAACTGTGTCGTACTTTGATTCCAGTCCAAGGTTTGCATCGTACCTAACCCTCAATTCATGCAAATTAACGTTGGTATCTTGATTGAGTTGTTCAACGTAATGTTTAATTCTTGTGATTCTACTCTTTAAGCTTCCTCGTTCTCTAATATATTTGCGTATTTGATTTTGATCCATTATAATGCTGATTAGTCTAAGTACACAAAGTAAGGAGTTGATCTGACCTGTTATTATAGTTGCTTCTTGCTTGTTGAAATCATTGCCATCCGTGCCCGTGATGGACCAAAAAATGTTGTGGTATGAAGGTGTACCTTCAGTGGACTGTATAGGCGTAAAAAAGGATACGGAAGGCAGCTTTTTTTTACTTAATATATTCATTCATATTAGATAACAGCAAAAAGAAAAAAATAACACAACACTACAATGCCTGATGGATGCACATTGTCGACTGCATAGAATACAAAAACAAGTCAAGAAACAAGACTAGTTCACCAAGGGAATACATACATCTAGTGGTCAAACAGGGAACTAAAATAAATGTCCGATGAGAGCTGAACATTGTGTCACTGTAGATGTCTGCTGGCTTTCCTCTTCTTGCAATAAAACGACGTAATGCAGCTAAGAATGATTCAGTTGTGAGGTCACTAACTAATTCAATGTGGATTGCCTTTGTAGTGAAGCAAACAAAAAGTGCTATATATGCCTTAATTCTCACGTTACTTCTTTTGTTGATAGGACGCAAAAGAATTGGTCCTCCGTAATCAATGCCACAAATGTTGAAAGGTGGTGCTGGTTGAACTCTAGGTTTAGGATAATCGGCCATGATTTGCCTCATTGTAATTCCCTTTAATCTGTAACACCTCACACACTTATGTATCAGCTGTTTAATCACGTTTCTGCCATTAGGAATCCAGTAATTCTCACGAAGCGTGGAAAGTAACAATTCAGGTCCTGCATGAGCATTCTGTAGATGTGCATGTCGAATGATGAGTTTTGTAATATGATGCTTGGGTGGTAGTATGATCTGATGTTTGGTGGAGAATGGAAGTGATGCATTCGCAAATCTACCTCCAACTCTAATTATGGCATTGTGTAAAAACGGACACAGAGTTCTCATCTGACTTTTCTTTGAGACAACTCCAGTAGATCTCAGTTTGGCAATGTCCTCACTGAAGGCTTCATTCTGCGACAATCGAATGCAAGTTTCTAGTGATCTTTGTAGTTCTTGAACTGTAAGTGTTCCTATAATTTTGTCTTTAGGGTTTTTGGCATTGTGAACGAATCTGTAACAGTATGAAATAACTCTTTGAAGCCTTATTAATGATGAGAATTTGAGAATAATGCTATCAGAATGATTGATTACAAGAACTGTTTTTACTTGTCGCTGTTCTAATACTGATGGTGAAGTCTCTTTAACATGCCTTGATTGAGGCCACTCAGATGACGGTGCTGATAACCACAGTGGTCCTTCCCACCAAAGTGTCGATGTTTTAAAATTATGTGCACTAACACCTCGGGTTATTAAGTCAGCTGGGTTGTGTTGTGACTGAACGTGGTGCCAATTTTCAATCTCTGTTAGTTTTTTAATCTGAGCTACTCTGTTGGCTACAAACGTTTTCCATTGAGACACTGTTGCCGCTAACCATGAGAGTACCATGTTTGAGTCTGTCCAGAGGTAAGTTTCATTAATGTCTAAGTTTAGCGCTGTCATAGTTTTCTTCAATAACTGGGCCAGTAAGGTTGCGCCAAGAAGTTCTAATCGAGGGAGTGTTAGCTTCTTTACTGGGGCGACTCTGGATTTAGAGCAAAGCAATCGAATCTGAGTTTCACCATGTTGATTTACCGAGCGAATGTAAATGCATGCACCATAGGCTCGTTCTGACGCATCACTGAAACCGTGAATTTGAATGTTTGTGAGTTTACCCTTAATTGTTACTAAACGATCAACTTGAATGCTATTGATATATGTCAGCTGATTTTCTAACGTGATCCACTCCAATCTTAAATTATCTGTCAATAACGAATCCCAATCTATGTGTTTTAACCACAATTTCTGAAGAAACATCTCGTATTGAATTACCAAAGGACTGATGAGGCCTAAGGGGTCGAATATGGATGCTACAACTGATGTTGTAGTACGCTTTGTAATTTGGTTGGTCTTAATATGTCTGTGGTAGTTACTTCCGTCATATGACCTAAATCTTTGTATTCTGTCATAAATTGTGTATATTCTCTATATAATTCAGGCTGTTTCTGAAATTTCTGCTCTAATATTTGAAACATTTGCCTAGCTTGTTCATATGAATTTCCCAATTGTTGATGGTTTTCCTTGAATGGAAGTCTTACTCTGAATCTGCCATCACTGTCCCTTGTGGTAGTGTTTTTGAAATGTTGCATGCACTTTTGTTCCTCTGCTGTTCTTGGTTTAGTGTCTAATTCCTCAATTTCCCGAAATTTGCGTAATTGATGATTGAGTGTTTCTTCTGTTTCGATAAAGAATGAATTTACTGTGTTGTTACTGACATACTTCTCCTGACAACATTTTCCAGAGACTACCCATCCCAATTGAGTGTTTTGTAGTACTGGATAATCACCTTCGCGTTGTTTACGATCTGCCTTCAGGATGTAGAAGAACAATTCTGCACCAATTATTAAATCGACATTTCCTGGCTGGTAGAAATGTGGATCTGCCAATGTAATGTTGCTTGGAATATCCCACAATTTATAATCTAGTTGGATTGAAGGCATTTGACCCGTTATTTTAGGAACAGTGAAACATTTCAATTTGGCCTTGAATGGAGTTGCCATTGAATGAATTTCAATCTCTACACTTTGTTTCATGGTGGATGAAGCATTGTTAATTCCTAAAATTGTTGTGGTTTCCTCATTGCATTTTAACTTGAGTTTTTTAGCCACATCTTCTGTGATTAAGTGTGCTTGACTGCCACAATCAAGAAGAGCTCTAACCTTGTGTAATGTGCCATTATTATCTCGTACCTTCACAACAGCGGTTGTGAGTAGGATATAAGGCTTATTGACGGTGTGATTGTATGGACTTCTGTCTGTATGTACACTCGCAATGGTTACTCTATCTGAAGTAGGTTGATTGACATGTCTATCACTGCTAGTGTCCTCATGCAATAATGAATTGTGTTTTCTATCACATTTTCGACAATTACTTGAAGTGCATTGCTTTGTTGAGTGTCCTTGTTTCAGACAATTGAAACAAAGACCCTTTTCACGTACACACTGAGATCTCTGTCGAGGGCTTAGTTCTAAAAATTTAGGGCATGCAAACAGTCCTGCCTTATGCTCTTGATGGCAGAATAAACACTGGTTTTCAACACATGTTACATGAGAATAGGCTGGTGCTTTATTCCTGACTGTACTGGGTTTACTAGCTTGTGATTTGGTTGGAACGTTAATGCTGTTTTGAATGTTTTCAAGTGACAAGCATTGTTGTTCTAGAAACTTAAATAACTGTTGAAGAGAAGGAATTTCTGTTGGACTAGGGGCTAATTCCCAACTTTTCCTGGTATTTACATCAATACGATCAAGTACATGCTGTGTTAAAATTATTTCCTCTAAGGGATGGTCTAATGATAGTGCCTTGAGAGCTTGTAGGTTGCTATTGAATGTATTGATGAATTCCCTAAGATCACTGACCGATTCATTTTGCACAGGCCTAATATTCAAGATTTCCCTGATGTACTTTGAAGTTATAGCTTCTTATTTTCAAATCTACTGCAAAGCAATTCCCAGGCTACATTGTAATTGCCTTCAGTAGTTGGGAGATGTTGTATTAATAATTTGGCACTGCCTTGAACTGAACTAAGGAGATAGTGAAACTTTTGTATTGTTCCCAAACTGTCATTGTTGTGTACAAGCAATTTGTAATTATCAGCAAATGGGATCCAATGTTCATAATTCCCACTGAATGTAGGAAGTTTAATTATTGGTAGTTTTATATTCGTGACTTCATTTACACTACTGGACTTTGTAGTCAATGAACTACTGGCACTGCCTTGATCGGGAAATAGAAAGCCTTGGATGTTTGCCTTTAGTGAATACAAGGTTGTTTCCACTTCTGCCCTATCTGCAGAATGATCTGAATTAATATCTTCTATTTCAAGTTGTGTTTGAACTGTGTCGTACTTTGATTCCAGTCCAAGGTTTGCATCGTACCTAACCCTCAATTCATGCAAATTAACGTTGGTATCTTGATTGAGTTGTTCAACGTAATGTTTAATTCTTGTGATTCTACTCTTTAAGCTTCCTCGTTCTCTAATATATTTGCGTATTTGATTTTGATCCATTATAATGCTGATTAGTCTAAGTACACAAAGTAAGGAGTTGATCTGACCTGTTATTATAGTTGCTTCTTGCTTGTTGAAATCATTGCCATCCGTGCCCGTGATGGACCAAAAAAGGTTGTGGTATGAAGGTGTACCTTCAGTGGACTGTATAGGCGTAAAAAAGGATACGGAAGGCAGCTTTTTTTTTTACTTAATATATTCATTCATATTAGATAACAGCAAAAAGAAAAAATAACACAACACTACAATGCCTGATGGATGCACATTGTCGACTGCATAGAATACAAAAACAAGTCAAGAAACAAGACTAGTTCACCAAGAGAATACATACATCTAGTGGTCAAACAGAGAACTAAAATAAATGTCCGATGAGAGCTGAACATTTTGTCACTGTAGATGTCTGCTGGCTTTCCTCTTCTTGCAATAAAACGACGTAATGCAGCTAAGAATGATTCAGTTGTGAGGTCACTAACTAATTCAATGTGGATTGCCTTTGTAGTGAAGCAAACAAAAAGTGCTATATATGCCTTAATTCTCACGTTACTTCTTTTGTTGATAGGACGCAAAAGAATTGGTCCTCCGTAATCAATGCCACAAATGTTGAAAGGTGGTGCTGGTTGAACTCTAGGTTTAGGATAATCGGCCATGATTTGCCTCATTGTAATTCCCTTTAATCTGTAACACCTCACACACTTATGTATCAGCTGTTTAATCACGTTTCTGCCATTAGGAATCCAGTAATTCTCACGAAGCGTGGAAAGTAACAATTCAGGTCCTGCGTGAGCATTCTGTAGATGTGCATGTCGAATGATGAGTTTTGTAATATGATGCTTGGGTGGTAGTATGATCTGATGTTTGGTGGAGAATGGAAGTGATGCATTCGCAAATCTACCTCCAACTCTAATTATGGCATTGTGTAAAAACGGACACAGAGTTCTCATCTGACTTTTCTTTGAGACAACTCCAGTAGATCTCAGTTTGGCAATGTCCTCACTGAAGGCTTCATTCTGCGACAATCGAATGCAAGTTTCTAGTGATCTTTGTAGTTCTTGAACTGTAAGTGTTCCTATAATTTTGTCTTTAGGGTTTTTGGCATTGTGAACGAATCTGTAACAGTATGAAATAACTCTTTGAAGCCTTATTAATGATGAGAATTTAAGAATAATGCTATCAGAATGATTGATTACAAGAACTGTTTTTACTTGTCGCTGTTCTAATACTGATGGTGAAGTCTCTTTAACATGCCTTGATTGAGGCCACTCAGATGACGGTGCTGATAACCACAGTGGTCCTTCCCACCAAAGTGTCGATGTTTTTAAATTATGTGCACTAACACCTCGGGTTATTAAGTCAGCTGGGTTGTGTTGTGACTGAACGTGGTGCCAATTTTCAATCTCTGTTAGTTTTTTAATCTGAGCTACTCTGTTGGCTACAAACGTTTTCCATTGAGACACTGTTGCCGCTAACCATGAGAGTACTATGTTTGAGTCTGTCCAGAGGTAAGTTTCATTAATGTCTAAGTTTAGCGCTGTCATAGTTTTCTTCAATAACTGGGCCAGTAAGGTTGCGCCAAGAAGTTCTAATCGAGGGAGTGTTAGCTTCTTTACTGGGGCGACTCTGGATTTAGAGCAAAGCAATCGAATCTGAGTTTCACCATGTTGATTTACCGATCGAATGTAAATGCATGCAACATAGGCTCGTTCTGAAGCATCACTGAAACCGTGAATTTGAATGTTTGTGAGTTTACCCTTAATTGTTACTAAACGATCAACTTGAATGCTATTGATATATGTCAGCTGATTTTCTAACTTGATCCACTCCAATCTTAAATTATCTGTCAATAACGAATCCCAATCTATGTGTTTTAACCACAATTTCTGAAGAAACATCTTGTATTGAATTACCAAAGGACTGATGAGGCCTAAGGGGTCGAATATGGATGCTACAACTGATGTTGTAGTACGCTTTGTAATTTGGTTGGTCTTAATATGTCTGATTTTTGTTGCTATGATCAGTTTATCAGCGGTGGGGTGCGATGATAATCCTAACGTTTTTACAGTGCTCTTGCCATCAAATTGGAAAGGTAATGCCATGTGTCTATCTGAATCTGGAAGTGCTTCAAGAAGATCTGGATGATTGGCGCACCATTTCTTGAGTGGGAATCCCCCTTTCTTGAGTAGTGCGATTAATTCCTTCTGAATTTGTAACGCTTCGGTGACACTTGAAGAACCACTAAGGACATCGTCTACATAAAAATCTCTCTGAAGAACTTGGGCTGCTGCTGGGTAGCAAATACCGTCTTCTTCTGTCAGCTGATTAAAATATTGGGTTGCTGAAAATGGAGCTGATGCTGTACCATAAGTTACTGTCTGTAATTCGTAGGATTTCAATGATTCCTCATGAGAATTTCTCCATAATATTCGTTGCAATTTTGTGTCATCCTTGTGAATTCTGATCTGTCTATACATCTTTGTGATGTCAGCTGTAAATGCAATTTGATGGGTTCTGAAGCGAAGTGTGATCGAGTATAGATCTTATTGCACAGTTGGTCCTACCATGAGTATGCTATTCAATGAGACCCCGGTGGAAGATTTTGCTGAACCATCAAAAACAACTCTTGTGGCGGTCGTAGTGCTATCTGGTTTGAATACTGCATGATGTGGAAGATAATAACACACTGTGTTGTTGGTGTCTGTGGTAGTTACTTCCGTCATATGACCTAAATCTTTGTATTTTGTCATAAATTGTGTATATTCTCTATATAATTCAGGCTGTTTCTGAAATTTCTGCTCTAATATTTGAAACCTTTGCCTAGCTTGTTCATATGAATTTCCCAATTGTTGATGGTTTTCCTTGAATGGAAGTCTTACTCTGAATCTGCCATCACTGTCCCTTGTGGTAGTGTTTTTGAAATGTTGCATGCACTTTTGTTCCTCTGCTGTTCTTGGTTTAGTGTCTAATTCCTCAATTTCCCAAAATTTGCGTAATTGATGATCGAGTGTTTCTTCTGTTTCGATAAAGAATGAATTTACTGTGTTGTTACTGACATACTTCTCCTGACAACATTTTCCAGAGACTACCCATCCCAATTGAGTGTTTTCTAGTACTGGATAATCACCTTCGCGTTGTTTACGATCTGCCTTCAGGATGTAGAAGAACAATTCTGCACCAATTATTAAATCGACATTTCCTGGCTGGTAGAAATGTGGATCTGCCAATGTAATGTTGCTTGGAATATCCCACAATTTATAATCTAGTTGGATTGAAGGCATTTGACCCGTTATTTTAGGAACAGTGAAACAGTTCAATTTGGCCTTGAATGGAGTTGCCATTGAATGAATTTCAATCTCTACACTTTGTTTCATGGTGGATGAAGCATTGTTAATTCCTAAAATTTTTGTGGTTTCCTCATTGCATTTTAACTTGAGTTTTTTAGCCACATCTTCTGTGATTAAGTGTGCTTGACTGCTACAATCAAGAAGAGCTCTAACCTTGTGTAATGTGCCATTATTATCTCGTACCTTCACAACAGCGGTTGTGAGTAGGATATAAGGCTTATTGAAGGTGTGATTGTATGGACTTCTGTCTGTATGTACACTCGCAATGGTTACTCTATCTGAAGTAGGTTGATTGACATGTCTATCACTGCTAGTGTCCTCATGCAATAATGAATTGTGTTTTCTATCACATTTTCGACAATTACTTGAAGTGCATTGCTTTGTTGAGTGTCCTTGTTTCAGACAATTGAAACAAAGACCCTTTTCACGTACACACTGAGATCTCTGTCGAGGGCTTAGTTCTAAAAATTTAGGGCATGCAAACAGTCCTGCCTTATGCTCTTGATGGCAGAATAAACACTGGTTTTCAACACATGTTACATGAGAATAGGCTGGTGCTTTATTCCTGACTGTACTGGGTTTACTAGCTTGTGATTTGGTGGGAACGTTAATGCTGTTTTGAATGTTTTCAAGTGACAAGCATTGTTGTTCTAGAAACTTAAATAACTGTTGAAGAGAAGGAATTTCTGTTGGACTAGTGGCTAATTCCCAACTTTTCCTGGTATTTACATCAATACGATCAAGTACATGCTGTGTTAAAATTATTTCCTCTAAGGGATGGTCTAATGATAGTGCCTTGAGAGCTTGTAGGTTGCTATTGAATGTATTGATGAATTCCCTAAGATCATTGACCGATTCATTTTGCACAGGCCTAATATTCAAGATTTCCCTGATGTACTTTGAAGTTATAGCTTTTTTATTTTCAAATCTACTGCAAAGCAATTCCCAGGCTACATTGTAATTGCCTTCAGTTGTTGGGAGATGTTGTATTAATAATTTGGCACTGCCTTGAACTGAACTAAGGAGATAGTGAAACTTTTGTATTGTTCCCAAACTGTCATTGTTGTGTACAAGCAATTTGTAATTATCAGCAAATGGGATCCAATGTTCATAATTCCCACTGAATGTAGGAAGTTTAATTGTTGGTAGTTTTATATTCGTGACTTCATTTACACTACTGGACTTTGTAGTCAATGAACTACTGGCACTGCCTTGATCGGGAAATAGAAAGCCTTGGATTTTTGCCTTTAGTGAATACAAGGTTGTTTCCACTTCTGCCCTATCTGCAGAATGATCTGAATTAATATCTTCTATTTCAAGTTGTGTTTGAACTGTGTCGTACTTTGATTCCAGTCCAAGAATTGCATCGTACCTAACCCTCAATTCATGCAAATTAACGGTGGTATCTTGATTGAGTTGTTCAACGTAATGTTTAATTCTTGTGATTCTACTCTTTAAGCTTCCTCGTTCTGTAATATATTTGCTTATTTGATTTTGATCCATTATAATGCTGATTAGTCTAAGTACACAAAGTAAGGAGTTGATCTGACCTGTTATTATAGTTGCTTCTTGCTTGTTGAAATCATTGCCATCCGTGCCCGTGATGGACCAAAAAATGTTATGGTATGATGGTGTACCTTCAGTGGACTGTATAGGCGTAAAAAAGGATACGGAAGGCAGCTTTTTCACTTAATATATTCATTCATATTAGATAACAGCAAAAAGAAAAAATAACACAACACTACACTGCCTGATGGATGCACATTGTCGACTCCATAGAATACAAAAACAAGTCAAGAAACAAGACTAGTTCACCAAGAGAATACATACATCTAGTGGTCAAACAGGGAACTAAAATAAATGTCCGATGAGAGCTGAACACTGCTTTATCCTCATTTTTGCAAAATGTGAAAAGTAGGCTAATAAATATAATATGATTACAGTCGAAATTCTCTATCTCGATTTTTGATACCTTGAAGTAATTTTAATTTCCTGGCGAAGTCCTACACAATTTATGTCATGTTTTTTCTATAATTCGAAGTTCTATTATTCAAATATTTTCTTAACTCGATTTATTTTTTATTCCCCCGACATAAAATATGTCTTTGCCCGGAAGTTGGGCTGAAAATGCAGTTAAATTCGTTGGTTCCTCAGTTTAGGGGCTGCGATAACGTGGTCATGTAGCCCCGTGTATTTTAGGTGTGTGTAGAATCTGTCCGATAACCGGTGTTAATTGTGTTGGCTGTATTAGTGTGTGCTATCTGAAATTCAAGTCAGGACTGCCAACACACAATTTTCAAGCAGCTCACACGTTTGCTACCAAATGCAACCGTCAACGACAACTAGTTATGAAGTTGGCTACCAGATGCCACCGCAGTTGGCTCCTGACGACGAACGTTGGAACTTAAGAGCGTTAGTCAATTCTAACATATATTTAGCTTCACATAAGTGTAATTAGTGGAAGGTTCTTTTACATGCCATAAATCTATGACATGGGACTGCCGGCTTTACTTCCCCTCCAGGGCAAGGTAGCACAGCTGTCATCTGTTGGCCTCCCACCAAGGTGGACCGGGTTCGATTCCCGGTCAATGCATGTGCGATTTAGCTTCTACCTTCCATTTTACTTCCCCTCTGAAGGATGGCACACTGCGGGATTTTTAACGCTCTTGAAAAGTCCAATGACTCCAGCCGAGTTTGAACCCACGATCTTGGGCATAGAAGCAGTTAAATTACGTTCTTTATGTGTGACAATGGAATTACAATATGGATTTAGTGTGTAGGGTACTTGGACTATGTATTTCTGTCAATTTCTGTCAGTAGCTTATTATTCTAATTAAGGCTGTGCGACGTATTTCTAACAATTTCTGTCAGTAGCTTATTATGCTATTTAAGGCTGGAAGATGTATTTCTGTCAATATCTGTCAGTAGCTTAATATGCTATTTAAGGCTGGAAGATGTATTTCTGTCAATTTCTGTCAGTAGCTTATTATGCTATTTAAGGCTGGACGACGTATTTCTGACAATTTCTGTCAGTAGCTTATTATGCTATTTAAGGCTGGACGACGTATTTCTGTCAATTTCTGTCAGTAGCTTATTATGCTATTTAAGGCTAGGAGACGTATTTCTGTCAATTTCTGTCAGTAGCTTATTATGCTATTTAAGGCTGGAAGACGTATTTCTGTCAATTTCTGTAAGTAGCTTATTATGCTATTTAAGGCTGGAAGTCGTATTTATGACAATTTCTGTCAGTAGCTTAATATGCTACTTAAGACTGGAACACGTATTTCTGTCAATTTCTGTCAGTAGCTTAATATGCTATTTAAGGATGGATGACGTATTTCTGACAATTTCTATCAGTAGCTTACTATGCTATTTAAGGCTGGAAGACGTATTTCTGTCAATTTCTGTCAGTAGCTTATTATGCTATTATTATTATTATTATTATTATTATGCTATTTAAGACTGGAAGACATATTTCTGTCAATTTCTGTCAATAACTTATTATGCTATTTAAGGCTGGAAGACGTATTTCTGTCAATTTCTGTCAGTAGCTTATTATGCTATTTAAGGCTGGAAGACGTATTTCTGTCAATTTCTGTCAGTGACTTATTATGCTATTTAAGGCTGGAAGACGTGTTTATGACAATTTCTCTCAGTAGCATATTATGCTATTTAAGGCTGGAAGACGTATTTCTGTCAATTTCTGTCAGTAGCTTATAATGCTATTTAAGGCTGGAAGACGTATTTATGACAATTTCTGTCAGTAGCTTAATATGCTACTTAAGACTGGAAGACGTATTTCTGTCAATTTCTGTCAGTAGCTTAATATGCTATTTAAGACTGGACGACGTATTTATGACATTTTCTGTCAGTAGCTTATTATGCTATTTAAAGCTGGAAGACGTATTTATGACAATTTCTGTCAGTAGCTTAATATGCTATTGAAGGCTGGAAGACGTGTTTCTTTCAATTTCTGTCAGTAGCTTAATATGCTATTTAAGGCTGGAAGACGTGTTTCTTTCAATTTCTGTCAGTAGCTTATTATGCTATTTAAGACTGGAAGACGTGTTTCTGTCAACTTCTGTCGGTAGCTTATTATGCTATTTAAGGCTTGAAGACGTGTTTATGACAATTTCTGTCAGTAGCTTATTATGCTAGTTAAGACTGGAAGACGTATTTCTGTCAATTTCTGTCAGAAGCTTAATATGTATGCTATTTAAGACTAGAAGACGTATCTGTCAATTTCTGTCATTAACTTATTATGCTATTTAAGGCTGGAAGACCTGTTTCTGCCAATTTCTGTCTGTAGCTTATCATGCTATACAAGGCTGGAAGACGTATTTATGACAATTTCTGTCAATAACTTATTATGCTATTTAAGGCTGGAAAACGTGTTTCTGTCAATTTCTGGCAGTAGCTTATTATGCACTTAAAGGCTGGAAGACGGATTGAAGTCATTGTGCACCTCAGACAGTGAGATTAAGTGGGCAAGGTCAGTAGCAACAGTTGACTGTGTATTTATGATAATAGAACCCCGTTTTACATGTATTTTATATGTCTCGAAATTTCAATAACTCTAAGTAATTCCTATCTTCGAAAGCACTTCGAGATATCTCAGCTCGATTGTATTATTATTATTATTATTAATTGTGTTTTTCGTGGTTTCTCATTTTTACTAATGTGTGTGTGTGGGTGTCTAATAAAAATAAATGGCGCGAGCGATTTCATTGAAACTTGGTAAATTTTTGCTACTACCTCGTCCAATCTGGACTGTGTCTTTTATATTAGATGGTGGCCGCGCATAATATTTCACCCGCATTCATTACCACTATCATACTCAAATTATGCATGCTCATAGAGATTACTATGCTACGTTCACTTATATTACATTCAAAACCCTGTTAAGTACAAAACCAATGACCCAATTTATCAGCACAAATCAACGTACACGGGGCAACATGACCACGATGTTGCACATGAAATAACGACAACAAAGGTAAATATGCCACCCACCAGAGATTTGCTGTCTTAATTATTGAAGTTGACTTGTAGTTTCAGAATCTGTTAGTTGATCCCACGTTTACACACCACTTTCGCGATCTACAGCTCCTAATAGGGGAAATAGATGGAATAACATTGAAGGTACGTGACCCGGATATCTGAGCATGACCTAGCAGATAATATAGAACTTGCCACGGGGATTAGCTTTTAAGTGTTAGGGTGGACCCTAACTAAGCCTGAGGGCTCATTTCCAGCCTCAACCCCTCAAGACCACAAGAAGTTGCGAGAGTATGGAACGTGGTGTCCCATTTCCTAACAGGATGAACAGTGCCTCCATTACATAAGGGTAAACTGTCACCAAAGTAGGCTGTTTGTCAGGTCCAAAGTTCCATATATCTACCACGATTATGTGTCCTCTATCTGGAAGTATTGAATAATAATATCGTGCATTAAGTACAATGGCAATTCCCTGAAGAAAATTATTATTATTATACCGGGTGAGTTAGCCTTGGTTGTTACGGCGTGGCTGCAGGCAGTCGCTCACATCCGGGAGGCGAGGAGGTTCGAATCCCCCTGCCAGCAACCTTGATGATGGTTTTCTGTGGTTTCCCATCTTCCTTCCAGGCAAATGCCGGGGTTGGTCCCTAACTATAGGCCACAGCCGCTACCTTCCAAATCCTAGTCCTTACATTCACACTTTCCTCCCCAGACAACACTCCACATGCAACTGTACGTGTAGCTCACCCAATGGGTGTCTGCATAGAAGCAGCTACAAACTCTGGCGAGCCGAACATGTCCTCAGACATTCCCGGCACAAAAAGCCATACGATAAAAAAAAATATTATTAATATTAATTTTAATTGCACCCAAATGGGCAGTTAAGTAGTGATGCAGATTCCCGCATAACTATTCAGTGACCTTGTCCTCTCTACAAAAACTTAAAAATGATGAGTTTAGCACTTCTGACCACATAGTTCACACACACAATCTTCGTTGGTGTGATACCATCTCTTCTCTGTGCATTAATTACTATGGCGTTACTGCGTGACGTAGATCGCCTTTGTCTGTCATTGAAACAGTGGCGTAAAAACCGGATCTATCTCCATTCGTTCCCTAGCCATATCCTCCACTACATTTTAGCCTATTTTTATTTATGGAATTTGAAAAATAGGCTTATGAGAACACCTTTTGTCCGTGAGTGTGTGTCTGTATGCATGTACGTGTGCGTCCGTGTGTCCTCCCCCCAATAACTTCTAAACGGCTGGAGATATTTCAATGAAACTATGTAAGGTCATATTAAAAATTCGGCCGATTGCGACCGTGCCCTTAAAATTTTATTACATATCACCAATCCAACATGGCGGCTGTGTGAAATATTTCACCGGCATTCTATATCACTGAAATATTGTACGGTGATAAAAGGCACTACTAGACGTTCACCTATGTGAATTTCGAAAACTTGTTAACTACAAAATGAACATAGCGGCCAAGCGAAGTTCAAACATTTGAATAGACTTTTCTCGCGATTTATCCTTCTGAACGCAGTAAAACTTGGTACAGCAAATGACTATACAAATTGCACTGCACTGACATCTAATTTAGTTCAATTGTTTACATAACCTCAATTTGGGGGCTGTGCGAAATTTTAAAATTAAGTGTTTATTCTTGTTTTCTAATCATGCGATCGAAATCAACGTTTGAAAAATGAACGTATACAATAATCCTCATATAATAATACATAACTCTATGGACTACATATATTAAAATCCAACAGGGCGACCATCCGAAATATTTAGACGGTTCTCAATATCTACGAATCTATTACAGCAATCAAACTGAAAGTTTGTATGTTGATTAAGGCAATTATATAAGTAGGATATTTGAAAATAGGCTATTTAGTTCTTCATGGGACTTGTTTACACTTTCTGTGATTGACAATAAAAGTTTCCATCTTAAGCCCTCTATGAAAAATGTTTCCCTAGCTAGCTCATATACCATTAATAGATGCATTAAGATTCCTATTCATATTTCGGCTAGGTGCCGTATCCTTAGCTGTGGTATTTTATTGAGGACTCAGTACAACAAGACTAACAAACTACATGTCTTACCAAACACTGTTACAAAGGCTGTAGAACTCAAGGGAATTTCACTATTGGTTTACAATGATCCCGGGAATATTGAGATCTATTTGCAATAAAATCTCTGTTGGACGCTTATGATTCACCTGACGTGATGTATTTATTTCAGTGAGTCATAAGGCATTGTTCATGTTGCTGATTTATTTTAGGGCTCTGCGACATCGCAGGCCCGTGTACTTGGGTGTGTAGAATTTGTATGATAACCTGTGTTATTGTGATGTCTGTTGTAGTGTGTGTATTTTCAATAGAGGAGAGGATTGGGATGGAGGCTGCCGTGGCCTAAAATTAGGAACCCTCCCCTCATTTGCCTGGAGTAAAAATAGCAAACCATGGAAAATCACTCCTAGGATGACTGAGGTGGGAGTCAAACCGATCTCCACTGAGTTTGGCCTCACGAGGCTGAGTATACCCCATTCCAGCCCTATGACAAGAAATACATTATTTTATTATAGAGCTGAGAATTGAACCCGGACCTCAGGACAAGAATACTAACTGCTTCACCATGAAGTAGTCGGATAACTTGGGTGACTAACACTATATATTTGAAATATTGTAAATGTTAACCAAAACAGGGACATAAGCGTTAATTTCGAAGTTCTTTGGGCAATTAATTGATACAACTACTAATATTTATTACTCTTCCTTCTTCCTTTCTTCGTTTATTTACTTAGTACATTTTTATTTGCAATGTTATAAAAGAACTGGAGCTGCTTGGTCTCTACCAAGATGCCTTAAGACACAGAAAACCCCTCAATCCTTGTTAGGGCATTTGATTAACATATAATTTGTGAACCAAATAAGATATCAAGCGGTATTATCATATCAGAAATGTCAGGTGTTTGTATTCCTGAAGATATGCAATTCCTGCAATATGCCACAGAGTAGCAATTATGTTTTCAGTAAGAGTAATCAGGAGATTCTTTTCGAAGTCGATCTTCTAGAACAATTCCATAACTTCTCAATGGAACAAATAACATTCCTTGTACATGTGATTCCTGTATAAATTTCGTATTTTTCACACGAAAGTGCGTAACTAGGACTAGTATTTATTGTCTATGTAAAACTTTAATTTTATTCCCAACAACAACATTATGCTACTCAAAATTACGGACCTTAATGAATTCTAACATAAAAAGAAAACTAAATCTTTGACCTAGTCCTTCTCTTAATACCATTTTATAGTACCACATGTGGGCTTGAACTCAGTTATTATTATAGTTAAACACTAACTTACTGAACTCTGCATCCAGATGACATGTAATTTAGCAATATACTCAACTCATTTTCATTCATTTACTTTATTTGTGACTGGGGAAAATTCCCCGGTGGAAAATTGTACAATTGTTGCAGAAAATTACCAACATTAATATCAAACGCATGTGCTCAATTCGCGATTTGCGAACTGTTGTAAATACATCGTCGTATTTACAAAAGTTCCAGTCTTCTCTTAAACACATCTATAACTTTGGGAAAAGGCTCTAAGACTAAGGCAGGTAATGAGTATCAATACCACGGTTAATGAAAGAATATTTCCCATAATGTGTACGCTGTGGTCGGCCCTTAACTTTATGCAGATGATCTGCCCTGCTCAGGTATGTGGGATATCCCAGACGTTAGCTTACAGGTAAGACAGGTCGAACCCTATCTAGAAACTTTGTGGACGCAATCGTTGTACTATAAGAGGACAACGTACGGACAATCAGCCTCCTGATTGAACTGCAAGGCTCCGAAATCGTACCTGACATGCTGGTACGCAGCCATGTCGGCTGGAGGAGCTGGACATCCCAGTGGCACTCGGAGTAGTAGCTAGGTTGGGCGTATATGCTGTCTGGAGCGTGCGGTTCCTTGCAACCGGTCTTGTGTGCTTGGGTGGTCAGGACTGTCCATTCCAACATGTACGGTACTCCCTTCCTCCCTTTTATTTATATGAGAGATTCACCACATGATTTAGGAGCCTTGTAGTTCAATCTGGCAGCAGATTTTCCGCACGTTGTCCTCTTACAGTACAACGTTCCATCCGCAATCTTTCAAGATAGGTTTTGACCTGTCTTACCTGATATTTCCCTACCGTATAGTTTTACCCATAAATACACAATTTCGAATATAAATAACAGCTTCAGACGTTTTACACTAGTACTTTTTGTATTAGATATTAAAGGAATAAAAGATAATAAGTCGCCTCCGTAGCGTAGCGGTCAGTATGGTTAGCTGCCGCCCCGGAGGTCCTGGGTTCGATTCCCGGCTCTGGCACGAAGTTTGAAAAGTGGTGCGAGGACTGGAACGGGGTCTACTCAGCCTCGGGTGGCCCAAATGAGTAGAGGGGGTTCGATTCTCCCTCAGCCATCCTCGAAGTGGTTTTCCGTGGTTTCCCACTTCGTCTTCGGGCAAATGCCAGGATGGTCCCTACCGTAAGGCCACGGCTGCCTCCTTCCCTCTTCCTTGCCTATCCATCCCAATCTTCCCCTCCCTTCCCTCATGAGGCCCCTGTTCGCTTTGCAGGTGAGGCCGCCTGGGCGAGGTGCTAATCCCACCTCACCAGTTGTATCCCTTCCGATTAGATGTTCCCAGCTCTAGGACACTGCCTGGATAGGCGGTAGGGGTGAGTTCCCTCGCTGAGTCCCTGGGAGCCACCACCCTGGAGGGTAAACACGATTAAAAAAATAAAAAAAGATAATAAATGTTAGTTCTCCCCATGCTGGCTGATCAGTCTCAAGTGATAAATATAGCATATAGTCTCGATGTTGTCCATCTTCCAGAGATTCCCACCCTAGTTCTTCTATCATTCGAGTTACACTACTTCTAGGATTAAAATTCAACCACTTGTTCTCATACTCAGTTAACCTAAAACAATAATACAATCAAATTGTTTTCCCGTGGCAACACTAATTGAAAATGAAAATCCGCAGCCTGCTTCCAGTCTCCGACCGGGTCAGGAATGGGATGAATGAAGCCCCCATCTAGCGGCGAGGATATGAACCGTGCCGGCTGCCGAGGCCTGACGCACTCCTCGGGGGCAATGATTGAATGAATGACAGATGAAATGAAATGATAGTGGAGAGTGTTGCTGGAACGAAATTTTGACAGGGAAAACCGGAGTACCCGGAGAAAAACCTGTCTGCCTCCGTTTTGTCCAGCACAGATCTCACGTGGAGTGACCGGGATTTGAACCACGGACCCAGCGGTGAGAGGCCGGCGTGCTGCCGCCTAAGCCACGGAGGCTCGTGGCAACACTTATTACGATGATAAATTACAAGCACCTTATACCTTGGTCACCTCGCATTAGTTTCGCGAACTTGGATCACAAGAAGAGCATCCTGCTGGATGAGACTGCAATGCCACTAACTTTACTCCTTGCCCTTGTTGTTTGTGATTAAGATAATTAGACTTTGAAGCACCTACACTAAATTATGTGGTTGTTGCTGGCGGGTCAAGCACTACAAGGAAGTTTCTGAAATGAACAAGAGGCCACTATAATTTAGTCAAGCATGAATCACTGTGGCCATCACAGAACGTTTAGTAAATTTGCCTAACAGACATTTGCCTAACATATTAAAAGGGGGGGGGGGGAATTAGGGGGTTTTTAATAGGTAAATGTTATCTGGATCAGGTGTACGATGTACTTTTCTTCTGCAATAAACCAAGGCCCATATTAGAGGCAGTATTAAAGGTGCCGGGACGTCCTCATAAGACCGTCAACGCTTAGTTCGAATGGGTTATGCTCCACGCGTGGCGAGGACTAATCCACGGTCTTTAATAGTTGTAGATCCATCTTATTCAATAACATACATCTTATCTAGGTTGGCAACACCTCACATAAACACATCGCGATCACTCCCCACAGCACGTAGGGACAGGGGGGGAAGGCAGGGAAAAACCAGTCGTTAAGATAACCACCGCAGTTGACCGCACAGCGAGTTCAAGTGAGCACGAAAACTGCGAATAGCTGTAGTACGGAAGACAATCAGATAAGTAGTTAGCCTAAAATTTTATAGTTTAACCATAGTTTACAACCATATAATCTCTCTAAAGTACAATCTCCGGATAGCTATCACCATTTAGCATTTCACCTAACATATATACTGCATTTAGCATACACTGACAGTTGCAGTACCAATACTGCAACTAAATAATTGTACATATTGTAAATATTTTCACCTGTATTTCAAACATAGATTTTATAGCCTAAGTGTATTGGATCTGATGATGATCGCTTGACGATCGAAACTGGTCATCCTAGTGTTTTATTAATCTCATGTAATTTATTTCAGGAATAGGGCATACCCATCTCTTTTGGGTACATTCGTGTTGACCGACTGAAAAGCACTAAACTCTTGCTAACAGACAGAGATAGTTTCTCTGACAATACAGTATCATCAAATGATCCATTTTGCTACAAAACACGTTATGTGAATAAGACTAATAAATAATTAAAACATTATTTGTACACAGTCAAACAATTTCAATCCCTTACAGAGTTTTTAAATTGTATGAACTCCGTCATGAGGAGGGATTAATGACGAAAATCAAGTATTTACCAGCAATATTAACCGCAATTTTTAAGATTTTGCCGTTTTTTTCAGTTGGCGGTTTTTGGTGGGCTGCCACCGTTTGTTGCACCTGTCTCTGAATAAGCAGTAGGCCTATCTGACGTGCAACTCAGTTATCAGTAAAGTGGTTTTGCTTTGTAGCAGCAGCCAATGAACTCAGGGGATTGTAGAGCTAAACCTAAAGGCCTCTGAATCCGCGATTGTTTCCTGTCGCTGCTTATACAGTAAATGGGGTGATTAAAAAAACAGCCTTACAGTAATCGCACGCGACACCGCTCATAACCTTAAATTCCTTATAAATAGGGCAACTTGTGAGTAAATGCAATGTGCACAGCAGTAGATCATGAAAGGCTTGCCCAGTTCCCGGGCCTCTTGATTCACAGACCAACACGTAATTTCATATGGATTGTTTTAAAATGAGTATTATTGATATGATAAATATCGTTTAAAATTAAAATCTGGTAGTAAAAAAAATATCTATACCGGCGGGATTCGAACCAAAGATCTCTAGTTTCACAGTCAAAGGCGCTAACAACACGGCTATTTCGACCACGCAAATACTATGCACAAGATGGTGACTTATTTCCATTTATATTGTGCTTGTTTTGATAATGTTCCTGCGTGAAGTTGAGTTTAAAATGCCTTATGTATAGGCCCTCTTGTGAGTAAAGAGACTGTGTTCAGCAATAGTTCATGAAGGCTTGCCTAGTTCCCGTATAAACACAACGATATATAGACTATTATATTGATGACTGCATTACCTTTATGTGGGTTGATATTTGAATAGCCATTGTGCAGAAACATAATACCGGAAATGCCGACTACTTAAAATGTTTCATATTAAAGCATGAAATGAAAATCCACAGCCTGCTTCCAGTCTCCGACCGGGTCAGGAATGGAATGAATGAAGCCCCCATCTAGCGGCGAGGATATGAACTGTGCCGGCTGCCGAGGCCTGACGCACTCCTCTGGGGCAATGATTAAATGAATGACAGATGAAATGGAATGATAGTGGAGAGTGTTGCTGGAATTAAATTTTGACAGGGAAAACCGGAGTACCCGGAGAAAAACCTGTCTGCCTCCGTTTTGTCCAGCACAGATCTCACATGGAGTGACCGGGATTTGAACCACGGACCCAGCGGTGAGAGGCCGGCGTGCTGCCGCCTAAGCCACGGAGGCTATATTAAAGCATATAATAATTTAAATACTGATATGAAGACGTCGACCATGTGCCATGTACTTTGTGTTTCAAACAGTTGACACCAGAGTTCGCATGAGCGTTTACCGTCAGAATGACAGTGCTGATCAGTGATTGAAAAACAGGCTCTTAATAAATCATAATTGTTTTCAGCAAATATGATATAATGAATATTTTTGCACCAAAGAACGACAACTTGAAGATGATTTATTGCAGGAATATTTGTAATGGCGTTTCCAAACCAAAGAAGTAATTCGTATGAGATATACATTCCACAGCAGCCAGGAGGGATAAGATCCAGCTGGAAGTCTTACACACTTCCGTCCGATCCACTTCCGTCCCATTTCTCAAAATCACTCCCACAAAAATATCCAGCAACCGTGTGGAAAGATGTTACACATCAAAAAGTTTCCGTATGAGGGTGTTGATGAAGCGAACGTTGAATGCCGAACTAAAAGCACACCGGATGGCTGTTTGTCTGCAGCACCTGATGCGTTTCAATGTTGAAGGCAACGCGTTCCAGGAGCTCATTGCTGCAGCCGACGAAAGCTGGTGCCACCACTGGGAACCGGAATCGAAAGCGATGACGATGTAGCGGTGTCATCAATCGTCCCCTCGTTCAAGAAGTTTAGGAGCCAACCATCCTCTGGAAAAGTGATGCTCACCCTGTGGGGGATTCGTTTAAATAACAATACTCGTCATGCTATCGCACTAACTCAATCTTTCGTTTCTTGGCAAACAACTGCGACTACCTAGATATGTCACACATATTATGACATTTATACAAATGGATCAAGTTGACCAAATCCCTTTGCCTAAAAGAAAGCTTAGTTCCCGACACACCCATTGCTTATTGATTTCAAGGAACCTGGTGTCTCCATCACTGGGGAACGATACTGTGCTAAACTGGTGAATTATGGCGTGCAATTAAGGTGAAACGTCTGGGTAAACTGTGACAAGGGGTGCTGCTGCTTCATGATAACACACGTCCCCATACCGCAAGGTTCGTAACGCGGAAGGTACGCCAACTAAGTGGGAGACACTCAAGCAATCGCCCTATAGTCCTGATGTATCCACATGCGAGTATCACGCCTTCGGTTCCTTAAAAAAGAGCTTGAATGGTCAACAATTCCTGTCGGACGAGGATGTGCAGCAGGCGGTTACGCACTTCTTCACGCTTCAGTACACGGTGTTTTATCACACGGGGATCTTCAACCAGATGTGTCGGTGGGATGAGCTCCTCAATGCTCACGGCGATTGCGCATTATAGGCATACCGATTCTGGACTGTACGGTCGTCAAACGGAAACTTTTTGATCACACCTTATAGTATGAAAATGAAAATCCACAGCCTGCTTCCAGACGACCGACCGGGTCAGGGAATGGAATGAATGAAGCCCCCATCTAGCGGCGAGGATATGAACTGTACCGTCTGCCGAAGCCTGTCGCATTCCTCTGGGGGCAATGATTAAATGAATGACAGATGAAATGAAATGACAGTGGAGAGTGGTGCTGGAATTAAATTTGTGACAGGGAAAACCGGAGTACCCGGAGAAAAAACTGTCTACCGTACCTCCGCTTTGTCCAGCACAAATCTCACATGGAGTGACCGGGATTTGAACCACGGATGCTGCCACCTAAGCCATGGAGGCTAGCGCCTTATAGCATATTATCCTGAATTAGTTCGTGGTAGAATGTGGAGGTAACTCTCTAAAGAGAAATGTCCTTTTTTCCTCTCCCCAAATCCTCCATTCTGTCCCATCCTCTGCTCTAGGTCCTGTAAGTGTCAAACATGCAGTCCACTCCTTTCATTGGTTAATGCCTTTGATATAAACGAGGGGAGTCTACAACTTGATACAATATCTGGCAGCGACCAGCGATTTCAGAAGTTTCTTCTCTGCAATTTATTTTGCCAATAGTGAACAGCGGAAAAGTTTGTGTACTGGAGCAGAACATCTCATGCATGGTGAAATAATTTATTGACAAGATCAAATGGAACAAATACAGTATGCATTCTTCGTGAAAACAATGAAAGTAAATCACTCTCCATAAATTTTAAGCATTCATTATACGAAAAAGAATACAGGTTATGTTTGTCAATGTATTCGTTACGCTAGCCAGTGTTCAAATATACAGCCTTGATACTAGACCACACTTGCATATTTAGCTGGCTGCGTGCCCTAGCGGTAGCGATCTCACTTGCTGAGCTCAGGCTTCAGGATCGATTCCTGGGGCAACAGATGGCATTTGAGGGTGCGCAAATGCAAGGGAGCCGTGTCAGCAGATTTACTGGTACGTAAAATATCGCAAAATTCCGGCACCCCGGCATCTCTAAAAGCCAGGGTTGTTAAAAGGGACGTAAAGCTAGTAACATTATTAACATCCTGCATTTTTAGGACTGGTCTTATAACGTATGAAGATAAACAAATATTTAGAATGTCCCTGCCGCAAGGAAATTATACATATTATGTGACGTGCTGGCACGAGAACCCTGTTTTATTCCAAACACGCCCTCCTGGTCTGATCGGACCGTCATGGTAGCCACAACTTGCGCCTCGGTATCACTTACTCAAGGAGGTACACAACAGGGATTAATACATGGGCAAGTCAGCTTGTCCAAATAGGGCTCGAGATTCAGGGCGATTATCTGCAGTGTTACTCAAAAGATACTGCACATCACTAAAAACATAAACTAATATGTATATTAAGGCTTTCACGGCCCGGATTACTATATAAATAATTCAGGTTTATTTATTTATATAACATAAACTAACTTTAACGTCACTAAAGTACCATGCAGTCATAAAGGACAGCCCACTGTTGGGTGTAAGTAAGCTTTATGCTTTCTTAATTAAATTTAATTGGTTGGGACATCTAGGTCATCAGCCCTGTGCAGTTGCTTGTGTGTTGAATTATTCTCATAACTTGTATTTATATGATGACTGTAACAGTTTGTGTGAATGTAGCCTATTAGACACAGTAATGAAGTTGGTTCCCCGGGACTTCAAGAGAGGGACTATCCTGGCATTTGCCTAGAGGGAGTGTGGAAAATCACACCACTGGCAACACCGGGATTCAAACCTGCGATCTCCAGACTTGCTTGCGTGCAATCGTGGTCGTAATCAACTATTCAAGTAATACGCCAAATCAATACTCAATTTATATATAATTCTACGTTCATGTCGGCACACTTAGTATTTGGCACCTATTGAGAATTTTAACTTCATGTTGAAGATAGAAGAGTTACTTTTTCATTTAAGCATTTAACCATGTGCTTATTCAATTTCACTGATCTATATTAATTATTGGTTACAGAACTTTACTTTTAAATTATTTTAAGTGTATTATTTTGATAAGAATTATTATATCGATTAATATTCGTTTACATTCACCAATAATATTTTCTTGTTTTGAACTACATTTTGAAGAAAAATGACAAGTATTTTATATTCATTTTTAAAATTTGATTTATAAGGATATCCATTTTAATAGTGATTCATTTTATTCAATTTACACAATAATATTTCTTTTTTTTTAGATTTAAGTAATTTTTTAAATAGTTTAACTTAATTCTTAATTAATTTCTTGTCTAGCTGAAGATGGCCTCATTGAAGGCCGAAACATGTCCTATTTGTATAGAATTATATATAAATTGAGTATTGATTTGGCGTATTAGTTGAATATTTGATTAACTTCTATCAATACGGATGTTAATGGCGAATGTCTTCGCATTTTATCGTGGTCGTGGTACATGATTTAACGAGTACGGCAACGCAACGGTTCACTGTAAACTAAGAGCACTGCTGTTAATGCGATAGGTAATCTCCATCCCACTTGTATACGTCATACATTTAACCCTTTATAGGGAAAAACTAGTTTATATTTTTATGTCTTTCTACATTTTAATTTATTTTAATTATAAATAATGTTATTTTTGTTTCTCTAATTTTAATGTTTATGTTCTTATAGATTTCATTTTGATATTTTTATTGAATGAATTAATTAATTAATTTCGAATTGATTTTTACAATTATGTTCATAATTTTTAGCCTACTTTTCACATTTTGCAAAAATGAGGAAAAAGTAGACTTATGAGATCGATCCGGGAAAATGTGTGTCTGTCTGTCTGTCTGTCTGGCTGTGTGTGTGTCCGCCCCTATCAACTCCCAAACGGCTGCAGCAATCAAAACCAAATTTAGTATGAGTAAAGATGTGCACCGGAATATCTCACGTCCATATTTGAAAATGATGTCAGTGCTACCAACTGCTGGAAAAAACGCACTAGAAATTTGAGCTCCATGTTGGATATCTTGCAAGGTATGCATGGGAGCTATTCCAAAATTGGTACACATGTAGATAAGACTATTTCAGTTTAATATCCAGGAGGCCAACCATGACAGTGTTGCCAAAATAATTTTAAGCCTTCTGATAGGTCCAACGTTTAAATGCATATAACTTCTACACTATCAATTGGATTTCAACCAAATTTTGTGTGTAATATCTGTACATAAACAGATATGACTGAGCGTATTCTTAAGAGCCACCAGGGCTGCCAACTGTTAATAATTGCTCTCTCTATTTTTATCCAAATACCAATATATCAGAAAGTATGCAAGCCAACAGCTTTAAACTATGCACACGTATATTCTGACATTTTAGATTAATTTCGAGTAACTTATATACGTCAGTTCTACCAACATGATTATAAGCCTGCTGATAGTACTAATTTTTAAATACTTGTAACTTCTATACTATCAGTTGGATTTCAACCAAATTTCGTATGTGCTATGTGTACCATAACATATATCACTATAAGTATTGTTAGGAGCAATCAGGGCTGCCAACTGTTAATAAATGCTGTCTATACCTTTTTACCGTAATATCAATATATCAGAAAGTATGCAAGCCAACAGCTCTATACTTTGCACACGTATAGCACCTGACATTCTATATTAATTTGGAGTAATGTATACAAGGCAGTGCTGCCAACATGATTCTATGCCTGCTGATATGTCCAATTTTAAAATACATGTAACTTCTATACTAACAAATGGATTTCATCCAAAATTGGCACAACAAGATATCATAATATTTCAGATTATTTCTGACCAGCACACGCATGACATTGTTGGCAACATGCTTTTACGCGTGCTGATAGATCCAGTGTCTAACTGCATGTAACGTCCATTGGACTTCAACCAAACTTTGTATTCTGTACGGTACCTTAAGAGATGGAACTAAGAATATATTCAGTCACCAGGGCTGCCAACTGTAGTGCTCTATTAGGCTACATTATACCAGATATATTTTGATCTAATTAGATATTTCGATATTACCAACTTAATTTCGTCATTATTCTAGATAGGTTCATATACTGCAGAATAATCATTGGCATGACAAGTAGGCTGTATAGTTCTTCACGGAACTTCTTGTTACAATTATGATCATAATTTTTTTATAGTTATGTTTATTATTTTAATTTGTATGGATATTTCTTTTATTATTGAAATTTTATTTTTATTTTTTTATACTTTAATTGTTAATATTTTACTGTTATTTTTTTAAATATTTTATCCGACACATTACGTCGAGTAGATACGTATATAATATTTTTCTTTTAGAAATACTTGTACTTCGGCATGAAAGTTCTATGAAATTTGACTCAAATATTCAACTATCAGCATCTTTGAAAGCATAAACTCTCCTTATGACAGGTGGTTACTATGGAGACCGCTATCCCATACAGGGTTAATAAACACGACATTCAAACACTTACCGAATGAACATGTTAAATTCACGGTAAGTGTAATATATACGCCACTCAAAATAAAATGCCCTTTTATATTATTTTCAAAAATGATTACATCTCTTTTTGAGCACCAGGTCTCCACTTTTCATTATTATTATGACATTATTCACATAATGTCCATGCCTAGTCGTCTCCGTAGCGTAGCGGTCAGCATAGTTAGCTGCCGTCCGGAGGTCCCGGGTTCGATTCCCGGCTCTGCCACGCAATTTGTAAAGTGGTATGAGGACTGGAACGGGGTCTACTCAGCCTCGGGTGGCCCAAATGAGTAGAGGAGGCTCGACACCCCACCTCAGATATCCTCGAAGTGGTTTTCCGTGGTTCCCCACTTCCTCTTCGGGCAAATGCCGGGATGGTACCTACTGTAAGACCACGGCCTCCTTCCCACTTCCTTGCCTATCCATCCCTATCTTCCCTACCCTTCCCATCCTTCACGAGGCACCTGTTCACTTTGCAGGTGAGGCCGCCTGGGTGAGGTGCTGATCACACCTCCTCAGTTGTATCCACTCCGACCAGATGTTCCCAGCTCCAGGACACTGCCCGTAGAGGTGGTAGTGGTGAGTTCCCTCGCTGAGTCCGTGGGAACCACCAACCTGGAGGGTGAAATCGATTAAAAAAAAGTCCATGCCTGAGATTACGAGGTCATAAAGAAGTAACTCTTTTATTCGCAGTTCTTTTCTGCCTGAAAAATACTGTATCTGTATCATTGAATTTCGAAGTGGGTTAGCTATTGATTGAACCTAAAATATTCGATTCCCGCGTAGTAACTAAAGGTCGTGGCCATGTTTTACTCCCCCAATCATCTGCGATAGGGAACAAGGGTATATCGCAAAACACTTGTTCACACCTAACTGTAAACACCCTATTAATAGAGCGTAATGGCCATCGCTTTGAGTGCATTGGTACATCATTATTTACTCAGACAGCAAGCAATTCTACAGCACGTGTTTGCCAAATGGTGTCGCTCCACCAGCAATTCAATTATTGATCCTAATATTCCTGGCCAGCAAACTCAATTAATACACAAATATTTCCTCCTATCACATGAGCTAATGGCCCAGTGAAGTCACACACTCCAGTGACGCATGTGTTACAATTCCAGGGATATCATGTGTGGATAACCTATTTGATACTTCGACGTCTCTTGTCACACATTCATTATGTGAATCCATGTTTGTTAAGGAGACACATGTCTACTGCTACATATTGCACTTGATTCGCTGGATTTATATTTTCTTCTCTAGGAAGTACATTAATATACCTGTGGTAAATACCATTCGATTAATGGAAAGAACTAGAGGGTCCCTGTGAGAAAACTCGCATGTGCCAAACACCTGCCCGGCTTTCTGTTATGCGGGCTCGACGCGACACATTTATGCAGGGGCTCGTCTTGTTTATTTTTGTTTAAACGCACTTTTTAAACAAATTGCCGATATTTGTCAAATCAAAGTGCAATTTGACACTACTACGAGTAATTCTCTTTCTTTTAAATAATTGGTTCATAACCAGTGGTCCGCGGACCACGCCTCGGTAGTGGTCCGCGGGGGAAAAGGGTCCACCAGCACGTATAAAACAGTAGCCAATAAATGGGGATTTCAAAAAACGATGTTCGTTGAACGAGAATCGTCCGAATGTATTCGCGGCAATGACTATCAGGTTTTGAATTGAAATATCTTTAAAATAAGTGTTATTGAGGAACGGTTACAACTGATAAGGTGTGTTGGGGGGGAGGGGGGGGGGGTCCGTACATGATTCAATTTCAGGCTAAGTGGTCCGCAGACTTCTAGGGGTTCAGAACCACAGTTTTAAATGGTCATTTGTTAGGATCGCTTACTTGTTTTGGCCCTATGTGTATAGACAACCCGCCCAGTTTTTCTGCTAAGCGAACTCGTCGCGACACAGTTCTGCCAGGGAATATCATCTTGTTGCTTTAACGCTCTTTATAACCTAACTGGCCACGCGCCCCGGCTTCACCCGGGAACAGTTATCATTGCATTACGAGCTCGCTCGTAAACTGTCGCCTCAGTAATTGAATGGAGATTGTTGGAAGAAATAAAAACGTAAAATCACTTATAGTAGGCGATGTATAGAAGATTGAGATATGCTCTCCGGGACTTTCTTGTAGAACTTTCCATGCTGAACAATTCTTAAACTCATAGTATATTGATATTTTTAACGGTTTGCCCAGCGTAAGCTTAAAAAGCGCAAGGACGCCCGGTTTCTCTTTCGACTATTTCACTGAAATCGTTACTGCTTGGCTTCCTTTGATCATACTGTAAATACATTATTTTCTACAGAAACCTTCCTCGAAATATCCTTTACATAAAGGTGAAAACCGCTTCAAAATCCATCTCGTGGTTCTTGAAATTACCCTTGACATCCAAGAATCGGGGACATTGTTTGATACTAAGTTGAGATAAATTTCGTTCCGATGACTTTTTAAGAAATGCAAATTTTTTCTGTACTAGTGAGACAATTTAGAATATTTTAGCACAATCTGCACCTTCCACTCCCGCTAGTTTAATGGCTTCAGTTGTGAAACGTACTGTACACCTCAGCGTTTAATATGTATGATATTTACGTAATTTATAAACCTATTCTTATTGTTCTATTTCAATTTTCAAATTATTTATATTTTCAGAACGGCCTTTCGGGTTATTGGGCCGTTTAAACGCTCCTGGATATTTGACGTTTCTTCAAATGATAAGAATAGTAGTTTCAAGGATTTGTTATGAGTGGGTTGAAGTGGCGCTTGCCTGAGATAGGCTGTTGGAATGTTAAGGAATTAACACAAAACATGGAAATTGATTCTGGTAGTTTATGGTTGACAGTTTTTTTGCAACGTTATTGATGTTTATCTACGTGATTGGTTTGCTGTTGTGGGATGCTCCGTGCCGTGTGCGGTGATGTGCCAAGAGTGACGTGGATCAAGTTTCAGGAATTGTGTCCTGAGAGTGGCTGACTGCTTATGTATATAGGTAT
Source organism: Meconema thalassinum (assembly GCA_946902985.2). Taxonomy (NCBI): domain Eukaryota; kingdom Metazoa; phylum Arthropoda; class Insecta; order Orthoptera; family Tettigoniidae; genus Meconema; species Meconema thalassinum. Next base: position 887,700,122 of record OX336390.1, read on the forward strand.
CTCCATGTTTCTATCGTGGCTTCGGTGGCATAGTAGCTAGCATACTGAGCTTCTATGCCTAAACTCACGGGTTCAAACGTGGCCGAAATCGTCGGATTTTTTAAGAACGTTAAAAATCCATCAATATGCCTTCCTTCGCAGGGGAAGTAAAGCCGACGGGCCCATGTCATAGATTTATGACATGTAAAAGAACCTTCCACTAACTAAACTTGTGTGAAGCAAAATTTGTAGGTTAGGTTTGATTAATGCTCTAAAGTTCCAAAGTTCCTCACCGTACGCTTGTTGCGATGGCATCTAGTAGTAGAGAAGTTTACAGGTGTCGTGGACGGTAACATTTGGTAGCGAAAGTAGGAACTACTTGAAATTATCGTCTGCAGTCCTTACTTGAATTAAAAACAGATAACACACTAATACAGTAATCACAATTAACATCAGTTATCAGACAGATTCTACACACACCCAAAGTACATGGGGCTACATTAACGCGTTGTCGTAACCCGTAAACTAAGGAACCAAGCAACCAACATGTTTCTATCAACATTTATTGTAGGCTATGTTTATAATTTTAAATTGCTCTTTGTCAGTCTGTTACTACCAACATAATACCCTTAAAAATAAACTTTATCACAAAAAAATATAACATAATAATAAACAACCCAATACTATCCAATTGCTTGCGAAACGAGTGGGGTCCAGCTTCCGTTCAAAGAAGGAAATTGCTTGCAGCAAACAAATTACACTCACTAAGATGAAATCGCCAACTGCAGATCGATAGAAGCTAAAGGAATGCAGAGAGCATGGAAACGAAATGAATGTCATCGGTGTTAATTTTGAGACAGAATGAAAATTTTAAAAGTCTGCAAGGCCTCGTGCATTGGATTTTCATCCTGGTTGGTGGGATGAATGAGCCAACAGTGCACCATTTGATTGTCAGCATTAGGCTTTCTGAAACATTCAGAGCATTCGTGGGCATACATGTACACGATGTGTTGACAATGGTCTTGAAACTTTCATTCATTCATTCGTTTATTTGCAATTGGGGGTGTGTCCCACGGTGGCAAATTGGATATACATAACAAATGAATAATTATACATAACAATCCAATACCAATTAAACTGGAGTATTTACAGTCAGTCTTTTCTTAAATACACCTATATGTTTGGGAAAAGGCTATAAGTCTGCGGCAGGTAGAGAGTTCCAGTTATCAATGGCACGGTTTACAAAATAATATTTACCATAATTTGTTTGCTGTGGTCGGCCCTTAATTGAAAGGATGAACGCCCCTACCCATGTAAGTAGTCTTTCCCATACGTTCGCCAAGCTCACCCCATGCTGGTTGATTTGTATACGTGTTGTAGATAACGCAGAGTCAAGATTTAATCCTCCTAGCCTCAAGTGATTCCTACCCAAGTTTCTTTAACATACGGGTCACTCTGCTCCTGGGATTAAAGTCACTGAGCAAAAATCTAGCGGCATTTTTTGTACCATTTCCAATTCATTTATGAGCCCTACATGACAAGGATCCCAAACCGGCGAGGCGTATTCCAGAATAGATCTTACAAGTGACAAACATCCTAATTCTTTAGCAGAGGTACTACTTCATTTTAATATCCTCATTACAAAGAGTAGGGATTTGTAAACTAAACTGTTTGAAATACCCTCATTTGTTGAAACGTCTCATGAGCCGAGTATTGCAAAATAGATGTATCAATTCAGAAACCTACGCGGGTGCGCGCACAAAAGCTCACCAAAGTTAATTTGTTGAAACGACACGCGCACCATCTATTTAAGATTAATTTTATATTTCCGAAACATTCATGGCCGTGCGCACAATAACTCACCAAAGAACACTTGTTGAAACGACTTGCACACTACCTACAGTATTGCAGAATTATATCACTTATTCAGAAACCTCCGTGGGAGCGCGAACAACAACTCACCAATGTTTCATCGTAATCGGATGAGTGGTATAGGAACGCTTACAGGGTAATGATACAATGAAACCACAGAAGTTGCCGTCAACTGTATGAAATGCACTCATTTGTTGGGCAGATGACCTCGCTGATCCGCCATTTAAAACCTCAATAAATAAATAAATAAATAAATAAATAAATAACACTCATTTCTTGAAACGATTCGCTCGCCAACACCCATTTGTTGGTATGATCCGCGTGCCATCTATTGTAAAATGGATTTACTAATTCAAATACCTTTGCGGGGGTGTTCACAACAACTTACCAAAGTTTCATCGCAATGGGATGAATGGTATAGGAATGGGATACTAACGTAGTAGTAGAAGACACCGCTTCCAGGTGGATAATGAGGTGAAAACGCATTTTAATTGAGAGTATCTCAGTATTTTCAAACATAATATAAATTTTGGCCTGTCAATTTCTGAGTGGTTCATGTGGCATGTGCACATACAGTATATTTGCTTGGATGTTGGGTTTAAGAACTGATCCGCACATAGTGATACCCCATGAACAGCTGATGCAGCAAGAGTGAGCCGACAAGTAGGGCTAGACTGACAGTATATCGAGGTTAGAGGGCTAAATTACCATTACAGATTTTACGTTTTAGACCTAAGTATTCATCTGGCAGCGGCGTCTCTTACTATTACGTTAGTAAACCAAATTAAAGGAGTGTGACTTGGGCAGTTTCGTAAAGTAGACTCCTAAAAGTTTATTTTATACATTTCACCAGTATTATTCAGAACATCGTTCATTTAGTAACAATTTCTTTCTATTACGAAAAATTTAATTTATATGTGAACTTTTCATTTTATTTTAAATTAAAGATTTGTAAGAATATCCATTTCAATTTAGCATGTTAATTTAAACTATTTAACGCTGATGAAGATATTATTGACATATCGAAACAGTACGTTTAAATATTTATTAAACATCATTTCACAGTTTTGACAAGGTATAAGTTATTTCACAATTGCATATTTCCTTACAGCACCACGCTCTAGAGTCTAGACAAAGCTTTCAATAAAGAGAGAAAATATTATTAATAGTAATTATAAATACAAATTGTTTTGTTTTCCCTCCCTTCACTTTAACAGCCACAGTACATTCCTAACAACTAACTTACCAGAACAAATGAAATACGCAGCAAATGTCCGCAGTGAACTGGAAAGAAGCGAGAGGAAATAATGAAATTATTTTAACTAACGCTAAAATAACTCACGGTGATAGTTGAGCGGGAATAAAAACTTGACGCTTACATTCATGTAGAATGCTGGAGGCATAATGAAGAGTTATTGTTTTAATTCCAAGCGGGTCGTCCATCGCGGTCGCTGAGGGAGGTCGAGGGAGGGGTTGAGCCGCAACCCGAGAGCTTCCTTCCCTTAGGAACAATCGATTACTTGTCTGGTCGGAGGTCGAGACCTATGTAGGCTACTGGTGAGCAACAGTGAACAAATATTCTTTCAATAACTTGAAGCAGACTTAGAAACATATTTATTTATTTATCGTATGGCTATTAGTGCCGCGAGTGTCCGAGGACATGTTTGGCTCGCCAGAGTCTGTAGCTGCTTCCAGCGGACACCCAGAGGGTGAGCTACATGTTCCGTTCAATTTCAAGTAGTTCCAACTTTAACTACCAGATGTCAATGTTACCTAGTGGTGAATGTTGGAACTTTGATAGAGCGTTCCAACGAAATCTAACCTAGAGATTTAGCTCCACAAAAGTTTAGTCTATAGAAGGAGATTTTACATGGAATAAATCTATGACATGGGACCACCGGCTTTACTTCCCCTCCGAAGGAAGGCATACTGAAGGATTTTTAACGCTCTTAAAAAATCCGACGACTTCGGCCGGGTTTGAACCCACTATCGTGGGCATGGCAGTTCAGCATGCTACCGACTACGCCACCGAAGCCCCTTGAAACATACTAATTGATCATGACTATGAAGAAGGGATGTAGGCCTACATATTAGAACGTCGAGTTATTCCAATTACGAATATTTAATTTGAACCTACGAATAGTTTAACTAGGCCTACTTGAATTATGCGAATTTCCAATCTATTCGAACATACTAGTTCGAAATATTCACATTAGTGAAAAATCCAAACTATTCAGTTAACAATCGAATGATTCGACGAACAAGTCGAGTCATTCAAATGTTCGAATAATTATATCGGACTAGGGACAAAGGAAAAAGATAGCATGGAGGGGAAAATAAGAAAAGAAACACATAAGAAGTGAAGCTTGTTTTCAATGATATTGTGGGGGTATTGTGAATGGAAAAATGAAAGCATGTTAGTGGGCCTAGGACGGAAAGATGGAAGCGTTATATTAACTTTGTATCTTGTATTCTTTGAAAAACGTAGAGTCTAACAATGGAAATGTATAATAAAACAAGTAGTTCCGTGAAAACCTATACAGGCTATTTTCATATATCCTACTGATGTTAATTGCCAATATCAACATACAAAATTTCAGTTCGATTGCTGTAATAGATTCGTAGATATTGAGAACCGACTAAATATTTCGGATGGTCGTCATGTTGGATTTTATATATGTAGGTCCTAGAGTTATGTACTGATACATGAAGATTATTGTGTACGTGTAGCATTCAAACTTCAATCGCATGATTAGGACACAAGAAATAACAAGGAGATTTTAAAATTTCGCACAGACGCCATCTTGTGGTTATGGAAACAACTGAAATAAATTAAATGCCAGTGGATTAACATTCGTATAAGGATTTACTGTACCATATTTCAATGCACTCGGATGGTTAAATTGCGAGAAACGTCCATGTGAATATTTATACTTCGCGTCGCCGCCATGTTGGATTTGTGATCACCAGGTTATTTCAAGTCCTATAGGTGAACTTAAGTTCGTACCCTATGAACATTAAAAAATTCAGTTTCATTGCTATAATAGATTCGTAGATATTCAGAGTCGTCTAATTATTTCGGATGGTCGCCAGGATGGATAGTTAAATGTATAGGCAATAGAGTCATGTACCATTAAAGGAAAATTATTGCGTAGGTTCATTATGCAAACTTACACTTCGATCGTATGATTACGACACCAGAAATAAAAACTTAATTTTGAAATTCGCACAGCGGCATGTTGAGGTTATGTTAACAATTGAACTAAATTCGATACCAGTGCATTACTGTGTATAAACATTTTCTGTACCAAGTTTCAATGCGTTTTGAACATTAAATCGCGAGAAAGGTCTATTTAAAGTTTCAACTTCGCTTGGCCGCCATGTTCGTTTTGTAGTTAACCGGTTTTTGAATGTCGTATAGATGAACTTCCACTAGTGCCCTTTATCTCCGTACAAAATTTTAGGGTGATACCGCTAATAGTTTCAGAGATATAGAATACCGGTGAAATATTTCGCACAACCGCCATCTTGTGGTTATGTAAACAATTCGAGGAAGTTGGATGTCGGTGCATTACAATGTGTATAAACATATACTGTACCAAGTTGTATTGAGTTTGGTTGGTTAAATCGCGAGAAACTTCTATTTAAATGTCGCGAATTCGCGTGGCCGCCATGTTGGTTTTGTAGATAACAGTTTTTCAAAAGTCACATAGGTGAACTTTCAGTAGTGCCGTTTATCACCGTAATAAATTCCAGGGTGATATTGAGAATTGTTTCGGAGATATTGAATGCTGGTGAAATATTTCGCACAGCCGCCATGTTGGATTAGTGAGACGTAACAAAATTTGAAGGGCACGGTCGGAGTCGCCCGGAATAGTGCTATGAACTTACCGAGTTTCATTGAAATCTCTCCAGCCGTATAGAAGTTATTATGGGGACACACACACACCTCTCTCACACACACACGCACACACACACGGACAAAAGGTGATCTCAAGAGCCTATTTTTTTTTCAAAATTGAAATTAGGTTAAAAATAAAATAAATAAAATAAAATGAAAAATGGCGGCTTCGGTGGCGTAGTCGGTAGCATGCTGAGCTTCTCTGCCCAAGATCGTGGGTTCAAATCCGGCCGAAGTGGTCGGATTTCAAGAGCGTTAAAACTCCCTCAGTATGCCTTCCTTCGGAGGGGAAGTAAAGCCGGCGGTCCCATGTCATAGATTTATGGCATGTTAAAGAAAATTCCACTAATTACACCTGTGTAAGAATGTAAACAACGCTCTTAGGTTCCTACGTTCGGTGCCAAGAGCCGACTGCGGTGTCGCCTGGTATCTAAGTTCTAAACTAGTTGCCGTTGACGGTGGCGTTTGGCGGCAAAAGTAGGAACTATTTGAATAATTCAAAAGTCTGCAGTCCTTGCTTGAATTAAAAAAAAACAGATAACACACACTATAACAGTCATCACAATTAACACTGGTTATCAGACAGATTCTACACACACCGAAAGTACACGGGGCTACATGACCACGTTGTCGCAGTCCCTAAACTTAGGAACCAACCAACCATAAAAAAGTGTAGTTTATGCTTTCTTCTCGTCATTGCTCCGAATCAGTGAGTTTCAACTAGCACGATATAATCTTCTTCTTTTTGCCCATTATAGAGCGCGCTTGAACTTGTTTTTCGGCTTGATGATATTCGCCTTCCTATCTTCCCAAAATCTCTTCATGAAATCACTGTGCTGCTTCTTCCGTTCTTCTGTGCACTTGGTTCCAGTCCTGCCACTAGTTTTCACCCTAAACTTGTGCTTTGTTACTGCGGTCATGAAGACTTTGCGGTTTCTCGGAATATTTTCTCCGATGTTCAACTCTTGCAGGTCCTCTCTTGATTCATCCAGCCAGGCTATCCTTGACTTCTGAGAATTTATTACATTGAATAACCTTTTTGTAAGTCTATAATCGTCCATCCTGAAGAGGTGTCCATAAAATGTTAAACGTCTTCTTCGTACAGTTTTGCTGAAATTATCTGTGTGACGGTATAGATCTGAATTTCGTCTTTTAATCCAAATTCCGTTTTCTTGTGTGTGGCCGAATATTTTTCTAAGAATTTTACGTTCTTGCTTTTCTATATTTGCAATTATAGAATGACCTCCTAAAGCTTTGGTTTCTGAATCATATAGAGCTTCCGGTAGGACAACTGTTTTGTAGTGTTTCAGTTTTGCATTATGTGACATTACTCTTTTATTATAGTGATCCCATGTTAGTCTGAATGCTCTATGAAGAATTGAGGCTCTTTCTGTGTTAGCCAAACTGTCCAATCCTGAAGTAAGAATTATTTCTCCAAGGTATTTAAAGAATTCTACTTGTGATATTGCTCCATACGCTGTTTCTATTTTTTCTTTCTTGTTCTTTTGCTGAAAATTCCGCATGTACTTGGTTTTTCCAAATGATATTTGAAGGCCTGCTTGTGATGCTATTCTGTATAATGTCTCAATAGCATGCTTAGTTTCTTCTTTGTTCCTAGTGATAATCGCTAGGTCATCTGCGAAAGCCAAGCATTTCACATTGATTTTGTTTCCAGCAGTTCCTATGCTAACGCCTTTGATGTTCTTTTCCCACTCTCTGATGACTTTATCTAGAACCAGGTTAAATAGAAGGGGTGAAAGTCCGTCTCCTTGGCGAACACCTGTTCGTACTTCAAAAGAGTCAGAAATTTCCCCATGAAACTTCACCTTTGATGTTGTATTGGTGAGAGTCTGACGAATCAGTTCTCTGGTCTTCCTGTCCACTTGAAGTTCTTTTAGCGTCTCAAACAGGGTCTGCCTGTCCACAGAATCATATGCTTTCTTTAGGTCCACAAAGGTGACAATTGTGGAGTTGGATATGCGGATCTTCAAAATCATCTTCAGATTCCATATCTGTCCAGCACATGAACGCCCTTTCCTAAAACCTGCTTGATATTCACCAATCAAATGGTCTGTTTGTTTCTCTAGTCTGTTCAGAAGAGCTTTAGATAGGATTTTATTGGCCACAGATAATAGGGATAAACCTCTATATAATATTATTTATTTTTAAGGATCTCATAATGTCGATTATTCAGGTCCGTATTGACGTAACTATAACTTTGAAAAAGTAATAAATATTCCGCCTTCGATACTCTTTATTTCTATTACTTACAGGGACTAGTTTCGGGGGCTAATACTCCCCCTTCCTCAGCCTGTCCAACAAAAAATTCACAAAGGAAAAACTTTCCATGCATAAGCTCATACAAAACACATGAAGAATAAAGAATAATGAAATAATAATTATTTACAATCCCGCTCGACGCTCCAAAGAAGATACTCTTATTGGATCACTAAGGCCTAGGCGCATCAGAACTCCTGAATTGGGCCGGTGCTGCGGTCCGCTGTCCCCACTGCGTCATCGTGGGACCACTCTAGTCCCCTTGTTGCTCTTGGCAAACGTCAAGGCGGAGAAAATTTGTGGCCGCATCACGCGCCGCCAAGAACTGCAGTGCGCAGGGCGTGAACAAAAACCAACCGGATGCGCCTTGCGAAGTCTCTTACAGCTGAGTGTTAGTGACGTGCTTGGGAAAAGGTGACGGTTGGGGTTGTGGGAGATGGGAGGCTAAGGAAATGAGAATGAGTGAGGTTTGTTGACGCGCCGTGTATCGCTGTTATGGAGATTGATTAATACGTAGAATGAGAGGTGTCAATCTTTAGTATGTTATGAAAAATGATGGGTATGAATAGTGGAATATAGCGGGAATTTTATCTATTACTATATAATTCGTCTATTAATGTTCTGTATAAAATGCTGGTTTCAAATATTATTTCATTAAGATTGTGTGAAGGGTTGAATCTCTGTTGTTGTTTGAGTCTTCAGTCTTTTGACTGGTTTGATGCAGTTCTCCATGCCTCCCTGTCCTGAGCTAATCGTTTCATCTCTACATAGCTCCGACACCCTACATCGGAGGCAATCTGTTTAACATATTCTAACCTTGGTCTACCCCTACAGTTTTTGTCCTCGACCCTTCCTTCCATAACTAAGCTTGCTATTCCTGGGTGTCTTAGTATGTATCCTACCAACCTATCTCTTCTCTTCACTAGCAGTCGCCAGAAACATCTCTCCTCTCCCAATCGTCTTAATACCTCTTTGTTTGTAACCCTATCTACCCATCTGATCTTCATCATTCTCCTGTAACACCACATTTCAAATGCTTCAATTCTCCTCTTTTCTGCTGCACCAATAGTCCAAGTTTCACTTCCATAGAGTGCCACGCTCCAGACAAAGGCTTTCAAAAATGACTTCCTAATACCTAAATCTATATTCGATGTCAGCAGATTCCTTTTTTGTAGAAATGCTTTCTTTGCCTGAGCCAACCTACTTTTAATATCCTCTTTGCTTCGTCCATCACTGGTTATTCTGCTTCCTAAGTAACAGAAGTCTTCTACTTCCTTCAGCTTTTCACCTGCCAATTTGATCTCCATAGAGGTTTCTGATTTATTTCGGCTGCATTCCAGTATTTTTGTTTTACATTTATTTATTTTCATCATGAATTCTTTCCGTAAGACGGAGTCCATACCATTCAAAAACTCATTCAAATCCTCAGGCTTGTCGGCCAAGATGACGATGTCATCAGCAAATCTCAGAGTTGAAATTATTTCTCCTCGAATCTTCACTCCCACTTTAAATTTTTCTCTAATTTCCTTCATTGCTTGTTCAATGTAAAGATTGAAAAGTATGGGTGATAAGTTGCAGCCTTGCCTTACACCTTTCTGAATACCAGCTTCTCTCTCATGTCCTTCAACTCGAATGACTGCTGTCTGGTTTCTGTACAGATTGTATATCACCCTCCTATCCCTGTACTTTATTCCAATTGATTTCAAAATGTCAAACAATTTAGTCCAATCAACGTTATCAAAAGCCTTTTCTAAGTCTACAAAAGCCATGAACGTTCTCTTATCTTTCCTTATTCTACCTTCTAAAATCAGCCTAAGACTTAGTACAGCTTCCCTTCTTCCTACATTTCTCCTGAAACCAAACTGGTCTTCACCCAACTCCGTTTCTATCTGGCTTTCAATCCTCTTGTAAATTATTCTAGACAGGGTCTTTGAAGCATGAGTAATCAAGCTGATTGTACGGTAATCTTCACATCTGTCAGCTCCCATTTTCTTTGGTATAGGGATGATTACATTCTTCTTGAAATCAGGGGGTACCTCACCTGTCTCATAAATCCTACACACCAAGTGAAATAACCTGATCAGACCTTCATCTCCTATGCAGCGTAGCAACTCAATCGGTATATCATCTATGCCTGGTGCTTTGTTCCTGCTTAAGTCTTCCAAAGCTCTATCAAATTCTGATCTCAATATTAAATCTCCTTTCGCATCCTCATCAATTTCCTCCTCCCTTTCCATTACATGATTCTCAATCTCCTTTCCCTTATACAAACTCTGTATGTAAGCTTTCCATTTCTCAACCTTTTCTTCCCTATCTGTTAGAGGCTTTCCATTTGTGTCCTTAATATTACAGCACTTAGTCTTCTTTTCCCCAAAAGTATTCTTAATCCTTCGATAAGCTGTGTCTACTTTTCCTAATTTCAGACAATTTTCTATACCTGCACATTTCTCTTTCAACCATTCTTCTTTCGCTTCCTTGCACTTCTTGTTAACCTCATTTCTCAGACGACTGTATTCTGCTTTCCCCTTTTCATCTCTTAGATTCTTGTGTTTCCGCCTTTCATCCATCAATTCTAGTATATCCTGAGTGATCCACTTCTACCTATTCTTTCTTTCCTACCAATGTTTTCTTCTGCGGATTTTGTTATTTCATTCTTCAAAAGTGCCCATTCGTCTGCAATTGAAGTTTGTTTAGGGTTTTTCATTAGTCCTTCCTTTATACTCTTCTTGAATCTTTCGTTTACATCCTTCTCTTTCAGTCTGTCTATTGCCCACCTTTTTGGCTTTTGACTTTTCTTCAGTTTCTTCAACTTTAATCTGCATTTCATTACAACCAGATTGTGATCAGAGTTTATGTCAGCACCAGGATATGTTTTACAATCCAAAATCTGGTTTCGAAACCTCTGCTTGACCATAATGAAGTCGATTTGGTAACGCCCTGTATCTCCTGGTCTCATCCATGTGTATATTCTTCTATTGTGGTTATTGAATAAGGTGTTAGCTATGACCAATTCATGCTCGGAGCAGAATTCTACCAGTCTGCTTCCTCGATCATTTCTTTCACCTAATCCGAAATCTCCTACTATCTTCTCTTCTCTCCCATTTCCTACCACAGCATTCCAATCTCCCATTACTATAACATTTTCATCACCCTTGATATACCTCAGAATTTCGTCTATTTCTTCGTAGACCTTTTCAACATCCTCATCATCAGCTTGACTGGTAGGCATATAGACTTGTACCACTGTAGTGCAGGTAGGTTTTGTATTGATTTTTGCTACAATAAACCGTTCACTATATTGCTCATAATATTCCACCCGCTGTCCAAGTTTCCTACTCAATATGAGGCCAACCCCTGCTTGGCCATTGTTTGATTTAGTGCTAATGACCCTATAGTCTCCTGACCAAAAGTTCTGTTCTTCCTGCCAGCGCATTTCACTAATCCCAACCAAATCCAACCTCAACCTATCCATTTCCCTTTCTAAGTTTTCTAACCTTCCACCTCCTAGCAGACTTCTAACATTCCATCTCTGTGCATTATCAATTTCTATTTGTTCCAAAATATCCATGAGCGTGCCTTTATTTTCTGGATGTAAAATTTCTAAGTCATTATCTATGGTTGTGAATTTATGCCCAGTTTCTGCCATGTGGTTGCCCATCGCTGAAAATTTATTATGTTTGATGGCATTGACATGTTCCAAAATCTGGTGTCTACAGGATTAAATGTAACGAGTGCAATGCCGATTACGTGGGACAAACGGGGAGAGGGTTCAACACCAGATTTTGGAACATGTCAATGCCATCAAACATAATAAATTTTCCGCGATGGGCAACCACATGGCAGAAACTGGGCATAAATTCACAACCATAGATAACGACTTAGAAATTTTACATCAAGAAAATAAAGGCACGCTCATGAATATTTTGGAACAAATAGAAATTGATAAAGCACAGAGATTCAACCCTTCACACAATCTTAATGAAATAATATTTGAAACCAGCATTTTATACAGAACATTAATAGACGAATTATATAGTAATAGATAAAATTCCCGCTATATTCCACTATTCATACCCATCATTTTTCATAACATACTAAAGATTGACACCTCTCATTCTACGTATTAATCAATCTCCATAACAGCGATACACGGCGCGTCAACAAACCTCACTCATTCTCATTTCCTTAGCCTCCCATCTCCCACAACCCCAACCGCCACCTTTTCCCAAGCACGTCACTAACACTCAGCTGTAAGAGACTTCGCAAGGCGCATCCGGTTGGTTTTTGTTCACGCCCTGCGCACTGCAGTTCTTGGCGGCGCGTGACGCGGCCACAATTTTTCTCCGCCTTGACGTTTGCCAAGAGCAACAAGGGGACTAGAGTGGTCCCACGATGACGCAGTGGGGACAGCGGACCGCAGCACCGGCCCAATTCAGGAGTTCTGATGTGCCTAGGCCTTAGTGATCCAATAAGAGTATCTTCTTTGGAGCGTCGAGCGGGATTGTAAATAATTATTATTTCATTATTCTTTATTCTTCATGTGTTTTGTATGAGCTTATACGTGGAAAGTTTTTCCTTTGTGAAATTTTTGTTGGACAGGCTGAGGAAGGGGGAGTATTAGCCCCCGAAACTAGTCCTTGTAAGGAATAGAAATAAAGAGTATTGAAGGCGGAAAATCTATAATTTTTTCAAAGTTATAAGGATCTACCAGGCTGAATGGTGAATGGGTTGACCCCCATCTGACCCCTAGGATTTGTTCCTGCTTCGAGCAACTCGTCCACTGGACATATTTCTTTTCGATTAATTTTTATAATCGACTATTTGAAATATTCGAGTACTTCGAATTTTCCAATGATTTAAACAACCGAAATATTCGAACATCCGCAATGTTTGAAATTTATAATTCTTGGAATATTAGAGTATTTCGAACAATTCAAATAATCGAATATTGTTCTCCCATTACACCTATTTCTTTTCACGTTCCATTTCTCCCAGCAACTTCTGCAACCCTTCCATCCATCTCAACACGGTTAGGAATGCGCGGGAATGGCCAAGGAGGATAAGTGATAACGGGACAACACAGGAAATTCCTTCCACTTCAGTGCAGGCAGTAGGGGTGGCAGGTGTGTGGAAACTGACCACCCTTCACTCAAACAGTTAAGTTCACAATCCGCATCACCTGACCATTGTTATTACAAAATCACCCAAAGCCAGAAAACTTGAAGGTCAATCACTACTATGAGTTTCTCAACCAAAAAAAATTACGAGCCTTACAGTAGTCGCATATGATGTGTAACATGTGACATGTTATCCCTTTTTAACAATGCACTCTGTTGGTCATTGAAATAACTACTTGTAAAACTGCAGTGCCAAATCCTGACCGGTTTTCAGCAAATATGATGTAATGAATATTTTCACACCAAAGAACGACAACTTAAAGATGATTTATTGTAACAATATCTTTAATGGGGCCTCCAAACCGTGAAGTAAACCGTATACATTGCACATAGCCACATGGCCGTCAGTACGTCGTGATATCAATCTCCGCCACCGCGCGCGCTCATTGTTTCCGTCCCATCCATTTCCATTTCATTTTTAAAAATAACCCCCACAAAAAATATACAGATACCGATTGGAAAAATGTTACACATAAAAAATCACATACAACTTGGAAATATTGACTAGTTGTCCTAGTTTAATTACTACTACAACTAAATAAGTGAATATGTTGTAAATACAATCAATCACCCGCAAAAGGAAGATTGTAGTTTTGCGTGACCGTGAATCTTGTGATTATGAGCCACGGGACCTCCTTTTTACGTGGAATCTAAAAAACGGGACATGCCATTTCACATCGAAAATCTCTCATGAAATGACCGGGGATCGAATCCAGTCCACCTTGGTGAGAGGCCAACAGCTTGACCGCTGCGCCACCACGCCCCCACCATCAACCGCACTTGTAGACATAATAGCCTAAGTGGAAAGGATGTGATGATGATTGCATGACGATTGCAACTGGTCATCCAAGTATATTTATTAATCTCATGTAAATTTTTGCAGGATTAGGGTAACACCCGTTACAATTGGGTACAATCGTGTTGACCAACTGAAAACCATTAACTTTGATTACTAAGGCAACACTGAAAAATAGCTTCCAACACGAGAGAATTGCTTAATGTAATTTTATTGTGTTCCTCATTGCATGTTGGTCGCAAATGTTACCTTATGCTCTCCCACCTGTTTATTGCTCTCCCATTACTCCTTTCTTTTCACGTTCCATTTTCCCAGCAACGTCTGCACCTCTTCCATCTTAGCACGGTGCAAATTGCATCACCCCTAAATGGAACAACAACACGTAGCTGAGTTTATTAGGTTTGCGAGGATAACTAAAACAATGGCTGATGTGTAGAAGAGTGAGATATCGTTCCCCTCTGCTCCCCAAAATCACTGGTGTAGTCCATTCGGTCTTAGATAGAGGTGATAATTCTTGTGCGCCAGCGCGTCCGGGCTGAACGGGCAAGAGTAATCGCCACGCATTAGAGCCAACGTATGTCTCCACTCGCATTGTGCAAGGGAGTGGCTCCCAGATTCATTGCGTACTTTCAATGAGTTCAAACGTACTTGAATGTTTAACCGAAATATTTACAGTTAAATATTTTACACTTTCCACGTATAGAAAATTAAATTGTTTCAAGATCGTTGCCTAATATGAAACAGATGGTGAGAAATTCAGATCAGACCTCATCATATCTCTATTAAGTGGCTCAGTGCGAATAGTGAGATTCGACTTATGATCACCATTTCTAATCCACGTCCTCGAATAGTAGCATAACTCAATCAGCATGACAACGCATGTTTCTAGGTGCAAGCTTTGTAGCTTTTAGAACTCAGCAATTCTTCTAGGTTTGTGCCGTGTCTTGTGTGGGGTTTCGCCTAGGACACCAAGCAAGGCTCATCGGCGGGCTCTTGGTGTCCCCGCCCGGACACCAATGGATTTACTTTTGTTTCTTGAACACTTTGTGCAATGTTGTCAAGCCATACATACATTGGTGATTATTACAAAATGAATCATGTTTCTATAATGAATCTGACTTTTACTTCGTAACAACAGATTAATATACCACCCAATTCATTTAAATTACGAATGTATAATAAATAAATAAATAAATAAATCCCTATTCCCTATATCTTATCTTATATATAAAATTGAAAGTCTGTATGTATGTGGGTATGTGGGTATATATGTTCCGTATACAAATCTACACCGTTCCACCAATCTCAACCAAATTTTGCATACACATAGTTTAGGACTCAGAAGGAACGGCTGTCTACATGAATTTTCGATAGTCTTTCTCATTCTTCTGATTGCGGGTCTTTTGCACTCGAGTAAAGGCTAATCAAGTCATAAAATGAACTCATGAAGGAATGGCAGGCCGGCCATCTTCATGGCAACATAGCTCAAGTCGAGACAAAATCAGACCTCCAAGTTGAAAGCCGATAATGTAAGCCAATACACGTGGTGGTCTAAATGATTTTTGCATTTGATGTATAATTTTATTTAACTTTCAGTCATTAGGTCACAGAAACTTGTGTGACATTTTGGGTCTAATTTTATACTCTAATGCCGCTGCTGTTACGGAAGATTTTTAATCTTTACCTTATGACGAAAGGTATAATGCGTAATATATTGTATGTAATATCTACTAGAATCGTAGTTTTATACTCTCCGTTAAGGTGTGTTCTACTACTGATATGTTGATGTTTATGTTTTATTAATCATAATGTCCTTATACTGCATTCTTTTATTGTTGACAGTGTATACACCAGCTGTATTTTGTATTACAAATCAGAAATACAGTAACTTTTGCGTGATAATGCAGATTGTTCTATGAATAATATTTCCCTCTGTTATTCGGGTTATATTGTAATTGGTAATTATCCTGCTCTAAGACTATGCTAATTTGTAATGGAACCGGATGATAAATTATGAATTTATTTGATAACATGTCATTAACATACGGTAATTAAACTACGAATATATATTATTATGCGATAATTTTCTACAAGAACCAAACAGTAAGTAATGATACTTTGCCATAAGAATAGCGGACCCCATTAAATCAAAAATAATTGTGAGACTGAGTTCTCGAGAAATTGTGTGTATGCATCCCTTTTTACTATTGTTGCATTCTCCGCTACGTTATTGTACTCCACAGTACTGTAGGCAACTTGTCGACTATTTACAGTGAGTTAATATTGACCTTGAGTAACATCAGAATCGAGGAGAACCATGTTCTAAACTCACTTAAGGGCAAAATGAATACACACTGCGAAATATATTGGCATCTATCTTTCTATAACTTATAAAGACACCTCCCGGGCAACGCCGGGCACAATAGCTAGTATATTATAATTGTGAATGTCTGTGTGTCTGTCCGTGTGTGCGTTAGTTTGTTACCTCTTGGCACTAAAACGGCTGGACGGATTTGGATGAAATTTGAAATGGAGACAGCTTATACCTTGGGATAACATATAGGCTGCCTTTCATCCGGAAATAAATCATTGTTCCCGTGGAACGGGCAACAAAACTGAAAAGTCACCAAAAATACTCAACCGGGACAAAATTTCGAAGTTGTCGCATAAAGACCGGACAAAGCTCATTTTACGTCCCTCGATGCAAGAAACAATACTCGGTGTGTCCCTGCGGGACACTGAAAACCACATTTTAAGGCCCTAAAACCAACAGTTTCATAGATATTCGCAGAAAACTATCTTCGCTCTGATAAACTGATGAACTAATGGAAAGTCCGTTTCCATGGAAACAGTACCTCAAGGTATGACATCCGATTTTCTATATATCCCTGTAGGAGGCAATGCCAATCCATTTATTATCTTTTTCAAGATATATATATATAAACACAATAAGAACAGGGTAGCGTGCCTGCCTCTCATCCGGAGGCCCCGGGATCGATTACCGGCTCCGTCAGAGATTTTAGACACTGATATGAGGGCTGCAACGGGGTGCACTCAGCTTCGTGAGGACAATTGAGTAGCTGTCTGATAGTGAGGTAGCGCCCCGGTCACGAAGAACAAGATTAACAGCCGAGGGGACACGGTGCACTGACCACGTGTCACCACAATATCTGCAGGCCAAATGGCTGGGAAGCGGTCGCATGATAGGCCTAGGCCCTTCATGGACTGTAGTGCCAGGAGTAAAAAAAATAGGGAAAGCACCTTCTAATACCACCTTTAATTTTTAAACACCACAGCAGCGGCTACTAAATAAAAATAGCGATATAGCTACGTTGAATTTCATAAACACTGGGCTCACAAATCCCGTAAAGTTAAGTACAAATATCAGTCTGGTCGTTATTTCAGTAGCACCGAAGCTCTGTGGTGGCTATTGCCGTTTCCATAACACTTAAGGCATTCCGCCGTCACATACCTCAATGTGCTTTTAGAAAGTTGTGAACCAGTCTATTTTACTGAAAAATATTTCTATGAGCGAGTATACACTCCGGCAAAAACCACACTCACTACCTTTTTCCAAAATTTACACAAGACATGATTTTTAAAGCACTCTTCGCTATGTTGAGGTACAGAGATATACCACATGGAAAGATACAATAAGATGTTGGCAAATCTGAGTTCAAGGAACTGCTGTTCAGAATAGGCCTTGTGTTAACTTTGCAGAAGCTTTCGGTACAGGTTATGCGGCCCATGTTCGTAACATGGAATGCTTTCCTTTGACAATGCATCTACACCATGTGCGAAGGCAACGCATTTCAAAGATTTCTAAAAACACAATAATCAGGAATTAGGAGAAAAAATTAAAGTGGGAGCGAAGATTCAAGAAGTAATTTTATCTCTGAGATTTTCTGATGACATCGCCGCCATCTTGGCCAATACGACAGAGAATTTGAATGGTATGGACTCCGTCTTGGGGAAAGAAGTCATGCTGAAAATCAATAAATGTAAAACAAAACTATTGGAATGCAAACGAAATAAATCAGAAACCTCTATGGACATCTAATTGGCAGCTGAAACGCTACGGGAAGTAGGAGACTTCTGTTTCTTAGGAAGCAAAATATCCAGTGATGGACGAAGCAAAGAGGATATAAAAAGTAGGTTTGCTCAGGCAAGGAAAGCATTTCTACAGAAAAGGAATCTGTTGACATCGAATATACATTTAGGCATTAGGAAGTCATTTTTGAAAGCTTTTGTCTGGAGATTGACACTATAAGGAAATGAAACTTTGAATAATGATGCAGCAGAAAAGAAGAGAATTGAAGCGTTTGTGGTGTTACAGAAGAATGATGAAGAGGAGATGGGTAGATAGGGTAACAAATGAAGAGGTATTAAGACGAGTGGGAGAGGGGAGATGTTTCTGGCGACTGATAATGAAGAGATAGTTTGGTAGGACACATATTAAGACACCCAGAAATAGCAAGCTTAATTGTGGATGGGGGGGGGGGGGGAGGAGGGTCGAGGACAAGAACTGTAGGGGTAGACCAGGGTTAAACAGATTGCCTCGGATGTAGGGTGTGGTAGCTATGTAGAGATGAAACAATTATCTCAGATGAGGGAGTGATGGAGGGCTGCATAAAACCAGTCAAAAAACTGAAGACTCAAACAACTACAATCAGGAATTTTAATTACTTAGAGAGGCATGTGAGGCAAAAGAGTTGTTGGAGAATTTCAATCCCTGGGATGTAACACTGGAAGAGACTGCATAATGTACATCGGCGGCCAAGGTGAGAGATATTTTACTATAGGTCTATTAAAAGGACATATCGACGTTCAAATCATCAATAAGTGTGGCAAAATTACACCCAGAATAGCTTAAGGAAAAATAATTTTAATTCCCCATATTCCGATAGATTTGCCATTCCAGTGAGCAAGAGTGCAGTTCCCTCTTCGAACAATATTCGCAATTTCTATTAACAAAGCGCAATGACACACACTTAACAGCAGCAGGTATACATTTAGACAAAACCATTTTTTCCCATGGGCAACTTTATGAGGCGCGCTCTCGATTATCCGGACAACAAAATCGTTATGTCTCAGCAGAAGAAGGCAAAACCAAAAACGTAATTTAAAAATGTGTTCACATAATGTAACATCGTACCCTGCTGACTTTCACAACTCTATAAAATTCCCACTTTGCTGCTCATATCAATAATTTTCAGAATTAGAATGGACCCACCTGTAGCCGCGATTGCTTTAATAGAATTGACCAATTATCAGCAATAATGCATCGTCCCCTTTGTCTTGATCGCGAGCGAAGCCGCGGGTACCTGCTAGTAAATAAATAAATAAACAAACAAATAAAAAAATCAATAAATGAAATATTAATTAAAGAATTAAACATCAATGAAAAAACGAGCATTCTTGGCCGTCACTACGGAGATCAGGTTTGGTTACTAGCTCTACAATGAAATGTTATCCAAGTCTGAGAGCTATAACGCGGTTCTTTCAGCCCGGTGAGGCAGAAAGTAGAGATAGGTTCGATTCCTACCTTAACCAACCTAAGTTTCGTAGGTTTATTCATTTCTACTCCTGGTGAATGCTGGCATGGTACTTAATTTAAGGCAACGACCGTCTACAACCAAAACCCCTAGCTTTAATCCAAGTACACGAGGTTGAATGACAATGGTGTCGCAAAGCCTTTAAATGAATCAGCAATATCAGCTGTAATATAAATGCAACCACTCGGTAGGTGTCTGTTTCTTGGTCAGTTTGTATGCATGTGCAATTTCTGGCTGATATTCTAATAGTATTGAAAGGATTTCCCTGTGGTTTCCCCGTAACATTTCGGACGTTATTCATCAATAAAACATTGCGCTATGTCTGTAGGGGTAACACAGTGAACAATGTAAATCCCATAGGCTTCACACATGTGCCCATGTCAATGAGAATTAAGATATAATCCATAGATCAGCGATAGAGTGACGCCATACAAAGCTAGAGGTCGAGGCTTAGAGCCACTCATGGAGTGGCCATTTTACTTCTCTCCTACCATTTACATGGTTTGCACTATTTGTGCATTTCACGACCTAATAGCTTGAGGGGACCTCGTAGCCTGGAGAGGCCAAATCCGTGAATTGTTTTTGTTTAGCCAGATTACGCATACACATTATAACCCTACATTTGTTTCAAAATATTCAAACTTATTTTTATGTAAAATAATTTCTTCCAGTGTGCGCGTGGCAGAGAATGATCATTTGTGTAACTTTAAAATTGACGTTACCTTAAAAGTGAATTTCTTCAGTTTTAGGTGCATGTTTCTTGAAAATTAAGAGGGCTATAAGTAAGGCCCTGCGCGGATTCGGATATCCGTGGATAAACCCGCGGATATCCGCAACATTTTTCGCAATTCGAATTTAGTTTGCATGGCTGTGCGGTTTGCGGGTAATGTTGGGAGAAATTTTGCGGATTGTTTTTAGAATACAATCGGAACTAGTATTTTGTATGTCAATGAAAAGCTTAGTCCATGTTCACTACTGCAAAGACCGCACTTCCATATGTAACTGTACATATTCGGAGTCATGGCTGATTATACTCAATGAGGGATACTTAAAAATAAAATCTTTCTCCATTTATTCTTTTCATTTAACAATGAGCATCAATCTCTAACACTTCACTTCTCGGGATCTTATCACACAAAACCAAATCATTTTTGCTAATAAGAATCAGACCAAGTCAACAGATACTTCTCTTTTCCACAAAAACCTTATCTAAGTCCAAGACCGAACACAATAATCATCTAACTTCTTCCCTCATACATGTCTACAATCTCCATAGATACTCTCAAGGATACTCACTACTAATCAGACCTCTAACAAAATTTTTACAGCACGGAATCTAAAATAATAATCAAAGATACAGTATATAAAAAACAGCATCAAAAAAGGAACTTAGAAAATACGCTTCACTGCCAGAAACTAGATATCTCTAACTTTGGGGTAACGGACAGCACTCCCAGCAAGCGCCATTTTCTTAACCTAACAAACCCAAGGAAAATGAACAGTGACACATGTTCCGAACCAAGCGGCAAAATCAGCGCCATTATTAGTACCTGGATGTAAATCCCATAGGCTTCACACATGTGCCCATGTCAATGAGAATTAAGATATAATCCATAGATCAGCGATAGAGTGACGCCATACAAAGCTATATTTCCGTTATGTGTTTTTCATGACAAATATAAGATGATGATTCAAGCTAATCTCATTCAATATCATTCATCTTATTAAGCATAATTAACACTCTGAACAGGAAAGTTCCGGATGCGGAGCGGATGTGGATAATAGTCGTGCCAATGCGGGGCGGATGCGATTAACGTTTTGTTTATCCGCGCAGGACTCTAGCTATAAGTATGAAACTTACACAGCTTATCCTTCATACACAAATAATGGAAGTAGTGCAGATTGATAACAATCTGTTGGGTAGGAGTGAAAATACTTGAGTGACAAACACTGAAAATTTGTCTTTTACAGTATTTCAATGAAATGATACGTACATTTGTTTTATTTATATCTGCGACCTCATAACTGCTAATGCATTAAAACTGCTTGGTATAGTTAAATATAAAATAATATCCTACATCCATGATTTATTTGAAGGTATTCTAGTGGTTAATTGCTTGCCACGGTGGTGAGTGGTTATCGTGTCGGACTACCAACCCCAAGATTGGTCGTTTGAAAGGCGACAAAATTAACAAAGCTTGCATCCGGCTCCCGAGGCCATGCGATATTAAATTTAATGGTTAATTTGTCTACAAAGCGTACCTAAATATATTAAAATTTAGCATGCGTTACCTTTGAGGTACCCTTAAAGCCTTCATTTTTGTCACCGCGGTCGTGAAAATACAATTCCTTGAAGAACGTGTTAAGTTTACGCTGGAATATGTAGCGTTGTCATGGCAAAAAGCTTGAACAGAATAGTTGTGCCACGTGAACGGCCAGTAACAGGTCTTTCATTTAAGTTCTGGTGTTTTACAGACGCCGACATTGGTGAGTAGAACGTTTCAGTGGATCAAGATATATGCAACAGTAGATGAGAGGTGTTGTTAGAGTTCACAATTTGGTTTCTATCTGGTATGATCCTTGGTCCCACTGTTTTTTTTTTTTTTTTTTGCAAGACTTTCCTTTCTTTTACTTCAAGGGCCCTGCAGTGTAGTGTCTTATTTTGTTTAACATTCAACGACAGATGTTTCGAGGCGTACAGTTTTATGTAGACATAGTATGCCATATCTGGTTTGATTCTCTTTGATCGACAGCCGCTATGTCACTGGGGTATCATTATTATTATTATTATTATTATTATTATTATTATTATTATTATTATTATTATTATTAATGATCAGTAAATTACTGTTAATCGGAGGCTGCAAGGGACCTATATAGGTGCTGTTTGGGGTCCGAACGATAACTGATATCAGGTTTAGTGATGATAATTATTTTTAGCCTATTTTCATTTTATGAAAAAACAGGCTTATGAGATCACCTTTTGTCCGAGTGTGTGTGCGTATGTTTGTGTGTAATTCGTGTGTGCCCCCCCCCCCTAATAAAATCTAAACGGCTGGAGGGATTTCAATGAGACTCGGTAAGATCATAGCACCATTCTGGCCGAGCCTGACCCTGCCCTTCGAACTTCATTGTGTCTTACCAATCCAACATGGCGGCTGTGCGAAATATTTCACCAGCATTCAGTATCTCCAAAACTATTACAGATACCACCCTGAAATTTTGTACGGTGATAAAGGAAACTACTAAATGTTCACCTATGGGGCTTTCAAAAACCTGGTGACTACAAAACCAACATGGCGGCCAAGCGAAGTTGAGACTTTTGAATAGAATTTTCTCCCGATTTTACCATCCAAACGTAATGAAACTTGGTACAGCAAATGTAATTGTAATGCACCGGCGTCCTATTTAGTTCAATTGTTTACATAACCTCAAAATGGCGGCTGTGCGAAATATTTCACTGGCATTCTATAACTACGAAACTATTACCGATATCACCCTGAAATTTTGCATGGTGATAAAGAGCACTGCTAAAAGGTTATCTATTAACTTTCAAAAATCTGTAAAGTACAAGACGAACATGGCGGCCATTCGAAGTTGAAACATTTTAAAATACTTTTCTCGTGATTTAACCATCTGAGCGCAGTGAAATGTGGTACAAAAATTGATTATACATATTGTAATGCACTGGCATCTAATTTAGTTCAATTTTTTTACATACCCTCAAGATGGCAGCTGTGCGAAATTTTAAAAGCTCGTTTTTATTCTTGTGTCCTAATCATGGGATTGAAGTTTGAATACCACACGTACACATTAATCTTCATGTAATAGTACATAAATAAAAATCCTAACTGGTGACCATCTGAAATATTTAGACGGTTCTCAATATCTACGCATCTATCACTACAATCAAACTGAAACTTCACGGAACTACTTGTTTTTATTTGTATTTTATTTTAGCGTATGACTTTTAGTGCCGGGAGTGTCCGAGGACATGTTCGGCTCGCCAGTTTTGTAGTTGCTTCTATGGGGACACCAATGGCGTGAGCTACAAATACCGTCACGTGTGGAGTGTTGTCTGGGGAGGAAAGTTTGAATGTAAGGACGAGGAGTTGGAAGGTAGGGGCTGTGGCCTATAGTTAGGGACCAACCCCAGCATTTGCCTGGAAGGAAGATGGGAAACCCCAGAAGACCATCTTCAAGGTTGCCGGTGGGGGGATTCGAACCTCCTTGCCTCCCGGATGTGAGCGACTGCCTGCAGCCACGCCGTAACGACCACGGCTAACTCACCCGGTGTTATAATTTAATGTTTGACACTCTCTAGCCTCGCATTTTAAATTGCATATACCCTACATGGCCATTACCCCAAGGACGTGAGCCATAAGGGATGAGGCAGGAAGTGGATATGAGAAAGCACGATTAATGAGGCACAGTGGATCACCTTGACGACCACGCGGAGTGCCGATTGATCACACAAATGGGAAATCGGGCAAACATGATAAATCCCCTCGACATCATGATTCAGCAGTCTATTGATCCTCACTTCTTTCTTCCACGACCTACCTACCCTAGCTGAATTTACCATGAGATATTACGTCATGCTAAGACATTACCAACGGTTACCTTATACGCGTCTTCGCTCCTCCTTCTTTTGCTTCCTTCACTAGCTGATTTACACGTTGTTGGAGGTTAAGTTATTTGAGAGAAAGATTTATCTCCACATAGTATAAAACATAGTCCCCGATTGCTGGAGGAAACGGGTAATCTCGAGAACTACTGGATGGATTTTGATGTGGTTTTCACCATTCTGCAAAGTATTTCTCGAGAAGGGTTCTTCTTAGTTGCTTCTTCTTAGTCGTTTACCCTCCAGGTTGGTGGAACCCACGGACTCAGCGAGGGAACTCACCACTACCGCCTCTACGGGCAGTGTCCAAGAGCTGGGAACATCTAATAGGAGTGGATACAACTGATGAGGTGTGATTGGCACCTCGCCCAGGCGGCCTCACCTACAAAGTGAACCGGGGCCTCATGAGGGAAGGTAATGGATGGTCAGGCTGGATAGGCAAGGAAGAGGGAAGGAGGCGGCCGTGACCTTGAAGAAGGTACCATCCCGGCATTTGCCCGAAGACGAAGTGGGAAACCACGGAAAACCACTTCGAGGATGGCTGAGGTGGGAATTGAACCCCCTCTACTCATTTGGAACACCTGAGGCTGAGTAGACCCCGTTCCAGTCCTCATACCACTTTTCAAATTTAGTGGCAGAGCCGGGAATCGAACCCAGGACCTCCGGAGCGGCTGCTAACCATGCTGACCGCTACGCTACGGAGGCGACCTCGAGACAGGTTTCTGGAGAAAAACATTCATTTATGACCAAAGGAAGCCGAGCGGTAACGATTTCAGTGAATCGAGTCGAAGAAAAGTCTGCCGTCCGTGCGTCTTTTAGGCTATCGCTGAGTAAACCGTTAAATATATATATACACTATGCGTGTATTTCTTCAACATGAAAAGTTTTAAAACAAGGTCAGCGATAACATATTTCTACCTTTAATACATCGCCCCCTATAAGCTTTTTTACGTTTTTATGTCTTGCAACAATATCCATTCAGTGGAAATTTAAATTACTAGCTCCGGAGCGAGTAAACGAGCTAGCGAGCGAGCCTATGACCCTAGCTTCGGCTAGCATCAAACTGTCATGTCGGGTCGAGTTAATACTTCAGAATGGAGTATATATGTGTTTGGAGTTTCGCTGTACACCTCGGCTTTTCTGAATTGCGTCTGGGACCTGCTGTCCATGCGCCTTTTAAGCTCACGCTGGAGGAACTCGTAAAGGATACCGGGCGAAGCTGCGGTGGGTTGCTAGTTTAAAATAAAATAGCCTGACCTTAAGAACAGAATCGTCACAAAGATCCGGAAATATAGCATACAAAGAATAGAATCATCGCACATGGCAATAAAGCCAAACACTCAACAAATATGCGTTATTGTAACATACTCTAAAAAATTATGAGTATCTATGACTTTTGTCATTCTTCTAGATTTCTCCGTATTGATTTGATATGTAGCAACAATATACACTTTGCAAAACAAAATGTTTTTATATGATGGCTTTTAGAGACGCCGGGGTGCCGGAATTTCGCCCCGAAGGGGATTTTAACGAGCCAGTAAATATACTGACACGGCTCCCTCGCATTTGCGAACCCCCAAATGCCAGCTGACTGAACCAGGGTACGAATCTGCAACCTTGGGTCCAGCAAACGAGAACGTTACCGCTGAGCCACGCAGCCAGCAGGTCTACATAGAATAACATGTACAATAATTACAATACCCTAAGGTATGAGGCCTGAATTATTGGCCTCAGAATGGAACAAGTAAATCTGAATGCGTTATGAGAACCTTAAAGAAACTGGCAGATTAACTTCTGGACTTGAAAAATTATCCTGAGTAATATATTGTTTAACATGTCCGTTGTGGATCACACTTTCCCGCTTTTTCTTGGTTAAACCAGTGTTAGAAATGCCCGGCTGGAAATACGAATTTAAAAAATATAATTTTAACAAAAGCTTCCTCAGCCGATATATTAGACCCCTGACGCTATAAGAGTTAATCTTATGTAATATTTTTCAGGTTGTATCATATTTCCCAATAATTTGGCTTGTACTCGTGTTGACCGACTGAGAAGTTCAATTTCAATTATTATTATTATTAATTAAATCGCTACAAATATACACAGTTTACATAATTCAGAAAGACTGCACATATTTTATGAATGAATTCCTCGAAACAGGATATCAAATTCATACAGAGCACGAAGAGCAATCACATATGCCACTAGAAGGTGCAACCTTGTGTGTGGCATGCATATCATTGATTACTATTTCAAAAAATATGGCTTAGTCGAATTACACTTTCTATGTACAGTAAATACTTTATGTACTAATTGTAATAAGAGGGAAAATTGAATTTGCATTTGTATAAACTTGTACGCTTAACGAGCCAGTAAATCTACTGACACATTTTTAGTTTTGTTTTCTCTGAGAAAATGTTTCATATGCATCTTCAGGTATGCATTATTTCCTTTAAATTATTTAATTTAAATGGTAGAATATTATATAATTTTGGTGAGAAATACAGAAAGTTAATTTTAGCTATACTTAACTTACGTTGATATAAAATAGAGTTCTCTGTAATACTTCTGGTTTCATACCCGTGACTTACAACATGAATTCTATTTCTATCTTTAAAAAAATATATACTGTATTTCAAAAGCATAATGTTTAATGTTGAAGACCCTTGTCCCGGTATACCGTCTCATAGTCGGATATAATCTATCCTTCTTCAACATTATTCGCAGTATGAGATTCTGCACTATCTGAACACGTTTTACTACGTTTTCATAGGCACCTCCCCAGGCAAGAATACAATATGAAAGAACTGACTGGACTAGAGCATGGTAGATGTCTCTTATTAACTTGTAATTGACAATATGTCTTAGGTTGTCAAATATATACATTGTTCTTCTTATTTTCCTTGTAAGATATTTGCATTGGCTCTTTCATTTCATGTCACTATGCATAAATAATCCCAGATATGTACGGTAACTGTATCCACTTTAGCTATCTTAGGACAGTCAAAGTTCTTATTACAGTTCATTTTTTGTTCATTAAAGTCATATTCTACTGCTTTTAAACTGAATCTTATGAACTTAGATTGATTTATTTATATTTAAAAATAGTTCGTTACCATCTAGCCATATCTTTAGCATTTTCAATGCAGCAGTTGCAACTTGTTTTATAATAAGGCGCGTTCAAAAAGTAACGAGCTGGAGGCTGTAATGCGCAAACCGATGAGGACATCGGCTAATCGTGGCGTGTGTAACGAGGTGTGGTTCCGACCAGTGCGTGGAAGGTCACAGCCCGTCGCTAGAGGGCACGCGTGCACGTCACGTGACGATAAAAAGCGAGCAGCAGCATGCATCAATCGTCCAACCAAGACCAAGAGAGTAGGTCATTCGTCATGTTTCCTGGTGTGGTTGAAGACTGCGGGGCACCCATTGTGCACACACTTTCCGCAAGTGCAGTCATTCCTTCATGATTGTGTGCACACTTCCGACGCTCAATCCGACCACGGCGGCTATGGCGTTCACTGTCACTCGGCGGTCCTGGGTAATGAGTGTATCAACCAGCTGGACGTTGTCATCGGTAATGCAGGGGAGTGCCCCAGACCAGGCATCATCGGCTAACGACACCCGTCCTTCCCTGAAGCGCTTGTGCCACGCTTTGACCCTTGCAAGGGACATGCAGTGTTCGCCGTACACTTGTGACATTCGGCGATGAATGTCCGTTCCCCCTACTCCTTTCGCTGTCAGAAACCGAACAACACCTCTTTGCTCTTCGTTTGAAGCCTCCATGTCAATGTTTGCAATGTGACTGGCAGCGTTGGACGATTGATGCATGCTGCTGCTCGCTTTGTATCGTGACGAGACGTGCACGCGTGCCCTCAAGCGACGGGCTGTAACCTTCCACGCTCTGGTCGGAACCACACCTCGTTACACTCGCCATGATTAGCCGATGTCGTCACAGGTTTGCGCATTACAGCCTCCAGCTCGTTACTTTTTGAACGCACCTTATACATTTCCCCATGTTCTACATTCAACCCAAACTACCGTATCATCTGTGTATGATATAACATTAACATTTTCAATTCCATGTATAGATGATTCAATATTGTTGTTGATAAAAATCAAAAATAATAATGGACCCAGTACGTTGCCTTGTGGTATTCCTCTTTTCTCTGTTAGAGGTAGATATTTTGTTCCATTCATTTTTACGTATTGAATCCTTTCAGTCAAATAGCATTCTTTTAATTTCAGTGCTATGCCCCTGAAGGAGAATAGTGTAGGCACTTCGATTTACCACTCTAGTATAACCGCTCAACTTCCTTGAACACATCACCATCATACAAGCCTTCCAGAAAGTGAAAAAGATAGTCTATTATTTTATAGAGAACCAGTTGTATAGTTTGTGCTTCATACCTTTCGTGATAGATGCGAAATTCGTTCAAATCTCACCACGCAATGTATGGTATCTTCATGTTCTATGAGTACATTAGAGTGATAATTAATTAGTGATATGTGAAAATCGTTCAAAATGCAAAATTAATCATTTCTTGAGATATACAGCAAACTGAAATAAACATAGCACTGTGTACTTTCATAGAACAGTAAAACTGATTGCAATATTCATTCGATTTACAAACATTAACTTATTTGGACGTACCATGTTTGGAATTCTTCGACGCAAAGAAATTCTTTCACGGTCAACAACTAAAATCAAAACCTTTATTAAACTGGTTGTTTATATGTGCAAGTATGGTGTTCTTAGTTTTCTATAATATTTTGGAAATAATATGACGAGAAATGTTACATCATTGATCTATATTATTTTATTCCTGATTGTTAGATATCATCCTGGACAAAAAAAAATATCTTTAACCAATTAGCTACTATGTGGTAGATTTGAACACTCATACTCTAATTTATACTTCTTCCTTACCTTGGTAAAACATATTTGAAGAACAGTACTGTTTCTTACTGATGTTTTATCTTATCTCTAATTCGCTCTCACCTTAGATAAAAAATGTATATTATTTGCTGATTCTTCCTCTGATTTCTACCTCTCTCTTACATTAACAAACAATCTCTCCAGTTTAACTACGAGTCAAGTAAAGGAAATATAATGTTACTCTCTACGCACTTAAATCCATGAATTAATTACCAAGACATCTCATTTCAAGTCATTGTAACACTCGGTGTAACTCCAGTCGAGGTGGTGGCAGTGCAGACAAAGGGAGATGTGCATTTAGTATCATTAGCATGCACGCTGCAAACTGAAAAGTGAAATAACTTAGTATGCTATACAAGATACAAAATAATCAATTAATTAATGAATTCATTCATTCATTCATTCATTCTTACACAAATCCTTACCTCCACATCACGGGGTCATAGTGACTGGTGTCGCATCATATCCTTCGTTAGATATATAATATCTCGAAATGCAACATACTGTACATATAGGTACTTCTGAAACCTCATTTAATAATTTCTTTATCCCGTGACGTAGCCGCGCGCGTTAAATTACTCACCACAACTCCGAGAGGGGAGCTGATGTAAATCCGAAGACTGGAAGTTCGAATCCCAGCGCTGACAGCGGCTGACCAGTGTATGGATTTCCCTCGGGTTTTCCCAAACTTTCTCTAGGCAGAAATCATTGATAGTAACTTATTTCAAGACACGGGGCACCTACCTCATTCCGACTCTAATAACTACAGCTACTGCAATGACCCCTGAAACACAGGTTATCAGAAAAATTCAGCTCTTACCCAAGTTCATGGAGCTGGTGACCAAAGATGTTTGGCGGTGTTGCGAAATGTGACGTGCTGTTCCTCCTGTTATTGTTTTAAGCCAAGCACGTCTTTCACGTCTTTCGGTGCTTGTATGTTCCCGACTGCCTAGTAATACCCCACCTACCCTGTATATGAAATGTTTCAACAACAAGATCGGGTGGGTCGGTTAGAAATCTTGCTCGTGTGCTTAGTCTTACCGGTAGCCACAAATTCCTCTTCTACGTGTCAGTAGTGCCTGGGAAGAGTGACATAAGTCAATATATCTTCGTTGATTATTGATGTATTTATTTACTTATAGTGAGCATCTGAATCTTATACAACTTGAGAAGAGAGCCACAAGTGATTTGGCATTCGGAAATGACAAATTGAAGAAATAACTTTAATTTATTCATTATGACAGTTGTGCGGCTTTTGTGGCGTAGTTGGTAGCATGCTGAGCTTCTATGCCCAAGGTCACGGGGTCAAACCCGGCCGAAGCCGTCGGATTTTTTAAGAGCGTTATAAATCCCTCAGTATGCCTACCTACGAAGGGGAAGTAAATTGTCGGTACCATGTCTTAGATTTTTGGCATGAAAAACAACCTTCCACTAACTACACTTGTGTAGGTTAGAATTGATAACGCTATATTAGTTCAAACTTTTGCCACCAGAAGCTAACTGCAATGGCATCTAGTAGCCTAGTCCGCAAGCTAGGTGTCGTGGACGGTAGCATTTGGTAGCAAAAGTGGGAACTACTTGAAATTAACGCATGTAGTCCTTACTTGAATTAAAACGTATAACACACACTAATACAGCCATCACAATTGACACCGGTTATCATACAGATTCTACACACACCCAAAATCCACAAGGCTTCATGACCGCGTTGTCGCAGCCCCCAAACTAAGGAACCAACCAACCAACCTAGGACAGTTGTTTCACTCTGTTGTAAAATTAACATTTTCTATTTGTACCCACTTCTTCCTGGCACTACAGATTTTCATAAACTAGTCTGAGAAAACAAACAGTTTTATCATGAGCACACGACTGTATGGTGAGCTGTATGGAACACGCTAAACAAATCACTTGTACTGTCCCCGTTATCAGGATAGTAGGCTGTCAGATATCCGCCCCCTCAATCGGATTGCCAATAATCAATCGCACCGGCACAGCTACATCAATGAAAATGGCACTGACAGATACTATCGAGATTAGAGCACAATAGTTAACGAGAAAATTATTGTGGAACACACCAAAATATACGGGGGTTCATACTTACCTTTACTTACCTCTTAAATTTATCTCGGGGACTGGGTTGTCAACTGGATCACTTAAAGTATGCCCACACAATAACCTCCACCATGATATTTAAAATGAACCACAACGAAGACGAGAAACTTTAAACTGCACAATAATTTAATTCACATAAAGAATGAATTTAACAAAAATAAAACAACAAAATCCACGTGGCAATCAGAAGCCATCGATCACATAACTATGTCCTCCTGTAGAACTTGTATACTCTACATACAATGTTTCAGCTTTATCAAGCTCAAAATAACGTAAAATTAATAATGCACTTGGAATGGAAACGGGATTTGGGACGAGACACATATATCAATTGTTTTTGCGTGTTTATACACATCACATTTTATTTATAGCCACAAGGCTATTATGGAGACGTCCTTGGCCTCTATCATACAGTTGTCCGGGCCAGCTGCAATGCACCTGCATCGTCAAAGTGGACTCACCCCTCCGGTCAACCCTAGCATATGCGAGTTACATCAGAGCTTAGCTCTCCTTTCAAAACACGTTAAATGTCCACATCTCAACTGAAATATTATCACGCAAATGTTTTAAATGCTCCATTCAAACACCAGTGGATTACTCCAACAATCCCAAATCATGTTTAATTGTTCAATCCACATGTTTAATTAGCGTTGTTTAGAGTATAATAACAAAACTCTAAATGTTAATAACAAAAGTTCATTAATTATTTATAACAATAATAAATTGTTTATAACAATGTCAAACGACAATTGAAAATTTTATACACGCCTCTATTAATCCCTTTCATTACAAATTGTTATCAAAGATATTTACAAAATTATTTACAATATTAATATTGTTTATATTATTTATACAAGAAATACATTAAACCACACGTTTATCCGGTTGATAATTACTTAAATTGTGTTGATATAATCGACCAATGAAGGTTAGTTATATTTAAATGTCAAATTCAGGTTTAATAAAGTTTAATAATTATTATAATTATTTGTGACGGTAACCTCCATTCAAAATCTTCATCTCAAATTATTTAACACTCTTGTTAACTTTAACAGTATCTTTACATGAATAACTTTCAAAGAACCAGGACAATACATTCAGCGGAAAAATACTTCGCTCAAAACGCACAAAATTGCTCAACAATAGGCCCAGAATTCATCATATATCTTCATATATATGGCATCAAAATCTTCCAAATTACATACAAAAACCTCCACTCATAAATTCAACAACTTCATTTATTACTGTGGGAACCTCCTTCATTATTCAAGGGCATTACTCATCAGCGACTTTTACAGGTCCACTGAACTAACGATTATACATCCATTGTTCCTCTTCAAAAATTCTTATATTCATCAATTGTATTAATGTCTGTTATTATTTAACCTTCGTAGGTTTCATTCATGAATCGATATGAAGTAAAAATTTGCCAATCACAAATAAATTTAATAGCAAATACGATTAGACACTCCTCCCTGGTCTATCAAAATTGAGATTAATATCTTCAAAGTAACGCAGTATAAAAATACTATCTTCAATCAAAGTTCATCTAAACTGCATAAATAGTCGAATAGAATACAATTAGACTGTGGAATGCAAACATTATTGTTCCAATCTATAATTGAGAAAAACTCCTATCAAATGTTCAT
The DNA here is from genome assembly GCA_946902985.2 of Meconema thalassinum. Taxonomy (NCBI): domain Eukaryota; kingdom Metazoa; phylum Arthropoda; class Insecta; order Orthoptera; family Tettigoniidae; genus Meconema; species Meconema thalassinum. Next base: position 887,733,000 of record OX336390.1, read on the forward strand.
TACTATAATGTATTCAATAAATCGTAATAAAAGTTCATATTTCAAAAAATTGTCTATAATACAATGATAAATGTCTATGTTGCAATCATGTTCATAAAACGACTAGTATTTCAAAGATCGTCGATAACGTATTAGATTTTAACGCTCTAAAATCTTTTAATCATTCTTCTTTCTTGAGGATGACAGAAAATTGGTCAAAGTAATTTACTGAATAGAATTACTTTAATAAAATTGACACGCTGTCTGAATTCAAATCTGCCATAGCAAATCGTTAACTTTACAGTCAAATCGTGACTACAAAAATATGCAAATTATTGAAAGAATCTAAATTATCAGTCTCAACTGATCCAAAATTATTTAAGTATGCCAATGACATAACAATGTCTCAACAAAACGTAGAAAAAGGCATAAATCATCGAAGTGTACTGAGTACAGAAATGTTAAGCAAGAAAATGGGGCACAAATAAATGGGACAAAAAATATAGGAAAAATGGTTGCTCAGATATCGCTACATGACTCAAATAATACAAGAAACGTTCACGACTACCTTATCTGTTGATTGAAGTTCTAGAGGAAAGTTTTCAAAGAAAACTGCTGTTGGTTCCATTTCACCAGCGTGAAGATGTGCTCCGTCCTCGAACCTGGAATCAGCGCCCTCAGAGAATCGAACTGCTTCCTCCTCCGGAAATTGCACTGCTCCATGTATACGAAAGACATCCTTCTGGCAAAACTCTTCTTTGTGAGCCGGGTCCACCCTGGCCTCTCTTGAAAGTTCCCTGAAGTTCCAGTCGTAATTCGCCATGAAGTTTATTGCAGTTATTTCCGCAGAAATATTCATAATCGTGGAGTATGATGATATTTCCACTGTCATTTGATATAATTCAGCGATGGATTCACGATGCATGAGTGTAGTTGGATGTTCACTACATGCTCGCTTTTGTAGAATGACGATTAACGAAGTTCCATGCTGTTACTTCACTCCATCGATATATGTCCCAATTGCATTAAAGCCTTAGCCTTCCATCTCAACTTCTGTTATAATCATTGAAAGCACTGCAAGATTATAATGTTCCATAATAGAATGTATCGTTGTATTACCAAACGTATTCTCCAATATCACGGTTGCGATGCACGTGTCAGCCGTAGTGTATACTGTGAAATTTAAAAGTGCCTCTCAGGTGGCGAGAAAATCACTTTTGTCTGCAGTCTTAAAATGCCAATATCTTTTAAATTATAACTGTGAAATTGTCCAAATCTTCTACACACCTCAATGTTGTACTGCCCAATTGAATTATAATGAAGGCAGAAGTTAACTCTTTATATCTTATCTCGTAGAAACGTTAATGTGAGCGTTACAACTTCACCTAGTTTCGAACAGCGTAAAATGGAACTGCTCCGCGTTCGTTCGATGCGCCGGGCTTTAACCACACGCTAAAGACAACTTGCTTCACTTATTCACTCGACAATGACTATCTAACATCTGAAATATATATGCGGTATCAGCGGTATGAGAGATATGAGAGAATATGAGAGCTCCTCTATCCTGTGCACGACCTTTTATCAACTTCTTAAGGGGCGTATCCATCCCTTCCATAGCTCGTTGCTCCGTCATTGCTAGAAGTTTTAACTTTGGCTATACTTGACGGATTTTCAAAATTCAAAAACTCAAAATTAATTTCTTCAAAATTCCAAATCAATGCCATAACTGAAAATAGTTTTCCACAATTCTGCATGCCAAAAGTAATCAAATATCGTAGTTTCAGCAATCTCCGTCTTCCTTCCAAACTATCGTTCATTGGTTCGAGTCTCTCCTCCAATAGCGTAACTTCTTCCTTAGCACAATACCTTGTTTCCTGCGACTGCGTCGTAAATCTCAGATCTTTCTCGAACAAAATCATGACGTCACCAATAATCTCAGCTCAACCAGCCTACTTGCATGAAGTCTACGTCATCCGTGCCTACGTCATGAATATCCACGTCACAACTATGACATTCATAACTTTATTCATATTTGCCAATACAGCCATCGCGGTCTCAATATAATTCAATTTACGGGGGCATTCTCCCTTCACCACGTTTTAAAAACAGTTGCAAATTGTTTTTAAACTCTGTGTTATAAATATCTCAATTCACTTGAACACGAAATTGAATTATAATTGGCTTACTCTTGGATAATATTTCTTCAAGTTCCTTAATCATAAGTCTCTTCTTCTCTGGGTTGTGTGTGGCTAATGCATTCTCTCCTTTCTACTTTCTCTTCTGTCCTGAATTCCTGTTTTCTAAGTTCTGCTGACTTGTAGAAGGACCAGGATCGATCACTACATCCTGTCTTTTCTTTTGGTTTTCAGCTTCCTTTTCTCGTAATTCCTTCAGATACTGCTGACTTTCTTTCTCTCTTTCTTGATACTTGTCGGGTGTTATAACCTGACCTTGAGAATTCTGATTCTGATTCTGATACTGGTTATTTCGATTGTAGTTTCTATTATAACCATTGTTATAGTATCTACCTCTTCCGTTGTTATAATTCCCTCTATTATTATTCCAGCCTCGTCTTTGCTGATATGGACGGTAACCTTGGGATCTGTTGTTGCGGAAATAATTATTCCTGTGAGGACCTACATTTTCAGTTTTTTCTTCCTCAGGCTTATCAGTTTGCTGCACTTGATCCATGTAGACTGTATTAACGTCTTTGAATTCGTGCCTCTGACCTTTTTGTACCAAATTTGGCATTGGACTCGTGTAGTCAAACCTTCTCAATAATTCGTCCATACTGGTCAAATCTCTGATATTTGACGATATGATCAGTCTTCTTACCTCCACAGGCAGCATACGTGAAATCGCATCTATCAACTGCTCTGTTGACAATGGGGGTTGCAAAAATCTCAAGCGTGATAGCTGACTCGTGAAGAAATCAGCGTACCGTGTTGGAAGAGTACCTGAATACTTCCTCGAGTATACCTCAGCTCTTAATGAATTCTGAGCTTCTATTGACCAGAATCGTTTTATCAGTGCCTCTGCAAAAACGTCAAAATTGCTGAAAGTGTACCGAAATGCTCTAAACCACTCAAGGGGTCCTCCAGCTAGAAATCTTTCTACGATTCTCATCTCTCTCTCTCTAGGAATGTGGGATTCAATGAAATAGTCTTTAAGATTCCTGATATATTCGATCGGTGTGAGACTATCAGTGTTGCTAAATTTTTGAGGTTTGTCTTCAAAATTCTGGATGACTGTCACATTTCTCGGATATGAATCCATATAATGTTTCCCACTATCACGATACTTCCATTCAGGTTCAATATTCCTATCCTCTTCTTCTTCCCTGAATCCGGATATGCGTTCCTCAGGACTATTATCTCTCTCTTCTGTAGCGAGGTTACATCTTCTCACGTAATTTCTATCCTCTTCACCAGTCAATCCTTCAATATCCTTGTCCGTGATTTCCGTGATGACTTTCCTAATCAACTCTTCCTTATAGGTTTCCATCATGCTAGCTTCTCCTAGTTTCAAATTCTGCAGTTTGCTCGTAGTTTCATTAACATCACAGACAACCTTATGAATCTGTTCCTCTAACGCAGTTTTTAATGCTTGCACGTCCTGACCTATTTGAGTTCTATCCTCTACCTGCTTTTCGGATAGCGAATCCATCCTTACATTCAAGTCTTTCCTAATCTGAACTACTTCATTATTAATGTCTACTTGTGTACTGGCAAGTTTTCTTTCAATTCGCTCCTGAATCTGATCTACGTGTTCCCCACTTGACCTGTTCCATTCATCTTTCCAAACCGTTACATTTGCAGTTAACATTTCCGCGATATCTACCTCAATGTCTTCCTTACGTAAACGATTGTGATCTAATACTTGGGTTCTCATGACCTCTACATCGTATTTTAAACCAGTTAAGAAGCTGTTGTCCTAACAGACTCGTCAACTAATCGAGTTGTTAATGCACTAATGTTATGAGTACAAAGCGTTTTTGAAGTTTCAATTTCTTCCCTAACTTTGTTAACATCAGTCTGAACTTTAGCAATGTCTACAAAAACAGTATTGACTTCTACTTGTATCTTATTGATATCGCTTTGCATATCATTAACATCTGAATGAATATTATTGATGTCAACTTGAACATTTGACACATCAGTTCGAGCATTTCTAACCTCTCTTTGAACTTCCTCTACTTTGTCTTGTACAGTAGCAACATCATTCCTAACAACAATTACTTCAGCTCTAGCACATGAAATATCACCCCGGACATTGGCAACATCAAGATTCAACATAGTAAGATCTTTCTGTACCTTAGAAACATCAATTTTAACCTCAGAAACATCTTTATGCACATCGGACGCGTCTGTGCGCATATCAGTTACAGCATTCTCGATTCCCTGGGTATTGATCTGTAAACGCGACACATTATTTTCTAGGTTTGCAGAACTGGTCTGAAGAACTTTCAAACTTTCATCCAGCCTAATAGACAAATTAGCTGACAAACTACTAGACTTCTCCTCCATTCTAGCAGACATATTACTAGCATTCTCCTCCATCATCTGCTTCATTCTGTTGGACATCTCCTCCAACATCATTCTCAGACTCTCATCTGCCATTTCAATAATATTTCAATAATAAACTGCTTTATGGACATACATCAAACAGAGCAAAATAACAACATCTGAGCAACATTTTTCACCATATATAAGTTTGAGCAATTTTCTGTCTTAAATCTAACTTATAATTACCTTATAATTAACCTTCGTAGACACTTCATGTTGAAATAAACTCAAGCACATGTTCAAGTTTCTTTGGTTCATTTTAAAATATCCTAAATCATGACGTCACCAATAATCTCAGCTCAACCAGCCTACTTGCATGAAGTCTACGTCATCCGTGCCTACGTCATGAATATCCACGTCACAACTATGACATTCATAACTTTATTCATATTTGCCAATACAGCCATCGCGGTCTCAATATAATTCAATTTACGGGGGCAGTACCATGCATGCGAAAAACACACTTTATCCTTGTGAACCCTTATACAGCGTGGTCGTCTCTAGCCTATGCCGTGAGAAATCGCTTGCTATATTGCCAGAAAGTTCCTTGTTAATTTGTTTTTTCTTGTTTGGCATTCAACAAGTCTGTTTGGAGTATTGCGGTCTCTATTACAACTCGTTAAATAGAGTCACTTATTTCCAAGCGACCTCAGTATACCAAGTCGTAAAAGTTGTGGCACAAATACCTGCCTTGTCCTTACTAGGAGATAACATCAAACTTCAAAGCAACGCTGATAAGTTGTATCAACATTTTGACATTCATCTGTGGTCTGTACCACCAAGAGACGTCTCATTTCAAATTACGCATCATGCACAGTAAACAAAATACATTAACCCTTCCAGAAACGTTGCAAAAGAACAGTTCTATCATATTCCCCATTCGCTTTCGTGTGCCGAGTCGATTTATGGTATGTTCTGCCATCTATTGGGCATTATTAAGTACTACTTGAGTTTGGATTTTTTGCTTCAGGAAGTAATTATCCCGTTGAGTGCTTCACCCGTCTATAAACTGTGCACAATAACTTTTTTATATTGTTATATTTTCCACTCGCTTTCAAGTGCCGAATAGACCTCTGGCATGTTATGCCATTCGTTAGACATACGTAGTACCAGGGACGTAATACACGGGGGTCAGGGGGTCAGGGGGGGGGGGTTTGCCCCCTTCAAGTTTTAGGTGTAAGACATAATGTTTAAGTAGCCTACCATTTAAAAAAGAAGTAAAATGACCAGAAAGTATTCTCTAAACGATGTACTGTAATACTATGTTAGGCAGAAAATGGAAAGCCATCTTGCCTTGTTTAGTCGAAATGTTTTATTCTACCGAACAAACAGTGTGTTTGAGCTTTGAGAAATGTCCATTTCAAATTATTTAAAAAAATAAAGTGTCTTTTAATGAAACACTGTTTTAATTATTGAGCCTTATTATCGTGTTTGAGGCTATTTTCAGTCTTGCCTTAGTAAACGAAAGTTTGATGCTTTTCTGTCGATCAACACGATTGTACCCAAATGAGATGGGTTATTCTCCCATATAATTTGGGTACAATTGTGTTGAATGACTGAATAGCATCAAACTTTCGTTCCTATATTTGCCCCCTACTGTCAAATATCAAATTCTTAACAATTATAGGTAGTCTATGGTAGGCGATAATGTTTATCAAAAACTTGTGATTTCATTAGACTTAGCTTGGCATCCCCTGGAAGTTAGGCAACTGCAGTTTAGAAATTTGACGACCCCCCCCCCCCCCTAGTTTGCGAGGAGTTTTACGCCCCTGTGTAGTACAACTTGAGTTTGGATGTTTACGTCCGGAAGTAAATAACAGAGTATTTTGTAGACGTCTGTCCTTTAAAGCTGGAGATAATCTGGGGTGTAAACAAGTATTGTGCCCAACTCTAGGAATGGGTATTCCAAGATTCAGACACCTAGATATCAAAGGAAAGGCTACAGCCGCTTTTGAAAGTTGAGATATTTGAATATCGCGCTCCATTACTTCTAGCATGGACTGGAAACTTTGTGCAGCCAAGAGCATGTTAAGTGACGTAGCGAGTAGTAGCAGAGGTCGAGACTATTTGTTGATTAAATAGTTAGCCATGGAGTAGAGACTTGAAACTTGGATCAGATTACTGGCACGGCCAAATGAAAGAGAATGCACTTAGTCTCAAGTGAATCGGACCAGAGACACCGGAGATATGAGGATTTCCAGATTTCAGCGTGATCCAGCGTGGACCCGACCGTTTTGATTAAAAGCCGACCGGCCCAAGCAACATCAGCTCACTTCGAACCAAGCTCTTGCATGACAAGGTGCTGCTGCTACGTTGAGCCAAGGCACATGGTTGCCGGATCTACGCAGAAGATATCTTTAAATTGTGATAGTCACAAAAATGCTACGATACGCGTGGAACATAGTAAATTTCCGGTAGAGGGAATCATTAAGGTGATTGTTATTTTTCTACGGATACTGGTGAAATACTTTATTTCTATATGGACACATGCTAGACTTTGTCTAGAAAGTACTTTGTCACAGTCCAGTAATAATAATTCAATACTTGGATATTTTAATCCAATTAGTCAGTTTCATAAATTGTAACTTGATAACCACTCCGATCTTTCAGTATATTGAAGGCCAGTCTATCACGGTGTTGTTCATTAGCCGACAAAGGGAAACTATAAGTTGCTTCGCGCATGATAGATGGTGATAAACCATGCCCAGGGAACGATCTTCAGAACAGCCGTTGATTGATTTAGACTGTCAGTGTTTTCATGTACTGAAAAGATTACCGTGAGTTATGTTACAACTCACGTATTTGAGAATAGATCATTTGGATCTGACCCCATTTAAGCGAACTTCTATGGATTTAATTGAAGTCAATATTAAAATGGATTAGCAGTTACTTCAAACTTCAAGAAATATTTCCACTATGTCGTGTTAGACAGATTGTGGGTATATAATGGCGGCCGATACAAGGATTAGACGTGCGTGACCAATAGGGCATGTATCTGGATAAATCTGGTACAGACCAGGTTCACTACGCTTCAAGACAAACAAGAAATGTAAGCCACATTTGACTTTTATATTATGCCTAGCTAATTGGAACAAACTCATTTTCTGCAGATGACCAACACATTTGTTTTTCTTCGTATTTAAATCTTGCAATGATTTACGCAAGAGTTATTCTGAGTATTTTCAGCACTCAGAACAGTTTAGGATCGATGACCGAGCATAACGAGCATCTATTTGAATGTTTCATATTTTTTTTGATAATCACGGTAATCAGCCGATATAACTGTAAAAGTTAATAATTATTTTTGTTGAGAAATGGAAATTTTATCCATATTCGAAGAATTGAACATGTGGATTCTCACATAATGAAATAATAATTAAACACATTTACAATAATATAACTAATAATAATAATAATAATCCACTAATAATAATAATAATGATTTTCATAACTTTTCTAAATAATTCTTGGATCTTATATTTTCTAATAATCACAATCATTGAGAGAGAGCTTATGAAGTAGTTTAATCATTTCTAGTTTGGAACAGGTGATTTTCCGAAGGATAGTGGTTAGCGCAAGCCCGCATTCAACCAACATTACAGTTCTGGTTGAACAGTTAATATTTGCAATGAGCAAAGTATATTTTTCAGATAACACGGAGAGGCATGAAACGGGAAGCAAATGATATTTGTATCAATTAGGATATTTTTGTATTTATATAAAATCATGACGTAGATACACATTCGAAAGTGAAATAGAGAGTATCATAAGTGTGGTAACTTCACGATTTGAACTGAATGGTAAAATAAAATAAACTTGTAAGTTTATAAATCTTCCAGTGTTGATAATAAGCAGAGGCTTGATTTATTGTATAAATTTTGGGAAGAAAATTTATGTGTGTGGAGTAGTTGAAATGCCATTCCCAGGTGCGCATGTTTAAGTCGCAGGAATGAGGAGGTTTTTATTTGAGCATCAATCAAATAGCAGGTTCGATGACTCAGTGTTAAAGAAGGAGTATTGGAACTACACATTGCGTCGTATGAATGACCCAAAGGTTATTTCTTAAAAACCATCAGTTCTTATTTCAACCGTGTTTACGGATTCCATTAAGACTTTGATTTTGCTAGAACCCGGATTTGTCATGATAGTATTTTTATTCTTCTTCAGAGGAAGACCTTTGCCGTTGTTGTTGGAATATTGTGTTCTTATTAAAATAATAGAATGGGCCACTGCCAATTAAAAATAATTCTATAACCACGAATAATTTGAAGGATGTTTTCAATCTCAGTGTCATGAACTAAATGAATTTATTATGAAGCTACAATTCTTATTTACGCATTCTGTTCAAGAATTGCAAGTTGTGAAAGTTACTAAAATGTTCACAAATATAAATATTTTTCTTAATAATGATTCCAAGTGGAAAATCGAATAGTTGAATGGTCCAACAATTTATTGATCAAGTTGGTGATTCAGAAATCATATATTTTGTTAGGAACTTGAAGTTCATAATCGAGTCACTTCTCGAAACGTTTAATGTCAGAAGAACAATTAATTTTGTTGTGCTTCGCACAGTTCTTCGATGCTATGCTCGAGGGTCAGATACTTCTCAGATGTTGTTATTAATATGTGTACATAATTTGTGTTGATTCAGAGATAATAATATTTTTTGACAATATTTTTTTGAAACTGGAAAAATAAGTGAAAGTTAAAAATTCTATGAACAATTATTCTACGAGTGTTAATATTATGTAAAAATTCAACCAGTGAACTACAGTATTTCCAGTAAAGACAATTAAATTTGAACTGGATTTAATCATAAATAATGGATATAATTTTGGAACACAGTCTACAGGACTGATAATCAGACTTGTGTCTCCAAAGATAATTGTCCAATGTGTTGGAAAATTTCTGTACATTGTGTAAATAGTAATGTGGGTCGCCACACATGAATGATGCTGCTTTGAGCATTTTATTTTGCAGTCAATTTTAAATTCAGAATAAAATGAGATAATTTTACATGATGTGTTATGCCCAGTTGAATCTCCTTCTATCCTTATTGTTGCATTGAGCCAAAAATCAGTAGAGCATTTTTTTCATTTGATGTCGTTTTTGCGATTAGCTTTAACCCATCTGGCGCCCCGGGATATTTTGACTCTCGTGCTGACTGATTCTTGGTAAAATGCATATGTGGTCGTGCGGACTCCAGTCTAAACGGGCACATAAAATAAGATAGAGAGAGAAATGGCTTCGAACGTGGGGCTCGAGTTAGACACGGTCAATCGCATGCCGATTTAAATTGTGATAATTTTTATATAGATATGTTGGGAATTGAGAGATATCTGGTTTGGATGAATAAATTAGTAGGAAACCCAATTAGTGGGGAAAATTAAAATTTAACTGAGTTAATAATTAGAATGGGTTTGATTATTTTTGATAATGGCTTAACCGTTAGGGCGTCAAGTAAATTCAGTAGTAAACGTTCGATGACTGGACATACGCATTATTAGAATCCAGGTGGAGGATAGTTGAGAACTTGCATATTTTTCTTGTGATATTTTGGTAAATGTAATTCGTAAAAGTAGAGAATTTTGTTTTTCCATCACGTCGGCATTAGGACAAATCTCATTTTATTAGAGTGTTCCAATTAGCTATTCATATTTCTTGTTCTAATTATAATCTTGTGTCTGCCAACATGTATACCCCTAAGTTTAGAATAATAATTGAAAATTATGGAAGAGATGATGAGGATGATGAGGAGTTTGGCAGAGAGTTCCAAAGAAGCTGGACTGCGTGTAGCAGCCATTATGAAAGAAAAAAGTCCTCTCGGCACGCCGGAAGGCGGAGGTAGATTTCACCGGACAAACTTGGAGATAGGCGAAAATAGGCAGAATATGCAGGTTTTCGTAGAAGGATCAGACCTCATTTATCGCGTGAAAGTATTTTATAATTGGAGATTAATTAACTTTGTTTTTCTTCATTTTAAACATATTTTAAACATTTTATTGTCTTACGGGGACGGTAACCTTCTTGTCATTTGGAGTCCATTTTTAGCCTATTTTCAATTTTGAAAAAATAGGCTTATTAGATCACCTTTTGTCCGTGTGTGTGTGTGTGTGTGAGGTGTGTGTGTGTCCCCCCTAATTAAATCTAAACGGCTGGAGCGATTTCAGTGAAACACAGTAAGTTCATAGCACTATTCCCGGCGACGTCGACCGTGCCCATCGAATTTTGTTACGTCTCACCAATCCAACATGGCGGCTGTGCGAAATATTTCACTAGCATTCAGTATCTCCGAAACTATAACGGATATCGCCCTGAAATTGTGTACGGTGATAAAGGGTACTACTAGAAGTTCACCTATGAAACTTTCAAAAACCTGGTTATTACATAACCAACATGGCGGCCAAGCGAAGTGGAGACTTTTAAATAGACTTTTCTCGCGATTTAACTATCCAAACGTAATGAAACTTGGTACAGCAAATATGTATACACATTGCAATGCACTGGAGTCTAATTTAGTTCAATTGTTTACATAACCTCAAAATGGCGGCTGTGCGAAATATTTCACTGACATTCTATATCCCCGAAACTATTACAGATATCACCCTGCAATTTTGTACGGTGATAAAGGGTACTGATACAAGTTTACCTATGTATAATTCATAAACCTGTAAAGTACAAGACGAACATGGCGACCAAGCGAATTTGAAATATTTTAATAGACTTTTCTCGTGAGTTAACTCTCTGAGCGCAGTGAAATGTGGTACAGTAAATGATTTTGCAGATTGTAATGTACTGCCATCTAATTTAATTCAATTGTTTACATAACCTCAAGATGGCGGCTGTGCGAAATTTTAAAATTAAGTTTTTATTTCTTGTGTCGTAATCATGCGATCGAAGTGAAAGTTTGAATAATGAACCTAGGCAATAAGTGACCTTGAATGGTACATAACTCTATGGCCTATACATATAACAATCCTAAATGGCAAGCTTCCGTAATATTTAGACGGTTCTCAATATATATGAATCTTTTACAGCAACCAAACTGAAATTTTTATGTTCATAGAGACTATGAACATATGTTCACCTATAGGACTTTCAGTAACCTGGTGAGCACGAATCCAACATGGCGGCTACGCGAAGTATAAATATTTAAATGGACGTTTCTCGCGAATTAACTATCCGAGTGCCGTGAAACGTTGCACGTTTTAAATGCTTACACAAATGTTGATCCACTGGCATCTAATTTATTTCAATTGTTTGCATAATCACAAGATGGCTGCTCTGCGTAATTTTAAAATCTCGTTTTTACTTTTTGTGTTCTAATCTTGCGATTGAAGTTTGAATACCACACTCACACAATAATCTTAATATAATAGTACAAAAATAAAAATCCAACCTGGCGACCATCTGAAATATTTAGACTGTTCTCAATATCTACGAATCTGATACAGCAATTAAACTGAAATTTTGTATGTTGATAGAGGCAATTAACATGAGCAGGATATATGAAAATAGGCTGTACAGTTCTTCACGGAACTACTTGTTATACTTGTGGTCACACTGTCCTTATGCAAGGTTTCGACACTGATGTGTAACTATGTAACGGTCTGTTACTTCTTCACGCAAAATTATATCTCCCGCAGAGATGTTGGTTGGTTCCTCAGTTTAGGGGCTGCGACAACGCGGTCATATAATCCCGTGTACTTTGGGTGAGTGTAGAATCTGTCTGATAAACGGTGAGAATTGTGATGGCTGTATTAGTTTGTAATTCAGGTAAGGAATGCAGACTGTCAATTTCAAGCAGTAGTTCCTAATGTTGCTACCAGATACTAACGTCAATGCCACCCAGCTGTGAACTTGGCTACTAGATGCCACCTCAATCAGCAACTCGCAACGAACGTTGGAACTTCCCCTCCAAAGGAAAGCTTACTGAGGGATTTTTAGCGCTCTTAGAAAATCCGACGACTTTGGCCGGCTTTGAACCCGCGACCTTGGGCATAGAAGTTCAGCATGCTACCAGTTACGTCACCGAAGCCGCTTCACACTTAGTCAGATGGAAATCTGAATCTGATCTCGCGCAAGTGCGTTGTCATGGCAACGTCTGATGGCTCATCCCTCATCAATTTAGTAGTGTTGCCATGTCAACCACTGATAGCTCTTGGCATTTTCTTATAATTCCGAAATCATTTTTCTCATCCCTTGGCGCAATGGTGGCTCATATGAAAAATTCTTTCAGACAAACGTTTTAGGTAATTATTAGGGGAATATTGTCCATTTTGTACGGTTTTGATATTGTGCCTATTAACAGAGATATGATTAATGTTTCCCGAAAAAAAAACACTTTTTCCCACCCCTTTGGTCAATGGTTGGTGCTATCAAAAAAACGTTTCAAACATAAATTTCTGAGCTTTATCCGACACATAGTATGAACTTGGAACGGATTCGATATTTCACATATTAAGAGAGTTATAGCAATATTTCATTTTTTCGAAAAAAAAAAGTCCCCCATTTTCATCCCCTTCGACCGATTTAGCCCAGTAACGAACCTGTCCGAGATTTTATGGGTATACATATTCGGTAAAAAATTCAAAGTGATTGGTGCAAAATTACGGCAGTTATCGTGTCCACAAGAAACTGATATACATACATATCCCTCTGGCAGGCGCGCCCATTTTTGTAACATGAGCAGGCGCGTGGCGCACTAAGTGCGCCATGCGGTTCATTCATTTAAATGTTGACTTTCTGTGGATTTATACCTGCATGCTTATTTAGGGACGTTCTTAAGTAGGTTATAATGTGATTGATTTGTAAAAACGCTTCAATTATGCTAGTAAAATGCTAGGGTAACTAGGCCAATGTATTATTTACAGAATAATAATAATAATATGCATTAAGGAACGGAATTTCTTTCAGTTTATAGACATCGTTACTTGGGAGAACACAACTTTCACAGATATAGTTTATCTTGGCATGGTTCTTACAAACAAACTTCCTGCACTGATCACACATGATGGTCGTATTGACATTCTTGGATCGTCTACATGTTTGACATCTTCCTTGCTTTTTCTGGAAATATTGCACAGGTTCCTCTGCAGCTTCCGTACGGTACTTTATGAGAAATGTCATTATATGCTTGGCATCATAGCGCGATTACTCATCTGCTCTTTCATCAGTTGCAGAGCTAAATTCCGGAGGAAGACCCTCCTCCTGTCTTTAGGGTTGCCCTCATTGAAAAACAATTTGAGCATTTATCCCGGCCATATTCATCACAGCATAAATGAGCACCAAAGGCCATCTCTTCGTAATCCTAGCCACTGTGTATGATGAAGACATCTGATCCACCGTATCTACTTCCCCTTTAGTTGCATTATAGTCCAGAATTATGTGAGACTTGTTTGAGGATTCGTCTATTGTCCCAGTGTCATTCATGGTAGAGAGTAAAATAACAACTGTGTTTTTCTTTGTAACTTGAACTAGAGTTAAATGGTTTCGATACACAAATGTTGATGATCCTACCTCTCTACCTTTTTTGGGTAGGAACTCAGCGTGCAGTTCTCTCTTGTTTTTTCTAAGAGTTCCAATACAAGTTATTTTTTATTCAAGTAGCTCCCTTGCCAAAGGCACACTTGTATACCACTTGTCCATGGCCAGGTTTCGGTTAGAGCCTTTGGTTGGGTCCACTAATCTATGGACAATTTCAGATGGCGAATTGTTTACAGAAAAGAGGCCATCTGGCTGCTTCCCACAGTAAACTTCGAGGTTACCGGTGTAAAATGTTTTAGCATCACAGAGGGCAAAACTTTTTAATCTGTATTTTGCCGGTTTATTTGGAATATAACGGTACTGGATGAATGCACATCGCCCTCTAAATGGTTCCAATTTCTCGTCGACAGTAACGTACTCACTCAACCAGTAACTTGTTTTACACTTATCGGTAAATCTATCAAGCACATACCTGACAGGAGCAAGCTTGTCTGTCTTCAACCTCTCAACTCTTGTCGCCTTGTCATCAAAGCGCATACAACGCAGAACAAAGGGGAACCTTTTAGCACTCGAGCAAGCACGTAGAATTTCAAGTCCAGTACCATCTGTGGTCCAGAGTTCATTGACATTAGTGTGGCTTAGCTTCTTCATTCCCTGTTAATACAAGACACCAAAGACAGCCATCATTTCACATCTCTTTGTGTCCTTTGCATCCCTTCATCTAGAGTATTGAATTTCTTCTAGTTGACGAGCAATGAATAAGTTAGTGCACCTAACAATTTCATCTACCATATCAGTGTCTAAAAACAGCAAGAACGCATCAATTTCCATTTTTACATCTCTGTACCTTAGTACTGGCATGGGCAATTTCTTTCTCAAAATATTTTTGCGTTTGGTCTTGGATGTGGTAGAGAAATCAGTTTTTCTCCATTTTGTTTCTTTGTCCTTCCCCATGAAATATGCACTAGCTACAGGCTCACTATCATCGTCTTCGTCACAACTCAGTTCAGAGCCAGTCTGGTGGTCGCTGAAATTAACTACTTCATTCTCTGTATCTGAAACTTCACTCTCACTGTCTTCCTTGCTTGATTCAACGGGATGATCATCTTACAAGTTGTTTACAAGTTCACGGATAGCCTCGTCATCAAGGAACTCCGTCCTGAAAATATTATTGCTAATATGAGCATGAAACTTACCAATTTTTCCCAATTTAACACCGAGCAAAACAGAATAAATTTGGAATAAATGAATAGAAATGCTAAGAATGTCAACCGTACATGGGTGTGCCTTAGAGCTTGTTATACGACAAAAACGTGATTATAAATAGGCACAAATGTTAAATATTAATCAAAGATTGTTGGTACAATCTTATTCAGCGTTAAAGTAATCTTAGAGAATAAAAATGAAACAAAGCTACTTGGATAGTTTTACTTACATGATCAGGCGCGCGGCGCACTGAGTGCGCCAGACGTGTGTTGTACAGGAAATGTGTTTCTAATGTGGTAACCAACACAGCTACAACAATCACGTTTTCGTCACACGAGAGAAGACACTCCACTGAAGGAATAGGCGGGCGAACAACATGATGGTGCGCTTTCCCTCCACGCATTACGTGAAATATCTACCATGGCGCACTCTGTGCGCCAGCGCGCCCGCCGGAGGGATATATATATATTACATAAATTATATATAAACTTTTGAACTGACGGTGGTTTTGGGGTCTGGGGGATGTGAAACGCGAAGATATGTCGAAATTTTCCGGAAATCGAAAAAATGGTACCCATTGCAATAGTTAGCTTTCTAATGAAATCTACCTAAAATACTGCCGTCAACGACACCTAGCTGTGAACTTGGCTACTAGACGCCACCTCAATCACCAACTCGCAACGAACGTTGGAACTTCCCCTCCGATGGAAAGCAAACTCAGGTTTTTTAGCGCTCTTAGTAAATCCGACGACTTCAGCCGGGTTTGAACCCGCGACCTTGGGCATAGAAGTTCAGCATGCTACCAGTTCCGATACCGAAGTCGCTTCCCACTGACATATGAAAACCGAATGTGATCTCGTGCAGTGGCGTTGTCATAGCAACTGCTGATGGTCATCCCTTATCAATTAAAAGTAAAGTTGTCATGGCAACCTCTCTTGGCACTTGGCATTTTCTTATAATTTAAATCATTTTGTTCACCCCGTGGCGTAATGGTGGGTCATATCAAAAATTCTTTCAGACAAAAGTTTTAGGTAATTATTGGAGGAATATTGTCCATTTTGTGCGGTTTTGATATTGTGCCTATTAACAGAGATATGATTAATGTTTCCCGAAAAACCCACTTTTTCCCACCCCTTTGGTCAATGGTTGGTGCTATCAAAAAACTTATTTGACATAAATTTTTGGCACTTATCCGACACATGTTATGAACTTTAAAGGGATTCGATATTTCATGTCTTAAGAGAGTTATAGCGATATTTCACTTTTTCGAAAAAAGCCCCCCATTTTTACCCCCTTTGACCGATTTTGCCCATTAACGAACTCGACCGAGATTTTATAGGGATACATATTATGTAAAACATTCAAAGTGATTGGTGCAAAATTACGGCAGTTATCGTGTCCACAAGAAACTGATATATATATATATATATAGATACATATATACATAAATTATATATAAACTTTTGAACTGACGGTGGTTTTGGGGTCTGGGGGATGTGAAACGCGAAGATATGTCGAAATTTTCCGGAAGTCGAAACATGGGTCCCATTGCAATAGTTAGCTTTCTAAAGAAATCTACCTAATACAGAGGCTTTGGAAAAGAAACTTAAAGAAAATTCTGATTCTTTAGAAAATAAACTTAAAGAAAGTTTAAATGATAAACTTAAAGAAAATTCTGATTCTTTAGAAAATAAACTTAAAGAAAATTCTGATTCTTTAGAAAATAAACTTAAAGAAAGTTTAAATGATAAACTTAA
Source organism: Meconema thalassinum (assembly GCA_946902985.2). NCBI lineage: Eukaryota > Metazoa > Arthropoda > Insecta > Orthoptera > Tettigoniidae > Meconema > Meconema thalassinum. Next base: position 887,749,993 of record OX336390.1, read on the forward strand.
AGAAAATTATGATTCTTTAAAAGTTAACTTGAAAGAAAATTTAAATAGTAAATTTAATTCTATGGAAAATAAATTTAAAGAGAATTACGAAATCTTCAAAATGTCACTTGAGAGTAAAATGACTTAATTATGCGAAAAAACACATGAGCTTGAAACTTCATTAGCCACTAACGCAAGTTTAATGGACGATAAATTTCGCGATGCCGATCTAAGATCCCAAAGCTTAGCTGATAGGATATAACATGGTCTTAGGAAAGTTGGTGAAGACATGATCAACCTAGAAATCAGAGTGAAGAAAGAGAGCAATGAGATGGCAACTCTAGTTGTTCAACGTTTGACAGAACAATTCAAAGAACTCATAGTGGGAGAAATAAGAGAAGGAGTGGTTAATGAATTACAAACTGAAATTAAAACCACAGTTATCGATGAGATTAAAGACACACTCAAGCTGGAGAACCAAGAGGGAGTCAAGGAAATTAGGGAATCTTTGTCATCCCATATTCAAGTAATTTCCAAAGATATTCAAGCAACTCAGAAGGATATATCAGATGTGACAGGGTCCTTGAAAAGTCACGAGGCTGTTATGAACCAGATATCCATTGATGTCAAGGAGAACTGTAAGGAAACCGAATAAATTAGAAAAATGGCAGAAGAAAACCATAAGGAAATTGAGGCTATGAAAACCCAAATCAAGGACGAGAAACAGTCTGACCTTCTGTTGAAAATGCCAAGTATAAGGGGAGAAGAACAGATACAGATAGACCTAGGAGCAGCTAGTGAAACTGATAGTCAAAGACAGGATGAGGTCAGGACAGTATTTCAATCCAACCCCATAACTGTATTCAAGAATGTAGAGGATAAGCCTTCTAAATTTTCAGGGCGAGATTCTGTGACACCCGTAGAATTCTTGAGAGAAACAGGTGATTACCTAAAAGATTCCAAAATCCCTGAGGAAAGACTGATCCGAGTGATAGGGAAATTTTTGGAAGGTCCCGCACTTCTTTGGTTTAGAGCTTTTAGGTCCACTCTCACCAATTTTGAGGAGTTTTCCCGTGGGTTATTAAAAAAGTTTTGGTCCCTGGAAACCCAACAGCAAGTCAGAGCAGAATTATATTCAAAGAGATTCTCGACGTCACAACCTACTCGATACTCTACGTACTTTTCTGGACAGCTTTCTAAACTACAACATTTAGATCCGCCGATGCCGGATAATGAATTAATTACCGCATTAATACGTCAGTTTCCAGCAGACGTCCAAAGAACTTTGATCGCTGCTGACATTTATAATATGGAGCAATTTGACGAGGTATTGCAGAAACTTGATCACACGAACGCTCAATTCTTCCATCAGAAGGAAGGAAAGAATAACAACGCTGTGTACGCTGTTATGGCGGACAGTTATTCCCAAACACCTCGAGAGATTCGAGAGGGGCGAGAAGAGAAAACGCCGAGGGAACAGCCCGTTAAAAGAGGATGGAATCAGAACAATAACAGATACAGTTACAAGCCTTATGCGAGACCGGATGGTGGATATCGATATAATACTCGATGGAGAAGGCCAAGGGATAATCAAGTAAGGTACTAGGAAAGAAGGTACTATGGTAGAAACAATAACTACAATAACAGAGGGAATGTGAACACTCGTCAGTTCAATGAAGAGTTCAATAAGGAGACGAGGAAGAACTTGGAAGAAAGACACCAAGAAAACTTGCAGATCTTGGAACAGAAGCCAAATGAATAAGGTCCATCGGGAACACAACAATCCCGGGGGAATGGAAAAGAAAAAAACTTCGAATTCACAGTAGAAGAGAGAATTTTAAACACTTTCACTTCCAGGATTATTAAATGGCAAGCAGAGGATGAAGACTTAATTCAACATAATGACGAACGGAAAGAAATGTGTACAAGAATTAAAATGCCAATCATATCATGCGAAGTATTCGGTATGCCTGTCGATACTTTAATTGATACTGGGGCTATGCTTTGTCTTGTGAGCGAGAAGCTTTATATTCAGTGGAAGCTCAAAGAGAATTTAGAGGAGATTCCAGTATCAGGAATTAAAATCCAAGGAATAATACCCAACAAAATATCTCTGTGTAAAACACAATTATACTTATGTGTTACTATTGGAGGACATGATTTCCGACATGTGTTTGTAGTAATGAAGGACATGGCTTTTGACATGATATTGGGAGCGGATTTCATTCAGAAATATCAAGCAGTGATAGACATGAAGACAGAGACGGTAAGATTCAAGAATACCGAAGAGATAAACTTCGAGGGAAAAGAAGAGGAAGACATCGAGGGAGATGCTCAATGGTCTCTGATTTTTCATGAAGCTGAAGGAAGAGAAGTCTACACTGAGAAGGAGTCCCCAGAGCTAGGAAAAATTTTGGAAGAGTACCACGATATTTTTGATATTAAACCTGGTGAAATTAAAGATTTTGAATATCGTATTCGTGTAAATGATGATGCACCTTTCCATGCTAAATTGTATCCGGTAACGGAAAAGCATCGAGAAATGGTAAAAGTGATTATCAAAGAGATGGAAAGTAAAAATGTGATTGAAAAGTACACTACCTCTTATGTCAATCCATTAGCAGTAGTGTCTAAGCCAGATGGAAGTCTGAGACTATGTTAAGACGCGCGAAATTTGAATTCAAGATTGCTGCCAGAGTATGACAGACCACCAATCATTAGGGAACTGTTAAGGAAATTCCAAGTCAAGGTCTGGTTCTCTAACTTTGATTTCACTTCGTCCTACCACCACATTAGGCTTAGTAAAGATTCCAAAAAGTCTACAGGATTTATGTTTGACCAGCAGACATATGTATTCCGCCGTCTACCATTTGGGGTCAAAACATCTGGATCTGTTTTGATCAGAGCACTGGAACAAAACTTGAGTCCTGAAGTAAAAGAGATAGCAATTCGTTACATATATGATATCCTAATTGCATCTGAGACTAAGGAGGAACATTTGTTACATCTTCAGATGTTATTCGCAGATTTGAGGAAAGCGAACTTTAAAGTAAACCATCGAAAATGTCAGTTCTTTCGGAAGGAAATAAAATTTTTGGGCCACATTTTGGATGGTGAAGGATACCGTCCCAATGAGACAAAGATACAGGTGATTGCAAATTTCCCTAGACCTACTAGAGTGAAGAATGTCCGCAGTTTTCTCGGAACATGCCAATTCTTTGCAGGGCATTGTCCAAGCTTCACCAAGACGGTTGCTCCATTGCAGGAATTATTAAAAAAGGGAAACAAGTGGAAATGGAATGAAGATTGTGAACAATCATTTCAAGATGCCAAGAGGTTATTGGTAACCAGCGTGAAATTAGAGTATCCTGACTTTACCAAAAATTTCATCATAGAATCCGATGCATCCACCGTAGGGATCGGAGCTATTCTTCTTCAAGAAGATGACGAACACAAGAGACGTTACCTGGCGTTCATAAGCAGGAAACTTCGACCATCAGAAAGGAATTATTACACCACAGAGTTAGAAGCCCTTGCTGTAATCTTCGCGTTGGAGTCGTGGAAGAAAATGTTAATTGGACATTCAGTAATTGTGAGGACTGATCACCATGCATTGGAGTTTATCTTGAGAACAAACTTTGCCAGTGATAGGATAACTAGATGGTCACTTTTTATTCAACAATTCAACCTAGTTATTGAACACACTCCTGGAAAATTGAACGTTGGGGCCGATTTATTGAGTAGAGCAGTGGAGTCTACATCTAAGGTTTTTCAAGTTAACCTGACGCAGGAGGATGAGGATACCTTGAGAAGGTTAAGATTGGTGCATTTATCCCAGAGGAGAGACCGACGTTTTAGAAACATTTTTCGTTTTCTACAGGGAGACATGGATCCAAATGATGATGATTTTGTGGAAACTGAAAGAATTTCGAGAGATTTTATGATATTAGATGGTTTAGTCTACAAGTTTGCAGATCCCGACCATACGAAGCTGAGAGTAGTGATACCTCCACGAATGCAAAAACCCATTATCTGGATGGCACATCGAATTGCAGGTCATGCTGGAGTAGCTAAGACGTTCAACTTGATACAAGAAAAATTTTCGTGGCAGCGAATGCGACAAACTGTCAGGAACACTATTCGAGAATGCGACTTATGCCAAAGGAGTAAACATAATTCTAGATTATTGAGAGAATTATCAAGGCTTATTATTCCTTCTAAGCCTTGTGAAATCTTCGCGACTGATCTTTATGGTCCTCTCCCAAAGTCTAAAAGAGGTAACCGATATATTCTGGTGACCATGGATGTTTTCAGCAAATACACTATGTTACACCCAATTCAGAAGGCAAACGCAAAATATTGTGCGAAGAGAATTAGAGACAACGTAATTCCGGAAGCAGGCGAACCGGAATTCCTTTTATCAGATCGTGGACCCCAATTTACATCTTTAGAATTTAGAACCGTCATGAATAATCTTGGGATTAGACAATTGTTTTGTTCTATCAGACATCCTGAAAACAATCCAGCAGAATGCGTGATGGCTGAAATAGCAATATTTTCAGGTGATTTTCCGAAGGATAGTGGTTAGCGCAAGCCCGCATTCAACCAACATTACAGTTCTGGTTGAACAGTTAATATTTGCAATGAGCAAAGTATATTTTTCAGATAACACGGAGAGGCATGAAATGGGAAGCAAATGATATTTGTATCAATTAGGATATTTTTGTATTTATATAAAATCATGACGTAGATACACATTCGAAAGTGAAATAGAGAGTATCATAAGTGTGGTAACTTCACGATTTGAACTGAATGGTAAAATAAAATAAACTTGTAAGTTTATTAATCTTCCAGTGTTGATAATAAGCAGAGGCTTGATTTATTGTATAAATTTTGGGAAGAAAATTTATGTGTGTGGAGTAGTTGAAATGCCATTCCCAGGTGCGCATGTTTAAGTCGCAGGAATGAGGAGGTTTTTATTTGAGCATCAATCAAATAGCAGGTTCGATGACTCAGTGTTAAAGAAGGAGTATTGGAACTATACATTGCGTCGTATGAATGACCCAAAGGTTATTTCTTAAAAACCATCAGTTCTTATTTCAACCGTGTTTACGGATTCCATTAAGACTTTGATTTTGCTAGAACCCGGATTTGTCATGATAGTATTTTTATTCTTCTTCAGAGGAAGACCTTTGCCGTTGTTGTTGGAATATTGTGTTCTTATAAAATTAATAGAATGGGCCACTGCCAATTAAAAATAATTCTATAACCACGAATAATTTGAAGGATGTTTTCAATCTCAGTGTCATGAACTAAAAGAATTTATTATGAAGCTACAATTCTTATTTACGAATTCTGTTCAAGAATTGCCAGTTGTGAAAGTTACTAAAATGGCCACAAATATAAATATTTTTCTTAATAATGATTCCAAGTGGAAAATCGAATAGTTGAATGGTCCAACAATTTATTGATCAAGTTGATGATTCAGAAATCATATATTTTGTTAGGAACTTGAAGTTCATAATCGAGTCACTTCTCGAAACGTTTAATGTCAGAAGAACAATTAATTTTGTTGTGCTTCGCACAGTTCTTCGATGCTATGCTCGAGGGTCAAATACTTTTCAGATTTTGTTATTAATATGTGTACATAATTTGTGTTGATTCAGAGATAATAATATTTTTTGACAATATTTTTTGAAACAGGAAAAATAAGTGAAAGTTAAAAATTCTATGAACAATTATTCTACGAGTGTTAATATTATGTAAAAATTCAACCAGTGAACTACAGTATTTCCAGTAAAGACAATTAAATTTGAACTGGATTTAATCATAAATAATGGATATAATTTTGGAACACAGTCTACAGGACTGATAATCAGACTTGTGTCTCCAAAGATAATTGTCCAATGTGTTGGAAAATTTCTGTACATTGTGTAAATAGTAATGTGGATCGCCACACATGAATGATGCTGCTTTGAGCATTTTATTTTTCAGTCAATTTTAAATTCAGAATAAAATGAGATAATTTTACATGATGTGTTATGCCCAGTTGAATCTCCTTCTATCCTTATTGTTGCATTGAGCCAAAAATCAGTAGAGCATTTTTTTCATTTGATGTCGTTTTTGCGATTAGCTTTAACCCATCTGGCGCCCCGGGATATTTTGACTCTCGTGCTGACTGATTCTTGGTAAAATGCATATGTGATCGTGCGGACTCCGGTCTAAACGGGCACAGTATGTCGGAACGGCAAGCGAATTCTTCACGTAACTTTGTGATTTCTGATCAAAGAATATCAATGTCCGTACTACTAAGGATCAACAAGTATTATTTGGCTTCTGTTTGCTTGGAAATTATTTTATTTTGGACCTCTACCTGGTATGGAGATGATGCAAGCATTGGCGCAATAATTTTAATTTTGTTTCCTCTCAAAATAAAAAACAAGATGTTCAGTAAAGAACATATAGCCTACTTTCTCCTAAATGCATGGGTATTGTTATAACTCTGTCCTTTTCAAGGAGTATAATTGAATGTTAGTTGTATTAGTTTGTTGAAATACATCGTGCTATAGGGATATTAAACATGAATATGAGGTGCCCTTTGCTAGTGCTACCTCTGTAAAAAAAAATCATTCAATTCGGTTTCACCGTGTTTGAATTCATATGGGGAATGGATTTGCACATATACATGGCCGCTATTTGCAAACTATTCGGCTGATGACCTTGTAGTCAGTCATAAGATGCTTTCCACAAAAAGGCATGTTGTTGAAAATCTAGAGATCAAATTATTAGGATGGTCGTAATTTTATTTAAGCTTTTAACATTTGGGTGGCCGTCATTCCTTTTCCGTCGAGATGGCGGCGAAATAAAACATGACACTGAGGTGCCCTTTGCTAGTGCTACCTCTGTACCAAATTTCGTTCCATTCGGTTTCACCGTTTTCGAATTGATAGGGGGAATCGATTTTCACACAAAGATGGCCACCATCTGCAAAATATTAGGCTAACGACCTATTAGTTTGGTCAAAGGATGCTCCCTCCATAAAGGTATGTTGTTGCAAAATTTGGTAGAGATCGGATGATTATGTTATTCGTAATTTGATTTAAGCTTTGAATATTTGTGTGGCCGCCATTATGTTTCCGTCAAGATGGTGGCGATATAAAACATGACACTGAGGTGCCCTTTGCTAGTGCTACCTCTGTACCAAATTTCGTTCCATTCGGTTTCACCGTGTGTGAATTAATAGGGGGAATCGATTTTGACACAAAGATGGCCGCCATCCGCAAACTATTAGGCTAATGACCTATTAATTCGGTCAAAGGATGCTTCCTCCATAATGGTATGCTGTTGCAAAATTTGGTAGAGTTCGGATGATTAGGTTAGTCGTATTTTGAATTAAGCTTTGAACATTTGTGTGGCCGCCATTACGTTTCGGTCAAGATGGTGGCGATATAAAACATGACATTGACGTGTCCTTTGTTAGTGCTACCTTTATACCAAATGTCGTTCAATTCTCGTTCACCGTGTTCGACTTGATAGGGGGGGGGGGGGGGACAGACATTCAGAGTACACACACTCACACACACACAGACTCACACACACACATACACACACACAGACAGACAACACTTTTTTTTCGCCCTGTTTTCATCTCATAAGTCTTCTTTCATTTTTTGCAAAATTCGAAAGTAGGCTAATATACATAAATGTAGGATTTTGAATTTACATTTAGATGAATGAAAACCTATAGACATTTTAACCCCACCTGATAAGTTAAAAATTATTACATATACATTCTTTTAAATGCAAATGAAAACACACAGCACTTAAAAGGTTAACATAACCCACTGGACTGGTGCAGTTCTTCGAAAATAACACCACTTGGGGTGATTTTCTAGTGTACAATACCTTTCCAGTACCAGAGGCGGGAATCAAACACTAGTCAATTTTGCTAACCATTCCACCACGAGTCACAAATTCCTGACAGGCTGCGTGGTGCAGCAGTAACGTTCTCGCCTGCTCTGCCCAAGTTTTTAGGATTGAATCTTAGCGCAGTCTGATGGCATTTGAGTGTACGCAAATGTGAGGGAGTAGATTTACAGACACGTTAAATATCTCCTACGGGGCCAAATTTCGGAACCTCGGCGTCTCTAAAAGCTGTAGTAGTTAAAAGGGAAGTACAACCAATGACATTAATTAGTTAATTCAACTTCAAATACTCACTCACTAACACTTAGCTATAACAACAATAGCCTACAGGATTTCGAACAAATTACACCCACGCCCAAGTACATATGAAGAATCCGCGGAAAAAACGGGGTAAGTCACATTCTCTAATTTTTCAGGAGAGCAAATTTGAACTTTCAACACTAAAAAGAAATACTTAAAGCACCTCAATTGAGGGTAAGCAATATAGCTCTTTTGCCAAATGTATTTCTTATAATGAAAGTACATGTAAGACAAATAAGAACTGAAGTTAAATCATGAAAAATGAGAGGATATGGGACGTTCTTTCCGTTTTCACTAAAAATAAAAACCTATGTATCTCGGTGACATTCCGCTCTATTTGAAATTAATTTCAACTGATCTGTAGTTACGATGGCAGGCCACCAGAATGTTCCATAAACTAATTTACGAAAAAAATTTGGATTTACCCCGTTTATTCAGTGGGGTCTTCACGTCCCTGAATAAATCAACAATAACAACAATCAGTGGACTGGCCCGATTTTAAATGTATTGACAAAGAGACGTGTCTTTGTTAAACATTGTTATATGAGATACAGTAATTTAGCAGTAGCTACGAGTTCTGCGTGTATCATCATTAATAATAATAATAATAATAATATCGTATGGCCTCGGGTGCCTGGTGCAAGCTTTGTTAATTGGCACCCAGAGGGTAGCTTGCATGTCAATTTCGTCGTTCCTATGAACGCTATGAAAGCCAAGGAGGTTAGATACGGTATCTAAACTCCTTGACACTACAGCGCTTTCAAGTAGAGAATGGAGGAACTCTAGTTGGCGGAAAATCCCGAGATTAATTTTGCCATTGAACACGGCCTACTGTATTCAAACGGGTTCTTTAACATGCCAACAACGTATGACATGAGTGTCGTGATTTTTGTCGCCTTCAAAAATCACTTACCATGGTCAGGAGCGAACCTGCAATCTTGGGGTTGGTAGTCCGACACTATAACCACTCACCCACCGTGGCAAGCTGTATCATCATTAAACATAAGATATAAAGAAAGTAGCCTACAACTCAATATACATATTGTACTGTAGACTAATCTCGAGCTCGCAGTTCGTTATCTACTTGGACTGCAATATAATAAAAGTTCCCAACTTTTAAGAACTGTAATTGGTGGAACGAGCACTACTTAACACGATTAAACCAAAGTGGAAGAGATTATCTCTTCTAAAGAACAGCTATAAGTTACAGGCTCTTAAAAGAAGTCGTTAAGGATCGCGCCTCAGATGATGTTATCTCAAGTTAATGGACAGGCACTGATCAGAATACATTGACTTAGACCAGGCTGAGCTGAGTAGAAGTATAAACCACGGCTGTGATGTGAAACGCATTCTATTATTATTGAGGTCTTTACTGTGGCTAAGTTAGGGCTCTTAGATATAAACACACATAATACAACTTATTAAAAACAAATACTCACATCTATAACTTTTAACCTACCAAACTTAAATAAGTTACTAAGCAAACTTAAATACTAGAATTGCAGTGGCAATTATGTATTTGACATTTCATGATATAAACTCTCACCAAAATGATATAACATTCTCCCAATTAATTTAAAATAGTTTAAAGGGAAACATGCAAACATGAAGATGCATATGAAACATTCTCTCAGGGAAAACAATATTAAAATTGAAAATACATGTATAATTAGTAAAGCCTAGAAGTTTATACAAACGCAAATACAATACAATTTTCCTTCTTGTTCATTCTGATTATTACATACCGGTACAGTAAAGCACATAAGTTACATAGAACGTGTTATTCGACTAAGCCATTATACAATTTTAAGAAATAGTAATCAATGATATGCATGCCACACATAGGTTGCACCTTTTCGTGGCATATGTGATTCCTCTTCCTACTGTGTATGAATTTGATATCCTATTTCGACCTGTCATTATCATACTGTAATTTATTATTTATGTATTTATTTACTTATCGTATGGCTTTCAGTATATAATAATATAATATCATTAATATCAGTGCCGGGAGTGTTTGAGGACATGTTCAGCTCGCCAGAGGCTGTAGCTGCTCCAAGCGGACACCGATGGGGTGAGCTACATGTTCCGTTCAATTTCAAGTAGTTCCAACTTTCGCTACCAGATGTGATCGTTGGAACTTTAATAGAGCGTTTCAACGAAATCTAACCTAGAAATTTAGCTTCACACAAGTTTAGTTAGCGGAAGGATCTTTTACATCCCATAAATCTATGACATGGGTCCGTCGGCTTTATTTCCCTCCGTAGGAAGGCACACTGAAGGATTTTAACGCTCTTAAAAATCCGACGACTTCGGCTGGGTTTGAATCCGCGATCTTGGGCACAGTAGTAAAGCATGCTACCAAATACGCCGCCGAAGCCGCTATCATATAGTAATAATATAATTTAATAATTGTAAATTTACAGGTTAAACCAATGAGTAGGAATTGTAAGGAAGTTCATAAAATGTGTACGGTCTTTCTGAATTATGTAAACTGTGTATATTTGTAACGATTTAATTATTATTAATATCAATAAGAATTACTATAAACAATTTGTGTTGGAGTCTTGAGTCCTTTGACTGGTTTGATGCAGGTCTCCATGCCTCCCTGTCCTGAGATAATCGTTCTTCTCTATATAGCTACCACTCCTTACAACCGAGATCGTATAGAGCCATCTCATGTTCAAATGTTTTCAAAAATACAAAATGTCATCAGTTCGAAATTTTAAAACTTAATTTCTTCTAATTTTCGTACCCTATTCAAACGATAGAAGGGAAGATTCGTGTGATGGGGTATGATAATAATCATAATTTAATTGTAATACATTCTGTAGCTTACGTTTGGCTAATCATAGAAGCTGTGCATTTGACTTTTCTTAAATGAAACTCCCCCTGAGTCGTCACAGAAAGATGCCATCTCGCATGAGGAGTCTATTCTAGCGCTTACTTTCCCAATTTTAATGGTGTTTGTGGAGACATACAGTAGGTCGTGTACGAAAAGCTATTTAGTATTCATCGCATTGAAAATCCTTTTAATAGCCGGGATAATTTTTAATGAAAAAGACCAGTTCGCTATATGAAAATAGGCTATTTAGTTCTTCAAGTTATTTCTTGTTTTTACTGTATAGTCGGCTACCACCACAAAAAATCCAAAACTATCGGTAAAATGATTCGCACGGCCACCATGTTGGATTGGTGACGATAGGGAAACTTTCAAATCAACAGTTGACATGCTCGAATATGAAGCTAACTCATTAGGAATTTTCATTTGCGTCGGTGAAGTGGATCAAACGTTATCTGGATGGGAGACCAACACACGTACACACGGACAAAAGTCAATAGTGTGCCCGATTGACGAGGATTCCGGGGAGCCATCGACCTTAAATGGCCCTTCCGAAACCCCCTCTCCCAGGAAGACATATAGGTCGGGAAGGAATGCATTCTTGGACTGGGATAGCACTCAAGAAACTGTACTCGGGACGGGGGGGGGGGGGGGTGTCGGGTGTAATGAGAGGAAAAACTACCAGTCCAGAGGAATACAAACTCAACAAATACAATAAAGAGGCAAGGCTTACATGTAAATCTCACTCAGTTAATTCAAAAAAAAAGTGGCAGACCCCTAACTACTTCCGAGAGGTAAAAACGGCGAGTCCGTGCTAACAATGTTCATAATAATGTAAGTCGTCTCTGTGCGATAATCCTAACAAATTAAGCCTCTCGAAGTCCTACGCAAAAATGGAAAAAACACAAAGAATGCAATCTAAGAGAATGACACGTAGATTTTCCCTATCCAATTACTTCGGAGATTCAATAATAGTAATAGTACAAGAATAAGGTGAGTTATTTACTTGTTTACAATGCAAGATATTAGTTACATTTAAAGCACAATAAGTTTAAGGCTACGCTATGATGGTGTCATCTCCAACATTTAACGTTAAAATCATTTAATCTAATGCCTATCATATGTTAATAATAATAGCAACGATGTAAACGAGAAGCGTTTCATCCAAAATTTATTTCCAAGCTAAAGCTATGCACATTCTGATCCTAACAGAAAGTATGAAAAATCTAGCCTAATTACAACACAAATGTATAACATGTAAACACTCTTAAATTATGTGCGCAATGGGCACCACTGCAGTTACCTTCCTACCTTGCAAATCAACTGTTTGTGAACGTGGGTCATGTTTGTGTTGGGAGAGAAAAGTTAAGTCGGCGATAGCATGAGTAAAACATGTATAACATCGCATTATCAGTTAGTTACCACGTTTAGACACGTAACTACTGACTGTCGTCGCTCAATAGGGGAAGCTATATTTGTATTTAAAAAGAATCGAAGAAGCAAATCTAAGTTATGGTCATCAAGGTTCATTTAAGTTTATAGGTTTGGTTAAATTTTATTAGAGTTCCTAGCTTTTGGTTTATACTCAGTTTTAGTTGAAAATCCTGATATTTGATTATTACGTTTATATTTATCAGATTAGTTGAGTCCTATCAGTTCCATTGTATTTTTAATGACCATGTTAAACTCGTGTAGTGTAAACAATTGGTGTACCAAACATCAAATACAAACACATATTTGGAAGAAAAATCAATTCCACAACCTCAAATCACACATCTGTGTGCTGATCAATATCACTGATCCATTGATCATCCGCTGTAATGACGTGCCAAAAGTCGTACACGTTACCAGCCCATAAAGTACTAAAACTTATACTTGCATCTAAGGGTAATCATATCCTACCGCTGTAGTGGGTTTTAACATAACATAGTTCTGTTTAAATCTATACAATCCGAGCTCTAGGATAAGGTTTAATAGTGCTGTCACAACAACTGTAAACTCCGAATTTATATAAAGGTGTCTCGTTTACTTATATATCAGACGCCTAATGTCTGGAAATCTAGTATTATAAACCAGGGTCTTTTGATTACAGTCCTATAAAATGGCCCGTTCTTTCGAACCCTAGGTAGCTTACTCAGCTCATCTTATAATGTTACAATTCATAGCTGATTTGGCAGTCGTCTGCTTGTCAAATTAATACAGTTATTTGCTTCACTTCTCCACACTGCATAAACGGGTTTTCAGGTAGTAATGTTCGGTATTTACTGGGCCCACTGCCTTCAATGTAATTTAATAAAGAAAAGAGTGCGCTGTCATCGCGTTTACAAGGTCAAAATAAACAAAATAAAGTGTGACATTGGCTTCTTTCACGGCCAACAGCTGGTCGTTGAGTTTCACTGCTCAAATAAAGTACAACTATTGAGACATGACTGTGTCACAATTCCTACACGCTAAAGTGTGTTGGTTTCGATGCTCTGTCTAAGTTATATAAAACGTTATCTACAAAAACTGTTGGCTAATGCATTTATCCTCAGCAAGTGCAAATGATACGATATTTTGTGGTTCCTCCACCACTAAGAGTACATGTTATCAATAAAGCCTACCTAGGAATGTGCGTCGTAAGGTCATAACTAATCTAATCCCCATAAACAGGATCGTACATAAAAATATGTTCGGCAATCCGCCAGACTCACGTGTGCTCTTCATATTTTCTTGCATGGTTTAAGTAGCAAGTTAGGCATGTAGATGGAATACCTGTAGTCCACGTGCTTGCTTTATAGTGCAATCCAGCCAACGCTAATCCATGGGTGATGCGATCCAACCATCGCTAAACCATTTGTAGTGTGATACAACCATCGCTAGACCATTGGTGATGCAATCTAACCATCGCTAAACCATTTGTAGTGCGATCCAACCAGCGCTAAACCCCGCCATCCTATGGGGTTTGTTACTCCATCTCTACAGTTATAGTTGATTGAATAATAGGCATTTCTTCTGTACAATAAATGTGCGTTAATAATGCCATGATGCCGTGAGATTTGGTCGTACTGAATTTACTATTACGCCTCAAATAGCAATTGCACTGAATTTGCACTGGTGTAGCGGTTAGCAAGTTATAAAGGCCATTGGTTTTCCGCTCACAGAATTTAAATCTTTCAGCTTGTGCTACAGTACACACTAAAAACTGATTTACTTTAAATTCACACGTAAACTGTCCTTCACTGTTCTACACTGTCCTAAAAATTTCGCTGCACTTATGAAAACGTGGTTTGGCAGTGTGCTCAATGCCTGTATTAGATAGTACTTGAAATTTCACAAATATTCAGAATTAACTATTTCTGATGGTTTTAAATGCACTCAGCAGTTGTACTGCACGCAAACGCGTATCCTTATGTATCAGATTGAGTTCCGTGATACTGATATTCCTCGATTATGTCGAGCACGTTTTGACGTTGTTCAGGACCATGCCAGTCAAAGGTTACACATCAAGCTATCATGCTTGCGATAGGAGAACGACTGATTCATCAAGATGCCGGATGGACTCTCTAGTCAATAGTCAAGTGTGCGACTATGTAAATATCTATGGCATTTACTAGGGATCATTCATAATCATGTCTCTTATTTTTAATAAATCATATTCTTCTTCTGTGCATTGAAAATATTTACAACATCGGTCAAAAATCATGTGTTTTACAAAACATAAAAATATAATACACTCTCGGCGCGGCAACTCATATAAGTCAGATGAGCGCTCAATTGGCCTCCTCCGTGGATGGTGAACTCGACATGAACCAAAGAGGTCACATGAAAAATGTGACTTCGGATTCAATAGGCCAAGCATAAACCTATAGTTCATATCAGTAAAATAGGTTAAACATGGACCAAGGGCCGTGTAACACTAAAGCAAATAGAAGTTACATTTTATCTTTCTATCTGTAGTCCGATCAACTACGATGCCACAATATTGTTGCAGCATTTGGTCGCAGAAATATAAGATTTAAGACTGATAATCTATAATAATAATATGTTAACAACCCCTGGCACTACAGCCCATGAAGGGCCTAGGCTTACCAAGCGACCGCTGCCCAGCCATTTGGCCTGAAGATATTGGGGTGGTCAGTGCGTCGGATCCCCTCAGCCGTTAATCTTGGTGTTCGTGACCGGGGTGCTGCCTCACTGTCAGACAGCTACTCAATTGTTCTCACGAGGCTGAGTGCACCACGTTCCAGTCCTCACATCAGTTTCTAAAATCCCTGAAGGAGCTGGGAATCGAACCCGGGGCTTCCGGCTTCCGGGTGAGGGACAGGCGCGCTACGCCAACACCATGGGGACGGCACAAGACCGAAAATCTACCACGGGTTATTCAATTTCTGAGTAGATTTCTGTGATTGAATGGAGCCGCACATCATTGCACTAAACGAGTGGAGATAATAGGAAACTTTACAATGTTTTGATGTGTTTCTTTGGGCTCATTAGATAAATTATTTCAATGTCAAACAGGGTAGCACATGTATAAATCTTCAATTTTATTGTTCTGCTATATCCTTATACACTCGTTCAAAATTGGTCAATTTTCTCACCGACAATAACTCACCTATGGAGTTTCGTTATATTAAATGTTGAGAACTATCCACCTAGGTTAGAATTTATGACCTAGACCGAGACATATACATCACAAGTGTCTGCATTGCTCCGGAGAGTTAGCCAAGTTCGCGCAACACATGATATCTGTTTTAAAGTGAAGCGTATTACAACATCCGTTTGGCACCACCACGCTTAAAGAGAATAACTAAATAGTACGACAATATATCAGCAGGAAAATAAGAAGCTATAAGCTACAGTAAAAGGATTAAACAACTAAAAACTTCCCTAGCTGTAGCAAATGGAGCAGCAACTGTGATGTAAGTTCAGTAATTTAATTTGTATCTGGATCACATATATCTTTTGTATATAGATATTTCTTGTGATAATCTCATCTCAATTTTGCTATCACAACTTAAGCTGATTTCCGTGCGCTGGTTGCGATGGCATCTAGTAGTAGAGAAGTTCACAGCTAGGTGTCGTGGACGGTAGCATTTGGTAGCGAAAGTAGGAACTACTTGAAATTATTGCCTGCAGTCCTTACTTGAATTAAAAACAGATAGCACACACACAATTAACACCGGTTATCAGACAGATTCTATACACACCCAAAGTACACGGGGCTACATGACCGCGTTGTCGCAGTCCCTAAACTGGGGAACCAACGAAGCTTACTTATTTACCTAGCTTGTAGATAAATACTTTACCAAACAGGTGGGTTAGCGAGATATAACTGAGGTGACATACTAGCAAATTGACGTGGTACTTTTATCTCAAATTCGGTAATTACTACATTGAAACATAATGTAAATAGTGATACCATGGGTGTAAATAACTTATTTCTATAATTTAATAGTATGCCTAGTCATCATATTGAATGTATGGAGTCACTAGTCTTTGGCGTTGGGCATACGAACCAACTTACATGGTTCTATTTCATTACTAACTTTCGTATGTACTGTATAACTCTACAATACTGAATATTATTAATTTATTTGGAAATTCCAAGCTGGCCGCTGTGCGCTATATTCAGTGTGATAATGTTCTGACTATCGCACGTGAGCGCTGTAATATGTGGTCACCTATTTACAAGGTGCGTCTCAATTACCCAATTTCATTCAGAGTTGTTGGTTTTAATGTTCTGATAGTTCGCACAGCCGCCATATTGACTGTATGGAGAGTATGTTCTTTTGCCTTAGTAATACAAGGCCACATATACGGTCCTAACTTGTCACTGTCATATACTTATCACGTTGGTGTCAGATAGTCTGCACGATTTGACGCCACGGGTCAGGTGTTTTAACCCGATCGACTTTTTGATGTGTAACATCTTTCCACTCGGTATCTGGATATTTTTGTGGCACTCGGTAGTTGGACATTTTTGTGGGAGTGATTTTGGAAAAGAGACGGGAGTGGATGGGACGGAAGTGCATGGGACGGAAACAATGAGCGCGCGCGATGGCGGAGATCGGTACAACGACGTACTGTAAGCCATGTGACTATTTAGAATGTAAATCGTATAAGGTTTACCTGAAGGTTTGGAGGCCCCATTAAAGATATTCCTACACTAAATCATCTTCAAGTTGTCGTTCTTTGGTGTGAATATATTCATTATATCATATTTGCTGAAAACAATTACGATTTATTAAATCTTCATACTTTTGCTGTATTCTTATTTAATGTAAGCACTCGATACCTCGAGTGCTATATCGCATCAACCAACACTCCAAACAACGTAGGAATTCCGTATATTAACGCCGACTACTAACAATAATTGAAACTTCGTTGGTCTAAACGTATCATTGGGAGAAACGCGTTTAATATACCAACTGCACACCTAATTTTTAATCGCGCCTATACTTGGCAGTGTGCTATATCGGCAATAAGAGGCCATTTTCAATAACACCGCTGGCATGGGTTCACTAACTGGCCGGTATAAAGCGCAGCTCGCATCAAGTAGGCAGTGGATTGCTCCCGCATACAGTTGCAGGTATATGTCACTACTGCAGATGCATTGGAGAATCCTTTCATGTTTGCTGGCACAAGGTAGCACTATGAGTTCATTCTTTAAAAATGCGAGTACGTAATATGGAATTATTCGAATAACATGTCAGATGTTACACATCGTATGCGACTACTGTAAGGCTCGTTTTTTTTGGTAGCAGACAATCTACTTGATAATGCTGGTGCTATTTCCTCGTGCCTTGGTGATTGTGTTAGGCCTAATTGTAATTCTGGAAATTGAAAACGGAGTCACCAGCGACTCTAGTGGTTAGACCATTCACAGAAACATGCGCTACTTCATAAATGCGTGTTAAATCGCTCACTACGACCATGATGGGGAGTTGCAGCAAGTCCGGAGAACGGAGGTTCGATTCCCGTCGCTGACAGCGGCTATCCTGAGTATGGTCTCCCCGAGTTTTTCCACATTCTCTCCAGTCAAATTCCTGGATAATACGTAGTTAATTACTTGTTTTTTCCTTCACTAAAGTTATATTCTCTTATAATTTGCTTACCAAGTATGCGAGTTACATAATGTAGGTAGGATGTATTATTACGTATGAAATTATTAAAGTAATACTGTATTTGATTTCACCGTTTCCCATGAACTATTATATGGCTTTTGTAGGGCGAAAAAGGGTTAAGAGGAAGTGTACATAATGTACTCTGTTAAAATTTCAAGTAGAAACTAAGAACTGAACGCTTGTGTAAATAGGATCCTAATTAGGGAGAACGATGTACTAGAAGTTTCAATATTGCTTGAGATGCAAGTTTGTCAAGTTGTGTTCAACAACGTGTAAACTTGTTAAACAACTTACTAATAGAAGCGAGCAATCAACAAGTCACTTGGCGATCCAAGGATGAATGTAGAGCAGAATACAAGCTGGATAGCATTCTCTCTCTTCAAGGAAACTAACACTTGCCTGCACTCACGCGTAAGAATGTTGTGCGTCCTCCATGCATATGGGTGCGATGGAGCACAATTTTGACGTAAATCGCGAATTTGAATGGAACAGGTTCAACATCATTATAGTTTTACAAACGTCGAGGTTGCCATGTGTCTTCATTTTATATTCATGGTGGCCACTAAGTATTGCAACAAACTTCAAGAGCTTCTCTCTCTCAAAATACAACATTAATATTCCTACAAATATGTATAAGGACATTCATTTTATTCCAGGATAAAAGCCAAAAGTGGTGCCCACATCACTTCTCAATTTTATTTACCGTTCAGAAAGCATGTCACTGTGTTAGAAGGCTATTCCAAAGGAGTAGAGGTTATTTATTTATTTATTTATTTATCGTATGGCTTTTAGTGCCGGGAGTGTCCGAGGACTTCTCCGGCTCGCCTGAGTCTGTATCTGCTTCCAGCGGACACCCTAAACGGTGAGCTACAAGTTCCGTTCAATTTCAAGTAGTTCCAACTTTCGCCACCAGATATCAATTATACCTAGTGGCGAACGTTGGAACTTTGATAGAGCGTTATGACGAAATCTAACCTAACAATTTTGCTTTACACAAGTTTAGTCTGTGAAAGGATCTTTTACATGCCATAAATCTATGACATGGGACCGCCGGCTTTACTTCCCCTCCGAAGGAAGGCATACTGAAGGATGTTTAACGCTCTTAAGAAATCCGACGACTTCGGCCGGGTTTGAACCCGCTATCTCGGGCATAGCAGTTCAGCATGCTACCGACTACGCCACCGAAGCCGAGTAGAGGTGACGGACGGGCACATTTTAATAGGAAATTGGTTGTTCAATCAATTGAATTGTCCATACAAATGTTATAAAAATACTGTTGTTATCTATCAAAGAGGGAATATTGATTTTGTAATTCTAATGGTTTGTTAATTCGGTGCGAACAAAATTTGTGCTACTGACATCCTGCGAATTGTCTCGAGATTATATTATTGTTCTTCAAGCAGTTTCACTTGACCTGTACGAGATGAGGCCCTGGCCCCTCAAATATATCACCTAAAGAGGGCAGAAGCGTCAGTGCCACTTTGTGCTTGAAGTGAACGCTTTTTAATAAAGTTTTAAGCAAAAGACGTTTCACATCTGAGCTCCAATATTAAAGAGCGAACTGCTAGTTCTCATCTGAAGTCAAGTACACTTCTCACTCGTGCATTGCATTTCCAACTTCTCCGGCAAGTATTTTCTTTGCTCACGTATTTCTTCCCACTTGGTTTCAGTGCTATCTCCCCACCAGAGTCTGTTACATTTCTCTTTGTTATTTCATCCGTGATTCCATAACGTCACATCATCTAGTCCTGCCGAAGCTTAGTTCCTTAAAAGCTACGGGTAAGGGGATGGGGAAGATAGAGCTAAAGGAGCCAAAACAATCACGATATTAATATTATACATCTTGTACAACAATGATATATATTTCCATGGAACACACATATCTTGCCATTAGAAGTAATGTTGTAAAATTTCAGAATTCAAATTGTAACTAATTTTATCCACTTTTTTCAGAAATTGGTTCTTACTTTGTGCCGACCATTACCTTTTCCCTCATATCTCGCATGTTTATAGGATTGTTTGGATTTTACTTTTTAAAGGTTGGTGTTAGACCTACAGCTACAAAACTCAACCCTTTTTGGTTTAAATTAGTCGTTCTGTGAAACCTTAACAATTTATTTTGTTTGCTCAGAAAACATAATAAATAATAACGCCTAATATTAATGAAATGAGCAGCTTCGGTGGCGTAGTCGGTAGCATGCTGAGCTTCTATGCCCAAGATAGCGGGTTCAAACACGGCCAAAGCCGTCGGATTTTTTTAGAGCGTTAAAATCCCTCACTATGCCTTCCTTCGGAGGGGAAGTAAAGCCAGCGGTCCCATGCCATAGATTTATGGCATGTTAAAAACCTTCCACTAATTACACCTGTGTGAAGCTAAATTGTATAGGTTAAGAATGTAAACAACGCTCTTAGGTTCCTACGTTCGTTGCCAAGAGCCGACTGCGGTGGCGTCTAGTAGCTAAGTTCTGTACTAGGTCTAGTAGTCGTTGACGGTGGCGTTTGACGGCAAAAGTAGGAACTATTTGAAAAATTCAAAGTTGCAGTCCTTAATTGAATTTGTAAAAACAGATACACACACTAATACAGCCATCACAATGAACACCGGTTATCAGACTGATCCTACACACACCCAAAGTACACGGAGCTACATGACCGCGTTGTCACAGCCCCTAAACTGAGGAACCAACCAACCTCAATGAAATGAATAGTGCGGAAATGTGTGAGATTCATTTTGTAGCTGTAGATTTAACACCCATTTAAACAAGAAATTTCGTGACGAAATTAAGAGCCTACTTTTCTTAAAATTTAAGATTAATGCCAATCTATATAGACCTATTTAGAAAAATAGCGAATTAAAGTTGATAATATCCAAATTTCTAATTATTTCGAAGTATACCTGTAGCCTAATAGACCACTACAGTTGGCAGCCCTGGTGACTGAATATATTGTTAGTTCCATCTCTTAAGGTACAGAATACAATATTTGGTTGAAGCCCAATGGATAGCATGGACGTTACATGCAGTTAGACAATGGATCTATCAGCGCACCTAAAATCATGTTGTGAAAAATGTCATGCATGCGTTGGTCAGAAATAATCTGAAATACTCTTGTTGTGCCAATTTTGGATGAAATCCATTTGTTAGTATAGAAGTTACATGAATTTTAAAATTGGACCTATCAGCAGGCTTAGAATCATGTTGGCAGCACTGACGTATATTAGTTTCTCCTAATTAATCTAGAATGTTCGGTACTATACGTGTGAAAATTTTAAATCAGCTGGCTTACATATTTTCTGATATATTAATACTTGGGTAAAAAAATAGAGACAGACATTATTAACAATTGGCAGCCCTGGTTGTTCTTAGGAATAAGCATAGTCATATCTGAAATGTTTTTTTTTAGCGTATGGCTTTTAGTGCCGGGAGTGTCCGAGGACATGTTCGGCTCGCCAGTTTTGTAGCTGCTTCGTGACGGACACCCAAGGGGTGAGCTACAAGTACCGTTGGGAAGGAAAGTTTGAATGTAAGGACAAGGAGTAGGAAGGTAGCGGCTGAGGCCTATAGTTAGTGACCAACCCCGGCATTTGCCTGGAAGAAAGATGGGAAACCACAGAAGACCATCTTCAAGGTTGCCGGTGGGGGGATTCGGACCTCCTCGCCTCCCGGATGTGAGCGACTGCCATCAATCATGCCGTAACGACCACGGCTAACTCACCCGGTATCTGTTATGGTACACATAGCACATACGAAATTTGGTTGAAATCTAATAGATAGTGTAGAAGTTACATGTATTTAAATTTGGTCCTATCAGCAGGCTTAGAATCATATTGGTAGCACTGACGTACATAAGTTACTCCAAATTAATGTAGAATGTCAGGTACTATACGTGTTCATAGTTTAAAGCTGTCGGCTTGCATACTTTCAGATATATTGGTATTTGGATAAAAGAAAAGAGAGAACATTTATTGACAGTTGGCAGCCCTGGTGGCTCGTAAGAATACGCTCAGTCATATCTGTTTATGTACGAATATTACATACAAAATTTGGTTGAAATCCAATTGATAGTTTAGAAGTTATATGCATTTATAAATGGGACATATCAGTAGGCTTAGAATCATTTTGGCAATACTGCCATGTATGGCCTCCTGAAAATTAAACTGAAGTATTATTATCTATATGTGTGCCAATTTTGGAATCGTTCCCGTGGATACATTCCATGATATCCAACATGGACCTCAAATTTCAATTGCGATTTTTCAGCAGTTGGTACCACTGACATCATTTTCAAGTGTGACATTGAGATGTCCCGGTATAGATCTTTACTCATACCAAATTTGGTTTCGATTGCTGCAGCCATTTAGGAGTTGATAGGGGGGGGACACACACACAGACAGACAGACAGACAGACAGAAGGACAGACAGACAGACATTTTCCCGGATTGATCTCATAAGTCTACATTTTCCTCATTTTTGCAAAATGTGAAAAGTAGGCTAAAAATAGATCAGTACAAATTTTGAAAAATGGATAAAATAGTTACGATTTGAGTTTTGAATGTTTAAAACTTTGCCTCTAATATGAAGACGTGTGTGTTTCCTAGTAAATGTAGAAAATTGTTAAACACGATTTATGACAGGCACAGTTATAGCATTG
The DNA here is from genome assembly GCA_946902985.2 of Meconema thalassinum. NCBI lineage: Eukaryota > Metazoa > Arthropoda > Insecta > Orthoptera > Tettigoniidae > Meconema > Meconema thalassinum. The sequence goes on from OX336390.1 coordinate 887,772,796, forward strand.
AAATCGTTATTTTATCCGCTCCGTAAGTTGTTTGTTCCCCCTCAAGTGGAATTGAAGTTGGTTATGGTCATTGTTTTAAGTGGAGGATCATCGAGTTCACATATCCCTGTAATGTGGATGATTAGGCTATTATTACTGCCAGGATCAACTTATTCTCAAAATGCTCAAAACGACATGCAGTTATTCTTGCTTTTGATAGTGTTTCACTGAATTCAAGTAAATATAGTTTAAAGTAATTCAATATTGTTATGCTTTTTTTTGTGAGGATATCCATTTTACTTATGATCTAACTTTAACCTACAGATCTATTCAAAATAATACACACATCAAAAAAAGTTTTGCATCACCTCGGTTCCAAGAGTTCCGGAACCTTTAAATACAAAGGGAATAGAGATCAACACAAACAACATTTCAGCTCGTTTTATTGCTCATGAGACCCACACATTGCATGTTGTACCATCATACAGCTAGACTTTCAGCATTTGTGGTCCAGATTGCAGTACACACCACTACCTCTAATACCCAGTAGCACGTCCTCTTGCATTGATGCATGCCTGTATTCGTCGTGGCATACTATCCACAAGTTCATCAAGACACTGTTGGTCCAAATTGTCCCACTCCTCAACGACAATTCGGCGTAAATCTCTCAGAGTGGTTGGTGGGTCAAGACGTCCATAAACAGCCCTTTTCAACATATCCCAGGCATGTTCGATAGGGTTCATGTCTGGCGATGTAGTCGAGCGATGTCGTTATCTTGAAGGAACGCATTCACAAGATGTGCACGATGAGGTCGAGAATTGTCGTCCATGAAGACAAATGCCTCTCCAATATTCTGCCGATATGGGTGCACTATGGGTCGGAGGATGTCATTCAGGTATCGTAAAGCCGTTTCGGAGCCTTCCATGACCACCAGTGGCGTACGTCGGCCCCACATAATGCCACCCCAAAACATCAGGGAACCACCACCTTGCTGCACTCGCTGGACAGTGTGTCTAAGACGTTCAGCCTGACCAGGGTGCCTCCAAACACGTCTCCGACGATTGTCTGGTTGAAGGCATATGCGACACTCATCGGTGAAGAGAACGTGATGCCAATTCTGTGGGGTCCATTTAGCATGTTGTTGGGCCCATCTGTACCGCGCTGCATGGTGTCGGGGTTGCAAAGCTGGACCTCGCCATGGACGTCGGGAGTGAAGTTGCGCATCATGCAGCCTATTGCGCACAGTTTGAGTTGAAACACGACGTCCTGTGGCTGAACGAAACGCATTATTCAACATGGTGGCATTGCTGTCAGGGTTCCTCCGAGCGGCAATCCGTAAGTAGCGGTCATCCACTACAGTAGTAGCCCTTGGGCGGCCTGAGCGAGGCCTGTCATCGACAGTTCCTGTATCTCTGTACCTCCTCCATGTCCGAACAACATCGCTTTGGTTCACTCTGAGACGCCTGGAAACTTCCCTTGTTGAGAGCCCTTCTTGACACAAAGTAACAATGCGGACGCGATCGAACTGCGGTATTGACCTTCTAGGCATGGTAGAACTACAGACAACATGAGCAGCGTACCTTCGTCCTGGTGGAATGACTGGAACTGATCGGCTGTCGTACCCCCTCCGTCTAATAGGCCCTGTTCATGCATGGTTGTTTACATCTTTGAGCAGTTTTAGTGACATCTATGAACAGTCAAAGGGACTGTATCTTTGATACAATATACACAGTCAACGTCTATATGCCGGAGATCTGGGAACCGAGGTGATGCAAAACTTTTTTTGATGCGTGTATTTGTGCACTTGATTTTATTAAAATTGATCCATCCAGAAGAGCATTAACAACTGAAACTTTATGTGAAGAAATGTCTGCCTCTTTCCATCATCCAAAATGAATCCGATTTTACTGTGCACGGTGCTAAATGATGGAAGGAAACAACGATTTAATTATATTGTATAACAACATTTCGAAATTAACGGTGAGAAATGGCTACACTCTCCTAACAACTCCTTATTAACAATATATTAAACAAACAATGACCGTAACCGCAAATACTCATTGTTGACTTAAGCTTTCTTTCTACCACAGAGCAGTGAGTAACTCTCCCTTCAAAACAAAACAGCTGAAGGTCAAAGAAGAGTTGTCAACTTTTTGAATGAATGCAGAAATCGAGTGGAAACTGTTATTGCGCATTATGCCAACAATTTGACAAGAAAATTCCCTTCTATGAACAGCCATCTTGAATATATTTATAAATGGCGGGCATTAGTGTGTTGAGTCTAATAATTTTAACTGATCAGTAGATATAACGTTAGGAATAATGTTTTCATTCTTATTTTAGATTTTACTTAGCATGCGTTTTTGCCATTCATAAAGCAGAAGATGAAGGGCCAAAATATGTACGGTACTTCTGTTGTTGTTTGAGTCTTCAGTCTTTTGACTGGTTTGATGCAGATCTCCATGCATCCCTGTCCTGAGCTAATCGTTTCATCTTTACATAGCTACCACACCCTACATCCGAGGAAATCTGTTTAACATATTCGAACCTTGGTCTACCCCTACAGTTCTTGTCCTCGACCCTTCCTTCCATAACTAAGCTTGCTATTCCTGGGTGTCTTAGTATGTGTCCTACCAACCTATCTCTTTTCTTCATTAGCAGTCTCCAGAAACATCTCTCCTCTCCCACTCGTCTTAATACCTCTTTGTTTGTAACCCTATCTACCCATCTGATCTTCATCATTCACCTGTAACACCACATTTCAAATGCTTCAATTCTCCTCTATTCTGCTGCACGAATAGTCCAAGTTTCACTTCCATAGAGCGCCACGCTCCAGACAAAGGCTTTCAAAAATGACTTCCTAATACCTAAATCTATATTCGATGTCAGCAGATTCCTTTTTTGTAGAAATGCTTGCTTTGCCTGAGGCAACCTACTTTTTATATCCTCTTTGCTTCGTCCAACACTGGTTATTTATCTTCCTAAGTAACAGAAGTCTCCTACTTCCTTCAGCTTTTTGCCTGACAATTTGATCTCCATAGAGGTTTCTGATTTATTTCGGCTGCATTCCAGTATTAGCCTACTTTCGATTTTTGCAAAAAATGAAAGTAGACTTATGAGATCACTACAGGGCCAAAAATTGTGTGTCTGTCTGTGTGTGTGTATGTGTGTGTGTGAGTCTGTGTGTGTGTGTGTGTGTGTGTGAGTGAGTGTTTGTGTACTCTGAATGTCTGTCCCCCCCTATCAATTTGAACACGGTGAAACCGAATTAAACGAAATTTGGTACAGAGGTAGAACAAGCAAAGGGCACCTCAGTGTTATGTTTTATATCGCCGCCATCTTTACCAAATCTGAATGGCGGCCACTCAAACGTTCAAAACGTAAAATCCAATAGCGACTAACCAAATTATCCGATCTCTACCAAATTTGTAATAACATACCTTCATATAGGACGCGTCTTGTGACCAAACTACAAGCTCATCCGCCGTACCATTTCAGGATGGCGGCCGTGCGATATATGCAAACTTTATAATCCATATCATGGGACCCACCAGTTCCGATTATCGAGCCGAGAATCGATTAAACTGTTCTAAAGGAAGAGGCATGTTCGAAATTAAAAGTTTATTTTGTAATATTATAGTGCAGAAGTGATTTTAAAAAGCTGAGCCGTCTCGGTAAGAAGACAAGATGGCAGCGGATATCTTGTGCCTGACTTATATTTCACAAATTTGAGTATTGCATGCAATATAGAGTACTGATACAAAATAAATAAACTTAGTATGAAATGCTTTATACATAAATAATATACTCCACTGATGAAATCATTAGGTCTAAATCATTATTGGCTAACAAGTTCTATGTAAGTCATTTTATATACATCAATGTTCGTTGGCACAAATGGCTCCGTGGTAAAGCGTTAGTCTGTCATTCATATGCCTATGGTTCAAACCCCATCAGAGTTTGTTTTTTTGCTTGAAATTTTACATATTTGTTGCTTTGTAATGACTTAGACATTTTAAAATTAAGCCTTATATTGTGCATATTACGGTGCAAAACATATATTTAATTAAAACATTATTCGCCAGCAGATTTGCTCGAGACATCTAGCAGCCAAAAAGGTAACTGCACGCCGGCCTACTTATTAACCTCCAGATTTTATTGAAAAGTTTCTTCTTATGGCCGCTAGAATGCACTCTCCCTGTTAGGATTATATTGTTCGATATTTCTCCACTAGATTTCATGACTGGTCTACATGGGACTCCATTGATAGTATACCATTGGCATTCTATGCGCATCGAATTTGAAGAATGACAGGATGATACTATGATACATTTTTACTTCTTATTTTAAAGGGTTTGTTACAGCCTATTGTGCGTTATTTGAAAATGTTATTTGAAGTAAAGAACAAAACGATTTCACATAGTAACTGAATTCTAGCCGCTGGTACTAGTTCAGGTTATTAATACTTTTATTTTAGGCAAATAGCAATCGAAAATATCCACATAGTTTGTATACACACGTCTCTGTAGGGACACGGAAAGATTTGTTAATTCAATTAGGGTTGTGAAAGCCATGCACAACCAGACTTGTAAAGACATGCCTCAACTCAAAGTTGGATGTTGCCCACGGCAGGTCGATTATGTAATAATAACAATAATAATAATGTTATTTGTTTTACGACCCTTTTAACTACTGCTGCTTTTAGATACGCCGGGGTGCCGGAATTTTGGCCCGAAGGGGATCTTTAACGTGCCAGTAAATCTACTGACACGGCTCCCTCGCATTTGTGCACCCTCAAATGCCAGCTGACTGCGCCAGGATACGAACCTGCAACCTAGGGCCCAGCAAGCGAGAACGTTACCGCAGAGCCACGCAGCCAGTCCGGTCGATTATGTCTCCAGATCCATAACATTCTTGAGATACTTCTTATCTATCTTTCTTCAATGATGGTAGTAGTTTTTAGCCTATTTTCAATTTTGAAAAAATAGGCTCATGAGATCACCTTTTGTCCGTGTGTGTGTGCGTGTGTGTGTGTGTGTGTGTGTGTGTGTGATTCGTGTGTGTGTCCCCCCCTAATAAAATCTAAACGGCAGGAGCGATTTCAATGAAACTCGGAAAGTTCATAGCACTATTCCCGGCGACCTCGACCGTGCCCTTCAAATTTTGTTACGTCTCACCAATCCAACATGGCGGCTGTGCGAAATATTTCACCAGCATTCAATATCTCCGAAACTATTGCCGATATTACCCTGACATTTTCTATGGTGATAGACGGAACTACTATAAGTTCACTTATGTGACTTTTGAAAACCTGGTAACTACATAACCAACATGGCGGCCAAGCGAATTTGCGACTTTTAAATAGACGTATCTCGCGATTTGACCAACCAAACGCAATGAAACTTGGTACAGTATATGTTTATATACATAGTAATGCACTGACATCTAACTTTGTTCAATTTTTTACATAATCTCAAGATGGCGGATGTGCAAATTATTTCACCGGCATTCTATATCTCTGAAACTATTAGCGGTATCTCCCTAAAATTTTGTACGGAGATAAAGGGCACTACTGGAAGTCCATCAATAAGACTTTCAAATACCGGTTAACTACAAAACGAACATGGCGGCCAAGCGAATTTGAAAATTTTAAATAGACCTTTCTCGCGATTTAATGTTCCAAGCGCACTGAAACCTGGTACAGGAAATATTTATACACATTGTAATCCACTGGTATCTAATTTAGTTCAATTGTTTACAGAACCTAAAGATGGCGGCAGTGAGAATTTTAAAATTAAGTTTTCATTTCTTGTGATGTAGTCATGCGATCGAAGTGAAAGTTCGAATAATGAACCTACGCAATAATTTTCCTTTAATGGTACATGACTCTATGGCCTATACATTTAACAATCCAACATGGCGACCATCCGAAATATTTAGACGATACTGAATATCTACGAATCTATTTTAGCAATCAAGCTGCATTTTTTAATGTTCATAGGGGCTATGAACTTAAGTTCACCTATAGGACTTTAAATAACCTGGTGATCACAAATCCAACATGGCGGTGACGCGAATTATAAATATTCACATGGACGTTTCTCGCAATTTAACCATCCGCGTGCAGTGAAACATGGTACAGTAAATCCTTATACGAATGTTAATCCACTGGCATATAATTTATTTCAATTGTTTCCATAACCTCAAGATGGCAGCTGTGAAAAATTTTAAAATCTCCTTGTTATTTCTTGTGTCCTAATTGTGCGATTGAAGTTTGAATACTACACGTTCACAATAATCTGCATGTAACAGTACACAACTCTAGGAACTACATATATAAAATCCAACATGGCGACCATCCGAAATATTTAGTCGGTTCTCAATGTCTACGAATCTATTACAGCAATCAAACTGAAATTGTGTATGTTGATAGTGGCAATTAACATAAGTAGGATATATGAAAATAGGCTGTATAGTTCTTCACGGAACTACTTGTTTTCTAGGTTGTGGCGTTTGGTAGAGGTAAATAATTTCTAAGGTCTTCAACCAAGAAATGATTCTATTATAATCTTTGATAATAACAACGAGTTATAACTATACTCATACATTTTGGAGAAAGTAGACTATATGTTCTTTACTGAACATCTTGTTTTTGTTTTACATTTATTAATTTTCATCATGAATTCTTTCCGTAAGACGGAGTCCATACCATTATAAAACTCATTCAAATCCTCAGGCGTGTCGGCCAAGATTACGATGTCATCAGCAAAACTCAGAGTTGAAATGATTTCTCCTTGAATCTTCACTCCCACTTTAAATTTTTCTCGAATTTCCTTCACTGCTTGTTCAATGTTTCATGAATATTTATTGATAGGTGTCATATCTATTGAGAACCCTAACGTACAAACAAGAAGAAGAAATGGTATATAAACTAAGGAAGGAAACACAGACGAGGTCAAATTATTCAGACCTGACAAGCACAGAAACATGGTACAGTCAAAATCGAATAAAGATAAGACAGGATTGTGAGGTCAGAAAATAGGGGATGAACAGATAACGATGTGGAAAGCCATAGCAAGGAAACTACATCAACCAAACAACCAGTGAATTTCATTAATTCACTTCCTAATTACAATGGCACCAACCTGAATATTTAGTAACAATTCAGATTATCACAAAAAAACAATTGGATTTGAGGGTTAATACCCACCAACAGTATCACAATGCAAATCGCATAAGACTAACAAATCAAGGAGGGCTTTTTTAGCTTATGCGTGGTGGGAGTGGAGATTGGTCTCTAATAATAGTTGAAGATGTTCAGAATACATTAGTATACACAACGTCTCAATGGACTAAAATTGCAAAATTATATAATAATACATATTTTCCTACATCCTACTCGTAGATATTGATTGATAAGGCAGAGTGTAAGGATCGGATGATGACTTCTTGATGCTTCATATCAACAGTGACCATAACTAATACAGGTAACTTTTCCAGGAGTGTTATTTACTCGTGTGTTTGAGTCTTTTGCCTGGTTTGATGGAGCTCTCCAATCCAGAGATAATCTTTTCATCTCTACATAGCTACCACACCCTACATCAAGGTGATCTGTTTAACATATTCTAACCTTGGTCTACCCCTACAGTTCTTGTCCTCGACCCTTCCTTCCATAACTAAGCTTGCGATTACTGGGTATCTTAGTATGTGTCTTACCAACCTATATCTTCTCTTCATTAGCAGTCGCCAGAAACATCTCTTCCTCCCACTCATCTTATTATTCAAATACTATGTACATTGTACCACGCCCAGGCATTGGGAAAATCCCTGTTGACTGACTGAAGAGCTACATCTGATATTTCTAAAGTATTGTTGGCTATATGGGCAGTTGGTTTAGCTATGATAACAATGATCATAAAGTACATGATAGTCTTCCAAAAAGTTTCGAATTTCTTGTTCGCTTTTTATAATGTTAGTGGAACTGGGTATGATCAAGAAGTCCATTTATTTTATTTAAAGTGAAAAGAAAAACAGTTTCAGTGTGAAGGTGTTCAATGAAAGTTATGATTTTCTATGCATACACATTCGTATTATGGGACAGACAGTTTTATCCATTCCTGTAGAAATAAGACTTTATTTAAGAACTGCTTGTAACAGTCCTCAAATCTGTTCCTTGGAATTGTCACTACTGGCAGTACAGTGAACGAATCTGCTTAACAAGTTTCAGAAATTTCCTGTGGAAGTTTCCTTAGCATCTTTAGAAACATGATGAATGAATCCTTCGGTGGATTAATTTCACCAATTCTCCCATAAATAACTGCAAATTTGAACTTTATGATTTCCATTCAGAACTTACTCAATTCATTAATGGCACAGTGCTATAATGAGAGCAGTAAATAGAAGGAATATGTATTTCTGGCTATCCGTGTTCCGACTACACAATATATTGAGGTGAGTTGAGGTAGAGCGTTAGACAGGAAGACGTAATTCCTGTGAGAGGGTTTAGTTAACATCAGATGAAATTGCATTACTACACGGTAGACTGGGTCCAGCTCCTCAACTCTCTCAATGAAGCGGCCTTAGAGCACGGTAGCAGTGTGCTTACTGTGCACAGATGGTTGCGACGGCTTCATCTCACCGAGACGCCACGTTTGAAGAATCAAAGTAGAGATGAGGTTACTTTCTAGCATTAATGTAATCCATTTACCTCCCAAAGCTCATTAGTACTGCATTTTAATTAGCATTTCTTGTATGCATTTAAAAATGGCACCCACCAGATTGACATATTTTTGGCAAGGAAGCCTTTTCTTATAGAAGAATTACAACTGGAGTTGCAGTTGCCTGCTACCAAAGAGGAAGCAGAATTTTTACAATTGAGAAGACGGGAAAGAGAAGAAATCGAGCTATTTTTTTCCACTGCAGCTATGACCAACAGTAGCTGGACCGGATCGAACAACGAGGTGAGGAGCCCATTAAATAGACTGGCAATTCATGGATTTCATCACAAATTTCGTACGCCAAAAGGTTTCCATGAGCCCTCTATTGACTGCATGTGTGTTCTGTCCGGCAAACAATGTGACCGATTTTATTTCGGTAGTTGTGCAAACAGAGTATTGTACACCATGGACTACAGCAAAGAGTAATCTTTACAGTGCGCAACTTTGTTGTGGAAATATTCACATTTATGTTCCATTTTCTTTCAAGTGTCTCCATTTCCTTGACCGCTCGGCTACAATAAATAAAACTTATATTAAAATATCGACACCCCGAAAAGTTTGGTCATATCAAGACATTATAGACGAGATGATTTAAAAGCAAATATATTTTATATTATTCCTCGTTGCAACCAAGCAAACATTCTACGAAGTGCATATTTTAATTTTTGGTATACTTTAGACGGCAGTTGTTTGAGCCGAAGGACCTGACAGAGAAGCTAGTATTTAGATAGGTGTAAGGCATGGCTGCAACTTATCCTCCATACTTTTCAATGTGTGCCTTGAACAAGGAGTTATGGCAATTAGAGAAACAATTATATCTGGAGGAAAGATTCAATGAGAAACAATTTCTAAACTGCGATTTGCTGGTGACATCTTAGCCGATTCACCAGAGGATTTGAATTAATTTTTAAATGGAATGGATGAAGGAATTCATGATGAAGGTGACATTCCATAAGAAGATATTCTTGGCAAGTTATTTGATAATCATTTCACATAGAAGCCAACACGTAAGAAATATCTTCAATCCCTTTTGAAGGTTACGTACATATATGTTTTTCTACACATTATGGTCACATGCTAATCAGATAATCTACAGAGTGAAGTATCTTTTTGAAGTTTTTGACTGATTTTTTGACAGTATTTTCTCGTAATTACGTTTTATTTCTCGACAACAATTTTCAAATTGGAACGACGATTTACGTATCCTTTTTACATATCTGCTTTTTACGTAAAAAGAACTCTATATTAATAGAATATCAAAATAGCATTTTTAAGGTATTTTCCCATTTGCATGTCAATTGTTATATTTGAATGTTTCCATTAATTTAAATTTTAAACTGTTTGTAAGGATATCCATTTTCTTGATACTGTTAATTTGGTTTTAAGGTCTACTATTTTTTCACGCTGATGATGGAATCATTGATATTCCGAAACATGTACGTTTAATACTGTAATTAAAACACATTCTTTAGTGTTTGAATAGGCGGTTTTGATAAGATAGTACTATCAGCCAACACGGATATTAATTATTACCATTGTCATAATGGTCAATGTTTACGCATTTCATGATGAAGACCAATAAATGTGAAACAAAAATAATGGAATGCAGCCGAAAGAAATCAGAAACCCCTTTAGACGTGAAATTTGCAGGTGAAAAGCTAAAGGAAGTAGGGAGACTTCTGCCACTTAGGAAGAAAAAAACAGATATCGACGAAGCAAAGAAAATATAAAAAGTAGGTTGGCTCAGGCAAGGAAAGCATTTCTAGAGGAAAGAAATCTGTTGACAACAAATATAGATTTAGGTAGGCGGCTTTGGTGGCGTAGTTGGTAGCATGCTGAGCTTCTATCCCAAGATCGCGGGTTCAAACCCGGCCGAAATCGTTGGATTTTTTAAGAGCGTTGAAAATCCCTCAGTATGCCTTCCTTTGGAGGGGAAGTAAAGCCGGCGGGACCATGTCATAGATTCATGGCATCTAACAGGACCTTTTACTAACTACAATTGTGTGAAGCAAAATTAGTTGGTTATATTCCATTAACGCTCTATTAAGTTCCAACATTCGCCGCCAGGTGGTATCTAGTAACCACGTTCGCGGCTATGTGTCGTTGACGGTAGCATTTGGTAACAAAAGTAGGAACTACTTGAAATTGATTGTCTGCAGTCCTTACCTGAATTACAGAAAACACACACTAATACAGCCATCACAATTAACACCGGTTATCAGACAGATTCTACACAGACACAAAGTACACGGGGCTACATGACCACGTTGTCACAGCCACTAAAGTGAGGAACCAACCAACCAAGTGAAACTTGGACTGTTGGCGCAGCAGAAAAGAGGAAAAAAGAGCAATTGAAATGTGGTGTTACAGGAGAATGATGAAGATCAGAAGGGTAGATAGAGGAACAAATTAGTTTGTATTAAGACGAGTGGACGAGGAGAGATATTTCTGGCGAATGAAGAGAAGTTGGTAGAATAGGTGCTAAGACACCCAGAAACAGCAAACTTAAGCGTGGAAGGAGGGGTCGAGGATAAAAACTGTAGCGGTAGACCAAGGTTGTAATACAGCGAGAAGGGGCTGTGCTAGATTGACGAACGTTGATAGGCGTGTTTAGGCATCTAAAAGATGACGTTGATTCAATTTTCCCGCAAATCGCATTAGCGTGGCGCTAGTAGTGGCCCCAAGACGTTGCACATCAGGTTTGATTTAAATACGGGCTGTATTGTGTGAGAGCGTTAGAGACCTGTGAGATTGGACGGAGTGACTGTGAGTGGATCAAGAATGCCTTTACGACGACGAAGAGGCCAGTATCAACAGTTCACTGCGTTTCAACGCGTAATATGGCTACGTGAAGATGGATTTTCTTTCCACGCTATTGCAGAACGAATTGGCAGGAATGTCTCCACTGTGCATGCGTGCTGGCAGCAGTGGTCCCGAGAAGGTTCGATCGCAAGAAGACCGGGATCCGGACGTCCCCGTTGCACCACCGAGATGGAGGACTGCCGTATAGCTTTGGTGCATCGGATGGCATCTTCAGCAGCAATTCGAGTGGTAGTAAGCACCACAGTGTCGCAACGAACTGCTCGAAATCAGTTACTTGAAGGACAGCTCGGAGCCAGATGCCCTGCAGCGTGCATTCCACTCATCTCAAACCACCGCCGTCTGCGACTTCATTGGTGTCAAGTGAGAGCTCATTGGAGTATGGAGTGGAGGTCCGTTGTGTTTTCCGATGAAAGCCAGTTCTGCCTTGGTGCCATTGATGGCGATGTGTTGGTTAAAAGGAGGCCAGGTGGGTGCCTGCATTCCATCTTTCTGCAGCGTGGACATACTGGTCCTACACCGGGCGTTCTGGTCTGGGGAGCAATTTTCTATGACAGCAGGAACACTCTAGTGGTTATCCCACGTACCAAGACAGCAGACGTGTACGTCCCTCTGGTGATTCGAACTGTTGTGCACCACTTCATGAACATCATTCCTGGGGTGATTTCCAACAGGATAACGCACGCTCCCATGCCGCTGTTGTAACCCAACGTGCTCTACAGAGTGTCAATATGCTGCCGTGGCCTGCTCGATCCCCCAGTCTGTCCCCAATCGAGCACGTATGGGACACCATTGGACGACAACTCCAGCGTCATGCACAGCCAGCATTAGCCGTCCCTGTATTGACCAACCAAGTGCAACAGGCTTGGAACTCCATCCCACAAGCTAACATCCTGCACCTGTACGACACAATGCATACTCGTTTCATACCTGCATTCAACAGTCTGGCGATTAAACCAGTTATTAATGGACCAGCATGGCACATTTGCGATGGGTTTCCTCGTGCGGACATTAACCTGTTGTCTTGTACCTTTTATTAATATAATATGTTACCTCGCCAAGGATATTGCCGAAATTTCCGTAGGCCTACTCTACATTCCTTATTTTATGGTATTGGATATTTTTCCGCCAGTGTATGTTAAACAGATTGTCTCGGTTGTAGGATGTGGTAGCTGTGTAGATATGAAACGATTAGCTCAGGACAGGGAGGCATGGAGTGCTGCAACAATCCAGTCAAAAGACGAAAGATATCATTCGTTCACGTCTCTTACTTTACTTACCGGTGGCGCTTCAGCTCACGAAGAACCTTGGCCTCCTCCACCACAAGTCTCCAGCCTTAACGAATGTCTGCTTGTTTCCTCCAGTTTATGACTCCAAGGGCTCGGAGGTCATCCTTGACGTCATCCAGCAAGTGTTTCCTGGGATGTCCAACCAACCTTCATCCTTTTGGTCTAGTTTGGAAGACTTTCTGCCATACGCTGAATATGACCAAGGAGGATGTTCAAAAAAATTATAAATCCCTTAATTTGTGCGCACTTGCCAATCCCCAAGAACTTGGGTAGGTCCATAGACTTTCCTCAGTATCTTCCTTTCCAATCTGTTGAGTAGATCTTCATTTCGCTATGTCATCACCCATGTGCCGCACCCATAGGTCACTACCGGTCGTATGATCCCTTTATAAATGATTTTCTTACATCTGCGTGATAATGTTCTGGATTTCAACAGATGGGCAGTGACAAAATAACATCGTATTACCAGCATTAATTCTCTATTTAATTTCTTCATAGTTGCTGTTCTCATCAGTTATGAGGGAACCAAGGTATTTGAATTTGCAAGTACGCTCGAATTTCTTTCCTTCAACTATTAGGTCCCTATGAATTGGCCTTTCTCCTTCCATCACTACATACTTGGTCTTGGATTCATTCACATGCAGTCCTGCATATTGTGATGCTCCTGATAGTTCCACATAAGCCTTCTCGACATACTCCTGAGTTTTTCCAAGTACTGTCACATCATCTGAATACGACTGATACTGAATGAGTTGATTAAATAAAGTACTAGCGACTCTCAAACCCTGTTACAAATGTCTTCTCATCGTGCCACTGTCACTGAGAGTGATGTGTCGTATCAGTCTCTGCATCAAAAGGTTGAATAACACACAAGACACAGGCCGATCCCAAAGCTCATGTATTCGACCGACATCGCTGGAGAAGACTTGCTTTGCCTAGGTCATAGTGATGATAATCATAATTACGATGATGAACATTTTTGTGAAGGAACTATACAGGACGACCACACTTGGTAATACTTCCATCGTGGTATGCAGAGTGTCGACAGATGAAGAAAGAAGCCACTGTGCATGCCTAACATTGCAACCTCAGCGCTGTACCGGAAATATATGAAAATGGTACTGCGCTCGAAATCATGTCTAGTTGAGAGAAGAAGTCAGGATGAGGTACGAACTGAGGACCACCTCGGAAAAATGTCATATTTAAAATTTGGAATTATGGATATAATTTGCAGTCTGAATGGAAGATTATGAATAAATAAGCATTTGGAAAAATTTTCGCCTAGAGAAATATTTTTCTTTCGAGAAATAATGGAAATTTTATGACTTGGCAATTTTTAACCAAGCATAAATGATTGGAGAACAATCCTGGAAATGTACACTTTAGTCGAGGTTAGTCGCGAGAAACCTGTTTTGAGCCGAGGGAGAGAAAACAAGGTCGACTTGAGGACAGACACGCGCCACGGTCTAGAGTGGGGGCACAGACCCGTGTCGAAAGCGCGCCAGAAGTAACAATTAACCAATGAGAGAACAGTTTGAATACTAAGGAATGACTACATATTAAAATCAATATTTTAATATTTTATGAGAGTGTTACATATTGAATTCACCAGCAGAGAAAAAGAAATTTAATTGGCAAAACGGATATTGAATTAAATGGCTGAGAGAGATGTTATGTATCAATCAGTCAATTTTCATAGAGGTTGGAGGCTAGTTGACCAGATTTGCGGGGGCAATCTGATCGACGAGGCTAGCAGTCGCGAGGAAACGAGGCTCTTTCTATTTGGGCAGTCGAGGAGGCAGGACGTTATAATTTTACTCTTCGAGAACTATACACACAAAGGTGTTTGTGAACCTGAGACTTCAAGATAAAGCAACAAGCTATTGAACTGGAAAAATAAGCATCATTAGTTAACAGTATTAAAAAGAAGCATTTTTACTGCATTTGGAGAAGAAATATACGTCGTGATATGGTATTTGAAAGTTTCATAGTGAAACATCGAACACGTAACTACTCAGGAAGGAAGTCAGAAGAAGCGAGACTTTATATAGTAAGAATTTCATCAATCTACACAAGAATGTATAAAGAAATAGGTCAGAGGGGAGAACCTACGAATTCACGTCATTTAGCAGTGAGGAGAATGTTCTAACCTCATTATGTTGGGAACATAGAGATATGCTAACTAGCAAAATCCAGAAATGACCTGATAATATAGCAATATAATAATAATAATAATTATTATTATTATTATTATATCGTTGAGCCTCCGTGGCTTAGGCGGCAGCACGCCGGCCTCTCACCGCTGGGTCCGTGGTTCAAATCCCGGTCACTCCATGTGAGATCTGTGCTGGACAAAACGGAGGCAGACAGGTTTTTCTCCGGGTACTCCGGTTTTCCCTGTCAAAAATTTCATTCCAGCAACACTCTCCACTATCATTTCATTTCATCTGTCATTCATTTAATCATTGCCCCAGAGGAGTGCGTCAGGCCTCGGCAGCCGGCACAGTCCATATCCTCGCCGCTAGATCGGGGCTCCATTCATTCCATTCCTGACCCGGTCGGAGACTGGAAGCAGGCTGTGGATTTTCATTATTATTATATCGTATGGCCTTGGGTGCCTGATGTAAGCTTTGTTAATTGACACCCAGAGGGTGGCTTGCATGTCGAATTTCGTCGTTCCTTTGAACGCTATGAAAGTCAAGGAGGTAAGATATCTAAACTCCTTGAAGCTACAGCGCTTTCAAGTAGAGAATGGAGGAACTTTGTGTTGGCGGAAAATCCCGTGATTAATTTTGCCATTGAACACGGCCTACTGAATACAAAAGGGTTCTTTAACATGCCAACAACGTACGACATGAGTATCGTGATATTTGTCGCCTTCAAAAATCACTTACCATGGCCAGGGGCGAACCTGCAATCTTGGGGTTGGTAGTCCGACACTATAACCACTCACCCACCGTGGCAAGCTATATAGCAATATGAGCAGAGAGCTGCAGAACATCGCAGTTTTCGCTCACATAACGCTACAAGCTACTACCAAAGAAATTCACACAATGGAGGTGATTTCTTGTGTTGGAAAGAACACTGCAAACTACCGACTTCAATGAACATCGAGATCTAAGAAGAGACGAGCGGGATTCGAGGATGGAGAAAACGGAGAACCCGGAGATCGTGAGCGCCAACCACCGAGAGCTGCGAGTGAGTCGTGTCGTCGCTGAGGAAGGAGGAAGCAAACAGGCAGACGAGTTTCCAGCTGGGAACCGGTTGGGAGACAACATCCCAGGGCATTCACCTGCAGCGAGATCCAGACATAGTAGAGATTACTTAACGAAAACCAGTCCGCGAAGGCGTGCCGCATACCAGAGGCGTGAGAGGAATTCCAATGGACAGAAGCATCATCAGGTCTGTCACCAGCGATCTCAGAGTGAAGGTAGACCAGTGCAATTTTACACACATCTGTAGTTAGTTCTTGTACACGTTATTCCAGAATTCTGACCAACATATTTGCATTTATAACCCATGTTTTTGTATTGTCTTGATTTTTTTTTAGAAATTTCTATAGTTATTTTCATACGTTATTCAGACGTATTTTGAAGGCTTGTTCGATGATCTTAGACATCGTTAGTATTTTTCACTGTCATTTTAGAACGTTTAGATTTTTCTTACAGTTAATTTCGTTGCGATTGCTCACGTATATTCCGTTAGATTTGTTGTAACATCGGAGAACGATTATGTATGTATTGGAAATGAGAGGAGAGTTAGATTTATTGTAACATCGGAGAACGATTATATATGTGTTGGAACATGAGTGGAGAAGCGTAAATTTGTGATAAATGAATAATGTATCAGAGAAAGAGAACAGTCATGTGTTTGACAAACGTGAATAGTTTCTAATGTAATATTAGAGAAAGGAAGGACATGACAATCCTATAATAAAGAGTTTATTCATCTCAGAAACGAAAATACTATGCATAAAACGAATTGTTTGGCATTGAAAGAACTCCAGTATGAAAGGAAGATAATGACATGGTAAAACCCAGAAGCTTAGTTGTGCGGAGAAGGACAGTGTGCGATAGTTGGAGGCATAACTAAATAAGAAACGCTATTATAGAATGTTATGCATGTATATTTGTTATAAATGATAATGTGAAATGGAAGGAAGGATATTGGCATCTATTGTTAACAGAAACGTGAGGAAAGGTAATTGTTATTCACATAACAGACGCAAGCAGACTTAAAATTCAGAGTTAAGCGAGTAATCGTAACGAGGATGTAATTGAAGCAGAGAAGGAAGTATGAGATGAGTTATGGTAGTGAGAATTGTGGAGAGGTTGTGCGATAAAATTATGAGACAGCGAATTTAAGTGGAAATGTTTTAAACATAGCACGGAAATGTATAATCGATAGAGGATTTTGTAGAAGGTGGAGTAGTGTATTCATGAAAGATATTGCATTTGTGATTTCTAGTAGGAATACAGAATATCATACTTTGATGAAAGTAGTTGATATGGAACCGTAGAAGTTTTGTGAAAGTGCTAAAGAAGAAATATTAATGAGATGCAATTATAATGATGGAAGCGTAACAGAGACGCGATGATATGAAATGTGAGATTAAGAATTTGAGTGGAAAGGTTTTGAAATATTTTGTGTTGATTAAGAGAAGCTGTATTTTGAGTTTTGAGATGATAAGAGTGTGGGAAGTGAGGGTCAATGCCACACACACTCAATATTTGGTTTGAGAGCTTATCTGAATAGTCATGCGTTGCAAGTTTGTATAATTATTTAATTAAGAATACCGGAGTTGTACTCTTAAGTGATGAGATATTAACTTTATTGTTTTTGTCCATGATTCACATGGAATTGACGCATTAATACCCATAATGACCAGTTTTATTGTGTGAAATACGGAGAAAGATTGTGTGAAATACGGAGGAAAGATGTGAAATACGGAGAAAAGTTGTAAAATACGGAGAAAAGTTGTGAGATACGGTGAAAAGTTGTGAAATGAACTCTAGTAAATTGGAGACAGATACTATGAAATCGTGCGGGTCGCGATCATGTAAATAAATGTAAATATTTTATTATTATCATTATTATTAACCATTGTTAATAGTATTTGGAAACTTGACATTATATTTAAAGGACTTTAACGGATGAATTACGTAGGGAGTATGTCTGTTATTTTGGAACGTTGAAGTATAATTTTAGTGAACAAGTAGGACAGATATTAATGTCCTGAATTTAAATAATGTGTGTTTAAAAATATCTTGGAGCAAGATATATTTTTCATATGTGAAATGATGCAGGAGAGACACTTGTTAAGCCCATCAGGCCTAAATGAGGCGTTGATATTTCATTTTAAATAGTGATTTTATTTCTATTTTATTATTGGTGTTGGAGACATAAATTGTTATGTCGTTTAATATTTTTGTCAATAAATGGCAAGCGTAATATTTTTATTCTTGCTAAGTTTTCTAGAACTGATTCTTGATTCAATGCTTAATTACGCTATAACGATACCGCTAGCTAGATGCAGACAGCCGATCGACACTTTGACTTAACGCCCGAGAGCCGAGTTGCTCATTAATGCTCTATCTATCTATCTTTTATTTTTATTTTTCTTGTTCTGTATGCAACTAGTTAGTAGTATAGTTAGAGATGTATATGTGTGTTCCTAGGGTTCCCTAGTCATTAGTCCGGTAGGAGTTGTTCAACTCTTAGCCGGGTGTTGAATTTCCTACGAACCTTTTACCATCTGCGCGGATCTGGGACTGTGGCCTAGAGGAATTCGGGCCCATATATAACATGTCTAATTAATGATCGCCCAACAAGTGTGGCTTCGACGTTGATGAATGCCTGGGTCTCTCGAATGTGTAAATTTGAATTCCCAGTGCTGAGTGACCAGCGGTTGTGTCGAGTTCATTACACTAGGTGATATTTTGTAATCACGGCTATTTTAAGCATGTTTGGTGTACGACACAGTCGTGTTTTTTTTTTTGTATTTTAAATGCCGATCCCAATCTTACAAGTTGAGGAGATGAATTCCCGTTGCCTGATATGTGGAGTACAATTTGTTGTGAGGCATATCTTGCATTGTTCCGGCGAAAGACTTTTTGGTCAAGTAAAAAGTAAATGTAAATTGATGTCATGTTTAAATAAATTTTGGTTAGGATTAAGTGTTGAAATAAGTTCAGCGTTGGTTATTAACAGTGCTAGATACCGTTAGCTTTAGTAAAGACGTTGGTTAGGAAGGAAAAACATATCTATGGAATACGTGAGTTTATCATAGGCAATTTAAAATGTTGGTCATTCTGGAATTTCGCTATGTTTAGTATAGTTATACTTCCCATTTTTCTCATTGTATTAAGATTATGTCGTCTGAGGACATAACCTTCATCAGGTCCATCTTGGAGCAGATGAGGACCAGTCAGGCAGGTTTGACTGCCGAAGTTGAAGCTCTACACACTATCACTCACGATAACAGTAAAAAGTTAGGGAAAGAGATTAAGAACACTAAGGCAGAGATGAAAGAAGAATGTCGACTGGCGCAAGAAGAAGCTAGAAAGGCACAAAATGAAGCCAGAGAGACACAAGAAAAGGCACAAGCAGATGTGGAGAAACGACTGCAAGAGCTACAGCAACCTCTACAGAATAGTATAGACACTATAAAAGTTGACAACACAAACCATTTTAACACTATTTCAGGATCCCAAGGTAAATTGCAGGATCAGCTGACTACCTTAAATGGTACAGTTGACGAGAGCAACAAAAGGTAATTAATCAACAAAACTTTGATCTCTGAGGTTATCAATGTTGACATAAATAAATGTATTGTTGATGCTGTGTTGAAACTGAAAGAGGAAGTGTTAAAGAGCAGTAGTGATCTTATTTATGAAATGCATGGTAAAATCATGAAAGAGGTAAAGGATATTGAACGTAAAACAAATATTCATGTAACTGGGTTGCGAGAGGAATTAACTAAACGAATTGACTCTTTAGAGGAATCCAATGTTTCAACAATAAGCGAAATAACGAGTAAAATTGATAGGATTAAATTTAAAGAATTATACAATTTAGGAAATTAGTTGGTTGGGTCAATACTGAGATAGCGAAAGTCAAGTCTAAACAAGAGAAAGACATAGGTGAGCTGAATGAACAGATGAAAGCACTGTGGATGAGGGAAACATCTAATATGAAGCAAGATCTTCAAGATTTCTTTAGAGAAAGAGATAGTAAATTGAGAGGAGAACTGAACCGATTAGGATTTGGTCAAGGTGAACAGGAAGATGACAGGGAAAGCGTAGACACTCACATGTTTGGTAGGTCACGCAACACTATTGGAACAGAACGCACTGAAAGAAACACAAGAGAACCGGATATGGTAGGAAGAACATACGATCAGGGTGCTAGTAGGAACAATCAAAACGTAGTGGTAATAAAAAGCCATGAGGAAAACCCTGACAAGTTCACGGGGGAAGGAAATGTTACAGCCGTCAAATTCTTGAGGGACATGCGATATTACCTGGAGGAGAACAAAATTCCTAGAGAGAGATGAGAGTGGTGGAAAAATATTTGTAATCAGAGGCATTAATTTGGCACAGAGGGTTTAGATACACTTACAATACGTTCGATGAATTTGCGGAGGCACTGTTGAAACGATTCTGGAGTGAAGAGTTGCAACAAGATATCAGACCGAGATTTATTCAAAGAAATACCCATACTCTGTACCGACACGTTATGCGAGCTATTTTATAAATCAGTTAGCCCGTCTACAACATCTTCATACACCATTGACAGAACCGGAGCTGATACATATCATATCCAGATAGTTACCAGCCGAGGTTAGAAAACACCTTATTTCGTCAAATGTGAATACATTAGAGGACATGGCAGAGTTTCTGCGACGATTAGACCACACAAGTTCTATAGCGCTAACTCAAGGGCAAATTCACAATCAAAACTCAAGAGCCAGACATGAAAGTAGAGAAATACATACAGTATTGGTTGATCAACAACAACAAACTGATGTAACACCAGTTAGGACAGGACCAATCAGGCATAATAACAATGGTAGGACCAGGTATGATCCAGGATATTACAGAGCTAGAGAAGGTTGGCCTTACAAGAACCGTTACTGGAATGATAGACGGAGAAGGTCTAGATACCAGTATAATAACAACAATGGATGTCACAGGAATAACTATCCTGAGAGACAAAACGAAGGAGATCTTAGAAGGTATTCCAGATACAGAACCTGGAATGAAGGGAACCAACAACAACAACAGCGACGTCCTATGCAGCAACAGCAACAAAAACAACCTAGGAACAACTATCAAAGGAGCAGATGGAGAGATGATGGAAATGTTCAGAGGTACTACGAAGACCTAGAAAGAGAAAGTCAGGATTTAGAAGAAATCAGAGGGAAAGAGAAGAAAGAAAGGAACAACCCCAACAACAGGCACTAGTGAGTGATGAACCTCAACCAGGAACTAGTCGTGAAGGTCAAAATCACGACAGGACTGGACAAAAAAAAACATTTCAGAAAATAATGTAGGAGAAAGCGTAGATCACACAATAATGAGGCATGAGATCGCCATAAATGAACTGTACGAGGTCACAGATGAGGAGTTGTTATATGAAAGAGAGGAGCCGAAGAAAGGAAGTACAGCCAGACTACCCATTATTCTGATGAAAGTAGGAGAAAATACCTTAAGAACGCTTATAGACACTGGTGCTACAGCCTCAATAATATCTGAAAGTAGTTTCCAGAAGTTAAAGCTGAGAACTTATTAACCGCATAGCCTGTATCAACGATAAAAGTGAGAGGAGTGTTCAATGACAAAACTATGAAATGCAAAGTACAATCATTATTGGAGTTTTCTATAAACGACCAGAGATATGAACAGATATTCATAGTGTTGAATCATATTAGTTTTGATGCAATACTGGGTATTGATTTTATTACGCAGTCAGGAGCTGTCATTGACTTGAAAAATGGAATTATTCGATTTATTATTATTAACAGAAAAGCGCACGAATGTGCATAACATAGATTTATATTAGTGAAACAAACATGTTACAAAAGAGTTAATTAATGTGAAAAACATCATGATCCAGTAATCAATCAGGAATATGTGCATTAAAGCATTCATTCATGACCAGTCATTATATTGTGAATTGAATGTTATTTGTGAAATAGAGCAACACTGTATGATGCTTTGTTCATTTTAAATGTTATTCCTTGCTGTAATCACAGAGTGATTTCTGGTTATTTTTACATCGTGTGATGTGATATGTGTCACAGAACTGGTCACATAACGAGCACACGCAGAGTTCATTTGGGGCGTGGTAGGACATGTTTTTACATATTTTATGGTGGTACCCATGCACTGCTAACTTTATCACCACATGTCTTAGTTTCTGATTGGCGCTGGTCCAGTTCCGGTTGATCATGGCATCCGTGCTGTAAAATTCTAGCGGAATGTCTTCTCTCTTCTCTCTGCTAGGTGCGCTTCAGCATTCTTTGTTGATGGAAGCTGTAATTTTGTTCTTATTTCTTCGACGAGGAAGGGTTCCCGTGCTAATTCATATGTTAGGCGTGAGCGCGTGTATTTTGAGATGCCCATTAAGGTTTTCAGGAATTGGGCTTTAACTCTTTCGATGGTGGCCAGATCTCTCTTCGTTAGTCGGTCCCATATCAAGTGGATCCCGTACGTGAGAATTGGTAGGATCTTTGCGTCAAACAGATGCATAGCTGTTTTTAAGGATAGCTGCTGGAGATTGATAACGTCGTACATGGCTTTCAAGCAAGCCACTGCTCTGTCTTGGATGTGTAGTCTGAATGTTCCGGTAGTCTGTAAAGTAATCCCAAGGTATTTAACTGCATTTACTATTTCCACTTTGACCTCTTCATATTGCAAGTTGTCGTTTGCTGCTACACGCCCACCTTTCCGAAAAACCATCTGTTGGGTTTTTGTCCAGTTTATTTTCAGACTGTTATTTCCTGCCCATTCTACCAGTGCTGAGAAGGCGTGTTGGAGTTCTTCCTTATTTGGTGACCCTAGGACCATGTCATCCGCATATATGTAGATCACTGCGTCCTTTGATTTCTCTCGGATTGCTGTTGTTACATCGGCTGTGGCAATATTGAACAGTATGGGACTGAGGGGGTCACCTTGCAACACTCCATTAGTTTGGGTGATTTCCTTTGTTTTGCATACTGCGTCATCTATGGTGATCTGGTTGTATGCCAGGATATTTTTTACTAAGATTGTTAAAGGATTGTGATTTCCGATGATATTTTGAAGTTTCGATGTGAGCTTTCTTCTGTCAATTAGGTCGAAGGCCTTTGTATAGTCTATAAAGACTGCATAAAACTTTCCCTTTTGGAGTCGTTTTGCTTCCTCTATGTCATTTAACAGATTTTGAATTGCGTGCAAGGTTCCTCTTCCTCGTCTAAAGCCGAATTGTTCCTCCGGTATCTTGGAGTCGACTTCGTATACTATCCTGTTGGTTAGAATTCTTGTCAGTAACTTGAAGCTGTTGCTTTCCAGTGCAATTCCTCTGTACGAGTTGGGGTCGTTGGTTTCACCTTTTCCTTTATAGAGAGTTTTAATGGTCGATTTTCTCCATTCATCGGGAATATTTCCTGTTTCTAGGCATTTGGTAAAGAGCTTGGACCATAGTTCTGATAGGTGTTGTGCCGATTCCTTTAGATGTTCGTTGAAAAACCCGTCTGGTCCTGCGGCCTTGTTACATTTCGTAGCATTGATTATGTCCAATACCTCTGTTTTAGTGATGGGGAGTATTTCTTCGTGTTGATCTCTACATTCAATTTCATATGCCGCTTGTTGACCTGTACCGTTAAGGATGAGAGTGAAGTGCGATTCCCATATTCCTATTTCTACGTTGCTAGATCTTGACGATCTTCTTGGTCTGATGGCTATGTATGGATCATTCATTGCTTCTTTGGCGATCCTCTCACCTTCTTTTTCTATGTATTGAAAGCGTTTACGTTTTAGGAGATTCTTGTAATATCTCCGTGTTTCCCCATATACTCTTAGGTCCTCTGGTGTTGACGTGATTCTAGCTATATGTAGCGCCTTTAGTGTAGTTTGTCTTTCTGCATAACATTCCTTATCAAACCACGGTTGAGCTTTCCTTGAAATCTGTTTGTGGGTTATACTTGCTCCTAGTATCTTGTTAATTCTTGTTAGGGCTGAATTTAGGTCGTTTTCCTTGATTGTCTTTTCTGCTTCAGGTACTTTTCCTAGTTGTCGCTGTAGTGCTGCCATGTTAAGGTGTCTGGATATGATGGTCTTGATGCAATTCGGAACAACTTTCTTTGGAGTTTTGAGTAAGAATTTGGTCTGTATTGGGATGTGTTTTCTTAGTGGGGTTACTGGTGAAGTCCATAGACTCTTTTGTTCTAAAATTTCAATATCGTTTCCTTTGTGGAACTCGAGGTCAATTGTGCTACTGCCATTATGGGCAAAGTAAGTTTTGCGTCTTGGCTCATTTACTATTTTGAAATTTTCTTCTGTAAGGAATGTAAGGACAGTTTTACATTTCGTATCGGGTTTGTCTAGTCTACAGTTCATATCTCCTGCTAGTATTATGGTTTCTTCTGGGTTTGCAACTTTCCGTAGGGAGAGCGTGAGGAGTTCCATTATTTCCTCGGTATCAGTGTTGGGGCGTACATAAGTGCCTATTATCGTGAAGTTGTTTGCTTTCGCGATTATGAGGTTTTCTTCTATATGTAAGGTCTTTAAGGGTCCTATCCATGGTTTATAGAGGATAGATACACCTCCTGATGGCCTTCCTTCTGTAGGTTTTCTTGCTAGAGAGTGGATGGAGTAGAAACCTTCTATATCAATAGGTGTCGGTAGGAATGTCTCTGTGAAGATTAATATGTCAGATGTTTCAAATGTGTTTCCTGGGGTTAGTTTCAGTAGTCCTTTAAACCCTTCTACGTTCCACAGGAGCATGTTAATGCAGTTATTCGAGAGATGCGCCTTCGCTTCTTCTGCGGAGGCGAAATCGAAATCGACGCACAATTACTCTACTTGGCCAAAATTCGGGGTTGTATGTCATTTCTAGGCAGTCAAAAGGGATGCCAACTTTATACGCTTTGGAGTCTCCTCTTATGGCGGTCTCTTCGCAGCTGACGTCCCCTCGGATTCCTTTCTTTCTTAGGTAGTTTATTACCGTCTCCGATGTCGTTTCGTTCTTCAGCTTCCCAATAAATAGCCATGCCGTTTTCCCTTCCGCTTGTAGATCGCCGTTCTCTGTTCCAGTGCCGATTACTGTGTTAGATGGTGATCGGTATTGCTGACTATTTCGTGGTTGATTCTGTTGCTGATATCTTTTTCCTGTATTGTCTGGTCTTCTCGTCTCTCCTTGTGTTTTCCACGGTTGATAATTTTGTTGGGTAGTCCTGGCCATTCTATGCTTGATAGTGATCTGGTTTCGTATCGATAGTTGCGTTTATTTGTTGACTCTGCTGTGGTGGTTTGTGGGTTTGGTGATTGTGGTTTGATGGTTGGGGGGGTGCAGCGGCGTTGCTGTTGTTGGTTTTTCGGTAGTGTCTTGAATTTTTGAGTAGCGCGAGACTTGTTGTTTTGCTAGTATATCTGCTTGTTGCAGTTGTGTCTCGAGAATTAAGGTCATTTTCTTCATGAGGTTATCAGATAGTTCTTTAAGTTTTTCTTGGATGTGATCATATGATTTTTTGTTTTCCAATGCTAACTCTTTTACTTCGTTGTTTATTCCTTGGTTGCTCGTCTCCATTGGGGCCATTCCGTTCGATTTCAGACGTAGACTGCAGGTTTCGCACATGTGATTATCCCCCTGTTGAGAGAATCTAGTATTGCAGAGTTTTTCCGCTGAAGTAGGCCTTGGATATGCAACCACAGATGATCTTTCTCTATGACCGCCAGGTGCCACTAGGTGCTGATGTTTGATTCCGTGGTGTGCAGATTGACCACCAGTTGTCACTAGCTGTTCCACCAACAGACAGTCTTCCTCCTGTATGATGTTATCACTTTGTACACTCAAAACCTCCTTTGTTGCATTCATGACATTCATGACATTTTCCATTTCGCCTTTTGTAACTTCCACTGACATTTTCATTTCTGTGATATATGACCTGATGTCAGTTACCGCTTTGAGAAAATCTTCTCTGTTCACCTTATTTAAGTATCCACCGCTACTCACAGTATTTTCAATAAATTTGAGAGCTCCTTCTAAGCGTGCTTCTAACTCGATCGCCATCTTGAAGTTTATGCGAATTGTGTGAATGTCTTGTTGCGATCGCGACAGGTGCTGTGGATTTGTCGCCTATGGAGCAATATCAAGCGGGTCTAATTTGTATTGTGTGTAGCGCTTGCAGTAAGGCTTTTGGTAAAATGTCTTGTTGTGAACTCGACAGGCGATGTAGATTTGTCGCTTATGGAATAGTGCCATGCGGGTCTAATTTGTATTGCATGCGGCGCCTGTTGTAAGGCTTTCGGTAGAGTTTCCTATTGATGTGTGTCGTTTGTAAACTGCTGTGATTTGTTCAACTCTAACCTAACTATTTCCCTGACGTTGGTATGACATATTTAGCTTCTATAATTGCACTTTACCTTTAGTATTTGCTATGCCTTGATGTTTCCCGTATCGGTGTCATAGCATTATCACTTTTCACTTGTTTGCACGGTATTATCTCTCATATAACGATTTATATATCTAAATTTTGTCACTGCTTGCTTACGCCGTTCAGCATGGCTACGAGTTCAACCTCGATTTAATAATGGTGAAGCTGAGAGTGGAACTTCAAGCTCGAAAGAACAAGAGTACTGCATAGAAGATGGTATTGGTGAAGGAAAGTTGGAAGAGATGGTCTTGGAAGTGGAAGAGGAAGGTAGAAGACATCCCATCTATCCCATAGAAAATTTTGGATATTATCAGGAGAAATTGGAGGCATTAATTTCACATTTCGCTGATATTTTTGATGACAAACCAGGGGTGATCAGAGGTTTTAAATATCAGCTTCACTTGATAGATAACGCTCCATTTCAGAAGAAACTCTATCCGATACCTGAAAAATATCAAGAAGAATTTGCCGAGATTATAAAAGACATGGAAAGGGATGGTATCATTCAGAAACAGGCTAATCCTTATTTGAATACGATTACTGTGGTGAAGAAGGCAGATGGAAGTTTGAGGGTTTGTTTAGATGCCCGTCAAATTAATTTGTTAACGATGAAGGAACAAGACAGGCCACCTAAGATAAGGGAATTACTGAGAAAATTCCGTGGAAAACCTGCTTTTCCGTCATAGACTTGACGGACAGCTTTTACCAAATAGAGTTTACTGAAGATAGCAGATGCTATACTGGATTTCTATTTAACGAAACCAGTTATACGTTTCGTCGGGTTCCATTTGGTCTAGTGAAGTCGAGCCCAGCACTTATCAGAGCCCTCGATAATAAGCTGAGCGAAGAGGTTAAGAAGTACGTCATATGCTACGTTGACGACTTAATTATTCCCTCAGAAACGCCAGAGCAGCACTTATTGAATCTGAGAAGATTGTTTGAAGATTTAAGAGAAGCTAATGTAAAGGTCAAATTCAACAAATGTCACTTTTTCCAAGAGAAAATAAACATCTTAGGACACACCATAGATCAATTTGGTTATTATCCTAACAATGACAAAATTGAAGCAATTTCGGAATTTCCTAGACCTAAGAAGATAAAGGATCTTCGAGCCTTTCTAGGTCTTTGCCAATTTTTGAGCAATCATTGTCCACGCTATTCTGAAGTGATGGCTCCACTTCATGAACTCTTGAAGAAAAATAATTGATGGAAATGGGACGCTACAATAGAAAATGCTTTTGTACAAGAAAAGAAGATGCTTAAGAATAACATTAAGTTGGAATATCCCGATTTTGAGAGGACATTCATTGTGGAGACAGACGCATCGAGGATTGGAATAAGCGAGGTGTTATACCAAAAAGACGCTGAAGGAAACAACCACTATATAGCCTTTTATAGTAGAAAGCTACGGTCACACGAGGTGAACTATTATACCACAGAGCTGGAGGCTTTTGCTGTCATTAACGCATTACAACACTAGAAGAAGCTATTGATAGGCCATCCCATACTTATAAGAACTGACCATAAGGCACTAGAATTCATGCTGAAGTCTGATTTGTCTAGCTACAGAATGACTAGATGGACTATGTTCTTGCAACAGTTCAATGCAACCATTAGTCATGTGCCAGGTAAAGATACTCTGTTAGCAGATATACTATCGAGGCATCCAACATCCAAGACTAACGTCAGAGTTAATGTTATACAGACAGATGACGAAGATCAGGCAACAGTGGACAAGTTAGCCAGAATTCCCACTTTTCAAAGGAAGGACGCATTTCTAAGAAACATGTACAAGTATTTGTCAGGAAGATTGAATGTACAGAATGCTACTTACGAAGAAATGAGGAGGAGGTCCTGACATTTTGTACTGCAAGGAGACAAGGTCCGAAAATATGTGGATGCAGGTCATACCAAGATTAGAGTAATGATACCACCAGAACTAATTGTACCAGTTGTATGGTTAACACACAAGTCTATTGGTCACGGAGGGTTAGATAAGACCTACAGTACCGCCCAGGAAAAGTTTTATTGGATCAATATGCGAGAATCTATTGCAATTGTCATACGATCTTGTGAACTACGCCAAAAGAACAAATACAATTCAGAATTGTTATTTGAGAAACCGAAGGCCATTATACCAACGAAGCCATTGGAATTGTTCAGCCAGGACATTTTTGGGCCTGCTCCCACGAGTTTGAGAGGAAACCAGTATGTACTTGTCACCATGGATGTATTTTCTAAAATCGTCATGTTAAACCCCATGCAGAAAGCAACAATGAAAGCAGTTTTGAAGCATATAGAGAAGAATGTGATACCGAAGCTAGGAAAGCCAGAGAAATTAATAACGGATCATGGAACTCAATATACAGCTGAAAAATTTGAAGAAACCATGGAGAGATTGGATATTAGCCATATTTATAGATCTGAACGCAGTCCACAAACAAATCCTATAGAATGATATATCCAAGAACTGTCAAAATACATTTGCTTATTTAGTTCTGAGAATCATGCGAACTGGGTGAAGGTAATACCATTGGTAGAATACTGCATGAATAGCACTCGTCATGAAAGCACGAATGAGATTCCCACTGTACTGCATTATAATGAAAAACCTAGAAGACCATGGGTCGGAATCATAGATATCCAAGAGGATTGTGGAGAGGTTGTGCGATAAAATTATGAGACAGCGAATTTAAGTGGAAAGGTTTTAAACATAGCACGGAAATGTATAATCGATAGAGGATTTTGTAGAAGGCGGAGTAATGTATTCATGAAAGATATTGCATTTGTTATTTCTAGTAGGAATACAGAATATCATACTTTGATGAAAGTAGTTGATATGGAACCGTAGAAGTTTTGTGAAAGTGCTAAAGAAGAAATATTGATGTGATGCAATTATATTGATGGAGGCGTAACAGAGACGCGATGATATGAAATTTGAGAAGAGGCCAGAGAACATCTCAATAAGCAGGCAGAAAAGCGATTGAAGAGAACGAGAGGCAAGCGATTCAGCAGACCATTCAGAAAGGGAGATTAGGTTCTTACTAGAACGAATGTGAAAGCTGATGTCTTGAAGAAAGTATTCGTCAAGTTTAGTAACATTTTCAGGGGACCATTCAAGGTAGCGAATGTTTACGGAAATAATTGCTATGCCATAGTTAGACTGAGCGATGATCGTATTATTGGAAAATACAGTCACTCAAAGTTAAAGAGATTTTACCCAAGATTCAATAGTGACACAATTTCGACAGCATATCTAAGTGTAGGAATGACAGGTAGTAACAGAAACTTCATTCTTTACTTTCTATTAAGGTCGGATGGGGAAATGCGCTCGAAATCATGTCTAGTTGAGAGAAGAAGTCAGGATGAGGTACGAACTGAGGACCACCTTGGAAAAATGGCAAATTTAAAATATGGAATTATGGATATAATTTGCAGTCTGAATTGAAGATTACGATTAAATAAGCATTTGGAAAAATTTTCGCCTAGAGAAATATTTTTATTTCGAGAAATAATGGAAATTTTATGACTTGGTAATTTTTAACCAAGCATAAATGATTGGAGAACAATCCTGGAAATGTACACTTTAGTCGAGGTTAGTCGCGAGAAACCTGTTTTGAGCCGAGGGAGAGAAAACAAGGTCGACTTGAGGACAGACACGCGCCACGGTCTAGAGTGGGGGAACAGACCCGTGTCGAGAGCGTGCCAGAAGTAACTATTGACTAATGAGAGACTAGTTTGAATACTAAGGAATGACTAAATATTAAAATCATTATTTTAATATTTTATGAGAGTGTTACATATTGAATTCACCAGCAGAGAAAAAGAAATTTAATTGGCAAAACGGATATTGAATTAAATGGCTGAGAGAGAAGTTATGTATAAATCAGTCAATTCTCATAGAGGTTGGAGGCTAGTTGACCAGATTTGCGGGGGAAATCTGATCGACGAGGCTAGCAGACGGGAGGAAACGAGGCTCTTTCTATTTGGACAGTCGAGGAGGCAAGACGTTACAATTTTACTCTTCGAGAACTATACAGACAAAGGTCTTTGTGAACCTGAGACTTCAAAATGAAGCAACACGCTATTGAACTGGAAAAATAAGCATCATTATTTAACAGTATTAAAAAGAAGCAATTTTACTGCATTTGGAGAAGAAATGTACGTCGTGATATGGCATTTGAAAGTTTCATAGTGAAACATCGAACACGTAATTACACAGGAAGGAAGTCAGAAGAAGCTAGACTTTATATAGTAAGAATTTCATCAATCTACACAAGAATGTAAAAAGAAATAGGTCGGAGGGGAGAAGCTACGACTTCACGTCATTCAGCAGTGAGGAGAATGTTCTAACTTCATTATGTTGGGAACGTAGAGCTATACTAACTAGCGAAATCCAGAAATGAGCAGATAACATAGCAATATGAGCAGCGAGCTGCAGACCATCGCAGTTTTCGCTCACATAACGCTACAAGCTACTACCAAAGAAATTCACACTATGGAGGTGATTTCTTGTGTTGGAAAGAACACTGCAAACTACCGACTTCAATGAACATCGAGATCTAAGGAGAGACGAGCGGGATTCGAGGATGGAGAAAGCGGAGAACCCGGACCTGGAGAGCGCCAACCAATGAAAACTGCGAGGGAGGCGAGTCGTCGCTGAGGAAGGAGGAAGCTAGCAGGCAGACGAGTTTCCAGCTGGGAACCGGTTGGGAGACAACATCCCAGGGCATTCACCAGCAGCGAGATCCAGACATAGCAGAGATGGCATAACGAAAACCAGTCCGCAGAGGCGTGCCGCATACCAGAGACGTGAGAGGAATTCCAATGGACAGAAGCATCATCAGGTCTGTCACCAGCGATCTCAGAGTGAAGGTAGACCAGTGCAATTTTACACACATCTGTAGTAAGTTCCTGTACACGTTATTCCAGAATTCTGACCAACATATTTGCATTTATAACCCATGTTATTGTGTTGTCTTTAAAAGTTTTTAGAAATTTCTATAATTATTTTCATACGTTACTCGGACGTATTTTGAAGGCTTGTTCGATGATCTTAGACATCGTTAGTATTTTTAACTGTCATTTTAGAACGTTTAGATTTTTCTTACAGTTAATTTCGTTGCGATTGCTCACGTATATTCCGTTAGATTTGTTGTAACATCGGAGAACGATTATGTATGTATTGGAACATGAGAGGAGAAGCGTAAATTTGTGATAAATGAATAATGTATCAGAGAAAGAGAACAGTCATGTGTTTGACAAACGTGAATAGTTTCTAATGTAATATTAGAGAAAGGAAGGACATGAGAATCCTATAATAAAGAGTTTATTCATCTCAGCAACGAAAATATTATGTATAAAACGAATTGTTAATAGGAATATTCAATATAGGCATTGAAAGAACTCCAGTATGAAAGGAAGATAATGACATGATAAAACCCAGAAGCTTAGTTGTGCGGAGAAGGACAGTGTGCGATAGTTGGAGGCATAACTAAATAAGAAACGCTATTATAGAATGTTATGCATGTATATTTGTTATAAATGATAATGTGAAATGGAAGGAAGGATATTGGCATCTATTGTTAACAGAAACGTGAGGAAAGGTAATTGTTATTCACATAACAGACGCAGACTTAAAATTCAGAGTTAAGCGAGAAATTGTAACGAGGAAGTAATTGAAGCAGAGAAGGAAGTATGAGATGAGTTATGGTAGTGAGAATTGTGGAGAGGTTGTGCGATAAAATTATGAGACAGCGAATTTAAGTGGAAAGGTTTTAAACATAGCACGGAAATGTATAATCGATAGAGGATTTTGTAGAAGGCGGAGTAATGTATTCATGAAAGATATTGCATTTGTTATTTCTAGTAGGAATACAGAATATCATACTTTGATGAAAGTAGTTGATATGGAACCGTAGAAGTTTTGTGAAAGTGCTAAAGAAGAAATATTGATGTGATGCAATTATATTGATGGAGGCGTAACAGAGACGCGATGATATGAAATTTGAGATTAAGAATTTGAGTGGAAAGGTTTTGAAATATTTTGTGTTGATTAAGAGAAGCCGTATTTTGAGTTTTGAGAAGATAAGAGTGTGGGAAGTGAGGGTCAATGCCACACGCACTCAATATTTGGTTTTAGAGCTTATCTGAATAGTCATGCGTTGCAAGTTTGTATAATTATTAAATTATTGAATACCGGAGTTGTACTCTTAAGTGATGAGATATTAACTTTATTGTTCGTGTCCATGGACACATGGAATTGACGCATTAATAACTATAATGACCAGTTTTATTGTGTGAAATACGGAGAAAGATTGTGTGAAATACGGAGGAAAGTTGTGAAGTGCGGAGAAAAGTTGTGAAATACGGAGAAAAGTTGTGAGATACGGAGAAAAGTTGTGAAATGAACTCTAGTAAATTGGAGACAGATACTATGAAATCGTGCGGGTCGCGATCATGTAAATAAATGTAAATATTTTATTATTATCATTATTATTAACCATTGTTAATAGTATTTGGAAACATGACATTATATTTAAAGGACTTTAACGGATGTATTACGTAGGGAGTATGTCTGTTGTTTTGGAACGTTGAAGTATAATTTTAGTGAACAAGTAGGACAGATATTAATGTCCTGAATTTAAATAATGTGTGTTTAAAAATATCTTGGAGCAAGATATACTTTTCATATGTGAAATGATGCAGGAGAGACACTTGTTAAGCGCATCAGGCCTAAATGAGGCGTAGATATTTCATTTTAAATAGTGATTTTATTTCTATTTTATTATTGGTGTTGGAGACATAAATTGTTATGTCGTTTAATATTTTTGTCAAGAAATGGCAAGCGTAATATTTTTTATTCTTGCTAAGTTTTCTAGAACTGATTCTTGATTCAATGCTTAATTACGCTATAACGATACCGCTAGCTAGATGCAGACAGCCTATCGACACTTTGACTTAACGCCCGAGAGCCGAGTTGCTCATTAGTACTCTACCTATCTTTTATTTTTATTTTTCTTGTTCTGTATGCAACTAGTTAGTAGTAT
Source organism: Meconema thalassinum (assembly GCA_946902985.2). Lineage (NCBI taxonomy): Eukaryota > Metazoa > Arthropoda > Insecta > Orthoptera > Tettigoniidae > Meconema > Meconema thalassinum. Next base: position 887,806,286 of record OX336390.1, read on the forward strand.
AGTTAGAGATGTATATGTGTATTCCTAGGGTTCCCTAGTCATTAGTCCGGTAGGAGTTGTTCAACTCTTAGTCGGGTGTTGAATTTCCTACTATCCTTTTACCATCTGCGCAGATTTGGGACTGTGGCCTAGAGGAATTCGGGCGCAGTACGTACTTGGTTGTCGACTCTCGAAATAATATGAGAATGGTGCATCACAAATCCTTCAATCAATTTATGGAAATCAATAAACGTGTGATTGAATCAGGTAGCCAAGGAACCACTGTGAAATTATTGTTGAGTATTTTATATCCAAGTTATAATTATCTACTGTACACAAGTTTGGTTCCCTCACCAAGCACATTGACCGTACCTCCACATTATATTTGTTTCATGTAAACTAAATCCCAGCTCATTACTTCCTAAGATATACTAAGCCCGTTTTTCCGGAGAAAACCGCCCATATATGCGAGAGCCTCGAAGACAGTTGAGCACGAGACTCGGAAAATCTCAGGGGAAAACAGGGTATGGGCTAAGTGGTGCTAAACTGTGTTCGATACTCACACCTGACTGCAGGAAGGACGAAAAACACACAGAATTTCATAAAAACACACACCACTTTTATTAAATAAAAATAGAAAACTTAGGTCACAGGCAGATACACTCTCCTACCTAAATCTGCAGCGTGTATCATTTTCAGTCTATCACACTGTGATTTCTGATTGTGAAAAAAGATAATAACCTAAATGCACTTCCTAGTATTTGAATGTCCTAATATCTAAGCATGTCCATCATGTCCATTTTCATCAAGTTTCAATTATAAATTTATGTCGATCACTATTTACAAATTCGTTACCTTTCATTTTTGTCCAGACGAAGCACTGTCGAAAATCTGTTTTACATCAATTCTACATCACTCAGATAACACTCGAATATCGGCTGAAATATCCACCAATTATTATAAATCATCAACACATGCATGATTAGCTAGTAATATCAAAACTCTTGTAAAAGAAAATATTAATTCATTTTTTTAAACATATCAGAACTTACGGATTCGATCTTATTCCAATGAAACAATCCTCCCACGTAATTTTCAGATCAGTAGCAAGACGTATTATTCTTATCTTAACTGAATCAGATGCCATTTGATTATATGCAGAGAGAGAAATAATTCCCTAGTAATTCCAGATCTATCGTGACCTCCTTAAAATGCAAAATGCCACATACTTATGCATTCATAAAACTCCACAATGAATCATCAACTGTGTATACCACAAATTGGCAATCAACAATAATCATTACTTCAACATTTACGGCGCATTCAAGCTCCACTGCCTGATGCCCAAATATCATATAACCTGTCGGTGCAATGTCCACGACATTCCTGTTTAAAACACTGAATGCCAAAACTCTAATATCACTTTTTTGTCACGATTTGACAATAACACAGATATTAACTTTCATTATAATAATCGAAAAACCCCTCTTTAGTTAACTCAGTTCTTAGCCACTTTTAGATGTTACTTGAAATATTATCCTCTATTCAACTTGGGATTATCATTCATCATCTGGTATTAGCTATTTATAAATAAACAAATAAACTTTACAACTAATTCGATTTACTGCTATGGTTTCATTGTTTCCAAACTCCATATGAACATTTTCAATTGTCAGCATCATTCACCATTATTTTCCTCATTTCGAGTTATTGTTATTAATTCCATTCGTAGTAATAATTCATTACCGACATTAATTTACAATTATTTTATTATTATTATTTGCTTCAAACCATCACTCTCTTGAATTTATTCACACAAATAATTCCTCATTCAAAATATCCACTCATGGATAAAAACAGCATTACTCCTATAAATGTTATGAATCAGGATGCGAAAAATACAGTAGAACCTCGGTAATCCGATGTAATTGGGACCAAGACGTGCTCGAATTTGGGAAATCTCGGATTACACAGAGTTACGAAATGTTAAGACCTTTAATTTAAAATTAGATGCTCAAGAAACTTGTGTTTAAATATTCTTACAGTAAACGGCATTATTTCATCAGTTATCGTATAATGTGTTGCAGTTGGGCTTTGTTTCAGAAATACAAAACAATATTCTACAAATGAAATGCAAATATGTACATATTTACTTAAAAGTACAGTCCGAACAGACACTGGCTAGTTGGCGGGAGGGCGATAGCGGGCAGAATGGTAAACAACGCATGCGCGCACCTCCACCAAAGACCTTGGGGAAGCTATGCGTCTCACTGTCATCTACCTCGGATTAAACGGAGGCTCTGACTACCGGGGCTCGGATTACCGGGGTTTTACTGTAATGCGATGATATCCGCACAATGTTAATAAATTCGAACTAGGAAAATGTTTTGTGACAATCACTGCTTGTCTGAACTCATGCGACTTGTTCAAAAATACAGAAAAAAGAAATTCTAAAATACGCTGACCTATAAGTTTGGAAAAATACAACATGACTAGACTACAACATGACTACAATAACATGGAGAGATCTTACTTCCAAATCATCTGGGATGTAGATTTGTACCGTCTGCCAGGTGGAGAAGATTGCAGCAATGTGTTCTTACCTGTAGCGTAAGCACGCATGCACAAAATCCATGCCACGCCCTGGTCTGCATTTCCAATGACCTCGGGTACCGCTTCATTCGTCTGCCCCATCATGACGATCCGGAAACTTCCGTCACGGGCTGGAATGCGGCATCTTCCTCCGGCTTCTAACATGGGCTGGTATCGGCGATGTCCTTCCGTCATCTCCCCGCATCTAACCCATCCTTGGTGTCTAGTGTGTGGCCGTTACGTCAAAAAGTCCCAAAATACAACTTGTATGAAGTTCACGATGTTCCACACACATAATTTTTGAGTGTCAATCACTGTCCTTATACCACATGGTTACTAGTTCCATTAAATGCTGGTATTTCATACTGCGCTTAGCACGCTCGGCTTATAGTTGCATGAAGAAATTCCACAGTCCAGAATGTGCACGGCTAATGGTTGCATAAACTGGTAATACCTATCCAAAGTCCTTATGCACATGGCCAACATTGTTTAATGGGCATTACGACTTTAATGCACTCGTCTAACAGTTGATTAAATTTCATGTGTTGTGGACTGATGTTCTCAACCTCACAGTTCATATTCGCAGATTGAAATATATGCTTCACTTGTAACGAAAGCTAATAGCTGGCCGCATGTACTATTCTCACTACCCTCACATGCAAACGTAATGCACTGTCCAGAAATAAAGTTACCGGCTCATATATAATAACTGCTTTAAATATAACAAACAATTCTGAAACAATATTGATAAAGTTTGTATAACTCACTTCTATTTGAAGTCCACCATTTCACAAGTAATACGGTCGTAGCCTTCCAGCATATTCTGCCCCGTGCATCTGGGCAACTCGAGTGACATTCACGGCGATGACGTACACTGTCACTCCGGTTGAGACCGCACAAACTCATAAGCTCCGCTGAGAACAAACACTAGATCAAGGATCATGTAACTATAAGAGATTCGTCACTTTTGGTTATAGAATTTCTGAGAGAGAGCAACGCCTGAGGCTATGTACTGCTCCGGCAAGTCTGGCAACATAAAAAGTAAAAAGCCATATGAATGTAGCCTTTATTATACGTAATTGAACAGTATGTTCTGCGATGAGTTATTGATTATTGATGAAAATGACACAAACATAACTGCGCCTTTCGCTAGGCGCTGAAATATACGTCCAGATAGGGAAATAATACATTTTGATATATATCAATGTTGGCAATAGATTTGTCACGAAGGACACAGTTATGCCGTTCTAGAGCTTAATTCACATTTAGACTAATTAAACATTGCTCTCCTACTCTACATAATTGTTGGGATATTCGATGAATATAAAGAAAACTGTCCAAATGCACACTCTATATTGCCATAACCTCACTTTTGCCTAGCATGCCGGCTGCCACCCACCCCTCCCCGTAGCCCAAAACCACAAATTGTATTGCAATGCAAAGGAGAATGGGTAAGAAATCAAACAAGAGATGAAATGCACACACGTATTCTCTCTATATTTTTATTCGAAAGTTGTCCATATTGCCCATTAGTTTTACACATGGTCAACACCAGGAAGATGGAAATTGCCGTATTGTTCTTACTATCATTATAATTCTTACATCCCGGTGCTTGGCAATTTTTCCTCCTTTGCAGTGGCATGATTGACTCTCAATTCAATTCAAATAATTAATCAAAATACCGAACAAATCAAAACAACCAACAACACCACGAGGAAAATCAATCAAAACAGACTATTCCCGCTTCTGCCAGTCGGTTTGATGTGAGCGTTCATGAGTGCCAACTACGGAACCTTAGTGCTAAAATTAATTCTTCATTGGTTGGAAGAACATCCAGAGTAGAGCTTTACCGCGACCCACGCGCTCCCTATGAACTGTCATCCCCCTGCACTTGATGCTCCCTGTCTATTACTCGCACCTTATATACAGCTCAGGCGCGTCACAGGAGTCTTCAGTTATGTCATGTCCCAACATTCCTTCATTCATATCTCGGGAGTGCGTAATGCTATTTCCCTGATTCCTTCGATAGAATCCTTGTAAATTCAGGGGCTACATCGTGCAGTAGCATTCTTCTTTCTTGCATAAAGAAATAGGTAGCTAAAAATGTTCCAGCACCTTCGGTGTTTCCTCATTTGCCACGAGAGCGCACGCCTTCCTCTGATTGGTTCTCGGCCCATGAGCGCTAGTTCAAAACTCGGCTCGGCGCTCCTTTTAAAATAGTATGACGACATGACGTACCTGGACCACCGGTAAACTACCGTATAATGGTTTCAATTTTATTTCTCTCTCGCAACATTCCCAACATTTGCATTGATTGTTAGTCTTTTCTGTTGGATAGTTTCGCATTGAATAATCGATGCAAACAGTTTGAAATTGGTTTTACATACTAACTTGATGTGAATGCGAAAACTGTGTTGTCTGTATTATTGTTCAACGATGCATGACTTTAACGAATAGTTGGCCTCAATGCACGTTTATTGTTGTGTAAACAATTTAACATTCCTGATTGTTACGGCATAGTTTTTTGAATAAATGTATCTTTTACTAAAACTGGAGAGTTATGCAATTACCACTCAATCAAGCTCGACACAGTACTTTTCATTCTTTTATGTATGATGCATAACAGAAATACAAATGTAATAGGCTATGAGTAGACAAAACTGCCCAAATCCATACCACCCTGACGTGTAGCCGCGTTAAATCGCTAAACACGACTGTGATAGTGAGCTGCAGCAAATACGATGTTCGGAGGTTCGAATCCTTGCGCTGACAGCTGCTATCTTGGGTGAGGTGTATCCCTGGGGTTTTCCTCACTCTCTCCAGGTAAATGCCAGGATAGTACCTCATTTCAAGTCCATGGGTACCTAACCAATCCCCAACCCTAATAAGTATAGTTAAACACACTACTACATATAGTCAGATAGATTGAACACTCACCCAAGTACACGGTGCTGATGATCCAAGGTATCCGAAGTGCCAAATATAAATATATTTATCAAGAAAAAGAAATTCAGCTCACCATGGAATGCCAATACATAGGAGGGCAATAGGAACGGTATAAAACTGAACATGCATCATGGGGTGAGTTCACTTGCATGAGATGGAGTGATCATTCATTCAAAGTTTAAGGGCCGACCACAGCGTACACATTATGGTAAGTATTATTTCATAAACAGAGCCATTGATAACTGGAACTGTCTACCTGCTGCAGTCTTAGAGCCTTTCCCGAAACATATAGGTGTGTTGAAGAAATGACTGACCAAATTTTGTAAATACTCCAGTTTAAGTGTTATTGAATTGTTAGTTATAATCGTTTATTTGTTATGCATACCCAATTTTCCCCCGAGGGACTCGCCCCCAATTGAAAATAAATGAATGAATGAATTAGCGAAATTAGTGTGCATGAAAACAAAAGACGCATTTTTGTTCTTCGTGGAATTACTTGTGGAAACTCCTGTGTATCATGGAGGACCATGGCTTTGTAGGCTAAACACAAACCCTTTCAGAATATTTAATGTGTAAATTGGGATAAGAAACCACTGGACCATTCTGCATTGAAGTTCGTTGGTCACGTTATGTGTGGACGTGAAAAGTATACTGTAGGTGTAAAGTTAACTACTGCCTCCACTTCCTGCTGTCGGCCGGCCGCTAATGGAGACCATTTGTGCTGCCCCACGTACCGCTTACCTTTCAGGATGTAAGTCAAAGAGTAATTATTTGATGGATGACTTTCGCATCCTGGGAATTAGTTGATGTATACTGTATATAGTGCGGCACACTCTTTAACTTCTGGTGTGATCATAGCTAATAACATGATAGATGACTAGATCAAAACAGGTAACAGGGAACGTTGTAGGCCAATGTAACCCTCATCAATCTCTCTTCATTCTGACTTCTTGAAGCAATAATTCCCTAATAAATCCCAGGGGTATGTTTGTGGTTGTTATGTTTAAATGAGTAAAATGTATAAGTTAGTCATAAATATCTAGTACAAGTACAGGTACAAGTATTTCAAGAGTACACCATCATGAATGTTTGAATTCGCTATTATTTTTCGTTGCGCCGTGAAATCCACTTACAGGTCTACGTATTGTTTAGGTCGCCGCCGTCCGGTAGACCTTTGCAAGCTTGGCAGTTGTGTGTTAGGAGCGCTCAGGTAAGGACAGCTTCCTAAAACTGGATAGTGTTAGTCAGGGTGCAAGGTAGTAGAGGGAATGGAGATGAGGGCTTTGGACGGTCGCTCTGCAGAAGTTCGTGTGCGTGCTACTTGCTTAGTCAGGGGCACGGGCACGTGTCCTTGCTGAGATTGCCAGTTGTTCCCTGAGATGGCCATTGGCTGTATTGTGCCGTCATGGGGAGAGTTAGGATTCGTGTTAGTGGAATAATGAAAAAGAGATTTCCTTGCGTACAATTTATGGTCTAATGAATTAGAGTCAGGGCGAGGGTGTCGGAAAATGTGTAGGGAGGAAAAAGGAAAAGCTAAGCATACTTACCCTTAGAGTTGCTGCTGCTTTGTAACTGGAAGTCTTGAAGTTGAGTCTTGTCCACGCTGGGAGCACCGCCGCCCTACACTCGTCGGCACTGTGTCGTGGGTCTCCGTCGTCAAACTATCCCTAGAGTCCCGGATTTTTGGTTTTAACGATACCCGCGAAATATTTCAGCAAACATATACATGTTATTACAAAGATATATTTACCCCAAATATGCCATTTTCTTCGATATTGAAGCCGCGAAATATCGCGAAATGAAATTATTTTGCGAAATGTGTTAGCCTATTTGCACCCTAGAATGCTAAATTCTAACAAATGCTGGTAAGAAGATTAAATAAAACACATTTATTTTAAAATGAATTGAAATAGTTCCACAATCTGTCTTTTGACATAAAATAAGAAATCTTATTATAAATGATTCATAAGTTTCGAGATAACGAAGTTCTTCTTCGAGCTTGATTGGATGAAGTCCTGAAGTGATTGTAACAATGCTCTGTTTCCACTTTGGGGACAACATAAGTTTCACGAGTTAGTGAGAAAAGGACTATGGTACAAATGGAGACTATGTGTTGAGGTAAATGTTAGGTTAGGTTAAACACAGAAAATATGATTCATTTGAGTTTAATTCTAAGACAAGAAAGAAAGAAAGAAAGAAAGAAAAGTTTGTTTTTCCTCGAAATGTTTCTACCTAGTGTTCATTATTTAACCAAATCCGCACACCTTACACATAGCCTAGTTAATAAGCGCACTCACACCTCACTTTTTTTTCTTTCATTTTACCGCTATGGATATTTAATTTCACCGCTTTGAACATTTTATTTCACCAAGTTGAAGCCTTTTATATTACCTTAAATTAGGGTCCCTAACTATCCCTGATGTCCCCCTTTCTTCCCTGTCTGAAGCCGCGTTGCCCTCCTTGCTGTACTTAATGTTGTTTTTAAGTCGCAAGCCTGTCGAGTAAGTGTTTCCTTGGTGGCTAGGGGCTTGCTTCTCAATTCCCGGTCGGGTACTTTCGTACGTTTCTGTGGATTAGCCTTGTCCTATGGTTTTGCGTAGGTTTGGATTGTGGGGCCGTTAGAGTATTTACCATTTTGCTGAGGTGGCTTCGGTGGCGTAGTTGGTAGCATGCTGAGCTTCAAAGCCCAAGATCGCGGGTTCAAACCCGGCCAAAGTCGTCGGATTTTTAAGAGCGTTAAAAATCCCTCAGTATGCCTTGCTTCGGAGGGGAAGTAAAGCCGGCGGTCCCATGTCATAGATTTATGGCATGTTAAAGAACCTTCCACTAATTACACCTGTGTGAAGCTAAATTAACTCCTAGTTTAAACAACGCTCTTAAGGTTCCTACGTTCGTCGCCAGGTTCCGACTGCGGTGGCGTCTGGTAGCCAAGTTATGAACTAGTAGTCGTTGACGGTGGCATTTGGCGGCAACAGTATGAACTACTTGAAATTCATTGTCTGCAGTCTTTACTTGAATTAGAAACAGACAACACAGACTAATACAGACTTCACAATTAACACCGGTTATCAGACAGATTCTACACACACCCCAAGTACACTGGGCTACATGACCGCGTTGTCTCAGGCCCTAAACAAAGGAACCAACCAACCATTTTGCTGATTTTCGTAATTTTAGGTCTAATGTATGCAACCCTATTTATTTATTTATCTATTTATCCATTTATTTATATAATTTTATTTTTTTATTTAGGCTACTTATTTATTTATTTGGTAAATTCAATACCGTAAGATCGCTCATAAACGTATGAATTGGGCAGTATTGGTTCCTTAAACAAAGTATCAGTATTCCAACTACTGAGAACAACTCTCCCATGAAGCAAGAGTTACAGATTAAATATGTCCCCCGATCCTCCTTCTAGAAAACGACCTTGATAATTAGGACCCTAAAGCATTTCTTAAGTTAGTTTTACTGAGGTTTAGTAGTGATCGAAGATATTTTGAGTCGGTGGTTAATTTAGGGATTGGACACTCAATGGGTTGCTATTTTGTTTTCGTTGACATGGTAGAATTATACAGAAAATCACGGAATTTACGTGCCGTCTACTAATGGTATCTCTATACTAAATTTTGTTCAAGTCGGTTGGGAAATAATCGTACATACTGCGCCCGCTGGCCGAAGGTTTCGGGGAGCCACCGGTTTCAAATTACCCTTCCGAGACCCTCTTCCAGTTAACACACAAGTATAGGGGACGATACATTCATAGGCTGGTGTAGCACAAAGTCTGCACTCGGGGGTGTCGCGAATTAATGAGGTTCGATCTTTAACCAGCTCAGAGGAATGCATCGATAACAAAACTAAACAAGAAAAGAGAGGTCAGTCTTATGTTAAAATCACAAATAAATTTTATTCAGAATAGATCCATAGCCTAGCATGAGAGTTGCAAACGGCTAGTCCGATACTATTCTGCCCTGAAAGAAATATAAAAAAGTCCTAAACTAGATCTAAATTACTCTCATGGTCCTAATACAAAATTCGACAAAATGAACAAGCTAAGAGAATGGCACGTAAGATCGGCCCTAAGCAATTACATCGAAATGACTTACGGGTGGATCAAACATCAAAAGAATCTACAGCAAAGCAAGACATTTACTTGTTTACAAATACTAGAACATTTACATTTAGTAGCTAGGGGAAAATTTGTCCTATGCTATGATGATGCCATCTCTAACATTTATATTTAGATTTAAGTGTTTAGCAAGTCCTAAATAACATTAATTAATAAACGAGATGCGTTTATTACTAAGAAAATCGAGCTATGTGCACAATGTTGCTGAATAAAAAAAGCTATGCTAATACAACACAAATGCATACAATAATTCAGCACTCCTATGGTTGTGCAATTGGCAATGCCTGCGTACTCGATTTGTTACTGTTTGTAACAAACGGTCATAGTGTCAAAGTGTTAATAAAGTAGAAAAAATAGGAAAGCCTGCAAATGCGATAATAATCAAACAATTACATCGACTCATATTGCTACTAATCTGATGTGTGTGCTTCTGTTATCACATAACCAATTAGTTGTCGACTATTCATGTGAAAATGTATCAAAATGTATCTAAAACAGCTTAACAATATCTAAAGTGTTAATATGTTGTCCTGAAAATACACACATCAAAAAACGTTTTGCATCACCTCGGTTCCAAGAGTTCCGGAACCGTTAAATACAAAGGGAATAGAGATCAACACAAACAACATTTCAGCTCGTTTTATTGCTCATGAGACCCACACATTGCATGTTGTACCATCATACAGCTAGACTTTCAGCATTTGTGGTCCAGATTGCAGTACACACCACTACCTCTAATACCCAGTAGCACGTCCTCTTGCATTGATGCATGCCTGTATTCGCCGTGGCATACTATCCACAAGTTCATCAAGACACTGTTGGTCCAAATTGTCCCACTCCTCAACGACAATTCGGCGTAAATCTCTCAGAGTGGTTGGTGGGTCAAGACGTCCATAAACAGCCCTTTTCAACATATCCCAGGCATGTTCGATAGGGTTCATGTCTGGCGAACATGCTGGCCACTGTAGTCGAGCGATGTCGTTATCTTGAAGGAACGCATTCACAAGATGTGCACGATGAGGTCGAGAATTGTCGTCCATGAAGACAAATGCCTCTCCAATATTCTGCCGATATGGTTGCACTATGGGTCGGAGGATGTCATTCAGGTATCGTAAAGCCGTTTCGGAGCCTTCCATGACCACCAGTGGCGTACGTCGGCCCCACATAATGCCACCCCAAAACATCAGGGAACCACCACCTTGCTGCACTCGCTGGACAGTGTGTCTAAGACGTTCAGCCTGACCAGGGTGCCTCCAAACACGTCTCCGACGATTGTCCGGTTGAAGGCATATGCGACACTCATCGGTGAAGAGAACGTGATGCCAATTCCGTGGGGTCCATTCAGCATGTTGTTGGGCCCATCTGTACCGCGCTGCATGGTGTCGGGGTTGCAAAGCTGGACCTCGCCATGGACGTCGGGAGTGAAGTTGCGCATCATGCAGCCTATTGCGCACAGTTTGAGTTGAAACACGACGTCCTGTGGCTGAACGAAACGCATTATTCAACATGGTGGCATTGCTGTCAGGGTTCCTCCGAGCGGCAATCCGTAAGTAGCGGTCATCCACTACAGTAGTAGCCCTTGGGCGGCCTGAGCGAGGCCTGTCATCGACAGTTCCTGTATCTCTGTACCTCCTCCATGTCCGAACAACATCGCTTTGGTTCACTCTGAGACGCCTGGAAACTTACTTCCCTTGTTGAGAGCCCTTCTTGACACAAAGTAACAATGCGGACGCGATCGAACTGCGGTATTGACCTTCTAGGCATGGTAGAACTACAGACAACATGAGCAGCGTACCTTCGTCCTGGTGGAATGACTGGAACTGATCGGCTGTCGTACCCCCTCCGTCTAATAGGCCCTGCTCATGCATGGTTGTTTACATCTTTGAGCAGTTTTAGTGACATCTATGAACAGTCAAAGGGACTGTATCTTGGATACAATATACACAGTCAACGTCTATATGCCGGAGATCTGGGAACCGAGGTGATGCAAAACTTTTTTTGATGTGTGTAGTTTATTTTTAATGTTTATAAATTTTATTTAGATTCAGGGGGAATTATAAGATTTGTTAGTTTTCAAAACCCTATTTTGATTATTAAAGTTTCACACAATTATTTATCCCTGACAGTATTGTTGTTCAGTTTATGGACCTTTAAAAGCGTTCAGTGTATTTAGGTAACGTGTGTATCCAACTTAAGCAAATAACTCAATAGTTTAATAGTTTACGTGACACCCTGTGTCTTCACCGATATTTCATCATACTTATTAGACATCCTATGTCTTCACCAATTACTTTACTCTTATTTCGGATTCATTGATCCAGGCGCCCTCGGTTTTGGTACGACTTTATATAGTTCATTTCCACCGATATAACCACAATAACAATGTCGGAGGTATTAATCCACCGTCACGACTCATATAATACTCTTATAACGGTAATTTACAAAAGTGTGGATTCCTAATAGATACACGTTTGAAATGCTGGTAATAAAGATTATGTGTACATAAAACACATCCTGACAACGCTTTAAATAAACATGAAGGCTTCTGATACTAGCAAAAAGTGTGTGTGAGCATTTGTAAAACTGCCTCTTATCTGAATAAGGTCGAACCTGCGTTCATTTGGTTACAAAATACAGTTGCATTCATTGCCTGTGTGGCTTCTCTTAAAGAAATAAACCTGTTTTCAAGTATTGATCTGGCCAACAAATGTGATTAACCGAACTCTGCATTCCACTTGTAATAATGTCAAGAATCTCACAGCCTTCTAAACAAAATATTGATCCACTGCCTAGAATCGAGTGTGCTGTGTAGTGAACTTGGCTCGTAACCTTGGCCTCGATTTAACATTTGTCAAACTAGTTTATTTGTCATCAGCCTGACAAAATAAACGTTGATAATAACTGTTTTGAAATGATACGAAATGAGCGTTGAAAATCCAGCCTTCCTGGCGTCTATAAATGTTTAATAAAACTATTACTTCCACACGCGTCTTATAATTAACTACCTGCATTGTGCACTAAATAAATGAAACCAAATTAAACTAATCTACTGTTTTCCAACTCTTACAATACGCTATAAATATTTGATCTGACTTACAGATGCAGCGTCACTTGGTTCGAGTCCCGCCATGAGTTGTTATATGCGGTCTCGTGTATGGCTTTAGATTACCATCTCATTGTGTCTGGACATCTTCCGTCGCCAATTCCCCACGCATGATTTAGAAATCACATGCCATCGCGTGGTTGGGGTTGTATTTGAATATCTGCTGGTTATGCATGATTGTAATGCTAGCGTTGATAATAACGTAGCACATAATTAAAGAAAACTTTCGCGCACTGCAGCTAATATGCGGTAAAAAAATTGCCAATTTTCACTCCGCCACTGGCTCTAGCCTTTGTCGCTTGTGCGACACTCACTCGTGACTTGCACTGATATTTACACAAAAATATTAACATAAAATTAAATCAAAAATACTCCCCATCTGGCAAATAAAGATTGTTCTCGTAGATTTTGTACAGTTATACCGTTAATTAAATACACAGTTTATATAACACTGAAGTGTATGTGTGCGAATGATACCATGTGGTCGTAAAGTTTACTTCACACAAGTCCATCATTTCACCTCAGATAATGAAAATATTTCACATTTTACGTAATGATGAATGTCTTCAATCTTTGAATTATTAAACAATGCCATGATGGCTATCCATAATAAAAATATCCACAGATTTTTCATGCCACATCGTTTCCTTCACGGACCTACTTTCACTTGCGCTCCAAAATGCACATCGATGTTGTCTCATCCAAAGACAAATAGGAACTGGTGTTACCAAATATGGCGTGCTCTCAGTATATGAGCTGGCCGCGTAAATTTGATAGTTTTTTGATTTACGAAGTATGCTGTACTTCAAATATGCAGAATTACTTGGTTATAATTATAGTTGATTTTTGGAATGTCCAAAATATATAAAAATATGATCATAAGCGATATTGCTTCAGCTTCTTCCCGCCGCTCGCAGTGTATGTTCAGTTACATTCCATCGTGAGTTTTAGTCTCTATTATGTGAGCAAACATGCGTCAACGGGCGCAATACATCCATTGTTGCTTGATAAGAGGAGAATAACACACTCTACGACTGCACTTAAACAACTTGTGGACAATGCAAAGAACGTACGCTGAGTAATCAACGTAGACAATGTTATGTATGGCGTAAAATATCTCCTTTCGTTACTTGATCCTCCTCGAGATGGCATCTTCCTGTAAAGAAATACAGGAGTTAATTTTAAGAATAATCAAATTCACGGCTCCTATTATTTACAAAATAAGGGAATAGATCATATTTAGCATGGCTCATTATATGAAGTTTCTCGTTGATCGCTTGAATAGGTTAAAAGATACCATGACTGACACCATCTTGAATTTTTGACTTGTGCCTGTCTCACTGCTCTCGGATGATCAGATTGCCAGAAAATTCATTCATTTTCAATGTTGAAAATTCGCGAGGCCACCATGCTGGTTTAGTGCCTATGAGGGTTTTGAAATTCATACACACACTTATAAATACACGAGCGGCTTTTAGTCAACTATCAAGATTTAAAAAAACAATTTGAGCGTTGTAACAGTATCGAAAATATTGAGGACTGGTGAAATGTTATTCTTAGCTACCATATTGTATGTAGATCTCGGATTAATACAGTATATCAGCAGTATAATTATGGTAGTTCGTTACACAAACGTTCACTTTGATTGCTTAATTAGGACACAAGAAATGAAAACTTGCTTTTAAAATTTCACACACCAGCCAACTTGGATATCGCATAACAATTGCATCAAATTAGACATCAGTATATTAAGACTTGTATATATATATGTATCGTGCATAATTCACTGTTCTCTCTCATTGCTGAATCGCTACAAAAATCCATGTACCTTTTTTATTTGCATTATGTGTGGCCGCCTTGTAAGTTTTGTATGTATCAGGTTATTGATAGCTATTTAGGTGAACTTATTTTAGTAGCTCTTTTCACTTCATGAAATGTCAGCGATAGTTGTGGAGATACTGAATGCTAGTGAATATGTCCCTTGACCACCATATTGGACTGGTTAAAATTAAGTTTATAAAGAATTATTATTATGTTGACCCACTATCTACTAGTAGCCTAGATTATTATAAGTAAAAATTAAAATTGAATATTCTTCTTCTTCTTCCTCTTCTTCAGCATCTATCCCTTTTGCCTCTCGGCGTCGGGTCAGCCAGCCACTTTCTGTATTCATTCATATTCCCTGCGAGTCTCCTGGTTTGCTGCAGAGTCCTTCCCTTCTTCTCTGCCACCTCTCCGACATATTGGATCCATTCTTTCCTTGGACGACCTCTTCTTCGAGTGCCTTCAGGCTTCGCCTCTAACACTTGCTTCGGTTTTATTTCTTCATCCATCCTTATGATATGTCCATTGTAAAGCCTCCTTCTAGATAGTATGTACTACCGATTCCTCCTTTAATTCTCCTCTGATCGCTATATTTCGTACCCTATCTCTTCTAGTTTTATTCACTATCTTCCGGAGGTATTTCATCTCTGAGGCAGTCACTCTACTTTCATGTTTGTCCAAGAAATTTTATTCTGGACATATGACAGGAACAGTTTATACTCTATCACTTGAGACAAAACTATGAGGCAGGTTCGATTCCCAAATTAGCCATTCTAGAAGTGGTTTTCCATGGTTTACCATTTTTACTTCAGGTAATAATTGCTAACTTAAGGCCACGGGTGCCCCCATCCTGATCCTCAACTCAATTAAAAATACACACACTAATACACGCACCACTACAATGCAAGTAATCCGACAAAATTTACACCCAAAAACATGGCAAAAACATGGGGTTGAAATGGCAATGGTATCCAACCTCCTAAATTAAAGAACAACACAATAACGAATAATAAACGGTATAGAATAAGTCAACAAGTAGGAAACTTGGAAAGACAGTCGTCGCGTTTAAGAGACTTGATGAAAGAAAGGTCTGGTGTAAGTACACTACCAAGTTGGCAGGTGTGTGAAATTTTAAAAGCAAGTTTTCATTTCTTGTGTTCTAATTAAGCAATCAAAGTGAACGTTTGTGTAAATAACTTCCATAATTATATTCATCTGCTGATATACTGTATTAATCCGTGAATTGCAAACAATATGGCTTAGGCGGCAGCACGCCGGCATCTCACCGCTGGGTCCGTGGTTCAAATCCCGGTCACTCCATGTGAGATCTGTGCTGGACAAAAAGGAGGCAGACAGGTTTTTCTCCAAGTACTCCGGTTTTCACTGTCAAAATTTCATTCCAGCAACACTCACCACTATCATTTCATTTCATCATTGCCCCAGAGGAGTGAGTCAGGCCCCGGCAGCCGGCACGGTTTCTATCCTCGCCGCTAGATGGAAGAGACTGGAAGCAGGCTGTGGATTTTCATTTTCATGGAGGCTACGAATAACATTTCACCAGTCCTCAACTAATGAAAGCTATAAGGACAAATTAGATACCCCAGCATGACGCACAAATTGACCACTCTAATTGTACCGACCACCTCGTGAGGTAGCGGCTAGCATTCTTAGCTGTCACCGCAGAGGTCCGGGTTTGATTCCCGGCTCTGCCAAGAAATTGAATTCGGGACTGAGGGCTGAAACGAAGTAAACTCAGCCTCGAGAGGCAAAACTGAGATGAGGTGGGTTCAATTACCACCTCAGCCAAACTAGAAGTGGTTTTACGTGGTTTTCCACTTCTACTCCAGGCGTATACCAGGATGGTTCTTAACTTAATTTCACGGTAGCATATTTCTCAATCCTTACCTGAATTGCAAATACACATACTAATACAGCCATTATAACAACACAGGTTATCATAAAAGCCAAATCCAGCCAAAACGCGTTTGTGCTTTCCACTTGCGAAATAAAGAAGCAAAGAGGACATTGAACATTAAGTGGCAAGGTGAAACAATCCTTCATTGTTTTACACCAAAATATCTTGGTGTCACACTCGATCGAACTCTGTCTTTCAAGCAACATTGCTTGAACACCAAAAGTAAAGTATCTGCGCGAAATAACATACTAAGATGCCTAACATTAAGGCCATGGGGTGCTCGCCCCACCACTCTCAGAACTTCAGCCCTTGACTGAGCTTCTCAATTGCTGAATATGCAGCACCAGTTTGGCTTTCTTCTCCACATTCCAAAGAGGTGGTTATAGCTCTGAAAGAGACTTCCAGGATTGTATCTGGGTGTCTTAGACCAACACCTCTTCAGAAGATCTACCCCCTTATAGGAATTTCTCCACCTCATGTCCGAAGAATGGTAGCAGCAGCATATGAGAAGAAACGGCAAGAAACCGATTCAAGGCATCCACTTTTCGGCCAACAACCAGTCCGACAGAGGCTTAAGTCCAGAAACAGCCTTTTGAGGGGAGCAACAGACCTCGAAGGCTCACAAGAAGCTGCCCGAGTGAAGATATGGAAGACAGAGATCACAGATCCAACTATTCCTCTATCAGAAACAAGTAGTTCCGTGAAGAACTATACAGCCTATTTTCATATATCCTACTCATGTTAATTGCCTCTATCTACATACACAATTTCAGTTTAATTGCTGTAACAGATTCGTAGATATTGAGAACCGTCTAAATATTTCAGATGGTCGCCAGGTTGGATTTTTATTTTTGTACTATTACATTAAGATTATTGTGTACGTGTGGTATACAAACTTCAATCGCATGATTAGAACACAAGAAGTAAAAACGAGATTTTAAAATTACGCACAGCAGCCATCTTGTGATTATGCAAACAATGAAATAAATTAGATGCCAGTGGATCAACATTTGTATAAGCATTTAACGTGCAACGTTTCACGGCACTCGGATAGTTAATTCGCGAGAAACGTCCATTTAAATATTTATACTTCGCGTCGCCGCCATGTTGGATTTGCGCTCACCAGGTTACTGAAAGTCCTACAGGTGAGCATATGTTCATAGTCTCTATGAACATTAAAAAATTCAGTTTGGTTGCTGTAAAAGATTCATAGATATTGAGAACCGTCTAAATATTTCGGAAGCTCGCCATTTAGGATTGTTATATGTATAGGCCATAGAGTTATGTACCATTCAAGGACAATTATTGCCTAGGTTCATTATTCAAACTTTCACTTCGATCGCATGATTACGACATAAGAAATAAAAACTTAATTTTAAAATTTCGCACAGCCGCCATCTTGAGGTTATGTAAACAATTGAATTAAATTAGATGGCAGTGCATTACAACTGCAAAATCATTTACTGTACCCCATTTCACGGCGCTCAGAGAGTAAAATCACGTGAAAAGTCTATTAAAATATTTCAAATTCGCTTGGTCGCCATGTTCGTTTTGTACTTTACAGGTTTATGAAATATACATAGGTAAACTTGTATCAGTACCCTTTATCACCGTACAAAATTGCAGGGTGATATCTGTAATAGTTTCGGAGATATAGAATGTCAGTGAAATATTTCGCACAGCCGCCATTTTGAGGTTATGTAAACAATTGAACTAAATTAGACTCCAGTGAATTACAATGTGTATAAACAATTGCTGTACCAAGTTTCAGTTCGTTTGGATAGTTAAATCGCAAGAAAAGTCTAATTAAAAGACTCAAATTCGCTTGGCCGCCATGTTGGTTTTGTAGTCACCAGGTTTTTGAAATTCACATAGGTGAACTTCTAGTAGTGCCCTTTATCACCGTACACAATTTCAGGGCGATATCGGTAATAGTTTCGGAGATATTGAATGCTAGTGAAATATTTCGCACAGCCGCCATGTTGGATCGGTGAGACGTAACAAAATTTGAAGGGCACGGTTGAGATCGCCGGGAATAGCGTTATGAATTTACCGAGTTTCATTGAAATCGCTCCAGCCGTTTAGATTTTATTAGGGGACACACACACACACACACCTCACACACACACACACACACACACGGACAAAAGGTGATCTCATAAGCCTATTTTTTCAAAATTGAAAATAGGCTAAAAATGGCACCTGGTCACAACTTGCCATATGGAATTTGGAAATCATTGAACAGGCTGAGGACGGGGGTTTCACGCTGCAAGAACAATCTCAAGAAATGGAACATGCTCGTCAACAATGATGAGTTCTGTGACTGCAGCATGTTACAAGATCCAGAACACCTGCTGATCTGCCCCTTGATGGAGGACATAAGTTCAAAAGACGATCTTTTGGCTGCAAATGCTAATGCTATAACTGTTGCTACTTACTGGCAAAATCTAATTTGATTTGGACACGAAAAAAAAATAGATTTATGGCATATAAAAGATCCTTCCACAGACTAAACTTGTGTGAAGCTAAATTTCTAGGTTAGATTTCGTTGGAACGCTCTATCAGAGTTCCAACGTTCACCAAGAGGTATCAGTGACATCTGGTAGCGAAAGTTGGAACTATTTGAAATTGAACAGAACTTGTAGCTCACCCTATGGGTGTCCTCTTGATGCAGCTACAGCCTCTGGCGAGCCGAACTTGTCCTCGGACACTAAAAGCCATATGATAAATAAATAAAATCGGAAAATTG
The DNA here is from genome assembly GCA_946902985.2 of Meconema thalassinum. Taxonomy (NCBI): domain Eukaryota; kingdom Metazoa; phylum Arthropoda; class Insecta; order Orthoptera; family Tettigoniidae; genus Meconema; species Meconema thalassinum. The sequence goes on from OX336390.1 coordinate 887,825,523, forward strand.
CGTGCATGCACACACACATCCAAGTTCATGGGGGTAAATGACCACGATGTCCAAGACACTCAAATAAAAAGAACTAAACAGCCTATACCAATTCCTACCGGCCAATAATAATGGAACCATGGAATCAGAAGAAAGTAGGCTGTTTAATTATTTCGTAACATTTTGTTTCTACCGAAATGTACTGTAAGCACACAACACTTCTGTTTCTCACGCTCTCTCCTCCTCGCCTTCCTGCATGTCTTCTTTTATTTACGGATGCAAGTATTCTTATGGTATCTTTTGCTTTTTAACTCACGTTTACATTCTAAAATGTATTTTATTTACGGCGTGCGCGCATTTCATCCAGATATATCAGAGGTGCTACATTAAGAGCACGTACTGTAGAAAAAGGTAATTCATTCTCCATATTTATCTACCTCACGAGCGTATTTACGATACCTTCATTAGTCTTGTGCATTTATTCAATGTGTCAGTCTGTTTCGATGTTGGTAATTTAAGGGTTAAGAATGTCAATTCTTATTTTTTCCAATCCTTTTTATTTTAGTTCACAGTCATTAAAGATAATCAAGCGCACATACCTAACCAAAATAAATTAACTAACGATTTGGAATTTTCTTTAAGTGGTTACTTCGTTCCAGTCAGATTAGTTGACCTTAAGTGATGATTATGGCAGATGGTTACTAAAGGTATTGTCAATATGTTCTTGCATGTCACCATTATATTGAATGAGTACCGGGTGAGTTAGCCGAGGTCGTTGCGGCAGGACTGTTGGCAGTCGCTCACATCCGGGAGGCGAGGAGGTTCGAATCCCCCCGCCGGCAACCTTGAAGATGGTCTTCTGTGGTTTCCCATCTTCCTTCCAGGCAAATGCCGGGGTTGGTCCCTAACTATAGGCCACAGCCGCTACCTTCCAACTCCTCGACCCTCCCATCCAACATTCCTCCCCAACGGTACTTGTAGCTCACCCATTGGGTGTCCGTCTCGAAGCAGCTACAAAACTGGCGAGCCGAACATGTCCTCGGACACTTCCGGCACTAAAAGCCATACGCTAAAAAAAATGAATGAGTAATGCACTGAAGAGAACATTATTCAACCCTTTGAATCCCAAGCAATTACTTTTCATGTAGCCACACAATTGTGTGTGAACGTATTTTATTTTTATTTCTTGGTTGAGATCGCTTTTGGGCCCCCAAACGGCTTGCATCGATTGTGTGGTTACTGGCTACATGGAACTCCAATATTAAGCTCCTTTTGTATTCCATGAAGTTATGAGATCTGTTATTTGCTTTCCATCTACGGACAACATGGCCGCCAGCAAGCAAACGACCTCGAGGTAAATATTTCTAATTAGATCGTATGAGCATTATATATGTGAAATAACGTATTAAAAACCAAGCATTTATTTTATATCCTGACTATTAATTTCCTTCTGCAGTAATTACGAATTTAGTTACTTTCCTAGTATATTTATATCGAGGTCAGTGGTTGCTGGTAGCCATATTGTCCATAGATGAAAAGCAAACAGACCTCAAAACTTCATGGAATATAAAAGTGACTTCATATTGGAGTAGCCAGTAGCCACATAATCGATGAAGGCCGGTATGGAGCCTAAAAGGGATCTCAACTAATAAAATAAAAATAAAGTACGAGGGCTATTCCAAAAGTAAGGTCCGATTCGCCGTAAATATTTGAAAGCGGCGCCAAGGGCAAAACACGCATGCGCGCCGACTCCTGGCATGCCTTGCGCGGCAAAAGCCGCCAGTAGCGTTGTGACTGTTGCTGTGTGCTGTTGATGGTGTCAGTTCACAATGTTTAAGACAATTAATCAGCCCGCCGATTGTGAAGTAAGGGCAAAGTACAGAAATGTGTCTGAACATATGCATTTTCGAAAATTGTCGTCTGGTGTGTTGTTGTTGCATGGCAATGCCAGACCCCATACTGCGAATGACACGCAAACTCTAATCAAACAAGAAGTTCCGTGAAGAACTATACAGCCTACTTTTCATGCCAATGATTATTCTACAGTATATGAACCTATCTAGAATAATGACGAAATTAAGTTGGTAATATCGAAATATCTAATTAGTTCAAAATATACCTGGTATAATGTAGCCTATTAGAGCACTACAGTTGGCAGCCCTGGTGACTGAATATATTCTTAGTTCCACCTCTTAAGGTACAGAATACAAAATTTGGTTGAAGTCCAATGGACGTTACATGCAGTTAGACATTGGATCTATCAGCACGCGTAAAAGCATGTTGCCAAAAATGTCATGCGTGTGATGGTCAGAAATAATCTGAAATATTATGATATCTTGTTGTGCCAATTTTGGATGAAATACATTTGGTAGTATAGAAGTTACATGTATTTTAAAATTGGACATATCAGCAGGCATAGAATCATGTTGGCAGCACTGCCTGGTATTAATTACTCCAAATTAATCTAGAATGTCAGGTGCTATACGTGTGCAAAGTAAAGAGCTGTTGGCTTGCTTACTTTCTGATATATAGGTATTTGGATGAAAAAAATAGACAGAGCAATTATTAACAGTTGGCAGCCCTGGTGGCCTTAAGAATACGCTCAGTCATATCTGTTTATGTACAAACATTACATACAAAATTTGGTTGAAATCCAATTGATAGTGTAGAAGTTATATGCATTTAAACATTGGACCTATCAGAAGGCTTAACATTATTTTGGCAACACTGTCATGGTTGGCCTCCTGGAAATTGAACTGAAATAGTCTTATCTACATGTGTGCCAATTTTGGAATAGCTCCCATGCATACCTTGCAAGATATCCAACATGGGGCTCAAATTTCTAGTGCGTTTTTTCAGCAGTTGGTAGCACTGACATCATTTTCAAATATGGACGTGAGATATTCCTGTGCACATCTTTACTCATACTAAATTTGGTTTTGATTGCTGCAGCCGTTTAGGAGTTGATCGGGGGGGGGGGGGGGGGACACACACACAGCCAGCCAGACAGACAGACACACATTTTCCCGGATCGATCTCATAAGTCTACTTTTTCCTCATTTTCGCAAAATGTGAAAAGTAGGCTAAAAATTTGGATGGGAACAGATGGACCACCCACCGTAGGCAACAATCCGGACTTGGCGCCAAGTGATTTCCACCTGTTCCGCTACCTAAAGGAGTTTCTTGGCGGCAAGCGCTTCGACACAGATGATGAAGTGAAAGAAGCTGTTTAAGACTGGTTAGCTTCGCAGGCGGCCGAGTTGTACGACTTAGGCATTCAAAAACTTGTGGAAAAATGTGACAAATGTGTAAATAAGTATGGAAATTATGTAGAAAAATAGAGAAAGACGTAAGGAATGTCATTTAAACAATTGTGTTGGCAACAAGTTTTTTTTTGACCGGACCTTAGTTTTGGAATAGCCCTCGTATTGAACCCTTTATCCTCTGATGGATAAATGATTCGATGTTTTATTTCTTCAATTAATAAATATTTCCACCAGCATCATGAAAATAGCCAGACGGAGATGAGGAAATTTCAAGCATTTGTTGGAGACAATGGGGACATACCTGCAGCAGTTTGACAAAAGGCTAAATACTTAGGATTGTGAAAAGATAGACCCTAGCAATGTTTCAGAAGGACAGGTGGTGGCTACCTCAAAATAGAAGGGACGCGCAGTGAGACACGCTTATGGTATGTTCATTGTAATATTCGCGCCTAGAAAAAATATGATGCAGTAACGTGAGTGGCTGATGAAAATACTAGACACTCCTACGAGGCCAAGGTCTGATAAAAACCGCCAAGTTATTGAAAATATGGAACCAATGGGAGATGAATGCTTACCAGCGCGGCAAGTCTAGCATGGGCACGCGATGGCTAGCATTAACGCGGGAGACAACATCTCTACGATCGATTCTAGTATTAATTGGCATATTCTTGACCTGCGCAATTTTACGAGTTCAGTGATATTTATTTCATTCCTGTACCACTATTATTTTGATAAATTTTTATATAATTTCCCCCTCTATCAATACCTAGGGCTGGTTCATTTATAAGTGGCGTGAAGAGCCAAGACATGGCTTATTATATTTGGTGTGTCGAAGACACAAGTTTATCATTACATTTTGTGTGTCGAGGACACAGGTTACTTTACATTTTGCGCGTCTAAGGACGTGACACTTATACTTTTGCGTGTCATGAGGACACAGAAATTATTAATAAATGTGTTAAAATCAGTGATAGATAGTCACAGTACTATATTTTGTAGGGACAGTAGCATCGAAAATTCGCCAACAGACTGTTCCGGGGAAAGTAGTACCTGAAACGGCGAATTTAGTAGTCAGATATCGAGTGTATAATAATCTAACTTTTTGAATCAGCACGAGAGATGACATCGCTTATCCTGGAAGAAGTTTGGAACTATCAACACTCCGTCCAGATGGCTGAGATGAGCTAAGAAGCATTCAGTTGGGAGATGGCAGCTGATGTCCTTTGACGGGTGACTGGCCGAGGATGAATACAAAATAATATTCTTATTATCTGATAAATTAACTTATGGTATATGGGACATATTTTGTTTCTGTAAATATTTTGCTAGTGTGATTAACGTAGTATATTTAGTTTTGGTCTGACACACCTTATGCATGGAAACAGCTCGCATAAATGTTATTAGTAGAAGGTTCTTGTTTGTTTGTTGTTTAAACTAACGTAGCTATGTGGTCGACCGTGTTTGCATATGTTACGCAATGCGGTTAAAAACGTCTCTCGGAGATATGTTGTGTTTCAGAAGTAGGACTGAAGTGACATAATTATGCAGTAGATTGGAGGGTAATTAACCTTTTTAAGGTTTATTATTGATCAGATTCAGTGAAATTATTGCCTTTGGAGCAATGTGATGTGTGACGAAGTTTGGTCAGCTCTATCGTAGGTTTTAATATTTTTTTAAAGTGTGTGAGCATCTATTCAGCCGACCTGTGTGAAAAACGTGATGTCATTCCCAGCAGTGTGAGAGTGTGTATTTTGTGGTCATTACAGGCGGGAATTTCAGCGTAGACTGATTTCTGTCAGCTTGGTGCCAAGTCCATATTGTTACCTTGCGAGGGCAATTGTGGCTATTTTGATTAATGTCTGACCATATGTTTAGGTGGTTGAGATTTGTTGCTGTTGTTTCTTTGAGATAACGGCACAGCTGGTCAGTTATTTTTACACACTGGAGTTGGGGCAATGACAAGTATTGAGGAAGGGGGAGCTGTTTCACAAGGCGGACTGAAGGTTGCAAGCGAGGTCATTAGTGGGGAGTGCTTGTTTGGCTCCGTAATTACTTGAAATACAGAATTAAGAACTGATCAATGGTATTTTTTTTTAATAAATGGGAGTTGCCTACGAATCACGATATTCTCCGAAGCGTTAGCTTAACATGCAGTTTTGTTCATATAAAGTAATCTCAGCCGGTCAGGCTTTTGTTGTTGTTGGTTTTAGTCCATGTATATATTCCATTTTAGTAACCCGTGAAATCACGTGCGATGCTGTATTTTCCTTGTTTGTGTATTGAGAAATTGGCCGGAGTTGGCAGCTCATTTTGTCAAGTGCGTCATCGCGCTAATGGAGGGTCTCTAGGGAGATTCCTGTAAATAGTAGATTTTTAGTGTGTGTGTCAGCATTAAATTTTTAAGGTTTTTTATTAGTGTCATCTCCCATATCCGTAAACGTTGATTTACGAGATGATTGTTCGTAAGCATCGTGGCTGTTAACCCACTGTAAACGAACAGTCATCCAAGTACTCATTTCTCGTAGTTAGTCATTACGCGTACATAAAATCCAAAATGCATGTTAGTGGAACCAGGATCCACATTTTTATAAAGGGGAGATCCGTCTGACTCCTCAACATTGATAGATATTCCTGTCATGGGAAAATTTCAAGGAGGATATTTTTATTATTATTGTTTATATTCTTTTTATGCACTATTAGTCATTAAATCATGTTATTATTTTACGTCTTGTCACCTTTCTTTCTTAATTATAGTTTTAATCATATGACCCTTACCTCAGTAGAGCATGTTGTTTGGCGAACGTAAACATCACACTAGGAACTGAGCGCGACCCCTTGATCAAGATTCTTGCATATAAACACTGCTATTCTGAAGGGTTCACAGGACGTAAACTGGCGCGGCCAAGCGTGGGGCGGTTCACTGTGGTGTAACGGCAGAGAAATTGCACATGTCAATGTAAGCGTAGTTGGGTTTTCAAACTGACGCAACAATGAAGGTGTAATTTTGTTGCTGGTTCGCTGCTGGAACACATTTAGTTGGCGTATTTGAGTAAAACTGACAGGCCACAAGTGGAGGCAGATATGACAGTATTTTAATCACCGGAAAGTGATATTTTATTAAAAGTAATTGAGGCGAAGAGGATACCGCCAAATGTGTGAAATATAAATTAAAATCAGGAGTTTGCAATGTAAAATACGGTTCACGTTTTTGTCTATTGAATTAAAATAAATTAATATACGTGATACCGGGCGCCCAATGATTCAAGTTAAAACTAGATTTGTTTAGAATGTCAAACTCATGAAAATGTTAGGAGGCTGGTAGCCTTAAATGACAATAAATACTTTGTTAATTAGTCAGTGTTAATATCAGATCAGGATAACAATTTAATGACTGAATATGTGTTTGGGTTTAAATTAAATTGAGTAAAATTAGGACCACTCAGAGATGCAATCGACTAGTGGGATTAAATGTAAAAATAAATGAACTGAATAGGGTAAAGAAATTAAATGTGCATTGGATTGTATGTGTGTGTCAAGGGGCATTGCTTTATGCCATTTCCCTAATGTCTCATATAAAGTGTATAACATGGCAACGGTGGAACAGATTCAAGAAATCATTGAGAGTGCGGCTAGGAGAACACAGAAATTGTTGGACACTAAATTGGCAGAACAAAGTGAATCACTAAACACAAAATTATCTGAACAAATAAACACTAAACTATCAGAACAGAGTCAATCATTAAACACTAGTATGTTAGAACAAAGTGAATCAATAAACAATACTATGTTAGAACAAAGTGAATCTATAAACAAATTATCTGAACAGAGTGAATCGCTAAAAACTAAACTATCCGAACAAAGTGAAGCAATAAACAATACTATGTTAGAACAAAGTGAGTCTATGAACAAATTATCTGAACAAAGTGAATCATTGCGGACACAATTAAATAACAGTAGGATTAAACAAAATGAATATCAGGCGGAACAAGCTAGATTACTAAAAAATGAGATCAATGACACTATAAATTCGCAGTTAGAGGCGCAGAATGTTAAAAACACGAACCAATTAGCTTCGCTAACCTCAGAGATGAAGGATCACACTAATCAACAGATGGTATTGCTGGCCCTAGATGTTAGTAATAACAATGAAAAACAATTAGATCAGATTAAGAAAATGGAAAGTATTTTTGATCAAAAACTTAGCATTCTGGATGGAACGGTGTTAGCTAAATTAGAGCAAATTGAACTAGCGTGCACTATGAATACAAGCGAGGTCAAGATAGCTCAGGATAAGTTAGAAGGACGATTTAAGGAAATGGAAAGGAGCGGCAGGTCATTCAACAACAATTATCAGTGGTAGATGAAAATATATCCGGCATAATTAAAGATATGGATCGTCTCGAAATAAAATCAGCGGAGCAATGGAAAAGCCTAGAAGCGGATCAGAATCAATTAAAGAGTACCATCGACGAAAATAGCGCGAGATTGGAAGATAGGCTGAGCCAGATAGAAAGCAATCAGGATGACATTAAAAGCCAGATTGAAGAGAAAGTAAGCACGATTAAGGAGCAAATAAGGAAAGATTGGCGAAAAATGAATATCGATTCTAAAGAGGAAAGATCAACCATCCTTAAGACAGTAGGCGAAAATCATACTCGTATTCAAGCATTAGAACAAGAAATTAAGAGTAAACTTAAAGAACAAACAGACAGGATCATAAAAACTGAACTGAGGTCGTTAGAACAATCCTCGATATTTAAAACGGGAACATTGAAAGACAAGCAGGACGACTCAAATAGCCCGGAGGGTACTAGCACAGCAGGGAGTCAAGCTCAGACAGAGAGCCCATTAACAACAAACACGGAAGGGTTTCGCAAGAATATCGAAAGGAGTTCCACTCCACAAGACGGTCATCAGCCCACACAACTTATCCAAGTAATTCGCTCGAACGATTATAAACCGCAGAAGTACACGGAAAATTCAGGGGTGACACCTAAAGCCTTTATTAAAGAAATTGAAGATCATTACAATGACACTGGGGTACCTGAAACACGTAGATTGAGGATGATGGAGAGATTTTTATCAGGAAATGTCCTTACATGGTTTTTAAGCTTCAAATATACATTTGGAACTATGGCAGATTTCAAATTAGCGTTTCTGCGCAAATACTGGTCGCCAGCATTACAACAGAGTCTAAGTATGGAGCTTTACTCTAGAAAATACCAAACTACCCAGCAAACGAAATACTCAGATTTCTTTAACATGCAAATGCTAAAATTTCGTGATCTTGATTACCCTTTAAATGAAGCGGATCTGGTGATGACTATAGCGCGGCAATTACCAGTCAACGTGCAGCAAGTACTAGTCGCAGCGAACGTTAGTACGGCCTTACGTGCAGAGCAGATATTACGCCAGATAGATGAGACTACGTCTCATAATCATTATAGAGGAGGAAGACAGCTGGAGTTAGTCAATACGACAGAGGTCATAAAACCAAAACAGGCAAACACTAAAACGCAGGGTACTAATACAAGCACGTCCACACCTAGGCGAAACCAGGAAGAAGGAGAAAACAGACCATACCAGCGTAACGAGAATAACTATAACAATGGGTCATATCAAGGCAACAATAGATATCAACATAGAGGGTATCAGCAATGGCGTGAAAATCGAAGGAATGAGAGGCCTTATGGAAGATACGGTGATTACAATGCTAATCAAAGATGGAAAGGAAGGAGAGATCAAAATCAAGGAGAGGCACGTAATTATCGAAATGACTGTGATGATAGGCACGCTCAATCACAAAATTACCTAGAGGAATTACACGCTAGTCAAGGTGGAGAGCTAGGAAGATGGGAAAAAGCCATTGGGAACATGAAGAATCCAGACACACATACTGAGGAAGCTGGAAGTCTACTGAGACAAGAGGAATATCAAGGGCATGGGCGACAAAAGGATGATGGGAGTCGCAATGGAGCTAAAAAAATGTTAAATTTGGATAAAGAAGACAGTCTACAAACGCAACAGTCGGAAGTTGAAGATGGATGGATAGTAGCGAACATACAAGAATGGATTGCTTTGCCAGAAGACTGCCTGGAGGAGACGGTGAAACCACGGAACGATGAAATTAGGCAGTTACCCATTATTTACGCGAGGATTGGTGGAATTAATATAAGATGTTTATTGGATACGGGGTCGCAGATCAGTCTGGTATCGGAGGCCTTGGTTCGAGAGTTGGGACGGAGTCAGAATATTCCTGTAATTCCCGTACCACAACTCAAAGTGAGGGGTGTTATTCCTGAACGCACCGTCACTTGTAAACGTCAGGCATACTTAGAGCTGAACATATTGGAACATACTTTTGGGCAAACATTCATTATCATGGCAAAGATGAATTTCAATATAATTCTTGGTGCAAATTTCATTTGTGACTATCAAGCAGTGATAGATTTGCACAAGAATACAGTCAGTTTTAGAGAGTATGATCAGCTGAAGAACGTGGGATTGCATATGGATGAAATCACTACCGAAAGAGATGTAAATTCTTGGGCATTGGAAGCAATATCGGAAGAGACGGAAGAGGAGATACGAAAGGCAGAAGATAACATCATAGAAGGAGCTGATGTGGAACTAGACGAGGTGAGTGAATCCCAGGAGATATGGTCTTTATTAACAGAAGGAGACGACAGTGAGGCACAATTTGAAGAATTACTACAGGAGCGGCTCAATGACATTCAACTTGGGGGTGAACATAGAAAACAATTGGAAGAGATTTTAAGGAAGCACAAAACAGTATTTGATACAGTACTGTGCCCGTTTAGACCGGAGTCCGCACGACCACATATGTATTTTACCAAGAATCAGTCAGCACGAGAGTCACAATATCCCGGGGCGCCAGATGGGTTAAAGCAAATCGCAAAAACGACATCAAATGAAAAAAAGCTTTACTGATTTTTGGCTCAATGCAACAATAAGGATAGAAGGAGATTCAACTGTGCATAACACATCATGTAAAATTATCTCATTTTATTTTGAATTTTAAATTGACTGCAAAAATGCTCAAAGTAGCATCACTCACGTGTGGCGACCCACACTCCTATTTAAATAATGTACAGAATTTTTCCAAACACATTTAACAATTATCTTTGGAAACACAAGTCTGATTATTAGTCCTGTAGACTGTGTTCCAAAATTATATTCATTCATGATTAAATCCAGTTCAAATTTAATTGTCTTTACTGGAAATATCGTAGTTCAATGTTTGAATTTTTACATAATATTAGCACTCGTAGGATAAATGTTCATAGAATTTTAACTTTCACTTATTTTTCCAGTTTCAAAAAATTTTGTAAAAAAAAATATTATTATCATTGAATCAACACAAGTTATGTACACATATTAATAACATCTGAAAAGTATTTGACCTTGAGCATAGCATCGAGGAACTGTGCGAAGCACAACAAAATTTAATTGTTCTTCCGACATTAAACATTTCGAGAAGTGACTCGATTATGAATTTCAAGTTCCTAACAAAATATATGATTTCTGAATCATCAACTTGATCAATAAATTGTTGAACCATTCAACTATTTAATTTTCCACTTGGAATCATTATTATGAAAAATATTTATATTTGTGGCCATTTTAGTAATTTTCACAACTTGCAATTCTTCGACAGAATGCGTAAATAAGAATTGTAGCTTCATAATAAATTCATTTAGTTCATGGCACTAGGATTGAAAACATCCTTCAAATTATTCGTGGTTATAGAATTATTTTAATTGGCAGTGGCCCATTCTATCATTTGTGTAAGAACACAATATTACAACAACAACGGCAAAGGTCTTCCTCTGAAGAAGAATAAACTACTATCATGACAAATCCGGGTTCTAGCAAAATCAAAGTCTATAATGGAATTCGTAAACAAGGTTGAAATAAGAACTGATGGTTTCTAAGAAATAACCTTCGGGTCATTCATACGACGAAATGTGTAGTTCCAATACTCCTTCTATAAACCTGAGCCATCGAACCTGCTATTTGATTGATGCTCGAAAAATCTCCTCATTCCTGCGACTTAAACATGCGCACCTGGGAATGGCATTTCAACTACTCCACACACATAAATTTTCTTCCCAAAATTTATACAATAAATCAAGCCTCTGCTTGTTATCAACACTGGAAGATTAATAAACTCACAAGTTTATTTTATTTTACCATTCAGTTCAACCCGTGACTTTACCATACTTATGAAAATCTTTATTTCACTTTCGAGTGTATTTACGTCATGATTTTATATAAATACAAAAATATCCTATTTGATACAAATATCATTTGCTTCCCGTCTCATGCCTCTCCGTGTTATCTGAAAAATATACTTTGCTCATTGCAAATATTAACTGTTCAACCAGAACTGAAATGTTGGTTGAATGCGGGCTTGCGCTAACCACTCTCCTTCGGAAAATCTCCTGTTCCAAACTAGAAATGATTAAACTACTTCATAAGCTCTCTCTCAATAAATGTGATTATTAGGAAATATAATATACAAAATTAATTAGAAAAGTTATGAAAATCATTATTATTATTATCAGAGGATTATTATTATTATTATTAGTTATATTATTTTAAATATATTTAATTATCATCTCATTATGTGAGAATCCACATGTTCGAACCTTCGAATATGGAAAAAATATCCATTCCTCAACACAAATAATTATTAACTTTTACAGTTACATCGGCTGATTACCGTGATTTCCCAAAAATATGAAATATTCAAATAAATGCTCGATATGCTCGGTCATCGATCCTAAACTGTTCTGAGTGCTGAAAATACTCAGAATAACTCTAATATGTCTTGCGTAAATCATTGCAAGATTTAAATACGAAGAAAAATAAATGTGTTGGTCATCTGCCGAAAAATAGTTTGTTCCAATTAGCTAGGCATAATATAAAATTCAAATGTGGCTTACATTTCTTGATGGTCTTGAAGCGTAGCGAACCTGGTTTGTACCAGATTTATCCATAGACATGCCCTATCGGACAAGCGAGGAGTTCGTGAACAAACGAAGGGTGGACAGCGCAAGCAAGTGAAAGCAGACGACTCTAGCGCCCTAGAGAGGAACGGAGCAGGTAGCAGCTCGGGGGAACAATTGAAGACCGTGGATCGCAGTCAGGGTGGGGGTTGTCGCAATGCTAGCGACGCTGACGGCTCAAAAAGAAACTGGAAGGACAGTGGCACTACTTTTTCTTCAGCGGACCACAACCAAGCTACGCAGGATGTGCGCCGAGACTCAGCTGACATTTTAAGCCTGCTGAGTAATACGAACCTAATCGAGGAGCTCGTGGATCGAGTTGCTAATAAGGTGATTGATAAACTAAAAGAAACAATAGATTTTAACACCCAGGTCATCAATGAACTCAGACAGGAACTTGCCAGGCGAGACGACACTATAAATCAACTTGAGCTGCAACTGAATGACCGCACTGATGAACTTGAGCAGTACCAGCGTCGAAATAACTTGAGAATTTTTGGTATTCCAGAAACACCAGGCGAGGACACCAACAGGTGTGTAATGGATGTTGCTGCCAAGTTGAATGTGACAATCGATACCCAAAGAATAGACCGATCTCATCGTGTAGGACTCCGGGATGCTGGAAAGAAGCGGCCAATAATAGTGCGGTTCGTGTCCTATGCAGATCGAGCAGCACTCTTCAGGTCGAAGAAATACTTAAGGAATACCGGCATAACTGTAAGAGAAGATCTGACGAAAACCCGGACTGATATTGTAAAACAAGCAGTAAGCCACTTTGGGTTACACGGTGTCTGGACTGCAGATGGCGTTGTTCTGATCCGCATTGATGACACGAGGCATCGTGTGAAAACACTCCGAGAATTGGACTTTTTGAAGAAAAAGTTTCCCGCTCCTCGTACGTAAAGGACCCTCATACGTGCCAGTGTGAGGGGGCTCAACTGATCAAAGTTACAAGTGTAAGCACAGACATGTAATATGGTTACTGGTGGAACTTTAACTACAGTGTCTAGCCAAAATACAAGCCGATATTATTGATTAATATTTAGAAAATAGCTTAAGTTTTAGATTTTGTAATTTTTGATATTTCTTGTTTAACAATTTTACAATAACTTTCAATTATCTTTTGCATGGATATTAGTACCAATGAGTATGATATGCATGCCTATCTTTGTGATATAGCTGATAGATTACCCAATGATCTTAAAGTAACTCACCTGAACACGCAGTCACTTAAAATGCTAGAACATTTCGCAGAATTTGAATACACATTTGTTAACTCCGGTATTGATGTAATCGCTGTTAGTGAAACATGGTTCAATAAGTCCATTACTGATTCATCTGTAACCTTGCCAGGATATAATATCTACCGCAATGACAGACAACGTAGAGAAGGGGGTGGAGTAGCAGTGTATGTTCGACAGCACATTAAGTGCCGGGTTATCTGCAAATCCCCAAATAATGAGAATTTCAGACCTGAGTACCTATTCGTAGAGATTTGCCTGAAATATACTAAAGTATTATTTATTTGTGTTTATAGAGCACCCAAAGTCGGTTTTATGGAACTACTATTAAATGACATGCTTTCACACATTTTTAGTTATAAATATGTAATATTAGCCGGTGATTTGAATGCCCATTTTGGGTCGGCTACATTTGAAACGAAAAACATACTAGAAACTCTAAATACTTGCAATCTGTCGTGGCTCCCGTATCAAGATACACATCACACTGCAACCTCCTCTTCTACTCTGGATCTAATAGCATCCAACTGCAATGAGCACGTGATTGAGTTTGGCCAAACTGCTGCTTCTGGCTTCTCAGCACATGATCTCTTATACGCAGTATATACCCTGTCAACTCCAAAATATAAGCCCAGTATTCGAACTTTTCGAGACTTCAGCAGGTTTAATTATGAAAGGTTTAAGGCCGATGCCATCTCAGTTCCATGGCACACTGTTTTCGAGCAGCAAACTATAGATGAGAAGGTAGAAACATTGAACACACTTTTAATTGATTTATATGATCGCCATGCCCCAGTGCGCTCAGCTAACGTGAGGCACGCACCAGCTGCCTGGATCAACACAGAAATAAAAGATCTAATAAGATCTCGAAATAGAGCCAGAAAGAAGTGCAACAGAACACAGAAACCCGAGGACATTGTAGAATACAAAAGCTTACGCAACAGAACCCAGCAAGTTATTCGTAATACAAAGATACGTTACACTTATTCGCTAATTAATTCAGCTAAAAACTCTTCGGCTTTGTGGAGAGCTACAAAAACTCTCGGTGTTGGAAAATCCAGACACAAAAGCAATAACCCAACAATGAGCGCTGATGAGCTTAATAAGCATTATTTAAACGTATCAACCGTTGTAGACAGCAATAGAGTTTTGTCAACTGTTGCTAACTACAGGGAAAAATTTACTGACCGACGGGAAGAATTTCATTTTGGCTATATATATCCTGAGGACATTCATTTGGCCATATTTAGGATAACTACAAAAGCCATAGGACCAGATCGTATATCTATTACGCTATTGAAAAGGAATATGGACCTCCTCATGCCAGTTTTATTGCATATATTTAACTATAGCCTGCAAATGGATATTTATCCGACACAATGGAAAAAAGCCAACATCAAAGCAATACCAAAATTCACGAACGCCTTAAACTGTAGTGACTTTAGACCAATAAGTATATTGTGTGCAATTGGGAAAGCGTTAGAACGGATTGTTTTTGATCAGTTTTATGAATATATAAATTCCAACAATATCCTAAACCCGAACCAATCTGGATATAAATCAAAACATAGTACTCTGATAGCCCTTATCAAAGTCACAAACGACATTCGTCTAGCAATGGACCGGAAGGAAATAACTATATTATCTCTATTCGATTTCAGCAAAGCTTTTGACAGAGTTCACCATGAGATCCTACTAGTTAAATTAAGAAATCTAGGCCTTTCAAAGTCAGTAACGAACTGGTTTAGGTCTTACCTAACAAGCAGATGTCAGAGAGTAGTCCTAGCAGATGACAATGTTTCAGAATGGTGTGAAGTAACAACAGGTGTGCCGCAGGGTTCGGTCCTTGGTCCACTCCTGTTCTCCGTGTATATAAATGACCTTCCATCTGTCCTTAAATTCTGTCAACATCATATGTACGCAGATGACCTTCAGCTATATCTACACGCGGATCTGAAATCCATTCATTTGAACGTAGCACTAATTAACAGTGACATTCAAAGTCTATCTCAGTACGCACTCGATCATAATCTAATACTTAACTTCGAAAAAACGCAACCGATCATCATCGGCTATACCAAATTACTCAGTTCCCTACCTGACCCAGTACCACCTTTACAGCTTGCATCCCAAACAGTTCCGTATCAGTCAGCAGTAAGAAATCTGGGAGTTATTTTTGACTCTCGATTATCGTGGCAGGATCACACAAACATGATTCTGAAAATGGTTGCATCGTCATTATATCAAATTAGGCGAACTTGCTTCTATTTGCCTCAAAATGTACGAAAGATACTGATACAGAGTTTGATATTACCAATATTTGACTATGGATCTATAATTTACCATGATATGGGAGAGGTCCTCAATACAAAATTGCAAAGAATGCAAAATGCTTGCTTGCGGTTTGTTCTCAATGTACCAAGAGAGTCTCATATAACTCCATTTTACGTCCAGATTGGATGGCTTAAGTTAAAGGAACGAAGACAGTATGCCATGGCTCTGACTGTGATAAAAATTCTAAAATTCAAAATTCCGTCTTATATTTACTGCACACTAACTCCCATGCAATCAGTGCATAACCGTGCGAATAGACACACTGCACAGATGCTCCAGATACCTCTTCACAGAACCGAAAAATGCAAAGGTTCATTCCGTATTTCAGCTAGTATTCTCTGGAATAAATTGCACCAGTATTCAGGACTTCCTATCAGAGAGATAAAACACTCCCTTCATTGTAATCTATCAGCTATACAATTATCATGTTCAAGGTGAACGGATGTATTAACAAGAACTTCTATTGTCAACTGTATGTATAGGTTAAGTTTTTTCTTTCTTCATTTATTGTATTGTATTTAACCGCCCTCTGAATGAAGAGAGCTGCATAAAGAGGCTTTGTAGCCTCAGTGGCCTATATAAGAGAAACAACAAATTCAAATTCAAAATCCTTGTATCGGCCGCCATTATATACCCACAATCCGTCTAACAAGACATAGTGGTAATATCTCTTGACGTTTGAAGTAACTGATGATCCATTTTAATATAGGCTTCTGTTAACTCCATAACAGTTTGCTTAAATGGGGTCAGATCTAAGTGATCTATTCTCAGATATGTCAGTTGTAACATAACTCACAGTAATCTTTTCAGTACAAGAAAACACTGACAGTCTAACCAATCAACGGCTGTTCTGAAGATCGTTCCCTGGGCATGGCTTCACACCATCTACCATGCGCGAAGCAACATGTAGTTTCCTTGCGTTGGCTAATGAACACCACCGTGATAGACTGGTCTTCAATGTACTGATAGATTGAAGTGGTTATTAAGTTACAAATATGAAAACTGACTGAATTGGACTTAAAATATCCAAGTATTAGATTATTACTGGACTGTGACAAAGTACTAATTCTAGACAAAGTCTAGCATATGTCCATGTGAAAATAAAAATATTTCACCAGTGTCTGTCGAAAAATAACTATCACCTTAGTGATTCTCCCTGCCGGAAACTTACTAAGTTCCACTCGTAGCGCAGCACTTTTGTGACTATCACAACTTTGAAAATAACTTCTGCGTAGATCCGGCAACCATGTGCCTTGGCTCAGCGTAGTGGCACCTTGCTAGGCAAGTGCTTGTGTCGAAGTGAGCTACTGATGCCTGTGCCAGCCAGCTTTTATTCAAAACAGTCAGGGTCACGCGTCATCACGCTGAAATCTAGAAATCCTCATATCTCTGGTATCCCTGGTCCGATTTACTTGATACTAATTGCATTCTCTTTCATTTGGCCGTGCCAGTAATCTTATCCCAGTCTCAAGTCTCTACTCCATGGCTAACTATTTCATCAATAAATAGCCTCGACCTCTGCTATTACTCGCTACGTCACTTGACATGCTCTTAGCGGTATATTCTTTCCAATTGCTTCGAGAAGCAATGGAGCGCGATATTCAAATATCTCAACTTTCAAAAGCGGCTGTAGCCTTTCCCTTGATATCTAGGTGTCTGAATCTTGGAATACCCATTCCTAGAGTTGGGCACAGTACCTGGGAAAATATTAAATTTCAAATATTCAATGCAAGTCGAGGATTGGTCACCTTTCAAAAGTAGATTGTACCCAATTCCGGAAAAATATCGTGGTCAAGTCAAGGTCATTATAGATGAGATGTTACAAGCTGGAGTGATAAGGAAGACACCTACACCTTATCTAAATGCGATTTTGGCAGTCACAAAACCAACTGGATCTATTAGACTTTGTTTAGATGCCAGAAATCTCAACATGAGACTCATTTTTCCTGAGTATGACAGGGCACCAATTATCAGAGACGTACTAAAAGGTTTTAAAAACAAAAGCATTTATTCATCAGTTGACTTGACGTCCAGTTTCCACCATATTGAATTGGATGAGAAGTCACAGCTTCTAACTGGCTTCTTATTCGATAACCAAACGTTTTGCTTCGTCCGAATGCCCTTTGGAGTCAAAACAGCGGGCTGTGCTTTAATCCGAGCCCTGGACCGGAATCTAACCGAGGAAGTTAAGGAGATGACGGTAAGCTACATTGATGACTTTCTGCTGGCATCCGACAACATTGAAACTCACATGGAAAATTTAGATAAAGTATTAGGCAACCTGAATGCATCAAATTTCAAAGTAAACCTGAAGAAATCGCATTTCTTCAAGAGCGAGATCTTATATTTGGGTCACATCATTGACAAAGAGGGAGTGAAGCCAAATCCAGCTAAGATCGAAGCGATAAAGAATTTCCCTACACCAACGAGAGTCAAGCACATTCGGGCTTTCTTAGGCATAACGGGATTCTTTAAGGAAAACTGTCCAGGTTACACGGAGACTGTAGCTCCAATGCAGGAAATGCTAAAAAAGAATAATAAATGGTTATGGAATGCGGAGTGTGAGAAGGCGTTCCAAGCAACAAAACAGCTATTGGAAAACTGCATTAAGTTAGGATATCCAGATTTCAAGCACAAATTTATAATCCAAGCGGATGCCTCACTAATTGGTATAGGTGCTATGCTCTACCAAGAAGATCCAGCTAACCTGCAACATAAAACATATTTGGCATTTGTCAGCCGAAAATTGCGTAAGCACGAGCGCAATTATACTGTAACGGAACTAGAATTGTTGGCCATACTCCATGCGCTCCAACAATGGAAAAGAATAATTTATGGATACCCCATTGTTGTCAGGACTGATCACAAAGCACTAACATTCTTGTTTAAGACGTCGATGGCAAGCGAACGTGTGACACGTTGGTCTATATATATTCAGCAGTTTAGCATTGAGATTGAACATTGCCCAGGGAAGATGAACGTGATTTCGGATGCACTCAGTTGGAACCCAGAGCCTGATAGTGAAGAAACAGCGATGGTACAACACTTGGAGTTAACACCGAAGGACCGGGAATTCTTGGAGGAGTCACGTGAGATACAGCGAGAACAGGAAGCGGAACCATGAATGATGCTATTAAATCAATACTTCAGAAAGCAACTACCTATAGGAACACCTGCATTTCGAGAAGCGAAAGCCAAAGAAGGAAGATATGTTTATGTCAACAATTTGCTGCACAAATGGGTAGATAATGACCACACCAAGTTACGCATATTAGTACCTGCATCTTTACAGCGAGGATTGGCATGGCATACTCACGAAAGTTACGGACACGTCGGATTAGACAAGTGTGAAGCGACAATAGGAGAGACATTTACATGGCCACGTATGAGAACAACTATATATGACGTCATTACGACTTGTGATCCGTGTCAGAGGACAAAGCCCAATAACTATTTAATGAGGCAGTATCCTAGACCATTGCTACCTCAAAAACCCTGCGAGCTACTGGCCCTAGACTGTTTCGGTTCAATTCAGAAAGGAGGGCTAGGTTGCCGGCACTTGCTAGTGTGCATTGATGTGTTTTCTAAGTTTGTCGTATTATGCCCCATTCAGAAAACTACATCGAAACAAGTAATCAGTCGTGTTCGAAATAGAGTTATTCCAATCCTTGGAAAACCAGAATTTATATTGTCAGACCATGGCAGTTATTTTACAAGCGCCGAATTCAAGAAAGGTATGGAGGACATGGGTATAAAACACGTTTTAAGCAGTATCCGACATGCCCAAGCTAATCCAAGTGAGAGAGCAATATAATGTGTAACATCATACTTGAGAATCTTCATTCCCAAAGAACATCATAAATGGGTGGATAAAATTAAGGATGTAGAGACATGCATGAATTCTACCAGGCACGAGTCAACAGGACAGATCCCTATGGTCTTACATAAAACCGAGTATCCAGTGAGAACGTGGAAAAGCATCATTAACTGCCCACAAGATCCAATGATAGCACCTGACCTGCGAATAGAGAGAACGAGAGCCTACATGAGAAAATAAGCAGACCGCAGATTACGGCGAGTGAGAAATAAGAGGTTTCACAGTGATCTAGAAATCAACCAGCTCGTTTTGGTGAAACGACCCGCTACATCGGATCCAGAGAAGAAGATCTTCAGCAAATTCTGCGAAAAGTTCATAGGACCCTATTCTATCGTAAGAAACCTAGGAAATAATGCATACAGAGTGAAAGAGTTAAGCACAGGAACAATGTCGGTCTACAATACACCCAACTTAAAAAAGTATCGAAGAAGTGAACCATGAGAGCGCCGAAATAATGATGCAGTTTAAATATATGGACGTCCTATATCAACCAAGTGGACGGGGAGCAGTGAGTACGGCACGTGAAGAAGGAAGTGGAATTGGTGTTGAAAAACTTTAACGAGACGAGTCTAGGGCACCAGCGCGTCATGCAAGCAGTTGAGAGGGTCATTACAAGCAGGAAATGAAACGAGTAAATGCCATTCAAGACAGGAGCGGCTAAACCAAGTAATAGAAAAGGGGTGATTCTGAAATAAAACAAATTGGCCTACGGAAGTCTTTTTTTTAAATTATCGACTTTCTCCTAAGTTCGAAATTTTGTGAGTGGAGGAGTTGTGAACCCTTTATCCTCTGATGGATAAATGATTCGATGTTTTATTTCTTCAATTAATAAATATTTCCACCAGCATCATGAAAATAGCCAGACGGAGATGAGGAAATTTCAAGCATTTGTTGGAGACAATGGGGACATACCTGCAGCAGTTTGACAAAAGGCTAAATACTTAGGATTGTGAAAAGATAGACCCTAGCAATGTTTCGGAACGACAGGTGGTGGCTACCTCAAAATAGAAGGGACGCGCAGTGAGACACACTTATGGTATGTTCATTGTAATATTCGCGCCTAGAAAAAATATGATGCAGTAACGTGAGTGGCTGATGAAAATACTAGACACTCCTACGAGGCCAAGGTCTGATAAAAACCGCCAAGTTATTGAAAATGTGGAACCAATGGGAGATGAATGCTTACCAGCGCGGCAAGTCTAGCTTGGGCACGCGATGGCTAGCATTAACGCGGGAGATCGGCTAGACAACATCTCTACGATCGATTCTAGGATTAATGGGCATATTCTTGACCTGCGCAATTTTACGAGTTCAGTGATATTTATTTCATTCCTGTGCCACTATTATTTTGAGAAATTTTGATATAATATCCCCCTCTATCAATACCTAGGGCCGGTTCATTTATAAGTGGCGTGAAGAGCAAAGACATGGCTTATTATATTTGGTGTGTCGAAGACACAAGTTTATCATTACATTTTGTGTGTCGAGGACAGAGGTTATTTTACATTTTGCGCGTCTAAGGACGTAGACACTTATACTTTTGCGTGTCATGAGGACACAGAAATTATTAATAAATGTGTTAAAATCAGTGATAGATAGTCACAGTACTATATTTTGTAGGGACAGTAGCATCGAAAAGTCGCCAACAGACTGTTCCGGGTAAAGTAGTACCTGAAACGGCGAATTTAGTAGTCTGATATCGAGTGTATAATAATCTAACTTTTTGAATCAGCACGAGAGATGACATCGCTTATCCTGGAAGAAGTTTGGAACTATCAACACTCCGTCCAGATGGCTGAGATGAGCTAAGAAGCATTCAGTTGGGAGATGGCAGCTGATGTCCTTTGACGGGTGACTGGCCGAGGATGAGTACAAAATAATATTCTTATTATCTGATAAATTTACTTATGGTATATGGGACATATTTTGTTTTTGTAAATATTTTGCTAGTGTGATTAACGTAGTATATTTAGTTTTGGTCTGACACACCTTTTGCATGGAAACAGCTCGCATAAATGTTATTAGTAGAAGGTTCTTGTTTGTTTGTTGTTTAAACTAACGTAGCTATGTGGACGACCGTGTTTGCATATGTTACGCAATGCGGTTAAAAACGTCTCTCGGAGATATGTTGTGTTTCAGAAGTAGGACTGAAGTAATATAATTATACAGTAGATTGGAGGGTAATTAATCTTTTTAAGGTTTATTATTGATCAGATTCAGTGAGATTATTGCCTTTGGAGCAATGCGATGTGTGACGAAGAGCAGTCAGCTCTATCGTAGGTTTTAATATTTTTTAAAAGTGTGTGAGCATCTATTCAGCCGACCTGTGTGAAAAATGTGATGTCATTCCCAGCAGTGTGAGAGTGTGTATTTTGTGGTCATTACAAGCGGGAATTTCAGCGTAGACTGATTTCTGTCAGCTTGGTGCCAAGTCCATATTGTTACCTTGCGAGGGCAATTGTGGCTATTTTGATTAATGTCTGACCATATGTTTAGGTGGTTGAGATTTGTTGCTGTTGTTTCTTTGAGATAACAGCACAGCTGGTCAGTTATTTATACACACTGGAGTTGGGGCAATGACAAGTATTGAGGAAGGGGGAGCTGTTTCACAAGGCGGACTGAAGGTTGCAAGCGAGGTCATTAGTGGGGAGTGCTTGTTTGGCTCCGTAATTACTTGAAATACAGAATTAAGAACTGATCAATGGTATTTTTTTTTTAATAAATGGGAGTTGCCTACGAATCACGATAATCTCCGAAGCGTTAGCTTAACATGCAGTTTTGTTCATATAAAGTAATCTCAGCCGGTCAGGCTTTTGTTGTTGTTGGTTTTAGTCCATGTTTATATTCCATTTCAGTGACCCGTGAAGTCACGTGCAATGCTGTATTTTCCTTGTTTGTGTATTGAGCAATTGGCCTGAGTTGGCAGCTCATTTTGTCAAGTGCGTCATCGCGCTAATGGAGGGTCTCTAGGGAGATTCCTGTAAATAGTAGATTTTTAGTGTGTGTGTCAGCATTAAATTTTTAAGGTTTTTTATTAGTGTCATCTCCCATATCCGTAAACGTTGATTTACGAGATGATTGTTCGTAAGCATCGTGGCTGTTAACCCGCTGTAAACGAACATTCATCCAAGTACTCATTTCTCGTAGTTAGTCATTACGCGTACATAAAATCCAAAATGCAAGTTAGTGGAACCAGGATCCACATTTTTATAAAGGGGAGATCCGTCTGACTCCTCAACATTGATAGATATTCCTGTCATGGGAAAATTTCAGGGAGGATATTTTTTTATTATTATTGTTTATATTCTTTTTATGCACTATTAGTCATTAAATCATGTTATTATTTTCCGTCTTGTCACCTTTCTTTCTTAATTATAGTTTTAATCCTATGACCCTTACCTCAGTAGAGCATGTTGTTTGGCGAACGTAAACATCACACTAGGAACTGAGCGCGACCCCTTGATCAAGATTCTTGCATATAAACACTGCTATTCTGAAGGGTTCAGTATGTACCCACACAATTGTGTGGCCAGATGAAAAGAAATTGCTTGGGATTCAAAGGGTTGAAGAATACTTAAACTAAAATACAAATACCGTACGCTATATACTGTATTTTCGTATTTTCAATAAAGCGTAAGCTATTTTATTATTTTCATTATGGTGAGACAGATATACTCTATACTGTACGCGATGATAATGATGATGATAATAACTATAGTTTGAAGGAGGCTAACATCTAGGTTATCGGCAAAGCCCTGCGCGGATACGGGTATCTGTGGTTAAACCCGCGGATAAACCCGTGGATATCCGCAAAATGTTATAGTTTTTATAGTTGCATGTCTGTGCGGATAAACTGCGGATAATGTTTAGAGAAAATTTGCGGATAGTTTTTAGAAAACAATGTTGAACTGGCTTTTCTAAAAATACGTTTAGTTAATGCCAAGATCTGCATCTTTCACATTTCTTGCTATTTCCCTATTTGCTTTCATTTGGAGAGTATGGGAATAATAGAGGAGTGAGAGATGGCAGTCATGGAAATACCCTCAATTAGTGTTGACTTATTCCAAAAACAAAATCCTTTACACTTGCGCTTGCCTGCGCGGGTAAATCCGACGACTAAGATTCAAGGAGAAATAATTTCAACTCTGAGATTTGCTGATGACATCGTCATCTTGGCCGAAACGCCTGAGGATTTGAATGAGTTTTTCAATGGTATGGACTCCGTCTTACGGAATGAATACACGATGAAAATTAATAAAAGTCAAACAAAAATACTGGAATGCAGCCGAAATAAATCAGAAATCTCTATGGACATCAAATTGGCAGGTGAAAAGCTGAAGGAAGGAGGAGACTTCTGTTACTTAGGTAGCAAAATAACCAGTGATGGACGAAGCAAAGAGGATATAAAAAGTAGGTTGGCTCAGGCAAGGAAAGCCTTTCTACAAAAAAAAGGAATCTGTTGACATCGAATATAGATTTAGGTATTAGGAAGTAATTTTTGAAAGCCTTTGTCTGGAGCGTGGCGCTCTATGGAAGTGAAACTTGGACTATTTGTGCAGCAGAAAAGAGGAGAATTGAAGCATTTGAAATGTGGTGTTACAGGAGAATGATGATGATCAGATGGGTAGATAGGGTGACAAACGAAGAGGTATTAAGACGAGTGGGAGAGGAGAGATGTTTCTGGTGACTGCTAATGAAGAGAAGAGATAGGATAGTAGGACACATACTAAGACACCCAGGAATAGCTAGCTTAGTTATGGAAGGAAGGGTTGAGGACAAGAACTGTAGGGGTAGACCAAGGTTTGAATATGTTACACAGATTGGTTCGGATGTAGGGTGTGGTAGCTATGTAGAGATGAAACGATTAGCTCAAGACAGGGAGGTATGGAGATCTGCATCAAACCAGTTAAAAGACTGAAGACTCAAACAACAACAACAAGTGCTATAATAAAGCCACCCGCTGTTTTACTTGCCGTTACTCAGAGAGACAAAACTAAGTCAATATTGTCCTTCGATTCACACATAGAAATTTTTTCTCCTCAAATGTCTAAATGTGTTGCTCTAATACTTTATGCTTTATCTAATAAATTAATTTATAAAATGCAAGTATCATTGTAATGTCAGCGGGTGCGAATAACAATCGTGCGGATGCGGGGTGGATTCTGAAAACGTTTTGTTTATCCACGCAGGGCTCTAGTTCGGCCCCTAATGATATGGGTGATAGCCAAAATATGAGGATGAAATGAGCCTACTAATATTGCTAAACTACTTAGTAGTACAGACGTATAATTAACATAGGTACTAGAAGAAGAATTGGAAAAATAAGAAAACAGGTGAATAAAGGACAGGAAGAAAAGAATTGTCCTCAACCGTCGAAGAATGAGGATTGATGGACTTGGAAGAAAGACGATCCATGAAAGAGAGGTAAGAAGCGAAACAGGATAGGGTCCACCCCAGAATCAGTTGAAAGAGGGGGAAAACGGGCCCAGTTCAGGACTCTCTCGGGATTGCTAACTCCCACAACCACCAGCTGTGAGTCCTTGAGGGTTAAACACTATCCAGAGGGCACCTTAAGTGGTGGGGGTACACACACCCTGCCTCCATTAGGGCCTTGTGTAGGAGGCAAGAAATACCATGGAAAGAAAAAGAACAAGGCTGACCCAAATATTAAGATGTCAGGAAAGTTGAGATAAGGGCCAATTAAAGCGGTAAAATGAAAGACACCCTTGGCTTCGGATAACTTAACACCATTGAGGTCGGAAGAAAACAAGAGTTGACTGAAGGGGAGTTGTGAGCCCCCAGAGGAAGGTATGGAGTGAGATGATTGTTTATTCAAACTGTACAGTAATGGAAGTTTCATAAATTAAATTTGGCTGGTTAGAAACGCTCTATCAAGTTCCAACGTTCACCGCTAGGTGTTAGTGACAGTATCATCTGGCTGGCAAAGTTGGAACTAGTTGAAATTGAACTTGTTGGGAGCCCCCGGGAGTTCAATTAAAATACCCTTCTATGGCCATTCGGCTGTAATTCATATACAGTATAATAAATTAACTCACGCACGACTGTTAGCTTCAATGTAAGAAAAGTCTGCCTGGAGATCAAAAGAGAAAGTTTTAGAAACGAAACAATCTTGAACGCGAATTTTTGAAGTATTGTTAAAATGTAGGATGTGCTTTGTATTTTTTATGGCTGTTGATTTATATCCAGGTCGCTTTAAAAAGCACTTTTGTTAGTATTGCAATAAAATTTCTGTGAAGATAGCATGGCTCCCTCTGGAACCATTTTAACATACGTGTTCCATTCTTCTCACGTCCGTCTGGTTGTGTGCCAAGGGCGTTTCCACAACTAGCAGTACGTGTAGACCACACCATTGAGATCAAGTAGTCTTTATTTTGCTCCGGGTTAAGATAGTTATAAAATTAATAATAATAATAATAATAATAGGCTAATAATAATAATGGAGTGATCAAAAAGTAAGAGCTAATAGAGAGAAAGAATCTTAGGAAGATACTTTGACCTGAATGAACAGAAGATGGGTCGTATAGAAAAAAATTACGAGACTTACAGTAGTCGCATATGATGTGTAACATCTGGCATAGAAAAAACCTTACGTGACATTGTTGATACACCGGTATTTTAAAGTATTATAGGCACAAATATTAATCTATTGTAAAAGGGAGTGTTTTACAGATATTGTAGTTTATAATACGGAACTCATTTTATTAGATGATTTGTAGCTTCCACCAGCACTAGCCTAAATAAAGAATACGATATAGATCAACTAGATTAATAGACGCGACACTGCTCATAACCTTAAATTCCTTATAAACAGGTCCTCTTCATTCACAGAGCAACACGTAATTTCATATGGATTCTGTTAAAATGAGTCATATTGATATGATAAATAGGCCTATCGTTTAAAATGATATTCTGGTAGCAAAAATTTCTACCCGTCCGGGATTTGAACCCGAGATCTCTAGATTCACACTCATAAGTACTAACCCCACGGCTATTTCGACTACGCAAATTTTGTGCACAAGATGGTGACTTATTTCCTTGTTCCAATAATACTGCATTACGGAATTAAGTTTCATTTATATTTTGCTTGTTTCGATAATGTTCCTGCGTGAAATTGAGTTTAAAATGACTTATGAATAGGCCCTCTTGTGAGTAAAGAGGATGTATTCAGTAATAGTTCACGAAGGCTTGCTCAATTCTCGTATAACCACAACGATTATATTACATTGATGACTGCATTACCGTTATGTGGGTTAATATATGAATAGCCATTGCGTAGAAACATAATACCGGCAATGCCGACTACTTACAATGTTTGATATTAAGGCATTTTACCATTTAAATACTGATACGAAGACTTCGAACATGTGCCATGTCATTTGTTTCAATCACTTGACACCATAGTTCGTATGAGCGTTTTCCGTTCAGTATGTCATATACATTCCACATGGCCGAGAGTACGTCATGGTATCAATTTGGGACACCACGCGCTAATTGTTTCTCGTACCGTCGCCAGCTGGGTCTTACTACTGCCCGCTGGATCGATCGATCGAGCGGGCAGTGCATACTTCCGTTTTCCACCACTGCCAGCTAGTACACTTCCATTCGATTGAACGAGCGGGCAGTGCATACTTCCGTTTTCCACCACTGCCAGCTAGTACACTTCCGTTCGATTGATTGAGCGGGCAGTGCATACTTCCGTTTTCCACCACTGCCAGCTAGTACACTTCCATTCGATTGAACGAGCGGGCAGTGCATACTTCCGTTTTCCACCACTGCCAGCTAGTACACTTCCGTTCGATTGATTGAGCGGGCAGTGCATACTTCCGTTTTCCACCACTGCCAGCTAGTACACTTCCGTTGGATCGATCGAGCGGGCAGTGCATACTTCCGTTGGATCCACCACTGCCAGCTCGATCGTTCCGATCCACTTCCGTCCCCAATTTTCAAAATCGATCCCACAAAACTATCCAGCAACCGAGCGGAAAGATGTTACACATCATAAAGAGTACCAAGAATTATACCTCAGATTGGATAAAATCTCAGACACCATCCAGAAAAGAAGGGCCATGTTCTTTGGACATACCGTATATACAGAATGGACCCAGGTAGATTAAACAACCGGATAATGAAATTCTTTGCGACCAGGAAAACCACAGCTCGCTGGTATCAGGAGGTGAAGAAGGACCTAGAAGAAATGGCAATATCTGAAGCTGAAATCTGCAACAGGGAAGTATACTAAGCGAAAATTAAGAATTTCACGGGTTTTAAGTCATCCTACATCACGGATCCAGGCTCCATGGACTGAAGAAAGGAGAAAGCAGAGCGATAGAATGAAGGAGTGTTGGAAAAAAATAAAGATCCAGAAACAGAAATCAAATTAACGTGGTCCACAGTCGGCCAAAACGACCGAAAGAGAAGACTGTTAATAATATGATGGTCAATCAGGGCAGTGCCTTGCTCCTGGCCTCGCTTAAACCTATGGTCTAGATACCATACCATGGTCGTCCTCCAACAAGCAATACACTTGTTACAACCTAGTTCTTAACCCTTATAGAGCCAAAGCCCGATATTTCGGCCCAGGGAACTTCTGCTAAACATGCTAAAAGCCGATCTATCAGGATCGTTTTCCCTTAAAAAAAAAGATACGAGCCCTACAGTAGTCGCATATGATGTGTAACATCTGACATGTTATCCTACCTTGAAGTTGTTACCGTTTTTAGCCTATTTTCAATTTTGAAAAAATAGGCTTATGAGATCACCTTTTGTCCGTGTGTGTGTGTGTGTGATTCGTGTGTGTGTCCCCCCCCCCCCTAATAAAATCTAAACGGCTGGAGCGATTTCAATGAAACTCGGTAAGTTCATAGCACTATTCCCTGCGACCCCGACCGTGCCCTTCAAATTTTGTTACGACTCACCAATCCAACATGGCAGCTGTGCGAAATATTTCACCAGCATTCAATATCTCCGAAACTATTACCGATATTACCCTGACATTTTGTATGGTGATAAAGGGAACAACTATAAGTTCACTAATGTGACCTTTGAAAAATCTGGTAACTACAAAACGAACATGGCGGCCAAGCGAAGTTGCGACTTTTAAATAGACGTTTCTCGCGATTTAACCAACCAAACGCAATGAAACTTGGTACAGTATATGTTTATATACATTGTAATGCACCGACATCTAACTTCGATCAATTGTTTACATAACCACAAGATGGCGGATGTGCGAAATATTTCACCGGCATTCCATATCTGTGAAATTATTAGCGGTATCTCCCTGAAATCTTTTACGGAGATAAAGGGCACTACGGAAGTCCATCTATAAGACTTTCAGAAACCGGTTAACTACAAAACGAACATGGCAGCCAAGCGAAGTTGAAAATTTTAAATAGACCTTTCTCGCGATTTAATGTTCCAAACGCACTGAAATCTGGTACAGGAAATATTTATACACATTGTAATGCACTGGTATCTAATTTAGTTCAATTATTTACATAACCTCAAGATGGCGGATGTGTGAATTTTAAAATTAAATTTTTATTTCTTGTGATGTAGTCATGTGATCGAATTGAAAGTTTGAATATTGAACCTACGCAATAATTTTCCTTTAATGGTACATGACTCTATGGCCTATGCATTTAACAATTCAACATGGCGACCATCCAAAATATTTAGTCGGCTCTGAATATCTACGAATCTATTATAGCAATCAAACTGAATTTCTTAATGTTCATAGGGGCTATGAACTTAAGTTCACCTATAGGACTTTAAATAACTTGGTGTTCACAAATCCAACATGGAGGCGACGCGAA
Source organism: Meconema thalassinum (assembly GCA_946902985.2). NCBI lineage: Eukaryota > Metazoa > Arthropoda > Insecta > Orthoptera > Tettigoniidae > Meconema > Meconema thalassinum. The sequence goes on from OX336390.1 coordinate 887,855,088, forward strand.
ATATAAAAATTCACATGGACGTTTCTCGCAATTTAACCATCCGAGTGTAGTGAAACTTGGAACAGTAAATCCTTATACGAATGGTAATCCACTGGTATCTAATTTATTTCAATTGTTTCCATAACCTCAAGATGGCAACTGTGCGAAATTTTAAAATCTCCTTGTTACTTCTTGTGTCCTAATTATGCGATTGAAGTTTGAATACTACACGTACACAATAATCTGCATGTAACAGTACATAACTCTAGGACCTACATATATGAAATCCAACATGGCGACCATCCGAAATTTTTAGTCGGTTCTCAATATCTACGAATCTATTACAGCAATCAAACTGAAATTGTGTATGTTGCTAGAGGCAATTAACGTAAGTAGGATATATGAAAATAGGCTGTATAGTTCTTCACGGAACTACTTGTTATTATCCTGGACATTCATCAACACACAAAATATATTTTTATTTTTTACACTCTCATAATACATAACAATTCCAAGATTCTCTTTTTTTTCTTCACTGCCTACTTGATATGTCTACTCTCGCACTGCCTTCTTGATACTCTGATGTTACATCACTCTCCTGCCAGTAACTAAGTTATACGTTAACAGAGACTGACTTTTTTCATCACTGCCTACTTGATATTTCTACTCTAGCACTGCCCTCTTGATACTCTGCTGTTACAATGTAATCCGAATGTGATAAACATTCTACATGGTACCACTGCCAGCGATCCAACTGGCAGTGCGTCTTACACACTTCCGTCCGATCCACTTCCGTCCCAGTTTTCAAAATCACTCCCACAAAAATATCCAGCAACCGAGTGGAAAGATGTTACACATCAAAAAGTATTTTTATATCCGTCCACGCAAGGCTATGACTGTTGTGATCAAGACGACGCGGGAATCATTCTCTCTCGGGCGGCCTCGGTGGCGTAGTTGGTACCATGCTGAGCTTCTCTGCCCAAGATCGCGGGTTCACACCCGGCCGAAGTCGGCGGATTTTTAAGAGCGTTAAAAATCCACCAGTGTGCCTACCTTCGGAGGGGAAGTAAAGCCGACGGGCCGTTATCATAGATTTATGGCATGTAAAAGAACCGTCCACTAACTTCACTTGTGAAGCTAAATTTGTAGGTTCGAATTTGTTATCGCTCTGTTAAGTTCCAACGTTCTTCGCCAGGTGCCATATGCGATGACATCTAGTAGCCAAGTCACATCTAGAAGTCGTTGACGGTAGCATTTTTGGTAGCAATGGTAGGAGCTACTTGAAATTGATCGTCTGCAGTCCTTACCGGAATTACAGATAACACACACTAATACAGCCATCACAATTAACACTGGTTATCAATCAGATTCTACACACACCCAATGTACACGGGGACCGCGTTGTTGCAGCCTCTAAAGAGAGGAACCAACCAACCATTCTCCCTCTGGATATATCAATGTGTTTAAGTCTTGAGAATAACTGGATTCAAAATAAGACTGTGTTCCTTGAGTGTGTTGGCGGCAGCTGACTTACCACACGTGTGATCTTTGAAGCCGTACTATGCATACTTTCTGACATATCTTAACCCGTGAATGGCACAATCACAAAGCACATACCTAAATGGCACAGTGGGGTCTGCTCGACCCAATGAAATTGCAGTCATTAATATCATATCCGTTGAATTTCACCACTTGTTCTTATTCCAGCTGTTTACTGTATAGTTAGAGTACACCGGTAAATGGCTATTATACTCTCTAGTGCTTATATATTTTAATTAATTAATTATAATTACAATAAAAGCAGTTACAGCCTGAACATTACATAGATACATAAATATGCATTTCTCGCTGGCACAGTGGACCACTGTCGACAAGTTTTGGAACATTTTTACAGTACAGTTATTAAACAGTTATAAAACAGCCACTACAAATTAATATCACTGAAAGTTCGCCCTAGCGAGAGGTTAAAAAATGCTTCACAGGAGACGTTCGCAATCTACTAATACCATGGCACGGTGGCTCTGGAAGAATGGTTTCGCACACCCGAATGTAACAATCCGATAGTCCTTCCTTGGAATTGGCCATTCCATACACTGTCTGTAGCACTAATGAAACACGTGTCAGCTTGATAATCACATAGCAAGAACTGCAGCAGAAAGGCACACACCAGGAAAAGACAACCGTAAATGGCACACTGGGGTTTCCGTGACCCTGAGCTTTATTTATTTTGTCCCACGGACGTTTGCTTCCGCTGACAGATCTAAATGACTCTATCTGAGTGTGACAAGGTGCTTACGCAATTTACAAACATGACTAGCCTGCGGTTTCATATAAGAGATTTATTTGATAATTTGTTTACCGCTGGGTCGATGAGAACCCAGTGTGCCATTCCAGGGCTAAATTGAGCTCAAATATAATTGTAATTTTTAGCAGGTGGTAGCGCTGACGTCATTTTGAAATATGGCTGTGAGATGTTATGGTATAGATCTTTACTCGTACTAAATTTTATTTCGATATGCATTATTATTCCTTCACATAGGCATTAATTGCTTTATCTAGTCGTTAAGATTGTGGACATACAGTAAAACTTGCTCAAAGCGGAAACTATAAAGCAGAAGCTTGTCCAATGTGAACGCAATTTATGGTCCAGCGCACTGGGTATGGCTTTGCCTATTATTTATGTTGTAGGAGTGGAATCTGTTCAACGTGGAAACAGAAATAAAATTATGAATATAATTATTGTTCAGACCGAGCTATATAATGCGGAAGTTATGCTTTAGCTGTATTATTTATTCAGGCATATCCGGTACTGCAGTAAAATTACTACATCCAGTGAAACCTCTCTAAAAGACCACCCCTCTTAAAGAACGATTTTTCTTGGAACCGATTTAAAACCTCATAAGGTCAATGTATTTGTTATCTCTATTTAAGGACCACCCCTCTCCCCGACCAAAGACCAGGCATTTTCTCAGTCTGACCTCTTTCAAAAGACCACTTCTTGTCTGCCTTCCCATTGCAGATGGTGATGAGGGTGATGATGTAAACAAAGGTTCTGTTGGAACAGAATTGCATCAGCATGCAATGTCATTAGAGAAAGTGTTATGTAACGTATATAACAAAATTTAAAAAAAAATCTGTTCTCCTAGAAGATTGTTCGAGCCCAGAACAAATTAATGGACTTTCGAACTCACTCAGAGATATTCTAGAAAGTAAAATTTTAAAAATAAGATGTGTTAATCTTAAACGGATATCAATTCGTGACTTAAAAATGACAGAGCTCAGAATATAACTAATTTATTGTCATTAATCTTATATATAAAAGTGAAAGTCTGTATGTATGTATGTGGGTCTGTTCCGTATACAAATCTACACCGTTCCACCAATCTCAACCAAATTTTGCACACACATAGCTTAGGACCCAGAAGGAACCGCTGTAACCGAATTTATTCAGTTACAGTAGCTCACCCTCGGGTTTTGTGCCTTGTGCAGTTAGTTTGGGGTATTTTATTCGTATCTTATTATATTGGGTTAACGTGGGGTTGCAGAGGTGATTTTTATTGTGCCTGTGTGTTTTTGTGGACGGATTCATCTTTGGATGGTCCGGACAACCTAGGATCACTGTTTATTAATTATCGTTTTTTGGATATTTGATATTATAAAATACGGGGTTTTGCGATTTATTACGTTTTGGGAATAAGGATATATAAGACTGTATTAAGTAGAAGCATTATTTCATTTTGGTTTGGGGTTAATGGTTTTATTTTGACCTAGTAATGTTAAATGTTAGATTCGTGGCTGTACTATAAAGGTACAATGAATTGATATTTTCGTGTGCTGGATTTGTGACATACCCGGAAAAGACAGGCAGTAATTCGGCTTGTGTGGGATTACCTAGGCTATTTATGGCATGAACTCCCATGAACATCGTGTGGAATCCATACATACCATTTCATTATTTCTCAATATCTCCGAAATTATTTAAGCAATGATACTGACATTTTGTATGGTGGTAGAGGACTGTTAAATCCTGAGAAACACAAAACCAACGTGGCGGACAAGTGCCTTTCAAATATTTAAAATATATTTTCTGGTGATCTCATGGCCTACTCGAGTGCAATAAAACTTTATTCTGAGCTTACGTTAGCGTGGAGAAATCTAATGATGATCAATTGCTTTCATTAATTGAAAATACCGACAGCAGTGGCTCAGCTGGCTAAAGCGCAGCGTTAGGTCATGGGACCACACTCTCTGCTGATTCGGTAGATGCGTGGGTTAGAGCCCCACCGTCGGTCGTCGTTGAAATGGTTTTCCGTGGTTTCCTATTTTCAACACCAGGCAAATGCTAGGACGGTACCTTCTGATAGGCCACGGCCGATTCCTTCCACATCCTTGCCCACTTTCATTCATCTTCATCCATTCCATCTCTCAACCCGACGCGTCGAATAGAAAGACCTGCACTCGGCCTCTGAGGAGGCCACACGACAAAAAATATAAAAATAATTGAAAATGAAATCAATTAGAAATTTTAAAACCACATATTCTAGCCTATTTTCATATATCCTACTCATGTTAATTGCCACTATCAACATACAAAATTTCAGTTTAATTGCTGTAACAGATTCGTAGATATTGAGAACCGTCAAAATATTTCAGATTGTCGCCATGTTGGATTTTTATTTTTGTACTATTACATTAATATTATTGTGTACGTGTGGTATTCAAACTTCAATCGCATGATTAGAACACAAGAAGTAGAAACGAGATTTTAAAATTACGCACAGCAGCCATCTTGTGATTATGCAAACAATTGAAATAAATTAGATGCCAGTGGATCAACATTTGTATAAGCATTTAACGTGCAACGTTTCACGGCACTCGGATAGTTCATTCGCGAGAAACGTCAATTTAAATATTTATACTTCGCGTCGCCGCCATGTTGGACTTGTGCTCACCAGTTTACTGAAGTCCTATAGGTGAACATATGTTCATAGTCTCTATGAACATAAAAAAATTCAGTTTGATTGCTGTAAAAGATTCTTAGATATTGAGAACCGTCTAAATATTTCGGAAGCTCGCCATTTAGGATTGTTATATGTATAGGCCATAGAGTTATGTACCATTCAAGGACAATTATTGCCTAGGTTCATTATTCAAAGTTTCACTTCGATCGCATGATTACGACACAAGAAATAAAAACTTAATTTTAAAATTTCGCACAGCCGCCATCTTGAGGTTATGTGAACAATTGAATTAAATTAGATGGCAGTGCATTACAATCTGCAAAATCATTTACTGTACCACATTTCACTGCGCTCAGAGAGTCAAATCACGAGAAAAGTCTATTAAAATATTTCAAATTCGCTTGGTCGCCATGTTCGTTTTGTACTTTACAGGTTTATGAAATATACATAGGTAAACTTGTATCAGTACCCTTTATCACTGTACTAAATTGCAGGGTGATATCTGTAATAGTTTCGGAGATATAGAATGTCAGTGAAATATTTCGCACAGCCGCCATTTTGAGGTTATGTAAACAATTGAACTAAATTAGACTCCAGTGCATTACAATGTGTATAAACATTTGCTGTACCAAGTTTCATTACGTTTGGATAGTTAAATCGCGAGAAAAGTCTATTTAAAGTCTCAACTTCGCTTGACCGCCATGTTGGTTTTGTAGTCACCAGGCTTTTGAAAGTGTCAGAGGTGAACCTCTATTAGTGCCCTTTATCATCGTACACAATTTCAGGACGATATCGGTAATAGTTTCGGAGATATTGAATGCTAGTGAAATATTTCGCACAGTCACCATGTTGGATTGCTGAGACGTAACTAAATTTGAAGGGCACGGTCGAGGTCGCCGGGAAAAGTGCTATGAACTTACCGAGTTTCATAGAAATCGCTCCAGCCGTTTAGATTTTATTAGGGACACACACACACACACCTCACACTCACACACACACACACACACACACACACACGCACACACACACGGGCAAAAGGTGATCTCATAAGCCTATTTTTTCAAAATTGAAAATAGGCTAATAAGAAGACACGTGCTTGAGGGTTTTTCGATGTAGTGTATATTATGAGGTGAAAGGGGTGAAAAGTGAGGATTGAAAGATTCCTAACGGAGCATGTATCTCTTAAACGACATAGGCGAGGAGTTTGAAACTCAGCGATAGGAATCAACATAAAAAAGAAGTAAATATATGTTTGCCCGTTTTTTTTTTTCATAAATCCAATTTAAGGGGCCCATGGGGAGGGGTGAAATTCTAGGGGAAAAAACAGGAAAGAAAATGTCCTTACTCACTCATTAAACTCAGGGGGAAAAACTGCTTAAAAGTAAGTAAATAGCTTTTCGATAGTTTTTTCGATCAATCAAATTGAAGGGGTTCATCGGGAGGGGTGAAATTCTGAAGAAAAAATAATTTAAAATAAATGTCCTGACTCATTCACTCACTCATCATCGCCCAGCCAAAAATATTGAAGTTGAAAACATGGCATTTCGGGGATATGTTCATTGTATGTCAAAACCGTACACTAAGGGAGGATTTTTGGATAATCAGGTTCGAAAGGGGTCTTAAGGGGGTTAAACCTGCATTTCATTGAATAACAATATCTCACGAGTGGTTTCATTAGTGGATGTGATACTCGGCATATAAACTAATCATTAAAAATAAGCAGACATGTGTCTAAGGGTTTTTCGATGTGGTGTATTATTATGAGGTGAAAGGGGTGAAAAGTGGGGGTTGAAGGATTCCTAACGGAGCGTGTAAGCATATCTCTTAAACGACATAGGCGAGAAATTTGAAACTCAGCGAAAAAAATCAGCTTAAAAAGTAAGTAAATAGGTGTTCGACCGTTTTTTTCATAAATTAATTTAAGGGGCCAATGGGGTGGGGTGAAATTCTGGGGGGGAAAAGGAGAGAAGGTGTCCTAACTGACTAACTCACTCACTCATCAAACTCAGGGGAAAAAGACAGCCTAAAAATAAGGTAATAGGTGTTCAAGCGTTTTTTCATCAATCCAATTTAAGGGGCCCATGGGGAGGGGTGAAATTCTGGTAAAAATAATTGAAAGAAAATGTCCTGTCTGACTCAATTACTCATCACGCCCAGCGAAAACTATTAAAGTTGGAACCATGAAATTTTGGGAATGTGTTCGCTGTATGTCGAAAACGTCAACTAAGGAGTGATTTTTGTTTATTCGGGTTTTAAAGAGGTGCTAAGGGGGTAAACGTGCATTTCATTTAATAACGATATCTCATGAGTTGTTTCTTTGGGGATGTGTTATTCGGTATATAAACTAATCATTAAAAATAATCAGACATATGTCTAAGGGTTTATCGATGTGGTGTATATTATGAGGTGAAAGGGGTGAAAATTGGGGGTTGAGGGATTCCTAACGGAGCGTGTATCTCTGAAACGACATAGGCGATATGTTTGAAATTCGGCGGGAAAAAAACAGCTTAAAATACAAGTAAATAGGCGTTTGATCGTTTTTTTTTTTTCATAAATCCAATTTAAGGGGCCCTTGGAAATTGGTGAAATTCTGGGGAAAAAAAAAACAGGGTAGAAAGTGTCCTAACTGATGACTCACTTACTCACTCATCAAACTCAGGGGGGAAACAGCTTTAAATAAGTAAATAGGTGTTCGACCGTTTGTTTCATAAATCCTATTTAAGGGGTTCATGGGGAGGGGTGAAATTATCAAAAATAAATGAAAGAAAATGTCCTGCCTGAGTCATTCACTCATCATCGCCCAGCCAAAATTATTGAAGTTAGAAACATGAAATTTTGGGGATATGTTCGTTGTATATCAAAAACTTTCACTAAGGAAAGAGTTTTGGATATTCAGGTTCTAAAGAGGTGTTAAGGGGGTAAACGTGCATTTCATTGAATAACAATATCTCACGAGTGGTTTCATTTTGGGGATGTGATACTTGGCATATATACTAATCATTAAAAATAAGCTGACACAAGCCTAATGGTTTTTCAATGTGATGTATATTATGAGGTGAAATGGATGAAAAGTGGGGGGTTGAAAAATTCCTAAGGGAGCGTGTATCTCTTAAACGACTTAGGCGAGGAGTTTGAAACTCGGAGGAAATCAATCAGCTTAAAAATAAATAAATAAATAAATACATAAATAAAATAAATAGGTGTTCGACAGTTTATTCATAAATGCAATTTAAGGGGCCTATGGGGTGGGGTGAAATTCTGGAAGAAAAACGTCCACTAAGGAAGGATTTTTGGATGTTCACTCTCATCGACCAACCAAAACTATTAAAGTTAGAAGAATGATATTTTGGGGATATGTTTGTTGTGTGTCGAAAACGTCTACTAAGGAGGGATTTTTGGATATTCAGGTTGTAAAGGGGTGTTAACGGGGTTAAACCTGCATTTCATTGAATAACAATATGACACGACTATGACGCGAGCGAAGCGAGGCTAAAATGAGATGGTGTGTGTCAGTGTATTACTCAATCACGCAAGTACCACTGGTCCGATTTATATGAATTTTACATGGAAGTAGCTGATTTACCTGGTTAAAATATAGGTTACTTTTGATTTAGATACCTTGCACTATTTAAATATGGCGACCATTTTAGTGACGTCACTACACCCTTTGGTTTCAAACTTTCATATTTCCATATCAAATAAAAAGAGAACGCTAAGAAATAGCAAACTTTTGACGGCATATACGAGGTTTAAAATTACATTTTCTATCCGAAAGGTATCTCCATCGTTTAGGGAGTAAAACCTAAATTTGTGCTATAATAATGATGATGATAATTGTTGTTTTAAGGGGCCTAACATCTAGGTTATCGTCCCCTGATGGTTTAAATTTGTGCTATAAAACACGGTCAACGCCGAGCGGTGTAGTAGGACAAAATGTTCCATCCTTAATCTCCCTCTGCGCAGCACCTCGCCTATCCCCTGTTTTAACTGTCACCTTCACATTTTCATTTATTTATGACGCGTAGCGAAGCTCGGGTACTTCAGCTAGTTTGTACTAAATGTGAAAAAATGCAGATAAATTGTAATCAAGTATGTGTTCCGACTTACTTTCTTAATAATGCAGTATACAATTATTTTTAATGCCTACCCCTATTAAGAGACCACCCCTCTAAAAGACCAGTTTTCCATTGAACCGTCACTGGTCTCTTAATAGAGGATTCACTATACATGTTTCTCCAGGGGGAGATCAAGGTGTTTATGTACTGTTACGGCTGTGAGTTTGTTTCATCGCTCGCCGCATGAGTCACAACTGCCCCAGGGCTGGGCTGCTCTCCCTCAGTGTATTGCGTGCGCCTTATGCAACAGGACTACTAGGACAAAGGGATGGTCCAGAATATTCGTGACTGAGCCAGCGATGGAAGCCTCGAGAAGCCGTGAACCCTGGATGGGTCTAGAAGCATTTATTGAGTCACCGGCCTGATATATAAGAGCGACCCGTCAAGCAGTTGTTGTTGTGTTTTTATGAGCTAGTGCGAGCGTTTATCCTGAGCGACAGAAGTGTGGTGACTTGCGAAACCCCTAGTGAAGCTGATTCTCTTGACAACGAGGAAGTGAGAAGCCTACAGAGGAACTGTGTCTTGAACGAGTGTGTTTTTTTCCAGTGCGACAGAAGTGATTGTGGTGCATTGTGAAACAGTGTGTAGTACGGTGACAGGCTGAGTGCAGATATTTCCAGCCAACTCACGGGGCCACCTCATTACGAGGGATTAACTTCTGAGACTTACTGACAAGTGAAAGGGGAAGTGTTCTCGCCGTGAGGAAACTGGAGTAAGGTAATAATTGCTTGTATTTACTAATGAGTGCTGTATCCTTCTGGCCGCAATAAAGTTAATTATTTCATTTAAAGGAACAATCTGTGTTATGCTTCAACCCTCCGTAATCCAGTTAACAAAAAGTGCCACTAGGGGGGTGGCACGTAACAACTGGTGTCAGAAGTGGGATTACGAACTCAAGCACAAGCACAACACCTGACGGTCCTGGTTTCAAAACCCGAGCAGGTCATTTTCTCTAATTTTCCTGTGAGTGCATGCCCTTTACAAGACAAACAACTAAAATGGAGGCGCAATTGGCAGCATTGCTAGAAAAGTTAAGTGGCATGGAAGACGGCCAGAAGAAATTAGCCAAGGACCTGAAGGATGACCTGAAGAAGATGGAAGACGGCCAGAAGAAGATGGAGGACGGCCAGAAGAAGTTAGCCGAGGACCTATCTGCTAAATAAGAAGATGGCCAGAAGAATTTATCCAAGAAGATAGAGGACGGCCAGAAGAAGATGGAAGACGGGCAGAATAAGTTAGCACAGGACCTGAAGAAATTAGAACTGGGTCTGCGTGAGGAAGTCACGGCAGTGGAAATGAAGTTCGACCCCTTACAAGTGGAAGTTGCCGAGCTGCGCCAACGCCCGCTGATGGGGGTGTAGGAGATATTCAACGCTTTACAATAGGAAATTGCTGAGCTGAGTCAACGCCCGCCGACGGGGATGGAAGCGAGATTCAACGCCCTACAAGAGGAAGTTGCCGAGCTGCGCCAACGCCCGCCCAACGTTACACCGGGAATATCAGGAACGGGACATAGCAGAGTGACGCCCCCAACCTTCGACGGAAAGGTCCCGTGGAGCACCTACTTACGTCAGTTCGAGGCGGCCTGTTCCATAAATAACTGGAACAACACAGAAAAGGCTACAGCTCTCATTGTAGCGCTGAGAGGTGACGCCCTTAACGTCCTTCAGGCCATCCCGACTGGATCCCAGGACTACGCTTCACTGATCGCCCATGTGGAGTCCCGATATGGAGATAGCCATCTTCAGAAGGCCTACCAGATGCAGCTCCGAACCCGGGCACAGAAGAACGCGGAAACCCTGCAGGAGTTCGAGATGGACATCGCACGCCTCATAAGGCTCGCCTATCCAACAGCGCCGGCCGACTTTCTGGAACAGATTGCGACGCAGACCTTCACCGACGGGCTACGGGACTCGGACACTCAACTGGCGCTGCGACTCGCGCGCAATAAGACCCTGGCAGATGCGCTGAGCCACGCACTTGAATTCGAGACGGCAAAACAGGCATCTAGAATGCACGCGCGGGTGCGTCAAGTGGACGTCGACGAACCAGCAAAAACCAACGAGACCAAGCCCCTGGCCGACGAATTGATGGAGGCGCTAAGCCGTTTCTTCGATTGTCGCGGCACCACCAGCAACGACACAGCCGGAAGACAAACGGAGAGGCGGCCCGGAAGAGGACTACCGACCTGCTGGGCCTGCGGTAAGAAAGGCCACCTGAGCAAGGACTGCGGTGATCGCCGACGCCGAGGGTATCCGACGGGAAATCAGTCGTCTGAAAACCGCGCGGCCCAGGGAAACGAGTATTAGCCAGCCTTGGGGGGCAAAGGTTGGCTTGTGACAGTCGTCAAGCCCCGGCAGTCCAGGTGCGTGTGACGAAGTTACGGAGGGACAATAGCAGCCTGATGGTCGACGGAGTCGTCAACGGAGTGAGCTGGCCCATGCTAATCGACACGGGAGCATCGAGGACCATCGTCAGTCCCACCGTGATCCCGAAGTGGAGAGTGCAACACACACAAAGGAACCTCCAGCTAATAACCGTGACCGGAGAGACCGCACCAGTACATGGCGAAGCATCACTGGAGTTCGTCATTGGTCGACGGGCGATAAAGCATCCAGTGCTTGTGGCTGACGTATCAAATGAAGTGATCATCGGACTGGACTTCCTGGACCAGAACAACATCATCTTGGATCTGAGTACCAATACTCTGCACTTCGGAAGTGAGGAACTTGCTTTGCAACCAGCACATGAGGCCGTCGCCGCACGACGAGTAAGGCTGAGAGAGGACGTCATCGTTCCCGCCAGGACGGAAGTCAGCGCTGCCGTAATTGTCGACGGAACAGCTGAGGGAATGGCGGCTGTCATCGAGCCAAAATATGAGGACATCCAGACAAAAGGTTTGCTAGTTGCCAAGACTCTCATCAACACGACGACTCGGCCGTACGTCCGCCTGTCCAACCTGAACGACTACGATATTACGGTACACCGGGATACCAACCTAGGAGTCTGCGAGCCCGTTACCTGAATTGCCTGCATCACAGACACGACGGACGGACACCTGCAGACGGACAACCGAAGAAGATGCGCCCTGCCAGAAGAACTACAGAAGCTGTACCAAGGATCCCAGGACCACTTAGACGAGGAACAATCACGCCAACTTCGGGACCTGCTACACGAATTCCAGGATGTCTTCTCCGTGGGGAGCAAAGACTTCGGCAGGACAAGCTTGGTCCAGCACAGAACCTACGTTGGGGACAGCGCACCGATTAGGGCCCCGTCACGACGTGTCCCGCTCGCCAAGCAAGCCGAAGTCGACCGGATGGTAGAAGAGATGAAGGGTCAAGGGGTGATCGAGCCATCACATAGTCCTTGGAGTTTTCCGGTCGTGCTTGTGAAGAAGAAGGACGGTTCCACCAGGTTCTGCGTGGACTACAGGCGGGTGAAGGACGTCACGAAGAAGGACAGCTACCCTCTACCCCGGATCGACGTCACGCTGGACACCATATCAGGATCAAGATGGTTCTCCAGCTAGGATTTGAAGAGTGGCTACTGGCAGGTGGAGTTCCACCATAAGGACCGCGAGAAAACGGCGTTCTCTGTGGGCAGCGAGCTCTGGCAGTTCACCGTCATGCCATTCGGTCTGTGCAACGCCCCTGCGACCTTCGAAAGGATAATGGAGTCCATTCTGAGGGGACTACACTGGAAGACCTGTCTGGTCTACTTACACGACGTCATCGTTCTAGGAAGAAGCTTCGAGGAACACTACAGCAACCTGAAGAAGATCTTGATGAAGCTACGGGCTGCCCAGCTGAAGTTGAGCCCCAAGAAGTAACAGCTCGTTCCAGAAGCAGGTCCAGTACCTTGGGCATATCGTCTCCGAGGAGGGGGTGCGCACCGACCCAGAGAAGACCGCAGCTGTGAGGGAGTGGCCAGTTCAGAAGGACAAATCCCAACTACGAAGCTTCCTGGGACTCTGCACCTATTACCGTCGTTTCGTGAGAGGATTTGCCGACATCGCTAAACCACTGCATCGACTGACTGAGAAGGACCAACTCTTCACGTGGACATCAAAATGCCACGGTGCCTTCGAACAACTCAAGCAGGCTCTGTGCACCGCAGCTATTCTGGCCTACCCCAGACCTGGAACAAGGTTCATCGCCGATACCGATGCCAGCGACTATGGTATAGGGGGAATCCTGTCGCAAGTAGTGGACGGCGAGGAGAGAGTAGTGGCCTACTTCAGCAAAGCCTTGTCAAAGCCCGAAAGGAAATACTGCGTCACCAGGAAGGAGCTGCTCGCCATCGTGAAGACCATTGAACACTTCCACAAATACCTGTACGGGCAGGAATTTCTCATCAGGACCGACCATGCATCCCTGCGGTGGTTCCTGAACTTCAAGCAGCCCGAGGGTCAACTCGCGCGGTGGTTAGAGAGGCTTCAACAGTACAACTTTGAGATCCAACACTCGAAAGACCAACTGCACTCTAACGCCGACGCCCTGTCACGAAGACCGTGCCCCGAAGACTGCACCTTCTGTACCAGAAGAGAGGAGAACACCGGGATACAGTGCCGAAATCTACCGTGGAACTCCAGGGGGGCTGGAGCCGCGAATCTTTCACGCGGGCACAAGCAGAAGATGATGACGTGGGACTGATAGCCGAATGGAAGAGGGCCTGTGTCCCCAGACCCGAGTGGAACATAGTGAGTGACTGCAGCCCAAAGTTTAAGTCCTACTGGGCGCAGTGGGACTCGCTGATTGTAAGGGATGGCCTCCTCTGCCGTACCTGGGGGAGCACCGACGGGAAGACATCTCGGCAACAAGTCGTCGTTCCAAAGGCTATGACGGAGGAAGTCCTGAAGGAAGTTCACGGGGGATCATCTGGTGGACACCTAGGGATAAAGAAGACCCTGGAGAAGGTGACAGAGCGGTTCTACTGGATCGGATGCCGAACAGACGTGGAGAACCACTGCGCGAGGTGCCACGATTGGGCAGCCAGCAAGAGCCCAGGACAAAGACGACGGGGTCCACTGAAGACCTACAACGTGGGCGGCCCCATGGAGAGAGTGGCCATCGATATTGCTGGGCCATTCCCATTTAGCGAGGCAGGGAACCGCTACATATTGGTCGTCAGCGACTACTTTACCAAATGGCCGGAGGCGTATGCGCTCCCTAACCAAGAAGCCGCGACGATTGCAGAGACCCTGGTGAAGGAATTCGTCAGCTGGTACGGAGTACCCCTGGAGCTGCACTCCGAACAAGGGAGGAACTTCGAGTCGCAGGTGTTCTAGAACCTATGCCAGCTGCTGGGAATCCGGAAGACGAGGACAACGCCGCTACACCCTCAGTCCGACGGGATGGTAGAGCGATTCAATCGCACCATCGAGAACCATCTCCGAATAGTCGTCAGCGAGCACCAGAGGGATTGGGACAAACATCTTCCACTATTTCTCCTGGCCTACCGTGCCGTCGTGCATGAAGCCACCGGGTGCACACCAGCCCGGGCCATGTTTGGGAGGGAGCTCCTTCTACCTGTCGATCTTGCCTTCGGCCGACCTGGGAATGATCCGGTCCCGGTAAGCCAGTATTGTCAAGAACTGGTCGACCAACTGGAGGACGTGCACGCGTTCGCGAGGAGGAAACTGCGGATCGAGACCGACCGAATGAAGACCCGATACGACCAGCAGACGGATGCCGGCGGATTCCACGAGGACGACCTGGTCTGGCTCTTCAATCCATTACGGAAGAAAGGCCTGTCACCCAAACTGCAGAAGTCCTGGGAGGGCCCGTACCGAGTCGTGAAACGGATCAACGATGTCGTCTACAGGATCCAGCGGAGCCCGAGGGCGAAGATAAAGTCGTGCATCGAGATCGCCTGGCAGCCTACGAAGGGACACAGACGGACCAATGATTGATCGGGACGATCAGTCTTTTAGGAAGGGGGTGGTGTTACGGCTGTGAGTTTGTTTCATCGCTCGCCGCATGAGTCACAACTGCCCCAGGGCTGGGCTGCTCTCTCTCAGTGTATTGCGTGCGCATTATGCAACAGGATTACTAGGACAAAGGGATGGTCCAGAATATTTGTGACTGAGCCAGCGATGGAAGCCTCGAGAAGCCGTGAACCCTGGATGGGTCTAGAAGCATTTATTGAGTCACCGGCCTGCTATATAAGAGCGACCCGTCAAGCAGTTGTTGTTGTGTTTTTATGAGCTAGTGCGAGCGTTTATCCTGAGCGACAGAAGTGTGGTGACTTGAAAAACCCCTAGTGAAGCTGATTCTCTAGACAACGAGGAAGTGAGAAGCCTACAGAGGAACTGTGTCTTGTACGAGTGTGTTTTTTCCAGTGCGACAGAAGTGATTGTGGTGCATTGTGAAACAGAGTGTAGTACGGTGACAGGCAGAGTGCAGATATTTCCAGCCAACGCACGGGGCCACTTCATTACGAGGGATTAACTTCTGCGTCTTACTGATAAGTGAAAGGGGAAGTGTTTTCGCCGTGAGGAAACTGGAGTAAGGTAATAATTGCTTGTATTTACTGATGAGTGCTGTATCCTTCTGGCCGCAATAAAGTAAATTATTTCATTTAAAGGAACAATCTGTGTTGTGCTTCAACCCACCGTAAACCAGTTAACAAAAAGTGCCACTAGGGGGGTGGCACGTAACAGTACCGTATCATGCTGCTCTAATGATGTCCGGGTTACCAAACCCCTCCAAGAATGGTAATTAAATCTCCACTATTTGCCTGCCTCTTGCCATAGATCTTGGAGATCTTTATCTCGATGTACACCTTGAGCACAATTCTAATGTAAACAGGTTTGTACCGGTAACTTTGTGCTCTGTCAGTTACTAATTTATTTATTTATTAGCCTATTTTCAATTTTGAAAAAATAGGCTTGTGAGATCACCTTTTGTCCGTGTGTCTGTGTGTGCGTGCGTGTGTGTGTGTGTGTGTGTGAGAGAGAGAGAGGTGTGTGTGTGTGTCCCCCCTAATAACTTCTATACGGCTGGAGCGATTTCAATGAAACTCGGTACGTTCATAGCACTACTCCGGGCGACCCCGACCGTGCCCTTCAAATTATGTTACGGCTCACCAATCCAATATGGCGGCTGTGCGAAATATTTCACCAGCATTCAATATCTCCGAAACTAATCCTGATATCACCCTGGAATTTTTTACGGTGATAAAGGGGACTACTAGAAGTTCATCTATGTGACCATTGAATAACTGGTAACAACAAAACCAACATGGCGGCCACGCGAATTTGCTAATTTTAAATAGACGTTTCTCGCGATTTATCCAAACAAACGCAATAAAACTTGGTACAGTGTATATTTATATACATTGTAATGCACCGACATCAAACTTCGTTCAATTGTTTACATAACCACAAGATGGAGGATGTGCGAAATATTTCGCCGGCATTCTATATCTCTGAAACTATTGGCGGTATCACCCTAAAATTTTGTACGGAGATAAAGGGCACTACTGGAAGTTCATCTATAAGACTTTCAATAACCAGTTAACTACAAAACGAAAATGGCGGCCAAGCGAACTAAAATTTTTAGTAGACCTTTCTCGTGATTTAATGTTCCAAACGCAATAAAATCTGGTACAGGAAATGTTTATACACATTGTAATGTATTCGTATCCAATTTAGTTGAATTGTTTACATAAACTCAAAATGGCGGCTGTGCGAAATTTAAAATTAAGTTTTTATTTATTGTGTCGTAATCATGCGATCGAAGTGAAAGTTTGAATAATGAACCTACGCAATAATTTTCCTTTAATGGTACATGACTCTATGGCCTATACATTAAACAATCCTACATGGCAATCATCCGAAATATTTAGACGGCTCTGAATATCTACGAATCTATTATAGCAATCAAACTGAATTTCTTTATGATCATAGGGGCTATGGAAATAAGTTCACCTATAGGACTTTAAATAATCTGGTGATCGCAAATCCAACATGGCGGCGACACGAATTATAAAAATTCACATGGACGTTTCTCGCAATTTAACCATCCTAGTGCAGTGAAACTTGGTACAGTAAATACTTATGAATGAAAATCCACAGCCTGCTTCCAGTCTCCGACCGGGTCAGGAATGGAATGAATGAAGCCCCTATCTAGCGGCGAGGATATGAATTGTGCCGGCTGCCGAGGCCTGACGCACTCCTCTGGGGCAATGATTAAATTAATGACTGATGAAATGAAATGAAAGTGGAGAGTGTTGCTGGAATGAAATTTTTGACAGGGAAAACCGGAGTACCCGGAGAAAAACCTGTCTGCCTCCGTTTTGTCCAGCACAGATCTCACATGGAGTGACCGGGATTTGAACCACGGACCCAGCGGTGAGAGGCCGGCGTGCTGCCGCCTAAGCCACGGAGGCTAGTACATACTTATATGAATGTTAATCCACTGGCATCTAATTTATTTCAATTGTTTCCATAACCACAAGATGGCAGCTGTGCGAAATTTTAAAATCTCCTTGTTTCTTCTTGTGTCCTAATCATCCGATTGAAGTTTGAATGCTATACGTACACAATAATCGTCATGTAACAGTACATAACTCTAGGACCTAAATATATAAAATCCAACATGGCGACCATCCGAAATATTTAGTCGGTTCTCAATATCTACGAATCTATTACAGCAATCAAACTAAAATTTTGTATGTTCATAGTGGCAGTTAACATAAATAGGATATATGAAAATAGGCTGTATAGTTCTTCACGGAACTACTTGTTAAGCGTATGGCTTTTAGTGCAGGGAGTGTCCGAGGGCATATTCAGCTCGCCAGAGGCTGTAGCTGCTTCAAGCGGATGCCCATGGGGTGAGCTAAAAGTTCCGTTCAATTTCAAGTAGTTCCAACTTTCGCTACTAGATGTCAGTGACACCTAGTGGTGAACTACGATAGAGTGTTTCAATGAAATCTAACGTAGAAATTTAGCTTCACACAAGTGTAGTTAGTGGAAGAATCTTTTACATATCATAAATCTATGACATGGGTCCGCCAGCTTTAATTCCCCTCGGAAGGAAGGCATACTGAAGGATTTTAACTCTCTTAAAGAATCCAACGATTTCGGCCAGGTTTCACCCCGCTATCTTGGGCACAGCAGTTCAGTATGCTACCAACTACGCCATCGAAGCCGCTTATAAATTTGTGTCAGTGTGAAGTAATAAAAGATTACATCAAGATATTGTGTTGCTGAGATAGTGTATCACCAAAACTAGACTAATGAATCAGGGGTAGTAATATTTGTATCTTTTAGTACAAGGGTTGGTTATTAGTTTTGGCACCTTAGTTATAACTGGATTACTAACTCACTTAGATGGTTCCAAGTTTCACAGGCCCTCGATGTCGTTCACACCGTTGCGTACAACGTGTTCCCAGCGATGCGGAAGTCGTTGGATCCCGTTGGCACTGCCCAATCTATTGACGGTACAAAGAGAGCGCTCGGCAGCCTGCTTAACGTCTTCAATGGTACGGAAGCGCCCACCGCGCATTCTCATCTTCATCTTCGGGATGAGATCATAGTCGCAGGGACTGATGTCGGGAGAATAGGGGGGGGGTGATAGAGGACCTCCAAGCTCCAGCGATCCAACAATGCCGACACAACGCCTGCTGTGTGTGCCCTAGAATTGTCATGCAGAACGATGGGCGGTGTAACCATGTGGTGGCGCCGTTTCCTTCTCAGAGCTGCAACCCATCTTGCTACCGTTCGGAACGGTGACGCAGCTGCACCGCACGCTTCCTGCAATCCTCGGTGACACTGTTTAGCACTGCGACCCCTAGAACACTGAATTTTTATCCACGTTCTCTGCTCCTGCTTGGAAAACATTGCGACTGTCTTTCGCGAGTGCTGGTCTCACACTACTCATTTAACAGGCGCAACTGCGCACGAACGGTGGTGAGAACGGGCGAGGTCATGTGCTCTGAGGGAGGGGATGCAGGGCAGCTACCGTCGGTGAAAGTGGCAGCGCCCAACATTGTTGCAACTTGGCACTGAAGCGTTGCTGCCAAAACTAAAAAAAACAACCCATGTATAAATTTGTTGAATGCGGAAACCTGTCTAATTCGGAAAAGTATAACTCGAACCCTTGCGATTCCGCTTTGAGCAAGTTTTAGCGAACTTTGTTTAGCAACGCGAATAGTGGGGATTCTATCTGCAAAGTGGTGCATGTTATCGATTCTGGAACTTACTCATTCCTACTATACACCATCCATCTCTCCCACCTACAGTTAACCCATCTCAACGATTAGATAAAGCGTCTTATTGGGTAGAAAATCTTGTACTACGTCCCATACTTATTACACACCACTCTGTTACTTTGCTGAGGGAACCAAGAGCTCCTACAGCTTTTCTCCTCCATTTTAGAGGTTTCCAGAAAGCTGTCATATTGGCTTTCCGGCCATTATACTCCGGCAAATATTTTTGCCGTGTATATTGAGGGGCTTTCTTCTGGACAGTTGGGTAGATTATTGGCTGAGGAATAACCCACCCACCAAGGGAAGATGATTAAGAGAAGGAAGTAGATTTTGGATTGGAGAAAAAGGATAGAAAAATAGGAGGAGAGTCCCACAAAATTTATAAGTTTAACCTAAAACACACTTAGAGGCGGTTGCCACCGCAAATCCGCTCTCGGATACCTAAAATGAGTAAGGGCTTGGTCTAAGCTGACTGGAAACACAGCTAGAACTTGGGCAGTTTGCAAGAGAGTGGCTTTAGTATAATCCGTCTCAAGCATGTATAACACTACTATGGGGAAGAGTGATGGTCTGGCAAGACTGAGAGTAACAAATTTGTTGTATGTTTGTTCAAAGAAATTAGTTTTTTCAAAATGATTCGAAGAATGCCAATAGTTTAAATCAGGTTTGGTATTTCCGATTTTCAAAGTTATTGAGTTTCTGAAAAGGCGACCAAGTGCTTCCAAGAAGGAGAATGATAAAAGATTATACCCTGGGGAGTAATTTTATTGAATGAACCAATGGTTGCATTTAGAAATAGCTAAGCTTTTACTGAGCGAGGAGCCGGCTAAAAGTTTAGACAAAAAGAAACACTTATCTTTTGGAAAACTGACTGACCATAAGTTTTCGGAGAGGATCTCCACGAGCAGGTAGCTGGCGTAGCGAGCTTTACTTGCCTTACTGGCCAATTAGAATTAGCTATTAAAGCTAAAAGAATCTTTAGTGAGGTTACTACTAAGAGTTCTTGCTCAAATGCAACGAGTGGTGAAAGCCCTATTAATGGTTTTAATGGCATTAAGTAGGGAGAGCCAAGGAAGACAGGATTTTGCCTAAACTTTGTATTAGAAAAATGAAAAAGCGAAAAGAAACGCTTAATTTATTTAACAATTCAATGAAGTTTAAGGAAATTAACAAGTATGTAATATATTTTTGACAAACATAGTTCGTTTAAACTTTTTAACAAATGGGGTCGCAGACCTCCTCACATTAAATGGTTGCTCCAGGCAATTAACAATTTATGAGGTTTCAAACCTTATACATATTAAAATCTTTGTAAGATTTAAAAAAGACAAATAAAATGCTTAAAGTTTAAACATCAAGTTGAGTACAAGGAGTGTACTTTAAGGAATTTACAAGTAATTATTTTAGAAAAAGTTACAACTTCGAAAATAACAAAAAAAAAGGAAGCGAGTAAATGAAGAAGAAGTTCCTATTACTTCTTATGTTTATGCTGAATTACTTCTATTACAATTATACAAAGGAGGGCAGGTCACTTACGGTGAAACCTGAAGAAAAAGTCAAAAGGAAGGTTCTAGACTTCCCACGTTTAAGTAGGAATCACGAGCCAAAATGGGGCAGTTTCCAATTCGTGACACCTAGAAACAACTCACGCAAGAGTTGAAAGAATTGTTTTCCCTGATTATAGGGAAGAAACAATGTAAGGTTAAATCGTGTTCAAAACACGTAGTTACACAGTAATTAATTAATGTTAAACAAGAAAAAAGGAAGGGCACTTCGAGAGTGACACCTTATAGAAAAGTTACAATTTTATTAATATGGGTTGTTAGTAGAAGGTTGAGGAAAGATCATTGGGATATAGGATCAATGTTCATGGCCGTATTTAATACAAACGGACGATCGCGACGGGGTATAAAAGTGGAGCAAGCACTGGTTATCACTATAGTCTGTAAAGATGGATGCAAAGTTCACTGTAGAAACACGAAAGTTTATGAGAAAGAAAGTTATTGCAATGAGGAAAATAACTGATTGCATTAGATAGGCGAGAGTCTATTTCTTGAGAAAGTTGGGAGTTACAATTAAATGTGCCATAGAACATTCCAGCGGTTCTAGCGGTGGAAGAAAGTTAGCTATTAAGCTTTTAATTCAGAAATGGGATTCTTCAATTTTAAATAGTATTCTCACGAGTGAGGAAAAATACATGACGACAGGACTTGTAGATCAAGTACAGAATCTGGAAGGTTCCAGAACGATCTTTATAGAAAAATGGGGTCAGGAAAATCCAACGGAGGAACTAGCTTGTTGAATTATAGACAGCGGGTATTAGATAATATCCCACGTAGTGAGAGGATTTCTCATTTGAATAGCTTAAGAAAGCTCTTTTTTTGTAAGGTTGGCTTATACGAACAAAAGCTCAACATGGCAAATCCCACGAAGAATGATTTTTGTCCCAAAATAAATAATCTCACACTGTCTATAAAAGTGTCGTTAAAAGCACGTGAAAGTTAAAACCATGAAGATGAGGTTAAAACTTTAAGATGGTACTTATCTTGATTTCATGTTGAAGGTGAAGTTCCTTTTGACGATAACTACTTTGCCAACATGGCGTAGAAGAGAGTTTGCCTCTTGGGTAGAGGAGACTGGCTCTAGTTGAGCCCTGACTGATCGAGTCAACTGCCGACTTAGAAGTGAGACCTGCTCAACGGAGCACGGAGGGTCTAAGGAAGGGGAAAAGAGTGGGGGGTAGGAGACAAAAGGAGAACATATATATATTGCCAACGTTATAACAAAAAATGATGATTTTCTCTTGATGAGCTGGTCTTCAAAGAGTTGATAACAGGCGATACTAGCGCAGCATGGTGAGTAAAAAAGTAGACGTAGTTCTCTTGCTCACGGAGAAAATAGCTGGCGATGGTAACAAGATCTGGTGGCCAGATGGATAAGTGAATCCTCTTGCACCAGAAAGAATAGAGGAGCTTCAGAGATTCGCTGCGAGATAACGCTAGGTGGGTCACAGAGGATATATATATCTAGAACAGACTCATAAAAGATATAAGAGACCTGGTCAACTCAGAGAAAATAGAAGATCACTGTTGGTGTTTGACAAAGAGGAAGGAATGAACATGCAAAGAGCATTAAAAATTGGATTCTCACGTACCGTGTATTCAAAGAATACACCATACTGGGAGGGTAAAACACCAACAGAGAACAAATAAACAGTTACACATTCAAAGGCAACGGAGCGATCAAAGACAGTGGTCTTGTGATCGGACCGTTAGTGGTCAAGATTTTGGCCACCCTGACTCTCCCATCTCTTCCAGGATAACACTCGGTCACTCTACCAGAGATCCATACTAGAGGGGGTGAAACATCCCTAACTAAGACCAAGTCCCCCACTTTAATATCGGGACTGGAAAGAAACCACTTCTGTCTCCTTTGCAAGGAAGTTAAATATTCCAAGTTCCACCTCTTCCAAAAGGAATTGCGGAGGGCTTCAAGTTTACGCCAAACAATAGGTAAATTAGAATCCCTGAAATAATTGGGAAGAGGAGGAGGAGCAGAAAGAGAAGTACCGATAAGGAAGTGACCAGGTGTAAGTGGAAGCAGGTCATCAGGGTCATTGGAAAGAGGAGTTAAAGGGCGAGAGTTAACAACACCTTCAATCAGAACGGACAGTGAATTGAATTCTTCATAAGTCAGAATGCGATTACCTAAGACTTTTCTTAAATGACGTTTAGTAAGCTTTACACAAGATTCCCACCTACCGCCGTGATGAGGAGCGTAGGGTGGTAAAAAGCGCCATTTGAAACCCTTTGAATAAGAAAAATTAGAAATTTGTTCCATGGCAGGAGAGGAAGTGAGAGCTTTCTTCCACAGGGAAGCTGCGCCCTGAAAAGTGGAAGCGTTATCAGAGAACATCTCTGAAGGAACACCACGCCTAGCAGTGAAGCGAGAGACAGCTGATAAAAAGTAGGAAGTAGAAGCATTCGTTACTAGTTCCAAGTGGATAGCGCCAGTAACCAAGCAAACAAAGAGAGAAACATAAAGCTTACCAAACAATTTGCGTTTAGCTTCAGGAGAGTTTCGTTGATATTGGAACGGACCAATATAGTCCACACCAGTTAAAGCAAATGGGCGTATAGGAGAAGAGTGAAAAGAGGGAAGATCGCTCATTAATTGAGTATTGATTTTAGGTTTCGCTTTAAAGCAAGGAATGCACTTATTAATTACAGAGAATACTTCATGAATTCCATTTATGATCCAATACTTTTCCCTTAAGAGGCAAAGCAGAGTGCGTGTGCCAACATGCAGATTGCGATAATGAAAGTCACGTATAATTAAAGAAGTTACGTGATGTTTAGAAGGCAAAATAATGGGATGCTTTTTGTCCTCAGTGAGCAAAGATTGCGAGAGCCTTCCACCTACCCTGAGTAACCCATGGTCATCAAGGAACGGAGCTAAAGCACGAAGACGACTGGAATTGGGAAGATCCCTTTTAGAAGAATGTAAAGACAATTCAGAAGAAAAGGCTTCTTGCTGTGTCAGTTGTAAAACCTTAATGGTAGCGAGATTCAATTCATGATTGGTAAGGTGTGGTTTGGGGAGAAGAGGTTGGTCAACCACAAGATATTTCCATCTAAGGAGATAAGCAACAATTCGAATTAATTTGTGAAAGGAAGAGTAGCGAGACAACATGGGATAAGAAACGTTGGAAACAAGACACGAAGCAGTAGGTAAAGATACTTTAGCGTCAGGCACGTTGGAGTTTGTAGCTGGAGGTTTAGAAGGCCATGAAGAAGAGTCTTCGATTAACCACGAGGGCCCATGCCAGTACAATTGGGAAGCTGCCAATTGAGAGGGTAAACAACCACGAGAGATAATATCGGCTGGATTATCAGCACTGGGCACATGCCTCCATTGACATCCAGAAGAAAGGGTTTGAATTTTGGGAACCCTGTTTGCAACAAAGGTTTGCCAGTGAGAGGGGTTCTTGGCGATCCAAGAAAGGGTGATCATGGAATCGCTCCAGAGATGGATTTGCGAGAATTCGACTTTTAATACTTCCCGTAATTTCTTAACAAGTTCTGCAGCCATGAGTGCAGCGCACAGTTCGAGCCTAGGCAAAGTGATAGTTTTAAGAGGAGCGACCTTCGATTTGGCACAAACAAGGTTGGAAACTGAAGATCCATATAATGAACCGTGATAAACTAAATATGCGCAGCAACCGTAAGCTTTTTCGGAACTGTCCGCGAACACGTGAAGGAAGAAGGGTGTATTAGAATGAGAGCTAATTAAATTCCTCGGGATTTCGATAAGGGAAAGATCCGGCAAATTGCTGCGAAACGAGAGCCAACGATTAAGAAAAGAAAGAGGGACAGTGTCATCCCATTCACATTTGAGCGACCACAGCTCTTGCATGAAGAGTTTGGCTATGACGATAACTGGAGCAAGGAATTGAAGTGGATCAAAAATTTTTGCAATTTCAGAGAGGATTTGTCTTTTTGTGTTAGGAAGCTCTTCTGCGAGCGAAACTTTATAGATGAGAGTGTCAGTGCTAGTGCACCAGTGAACTCCTAGAGTTTTTATAGATTCGGAGTTTCCACAAATTTCGACAGAAGAAGGATCTACGTCTTCGATGGGAAACTGGGCGAGAAACTCAGGGGAGTTGGAATTCCACTTATGGAGTGGGAAACCTCCATTCCTTAGCAATGCTTGAAGTTCTAACGACACAAAAGAAGCTTCCTCCAAAGTGGGGAAGGACTGCAAATAATCGTCAACATAGAATGACGTAGTTAGTGCTTCAGAGGCTTTGGGATTAAATGAATGACCATCTTGTGAGGCTAGCAAGTGTAGGGATCGAATAGCGAGGAAAGCAGAGGGTTTTAAGCCATAAGTAACCGTTTTTAAGCGAAATACCTTAATGGGCTTGCTGATTTCATCACGCCACAAAATTCTTTGGAGATCGCGTTGTTCCGGTTGAATTAAAACTTGACGGTACATCTGTTTTATATCAGCTATGACAGCTATGGGAAATAATCGAAAGTTTAAGAGTATAGCAGATAGATCTGATTGAATAGCAGGACCAGAGTAAAAAGTGTCGTTAAGGCTGTTGCCATTAACGTCAGGTGATGAACCATTGAAAACAACTCGAATTTTATCTTTTACAAGGGGGTTTTTCCACACAGGATGATGATTTAGATAAACCGTTTCAAGTGGGGGGTGCAATTCATCCACAGATTTGTTAACAACTTCCATGTGATCCAAGCTTTCATACTCATCCATGAAATCAGTGTACTGCTGTTTAACAAGAGGTTCTTTCTTGAATTTGCTCTCGATAGCAAAGAGAGCTTTTCGAGCTTTGGGCTGAGAATTAATAAGTTTTGGAGGATTATGTAATCTTGGCATTTGAACAACGAACCGGCCATCAGAAGAACGAGTGGTAGTGTTCAAAAAAAGTTGCTCACAGAATTCATTTTCTGAAGAGGTTAGATTAGGAGGATCAACGCTTTCAAGCCTCCAGAACTGTTCCAGATCAGTATTGGAGAAGTAACATTGCGATGCGGATTGGGGAGAATAATGGGGAAGTTGACCTGTGACAATCCATCCAAAATTAGTATCTCTGGCGACCACGTTTGAGGATAGCTTACAAACCTGTTTACGTAGGCAATTCCAGAAAACATTGGCACTAAAGAGTATGTCAATAGGATTTTGCATGTTGAACAAAGGATCAGCTAGCCTTAAATGCGAGGGAATGTTTAACCCTGAAATATCCACAGAGTGACTTGGAGTGTCTTCTCCAATGCTATTGAGAATGAGACAATTAAGTTTAAAGAAGTTGTTTCTATGACAAATATCTCTTATGGCTAGTTTTGAGAATTGTAATGCTTGCGATTTTGAGCTGTTGATGCCCGACACATTGATAGAAGTGGGGTTTACAGGTAGGCCTAGTTTTCTAATTAAGGAATTAGACACAAAATCATGAGTTGCCGCTGAATCTTGAAGACCGCGTGCACGAACCCAGTTGCCAAAGTTATCCTGAACTTCGATTTGGACGGTAGACAACAATACTTGAGCACTGCGAATGGACTTGGCATTTTGAATATATGATGAAGCATTAGAACTGTTAGCACTATCATTTTTCGGAGGAGTAGATGCTGTCGATGACCTTGCCTGATCATGACGATGTAGCAAAGTATGATGAGCCTTTTCACAATGGTAGCAAAGTCTTGTAGACTTGCAATTAGAAGCAGAATGCGTAGGCGCAAGGCAATTGAAGCAATGTTTGTTCTGGGAAACTAATTTTCTTCTGTCGTCAACCGACATTTCTTTAAAGGATTTACAGAGGTATAGGGCATGGGGATCTTTACAAAGTATGCACTTTAAAGGTTCATCTAAACTCTTACGGGGTTCGCTTTGGGTATTTTAAACGATAGAGCTAGCAACACGACGTTCACTAGACCTAGTTGGGTAACCAGTAGTATTTGATTTAAATTTAGATGAACTGGACCCGGGTTTTTGGGTATTAGACGCTAAGCAATCGCTTTTAGGTTTGATAGGCATTAATTCAAATTTGGAATTCGGGGAAGAGGGTTCACTTTGATTAGCTAAAGCGGTTAAGAGCTGGCATCTGGCATTTATGAAAGTGACTAAATGCTCGTAAGAATAGTCGTCTTCTTTAGAAAGTTCAATTTCCCAAGCTTTGAGAGTAGCAGCATCAACTTTAGAAACCACTAAATGTATTAGGAAAGTATCCCAGTGTTCAGTGGGTTGATCTAATTGGGACAAAGCCTTAACATGAAGTTGTGTAGTATCAACTAGAGTGCGCAAACTGGTGACGTCATTGTGCTGTGACGCAGGTAGATTGAAGAGAGCCTTCATATGGCGTTGAATACGTAACAGTAAATTCCCTTATCTTTCTTTTAATAAGTTAAAGGCAATGGGGTAATTTTCGGCACGTAGAGGAAGTGCTTCGACTAACTGCAAAGCTTGACCTCGAAGAATAGATCTCAAGTAATGGAACTTGTAAATGACTTGAATGTCTTCATTGTCATGAACAAGGGAGCAAAATAATTCATAGAAAGAATCCCAAGTAGATTCATCTCCAGAAAAATGGGGAAAATCAATTTTCGGTAAAATTGGTTTGGGCTTGTGAGTACCATCACGGAAAGAAGTTTGTGGTTCGTGAAGGGAACCAAGAACAGAAGCGTCCTTTTTCTGCTCCTCTTCGAGTTGGCGTATTATTTTGAAAGCAGAACCTATACCTTCGTAATATTGGTTTTCTACTTCGACACGATCTTCGGTTTGATTGAGCATGCAAGTTTCTATTTCAGTTTGAATGTTACAATAATTTTCATAAGAACGTTCAAAATCCCTTACACGATGTTTCAACAAGTCCAATTGCGCTTCTGAGTGATCTAATTCTTTTATGTACTTTCTGAATCGGGTAATTTGCCCTTTATAGGATGCTCGATTAGAAGTAAGTTTTTCATCCTTATCCTTATCAGTAGGAGCCATGTTAAAGAAGATGGATGAAAATGTAACTCACGAAACTGTGGAACCTTGGAAATGCTGTCAAGCTGGCAGCAGCAAATAAGTTGAAAGAACGGGACACACCAAAGGAGACAGGAGCGGCCTCTTTCCCCTTCACAGGCTTTGCACGATGTGGTTATAGCTGAAAGATTCAAAACAGATATTAATAATTTGCAAAATATTGCCAAACAGAAAAATGACAAATGGACTCTCCCGGGTTTCTGGAACCAAGTTTTGGGTAGATTATTGGCTGAGGAATAACCCACCCACCAAGGGAAGATGATTAAGAGAAGGAAGAAGATTTTGGATTGGAGAAAAAGGATAGAAAAATAGGAGGAGAGTCCCACAAAATTTATAAGTTTAACCTTAAACACACTTAGAGGCGGTTGCCACCGCAAATCCGCTCTCGGATACCTAAAATGAGTAAGGGCTTGGTCTAAGCTGACTGGAAACACAGCTAGAACTTAGGCGGTTTGCAAGAGAGTGGCTTTAGTATAATCCGTCTCAAGCATGTATAACACTACTATGGGGAAGAGTGATGGTCTGGCAAGACTGAGAGTAACAAATTTGTTGTATGTTTGTTCAAAGAAATTAGTTTTTTCAAAATGATTCGAAGAATGCCAATAGTTTAAATCAGGTTTGGTATTTCCGATTTTCAAAGTTATTGAGTTTCTGAAAAGGCGACCAAGTGCTTCCAAGAAGGAGAATGATAAAATATTATACCCTGGGGAGTAATTTTATTGAATGAACCAATGGTTGCATTTAGAAATAGCTAAGCTTTTACTGAGCGAGGAGCCGGCTAAAAGTTTAGACAAAAAGAAACACTTATCTTTTGGAAAACTGACTGACCATAAGTTTTCGGAGAGGATCTCCACGAGCAGGTAGCTGGCGTAGCGAGCTTTACTTGCCTTACTGGCCAATTAGATTTAGCTATTAAAGCTAAAAGAATCTTTAGTGAGGTTACTACTAAGAGTTCTTGCTCAAATGCAACGAGTGGTGAAAGCCCTATTAATGGTTTTAATGGCATTAAGTAGGGAGAGCCAAGGAAGACAGGATTTTGCCTAAACTTTGTATTAGAAAAATGAAAAAGCGAAAAGAAACGCTTAATTTATTTAACAATTCAAAGAAGTTTAAGGAAATTAACAAGTATGTAATATATTTTTGACAAACATAGTTCGTTTAAACTTTTTAACAAATGGGGTCGCAGACCTCCTCACATTAAATGGTTGCTCCAGGCAATTAACAATTTATGAGGTTTCAAACCTTATACATATTAAAATCTTAGTAAGATTTAAAAAAGACAAATAAAATGCTTAAAGTTTAAACATCAAGTTGAGTACAAGGAGTGTACTTTAAGGAATTTACAAGTAATTATTTTAGAAAAAGTTACAACTTCGAAAATAACAAAAAAAAAAAGGAAGCGAGTAAATGAAGAAGAAGTTCCTATTACTTCTTATGTTTATGCTGAATTACTTCTATTACAATTATACAAAGGAGGGCAGGTCACTTACGGTGAAACCTGAAGAAAAAGTCAAAAGGAAGGTTCGAGACTTCCCACGTTTAAGTAGGAATCACGAGCCAAAATGGGGCAGTTTCCAATTCGTGTCACCTAGAAACAACTCACGCAAGAGTTGAAAGAATTGTTTTCCCTGATTATAGGGAAGAAACAATGTAAGGTTAAATCGTGTTTAAAACACGTAGTTACACAGTAATTAATTAATGTTAAAC
The DNA here is from genome assembly GCA_946902985.2 of Meconema thalassinum. Classification (NCBI taxonomy): domain Eukaryota; kingdom Metazoa; phylum Arthropoda; class Insecta; order Orthoptera; family Tettigoniidae; genus Meconema; species Meconema thalassinum. The sequence continues at coordinate 887,884,612 of OX336390.1, forward strand.
AAGAAAATAGGAAGGGCACTTCGAGAGTGACACCTTATAGAAAAGTTACAATTTTATTAATATGGGTTGTTAGTAGAAGGTTGAGGAAAGATCATTGGGATATAGGATCAATGTTCATGGCCGTATTTAATACAAACGGACGATCGCGACGCGGTAGAAAAGTGGAGCAAGCACTGGTTATCACTATAGTCTGTAAAGATGGATGCAAAGTTCACTGTAGAAACACGAAAGTTTATGAGAAAGAAAGTTATTGCAATGAGGAAAATAACTGATTGCATTAGATAGGCGAGAGTCTATTTCTTGAGAAAGTTGGGAGTTACAATTAAATGTGCCATAGAACATTCCAGCGGTTCCAGCGGTGGAAGAAAGTTAGCTATTAAGCTTTTAATTCAGAAATGAGATTCTTCAATTTTAAATAGTATTCTCACGAGTGAGGAAAAATACATGACGACAGGACTTGTAGATCAAGTACAGAATCTGGAAGGTTCCAGAACGATCTTTATAGAAAAATGGGGTCAAGAAAATCCAACGGAGGAACTAGCTTGTTGAATTATAGACAGCGGGTATTAGATAATATCCCACGTAGTGAGAGGATTTCTCATTTGAATAGCTTAAGGAAGCTCTTTTTTAGTAAGGTTGGCTTATACGAACAAAATCTCAACATGGCAAATCCCACGAAGTATGATTTTTGCCCCAAAATAAATAATCTCACACTGTCTATAAAAGTGTCGTTAAAAGCACGTGAAAGTTAAAACCATGAAGCTGAGGTTAAAACTTTAAGATGGTACTTATCTTGATTTCATGTTGAAGGTAAAGTTCCTTTTGACGATAACTACTTTGCCAACATGGCGTAGAAGAGAGTTTGCCTCTTGGGTTGAGGAGACTGGCTCTAGTTGAGCCCTGACTGATCGAGTCAACTGCCGACTTAGAAGTGAGACCTGCTCAACGGAGCACGGAGGGTCTAAGGAAGGGGAAAAGAGTGGGGGGTAGGAGACAAAAGGAGAACAAATAAACATTGCCAACGTTATAACAAAAAATGATGATTTTCTCCTGATGAGCTGGTCTTCAAAGAGTTGATAACAGGCGATACTAGCGCAGCATGGTGAGTAAAAAAGTAGACGTAGTTCTCTTGCTCACGGAGAAAATAGCTGGCGATGGTAACAAGATCTGGTGGCCAGATGGATAAGTGAATCCTCTTGCACCAGAAAGAATAGAGGAGCTTCAGAGACTCGCTGCGAGATAACGCTAGGTGGGTCACAGAGGATATATATCTAGAACAGACTCATAAAAGATATAAGAGACCTGGTCAACACAGAGAAAATAGAAGATCACTGTTGGTGTTTGACAAAGAGGAAGGAATGAACATGCAAAGAGCATTAAAAATTGGATTCTCACGTACCGTGTATTCAAAGAATACACCAACAGTGCCATATGTGCTGTTCACTTAATGATATTTTTCGGCATGTAACCTATCGAATCTAGCCCTGGAATGGCACACTCACAAAGCACAAACGTAAATGGCACAGGGGAGTCTGCTCGACCCAATCAAATTGCAGTCATTTTTATCATATTCTTTGAATTTCACCACTTGTTCTTATTCTAGCTGTTTACTGTATAGTTAGAGTACACCGGTAAATAACTATTATAATCTCTAGTACTTATCTATTTTAATTAATTAATTAATTATAATTACAATAAAAGCAGTTACAGCCTGAACATTACATAGATACATAAATATGCATTTCTCGCTGGCACAGTGGACCACTGTCGTCAAGTTTTGGAACATTTTTACAGTACAGTTATTAAACAGTTATAAAACAGCCACTACAAATTAATATCACTGAAAGTTCGCCCTAGCGAGAGGTTACAAAATGCTTCACAGGAGACGTTCGCAATCTACTAATACCATGGCACGGTGGCTCTGGAAGAATGGTTTCGCACACCCGAATGTAACAATCCGATAGTCCTTCCTTGGAATTGGCTATTCCATACACTGTCTGTAGCACTAAGGAAACACGTGTCAGCTTGTTAATCACATAGCAGAACTGCAGCAGGAAGGCACACACCAGGAAAAGACAACCGTTAATGGCACACTGGGGTTTCCGTGACCCTGAGCTATATTTACTTTTTATCCCACGGACGTTTGCTTCCACTGACAGAGCTAAATGACACTATCTGAGTGTGACAAGGTGCTTACGCAATTTACAAACATGACTCAGTAGCCTGCAGTTTCATATAAGATATTTATTTGATAATTTGTTTACCGCAGGGTCGCTGAGACCCCAGTGTGCGATTTCAGGGCTAGGAATACGCAATTAAACTCATGTTCCTGTTTGATTCTAGGCTCTGTCAAGAAGTAGATTCTATTAAGTTAGGAATGGAGCACATTCAGCCTCTTGAGGACTGAGAAAAGATTGGTTTAGTTATCCCCTCCGCCAAGCCTACGTGGCTTAGGCGGCAGCACGCCGGCCTTTCACCGCTGGGTGCGTGGTTCAAATCTCGGTCACTCCATGTGAGATTTGTGCTGGACAACACGGAAGCAAACAGGTTTTTTTTCCTCCAGGTACTCTGGTTTTCCCTGTCAAAATTTAATTCCAGCATCACTCTTCACTATCATTTCATTTCTTCTGTCATACATTTAAACATTGCCTCAGAGAAGTGCGACAGGCTTCAGCAGCCGGCACAGTTCATATCCTCGCCGCTAGATGGGGGATTCATTCATTCCATCCCTGACCCGGTCGATTGAATGGAAGCAGCTGTGGAGTTTCATTTTCATCACCTCAGCCAGTCTTAAAGTACTGTTTGAGCTCACCTGATGTTTACTTTTTTCTCATTAATCCTCGTAAATCAAATTACATTTCAACAGTTGAACGTTAACGACCATACTATTGGCCAGTAATACGTTCAATCTGTAGTTCTTTCTGAGCTCGAAATGTACAGAAGAATAAAAGAAAGAAAAACTGCGCAGTAACTAAGAGTGAGATATTTTCCTTGTAAGTAACACTGCATCATTTACATTAATCGGAAGCTATGTCATTTAAGATGTAAACTTCATTACCAGACTCACGAGGGATATTACTCTGTATAGCTACTAGTATTTCTCTGGAGAACAAAACCTATCCTTCATGTTGTATCGCGGAGCTCTGGTTACAGTTTCTCTTTGTCACAGAGTCCCTCTAGGGAACCAACAGTTTAAAAATTCACGTGCCCTCCAAGAGCATTCCCTCTCATGGTTGGCGCTTCGTGAATTCACAGAAGATTATGGACGACTGAGAGAAAGTCTCCTCTGACGCTACTGTCTGAGAGAAGAATTGGACTACACTTCGCAAACCACACGGCAGATGTTTAGTAATTCAGAAGTATCGTAGAGGCGATCTTGCTCTTTAACCCTTTCCTTCTCAAAGGGCCCGAATGCGCCCGGATATGAAAGTAACTGCTCCCTGCTTAAGCGCCCGAAAGCGCCCGTGTATGTTCTGGCAATGAGAGTAGACATTGGAAACTAAGGACTCCATGGAGCAGGCTACCGAGTTGTATATATTAGGATATTTAAATTAGGATTTGATAATTTTTGTAGCATGGGCCAATGTGACTAATTCCGGGAGAAATAAAAAGATGCTGAAGTGGTTCTCAACCGGAGACCTCAGGAAATAAAATAATGGTAAACAATGTAAATAAGTGTATAATTTGTAAAAACTGTGCCAAGTCCGTTACTGAAACATTTTCTTAAACTTAGTTTTATAATTTATTTATGTGGCCAGATCATATACGTAGTTTTAAAATTGTTTTTCTGACCAGATTTATGAGGGCAGACTACAAACCAACGACCCCAGGTGAGTGACATTTATTGTGGGTCATTTCAAGATATTTAGTACGGTAATTCACGTGTAAAATTTTATTTTATTTAAATACATTATATAGTTCCCATGATATGTGCAAGAGTTTACACCCATGTCCATAGTACTTCATATTCTAAAACAATAGGATGATTTCTGGAGATATCATGCCAGGAAATGCAACAAGGAAAGGGCTAATTAGGTGATAGAAAGCTGGTCAACACTGGACTGAAAATTATAAATTGGATGCAAGCCAACAAAAGAATGTTCCAAATTTTTAAACATATCCACTCGAATGTTGATGTAGTAACTAGCCTTAACCTCTGCAATTTTAAGGTTCTGCCCATAAACTGTCATTTGTGGCTCTTCAGTCGGTCAACATGAATTTGCACAAACAAGATATAAAATATGTAAATAACACTCCTGTCTTGCGCTAATCGTTTCATCTCTACATAGCTACCACACCCCACATCCATAGCAGTCTGTTGAACATATTCTAACCCTACAGTTCTTGTCCTCAACCCTTCCTTCCATAACTAAGTTTGCTATTCCTTGGTGTCTTAGTATGTGTCTTACCAACCTACCTCTCCTCTTCATTAGCAGTCACCAGAAACATCTCTCCTGTCCCACTCGTCTTAATACCTCTTAATTTGTAACCATATCTACCCATCTGATATCCATCAGTCTCCTGGGACACCACATTTAAAACGCTTCAATTCTCCTCATTTCTGTTGCACCAATAGTCCAAGTTTCACTTCCATAGAATGCCACGATGCAGACAAAAGCTTTCTAAAATGAATTCGTAATACTTAAAGCTATATTCGATGTCAACAGATGTTTCCTGTAGAAATGCTTTCCTTGCCTGAACCAACCTATTTTTAATATACACTTTGCTTCATCCTTCAGTGATTATTTTCCTTCCAAAGTAACAAAGTCTCCAACTTCCTTTAGCCTTTCATCTTCCAATCTTACGTCCACGGGGGTTTGTGATTTCTTTCGGCTGTATTCCAAAAGTTTTGTTTTATATTTATTGATTTTCATTAGGAATTCTTTCCTCAGTGCAGAGCCCGTACTTTATAAGCTATTTGCCCGTACCATTGAAATCCTCTGGTGTGTCGACTAAGATGACGATGTCATCAGCAAATCTCAAAGTTGAAATTATTTCTCTTGAATCTTTACTCCGAAATTTTTACTTTGAAATGTTCTCCAATTTCCTTCATTCAATGTATGGATTGATAAGTATACGAATAACAATAATTAATTTGACTGTGTCTGCAGTTCGTAACTTCACACAGTAACAAGAGAGGTTTTATTAATTCGTTTTAGGGGCATGGGGCATCTTGGTCATCAGGCCCGTGTAATTGACGGCGTGTTGAACGTATCTGAAGCTGTTTTAGAGACAGTGATGAGGTAGGTGTCACGGGACGTGAATTAAGATACTATCCCGGCATTTGCCTGGAGTGAGCGTGGAAAATTCCCTCGGCTTGGGGCTTTGGCTGTAACTGTATTGCACCCAGGTAAATCTCAGCAGGAGGGTCCAAGTCCCGGGGAACGGGCAACGTTGTTGTTGCAGCGGCTGAGGTCTGCTGAGGACCGGGTATAGGTTGGTATAACCCTAGACGAGCTGCAGATCCTGATGGAAGGAACAGAATTCGTCTCAGGAAGTAGGGGGCTCGAAGACCATTGCTGCTGAAAAAAAGTAGCAACGCATTCACGGAGGCGTTAAGAAGGCAGCCCCTTCACTGTGCTAGGGTACGGCGGGCCAACCACCTGCTCACTCGAACCCCACTTGATTAAAAGAACAATACAGAGGGAAGCCGGACGGATCTTACCAATGACAACCAGGCGAGGTCAAAGGACTGCAGCACCCTGCGACAAGCCACGGTGCTATCACAGGGTAGGACCCGATGGTGTTCCTTTGTGAAAACCTCAACACCGCTAGGTAGAAAAGGAGGCGATCAATAAGGAAGTAAGATTGTGGAAAACTCCGGGGAAGGAACACACTCATGATAGGCACTGTCAGTGCCAAGATTCGAACCTGTGATATCCGGACTTGCAGCATGTGCCCTCAGGGCCGTGGTGCACAATTTAACGAGCACGGCTACACCGCGGGACGAGTGCTAAATACGTCATACGAGTATTTGAACCCACACTATAATTAGCCTATATATCCTCAAGCGTTATGATGTATGTTCTGCAATGCACCTAGCAATCCAATGTGACCCACAGCAAAAGGGTGGTATGTGTGCTATGCCTTGCCATAATTAATGAAGTGTGTCCGCTGATTTAGCCTAATTAGCTGTTTCGAAGGTAATACATCATCGGCTGCATTCTCTTGCCTCAACAGCGAGCAAGACTCAGCGGCAATTTACGGTAGTGACGCCAAACAGAAATATCATATGGTGTGTCCTAGATAGGCTATTCTGAAACAATTTTTCATGTTGTACACATTTTATATAACCTATCAGAGCAATGTCGAACTCTAATAATAATAACTTATTAATAATAATAATAATGAAAATCCACAGCCTGCTTCCAGTCTCCGACCGGGTCAGGAATGGAATGAATGAAGCCCCTATCTAGCGGCGAGGATATGAACTGTGCCGGCTGCCGAAGCCTGACGCACTCCTCTGGGGCAATGATTAAATGAATGACAGATGAAATGAAATGATAGTGGAGAGTGTTGCTGGAATGAAATGTTTGACAGGGAAAACCGGAGTACCCGGAGAAAAACCTGTCTGCCTCCGTTTTGTCCAGCACAGATCTCACATGGAGTGACCGGGATTTGAACCACGGACCCAGCGGTGAGAGGCCAGCGTGCTGCCGCCTAAGCCACGGAGGCTTCAATAATAATAATAATAATAATAATAATATCGTATGGCCTCGGGTGCCGGGTGCAAGCTTTGTAATTTGACACCCAGAGGGTAGGTTGCATGTCGAATTTCTTTGTTCCTTGAACACTATAGCGCTATCTAGTAGAGAAATGAGGAACTTTGTGTTGGCGGAAACTCCCGAGATTAATTTTGCCATTATGAACACGGCTTACTGAATTCAAATGGGTTCTTTGACATGCCAATATCGTATGACATGCGTATCGTATTTTTGCCGCCTTTCAAAAATCACATACCAAGGCCAGGAGCGAACCTGCAATCTTGGGGTTAGTAGACCGACAGGCTATCCACTCACCCACCGTTGCAAGCTAATAATTATAATAATTAACACAATAACAACAAAAATTAGCAAACTTTCAGGAACCTGGACTAACAAGCTACCGCCACTCAGCATACAGATTGCGGGGTGATGCTTGGTCAGCGTAACAGGTCCCCTCGGCCATCAATCTTGGCTTTCTTGACTTGGGCGCAACCTCTCCGATAAGGGAGTTACTTATTGTCCTTACGAGGTTGAGTGCACCCCGATTCAGCCACCATATTAGTTTCTAAGATCCCTGGCGGAGCCGAGAATCAAACCTTAGGCCTCGTGGTGAGAGGCTGGCACCTGTTATTATTATTATACAGATTCATAAATTCCTCATTTAACAATGGTGCAATGACTGAAAATAGGCGGCTTCGGTGGCGTAGTTGGTAGCATGCTGAGCTACTACGCCCAAGATCACGGGTTCAAATCCGGCCGAAGTCGTAGGATTTCTTAAGAGCGTTAAAAATTCCTCAGTATGCCTTCCTTTGGAGGGGAAGTAAAGCCGGCGGTCCCATGTCATAGATGTATGGCATGTTAAAGAACCTTCCACTAATTACACCTGTGTGAAGCTAAATTGTATAGGTTAAGAATGTAAACAACGCTCTTAGGTTCCTACGTTCGTTGCCAAGAGCCGACTTCGGTGGCGTTTGGTAGCTAAGTTCTCAACTAGTACTCGTTGACGGTGGCGTTTGGCGGCAAAAGTAGGAACTATTTGAAAAAAATCAAAAGTCTGCTGTCCTTACTTGAATAAAAAAACAGATAACACTAATACCGTCATCACAATTAACACCGGTTATCAGACAGATTCTACACACACCCAAAGTACACGGGGCTACATGACCGCGTTGTCGCAGCCCCTAAAAACTTAGGAACCAACCAACCATGACTGAAAATACGGACTAATATCGAGCACATTCAGAGTTCATTCTTCATTTAAGAATCGTCACACTGTATAGCAAGTGTCCATGATCACCGACTTTTGGATCTGTCTCAGCTTGTGAACCTGTATTTGTCCACCAGTCATGAAGGTATAATTCCAATTGAATACAGAATGAGAGGGCAGATGTACATACCTGCTTTAGCTTCCACATTTGTTTTACATCAATGGTCAGTCCGGTGTATTTATTGCCTTTCTGGGCATAGGCTGTTTGAAGGTTGTGGTTGAGTGGTACAGATAAGTCGATTATCACAGCTTCTTTCTTCTGTCTATCAAGGAGGAGAATATCAGGTCAGTTGGCTTCGATGGTTTTATCGGTCTCAGTATGTCCGTTGGTTGGTACTTATAGTCCAATATTTATTATTATTATTATTATTATTATTATTGTTTTATACAGTACATATAACATATTTCTGGTACATTACAACGTAACTATACGGGCTTCAGTGAACCAGAGTATGTAACGTGTTTTTCGAGGGGTTTTTATGCCACTGGCATAAGTCAGTAGGAAGCCATTCTATATTTATTTACGCGGCAAATTGTTCAGCCAAGAGAATTTTTCATGTTAATTTATTATTAATATTAACTTATTATTATTATTATTATTATTAAGGTTTTTTTTGGAGCATTTTATAAAATTATAAGCATACAGATAGGTTTTCTATGTCATAGAAAACACTATCAAGCAAATTATTACGAACTACATTATCATAGAAAATTATATGATTACGGAATTTTACGGAGTTTTGTCAGTTAGGGTATTATGAGAGAGATGACTCACTGGGAATTCAGATACAGGCTTATTCTTGTCAAGAAGAATGTCGCAAGCCTGGGTTGCAACGTCAAGAAAAGGCGAAATGGTCTGGAACGGCAATCGACATCATCAGCGCGCCATGTGTATTGAGCCTAAGGAGGGGAGTAGCGGGGTGGTACAGCCAATCAGTGGAGACCACGTAAGATGGAAGTCGGGACCGGAGTGGGGAGCCGACGAGTGCATATATCGTTTGGCGCGCCGTGGAGAAAGGGACTATCTTTGTAAACCTTAACCAGTGTGGTTGTACGAGTGTTTGGCTCCGATGTTCGGACCAAAAAGTGATCATATCTACCAGTATATCATCAACTAACGAAGAAGATGACGACGTCCAGGAGACAGTGGGAAGCTCTCTTCATCATCCAGTACGAGGGAAATGCTTCGGCAATTTCCAGTGGTAAGCGCGAATGACGCTGAACTACGCAATCTCTCGTTTCTCTTTGTTTTAAATTCAGTATTTCAGTAACTTCATAGCTTGGGAATAAGAGTAAAATCAATAATTTATCAGACTCCGTTTTCACGTAATTTTCTAGCGGTAATATTCAAATCGCAACGCTCCAATATAAATTTTAAACTTATTATTATTATTATTATTATTAATTTTGCAATACGTGTTATATATAATAAATTCATTTCTTTTAACCATGCAATCTTTGCTTTCAGTAGGTAGCATTAGATATAGACCAATTCCTTCTTCTGATACAATTGTTTGTTGGGTTAATGATCAAATCATACCACGATCTGAGTGAATAGATTCTTGAAGGTGTTCTACCGGAGATAGATGTTGTAAAATATAAATTTAGATTTCAACATAGCGTTGAGGTCTTGGCACCCATTAAAACAACATAGCTTAGGCAAAGGTAAACAGTTACATTTGTCACCCAAAAGTAAGGGCCAGACCAACCGTTTCATTTGTACGCTCAACGTGGAGCAAAGCGAAACCGTTTCATTAGTCATCCCAACGTGAAGCAAAACCCGATTCATTTGTCGCCGACAAGTTGGGGCTGAAAACCTAATAACATTTGTGGAAGGAGAAGGGTATATATTTCTGTGCCTGTATTTTGGGGGTTATTTGTCTGTATCAGTGTATATCATTATGGGGGATGAGAAAGAAAGACAGATGAGGTTACGTAGTGGTCATCAACTGGAGAGTGATGATACGAGCAGTATGCCGAGTGATGGTAGTACCGGGGTAGCGGAGGTAAATCCCGATACTGGAACAGGGAGTGTAGGCGGCCAACCAGAATTAAAAACTTTACTTCTCGAGTTTATGTATCAGAACAAAGTTAGTAGTGATGCCTTAAACGCCAAATTAGAACAAAACAGTAGGGAAAATAAAGAAAGTACAGACGCTTTAAATGCTAAACTGGAACAAAACAACGCTAAACTAGAACAAAACAGTAGGGAAAATAAAGAAAGTACAGATGCCTTAAACGCCAAATTAGAACAAAACAGTAGGGTAAATAAAGAAAGTACAGACGCTTTAAATGCTAAACTGGAACAAAACAACGCTAAACTAGAACAAAATAGTAGGGAAAATAGAGAGAGTACTGAAACATTAAATGCTAAATTAGAACAAAACAGTAGGGAAATTAGTGATAAATTCGAACTGATTAGAGATGAGATCAAGGGGGTGATGGAAGAGAAGGCTAAAGAGATTATTGCAGATGTAGACAGAAAATTAGGAAAAGTACAGGAGGAGTTAGAAATTAGAATCAGTACACTGGCTGAAAATTTAAAAGAACTAGTGCAACTGGAAACACAGCAGGTCAAAAAACAATTGGGGGGAGAAATTGACAAAATTAAGGTAGCATCTAAAGAGGTTAAGGAACAGCTGGGGGGTAGAATTGAGAAAGTCCACTCGCAAATAGTTGCAGAAGTAAATGATTTAAGAGAGAGTAATAGAGAGATCATTAGCAAGATTGAGGAGAAACAAGCAAAGCTATATGATAAAGTAGAAGAATAAGAAGGAAACATTAAATTAACAGTAAACAGTATTGAGAGGAAGGCTGAGGAGAAAATCGCAGAATTAGAATTAAAATTAAAAGCTAGGATCAGGCAAGAAAATAGTCAGAATAGGCCAGTTTTTGTGAATAGCACACACAGGGAGGTAGAACTGGGTAAGTTCAGCAATCGACAGGGGTGCCCAATGGAGTTCATGAATACTATAGAAAATAAATTCGGTGAGAGGTTGGAAAATGGTAGTATTGAGTGATGCCAGGTAGTTGAAATTTTCGAACAAGTGTTTGTGGGGGAAACGAGGAATTGGTTTGCTGTCTACAGAGACAAGTTTACTGATATTAATGATTTTAAAATGAAATTCTGTGAAATGTTCTGGAATGAGGTTATTCAGTCGCAGCATCGTGAGGGAGTAGTGTGTGGTAAATATAACCCTAAATGAAGCTCCACCGTGACCGAATACTTTTTAGGGCAGGTATTAGTGTGTAAATATCTGGATGGCTTGAAGGAGGAAAGTGATGTGGTCAGGTTGCTACTTAGGCACTTTCCCTATAGGATCAAGGAGGTGGCTTGTATCCAGGATGTAAAGACGATATCACAAGTAGAAAATTTGTTAAGCACATTTGATGCACTAGGGAGAGGGGGTTATGAGGACAATTTCAATCGGAACCAGGGTAATAATAATAATAGGCCTAATGAAGCCAGGCATCAGGAAGTTCAAGGGAACGGTGGCGAAGGGGCCAACGCTCAAAATAGAAATAATAATAATAATAATCAGCTAAATCAGAACAGAGGAAATGGCTATGGTAATCAGTATCAAGGGAGGAACAATGATTTCAGGGGAAATCAAGGTAGAAACAATGATTACAGGGGAAATCAAGGGAGAAATAATGATTTCAGGGGAAATCAAGGGAGAAATTATAATGACAATAATTACAACCAGAATAGGGGTCAAGGAAGAGGACAGCCTAGTGGAAGTAATATACAGCCAAACAATGACAACACAGCCCAGCACAACCAGACCAGTGCAGTAGTTAGTAAGTACTACAGCCAGCTGTAGCGGTTCTTTAAACGCGAACCAGGCTGCGATGTAAGGTCAGAATCTCAGTATATAGCATGCCCTGTCCATACAATTATACAGTAACCCTATGACCTAATTGTAAGAAATGAATTATTACATGAACTAAATGATGATGGTATTATTCAGGAAGTGGATAGTAAGAGCCCCATAGTTAAATTTAACGTGTGTGAGGCGTACACAGATGTTTTAATTGATAGTGGTTGTATGAAGAGTTGCATAAGTAGTGCATTTTATGATAAAATGAAAGGAACTGGAGTAAATTTTGAGGAGATGCCAATTAAAAGCACTTTTGTTATCACAGCTGTTGGGAAGAGGTCTAAAGTAATTTCTAAGCAAGTTTTAGTAGACATTAAAATTAATAATCATATATAAAAGCAGATTTGACTTGTAATTCTAAATTTAGTATTCAGTGTTATCTTGGGTTCAGAGTGGCTAAGTAGAGTGTCTGGTAACTTATGTTATGATGTAGGGAGTTTGAAATTTAAATGGGGGTGATTCTGAAGTAGAAGTAGCGTTCATTGACCATATTCAGAGAAATAGTGTTGTAGGTGTGATTTGCACTTTAAATGAGATATCGCCAGCCGTAGAGCGGGGTTCTCCATGTTTTGTGGGCAGTGTGATTACGAACGGTAGTCTAGAGAACTCGTTACGTGATGCTGCATTTCAGGGAAATATAGAGGTGGAACAATGTGTTCGGCTCTATGATGTGTGATTGTGTAATAGGAGAGTTTTTGAGGATCGCTTTGGTATGGCCAATTGCTATACACATTCATTGAACGTTATTGATAGGTCAGTATTCACAGGACATAGATATCCTGTACCTTTCGCTTATCAGAGTGCAGTTGAGGCACAAATTAACCAGATGCTTGAAGATGGGATTATTGAGCACTCAAACAGTCCTTATGTTAATTCTTTGATCACGGTACCCAAGGCCGACGGCACAGTTCGTATTTGTTTAGACGCTCGTTTGGTTAACAGTAGAATTAGTTCAGATCAGCTGAAATCTATGTCAATTGAGGAATTAATGCAAACATTTGAGGGGAAGAAGTATTTCACTTGTGTAGATTTGAGTTCCAGTTTTTGGCAAGTGCCACTTATATACGAAGATAGACCATTTACAGCTTTTAGTCATAAATATAACCTTTATCAATTTTGTAGAACACCTTATGGGTTAAAGAGTAGTTCAGCAGCTTTAATTAGGGCTTTAAACATCGCATTAGGGGATGACACAGGAGAGTTTGTAACCATTTACATTGATGATATGGTAATTAGTTCACGCAGTTTTGAGGAGCATCTACGTCATTTAGATATAGTTTTTCAGAAGTTAGATCAGGCAGGGTTCACTTTGAAGCTGTCAAAGTCGTCATTCTGTCAGTCAGAAGTGACATTTATAGGTCACAGTGTGTCGAGTAGAGGTGTAACACCAGAGGAAAGTAGGGTTAGCATGTGTGGACAGTAGCAACAGGGCATCGTTACAGACACTGAGAAATATGCTAGTGGAGCAACGTGATGACGTTCATTTAAAGGGAGCCACTTGCAAGGTTGGAAGCAGGTGGCGCAGAAACATTTATAGTTTCCAAACGTATTGGCTAAACAGCATATGTGCTGGAGGATAGTGAGGGAAACAGATTATACGGGACGTATAATATACATAGTCTACGAAAGTATGTGTCATAAAGTAAGTGTGTTTAGCTGGCGAGCCAGCCTATCAAATGAGTAAGTGTGGTATTTGGTGCGTGAGAGATATGGTCTTCTAGGCAGGCGTATCAGAAGTCACACAGGGGGGTAGTATGTAAGTAATTGAGAGTTTTTAAGGTACAGGGAAATATGACGGGATTGTCGGATGCTCTTGAGCACTAAAATGTCTTGATACACCAAGGCCAGAATTTGGTAGCGCTGGTGAATTCCCATTTGTCTCCAAGAGATGGGTGAGCGCTTGGACAGGGTATTTTTGCTTAAGACGTCCACGAGACAAAAGATGGGCCATCAGAAGGCGAGACAGTCCTTCATGAAACTCATACATAACAGCACACGTGATTTCTGTTTACGGCCTCGCCATGTAAGATTTTTAGGTGTGTAATTTAAGGTAATTTGTACAAGGGTATTATTTGTGTGAGGAGAACTGGTGTGTGTTGAGAACTAGTATTAAGTAGAAAATGGTCTACGGGAACTTAAGAAGAAATATTTGGTGTTATATGTAATGCGCATTTACTGTTTTTTTTTTTTTTTTTTTTTTTCAGAAGTCAATATTAATTTCGTCTGTTATAAAGAGAGATTTAGTATTCTGGTCACGATGCGCTGCCACAATAGTGTGACCGTGTGCTCAGTGATCAGTGAGATTAAATTTCACCATAAGGAAGGAACCTCCAGTGAAATTAGGAAGTTCTATGGTGATATACATATATCAGAACAACCTTGATGAGTGTGATGTGACATCTTATATACATAGTGCTCACACAGTAATTATGCCTATTTTTCCAACATAGAGAAACTTGAGAGGCGGAAATATCCGTGGAACATTATTCTATATGAAAAACATTGGACTGGTTGCAAAGTGCAATCCATAGTGACAACAAACTTTGACGCAAAGTGCGTAAAGAAAAATTATGAGTGTATATATCTGTAATTTAGGGTGATTTCATTTATGTAATATGTATTTTGGATGGGGATTATTAACGTGTCTAGGATAATCGGATAATGGACCGTCGTCACGGTAAATCATCCGATGATCCGAGGCGAATATGTAACGTGTTTTTCGAGGGTTTTTTTATGCCACTGGCATAAGTCAGTAGGAAGCCATTCCATATTTATTTACGCGGCAAATTGTTCAGCCAAGAGAATTTTTCATGTTAATTTATTATTATTATTAACTTATTATTATTATTATTATTATTATTATTAAGGTATTTTTTGGAGCATTTTATAAAATTATAAGCATACAGATAGGTTTTCTATGTCATAGAAAACACTATCAAGCAAATTATTACGAACTACATTATCATAGAAAATTATATGATTACGGAATTTTACGGAGTTTTGTCAGTTAGGGTATTATGAGAGAGATGACTCACTGGGAATTCAGATACAGGCTTATTCTTGTCAAGAAGAATGTCGCAAGCCTGGGTTGCATCGTCGAGAAAAGCGAAATAGTCTGGAACGGCAATCGGCATCATCCGCGCGCCGTGTGTATTGAGCCTAAGGAGGGGAGTAGCGGGGTGGTACAGCCAATCAGTGGAGACCACGTAAGATGGAAGTCGGGACCCGAGTGGGGAGCCGACGAGTGCATATATCGTTTGGCGCGCCGTGGAGAAAGGGACTACCTTTGTAAAACTTAACCAGTGTGGTTGTACGAGTGTTTGGCTCCCATCAACTAACGAAGAAGATGACGACGTCCAGGAGACAGTATCATCCAGTACGAGGGAAATGCTTCGGCAATTTCCAGTGGTAAGCGCGAATGACGCTGAACTACGCAATCTCTCGTTTCTCTTTGTTTTAAATTCAGTATTTCAGTAACTTCATAGCTTGGGGATAAGAGTAAAATCAATAATTTATCAGACTCCGTTTTCACGAAAATTTCTAGCGGTAATATTCAAATCGCATCGCTCCAATATAAATTTTAAACTTATTATTACTATTAATTTTGCAATACGTGTTATATATACTAAATTCATTTCTTTTAACCATGCAATCTTTGCTTTCAGTAGGTAGCATTATATATAGACCAATTCCTTCTCCTGATACAATTGTTGGTTGGGTTAATGATCAAATCATACCACGATGTGAGTGAATAGATTCTTGAAGGTGTTCTACCGGAGCTAGATGTTGTAAAATATAAATTTAGATTTCAACATAGCGTTGAGGTCTTGGCGCCCATTAAAACAACATAGCTTAGGCAAAGGTAAACAGTTACATTTGTCACCCAACAGTAAGGGCCAGACAAACCGTTTCATTTGTACGCTCAACGTGGAGCAAAGCGAAACCGTTTCATTTGTCATCCCAACGTGGAGCAAAATCCATTTCAAGTATAGTTACTGATACAGCAACTTCTTAGCTGGAATTTCGCTACCCATGAACTTCCGAACGATTCTGGTTGTTGATAGAACTACTGCCTTCTGCATTAGTTTGTACAGCCGAGTATCCAAAACCAGTTCTTTAAGGCCTTGGAGCAAGGTACTTGGGATCACACCCGTACTTGAGACAATGATAGGTATTGTCTTTACCAGCTCTACATTCCATCGTATTTTGACAGGGTCGACCAACTCTCTGTATTATTATTATTATTATTATTATTATTATTATTATTATTATTATTATTATTATATCGATTGTTTCACTTTAGGAGAGCGATTGAACTTGAATTCACGAATTCAACATCGGGCGTTTTCCCTCTATTCTTCCCAAAATCTTTTCATCCTCTCGGAATGCTCCTTCTTCCGCTCAGATGTCCATTCATTTCCAGGTTGTCGTGATGTCCTTTGCTCAAACTTAACATTTGTGATTTTATTCTGGCAATTGGTGTGGTCCTCAATATTTTCTATATTGATCTGTTATAATAATAATTATTATTATTACAGTATTATTATTATTATTATTATTATTATTATTATTATTGTTACACAAAGGAATGCAAAGTGTTGAAGTGACTCAATATCACCGACCACTGGATTTAATCTTTATGATATGTCGAATATGTGGAATTTTGACGTTCATTCTGAGTGATTTTAAGTCTAAGAGCAAAATAACTAGGCCTAATATTTTTACAATCCAGACAATGGCCATTTATTTTATTTTAATAACATGTCAGGGAAGGGATTTTGGAAGGAAATCAACCATGGACCCATTGAAAGGAACCATCCCGGCCTATACCAGGAGGTGATAATATGAAACCACGTGAACAATTTTCAGGACGGCCGAGGTGGGATTCAAACACATGCCATCACAAGCTCCAAATTGGAGGTAAGTTTCATACAAATTATCCTATGTGTAAATTGAATTGATAGCTGAGATCTAGAACGTACAATATGTCAGTGTCATTAGATTGTTTACATATGCAATTTGCTTGATTCTATAAAACAAACAATTTGATGTGGGCAAGGGCATGAGTCCTATAAACTAGTAAAATCTCAGTCTGTTGTAACTAACCTAACTAACCAATTACAAACGTTCATTGTGTAAATAGGAAATTTGAATAGTAACGGTCTCTAATAAAATATTTCGAACGCAATCACTTCATAAGCTCGCTACATTAGAAGTTAACGATGCAAAGAGTTTTCTTAGTTAAACACATACGCTCCGTGAACCTGACATGAATGAGGAACGTGGACTATGAGGAGTGATGAGGATTCCCGGTCCGTGCGTAGTAACAGAACCAAATACATTGGTCGGTGACTCACTCATTCGCAACACCACAGTAGTTTCAGCAACGGCCCTATGTTAGCAGTATTGGAATAGACAGGAATTCCAGATAACACAGCGGGCTGTTGACAGGCCCTTCTCTTCCCGTCTGCCAGTTCACCTCACCCCTCAAGTTCACAGAGCTTGGACCCGAGCAGTTAGGTAAAGGGTTGTGTCCTCATTGCGACCATTCCGGATTGTGTTCGCCTCATTAGCAGTCCAGATTGTGGTCACTTTCATTTTAGGGAAGAACTATGAACATTCCAGCGTCCAGATTGCGGTCACTTTTCTTGGGAGACCGGTCCTTGGTTCTTGGTTCATCCCGACTGACTCATACCTTCCGTAAGTTTTGTGGATAACAAGGGGAAACTGATATTTCACTACCTAACCAAAGAATACAGTTCAGTGTTCAGCTGAGCACCCCATAAAACTTCGCTTAAAAAAATCAAGTCCCCTCCCAATCTGATGGCACCTCGTAAAGCAATGATTATAACATTTTCAGTCTTAAGAATAGAAACGGTTCAGGATCGGAATCAACGACCTTCACTTTAAACAAAATTGTTTTAACGGGAAATGTTATACATACAGGGTATAATTTTAAATTTCTGTCCCTCCCTTCCCATTTGAGACGCGAGATATCTATTTTTATAATAGGTAGACTACTGTATATAGTGAAAAACCTTTTTTTTATTACCTCGAAAAATTCGTCTCGTAAAAGTAATTTTTGTCGCCTCCGTAGCGTAGCGGTCAGCATGGTTAGCTGCCGCCCCGGAGGTCCTGGGTTCGATTCCCGGCTCTGCCACGAAATTTGAAAAGTGGTATGAGGACTGGAACGGGGTCTACTCTGCCTCGGGTGTTCCAAATGAGTAGAGGGGGTTCGATTCCCACCTCAGCCATCATCGAAGTGGTTTTCCGTGGTTTCCCACTTCGTCTTCGGGCAAATGCCGGGATGGTACCTTCTTCAAGGCCACGGCCGCCTCCTTCCCTCTTCCTTGCCTATCCATCCTGACCCTCCATTACCGTCCCTCATGAGGCCCCTGTTCGCTTTGCAGGTGAGGCCGCCTGGGCGAGGTGCCAATCACACCTCACCAGTTGTATCGACTCCGATTCGATGTTTCCAGCTCTAGGACACTGCCCGTAGAGGCGGTAGTGGTGAGTTCCCTCGCTGAGTCCGTGGGTTCCACCAACCTGGAGGGTAAACGACTAAGAAAAGAAAAAGAAGAGAAGTAATTTTTTCTTCGTTTGATTCTATATCCCAAAGATAACTGACATATGGCATGTACCTCAAAATTGGCAAGAGGGTTGGAAGTGAAAGGTGAGGAAATCCCCAGGGGAGTTACAACCGGACCGGTCTCCCGAGAAAAGTGACCGCAATCTGGACGCTGGAATGTTTATAGCTCTTTCCTAAAATGAAAGTGATCGCAATCGGGACTGCTAATGAGGTGAACGCAATCCGGAATGGTCGCAATCAGGAAGTCACCAGGTAAAGTGCTAACTACGGAAAACGCAACACTTACAGAATTGTAGGCTAGGTCTAATAGTCCAATGGAATAAAATATAATTGGTTTAAAAGATCTGACTCGTTATAAAGTTAAAAACTTCAGTAACTTAATAATTGTAAATACTGTTGTACATAAGTGTTTTATAAATATCCACTGAACCTAAATTAAGCCCAAGTGAGCAAGATCTGACGATGTTCACTTGACGAATGAAACTAATCATCCAGTGTGAGAAGTGTTTTATTAAGTGTATAATTAATTCATGTACAGTGTTTATTTTAGGCAATAGGTGATTAAAGTAATTCGTACTCCCCGCCTAATCTAATTGGGTACACTCGCATTTGTCCGTCTCGTTGCGTAGTGGCTAGCACTCTGGGCTGTAACCGCAAGGACCCCGGCTCGCGAGATTGCTATTTCTAGTTCACTTTTAGCATTGGAGAAGGATACAGATTCCTAATTGGCTATTCTGACGAAACCTGACTGCACCAAGAGCTGTGATTAGTCAGCGAAGTTATAGGGTGGAGCCTATCAGCGATGTCGTTCCAGGTTTGAAACAAAATATGTGGAACTCACACTATTTCCTACGTACCCGTATAAGTTGTAATGCGCCAAGCAATAGTTGCATGATCATTGTTCCTAGGCCATAAGTGTTCCCGTATCTTCTTAAGTCAAGAAGAATCATTACCAGAATGTTTTTTCATCGATTAGCTCATTCACTCTGTACGAACGCGGAAGTAGCTCATCATCCACTCCCGATCAACAATTGTATGCACATGGGAGGTGGCTCAAAATATTTTATTTCCGACGGCCTGAAAGGAATGAATGGCAACTATGGAGCCGAAAAATGAGCTTGCCATTCGCCGCAGTTCTTGACTTAGGAAGATACGGAAACACTTAAGGTCTAGGAACAATGATCATGCAACTATTGCTAGGCGCATTACAATAGAAGGTACCAAGAAAATAGGAAGTTAAAACAGTGGGAGTTCCACATATTTTGTTCAAACCTGGAGTTTCACTCTATAACTACGCTGACTAATCACAGCCCTTGGTGCAGTCGTGTTTCGTCGGAACGGCCAATCAACAAGCCGTATCGCTCTCTAACGCTAAAAGTGAACTAGAAAATGCAATCTCGCCCCCGACTCTGCCTGGAAGTCATTTTCCGTGGTTTCCCCACTTCTACTCCTGTCGAATGCCGGGATGGAATTTAAATTAAGGCCAAGGCCACCTCCTTCCCAATCCTCATCTGAATTACAGATACACACTCTAATACAGCCATCACAATAACAATTACACAAACACTCCATTATACGGGGCTACATGACCACGATGTCACATAGCCCTTAAATCAAGCAACAGCAACAACACTCGACCGATTGAGAAACGATTTTATTAATTTAAATAAACAAATAGACATAGGCATACTTCGTTGTGTTCTGGATATGTCATTGTTGTTCAATAAAGTTTGCTACACCGTTTAGTACAAATGCCATCCATTATTTCACCGAAACAACTAACCAGAGATACTGTAGAATATTTTTGTCTTTACCAGCACTCGAATCGATATTACAATTTCTGTATAACCTTTTTAATTATTCCAAGCTGGTAGCAATCAATTGCATTTCTCTCTTCACTGGCATTTTTTGGTTTGGAATTCATGGTGCTCCGCCGCTGTTGTTCGTGATAAGTATTTATGGAGGACCGGCAAAACCAGATAGGGCTCTCTCGTTTAACAAGTGAATGTTCATCTCCGTGAACGCTCCAACAATAATGCTCAATATTCATGAGAGTTCGCTGGGGTGGAACAGATACGTCACCAGAAATAGAATGGAGTCAATGGTAATTGGTCGTTCTCTAATTTCATACCTTTTGTTTTTTATCGCCCTCTCTTACATCATTCGCAAAAAAGTAGAAAATTTATTGTCGTGTCAGTGGATTTTAACTTTTTTTTTCATCTTATGGTGAGAAATATTCTGCGCCCATGCGTGCTTGTAATTGTGCTGTAGTGGCTGAACCAACCATAATAAGGGAAATAGTGAATGAATACCAGTTCCAGTGAAATGTGTGATATTCTGGACAAATAACCCCCCCAAACCCCATGGCACTACAGCCCATGAAGAAGGGCCTTAGCCTACCAAGCGACCGCTGCTCAGCCATTTGGCCTGCATATTGTGGGATGATGGATGGTCAGCACGTAGACATGGCATGATCGTCTGCAAGGATTTGGTCTTCGTTTGAACATCCACAAGACTGAATACCTCGAAACGATTCCATCCCCTGGAACTATAGGTATTAATGGAGCTCCTCTTACCAAGGTAAATACATTCCGATACCTAGGCTCACGATTGAATGGCGACAGCTCTGTGAATGAAGATGTGCGAGCACGAATCAATGCGACTTGGATGCGATTCAGAGATGTCACTGGTGTTCTTTGTGATAAGAAGATGCCTATCTGCCTAAAATCAACGATATACCGCACAATGGTGAGACCAGTTGCATTGTATGGTACCGAGTGTTGGCTAGCACCTAGAAGTGCTCAGCACTCACTTCATGTCATGGAAATACGGATGCTGCGAAGATCATTAGGCATTTCTCTGCTCGACCATATCCCCAACACAACGATTCGACTTACAGCTGGCGTGGCTCCAATCAATGAGAAAATGCAGGAATGGAGACTCCGTTGGTACGGACACGTTGTCCGTGCACCACCAAGTTCAGTCATCGGCTCGGCCTACCATCTAACGGACGACGGCCAGAGAGAGAGTGGGAGACCAAAATTGCGGTGGCTGGACACTATTAACGCAGATTTACGATCAAGAAACTTGAAATCGCGCGAAGCATTAGATCGCAAGAAATGGTGTGCATTGATCCTAAGAGCGGACCCCGTTCCTGCGGGATGACGCTAAGAAGAAGAAGAAGAAGAAGAAGAAGAAGAAGAAGATGGATGGTCAGCACGTCGGGTCTCCTCGGCCGTTAATCTTGGTTTTCATGACCGCGGCGCTGCCTAACTGCCAGACAGCTACTCAGTTGACCTCATGAGGCTCAGTGCACCCATTTCCAGCCCTCACGACATTTTCCAAACACCCCCGTCTCTCTCTCTCAACCACAAAATGAAGGTACTGATGTGGTCACCTTATCGCAATTGGTTTGGTCTGGAAGAGAAAACCACCAACGTTTTCTGTCAGGGTGCTTTCGGTATGAGCAGTTGTTAATATGTGTAGTGCAGATATACGAGTATTAACCCGTACTAAGAACGTGTACAAAAGCTAGTCTAGTGCAAAATACATTCACACGTCCATCCATTGCAGCGGATGTTTCATTATTTGGACTTGGAAAGTTGTGGATATAAATCTCTTTTACTTGTGTCTGTATATCTGGAACATATGTGATAAACAACTGAGTATAGGATTAGAAAGGTCGTGGACATGCCTTTAATTAGCATATTATCATTTTTCTAGAGTAGAAGTGGAAAGCCATGAAACCCTGTTCATCTCGGTTTTCGTTTGGAGGTTAACTGTATCCTTTTATATAGATAAGATGAGAATTGAGTTTCTTGGAAGAACTGTCCTTTAATTCATACAACACATTAACTTTGAAAATCCAAAATTCAACTAAGGAGAAAGGTCTAAAGGTGAAAACCTGTGTTTTAAAAAGGTAAATGTGAAAATATTCTAACCCCACACTATACAAATCATAAGGGAACACTATCAATTTGAGGGTAGAACATGTACTTAAAAAGAGAAAATTTAAGAAAACAGATCAAACGACGCACCTCCTCTAGACGCCGAAAAATACGTTTGGAGGAAAGGCTCAATAGCGGAAGAGGATTTTAGTTAACCGTTAGAAATTATAATATCCTGTTCATACAACGAGAAAGAATCTAATTTTACAATGCTTAATGAGACGCCTTCTTTATGATGACAAAACATTACCGCCAATCGATCATTATTTAACGTTCCATTTAATCGTTCCATTGCCGCCCGCGGGGACAGAGAGCTTTAACGCACTACATCGTGCCTCGCTTGCGTCGGGAGAGCGTGAGTTCCTGTCCCAACTCATGCATCCTTAAAATGTTTTTTGTGGTTTCTCATTTTCACCACCAGGCAAACGCCGCGACTGTTCCTTACAATAGGTTCACTGCCGATTTCCTTCCAGTATCTCTTCCCTGGCCCGTCCAGAAATAAAAATTAACTTTTCCATTCAACGGATGATTTAGAGATTTCAGGATGCAGAGTACTTTCCTTCGAGGAAGTTTGGTATGTTTCGTCATGCCACAGTATCGGAGAATTATGCACCTGAAATACGCTGACTGGTTGAAATGTTTCATTTAGCCGAGATCCACTTAAGTTACATTGACAAATATAGCTTAGAAACTTTTTTAAGATTTCCAATATTTGCAATCCAGTTCCCTTTTTGTTCTTATATTAAATCATTCTTTTCACCCCTTACTAATGACGTCGTTACCATCAATCTCGGTCTTACATAAAAAAAATTGAACGATTCAAATGTCGTGCTTGTCAATGACAGGACTCTTCGTGGAACAGTTACCGTAATGGACCAGCTAATTATCTTGCCATTGTCAGAGTGTTAAAACGTGAACTTGATGGCAGGGCTGGAAGATTATTGGCAGACTGTAGTAAGAGATTAAATTGAGTGTTCTCGTATGAATCGTCAGAAACTCAGCCATCGTGCGATAAAATAACGAAGATCCTAACGAGCCTTATCTTAGAATTACAGTATACTAATGAGATTTGCGTCTTGTGAATGACAAATCAGAGTCTCTACGTTATAAGCTAAAAGCTCTCTTTCATTGATCTTCCGCCATTGAATGAAGTTTTGTCCCTTATTGTTCCCTTTCCTGCGGGATTACGGTTGAACAATGCGAGTATCTAAGTGGGGAATGATTTCTATGACTGGATGCACTTTCTGATGCAAACAATGCCCAGTCCCGTGGCTAATTGGTTTGCATGCTACGATCCGACCCAAAGGGTCACAGTTAGGTCCTCATCCAGGCCATGGGAATATTAATACCTTACTAGTTGGAACCTGTCAAATCATAACGGTCAATGGGAAGGAATTTCCTGAAGCATTTACAGACATTCTTTGTACGATTAATTTTAGGAACTATTCCGACTTCTTCTTCTTCTACTTCTTGGTCGAAGTTCGATTTCAAACGTCGTGACCATTCACGGTGTTCTGTTAACAATACCCAGTCATACACCGCGGTCTTCTGCTGCGTGTCGTCTCAAAACTCACGAGTCTTAAAATTCACGGGTCTCAAAACTCACGAATTTCAAGATGAGGGTTAATAAAAGTAGGTTCTAACCGGTTTCTGTACCTGGGAAAGTCTCAAAACTCACGAGCCAAGCCAGTCTTCTTTGAATTGGAAAAGCGCCAGCCAGAATTCCGTCAAAATTCCAGCATCCCGGCGTCTCTAAAAGCCGCAGTAGTTAAAAGGGAAGTAAAACCCACAATATTATTATTACTATTATTATTCTAATTATTGTAGAATATGCCGCTAGTCATTCTTTCTGTACAGGACCAACACAATAGACACCTGAGTCACATGACAGGGTTGACAGATATGAGCATTCCACGTGCTTACTAGACGCCTTTCAATTGGTATACTAATAGACCATTGGATGTCGCATTGCATTCAAACATAAAATACCGACCTCCATGATTCCTATGAAGATTTTAAGGCCTGCTTGATGACACCAAGCAGAATGACTGAGTAAAAATCAGTGATATACTTGGAGAATTTGGTCTGTGGTAGGTTGATAATTCCTGTTAAAACAATACCAACGAAATCCCATTTCTAAAACTGGGTGGACCAAGATGGGTTGAAGGCCAGCGTGAATCATCGTACAGCTCATACTTCCTGCGGTCATTGCAGGCACGTGCTCTCCGGAGTCGTGAGTTTTGAGACTAATTAGAATGTTAATTCAGCAGCTGGTTTGTAGTCGTAAGTTTTGATACTATTTGTTACTATTTTTAGCCCGTGAGTTTTGAGACTCGTGAGTTTTGAGACGTAACCTTCTGCTGTATGCATTAATTTCTGAAGTGGCAGATTAGTCAGACTCTTTATCTGGTCAAGGTACTGGTTCGGGGCACGTCGCCGTTTTCCGTCATCTTTACCCTGAATGATACGCTTATCAAATCCGTCTCGCTGAATGACATGGCTGAAAAATTTCAACACTGGCCTTTGGATGTTTGGGAGTAAGCATGCTTTAGGAGCAATCCTTAGCTCCTTCCGAATAGATTGATTTGTTCTTCTTGCAACCCACGATATTCGTAGCATTCTTCTGTAACAAGTCATCTCGTAGGCTTCCATTCTCCTACGGCATGCGGCATTTATGGTCCAGGACTCAGAGCCATACGCGACGATAGGAAATACCAAGGCTTGAACCAGTCGCTTCTTTGTTTCCTTGGTAATATGAAGATCATTCCATATTCTTGTTAGACTAAACAGTGCTTTCTTGGCCATACCTATTCTTCTTACCCTTTATAGGTCCTTGGAATGCGGTGTTAGGGAGAGAATCTTCCCACCCCTTTCATTTCAAGCGGTTCCACATGTATACACAAGCTAGATGTAGAGAAATATTGAAAACTCATTAATTTGATGTATACTGTCATCAGAAACCAAAGGTGGGAAGCATATATAGCAGTGGTCTCCGCAGTGCACGTGCTCGCCAGTTCGGATGTGTTGAGTGAAAGAAATGCATTGTTTTACAGAAGAAGGTGTTTTTATTGAAGATAAGAGATTTGTTGAAATACAATGTTAATAATGGTTTTGGTCAATTTGTAACGTGTTTTTCGAGGGCATTTTACACCACTGGCATAAGTCAGTAGGAAGCCATTCTATATTTATTTACGCCGCAAATTGTTCAGCCAAGAGAAATTTTCATGTTAACATATTATTATTATTAACTTATTATTATTATTAACTTATTATTATTATTATTAATTGTTTTTTGGAGCATTTTCTTATAAAAATATAAGCATACAGATAGGTTTTCTATGTCTTAGAAAACACTATCAAGCAAATTATTACGAACGACAATATCATAGAAAATTATGTGATTACGGAATTTTACGGTGTTTCGTCAGTTAGGGTATATTGAGAGACATGACTCACTGGAAATTCAGTTACAGGCTCATGCTTGTCAAGTAGTATGACGCAAGGCTGGGTCGCATCGTCAAGAATAGGCGGATGTATGGAACGGCAATCGACTTCACCCTCACGCCGAGTGTGTATTGAGCCTAAGGAGGGGAGTATAGCGGGGTGCTCAGCCAATCAGTGGAGACCACGTAAGATGGAAGTCGGCTGAAGAGTGGGGATGCGGCGGGTGCATATATGGTTTGCACGCCGTGGAAACGTGGACTATCGTTATAAAATTTAACCAGTATGGTTGCACGCGTGAGTCGCTCCGATGTTCCGTGGAGTGGAGGACTATCTTAGTGAAACTTAACCGTTGTGGTTGTACGTGTTGGTTCCGAGGTTCGGACCATAAATCGTCAAATCTAGCAATATATCATCAACTATACTCGGTGAGCTGCCTGAATAGGATTGACATTTAGCCGGAAATTCCACGTCAGTCATCACCCCTCTGCCTCTTGACCAATCCATGTTCGCATAGTTGATGTCATTTTACTCTGCGTTGCAATATTACAGCCCACGTGCTTCAGTGCCTGGTCAGCCGTATATCTGGCTTGTACAGTTTGGCAACCTCAATCTCAGACCACGGCAAGGCGAGAACTGTCAATCCCATTCTGGTAGCTCACAGAGTATAACGAAGAAGATGGTGACATCCAGGAGGCTGTGGGAAGCTCACTTCAACATCCAGTACGAGGGAAATGCTTCGGCAATTTCCAGTGGTAAGCGCGAATGACTCATAACTACGCAATCTCTCGTCTTTCTTTGTTTCATATTCAGTAATTCAGTAACTTCATAGCTTGGGAATAAGAGTAAAATCAGTAATTTATCCGACTCCGTTTTCACGTAATTTTCTAGCGGTAATATTTAAATCGCAATGCTCCAATTTAAATTCAAACTTATTATTATTATTATTATTATTAATTTTGCTATACTTGTTTTTTATACAATAAATTTATTTCTTTTAACCATGCAATCTTTGTTTTCAGTAGGTAGCATTAGATATAGACCAATTCCTTCTCCTGATACAATTGTTTGTTGGGTTAATGATCCTACCATACCACGATCTGAGAGTAAAGATCCTTGATGGTGTTCTACCAGAGCTAGGTGTTGTTAAATACAAATTTAGATTTCAACATAGCGTTGAGGTCTTGGCGCCCATTAAAACAACATATCTTAGTAGAAAACGGTATATTTGTCACGCAAAAGTGAGGGCGATAGAAACCATTACAAATTGAGTAAATATATTTCAGCTAGAATGGAAATAATTATCCTGCTCAGGGTGTTTGCCATAGAATAGAAGATTTTTAAAATTAATTTTCTGGGTTATTAGTAAATACTATTTTGAAATTATTGAATTATTTTCGAATATACTAACTTTTAACATTCCAAAATCACTTTTATATTTTTTTGCAGTTTTCGGCAAAGATGTTATAGGTCACTGACCTTATGTTGCGTGGGAGTTACGTTTTTTAAAAAAATATAGAGCGTGATGGGCGTTTTTTTTTATAAGAACCAACCAACCTAAAATAAACCTCATTATTGAGTGATGAGCACAGTATCATCATAATTTGGATGTGGGAGATTATTACCCCATTGCTCATTTAAGAAAACAAACTGTCGGGTATGGGCAGTGGGATAATAATTTCCCACCCCATATTTCATAAAGGAGAATCCACACCTATAAAATTGTTGCATATTCTAACTCATCTAACACCCCCAATTACAAATGTAAAAAAAAATATACCCCCAGTCTTTTGCCCTATAAAGGGTTAATTTCTCCTTCACTGTTTCCTTTAGTGGAAATGCGAACTTCTAGGTAAACTCTTTCTTCCTTGAGATCAATATCTCGTAATAGCTGGAAGGGACGAGTTTATGTGCGCTGTCTGTCCATTACTATCAAGTAACACTTCCAAATAATGGCTTTTGTCCCGTGCATAATGAACGGGTGCTTCAGGATAAACGTAGGATACGCACTCCTAGTTGGTGTATTTTGGTTCAGCTGAAACCATACTTTTACTTTTTAACTGCACCCATTGCGACCGGCCACGGTGGCCGAGATCGCAAACGCGCGAACTCGTATCTCACGAGCATCGGAAGAGCGTGGGTTCGAATCCCACATCGGTCGTCCTGAAAATAGTTTTCGTGGTTTTCCATTTTCACTACCAGGTTCATTTCAATAGGTCCATGGCCAATTTCCTATCATAATCCCTTCCCTGACCCATTCTGAAAAGAAAAATACATTGCCACTGGCTGCATTAATACAATTATAATAATGCTTGTGAAACATTATCGGAGTGAAAAATTACATCTTATCGGTCTGGTAAATGAACAGGTAACCGAGCAACAATGTGGGACTGTATTCTGCCTCACTTGAATCGACCTATCTATTATTCAAATACGCAGGCACTTCGTCTTAATGAAACATTCCATCATTTGCCATGATTTTAAAGTTATCGCAAATAGGCAATTATAAGAAAATGTATATATTTGTGATGTGTACACTTGCACAAATTCTGAAGTTAATATGGGCCTGCAATACGTCAATAGGTATAGATTGTATGGAACAATGAAGCGATAGTCGATTTTAATGTTGGTCCCTTGTACACGGTTGGTATTATGTTCTTCCATTCTGTCACCTGCCGTAAAGTAGTAGCCGTTCACATTCTCTTTAGTTTCTTGGACAAAATCTATCTGAAAATCCTTCTTACATCTTCCATCTTTCATGCTTACTGAATTGGGATTGAAGAGGCCCCAATATCCGTTTAACATTCTTGTCTTTACTAAGTTAACAATGTGGTATTGGAAGGATCTGGTATATCTGCAGAATCTGTATTTTCAATCAGAGATTTCTCGTAATTTACAACTATCTCGAAGACAAACGAGTAAGTGTACACGAGGTAAACCTCGCTTCTGGAACTCAACCGTGTACAAGACAGCTTGTACCTCGCTACAAATTTGCTTTTGATTGAGAGTCCCTTTACATTCGCACGAAAAATGCAAAGAAGTCTATTGTTGGCATTTTCATCAGATTGAAGGGCAGTAGCAATTTCAGGTAATGATGGGTTGCTAGTGAAAGTTATAAAGAGGTCTGGCTTGCCAATTTTTCTCACAATTGCTATTGCATCCTGAAAATTGTTCAACATATTTCGTGGACTACCAATGAAAGTAGAAGGCAAAATAGCAATACGACTAGCTCTTAATATTTCATTTTCAGCTCAAAAGGGTGAAACTTCGGCAAGGCCGCAACAGGTTTCGACCCCCCATTCCGTTTGTTGATTGCGAAAACATTTCAGTCTATCTCCTTCTATTCGTCAATAATAGTCAATTCTTAATTGTTGGGAAATTTACTAGCGTTATGTAAATTACTGAAACTTCCTGCAGGAGGACAACCTCCTGTTGCTATTATACGTTATCTAAAAGAAAGTCGAGGGAGGGCTGATAAATATCGACTCATTTCTCAACGACCTGAAGCCGCTCGGGCCACATCACTTCTCCCGCGATGAGAGATAGTCACCTCCACTCGGCGGACAAGGAAAATGGTCGCCTAGGGGGCACTGAGAGCAGAGAGAAGTATTGAATAAAAGTCTATTGTTTGCCGCAGTCAGGCTGTGCTATAGAATCCTATACTCTCCACGCTATAAAGTGAATAGGCTCCCCCTGTTGTAAGTCTTCTTTATCTAATTAAACGACTTACATTACAGTTGGTCGTAATTACAGCTTTAAGGCGAGTCGATCAAGCAAATTAGTTCCAATCTAGTAATTACTTCGTGTGTAATGCCTGCTGCAATAAGACCGAATCTGTTGGACAACAGTCTAGCTGAGAAGAGGAGGGTTCAATTCCCACCTCTGCCATCCTGGAAGTGTCTTTCCATGGGTTTTCACTTCTACTCCAGTCAAATGCCGGGATGGTTCCTTATCTAAGAGGGGGCGATAACCTAGATGCTAAGACCCTTAAAACAACAATTATCATCATCATCATCTTACCTAAGGCCTAGGCCCACTGATCTCTATACATGGATCGATGATGGTAGCTCTCCGCTGCACGAGAAAGTACGCCAGGTTGAGCGCGCGTTCCGCCATGTTGGTGTACCCATTCTCGAGCTCTCCTTAATGGGGAAGCAATGTTAATCTAGTAAATTTTAAATCGTAATTAATGGAGCTTTGGAACAAATAAAAAAATAGAGATATGTTCACTCATAGCATAAGGGTATTGGGATCACTGACACGTCATTCCGAGGTCAGTAAATCTCCGGAATATCAATAAAAATGAATGTATAATAACAGCTGACAAATATCAACTTAGGTGCTGAGTACACGCAATAAGCGATCAGTAACAGAGTAACGAGTGAAAAACAATTTCTGGAAACATTCTTGTAAATTGTATATACGGTATACATGTATATATGCCACGAAATTATGCATTCTTCAAATGATGTAGCCTACCTATAAACGTAGCTCACAATACAGGCCTAGATTCGACATGTCGTAATCGGTCCTTGGTATTGAATTCCTGTTTCCATGAAATAACCAACACTTCCCCCAAGTAATCCCAGCACTCTACATCAAATACGACAGCTTTTAATCACGCTAGCAGCACAATAAACTTAATAATAATGGGAAGTAGATCAAAGACAAAAATGCCAAGGCTTCATAACTTAACATAACGAAAATGGTTGTTTGGGTAGATTATATAACAAAATGGGTCTTGGTCACATTGTGGTCGTTACGTTTCATATCCGGAAGTCATTTGTATCGCATGGTAACGTTATTGGGCCATATAACGTTATTCTGATACTGGTTGTCGTAGAAACGAAATAGTATTGTCCGACAGAAATAACGTTATTTGAATAAGTCTCTCGAAAAATATCCCCTAATACCGTTATTCGGACTAATAACGTTCTTCGGATATCGGTTATCGTAGAAACGAAATACTAGTGCCCACCTGTAATAACGTTATCGGAATACATATCTCGAAAAAAATCTCCTAATATCGTTATTTGGACTTATAACGTTATTCGAATATCAGTTAACCAAGGAACGAAATGGTAGTGCCCGCCTGAAATAACGTTATCGGAATACATATCTCGAAAAATATTCCCCCAAAACCGTTATCAGGACTAATAACGTTATTCGGATATTGGTTATCTCAGAAACGAAATGGTAGTGCTCACTAGAAATAACGTTATTTGAATAGATCTCTCCAAAAAAAATCCCCCAATACCGTTATTCGGACGAATAACGTTATTCGGATATCGGTTATCGCGGGAACGAAATGGTAGTGCTCACTATAAATAACGTTATTTGAATACATCTCTCGAACATTATTCCCCCAATACCGTTATTTGGACTAATAACGTTATTCGGATATCGGTTATCGCAGGAACGAAATGGTAGTGCTCACTAGAAATAACGTTATTTGAATACATCTATCAAAAAATATTCCCTCGATACCGTTATTCGGACTAATTACGTTATTCGCATATCTAATATATAAAAGTGAAAGTCTGTATGTATGTATGTATATATGTTGGTTCCGTATACAAATCTACACCGTTCCACCAATCTCAACCATATTTTGCATACACATAGTTTAGGACCCAGAAGGAACCGCTGGCTACATGAATTTTCGATAGTCTTTCTCATTCTTCTGATTTCGGCCCTTTTTCACTCAAAAACAGGCTAATCAAATCATAAAATATACTCATGAAGGAATGGCAAGGCAGATAGTTTCCATGGCAACATAGCTCAAGTCGAGACACGGCCGTCTGGATGCCAATTGCGCTCTGCACTACCGGTATAGAAAATGAGGATCTTTACTTGAAATCCCGTTAGTTACTCAACTGCTCACACAGCACTGTCAACCGAGTATAGCATAACAAAGACTTGACACTATCTACTAGATATTTGTCAAATACCACTCACTCACTCCCTCACTCACACATTCATCACGAAATCTCAGAACCCACCCAACGGATTGGAATGAAATTTGGTATGCAGCTTAATCAAGGGCAGCAAACGCCCACTAAGAAAGGATTTTTGGATATTCAGGTTCTAAAGGGGTGTTAAGGGGGTAGACCTGCATTTCATCGAATAGCAATATCTCCCGATTGGTTTCACTGGGGGATGTGATACTCGGCATATAAACTCATCATTAAAAATAAGAAGACATGTGTCTGAGGGTTTTTCGATGTGGTGTATATTATGAGGTGAAAGGGGTGAAAAGTGGGGGTTGAAAGATTCCTAACGGAGCCTGTATCTCATAAACGACATAGGCGAGGAGTTTGAAACTCAGCGGGAAAAAATTAGCATAAAAAATAAGTAAATAGGTGTTTGACCGTTTTTTTTTATAAATCCAATTTAAGGGGCCTAT
Source organism: Meconema thalassinum (assembly GCA_946902985.2). NCBI lineage: Eukaryota > Metazoa > Arthropoda > Insecta > Orthoptera > Tettigoniidae > Meconema > Meconema thalassinum. The sequence goes on from OX336390.1 coordinate 887,916,847, forward strand.
GGCGAGGGGTGAAATTCTGTGTAAAAGAAAAACAGGAAAGAAAGTGTCCTAACCGATTGACTCACTCGCTCTTCAAACTCAGGGGGAAAAACTGCTTAAAAATAAGTATAACTTATATGTGTTCGACAGTTTGTTTGATAAACCAAATTAAGGGGTTCATCGGGAGGGGTAAAATTCTGAAGAAAAAATTGAAAGAAAATGTCCTGACTCACTCACCCACTCATCATCGCCCAGCCAAAAATATTGAAGTTGGAAACATGTCATTTTCGGGATATGTTCGTTGTATGTCAAAACCATACACTAAGGGACGAGTTTTGAATATTCAGGCCCTAAAGGGGTCTTAAGGGGGTTAAACCTGCATTTTATTGAATAACAATATCTCACGAGTGGGTTCATTTGTGGATGTGATACTCGGCATATAAACTAATCATTAAAAATAAGCAGACATGTGTCTAAGGGTTTTTCGATGTGGTGTATTATTATGAGGTGAAAGGGGTGAAAATTGGGGGTTGAAGGATTCCTAACGAAGCGTGTAGGCCTATCTCCTAAACGACATAGGCGAGAAATTTGAAACTCGGCGAAAAAAATCAGCTTAAAAAATAAGTAAGTCGGTGTTCCACCGTTTTTTCATAAATTAATTTAAGGAGCCAATGGGGTGGGGTGAAATTCTAGGGAGAAAAAGGAGAGAAAGTGTCCTAACTGACTGACTAACTCACTCAATCATCAAACTCAGGGGAAAAAGACAGCTTAAAAATAAGTTAATAGGTGTTCAAGCGTTTTTTCATCAATCCAATTTAAGGGGCCCATGGGGAGGGGTGATATTCTGGTAAAAATAATTGAAAGAAAATGTCCTGTCTGACTCACTCACTCGTCACGCCCAGCGAAAACTATTAAAGTTAGAAACATGAAATTTTGGGAATATGTTCGCTGTATATCGAAAACGTCAACTAATGAATGATTTTTGTTATTCGGGTTTTAAAGAGGTGTTAAGGGGGTAAACGTGCATTTCATTGAATAACGATATCTCATGAGTTGTTTGTTTGGGGATGTGATATTCGGTATATAAGCTAATCATTAAAAGAATCAGACATATGTCTAAGGGTTTATCGATGAGGTGAATATTACGAGGTGAAAGGGGTGAAAATTGGGGGTTGAGGGATTCTTAACGGAACGTGTATCTCTTAAACGACATAGGCGAGAAGTTTGAAATTCGGCGGGAAAAAAAACAGCTTAAAACATAAGTAAATAGGTGTTCGACCGTTTTTTCATAAATCCAATTTAAGGGGCCCTTGGAGAGAGGTGAAATTCTGGGGGGAAAACAGGAAAGAAAGTGTCCTAACTCACTCACTCTACAAACTCAGGGGGGAAGAACAGCTCAAAATAAGTAAATAGGTGTTCGACCGTTTTTTTTTTCATAAATCCAATTTAAGGGGTTCATGAGAGGGGTGAAATTCTGAAAAACAATTGAAAGAAAATGTCCTGACTTACTCACTCATCATCCCCTAGCCAAAATTATTGAAGTTAGAAACATGACATTAAGGGGCTATGTTCGTTGTATGTTGAAAACGTCCACTAAGGAAGGAATTTTGGATATTCAGGTTCTAAAGGGGTGTTAAGGGGGTAGACTTGCATTTAATTGAATAACAATATCTCCCGAATGATTTCCTTTGGGATGGGATACTAGGCATATAAACTCATCATTAAGAATAAGAAGACACATGTCTGAGGGTTTTTCGATGTGGTGTATATTATGAGGTGTATGTGTGAAAAGTGAGTGTTGAAGGATTCTTAACGGAGCAAGTATCTCTTAAAAGACAGAGGCAAAAAGTAAGAATCTCAGGGAGAAAAATCAGATTGAAAAAGTAGTAGATAGGTGTTCGATCGTTTTTTCATAATCCAATTTAAGGGGCTCATGGAGAGGGATGAAATTCTGGGGAAAGAAGTCCACTAAGGAAGGATTTTTGGATACTCACTCATCATCCCCCAGCAAACCTATTGCAGTTAGAAACTTGAAATTTTGGGGATAAGTTCGTTGTTTGTCAAAAAAGTCCACTAAGGATGGATTTTTGGATATTCATGTTCTGAAGGGGTGTTAAGGGGGTTAAACTTGCATTTCATTGAATAACAATATCTCACGAGTTGTTTCATTTGGGGATGTGATATTCGGCATACAAACTAATCATTTAAAATAAGCAGACATGTGTCTAAGGGTTTATCGATATGGTGTATATTATGAGGTGAAAGGGGAGAAAATTGGGGGTTGAAGGATTCTTAACGGAGCGTGTACTGTATCTCTTATTCAACATAGGCGATAAGTTTGAAATTCAGCGGAAAAAGCAGCTTAAAAATAAGTAAATAGGTGTTCGACCATTTCTTCATAAATCCAATTTAAGGGGCCCATGGGGAGGAGTGAAATTCGGGGGGGGGGGGGAAACAGGAAAGAAGGTGTCCTAACTGACTTACTTACTCACTTATCAAACTCAGGGGGAAAACAGCTTTAAATAAGTAAATAGGTGTTCGACCGTTTTTTTTTCATAAATCCAATTTAAGGGGTTCTTGGGGAGGGGTGAAATTCTCAAATATTAATGAAAGAAAATGTCCTGACTGACTCACTCACTCATCATCGCCCAGCAAAAATTATTGAAGTTAGAAACATGAAATTTTGGGGATAAGTTCGTGGTATGTCGAAAACGTCCACTAAGGAAAGAGTTTTGGATATTCAGGTTCTAATGAGGTGTTAAGGGGGTAAACGTGCATTTTATTGAATAACAATATCTCACGAGTGGTTTCATTTGGGGATGTGATACTTGGCATATATACTAATCATTTAAAATAAGCTGACACATGTCTAATGGTTTTTCGATGTAGTGTATATTATGAGGTGAAAGGGATGAAAAGTGGGGGTTGAAAGATTCCTAACTGAGCGTGTATCTCTTAAACGACATAGGGAGGATCTGAAATTCGGAGGAAATCTATCAGCTTAAAAATAAATAAATAAATGAATAAATAAATAAAATAAATAGGTGTTCGACCGTGTTTTCATAAATGCAATTTAAGGGGCATATGGGGAGGGGTGAAATTCTGGAATAAAAACGTCCACTAAGGAAGGATTTTTGGATGTTCACTCTCATCGACCAATCAAAACCATTGAAGTTAGAAGAAGGGGATATGTTTGTTGTGTGTCGAAAATGTCTACTAAGGAGGGATTTTTGGATATTCAGGTTCTAAAGGGGTGTTAACGGGGTTAAACCTGCATGTCGTTGAATAACAATATGACACGACTATGACGCGAGCGAAGCGAGGCTAAAAATGAGATGGTGTGTGTCTGTGTATTACTCAATCACGCAAGAACCACTGGTCCGACTTACATGAATTTTACATGAAAGTAGCTGATTTAACTGGTTAACATATAGGCTACTTTTGATTTCAATACTTTGCACTATGGCGACCATTTTAGTGACGTCACTACACCCTTTGGTTCCAAACTTTCATATTTCCATTTCAAATAAAAAGTGAACGCTAAGAAATAGCAAACTTTTGATGGCATATACGAGGTTTAAAATTACATTTTCTATCCGAAAGGTATCTCCAACGGTTAGCGAGTAAAACCTAAATTTGTGCTATAAAACACGGTCAACGCCGAACGGTGTAGTTGGACAAAATGTTCCATCCTTAATCTCCCTCTGCGCAGCACCTCGCCTATCCCCTGTTTTAACTGTCACCTTCACATTTTAATTTATTTATGACGCGTAGCGAAGCACGGGTACTTCAGCTAGTCGTTTATATATTACAAACGGCATCATCGATTGAGAATGGCACCATTTTGATACATTTTGCGTTGGAGAACTCCATAGAGTAGAATGAGTGGAAGTGTCACTTTGCGACCTACGTCGTGTTAGGTTCTGAGTTTAGCCGCGAGGTTAATAAATACTCGGAAGTGCTTACCGTGATGGGTATTGTATTTTTAGCCTACTTTTCACATTTTGCAAAAATGAGGAAAAAGTAGACTTATGAGATCGATCTGGGCAAATGTCTGTCTGTCTGTGCATGTCCCTCCCCCCCCCCCCTTATCAACTCCTAAACGGCTGAAGCAATCAAAACCAAATTTGGTATGAGTAAAGATTGAAATTATTGAAATTTGAGCTCAATGTTGGATATCTTGGAAGGTATGCATGGGAGCTATTCCAAAATTGGCACATAATTATATAGATAATAATATTTCAGTTTAATTTCCAGGAGGCCATACATGACAGTGTTGGCAAAATGATTCTAAGCATGCTGATAGTTCAAATTTTTAAATTAATATAACTTCTACACTATCAATTGGATTTCAACCAAATTTCGTATGTAGTCTACTATGTGTACATAACCAGATATCACTATGCGTATTCTTAAGAGCAACCAGCTGCTGACAACTGTTGATAATTGCTGTCTCTACTTTTTTACCCTTATATTAATATATCAGAATGCATGCAAGCCAACAACTCTAAACTTTGCACACGTATAGTACCTGACATTCTAGATTAATTTGGAGTAACTAATATTATGCCAATGCCGCTAACATGATTCTAAGCCTGATGATAGGTTCAATTCTAAAATGCATGCATTTTCTATACATACAAATGGATTTCGTCCAACATTGGCACAACAATAGATCATAATATGTTAGATTATTTCTGACCAAGACATGCATGACATTGCTGCCAACATGATTTTACGCGCGCTGATAGATCCAATATCTAACTGCATGTAACGTCCATGTTATCCATTGAACTTCAACCAAATTTTGTATTCTGTACCTTAAGAGATGGAACTAAGAATATATTAAGTCACCAGGGCTTCCAACTGTAGTGTAGGTATATTTCGAACTAATTAGAAATTTTGATATGTCTACCCCCTATTATTCCCGTTTTTCCAACGGGGTCGGGGATGAGATGCGATGGAAGTCATTGTGGCGTTGGTTTTTACGGCTGGATGCCCTTCCTGACGCCAACCTCATGAGAGGAGTTAATGAGAGATGAAATGAATGATGGTGAATGAAACTGGGCAAGGATGTGGAAGGAAGCGGCCGTGGCCTTTCAGAAGGTACTGTCCCAGCATTTGCCTGGTGTTGCAACTGGGAAACCACGGAAAACCATTAATTAGAAATTTTGATATAACCAACTTAATTTCGTCATTAACTTAGATAGTTCCATATAGATTAATCACTGGCATGAATCTTTAAGTGTAAGAAAAATAGGCTCCTTAGTTTGTCACGGAACTGCTTGTTGAACTTGCGAAAGTGGCGAATGTCCGGAAAAACACTCTTAAATGCGCTTTTGAAGAAAGGAACAACAGACCGACACCACTTGAAATACATAGGCCTAGGTGGATATCAAACGACCTGAAGCTTAATAGAGATCAAGTACTAGCGAATCAACTAGACAACTAGACATCCTTCAAATTATTCGTGGTTAAACTACAATAATAATAATAACTTAATACTTGGATGTTTAAATCCATTCCAGTCAGTTTTCATTATTTGTAACTAGTTAACCACTTCGATCTGTCAGTACACTGAAGACTAGTCTATAACGGTGGCGTTCATTAGTCTACGCAAGGGAAACTACAAGTTGCCTAGCGCATGGTAGATGGTGATATAACAAACCATGCCCAGGGAACGATCTTCAGAACAGCCGTTAATTGCTTAGACTGTCAGTGTTTTTCTTGTACTGATAAGATTACAGTGAGTTATGTTACAACTGACATATCTAAGAAGAGATCACTTAGATCTGACCCTATTTAAACAAACTGTTATGGCTTTGATAGAAGCCCATATTAAAATGGAACAACAGTTAATTCAAACGTCGAAAGATACTACCACTATGTCTGACTAGACGAATTGTGGGTATATGATGGCGGCGGATACAAGGATTATACGTGCTTGTCCAACAGGGCATGTCTATGGATAAATCTGGTACAGACCAGGTTTACTACACTTCAAGACCATCAAGAAATGTAAGCCACATTTGAATTATATTATGCCTAGCTAATTGGAACAAACTATTTTTCTGCAGATGACCAACACACTTTTTTTTTCGTCGTATTTAAAGCTTGCAATGATTTACGCAAGACTTGTTAGAGTTATTCTGAGTATTTTCAGCACTCAGAACAGTTTAGGATCGATGACCGAGCATTTTGAGCATTTATTTGAATATGTCATATTTTTTGGGAAATCACGGTAATCAGCCGATGTAACTGTAAAAGTTAAATTTATTTTTGTTGAGGAATGGATATTTTTTTCCATATTCGAAGGTTCGAACATGTGGATTCTCTCATAATGAGATGATAATTAAACATATTTAAAATGATATAAATAATAATAATAATAATAATAATAATAATAATAATAATAATCCACTAATAATAATAATAATAATTTTTATAATTTTTCTAAATAATTCTTGGATATTATATTTTCTAATAATCATATGTATTGAGAGAGAGCCTATGAAGTAGTTTAATCATTTCTAGTCTGGAACAGGAGATTTTCCGAAGGATAGTGGTTAGCGCAAGCCCGCATTCAACCAACATTTCAGTTCTGGTTGAACAGTTGATATTTGCAATGAGTAAAGTATTTGTTTCAGATAACACGGAGAGGCATGAAACGGGAAGCAATTGATATTTGTATCAAATAGGATATTTTTGTATTTATATAAAATCATGACGTAAATACACTCGAAGATGAAATAAAGATTTTCATAAGTATGGTAAATTCACGGGTTGAACTGAATGGTAAAATAAAATAAACTTGTAAGTTTATTAATCTTCCAGTGTTGATAACAAGCAGAGGCTTGATTTATTGTATAAATTTTGGGAAGAAAATTTATGTGTGGAGTAGTTGAAATGCCATTCCCAGGTGCGCATGTTAAGTCGCAGGAATGAAGAGGTTTTTTCGAGCATCAATCAAATAGCAGGTTCGATGGCTCAGGTTTATAGTAGGAGTATTGGAACTACACATTTCGTCGGATGAATGACCCGAAGGTTATTTCTTTAAAACCATCAGTTCTTATTTCAACCTTGTTTACGAATTCCATTTAGACTTTGATTTTGCTAGAACCCGGATTTGTCATGATAGTAGTTTATTCTTCTTCAGAGGAAGACCTTTGCCGTTGTTGTTGTAATATTGTGTTCTTACACAAATAATAGAATGGGCCACTGCCAATTAAAAATAATTCTTTAACCACGAATAATTTGAAGGATATTTTCAATCCTAGTGCCATGAACTAAACGAATTCATTATAAAACTACAATTCTAATTTCCGCATTCTGTCGAAGAATTGCAAGTTGTGAAAGTTGCTAAAAATGGCCATGAATATAAATATTTTTTTATAATAATGATTCCAAGTGGAAAATTGAATAGTTGAATGGTTCAACCATTTATTGATCAAGTTGATGATTCAGAAATCATATATTTTGTTAGGAACTTGAAGTTCATAATCGAGTCACTTCTCGAATGTTTAATGTCAGAAGAACAATTAATTGTTGTTGTGCTTCGCACAGTTCTTCGATGCTATGCTCAAGGTCAAATACTTTTCAGATGTTATTAATATATGTAAATAATTTGTGTGGCTTATATGATAATAATATTTTCGACGATATATTTTTGAAACTGGAGAAACAAGTGAAAGTTTAAAAATTCTATGAACATTTATTCTACGAGTGTTAATATCATGTAAATATTCAAACAGTGATCTACGATATTTCCAGTATAGACAATTAACTTTGAACTGGAATTAAATATTAATAATTTTGGAACACAGTCCACAGGACTATTAATCGGACTTGTGTTTCCAAAAAGATTGTCAAATGTGTTTGGAAAATTTCTGTATATTGTGTGTAAATAAGAGTGTGGATCGCCACACGTGGATGATGTTGCTTTGAGCATCTTTGCAGTCAGATTTTAACTTCAAAATAAACTGAGATAATTTTACAGGATGTGTTACTCCCAATTAAATCTCCTTCTATCCTTCTTGTTGCATTGAGCCAAAAATCAGTAAAGCATTTTTTTTTAATTTGATGTCGTTTTTGCGATTTGCTTTAACCCATCTGGCGCTCCGGGATATTTTGACTCTCGTGCTGACTGATTATTGGTAAAATGCATATGTGGTCGTGCGGACTCCGGTCTAAACGGGCACATAAAATAAGATAGAGAGAGAAATGGCTTCGAACTTGGGTCTCGATTTAGACATGGTCAATCGCATGCCGATTTAAATTGTGATAATTTTTATAGAAATATTTTGGGAGTTGAGAGATGTCTGGTTTGGATGAATAAATTAGTAGGAAACCCAATTAGTGGGGAAAATTAAAAATTTAACTTGGTTAATAATTAGAATGGGTTTGATTATTTTTGATAATGGCTTAACCATTAGGGCGTCAAGTAAATTCAGTAGTAAACGTTCGATGACTGGACATACACATTATTAGAATCCAGGTGGAGGATATTTGAGAACTTGCATATTTTTCTTATGATATTGTGGTAAATGTAATTCGTAAAAGTAGAGAATTTTGTTTTTCCATCACGTCGACATTAGGACAAATCTCATTTTATTAGAGTGTTCCAATTAGCTATTCATATTTCTTGTTCTAGTTATAAGCTTGTGTTTGCCACTGTTGTATACCCCTAAGTTTTGAATAATAATTGAAAATTATGGAAGAAATGATGAGGATGATGAGGAGTTTGGAGGAGAGTTCAAAAGAGGCTGGACTGCGTGTAGCAGCCATTATGAAAGAAAATACTGAGGCTTTGGAAAGGAAACTTAAAGAAAATTCTGATAAACTTAAAGAAAGTTTAAATGATAAACTTAAAGAAAATTCTGATTCTTTAGAAAATAAACTTAAAGAAAATTTAAATGATAAACTTAAAGAAAATTCTGATTCTTTAGAGAATAAACTTAAAGAAAATTCTGATTCTTTGGAAAATAAACTTAAAGAAAATTCTGATTCTTTGGAAAATAAACTTAAAGAAAGTTCTGATTCTTTAAAAGGTAACTTGAAAGAAAATTTAAATGGTAAATTTAATTCAATGGAAAGTAAATTTAAAGAGAATTCTGAAATTTTGAAAATGACACTTGAGAGTAAAATGAATAAATTATGCGAAAAAACACATGAGCTCGAAACTTCATTAGCTACTAACGCAAGTTTAATGGACGAAAAATTTCGCGATGTCGATCTTCGATCCCAAAGCTTAGCTGATAGGATAGAACATGGTCTTAGGAAAGTTGGTGAAGACATGATCGACCCAGAAGTCAGAGTGAAGAAGGAGAGTAACGAGATGGGAATTTTAGTTGTTCAACGTTTAACGGAACAATTCAAAGAACTTGTCATGGGAGAAGTAAGAGAAGGTGTGATTAATGAGTTACAAACTGAAATTAAAACCACAGTTGTCAATGAAATTAAAGACACACTCAAGCTGGAGAACCAAGAGGGAATCAAGGAGATTAGGGAGTCTTTGTCATCCCATATTGAAGTAATTGCCAAAGATATCCAAGCAACCCAGAAGGACATATCAGATATGACAGGGTCATTGAAAAGTCATGAAGCTGTTATGAACCAGATATCCACTGATGTCAAGGACAATTGTAAAGAAACTGAAGCAATTAAGAAGATGGCAGAAGAAAACCAGTAGGAACTTGAGGCTATGAAAACTCAAATCAAGGATGTGAAACAGTCTGACCATCTGTTAAAAATGCCAAATGTAAGGGGAAAGGAACAGATACAGATAAATCTAGGAGCAGCTAGAGAGACTGAAAGACAGGATGAGGTCAGGACAGTATTTCAATGCAACCCCATAACTGTATTTAAGAATGTAGAAGATAAGCCTTCTAAATTTTCAGGGCGAGATTCTGTGACACCCGTGGAATTGTTGAGAGAAGCAGGTGATTACCTGAAAGATTCTAAGATCCCTAAAGAAAGACAGATCCGAGTGATAGGGAAGTTTTTGGAAGGTCCTGCACTTCTTTGGTTTAGAGCTTTTAGATCCACTCTAACCACTTTTGAGGAGTTTTCTCGTGGGCTATTGAAAAAGTTTTGGTCCCCGGAAACCCAACAGCAAGTCAGAGCAGAGTTATATTCGAAGAGATTCTCGACGTCACAACCTACTCGATACTCTACGTACTTTTCTGGACAGCTGTCTAAACTTCAACATTTAGATCCGCCGATGCCAGATAACGAGTTGATTACTGCATTGATACGTCAGTTTCCAGCAGACATCCAGAGGACTTTGATCGCTGCTGATATCTATAATATGGAACAATTTGATGAAGTATTACAGAAGTTGGATCATACGAACGCTCAATTCTTCCATCAGAAGGGAGTAAAGAATAACAACGCTGTGTATGCTGTTATGGCTGATAGTTATTCTCAGACACCTCGAGAGATTCGAGAGGAGCGAGAAGAGAAAACGCCGAGGGAAGATCCAAATAAAGGAGAATGGAACCAGTACAGTAACAGATACAGTTACAAACCATATGCGAGACCGGATGGTGGTAATCGATACAATACTCGATGGAGAAGACCACGAGATAGTCAAGGAAGGTACCAGGAAAGAAGATATTATGGTAGAAACAACTACAATAACAGAGGGAATGTAGATACTCGTCAGTCCAATGAAGAGTTCAACAAGGAGACGAGGAAAAATTTGGAAGCAAGACACCAAGATAACTTGCAATTTTTGGAGCAGAGGCCCAATGATCCAGGTCCATCGGGAACACAACAATCCCGGGGGAATGGTAATGAAAAAAAAACAACTTCGAATTCACAGTAGAAGATAGAATTTTGAATACTTTCACTTCCAGAATTATTAAATGGCAAGCAGAGGATGATGACTTAATTCAACAGAATGACGAACGAAAAGAAATGGGTACGAGAATTAGAATGCCAATCATATCATGCGAAGTATTCGGTATGCCTGTCGATACTTTGATCGATACTGGGGCTATGCTTTGTCTGGTGAGTGAGAAGCTTTATATTCTGTGGAAGCTCAAAGAGAATTTAGAGGAGATTCCAGTATCAGGAATTAAGATCCAAGGAATAATACCCAATAAAATATCTCTGTGTAAAACACAATTATACTTATGTATTACGATTGGAGGACATGATTTCCGACATGTATTTGTTGTAATGAAGGACATGGCTTTTGACAAGATATTGGGAGCGGATTTCATTCAGAAATATCAAGCAGTGATAGACATGAAGACGGAGACGATCAGATTCAAGAATACCGAAGAGATTAACTTCGAGGGAAAAGAAGAGGAAGACATCGAGGGAGATGCTCAATGGTCTCTGATTTTTCATGAAGCTGAAGGAAGAGAAGTCTACACTGAGAAGGAGTCCCCAGAGCTAGGGAAAATTTTGGAAGAGTATCACGATATTTTTTATATTAAACCTGGTGAAATTGAAGATTCTGAATATTGTGGAAGTAAACAATAATGGAAGCTATGAAGTAGCCAATACACGAACTGGTAACATCGTGGGAACTTATAATGCATCGAATTTGAAGATTTATTATTCAAGAACCAGATGATTTAATGTGTAGATAGGAAAAATAAAAATTTTTCAATTTTTATTTTTTGCTAGGTGTGGGGTGGATGTGCCCAACTCTAGGAATGGGTATTCCAAGATTCAGACACCTAGATATCAAGGGAAAGGCTGTAGCCGCTTTTGAAAGTTCAGATATTTGAATATCGCGCTACATTGCTTCTCGAAGCATTTGGAAATAATTTACCGATACTTGGATGTCAAGTGACGTAGCGAGTAATAGCAGAGGTGGAGGCTATTTATTGATTAAATAGTTAACTATGGAGTAGAGACTTGAGACTGGGATCAGATTACTGGCACGGCCAAATGAAAGAGAATGCAATTAGTATCAACTAAATCGGACCAGGGATTCGAGAGATATGAGGATTTCCAGATATCAGGTGATGACGCGTGACCCTGACAGTTTTGAATAAAAGCCAGCTGGCCGAAGCAACTTCAGCGCATTCTAACACAAGCACTTGGCGAGCAAGTTGCATCTACGCTGAGCCAAGGCACATGGTTGCCGGATCTACGCAGAAGTTCTTTTCAAGTCGTGATAGTCACGAAAAGTGCTGCGCTACGAGTTGGAACTCAGTAAGTTTACGGCGAGGAGAATCACTGAGGTGATTGATTTTCTACAGACATTGGTGGAAATATTTATATTTCTACAAGGACATATGCTAGACTTTGTCTAGAAAATAATATTTTGTCACGGTCCAGTAATAACTTAATACTTGGATGTTTAAATCCATTCCAGTCAGTTTTCATTATTTGTAATTAGTTAACCACTTCGATCTGTCAGTACACTGAAGACTAGTCTATAACGGTGGCGTTCATTAGTCTACGCAAGGGAAACTACAAGTTGCCTAGCGCATGGTAGATGGTGATATAACAAACCATGCCCAGGGAACGATCTTCAGAACAGCCGTTAATTGCTTAGACTGTCAGTGTTTTTCTTGTACTGATAAGATTACAGTGAGTTATGTTACAACTGACATATCTAAGAAGAGATCACTTAGATCTGACCCTATTTAAACAAACTGTTATGGCTTTGATAGAAGCCCATATTAAAATGGAACAACAGTTAATTCAAACGTCGAAAGATACTACCACTATGTCTGACTAGACGAATTGTGGGTATATGATGGCGGCGGATACAAGGATTATACGTGCTTGTCCAACAGGGCATGTCTATGGATAAATCTGGTACAGACCAGGTTTACTACACTTCAAGACCATCAAGAAATGTAAGCCACATTTGAATTATATTATGCCTAGCTAATTGGAACAAACTATTTTACTGCAGATGACCAACACATTTTTTTTTCCGTCGTATTTAAAGCTTGCAATGATTTACGCAAGACTTGTTAGAGTTATTCTGAGTATTTTCAGCACTCAGAACAGTTTAGGATCGATGACCGAGCATTTTGAGCATTTATTTGAATATGTCATATTTTTTGGGAAATCACGGTAATCAGCCGATGTAACTGTAAAAGTTAAATTTATTTTTGTTGAGGAATGGATATTTTTTCCATATTCGAAGGTTCGAACATGTGGATTCTCTCATAATGAGATGATAATTAAACATATTTAAAATGATATAAATAATAATAATAATAATAATAATAATAATAATCCACTAATAATAATAATTATAATTTTTATAATTTTTTTCTAAATAATTCTTGGATATTATATTTTCTAATAATCATATGTATTGAGAGAGAGCCTATGAAGTAGTTTAATCATTTCTAGTCTGGAACAGGAGATTTTCCGAAGGATAGTGGTTAGCGCAAGCCCGCATTCAACCAACATTTCAGTTCTGGTTGAACAGTTGATATTTGCAATGAGTAAAGTATTTGTTTCAGATAACACGGAGAGGCATGAAACGGGAAGCAATTGATATTTGTATCAAATAGGATATTTTTGTATTTATATAAAATCATGACGTAAATACACTCGAAGGTGAAATAAAGATTTTCATAAGTATGGTAAATTCACGGGTTGAACTGAATGGTAAAATAAAATAAACTTGTAAGTTTATTAATCTTCCAGTGTTGATAACAAGCAGAGGCTTGATTTATTGTATAAATTTTGGGAAGAAAATTTATGTGTGGAGTAGTTGAAATGCCATTCCCAGGTGCGCATGTTAAGTCGCAGGAATGAAGAGGTTTTTTCGAGCATCAATCAAATAGCAGGTTCGATGGCTCAGGTTTATAGTAGGAGTATTGGAACTACACATTTCGTCGGATGAATGACCCGAAGGTTATTTCTTTAAAACCATCAGTTCTTATTTCAACCTTGTTTACGAATTCCATTTAGACTTTGATTTTGCTAGAACCCGGATTTGTCATGATAGTAGTTTATTCTTCTTCAGAGGAAGACCTTTGCCGTTGTTGTTGTAATATTGTGTTCTTACACAAATAATAGAATGGGCCACTGCCAATTAAAAATAATTCTTTAACCACGAATAATTTGAAGGATATTTTCAATCCTAGTGCCATGAACTAAATGAATTCATTATAAAACTACAATTCTAATTTCCGCATTCTGTCGAAGAATTGCAAGTTGTGAAAGTTGCTAAAAATGGCCATGAATATAAATATTTTTTATAATAATGATTCCAAGTGGAAAATTGAATAGTTGAATGGTTCAACCATTTATTGATCAAGTTGATGATTCAGAAATCATATATTTTGTTAGGAACTTGAAGTTCATAATCGAGTCACTTCTCGAATGTTTAATGTCAGAAGAACAATTAATTGTTGTTGTGCTTCGCACAGTTCTTCGATGCTATGCTCAAGGTCAAATACTTTTCAGATGTTATTAATATATGTAAATAATTTGTGTGGCTTCTATGATAATAATATTTTCGACGATATATTTTTGAAACTGGAAAAACATGTGAAAGTTTAAAAATTCTATGAACATTTATTCTACGAGTGTTAATATCATGTAAATATTCAAACAGTGATCTACGATATTTCCAGTATAGACAATTAACTTTGAACTGGAATTAAATATTAATAATTTTGGAACACAGTCCACAGGACTATTAATCGGACTTGTGTTTCCAAAAAGATTGTCAAATGTGTTTGGAAAATTTCTGTATATTGTGTGTAAATAAGAGTGTGGATCGCCACATGTGGATGATGCTGCTTTGAGCATCTTTGCAGTCAGATTTTAACTTCAAAATAAACTGAGATAATTTTACAGGATGTGTTACTCCCAATTAAATCTCCTTCTATCCTTATTGTTGCATTGAGCCAAAAATCAGTAAAGCATTTTTTTTAATTTGATGTCGTTTTTGCGATTTGCTTTAACCCATCTGGCGCTCCGGGATATTTTGACTCTCGTGCTGACTGATTATTGGTAAAATGCATATGTGGTCGTGCGGACTCCGGTCTAAACGGGCACAGTACAGTACTTACTGTCGACCAAAATATTATGTGCACTCGAGTTTGAAGGTTGTTTGTGAAGTAACCAATAGACCTACATAAAATCCACTAACATAATCATTTTTGTCGTTCTATTTTACGTTAGTTCATATAGGTTTGGATTTTTTATATATATTTCTTTTTATCGCAGTTGAAACACAAAAGGTGACCGTTTTTAAGCGTGTTTCAAACATGCGTCACATTTAATAATTATTATCTCACAAACCCGTCATCAGATCGAATCCAAATTTTAGCACAATATACTTTGGAATGTTGTATAACAGGTTTATTTATTTCAAAATTTTGTGTGTTCAAGAAGGAAAGTTGTTATCATTTGTATAAGGTAACTATTTCTCGGCTCGGGGTCGTTGTAAAATGTAGTTCTTGGTTGCGTTGTAATCCTTATACATCAAAAAGTTATGTTGTATGACTGTGAAATACGTAAATTAATTCACATATTTTATATCGGTTTTTATTTGTACGGGGAATTAAGACATGGTTCACCAGCTAGACGCTCCGGGAAATGCTGTACAGCGTTGCTGATATGGAGCCCATCACTTCCGAGCGAAGCGCGCCATGACGCGTGATGGAGCCCATCTTGGCAACGCTGTACAGCTTTCACTGGAGCGGCCAACTGGTGAACCATGTCTTAATTCCCCATACAAATACAAACCGATATAAAATAAGTGAATTAATTTACGTATTTCACAATCGTACAGCATACCTTTTTGATGTATAAGGATTACAACGCGACCTTTTCAAACCAACCCGAGCCGACAAAACGTTACCTTACCAAAATGATAACAACTTTGTTTCTTTGCCATACAAAATTTTAAAATTAATGAACCAGTTATACAACATTCCAATGTATATTGTGTTAAAATTTGGATTCGATCTGTTGACGGGTTTGTGAGATAATAATTCTTAAATGTGACGCATGGTTGAAACACGCTTAAAAAAAGGCACTTTTTGTGTTCCAACTGCGATAAGAAATATTAAAATATAAATAAAAAATTCCAAACCAACGTGAACTATCGTAAAACAGAACGACGAAAATGACGATGTTATTGGATTTTATGTAGGTCTATTGGTTGCTTCACAAACAACCTTCAAACTCGAGTACACATAATATTTTGGTCGATAGTAGTCGCAATTCCCCCTGGGATTTAGTGGTATGCCCTTGAATCAGGGCTGGCATGCGAAACGAAATGTATGGCTGTGGGGGCGAATATATTTGAATTTCGCCCTGAGCGCGATACTCGTGAGCGAAATGGTAATGATTGTCGGCGGGAAATTAAATCGAAGCGAAACTTAATTCGAAGCGAAATGACGTAGCGAAATCAACGCGAAACTTAATAACAACGCGAAATTACATTGTGCAATTGAATAAAATTTCACTCCCGGCGCGAAAAAAAAATATCCTTACACTCTTTGAATTTCGCTCCCGGCGCGAAATACAATTCATTACAGACTTTTAATTTCACTCGCGGCGCGAAATAAAATTCGATACAGACTTTTAATTTCGCTTCCGGTGCGAAATAAAATTCGTTGCAGTCTTTTAATTTCACTCCCGGCACGAAATACAATTCATTACAGACTTTTAATTTTGCTCGCGGCGCAAAATAAAATTCAATACAGACTTTTAATTTCGCTCCCTGCGCGAAATAAAATTCGTTACAGACTTTTAATTTCGCACCTGGCGTGAAATAAAATTCCCAAACGGTATTTAGTTTCGCCCTCCGATGTGAATTTAAAATGAATGGAACATTTCATTTCGTTGTTGAAATTAAAATGTATTCGTTTCGAGAGTGAAATTATGTTCGGAGCGATGTTCAAAGTCCTGACGTTGGCAGCAGTTGCAGTCTTATTACCGTTCACCGCCTGCACAATCTGCAGGGCTGCAACAGCAATGTGAGTCATTCAATGGTCATCACTCCAGTAGAGGAGAAAGTCAGTGCTATGGCATCAACATCACCATCGTCGTTGAATGCACCTCGGACTCGTGGCTGGCCCACCCTGACGTTCATAACGCAATGGGGCAACAAGTACCTTTACTTGTTCTATAGCGAACAAGAAGACGAATGTGCTGTTTGGACAGACATTCAAGATAAGTGAAGAACTCCAATTACAATACAAATTGTCAGTTGTAACTCTTCAGTCAGTCAACACTAATTTGCCCAATAACTGGGAGGGGTACAATGTATATACAGTAATATGTAAATAACATTATATGTATTAGTTTATGGTCACGATTATAATGCAGCAATTTTAGTGATCTTAAATCTAGTACATGTATTTTTTTTCAGGAGTGTTACATCTTATATACGTTGTACCCCACCCAGTTATCGGATAAATTAATGTTGACTGACTGAAGAGTTACAAATAACAGAAAATCATCCGTGGTAGTACCGCGGCGTATATGGAGTTCTGTTTCGGAGGCGGGTTACTCGAACAACAGGGTTGAGGGGTCATTCCTCTCATTTCTACATTCTTTATTCTTACACTTCCGGAAATTTCGGGGGGGGGGGGATTGGTATTCCTTACTACTTCCTTCTTACCCTCAGCGCATTTATACTGACCATGGCACGAAAGCAAACCCCTGTGCCACGTACCGTATTTCGTTTCGCACTGCAATTATTTTTACGTCGCCTTTCACTATGTTATTGTGCTTAAAATTACATTTTGCTTCCATTTTAATTTTCGCGCTTACAATCAATATAATTTCGCACCCGAATATCACGCTCATGGCGAAATTAAAATGTTAACGCGTCCACAACCATTTTGTTTCACATGCCAGACCAGATATAATTTCAGACATGAAATGATATGTTCCATGCATTTTAAATTCACGCCGGGGGCGAAATTAAATGCTGTTTGGGAATTTTGTATCATTAAAATAAACCGTGGCACTACAACCCATGACAGGCCTAGGCCTACCAAGCGACCGCTGCCCAGGCATCTGTAGATATTGGTCAGCGCATCGGGTTCCCTCGGCCATTAATCTTGGTTTTCGTGACTTTCAGACAGCTACTCTCGAGGCTGGGTGCACCCCGTTCCAACCCACACGTCCGTTTCTAAAATCACTAATGGAGCCGGGAATCGAACCCGGGGCCTCCAGGTGAGAAGCAGGCATGCTATCCCCAACACCATGGGGCCAGCAATTTTTGCCATACCAGGAGCAAAATTAACAATCGTTAAACATGTTCTTACTTAATATGAAAGACCCTATATGTAGACCATAGAGTTATGTACTATTAGATGACTATTATTGCGTAGGTTCATTATTCAAACTTTGACTTCTATCGCATGATTGGGACACAATAAATAAATAAATAATTTTAAAATTTTGCACAGCTGCCGTCTTGAGTGTATGTAAACAATTTAACAAAATTAGATATCAGTTCATTACAATGTACATAAACAATTGCTGTAGCAAGTTTCACTGCGTTCGGATGGTTAAATCGCCAGAAAAGTCTATTTAAATGTTCAAACTCACTTGGCCGCCATGTTCGTTTTATAGTTAACAGGTTTATGAAAGTCACTTTCAGGGTGATATCGGTGACAGTTTCGGAGATATAGAATTCCAGTGAGATATTTCGCACAGCCACCATGTTGAATTGGTGAAACATAATAAGCTTTGAAGGGCACGATCGGGGTCGGCCAAAATAGTAGGCCTACTATGACCTTACCGAATTTCATTGAAATCGCTCCAGCCGCTAAGATTAATAAATACGTAATAAATATGTAATTTATTTCAGGATCAGGGCATAACCCAGCTTTATTTGGGTACATTCGTGTTGACCGACTGAAATGCACCAAACTTTTGTTTACTTAGGCAACACTGAAAAATGGCTTCAAACCTCACAAAACTTCCGCTTTTCTGGCGATTTAACCATCCGAACGCAGTGAAACTTGGTACAGCAATTGTTTATATACATTGTAATGAACTGATATCTACGTTCTTCTCTTCATATTTTCTTTTTTAAATTTCTTTAGGGCCATCTATGGACCACGGTGCTTGTGTGTTAGCTGTTCCTTGATGTCATCGTCAGGCTTGCCACGATTGGTGTTCTTAGTGGTGGGTTTGGCAGCTGCTTTCATGTTGGTACCTCGAGCTTTTCTGATGGCCCAGTAGTCCTTCATTTTCCGGCTAAATTGAATCTTATGTTCCTCAGACCATTTCCTAGTCTTCATATTATTATTATTATTATTATTATTAGACTATTATTATTGGCAATAAAATGTTATTGGATACCAATAGACTACGTCTCATACTGTCCCCGAGTACATTGTAGATCAATTATCTATTATTGAATGGATTCATTTGATAGCAAAATTATGCCATTTATACTTTAGTTAGGCATACCCAAACACGATAAGTTATTAAAAAATGTTGATGTTGTTTCTTTCCCTTATTCGAAACATACCACAAGCTTTCAATTCTCTTTGAAGCCTATCGTTAGCTCTAAACGACCTGTCTTGTTATGCCGATGGTTACTTCACATCTGATGGTGGGCTCCAGCATAAATCTTGTATCCTTCTTACGGCCAATAACAATAATTATTCTATTGTACTTTTGCTTCCAACAAGAGGAAGACACGAAAACATGGATCGCGTAACATTTCTGAAATGTTGCAGATCTTAGATCTATGTCGGTGATTCCTAACGTTTGTAGTGAATCCCCTTCTTAATTTTGGTGTTTGAACGGAGCTAGGTTATCAGACACTCCACAGTGCTTGCAGCATACAGTCTCACACAAGAGCAACCTTTGCCTCCACCTTTTGTGCTTGGCTGCTCCCTTTCATGTGTACTTCTGGATAAGTTGTTCTCCATAAAATATGGTGATTAGACACTTTCGCAATCAACCAGCAAGTTCATCTTGTTTTTTCCATACATCCGCTTCAGGCTTAATTCTCAAGTATTCCTTTGGTTCCTAACTAGTAAATCACCGTCTTCATCGTTACAACCATCTTCATCGTCATCACCGTAATGAAAACCTCATTCGTTGTACAAACACAAATTACGCACCATGTCACCTTGCCTTCAAGCAATAATTCTTGCACTCTCTGTATATATGTGGCACGGTGTCCCTACATGATGATTACTATACATTGGATGTTCATTCACTGAAAATTGCGAAATTAGCTTCGAGGTTTTCCTATGCCCAGAACATAGAATGCTATGAAAATCAAATGTTCTTAAATACGATGTGTGGATTACATATTAATATGCAATTGGATTAACTCACGACGGCTACTTGTAGCATTGGCCTTTGAGAATATTTTACGGAAGCTATTCTAACAACTTTACGAGGAGAGTTTCTCTCCGAGTTCCATATGAATGTTCGAATTGCAGAATAAGAATGTAGAAAAAAAAAGGAAAACTTTTGATCACTGACCTGACCCCTTTGATGACTTACGTATCATCGATACCATTTCAGTACCTCAAACCGAAATGAAATGTCTTGGCAGGCCAGGGAATCAAACCCGGACCACCCCGACAGCCAAGAATGTTAGCCGCTACACCACAAAGTGATCTCTTTCATTGTAAGCGCAATCTATTGCACGATGCTATGTAATTTCAGCACGAACTATAAGAGTACACCTTTCTTCGTATTTTTGGCATTACATAGCCCCTGGTAAGTTAGAGAGATGGTTCGCATACCATAACCAAAGAGACGAATAGTTCCAAAAACCAACATACAACCGAAAGAAATACCGGCAAGCTGGTAGAAAGATAGACAACATATTTTGTAATTTTCAGAGCAAAATTGTTTTACAATGAAGAGCACTCTTGGTCTCCATACTGTTGAAATAATGAAAATTGTCCTAAAACTTCAAAAACAAAAGTTTGGTGCTTTTCAGTCGGTCAACACGAATGTACCCAAATAGAGCTGGGTTATGCCCTGATCCTGAAATAAATTACATAATATTAATAAATACGTAATAAATATGTAATTTATTTCAGGATCAGGGCATGACCCAGCTTTATTTGGGTACATTCGTGTTGACCGACTGAAAAGCACCAAACTTTTGTTTACTTAGGCAACACTGAAAAATGACTTCAAACCTCACAAAACTTCAAAAGTTAGAAGGACTTCATGTCAACTTGCTTATTTTGCCGTATATCTTATGTGTAGGTGAATTCCATGAGTTATTGTTTCAGGCGATGTTGAAAATACGAATCATCATCATCATCTTGTACAGTTTCCAGCCCCAGGCTGGGTCTGTTTGGAACATAAGCCTCGCCACTTAGTTCTTTCTTCCCACCACCTCTCCGCTGTCACTCTGGTCCAGTCCTCGCCTCTCTTCTTGACACATTCCTCCACTCCTTTTAGCCATCTATCTCTTGGTCTTCCCCTTGGTCGTTTCTTCTGCATCTGCATCTCATGTATCCTCTTGGGAATCTTCTT
Source organism: Meconema thalassinum (assembly GCA_946902985.2). Classification (NCBI taxonomy): domain Eukaryota; kingdom Metazoa; phylum Arthropoda; class Insecta; order Orthoptera; family Tettigoniidae; genus Meconema; species Meconema thalassinum. The sequence goes on from OX336390.1 coordinate 887,938,252, forward strand.
CTCATCCATTCTCTTTAAGTGTCCATACCACCTCAGTCTTGATGTCTCAATCCTACCTTGCAAGGGCTCCTCTTTCACCATTTCCCTGACCTTTTCATTCCTCACCCTGTCTCTTCTTGTTACTCCGATCCTACTTCGCAGGAACTTCATTTCACCTGCCTGTATTCTGCGTATGTCTCTTTTCTTCATTGTCCACGTTTCTGAAGCATAGGTCACTATCGGGATATAGTAGCTTCTGTATAACACTTCCTTGCTTTTTTGTGGGACATCTTTATTCCACACTAAGCTCCTAATGCTTCTCAGAAATGCTTCTGCCTGTCTGCCACGATCCGTAATCTCTTTGTCATTTCTCCCATTTTCCTCCACTATACTTCCCTAGTACTTGAGACTTTCCACCTTCTTCAGCTGTCCACCTCCAAGTGTTATCCCACTCATTGGTCTGTCCTTTTTCCTGGTCGTTAACAGGATCTCACATTTACTGATGTTGAACTTCCATCCGTACTCTCCCACTGTTTCTTCCCAAGCCTTCAGTTGCTCCTGAATTTCCTCCTCCTTGTTTCCCCAGACCATGAGATCATCTGCAAACACCATTGCTTTCATCTTATCTTCTCCTATCTTTCCTGCTATCCGTGTCATTACCTCGTCCATAACCACAATAAAGAGAAGGGGTGACAGCGCACTACCCTGTTTCAGGCCACTCATTTGTCCGAACCAGTCTGTTCTTTCCCCTCCAACTTTCACACAACTCACACTTCCACAATACATCTCCTTCACTCTGCCTACAGTCTCTTTTTCCACTCCCATGTTTTCCAATGCTTTCCAAACCCTTTCCCTACACACACTATCATAGGCCTTTTCGATATCCAGGAAGGCCATCAGCAGATCCTCTCCAAATTCTTAGTGGTGTTCCTGGAGCTGTCTCAATGAAAATATGAGATCCACTGTTGATCTCCCAGGTCTGAATCCATACTGCTCCTCTCTCAATTTTCTCTCCACTTCTGCTCGTATTCTACTTTCTAATATCTTTTCATATATCTTGGCACAGTGAGGTATGAGTGTGACTCCCCAGTGATTTCTGCACTCCTTTCTGCTTTCTTTCTTAAATATTGGGACAATTAATCCTTTCTTCCAATCTTCTGGGGTCTTTTTCTCCTTCCATATCACCCTCATCACACGGTACAGCCACTGTTTCCCAACCTCCCCTGCTGCCTTCACCATTTCAACACTCACTTCATCCACACCTGGTGCCCTTCCTCCTTTCATCTTGTCTATAGCCATTTCCAGTTTGCTCCAAGTCAGGTCCTTTTCCATTACTGTGTTGTCTTCTCCATCTTCCAATACATTGTCTTCCTCCCTATGACCATTTGGATTCAGCAAATCCTCAAAGTACTCTTTCCACACTGTCTTGAGTGCCTCTTTGTTGTGTACCTCATTTCCGTTTTTGTCCATCATTACCACATCCTCTCGCAGACCTCTTCTCTTACTTTTGACCATCCCATAAAGTACTTTCTTATTTCCTCTGCTGTCTTCCTCCATCATCTCTGTCCACTTTACCATCCACTTCTTCCTCTCTTCTGCGACAATCTTGTTTGCTTCTTTCTTCTTTATCTTATAATCTTCCCATGTCAGATCAGTTCTTTCCTGGAACCACACTCAGAAAGCCTTGTTCTTCCTTCCCACAGCTTCTTTTACTCTCTCATTCCACCATGGTGTCTCTTTACAGCGCTTTCTGTTCCTTGTTCTTCCACATACTGCCACTGCAGCTTCCACCATTGTGTTTATGAATTGCTTCCATTCCTCTTCCCCTGTTTTAGGATTGTCTGTTGGCATCCTTTCCCTTATTATCTTCTGGAATTCTTCCTTGACTTCCTTTTCCTTGCGTTTCCATACTTTGATTCTCCTTTCCTGGTACTCTGTCCTCTTGCTATCCTTAACAACTCCCAGGTTCATTACAAGTATTCTGTGGTCGCTATCTAAGGCCTCTGATGGTATTACCTTTATATCTCTGACACTTCTCTTCATTTCCCAGTCGTACAGCATGTAATCTACCAAAGATTTCTTTGTTAAATCACTGCTGTACCACGTTACCTTGTGGCTTTCTTTCTTCCGGAACCAGGAGTTGCCTACCACTAAACCGTTTCTCTTGCAAAAATCCAGCAACTTTCTCCCTTCTTCATTCCTGCTACCCCATCCTTCTGCTCCCAACACATTTTCATATCCTTGCCTTTCACTTCCTACATGTGCATTCAAATCTCCCATGACAATGATGCTCTGCCCATTCAACTGCTGTTGTAGCTCCTCCTCAAAGTCTTCCTTTTCTTGAGCTGTACATCCAACTTGAGGGGCATATACCTGGGCTATCTCCAGGCTTCTTCCCTTTACAGTTACTCTGATCTTCATGATCCTGTCACTTAGTCCCTTTACCTCTTCCTTCATTCCATCTCTCACAACTACTCCTACTCCGCTGCTCCTTCCTTCACTGTTCCCACTCCAGTACAACCGGTACCCTTTCCTCAGTTCTCTGCGACCTTCTCCTTTCCATCTTGTTTCTGCCAAGCCCAGTACATCCAGTATTCTTCTCTCCATCACATCTACAATCTCCTCCACTTTTCCTGTCAGTGTCTGTATGTTTAATGTCCCAACTCGTAGTCCATTAGCATATCCGGGTCGTCGTCGTTTGCATCCGTCCTTTCCGAGACATAAATTATCTCAGATTGCGACGGAATATTGTTCAGTTTAAAAACCTGATAAATTTGCTAACGCACGTTTTTCGAATTCACATATCCCTGAACAGCATCAATCTAATCAGTTGGTGAATTCAGAATCTTGTTATTGAAATAGACTATAGCTTTATAGTCCTAATGTAGGTTTTTGTTCTACCCGTAATTATTTAGGTTGCTATGAGGAAGGGGATGTGGTGAGACAGATTCCTAGTGGGAATGATATTACGGATAGATGCCCTTCATGCCGTCAATCTAATGAGAGGATTTAATGACAAATGAAATTAATGAGGTAAAGTATGAAATGGTTGTGTGTGGTATTTAGAGTTCGGTGTAGTCTGACCATGCGCGTTAGCGTGTGTAGCTACGTCGGCTGGTTTGTGACATTATGTCAACAAATTAGAAAAAATTTAACACTCCTGATTCCATACCTGTTACTGTCACATGCATGGTTACCAATATGCTTGATTCCATTTTTAGGATTATTATATCTCGCTGCACCTGCTACATCACCCAAAAAGCAGGGGCAGATGACCTCGTACTTCCTCTCCTTAAAACAACAATAATTAACCAAACAAGTAGTTCCGTGAAGAATTATACAGCCTAATTTCATATATCCTACTTATGTTAATTGCCTCTATCAACATACAAAAGTTCAGTTTGATTGCTGTAATAGATTCGCTGATATTGAGAACCGGCTAAATATTGCGCATGGTCGGCATGTTGGATTTTTATATCTGTAGGTCTTAGAGTTATGTACTGTTACGTGAAGTGTATTGTGTACGTGTAGTATTCAAACTTCAATCGCATGATTAGGACACAAGAAATAAAAACGAGATTTTAAAATTTCGCACAGCTGCCATCTTGTGGTTATGGAAACAAATGAAAAAATTAGATGCCAGTGGATTAACATTTGTAGAAGGATTTACTGTACCAAGTGTCACTGAACTCGGATGGTTAAATTGCGAGAAACGACCATGTGAATATTTATAATTCGCGTCACCGCCATGTTGGATTTGTGATCACCAGGTTATTGAAAGTCCTATAGGTGAACTTGTGTTCATGGCCCCTATGAAGATTAAAAAAATTAGTTTGATTGCTGTAATAGATTTGTAGATATTGAGATCCATCTAAATATATCGGATGGTCGCCATGTTGGATTGTTATATGTATAGGCCATAGAGTCATGTACCATTAAAGGAAAATTATTGCAAGGGTTCATTACTCGAACTCTCACATCGATCACATGATTACGACACAAGAAATAAAAACTTAATTTTAAAATTCGCTCATTCGCCATCTTGAGGTTATGTAAACAATTGAACTAAATTAGATACCAGTGCATTTCAATGTGTATAAACATTTCCTGTACCAAGTTTCACTGCGTTTGGATCATTATATCGCGAGAAAAGTCTATTTAAAATTTTCAAATTCGCTTGGCTGCCATATTCGTTTTGTAATTAACCGGTTTTTGAAAGTCTTATATATAAAATTCCAGTAGTGCCCTTTATCTCCGTACAAAATTTCAGGGTGATATCGCTAATAGTTTCAGAGATATAGAATGCCGGTGAAATATTTCACACAGCCGCCTTCTTGAGGTTATGTAAACAATTGAACTAAGTTAGATGTCGGTACATTACAATGTGTATAAACATATACTGTACCAAGTTGCATTGCGTTTGGTTGGTTAAATCGCGAGAAACGTCTATTTAAAAGTCGCAACTTCGCTTGGCCGCCATGTTGGTTCTGTAGTTATCAGGTTTTCAAAAATCACATTGGTGAACTTCTAGTAGTTCCCTTTATCACCGTGAAATATTCCACGGTGATATCGGTAATAGTTTCGTAGATATCGAATGCTGGTGAAATATTTCGCTCAGCCACCATGTTGGATTGGTGAGACGTAACAAAATTTGAAGGGCACGGTCGGGATGGTGTGGAGTTTCATTGCAATCGCTCCAGCGGTTTAGAAGTTATTAGTGGGGCACACACCATATCACACACACACGCACACAGAGACAGACACACGGACAAAAGGTGATCTCATAAGCCTATTTTTTCATAAATGAAAATAGGCTAATACGTATGCAACTTCTTGTATCCGTGTTGCAGATCTGGTTCATGTACGTCCAAATATCATGTTTTATACGTCTTCGGTGTGCTTCTTTAAGGTGTGACTTCCCCACTATGGTATTTTTGTGCTCCCCAGGCACAAAAGACGTTATGAGCACGGCAGACCACAAGCATATGACAAAATGTTGGCTCCAGTGCGCCTAGTGTCCAGGCTCTGCGGTCAGTACCAAACGTACTGCAGCCCCCCGTCAAATGGACAGTGCTTGTGCGACTAAGCGCTGCAGTGCTAGTGTGATGTCGTGCTGCACTGCTCAGAAATAGGCAGAATAGGCGCTTCACCTGCTAGCACTGCTTCACCTTGCCCATTGCACGGTCCTGGTGCACACACACGGACAAAAGGTGATCTCATAAGCCTATTTTTTCATAAATGGAAATAGGCTAAATACGAGATTTTAAAATTTCGCACAGGCACCATCTTGTGGTTATGAAAACAATTCAGTTTGATTGCTGTCATTGATTAGTTGCCATTGAGAATCGTCTAGATATTTCTAAATATGTGTAGACCATTGAGCTATGTACTATTAGATGACGATTATTGCGCACGGTAGGTTCATTGTTCAAACGTTGGCTACGATCGCATGATTAGAACACAAGAAATTAAAACTTAATTTTTCAATTTCACTCAGGCACCATCTTGGGGTTATGTAAACAATTGAGCTGAATAAGATATCAGTGCATTTGCTATACCATTTGACGGCGCTCGAATGGTTTAATCGCGAAAGAAAAAAGATCTATTTTAATGTATCAACTTCGCTTGGCCCCCATGTTCGCTTGTTCCTTAACAGGAATTTTGAGAGTTCCAACTAGTAGTTCATTTTATCACCGTACAAAATGTCAGGGTGATATCTGTAATAATTTCGGAGATATGGAATGCCAGTGAAATATTTCGCACAGTCACCGTGTTGGATTGGTGAGCTGTAATAAAATTTGAAGATCACGGTTGGGGTCAGACAAAATAGTACTATGACCTTACCGAATTTCATTGAAATCGCTCCAGCCGTTTATATTTTATTAGGGGGGACACACACATACGCACACACACGGACTAAATGTGATGTCATAAGCCTATTTTTTTATAAATGAAAATAATAAAGAAAGCTTTTCATTCGGTCTACGCGAATTTCGTGAATAGCTTTCTTCATTAGAAATAACCATCACTGAAAAATGGCTTCTATCACTACTAAATGAAAATAGGATACCAAGTAAACGAAAAGCAAGAACGGGAGGTTTCATTTAGGAAAGAAATACTCTTCTTGGTCACAAAGAGAGAAAGTTTGGTGTGTAGGTTATACTCTGCCTTATATGGCAACACTGCGAGAAGGTGAGTTCGATTCCCATCTTAGCTATCTTAGAGTGTTTTTCTGTGGTTTCCCACTTCCACTCCAGGAAAATGCGAGGATAGTTCCTAAGCCAAGGCCATTGCCAACTCCAAAAACAAGAAGTTCCGTGAAGAACTATACAGCCTACTTTTCATGCCAATGATTATTCTACAGAATATGAACCTATCTAGAATAATGACGAAATTAAGTTGCTAATATCGAAATTTCCAATTAGTTCGAAATACTGTATACCTGGCATAATGTATCCTAATAGAGCACTACAGTTGGCAGCCCTGATGACTGAATATATTCTTACTTCCGTCTCTTAAGGTACAAAATACAAAATTTGGTTGAAGTCCAATGAATAGCATGGACCTTACATGCAGTTAAACATTGGATCTAACAGCGCGCGTAAAATCATGTTGGCAACAATGTCATGCATGTATTGGTCAGAAATAATCTGAAATAATATGATCTATTGTTGTGCCAATTTTGAATGAAATCCATTAGTTAGTATAGAAGTTACATGCATTTTAAAATTGGACCTATCAGCAGGCTTAGAATCATGTTGGCAGCACTGACGTATATTAGTTACTCCAAATTCGTCTAGAATGCCAGGTACTATACGTGTGCAAAGTTTAGAGCTATTGGCTTGCATACTTTCTGATATATTGATATTAGGGTAACAAAATTAGGGACAGCACATATTAACAGTTGGCAGCACTGGTTGCTCCTTAGAATACGCATAGTCATATCTGTTATGGTACACATATCACATACGAAATTTGGTTGAAATCCAAATGATAGTATGGAAGTTACATTTATTTAAAGTTGGACCTGTCAGCAGGCTTAGAATCATGTTGGTAGCACTGACGTATATAAGTTACTCCAAATTAATATAGAATGTCAGGGACTATACGTGTGCATAGTTTAAAGCTGTCGGCTTGCATACTTTCTGATATATTGGTATTTGGATAAAATAAATTAGGAGCATTTATTAACAGTTGGCAGCCCTGGTAGGTCTGAAGAATACGCTCAGTCATATCTGGTTATGTACACATACAACATACGAAATTTGGTTGAATTCCAATTGATAGTATAGAAGTTATATGCATTTAAAAATTGGACCTATCAGGAGGCTTATAATCATTTTGGCAACACTGCCATGTTTAGCCTCCTGGAAATTAAACTGAAATATTATGATCTGTACGTGTGCCAATTTTGAAATAGCTCCCATTCATACTTTCCAAGATATCCAACATGGAGCTCAAATTTCAATTGCGATTTTTAGCAATTGGTAGCACTGACATCATTTTCAAATATGGCCGTGAGATATTCAGGTATAGATCTTTACTCCTACCAAATTTTGTTTCGATTGCTGCAGCCGTTTAGGAGTTGATAGGGGGGGGGACACACACAGCCAGACAGACAGACAGACAGAAGGACAGACAGACAGGCAGACAGACACACATTTGCCCGATCTCATAAGTCTACTTTTTCCTCATTTTTGCAAAATGTGAAAAGTAGGCTAATAACAAAGTTTATCAGACTTCAACTACATGGGACTGATGAACAATAGGCTATGTTCCAAACCCCTATATGAAGCAACAAGAAATATTTCGAATCAATGGGATCCATCGTATTGATTTTAGGAAACATGTTTCTAACGTAGGCTACAATATGACCGCGATCGAAACGAGCAAGGTGCCTTGCCCTGTCTGATGGGGCACGCGCTCAGATTGAAATCATTGTGTTGATTATTATTGATATTTCAAGAAGTAATTATCCTATGTTTGAATAAATAATTGGCCTGGAATTACATATGGCCCTGCATCGTCAGTTCACGGTCACCTTCCATGCTTGTCCGGGTAGCGGGCAAATAGACACTTCCATAACGTTATTGACGAGATTCTTTTCTGAAATAACGGAATCAATTTCTCCGCTTAGAATAATGTTACTGATAGCGCATAGCTGGTAAAAATCGCCTGTATACCGTTACTAAACTTATAACGTTGTTGGTGGGTTCGCATTTCAAAATAACTGAATTATTTTTTCTGCCCTGAATAACGTTATTGATAGCGTATGGGTGGTAAAATTCGCTCGTATACCGTTACTAGACTTATAACGTTATTGGTGGGTTCGCATTTCTAAATAACGGAATTATTTTTCTGCCATGAATAACGTTATTGACAGCGCAAAGCTCGTAAATATCGCTCGTATACCGTTACAAAGCTTATAACGTTATTGGTGGGTTCACATTTCTAAATAACGGAATTAATTTTTCTGCCCTGAATAACGTTATCGATAGCGTATAACTGGTAAAAATCTCTCGTATACCGTTACTAGGCTTATAACGTTATTAGTAGGTTTGCATTTTGAAATAACCGAATCGATCACTCTGCCTGAATAACGTTATTGATGGCGCGCAGCGGGTCAAAATCGCTGTCATACCGTTACTAGACTTATAACGTTAATAACGGGAGCGCATTTTAAAATAACGGAATCTTTTCCTCTGCTGGTTATAACGTTAATGGCACAAACCAGGGAAAATTATAACCCCTTATTTCGTTGCCGCACTAAAAACGTTATTCATATACCATTTGTTTTGGGTACGGAAGCAGTAACGTAACAAAAATTAATTCGTTATTTTTGACAATTCTGTTACGTTATGAAGCCTTGAAAAATGCACTTTAAGCCAAACCAATTTCACTCCTCGGCTCCACATATAACTTAACACAACTAAAAACCTACTCAAAATATACTCTCCCCACCGTTTTACAACTATTAAGCGAACTATTCGCACCCAGAACCGAAAAACCCTGGAATGGGATCAAATTTAAACATGCAATGGCCTAGCCCGATAACGTCTGCTTCAGCACCACCGCATATGTATACTTAACCTCACAATAACTTCAAAATTACGGCTAAGTTACCTATCTGTTTGAGAAGTAAAAGTATTACCGGCTTGCCTGGGATGATGGGTCACCAAACCGGTACTTAAAACTAAGATTTTACGCTTTAAATAACCAAATTCAGCCCATTTTACAACTACAAGAAACACAAAATATTTACTGCCAGTATAAATACATGTATAACATCAAACTACCAGTAACCAATCACAGAGCCGGATTCGCAATATTGCACCATGCGCTCGCTGCCATCTTGCTATACCTATTCGGCTTACTGCTGCCTTAGCTAGCAGCCATCCATGTATAAAGATCAGTGCCTAGGCCGCTTTCTTCCCAGTCCTCACCTGTATTACATACAGGGTGTAACAAAAAGGTAGCCTACGGCACCAAATGCAGGACGCATTCCTCACACGTAGACGAAGAAATTAAGTTACATGAACATAGGTCCGGCAACGCTTTGTTTCCATGTTACACCTCATTGTCTCCAACTCATTAAGCATGGGAAACACACAAGAACAGAACGTTAGAGTCATGGGGAACATGCACTCTTGGTTACGTCTGGTTGCGTTGCCATCATCGTAGGTGTACCGCCAGTTTTTGTTTTACATGGTCCTGTTGACATGCCACTTAGCAGAAGTACTATCGCGTGCATAAATAACGGGCCGCCTTGCAGAGCGGGAGTTGAGTTTTCGAGCCATCAGGTAGCCATCACTTGGTGCATTCTCGGGAGGGGAATGCTCAGAGTCGTGGTTGGGCAGCTGTCCTTGTAGGCAATGGGGGAGAGGAGGGGGGGAGTGTGGTATCACCTGTTAATCACAAGAGGATGACAGTGGCTCAGTAACACGACAGCGAACTCGATTCTGAGGTCCGTGACCTTCAATATGAACGACCATTTGGTGAGGAGGGGGCAGATGGTTGGGCTCTATGAAGCTGGCGTCGGAATAACAGAAATATAATTAGTTTAGGACGTTTGCGATTTCTTCGTTTCCTTCTTATCAAACTGCGTTTAGGCCCTAACTGTGAAAACTCGATTCTCAAAAGAAATCACACACAGTATAACTAAACAGTGCATTTCTAACGAGATTTAACAATTTAATGGGTTACTTAGCATTTCAATTTAGATTTATTAAAACCGTCTCGTTATCTGTAACAATCTTCCGAGCGCGAAACTAAAGAGAATCAAAGTTGGCGCTGCGCTCCATGATCTGTCCCCCTCCTCTCCCCCCTTGCCACCAAGGACAGCTGCCCAACCACGACTCTGAGCATTGCCCTCCCGAGAACACCCAAAGTGATGGCAACCTGATAACTCGAAAACTAAACTCCCGCGCGGCAAGGCGGCCCGTTATTTATGCACGCGATAGTACCTTTAGGTGTGCGAAAAAACATGTACTGAACCCTTCAGAATAGCAGTGTTTTATGCAGGAATCTTAGATCAAGGGGTCGCGTTCAGTTCATAGTGTGGTGTTTACGTCCGCCAAACTACGTGCTTTTCTGAGCCAAGGGTTATAGGATAAAAAATATAACTAAGAAAGTAAGGAGACAAAACGTAAGATAATAACAAGATTTAATAACTAATTTGTGCATAAAAGAATAAAACAAACAATAATAAACAAAATCCTCCCTGAATTTTCCCCTGACAGGAATATTTATCACTTTGAGGAGTCAGACAGATCTCCCCCTTTCTAATAAAATGTGGATCCTAGTTCCACTATCTTGCATATGAATTTATGTTCGCGTGATGACTGTCTACAAGAAATGAGTACTTGGATGATCGTTCGTTCGCAACAGGTTAACAGCCACGGTGCTCACGAACAATCATCTCGTAAATCAACGTTTATGGATATGGGCATAACATTAATAAAAATCCTTAAATCTAACTCTGACACACATATTACAACTCTACTATTTACAGGCATCTCTCTGAGACCCTTATTAGTGTGGTGACACACTTAACCAAATGAGCTGCCACAATGGCCAGATACTCAACAACCAGGAAAAACAGCGCCGCACGTGACTCACGGGTCACTGACATGGAAAATAAACATAGAATAAACCAACAACAACAAACAACCTGAGTGGTTAAGATTACTTTATATTAACAAAACTGCATGTTAAGGAAACGCTTCGAAGATTATCGTGTTTCGTAGGCAACTCCCATTTATTTAAACAATTTTACCATTGATCAGTTTCTCACATTTATATTTATTTTCAAGTAATTGGGAGCCATACTCGCACTCCACTAATGATGAGCTTGCGAAACTCAGCCAGCCCTTGTGACAACAACTCACCCTTTCCATAATACCAGTCATGTCCCCCTTCCAGTGTATATAAATAGCCGACCAGCTGGACTGTTATCTCAAGGAATCAACAGCAACTAACATCTCCTCCAACTCAACATATGGTCAGACAATAATCACATATCCATAATTGTCCTCGCAAGGATACAATATGAATCTGGTACCAAGCTGACAGAAATCAGTCTCTGCTGAAATTCCCGCTTGTAATACCACAAAAAAATACTCACAATATACACATCTGGGACTGACATAACGCCTTTCACACGGGTCTGCTGAATTAGAGCTCGCAAACATTTAACACAATATTTAAAACATACGATAGAGCTGAATACTCTTCGTCACAAATTACATTGCTCCATAGGCAATAATCACACTGAATCTGATCAATAATAAATCTCAACAAAATTTTAATTACCCTCCAATCTACTATATAATTATATTAATTCAGTCCTACTTCTGAAACACGACATATCTCCGAGAGACGTTTTTAACCGCACTCCGTAACCTAGGCGAACACGGCCGTTCACATAGCTACGTTAGTTAACACAACACAAAGAAAAGAACCTTCCAAAAACTACAATTGTGCGAGCTGCTTCCAAACAAAAGTGTGTCAGATCAAACTAAATATACTACATTAATCACACAAGCAAAGTATTTACAAAAAATATGTCCAATAAACCATAAGTTAATTTAATAAATAATAAATAATATTATTTGTACTCATCTCTTTTGTAGTCACCCGTCAAAGAACATCAGACGCCATTCCCCAACTGGATGGTTCTTTATCTCATATCAGCCATCTGGACGGAGTGTTGAGAATTCCAAACTTCCTCTGCATTCATCGATGTCATCCTGGCGCTGATACAAAAATTAGGTTATTATACACTTGATGTCTGGCTACTAAATTCGCTTGTTCAGGTACTAAATTCCCTGTCACTGTTCGTTGGCGAATTATCGACGCTACTGCCCCTATAACTATAGTACTATGACTATCTATCACTGAATTTTACACTTTACAATGAATATCTTGTGTCCTCGACACACAAAATACAAGTCTATCTCTTCAGATGAACAGAATCAAAGTCCTGTGTCCTCGACACACGGAATTAAAGTCTACGTCCTCAGACGAACAGAATAATAGTAATCTACGTCCATAGACGCACAGAATAATAATAATGTCTTGGCTCTTCGACACACTTATAAATGAACTGGCCCTTGGGTCTAGATGGAGGGGGATTTTATGTAAAAATTTCTCGAAATAATTGTGATACAGGAATGAAATAAATATCACTGAACTCGTAATATTGCACAGGTCAAGAATATGCCCATTAATCCTAGAATCGATCGTAGAGATTTTGTCTAGGCGATTTCCCGCGTGAATGCTAGCCGCCGCGTACCCCAGCCGGAGTTGGTGCGCAAGTAGGCATTCTCTTCTCATTGGTTCTCCATTTTCTGTAATTTGGCGGTTTCTAGTAGATCTTGGCGTCTTGGGAGTGTCTATTTTCTTCATCAGCCATTCACGTTACTGCATCATATTTCTTCTAGGCGCGAATAACACAATGAACATACCAGAACCATGTCTCACCGCGCGTCGCTTCTAAAATTGAGGTAGCCACACCTGTCCTTATGATACATCGCTCTGCTATTTCTTTTCATAGCTCAAGTATTTAGCCTTTTGTTAAACTGATGCAGGTATGTCCCTACTGTCTCCAACAAATGCTTGAAATTTCCTCATCACTGTCTGGCTACTTTCATGATGCTGGTTGAAATATTTATTAATTGAAGAAATAAAAAGTAGAATCATTTAACCAACATAGGGTAAAGGGTTCACAACTCTCCCACTCACAAAATTTCGAACTTAGGAATAAAGTCGACAATTTTACAATACTTCCGTAGGCCAATTTGTTTTATTTCCAGAATCACCCCTTTTTCTTACTTGGTCTAGTCGCTCCTGTCTTCAATGGCATTTACTCGTTTTCATATCCTGCTTGTCTCTTCCCCTTCCAATCTTGCGTGACGCTCTGCTGCCTGCGGCAACACCTTGCTCGCCTCGTTAATATTTGTCAACAACAGCTCTACTTCCTCCTTCATCACGTGCCGTACTCAACTGCTCCCCGTTGACTTTGTTGATAGTAGGACGTCCGTATACTCAAACAGCGTCATTATATCGGCGCTACCATGGTTCACTTCGACGATATTTTTTTAGGTTGGCAGCGTTGTAAACTGACATTGTTGCTGTGCTCAATTCTTTCACTCTGTAAGCATTATTTCCAAGGTTTCTTACGATAGAATAGGGTCCTATGAATTTCTCGCAGAATTTACTAAAGATTTTCTTTTCTGGGTCCGATGTAGCAGGTCGTTTTACCAAAACGAGCTGGTTGACTTCAAGATCACCGTGGAACCTCTTATTTCTTACTCGCCGTAATCTGCGGTCTGCTTGTTTCCTCATGTATTCTCTCGTTCTTTCAATTCGCAGGTCTGGTGCTATCATGGGATCTTGTGGACAGTTAATGATGCTTTTCCACGTTCTTACTGGATACTCGTTCTTGTGTAGGACCATAGGGATTTGTCCTGTTGACTCGTGCCTGGTAGAATTCATGCATGTCTCTACGTCCTTAATTTTATCGACCCATTTGTGGTGTTCGTTCGGAATGAAGATTCTCAAATATGCAGTTACAGATTTAATTACTCTCTCGCTTGGATTTGCTTGGGCATGTCGGATACTGCTTAAAACATGTTTTATACCCATGTCTTCCATTCCTTTCTTGAATTCGGCGCTTGTGAAATAACTGCCGTGATCTGATAATATAAACTCTGGTTTTCCAAGGGTTGGAATAACTCTATTACGAATGCGATTGAGTACCTGCTTCGATGTTGTTTTCTGAATAGGCCATAGTACTACAAACTTAGAAAATACATCAATGCACACTAGCAAATGACGGCAACCTCTCCTTCCCTTCGGAATTGGACCAAGACAGTCCATCGCCAGCAGCTCACATGGTTTCTGAGGTAGCAATGGTCTAGGATATTGCCTCAGTAAATAATTATTTGGCTTTGTCCTCTGACACGGGTCACAAGTTGTAATGACGTCACATATAGTTGTCCTCATACGTGGCCATGTAAATGTCTCTCCTATTGTCGCTTCGCACTTGTCTAAGCCCACGTGACCGTAACTTTCGTGCGTATGCCATGTCACTCCTCGTTGTAACGATGCAGGTACTAATATGCGTAACTTGGTGTGGTCATTATCTACCCATTTGTGCAGCAAATTGTTGACATAAACATATCTTCCTACTTTGGCTTTCGCTTCTCGAAATGCAGGTGTTCCTGTAGGTAGTTGCTTTTTGAAGTATTTAATTAATAGCATCATCCATGGTTCCGCTTCCTGTTCTCGCTGTATCTCACGTAACTCCTCCAAGAATTCCCGGTCCTTCGGTGTTAACTCCAAGTGTTGTATCATCGCTGTTTCTTCATTATCAGGCTCTGGGTTCCTGCTGAGTGCATCCGGTATCACGTTCATCTTCCCTGGACAATGTTCAATTTCAATGCTGAACTGCTGAATGTATATAGACCAACGTGTCACACGTTCGCTTGCCATTGACGTCTTAAACAAGAATGTTAGTGCCTTGTGGTCGGTTCTGACAACAATCGGGTAACCATAGATTATTCGTTTCCATTGTTGGAGCGCATGAAGGATGGCCAACAATTCTAGCTCGGTTACAGTATAATTTCGCTCGTGCTTACGCAATTTTCGGCTGACAAATGCCAAATATGTTTTGTGCTGCAGGTTAGCTGGATCCTCTTGGTAGAGCATAGCACCTATCCCAATTAGTGAAGCATCCGCTTGGATTATAAATTTGAGCTTGAAATCTGGATATCCCAATTTAATGCAGTTTTCTAATAGCTGTTTTGTTGCTTGGAATGCCTTCTCACATTCCGCGTTCCATGACCATTTGTTATTTTTCTTTAACATTTCTTGCATTGGAGCTACAGTTTCCGTATAACCTGGACAGTTTTCTTTAAAGAATCCCGTTACGCCTAAGAAAGCCCGAATGTGCTTGACTCTCGTTGGTGTAGGGAAATTCTTTATCGCTTCAATCTTAGCTGGGTTTGGCTTCACTCCCTCCTTGTCAATGACGTGACCCAAATATAAGATCTCGCTCTTGAAGAAATGCGATTTCATCAGGTTTACTTTAAAATTCGATGCATTCAAGTTGCCCAATACTTTATCTAAATTTTCCATGTGAGTTTCAATGTTGTCGGATGCCAACAGAATGACGTCGATGTATCGCACCGTCATCTCCTTTACTTCCTCGGTTAGGTTCCGGTCCAGTGCTCGGATTAAAGCACAGCCCGCTGTTTTGACTCCAAAAGGCATTCTGACGAAACAAAATGTCTGGTTATCGAATAAGAAACCAGTTAGAAGCTGTGACTTCTCATCCAATTCAAGATGGTGGAACGAGCTCGTCAGGTCGACTGATGAATAAATGCTCTTGTTTTTAAAGCCTTTTAATACGTCTCTGATAATTGGCGCTCTGTCATACTCAGGAAAAATGAGTCTCATGTTGAGATTTCTGGCATCTAAACAAAGTCTAATAGATCCATTTGGTTTTGTGACTGCCAAAATCGCATTTAGATAAGGTGTAGGTGTCTTCCTTATCACTCCAGCTTCTAACATCTCATCTATAATGATTTTAACTTGACCACGATACTTTTCAGGAATTGGGTACAATCTGCTTTTGAAAGGTGACCAGTCCTCGACTTGCATAGAGTACTTGAAATTTAATATTTTCCCAGGTACTGTATCAAATACTGTTTTGTGCTTCCTTAAAATCTCTTCCAACTGTTTTCTGTGTTCATCCCCAAGTTGAATGTCATTGAGCCGCTCCTGTAGTAACTCTTCAAATTGTGCATCGCTGTTATTTCCTTCTGTTAATAAAGACCATAACTCCTGGGATTCTATCTCCTCATCTAGTTCCACAACAGCCCCTTCTACGATGTTATCTTCCGCCTTTCGTACCTCCTCTTCCGTCTCTTCTGATATTGCTTCCAATGCCCAAGAATTTACATCTCTTCCGGTAGTGATTTCATCCATATGCAATCCCACTGGTCATATTCTCTAAAACTGACTGTATTCCTGTGTAAATCTATCACTGTTTGATAGTCACAAATGAAATTTGCACCAAGAATTATATTGAAATTCATCTTTGCCATGATAATGAATGTTTGCCCAAAAGTGTGTTCCAATATGTTGAGCTCTAAGTATGCCTGACGTTTACAAGTAACGGTGCGTTCAGGAATAACACCCCTCACTTTGAGCTGTGGTACCGGAATTACAGGAATATTCTGAGTCCGTCCCAACTCTCGAACCAAGGCCTCCGATACTAGACTGATCTGTGACCCCGTATCCAATAAACATCTTATATTAATTCCACCAATCCGTGCGTAAATAATGGGTAAATGCCTAATTTCATCGTTCCGTGGTTTCACTGTCTCCTCCAGGCAGTCTTCTGGTAAAGCAATCCATTCTTGTATGTTCGCTACTATCCATCCATCTTCAACTTCCGACTGTTGTGTTTGGAGACTGTCTCCTTGATCCAAAATTAACATTTTTTTTAGCTCCATTTCGACTCCCATCATCCTTCTGTCGCTCATGTCCTTGATATTCCTCTTGTCTCAGTAGACTTCCAGCTTCCTCAGTATGTGTATCTGGGTTCTTTCTGTTCCCAATGGCCTTTTCCCATCTTCCTAGCTCTCCACCTTGACTAGCGTGTAACTCCTCTAAGTAATTTTGTGATTGAGTGTGCCTATCATCCCTGTCATCTCGATAGTTACGTTGATCTCCTTGATTTTGATCTCTCCTTCCTTTCCATCGTTGATTGGCATTGTAATCACCGTATCTTCCATAAGGCCTGTCATTCCTTCGATTATCACGCCATTGTTGATATCCTCTCTGTTGGTATCTATTGTTGCCCTGGTATCTATTGTTGTAGTGATTTTCGTTACGCTGATATGGTCGGTTTTCCCCTTCTTCCTGGTTTCGCCTAGGTGTGGAGGTGCTTGTATTAGTACCCTGCGTTTTAGTATTTCCCTGTTTTGTTTTTACGACCTCTGTGGTGTTGTCTTCCTCCTCTAAAATGACTATGAGATGTGGTCTCATCTATTTGCCGTAATATCTGCTCTGCATGTAGGGCCGTACTGAAGTTTTCTGCGACTAGTACTTGCTGTACATTAACTGGCATTTGCCTTGCTATCGTCATCACCAAATCTGCTTCGTTTAATGGGTAATCTAGGTCGCGAAATTTTAGCATTTGCATGTTAAAGAAATCTGAGTATTTCGTCTGCCGGGTAGTTTGATATTTTCTAGAGTAAAGCTCCATTCTTAAACTCTGTTGTATGGCGGGAGACCAGTATTTGCGCAGAAACGCTACATTAAAGTCTGACATGGTTCCAAATGTATATTTGAAACTTAAAAACCAGGTGAGAACATTTCCTGATAAAAATCTCTCCATCATTCTCAATCTACGTGCTTCAGGTACCCCAGTGTCATTGAAATGGTCTTCAATCTCTTTGATAAAGGCCTTAGGTGTTACCCCTGAATTTTCGGTGTATTTCTGCGGTTTGTAGTCATTTGAGCGAATTACTTGAATAAGTTGTGTGGGCTGATGACCGTCCTGTGGTGTTGAGCTTCTATCTACGTTCTTGCGAAATCCTTCCGTGTTTGTTGTTAATGGGCTCTCTGCTTGAGTCTGACTTCCTGCTATGCTGGGTTGGGGACTATGTGAGTCATCCTGCTTGTCTTTCAATGCTCCCGTTTTAAATATAGATGATTGTTCTAATGAGCGGAGTTCGGCTTTAATGATCCTGTCTGTCTGCTCTTTAAGTTTATTTTTTACCTCTTGCTCCAAAGCTTGAATACGCGTGTGGTTTTCGCCTACTGTTTTAAGAATAGTGGATCTTTCCTCTCTAGAATCAATATTCATTTTCTTCCAATCTTTCCTGATCTGTTCTTTAATCGTGCTTATTTTTTCTTCAATCTGGCTCTTATTTTCATCCTGATTATTTTCTATCTGGCTTAGCCTTTCGTCTAATGTACTCTTAAATTGTCCTTGTTCCGTTTCTAGGCTTTTCCATTGTTCCGCTGATTTTATCTCTAGACGGTCCATATCTTTAATTATGCCTGATATGTTCTCATCTACTGCTGATATTTGTCGTTGAATGACACTGCCACTTTTCTCCATCTCCTTAAATCGACCTTCCAACTTATCCTGAGCTATTTTTACCTCGCTTGTATTCATTGTGCATGCTATTTCAATCTGCTCTAATTTAGCTAACACTGTTTCATCGAGAATGCTAAGTTTTTTATCAAAAATACTCTCCATTTTTTCAATCTGCTCTAATTGTTTCTCATTATTTTTGCTTACATCAAGGGCCAGTAATATCATCTGTTGGTTTGTGTGCTCTTTCATCTCTGCGGTTAACGAAGCTAATTGGTTCGTGTTTTTATTATTTTGCGCCTCTAACTGTGAATTTATAGTGTCATTAATTTCACTCTTTAATAACCTAGCTTGTTCCGCCTGATATTCATTTTGCTCAATTCTACTGTTATTTAACTGTGTCCGCAATGATTCACTTTGTTCTAACAGTTTAGTATTTAGCGATTTACTTTGTTCTGACATTTTCGTATTTAGCGATTCACTTTGTTCTGACAGTTTAATTTTTAGCGATTCACTTTGCTCTAACATTTTCGTATTTAGCGATTCACTTTGCTCTAACATACTAGTGTTTATTTGTTCAGATAATTTTGTATTCAACGCTTCACTTTGCTCTAACATACTAGTGTTTATTTGTTCAGATAATTTTGTATTCAACGCTTCACTTTGCTCTAACATACTAGTGTTTATTTGTTCAGATATTTTTGTATTCAACGCTTCACTTTGCTCTAACATACTAGTGTTTATAGATTGACTCTGTTCTGATAATTTAGTGTTCAACGATTCACTTTGTTCCGCTAATATAGTATCCAACAATTCCTGCGTTCTCCTTGCTGCACTTTCAATGATCTCCTGGATCTGCGCCACCGTTGCCATGTTTTATAATTTATATGAGACATATGGGAAATGGCATACGCCAATGCCCTTTGACACGCACATAAATCCAATGCACATTTAATTTCTTTATCCTACTCAGTTCATTTATTTTTACCTTTAATCCCATTAGTTGATTGCATCTCTGAGTAGTTCTAGTTTTACTCAATTTAATTTTAAACCCAAGCACATATTTAGTCATTAAACAGTTATCCTGATCTGATATTACCACTGACTAATTAACAAAGTATTAATTGTCATTTTAGGCTACAGCCTCCTAATATTTCCATGAGTTTGACTTTCTAAACAAATCTAGTTTTAACTTTATCATTGGGCGCCCGGTATCACATCTTAATTTTACTTTAATTTAAAAGACAACAACGTGAACCGTATTTTACTTTGCAAACTCCTGATTTTAATTTATCTTTCACACATTTTGGCGGTATCCACTTCGCCTCAACTACTTTTAATAAAATATCACTTCCCGGTGATTAAATACTGTCATATCTGCCTGCACTTGCGGCATGCCAGTTTTACTCAAATACGCCACTATTGACATGTGTAATCTCCCCGTTACACCACAGTGAATAGCCCCACGTTGGGCGCCAGTTTTCACCTATGAACCCTTCAGAATAGCAGAGTTTTATGCTAGAATCTTTGATCAAGGGGTCGCGTTCAGTTCATAGTGTGGTGTTTACGTCCGCCAAACAACGTGCTTTTCTGAGGCAAGGGTTATAGGATAAAAACTATAACTAAGAAAGTAAGGAGACAAAACGTAAGATAATAACAAGATTTAATAACTAATTTGTGCATAAAAGAATAAAACAAACAAAAATAAAAAATATCCTCCCTGAATTTTCCCCTGACAGGAATATTTATCACTTTGAGGAGTCAGACAGATCTCCCCTTTTCTAATGAAATGTGGATCCTAGTTCCACTACCTTGCATGTGAATTTATGTTCGCGTGGTGACTATCTACGAGAAATGAGTACTTGGATGATCGTTCGTTCACAACGGGTTAACAGCCACGGTGCTCACGAACAATCATCTCGTAAATCAACGTTTATGGATATGGGCATAACATTAATAAAAATCCTTAAATCTAACTCTGACACACATATTACAACTCTACTATTTACAGGCATCTCTCTGAGACCCTTATTAGTGTGGTGACACACTTAACCAAATGAGCTGCCACAATGGCCAGATACTCAACAACCAGGAAAAACAGCCCCGCACGTGACTCACGGGTCACTGACATGGAAAATAAACATAGAATAAACCAACAACAACAAACAACCTGAGTGGTTAAGATTACTTTATATTAACAAAACTGCATGTTAAGGAAACGCTTCGAAGATTATCGTGTTTCGTAGGCAACTCCCATTTATTTAAACAATTTTACCATTGATCAGTTTCTCACATTTATATTTATTTTCAAGTAATTGGGAGCCATACTCGCACTCCACTAATGATGAGCTTGCGAAACTCAGCCAGCCCTTGTGACAACAACTCACCCTTTCCATAATACCAATCATGTCCCCCTACCAGTGTATATAAATAGCCGACCAGCTGGACTGTTATCTCAAGGAATCAACAGCAACTAACATCTCCTCCAACTCAACATATGGTCAGACAATAATCACATATCCTTAATTGTCCTCGCAAGGATACAATATGAATCTGGTACCAAGCTGACAGAAATCAGTCTCCGCTGAAATTCCCGCTTGTAATACCACATAAAAATACTCACAATATACACATCTGGGACTGACATAACGCCTTTCACACGGGTCTGCTGAATTAGAGCTCGCAAACATTTAACACAATATTTAAAACATACGATAGAGCTGAATACTCTTCGTCACAAATTACATTGCTCCAAAGGCAATAATCACACTGAATCTGATCAATAATAAATCTCAACAAAATTTTAAATACCCTCCAATCTACTATATAATTATATTAATTCAGTCCTACTTCTGAAACACGACATATCTCCGAGAGACGTTTTTAACCGCACTCCGTAACCTAGGCGAACACGGCCGTTCACATAGCTACGTTAGTTAACACAACACAAAGAAAAGAACCTTCCAAAAACTACAATTGTGCGAGCTGCTTCCAAACAAAAGTGTGTCAGATCAAACTAAATATACTACATTAATCACACAAGCAAAGTATTTACAAAAAGTATGTCCCATAAACCATAGGTTAATTTAATAAATAATAAATAATATTATTTGTACTCATCTCTTTTGTAGTCACCCGTCAAAGAACATCAGACGCCATTCCCCAACTGGATGGTTCTTTATCTCATATCAGCCATCTGGACGGAGTGTTGAGAATTCCAAACTTCCTCTGCATTCATCGATGTCATCCTGGCGCTGATACAAAAATTAGGTTATTATACACTTTATGTCAGGCTACTAAATTCGCTTGTTCAGGTACTAAATTCCCTGTCACTGTTCGTTGGCGAATTATCGACGCTACTGCCCCTATAACTATAGTACTATGACTATCTATCACTGAATTTAACACTTTACAATGAATATCTTGTGTCCTCGACACACAAAATACAAGTCTATCTCTTCAGATGAACAGAATCAAAGTCCTGTGTCCTCGACACACAGAATTAAAGTCTACGTCCTCAGACGAACAGAATAATAGTAATCTACGTCCGTAGACGCACAGAATAATAATAATGTCTTGGCTCTTCGACACACTTATAAATGAACTGGCCCTTGGGTCTTGATGGAGGGGGATTTTATGTAAAAATTTCTCGAAACAATTGTGATACAGGAATGAAATAAATATCACTGAACTCGTAATATTGCACAGGTCAAGAATATGCCCATTAATCCTAGAATCGATCGTAGAGATTTTGTCTAGGCGATTTCCCGCGTGAATGCTAGCCGCCGCGTACCCCAGCCGGAGTTGGCGCGCAAGTAGGCATTCTCTTCTCATTGGTTCTCCATTTTCTGTAATTTGGCGGTTTCTAGTAGATCTTGGCGTCTTGGGAGTGTCTATTTTCTTCATCAGCCATTCACGTTACTGCATCATATTTCTTCTAGGCGCGAATAACACAATGAACATACCAGAACCATGTCTCACCGCGCGTCGCTTCTAAAATTGAGGTAGCCACACCTGTCCTTATGATACATCGCTCTGCTATTTCTTTTCATAGCTCAAGTATTTAGCCTTTTGTTAAACTGATGCAGGTATGTCCCTACTGTCTCCAACAAATGCTTGAAATTTCCTCATCACCGTCTGGCTACTTTCATGATGCTGGTTGAAATATTTATTAATTGAAGGAATAAAAAGTAGAATCATCTAACCAACATAGGGTAAAGGGTTCAGTACTTCATGCACGATGGAGCACCTCCTCATTTTAGTGTTAATGTCCGTCGGCTTCTGAATAACAGATTTTGTGACAGGTGGATAGGTAGAGGTGGACCAATTGCCTGGCCTCCACGCTCTCTGCGTGCCAGGAAAAGTTTCTTGAACTGCTGATGCCATTACCATGTGTTAGTTGTAACTCTTCGGTCAGTCATCACGATAGGGTGGGGGTTCAATGCCTATAATATTACTAAACAAGTAAATAAACATTTCTGGAATAAGTTATATTGTGTTATTTACGATTACTACTAATAATAAGATAATGTAGGATATATAGGATGTAGAATATCCTACTCTTTCAAAGTTTCGTTCTTTCCTTCTCACGACCTTTAAAAAGTCGACAGTACATAAGGGAACAATACACACTTAAATCCGGATAAACAACAAACACCATACTGCAGATAGCTGCAACTGTCGATATATTTAGCTGAGGAATAAACAGGCCGCGCATGCGTACAGCCTAAACTTCAGCTCTCGTTGCAGCGTGTCCAACTAACTTCTCCTGGCGCACAGACTATAGACAATTATCTGTTAAGTGTACCTGTACAACTGAGGTGTTGTTGTTGTTGTTGTTTGAGTCTTCAGTCTTCCGACTGGTTTGATTCAGCACTCCATGCCTCCTTGTCCAATGCTAATCGTTTCATCTCTACATAGCTACTACACCTTACATCCAAGGCAATTTGTTTAACATATTCTAACCTTGGTCTACACTTACAGTTCATTTCCTCGACCCTTCCTTCCATAAATAAGTTTGCTATTCCTGAGTGTCTTGCAATTAGGCTAATAAGTGTTCTACCAACTTTTCTCTTAAGTAGCAGTCGCCAGAACCATCTCTCCTCCCCTACACCTCTTCATATTTTACTCCATCTACACATTTGATCTTAATTATTATCCTGTAATTCGACATTTCAAACCTTCCTATTCTCCTCTTTTCTTCCGCGCCAAGATTCACTTCCATAGAACTCCAGACAAAGGCATGACTTCCTGATATATAAATCTATATTTGATGTCAACAAATTTATTTTCTGTAGAAATGTTCTCCTTGCTTGAGGCAACCTACTTTTTATATCCTCATTGCTCCATCCAGCACTGGTTATTTTGGTTCCTAGTCTCCTACTTCCTGTAGCTTGTTACCTGACAATTTGACCTCAATAGGGGTTTCTGATTTCTGATGAAAGATAACAGTAAATAGCATTCATAATTGTTACGTGCATTGCCCGTTCCAACGTTTTTAAAATCCATCTTCCCTGTATTCTGGTGTTCCTTGACATTTTGAAACGACCGCCTGGTGACTATGTTCCGTTTGTGAACACGAGATGGCAGCTGCTATCGGACTTTGGCGCAGCTAGCCGTAGTTCCTTCTTCTTCACCACTAGAGTGTGTTGGTTGTGCCTTATAAACTAATCCTATTCGTGTCATATGTGAAGGCTATTATTTTCCTACGTCATGAAACAAAGGACTGTGTACTCATGATACCGCCAAATTATTTACTTAATAATCACATTGTTGTTTGATGTGTCAAGCCTTGATTGGACAATAACAATTTACATGAATGCAGTTCGGTATCTGACGTGTGATTATCCGCCACCTTGTGAGTTTATTGTCTGTCGTGAGGAGGCAACTAGCCAGCTGGTGTGACAGAGTATCTCTTCGTGGGCTAGGGGGCATTGGCCCCTAGCTTTTACAAAATATGAATACCAATTCAACTAAGAAATTGCCTGTGCTCTTCAGGCTATTATTTCATCGTTTCGCCGTGAAGAGGAAGTACGAAATGAAAATCGTATCTCGATGCAGACCAGTGCTTGTGACTTCAAACGAAGCATGTGCTGGGTTAGCCATTTTCAGGCAATTTAGTGCCGTATTATATTTTATTTAAATTGTGTGTCAATTATTTTATTTTCATTGTGTCTCAACAGAAAAGTTAAGGTACGTTGTTATTTTATTTATATTTTATTGTGGGAGCTCCAATATTGGCCTTGCATGTATGTTGTGATGCTGTGTTTTGTTTCGCCTGGTAGGCCAAATTTTTTTTTATGTTTTAATAATGTTACCAGATATATATTAATTTTGTTATCTTTTCTTCGTACCTTCAGGAGACACATTTCTAGTTTATTTTACGTTTTAAATTATTATTTATTTTCTTTTGGCAATCTTGGGATTGGCATATTATTAATCTGTTTTATGATCCGATGCTCCAGCCTCATGTTAATAGTATTTAGACGTAATTGTTTTCTTACTTTCTTTCTGCTGATTTTAAAATTTAATAATGCTAATTGTTTGCCGTAATTCGATCGGACATGCGGTCTCCTGTTTTTAGTGGCCATGTTTGTTTTTGTTTTGCCGAAATGCATTCTGGTCTTGAGGGCAGTCTCTTGGCGTCAAGCGGTAAACTCAAACGTGTTGTAGTGTTAGCTTAATTTGTTTTTTTATTTAATCTTGTTGGTTTAACTTTGTGTTTTTGGTGAATGTTCTTGTGTTTTTCCTTAGTCACGAATATCGGGAATTTCTTTATTGATCATATTTTATTTTATTAATTTAATTTTAAGTTTTTTTCGTTTTATGACGTGGCCTGGATCTCTGCATGTCGGATCGGTATTGCATTCCCTTGTAAATTACCAAGCCCTTTCTCATTTAATTATGCCTGTAATTTTATTTTAATCTTTGGGTTTTAACATTTTAATTTTAATTTAATTCTTTTCTTTTTTTGCTTTGCAAGCAAGCATGTTCTGTTTTCTGGTGGAGGTGTTCTTTAAATTTTAACAATTAAATTTTTATTTTAAATTTTTAAGCAACTGTTGTGGCATTATTTCGTCGGCGACAATTCCATTAGTTATTGGGGGATGTCTGTAGAATAGCCTGTGCGTTCCCCTCTTCTCCACCTTCCTTCCACCCCTTTGGGTGTTTTTCTGTTGGGGCATGTCTTCTGGAGGTGATTTTGTGGAAGCGAGGCGGGCCTCGTGGCCATCCACGTGTCAATAATAATTTAATTCAAAACTACGTAAGAGTGATACTACGACCATGACTCCACTCGAATCTCTTACATTCCTAGTGACGCTAAATTACCACCCCAGTGATCCTCACGCGATGAAGTATAATTTTCAAATTTTAGGTCCACTGATTCGAATTATGTGGGCTAGAAGCAACGCTCGATATTTTGTTCGACTCTGCTCACGTAACTAGTGGATACCTTCATAAATAGCAAATAAGCAAAATCAGTACTCGACAGGGATTTGGGGCCCTTTGAGCAGTGAAAGTTGGAAGCTTCTCCTTATTATGATCTGGACACTAAACGGGGTAGCGTTGTCATCTCCATGTCTGACATCCTTTCTTCCTTGAATGATATGGTAGTCTACTGTGGTTTTTGTGAGCAAAGTGAACTTCCGAGCTCTTTTCGTTACGGTGAGTGGAAGTTTTGTTTTCAAAATCAACTACCTGGGTGAGACTCGAACTCACTCCCTTCCAGTTGGAAGTAAACAACTTCTATCTACTGAGCTGGCAGCCCCTAACAGAAAAATACATTTGTACAAGTAATAATAAATGACTTCAGCAGACATACTTCGAAATACAGGTGTTGAAGATTAGTTATCGAGCTGGAAGCCATCTTTCAGTGTTGCCTTAAAAATGTAATGTTTTAGCTTGCCACGGTGGGTGAGTAATCAACGTGTCGGTCTACTAACCCCCAGATTACAGGGTCGCTCCTGGCCGTGGTAAGTGATTTTTTTTGAAAGGCGGCAAAAATTACGACACCATGTCATACGATGTTGGCATACCAAAGAACCCATTTGAATTCAGTAGGCCGTGTTCATAGTGGCAAAATTAATCTCGGGAGTTTCCGTCAACACAAAGTTCCTCATTTCTCTACTAGAAAGCGCTATAGTGGTCAAGGAGCTTAGATATCTAACCTCCTTGACTTTCATAGTGCTTCAAGGAACAACGAAATTCGACATGCAAGCTACCCTTTGGGTGTCAAATAACAAAGCTTGCACCCGGCACCCGAGCCCATACGATAAAATTATTATTATTATTATTGTTGTTATTTAAATAATTCATGTTTTTTGGGCTAATGCCGTGATGGAAGAAGGAGGCAAGGTTTCTCCGAGACGTATGGTTCTAATCTAAATACACACGGCATTAGCCCAAAAAACATGAATTATTTATATAATCCGGGCCGTGAAAGCCTTAATATACACATTATTATTATTATTATTATTATTATTATTATTATTATTATTATTATTAATATTATTAATGTAATGTTTTTAAGTCGGCCAATTCGATTGTACCCAATTGTAATGGGTGTTTTCCTAATACTGACAAAGATTTACATGAGGTTGATAAATACACTTGGATGACCAGTTTCGTTCGTCAAGCAATCATTATCAGATCTTTTACTAAGGCTGTGTCCCAATACTCAAGTTGTCTGCTATTGACTAGCTGCTAGCTACTATGTGCTATGTGCTATGCACTACGGAGATTTGGGACATGTCTGCTTGATCACAGCCTCCTTCATAGACTTGTGCTCTGAAACGCACTGGACTTACATGCTGGTACCAAACCAACACTCAAGATGGCGGTGATCTGCTGCTCCTTGTAAGCTCTTTGCGCTTTCATCAGCTGTTTTAAATAAACAATACATGAACGATACGGTCATGGAGGCGCCAAGATGATCACTTTTTAGCCGAGCCCTAATTATGGTTTGTGTTTGGCTTAAGTCAAAGACAACCTACAATTTACATAACCTACAATACCGATAAGCTACAATTTCTATAACTTCCTTGACGTAGTCGACAATCTAGCAGGCAGTTTCGTTCACTAGCTACTACAGACTTGATTGCTATGTGCTATGTAGTATTGGATCACGACTTCTGACGTCACATCCGGTAAAGTAGTCGACTATCTAGTTCACTACGGCTGAAATTGTACTATTGGGACACAGCCTAAACATCTGTCCGGAAGTATAGGTGACGGTGTGTATATATTGAAATTATCATCACCTATACTTGTAGACATAGATTTAATAACCGAAGTGAAATGGATCTGATGATGAACGCTTGACGATCGAAACTGTTCATCCAAGAGTATTTATTAATATCATGTATTTTTTCTCAGGATTAGGGAAACACCCGTTGCAGGTAGTAATGAAAAGCAGTAGTTCCACCGAAAAGGAATTAGGATATTTGATCCTGGTGAGGCCAACCTTGGAATACGGCTCAGCCTTTTGGGACCCATATCAGGTAGAGCTCATTAATGAGCTGGAGATGGTACAAGGGAAGGCTGTTAGGTTTGTGCTTGACGATTTTAATCCTAGAAGTACTGTAACTCCAATGATAGAAAAACTAGGGTGGGAATCTCTGGAAGATAGAAGGACGAAATCCAGACTATGCTTAACACTTACTCTGGTTAGTTCTTAAATTTAAGGGGCTGTGACAACGTGATCATGTAGCCCCGTGTACTATGGGTGTGTGTAGAATCTGTCTGATAACCGGTGTTAATTGTGATTACTGTATTAGTGTGTGTTATCTGTTCTTTAATTCAAGTAAGGACTGCAGACTTTTGAATTTTTTTAATAGTTCCTACTTTTGCTGCCAAACGCAACCGTCAACGACTACTAGTTCAGAACTTAGCTACCAGACGCCACCGCAGTCGGCTCTTGGCAACGAACGTTGGAACCTAAGAGCGTTGTTTACATTCTGAACCTATACAATTTAGTCTCACACAGGTGTAATTAGTGGAAGGTTCTTTGACATGCCATAAATCATGACATGGGACCACCGGCTTTACTTCAAAACCGAAAGAAGGCATACTGAGGGATTTTTAACGCTCTTAAAAATTCCGATGACTTCGGCCAGCATGGGAAGAACTATGCAAACGTTTGGGAAATCCTACCTACCTGAGCAGGACACATCATCGGCAAAATGTTAACGGCTGACCACAGCGTACAAATT
Organism: Meconema thalassinum; assembly: GCA_946902985.2. Taxonomy (NCBI): domain Eukaryota; kingdom Metazoa; phylum Arthropoda; class Insecta; order Orthoptera; family Tettigoniidae; genus Meconema; species Meconema thalassinum. The sequence goes on from OX336390.1 coordinate 887,967,055, forward strand.
ATGGCAAATATTCTCTCATTAATCGTGGTATTGATAATCGGAACTCTTAACCTGCCATAGTCTTAGGGCCTTTCCCCAAACATATTGATGTGTTTAAGAGGAGACTGGAATTTTGTGTAAATTGTACGATGTAATTATTATACTCGTAGTTCCTAAATTGCGAATTGTGTATATTTAGGTTTGTTTGATATTATTGTTGGTAACTTTCTGCAATTGTAGTCTGAAATTTGCCACTGGGGAATTACCCCCATTTGCAAATAAAGTAAAAGAATGAATGAATTGGGTACAATTCGTGTTGACCGACTGACAAAATTAAATTTCGATTGACAATTAGTGATAAATGAAGTTTACGAGCATGGCGAGCAAAGCTGTTAAACTGCGATCAATGTCTACATAGCCTACAGTTAGAGAGGGGATTTCTTGTGCCCATACTACTCTGCACCTCTGTCTGAAACTCTTAGTAAGGTCTCCTAGGACCATAAATACCTTATCTCTGATGCAGTTTCCCGGTCGAGTGCTGGCCATCCAGCATACAATGCCTTTCTTGTAAGACGGTGTGTTTTATCTCAGCAAAAGCTGGGGCAATAAATATCTCGCATATGCTTCAAATTACCTGTGACGTGAAATCTGAAGCCAATTGTTCGGAAACCAGTATCTGATTCCACTAACTCTGTAAATCTAAAAGCAATGGCAAGCCTTAATGGATTGCCTTCTCTAATTACCCAGTTTAATAGGCAATTTAGATAAAACTGTGGAAATTGGATATCTGTACCGCGTTCAGCTTTGCTTCCCAATTTATATAAAAGCTTTCATCGATTACGCATGTATTACAGCGCTCCCAGCGTTTAAACATGCCTGGAGTTTGAGCAAGAAGGAGGGGGAGGGACCAGGTTAGGCATGTATCGTCTTGAAGATTGAAGATCGACTAAGTTAAAAGAATCACTGACTACTAAATGACCCTGTGTTCCAAGTGACTTAGCGTGTATGTTCATCATAGCCTGTAAAAAATACATGCTCATCGAAAACTAATGTCTAGATTTTAAATAATTGCTACAATAAAACTATTAGAGGTAATGCAATGGGTTTAGCCTTAAAATGCGTGGAAGAGGTAACATTTTTTCATACCTTAGTATGTTTCAATGTGAGGTCCGTTTGTTAGCCTACTTTCAATTTTGCAAACATTGAATGTAGACTGATGAGTAAAGCTCTGCACGGTTGAGGATATAGTTTGCATGGACGTGCGGCTAAGCTGAGGATAATGTTTGGAGGAAATTTGAGGATAGTTTTTAGAATACAGTCCGAACTTGGTCAATATCATTATTAGGACCCGGATGTTTATGGAAAACCGGTATGTTATTTTTCCGTTATGTTTTTTCATGACAAATGTAAGATGATGATTTAAGCGATCAGCGATCACCGATGCGATAGCAACTGTGATTCCTGACATTCGGCGGACCTGGACGGAGGTGGACTATCGCTTGGATTTGTGTCGTGCCACGGGCTGAGCTCACATCGAAACCTACTAAACAGGGGAACAAACCTTTATGATTTTCTCTATCTTTTGGTGTAAAATAATTAAATTATCTTTATTGCAGCCTGAGCTATTACAAATCAAAATGAAGGCCACCTTTTCCGATGACCGTGTATAATATAGCACGTTGTTGTTCAACAAGCTACTAAACCAACATACAACTTGACTCCTTGAAAAGGACAAAGAGTTATAACTATGCCCATGCATTTAGGAGGTAGTAGGCTATATGTTCTTTACTGCATACCTTGTTGCTCTGTAGAATTGCGTCGAGTGTATTGCATACCGCGCGAATGTAGTAGGTGGAGCCCCACCTTGCATAAAAATGATACACTGTCCAGTCTGTTGTCTGATGTCTTTTATTTGAGTGAAAAGCTGTTCAAGCTTGTCGAGGTAAATTAGGCTTGTAATTGCCTTTTAAGCGAAAACGAAACTTGGCCATAAAGTAACCCGCACCACACATTGGCACATATTAGACTACTGCTGACCGACAAACGGAGCTCACATTGAAACTTACTAAGGTGTGATTTTTTTTATGCTTTCCACGCATTTTTAAGGCTAAAACCATTACAATGACTCTAATGATTCTATTTATTTTTTATTTATTTTTAAATCGGTTTTGCCCTCTAGGTTGGTGTTTCCCACGGACTCTGTGAGAGAACTCGCCACTACCACCTCTACGGGCAGTGTCCTAGAGCTGGGAACATCTGGTCAGAGTGGATATATTTGAGGAGGTGTGATAAGCAGCTCGCCAGGCGGCGTCACCTGCAAAGCGAACAGGGGCTTCATAAAGGGTGGGAAGGGAGGGGAAGACTGGGATGGATAGGCAAGGAAACGGGAAGGAGGCGGCCGTGGCCGTACAGTAGGTACTGTACCCGTATTACCTACCAATACCTGTTGAAATCCCTCGATGACAGCTGGATCGTAGAACCTGAAAATCCCTGGCTAGAAAAACCCCCAAGTTCTACCAACAAATAAAGGGATAATAGGGTAACTTGAATTCCTAACAGGTTGCATTAAGAATGACCATGGCTCGAAGAAAGTAACTAGCTCACTGAACACAAGATTCCTCCAGAAAGGAATATCTCAAAAGGGGTGGTATACCCTAGAAATACCTAGCGATGGCCTTCCTAATACGACCTTCCATCACCTCTATAAAGCACCATACAATAATTTAAAATTAGATAAAGAACAAATTTATTAAACGAATAAACATGACGAAAATAAATTAAATCGTCGTCGAAACGACCAATCAAAAATCCAAATAAATATATTGGATTATGACATGAAATAAATGGATCACGTCCAAAATGGTGTGACCTTAATGGAAACAACCCTCCAATTTCTTAAACATGAAATCTACATTAATTTTGATCCCAAACACATGAAAATTCTTGGATCCACTTCGATTGATAGAATGAACACTTTTATCAAATTCATGATAAATGTTAGTGATCATTATTCACAGCTCGAAACATTATTCTAATTCCCTTGTTAATCGAACATGAAATTATTATATCATATTTACATAATCTACAATTTATACATTAATTTAGAATAATCTCAATTATTCTCTGCACTGACTTGTTATCACGACATTCGTTTCTGTTTGAAGTTAATTATCCATGTATTTTCTTATTAATCCAGTATAATTCTACCGAACGATGAAGTTAGTAGAATGATTCCCATAAATTCTATATTAAATAATTATAGATCATATTTCTTATATATTTGTTATGGCATAGTAATCCATACCTTAACATTAATATTTGATTGAATAAACACTCAAACGTATCAAAATTTGTGCTTAGAGTAAATAGAATTCATCACGCAGGCCTAACTTCACATACAAGAACAGCGATTATGTCACCTGGGACATATTATAATAACCACACTAGGTTAAATAAACCACACATCTGTTGCGAGACTTCTTTAAGTCTACCCTTGATTGGCACACCGTGGCTCAACCTTCGGCAATAAAATTGCTTCAAAAAGCACAATACCTTAAACACTTATAATCACTGGCATTATCCATAATATATGCCTGATACATAAATACACACATGCATCCTTAATCGGTGTCTAACGATCTTGACTCGTTGTTTCAAAATTCAGTTGTTTATCAAAATGCCGAAATTCGTGCTTAGAACCCGTATTTAAACACTGTATCACGTTATTGAACTTATTGTGGATTCCAGAAGTATCCCACAAAATCTAGAAACTTGTCTTACAATAATATAGTACAAAATTCGTTATCACTAAATCGTATGCCTTATAGTAAGTCCTCCCTGGGATTTGCTTCGCAAACATGGATGTATCTCAAATACATTATTAATTTCAGCAAACTAATGCACCAATTGCAATCATTTAATTTATTCCAATGCAAAATTCATAAGTAAAAATATCACAATCATCAAATCTACTCAATAATTGAGGTTACAAAATGTTAAGATTGAACCTCCCCAAGAAACTAAGATCGTCCCTGATTTCCCTGAACTTGAAAATGTCGATAGATAATACCTACACCATGAATCAAGGTTAACTAGAGGATAAGCGGCTATTGAGTCGTTAGGAAAATCCATCTCGAAAATCTTGTTCAGAAAATACAAGTTAAATCTTTAAATAATGAGAAAAAAATCAAAATGAATCAAAGTCTCTTCCTAATCAGATGGATGCGAAAACTTCCTAATATCAAAGTGATAGAAAAGTAAAGATTCTCATCTGAGAAAATGTTAACTCGAATGCAAGTGCTTAATGAAATGTGCTCTAAATACTAGAAAGGTCAGTCAGTGTGCTTAACGCTGCTGAAACAATACGCATCTAAAATATTCTTACACAAAAATCTGGAGTTCTTGTGGAGTTCTGGTCTTCACGACTATGAGAATATGCATATCACTTTAAATACTACTAAAAAACACTGAAAGTAAAATTTACCCATCTAAAATTACACAATGGATGCATTCACTTTATTGAACCAAAATCCTGGTTGAATAGAAGGTCAGTTCCGAAACGGACACCGAACCTGCGCCCTCCACTCAACCATTTAAACTACAAAACAAGAAGTTCCGTGACGAACTAAAGAGCCTACTTTTCTTAAAATTTTAGATTCATGCCAATGATTAATGACGAAATTAAGCTGGTAATAACGGCATTTCTAATTAGTTCGAAATACTGTATACCTGGCATAATGTAGCCTAATAAAGCACTACAGTTGGCAGCCCTAGTGACTGAATATATTCTTAGATCCATTTCTTAGGGTACAGAATACAAAATTTGGTTGAAGTCCAATGGATAGCATGGACGTTACATACAGTTAAACATTGGATCTAACAGCGCGCGTCAAATCATGTTGGCAACAATGCCATGCATGTATTGGTCAGAAATTATCTGAAATAATATGAAATATTGTTGTGCCAATTTTGAATGAAATCCATTAGTTAGTATAGAAGTTACATGAATTTAAAGTTGGACCTCTCAGCAGGCTTAGAATCATGTTGGTAGCACTGACGTATATAAGTTACTCCAAATTAATATAGAATGTCAGGTACTATACGTGTGCATAGTTTAAAACTGTCGGCTTGCATACTTTCTGATATATTGATATTTGGATTAAAACAAATTGAGAGCATTTATTAACAGTTGTCAGCCCTGATGGCTCTTAAGAATACGCTCAGACATATCTGTTTATGTACACATAGCACATATGAAATTTGGTTGAACTCCAATTGATAGTGTAGAAGTAATATGCATTTAAAATTTGGACCTATCAGCAGGCTTATAATCATTTTGGCAACACTGCCATATATAGCCTCCAGGAACTTAAACTGCAATATTATTATCTATACGTGTGCCAATTTTGAAATAGCTCCGATTCATACCTTCCATGATATCCAACATTGAGCTCAAATTTCAAATGCGGTTTTTCAGCAGTTGGTAGCACTGACATCATTTTCAAACATGGCCGTGAGATATTCAGGTATAGATCTTTACTCCTACCAAATTTTGTTTCGTTTACTGCAGCCGTTTAGGAGTTGATAGGGGGGACACACACACAGCCAGCCAGACAGACAGACGGACAGACAGACAGACATACATTTGCCCGATCTCATAAGTCTACTTTTTCCTCACTTTTGCAAAATGTGAAAAGTAGGCTAAAAATGGCAATTGCGGTTGGTTTCAATGCCCCTCTTACTACTGTGACAAACTGAAGTTCCAGTAGCTTTCGTCGCTTGTAGATGAGGTGCAAAAAGGATATATGTTGGCCTTGTTAGTCTTCAGACTAAACCAAGACATAGGATACTCCATCTCCTTCACCTGCGCTCGAACCCACGGACTTCCCAAGCCCGAATGACGTTTGGCTGGTTGCAATGTTCCAGAGTGGCTTAGCGATATTTCTCCGCACACATTAGAATGAGCATGGCCCAACCGGATACAGTTAATCAGCTTGTCACATCGTTTGAGCGAACTTGAACATCCCCTGAATAATTCCATATTAGAAAGGTAAACGGAACTACTTTCATACATGTCCGTATGACCCATAGTAGTATGGAGTTCGTTTATGCAATTCATGGCGAATAAGAGTGGCTGCACAATGTTCTCGCCGATGCCAATTAATTTAGTATTCTCATCGCGCTTTATCCTGCCCTAGTAGCAGATACAAAACTCATTATAATTGTTCCCTCCGACGTCTCACTCGAAAATACGTCGTTCATAGAGGTGTTACATACTTGGAACTGTCTTATTAACTTTGGGCTGTGATCCCAACAAGTTTTAAATACGCCCGTGTTCCGGTGAAAATCACACGAAATGGTGGCTCGAAGCAAGGACAGATCCTTCCGCGCTGCTCGCTACTAGAAGTTTGTGCACGTCCATAAATGTAGGCACATAATGGGTTTAACATAATGTCTGAATCCCATAATAAATGCTTCTACTGAGTGATACACGATCATACTCAGATAACGCGATCCACTCGCACGCTTTATAATATCCGTAATTTGCGTATTTCACTTCACCTTCACCTTGTGTCTAAACAAAGAGTCGCCTAACTGCATGCTTGCTTCGACGAGGAAGACACAAGTCATCCCCACTCCTGGACGTCACGTATCGATGTTAATCGCAATAGGTGTGAGTAAATACAAATAATTCAATGGATCTTCTTCCGTTTTTAGCCTACTTTCGATTTTTGCAAAAAATGAAAGTAGACTTATGAGATCAACACAGGGCGAAAAAAGTGTGTCTGTCTGTGTGTGTGTATGTGTGTGTGTGAGTCTGTGTGTGTGTGTGTCTGTGTGTCTGTGTGTGTGTGAGTGTGTGTACTCTGAATGTGTGTCCCCCCCTATCAATTCGAACACGGTGAATGCGAATTGAACGAAATTTGGTACAAAGGTAGCACTAGCAAAGGACACCTCAGTGTCATGTTTTATATCGCCGCCATCTTGACGGAAACGTAATGGCGGCCACACAAATGTTCAAAGCTTAAATCAAATTACGACTAACTTAATCATCCGATCTCTACCAAATTTTGCAACAACTTACCTTTATGGAGGGAGCATCCTTTCACCAAACTAATAGGTCATCAGCGTAATAGTTTGCGGATGGCGGCCATCTTTGTGTGAAAATCGATTCCCCCTATTAATTCGAACACGGTGCAACCGAATGGAACAAAATTTGGTACAGAGGTAGTATTAACAAAAGGCACCTCAGTGTCATGTTTTATATCGCCGCCATCTTGACGGAAACGTAATGGGGGCCACACAAATGTTCAAAGCTTAAATCAAATTACGATTAACCTAATCATCCCATCTCTACCAAATTTTGCAACAACATACCCTTATAGAGGAACCATCCTTTGACCAAATGAATAGGTCATTAGCCTAATAGTTTGCGGATGGCGGCCATCTTTGTGTGAAAATCTATTCCCCTATTAATTCAAACACGGTGAAACCGAATGGAACGAAATTTGGTACAGAGGTAGCACTAGCAAAGGGCATCTCAGTGTCATGTTTTATATCGCCGCCATATTGACAGAAACGTAATGGCGGCCACACAAATGGTCAAAGCTTAAGTTAAATTACGACTAACATAACCATCCGATCTCTACCAAACTTTGCAACAACATACCTTTATGGAGGGAGCATCCTTTGCCCAATCTAATAGGTTATTAGCCTAATAGTTTGCGGATGGCGGCCATCTTTATGTCAAAATTGATTCTCCCTATTAATTCGAACACGGTGGAACCGAATGGAACGAAATTTGGTACAGAGGTAGCACTAGCAAAGGGCACCTCAGTGTCATGTTTTATATCGCCGCCATCTTGACTGAAACGTAATGGCGGCCACAAGAATGTTCAAAGCTTAAATCAAATTACGATTAACCTAATCATCCGATCTCTACCAAATTTTGCAACTACATACCTTTATGGAGGGAGCATCCTTTGACCAATCTAATAGGTCATTCGCCTAATAGTTTGCGGATAGCGGCCATCTTTATGTCAAAATTGATTCCCCCTATTAATTCGAACACGGTGGAACCGAATGGAACGAAATTTGGTACAGAGGTAGCACTAGCAAAGGGCACCTCAGTGTCATGTTTTATATCGCCGCCATCTTGATGGAAACGTAATGGTGGCCAAACAAATGTTAAAAGCTTAAATCAAATTACGACTAACATAACCATCCGATCTCTACCAAACTTTGCAACAACATACCTTTATGGAGGGAGCATCCTTTGACCAATCGAATAGGTCATTAGCCTAATAGTTTGCGGATGGCGGCCATCTTTATGTCAAAATTGATTCCCCCTATTAATTCGAACACGGTGGAACCGAATGAACGAAATTTGGTACAGAGGTAGCACTAGCAAAGGGCACCTCAGTGTCATGTTTTATATCACCGCTATCTTGACGGAAACGTAATCGCGGCCACCCAAATGTTAAAAGCTAAAATGTAATTACGACTAACCTAATAATCTAGTCTCTACCAAATTTTGCAACGCCATATCTTTATGTGGGAAACATATTCTGACCAAACTGCAAGAACATCAGCCCAATAGTTTGCAGATGGTGGCCAAGTATGTGTGCAAATCGATTCCCCCTATCAATTCAAACACGGTGAAACCGAATTGAACGAAATTTGGTACAGAGGTAGCACTAGCAAAGGGCACCTCATATTCATGTTTAATATCCCTATAGCACGTTGTATTTCAACAAGCGACTACAACCAACATTCAATCATACTCCTTGAAAAGGACAAAGAGTTAAAACAATACCCATGCATTTAGGAGAAAGTAGGCTATATGTTCTTTACTGAACATCTTGTTTACATATGTGTTTATAATAGCTTTCTGCTATGGAAATGTGTATTCAAACACATACAAATCCTGGTAAATGGTGCTAAATAACCTTTATTATATATACACACATCAAAAAAAGTTTTGCATCACCTCGGTTCCAAGAGTTCCGGAACCGTTAAATACAAAGGGAATAGAGATCAACACAAACAACATTTCAGCTCGTTTTATTGCTCATGAGACCCACACATTGCATGTTGTACCATCATACAGCTAGACTTTCATCATTTGTGGTCCAGATTGCAGTACACACCACTACCTCTAATACCCAGTAGCACGTCCTCTTGCATTGATGCATGCCTGTATTCGCCGTGGCATACTATCCACAAGTTCATCAAGACACTGTTGGTCCAAATTGTCCCACTCCTCAACGACAATTCGGCGTAAATCTCTCAGAGTGGTTGGTGGGTCAAGACGTCCATAAACAGCCCTTTTCAACATATCCCAGGCATGTTCGATAGGGTTCATGTCTGGCGAACATGCTGGCCACTGTAGTCGAGCGATGTCGTTATCTTGAAGGAACGCATTCACAAGATGTGCACGATGAGGTCGAGAATTGTCGTCCATGAAGACAAATGCCTCTCCAATATTCTGCCGATATGGTTGCACTATGGGTCGGAGGATGTCATTCAGGTATCGTAAAGCCGTTTCGGAGCCTTCCATGACCACCAGTGGCGTACGTCGGCCCCACATAATGCCACCCCAAAACATCAGGGAACCACCACCTTGCTGCACTCGCTGGACAGTGTGTCTAAGACGTTCAGCCTGACCAGGGTGCCTCCAAACACGTCTCCGACGATTGTCCGGTTGAAGGCATATGCGACACTCATCGGTGAAGAGAACGTGATGCCAATTCCGTGGGGTCCATTCAGCATGTTGTTGGGCCCATCTGTACCGCGCTGCATGGTGTCGGGTTGCAAAGCTGGACCTCGCCATGGACGTCGGGAGTGAAGTTGCGCATCATGCAGCCTATTGCGCACAGTTTGAGTTGAAACACGACGTCCTGTGGCTGAACGAAACGCATTATTCAACATGGTGGCATTGCTGTCAGGGTTCCTCCGAGCGGCAATCCGTAAGTAGCGGTCATCCACTACAGTAGTAGCCCTTGGGCGGCCTGAGCGAGGCCTGTCATCGACAGTTCCTGTATCTCTGTACCTCCTCCATGTCCGAACAACATCGCTTTGGTTCACTCTGAGACGCCTGGAAACTTCCCTTGTTGAGAGCCCTTCTTGACACAAAGTAACAATGCGGACGCGATCGAACTGCGGTATTGACCTTCTAGGCATGGTAGAACTACAGACAACATGAGCAGCGTACCTTCGTCCTGGTGGAATGACTGGAACTGATCGGCTGTCGTACCCCCTCCGTCTAATAGGCCCTGCTCATGCATGGTTGTTTATATCTTTGAGCAGTTTTAGTGACATCTATGAACAGTCAAAGGGACTGTATCTTGGATACAATATACACAGTCAACGTCTATATGCCGGAGATCTGGGAACCGAGGTGATGCAAAACTTTTTTTGATGTGTGTATATATATATCTCAGGTGTATCAATCGATACGATATATGACAATATTGATTTGTTTATAATCGAAGCATCTTCGGCTCTCACTTCGGAAATGCTCGCTGGCGCGACTTACACTCCCGAGTGGAACTCTCCCTACTAGATAACAGCTGTGTGGAGTGACTTCTCTGGCTGGCTCAGAAGTTATACTCCGTGTCACAATACTGTACTCATAACTGTACTCAAAAACCTTTAAAATAACGATACAGTACCATCCCGGCATTTGCCCGAAGTCAAAGTGGGAAACCACGGAAAAACATTTCGAGGATGTCTGAGGTGGGAATCTAACCCCCTCTACAATTTGAGCCACCTGAGGCTGAGCAGACACGGTTCCAGTCCTGATACCACTTTTCAAATTTCGTTGCAGAGCCGGGAATCGAACCCAGGACCTCCGGGGCGGGAGCTAACCATGATGACCACTAAGCTGCGGTGGCGTAGCAATCTTTTAAAATTTAGGCATTATTTTTCGATGACCCTGTACTACCTATCTCGTGGCACAGGAGTGAGTGTTAGATCGCTCACCACTGTTGCAAATAGCGTGTTACACCCCATTTGAAGGAACAATTATAATAAGTTTGATAATAATTATGAGTCCTAAGTGAGAAGAATTTCATTCGTCTTAGAACATTACTTTCTCCTCAGAATTTCTCTCTCGTATGCGACGGGCCGGGTCACTTTGTTTCAGACCTTAGTATGTACGCAGAATATTGCAATAAAACGAAAGTCAGTGAAAAATGGAACACGTGAGGTGAAAGAAAGTAGAACAAAAATTGTGTAGCAGCAATAAATAAAGGAAGCTTAGCCGCAGGGGCGTTAGCAGGCAAGCTCTAAGATCCGGGAGGTAACCAGACAATTACTTTCCTCCCTTGTACCGTCCGATTATAACAAAGACACTGGGAACTAGGGACTGAGAGAACCACATTTGCCCGTTTTTGTACTCAAAGAGTTCAACTTTTACCCTTGGGTGTTTCCTCAGTTTAGGGGCTGCGACAACGCGGTCATGTATCCCCGTGTACTTTTGGTGTGTGCTGAATCTGCCTGATAACCGGTGTTGATATTGTGGTTGCTGTATTAGTGTGTGTTTCTTTAATTGAAATAAGGACTGCAGACGATAATTTCAAGTAGTCCCTACTTTTGCTACCTAATGCTACCGTCTACGACACCTAGCTCGTGGACGTGGCTACTAGATGCCAACGCAGTCAGCTCCTGGTGGCGAACGTTGAAACTAATATAGTGTTATCAATTCTAACCTACAATTTTTGGCTTCGCATCTTTGACATGGGACCGCTGGCTTTACTTCCCCTCCGAAGGAAGGCATACAGAGGGATATTTAACGCTCTTAAAAAAATACGAGCCTTACAGTAGTTGCATATAATGTGTAACATCTGACATGTTATTCGAATAAATCCATATTACTTACTCGCATTTTTTTTTAGAATGAACTCTTGTGCCATCAAACATGAAGGATTCCTTCGTGTTATTACCATCGGTAGGTTCTCATTATTATTATTTCTGCAATAACTACTTGTAAAACTCCTGTGATAAATCCTTTCAGCAAATATGGTATAATAGTGCTGCATTTTGGCTGACAGTACCTCGAGTGCTTACATTAAATAAGAATACAGCAAAAGTAGTAAGAATTAATAAATCATAATTGTTTTCAGCAAATATGATATAATGAATATTTTCACACCAAAGAACGACAACTTGAAGGTGATTTATTGTAGGAATAGATGTAACTAGCGGACCCGTGCGAGAAATCTCGCAAGTTCATAAACCACACTTTCCCCAATAGGTTTATAATGGGAGACTTGAGGAGAAAGGTTATGTTTTTATTTCAACCAAATGATTATAGAACACTATTTACATTTCAGGATAAAAGAAAGACCTCTGAAGGTTAATGACATGAAACATGCGTCACAGCGGCCCATGGACAGCAATCATGGAGCGTATTTTCCTACATCAATGGTGTTTGCAAATCGCACATTTCGTACATTTTTTTAAAGTCATTTTTTTAAGAAATTATAGATATTTCTGAAATTATAGTGCAATAAGTCACTGCTAATGTCTATTCTCATTCATTTGAATGCTCATTTGTCACAATCGGCGGTTTGTGAGCGCCTCAAGAGGGATCTATACTACTGAAATAATATATATGATGGGGCCTCCAAACCTTGAGGTAAACCGTATGAGATTTCCAGTCCACATAGCCACATGGCCAACAGTACGTCGTTGTACCAATCTCTGGCACCGCGCGCTACTTGTAAAACTCCTGTGCCAAATCCTTTCAGCAAATACGATACAATGAATATTTTCACACAAAAGAACGACAACTTGAAGATGATTTATTGTAGGAATTTCTTTAATGGTGCAATGGAAAATATATATTTAATTAAAACAAATTTCCCCAATGGAACTGCAGTAGTGACATCTACCTGCCACTAGTTGAACTACGGTATGCGGGAGCAATCCACTGCCTACTTGATGCGAGCTGCGCTTTATACCGGCCAGTTAGTGAACCCATGCCAGCAGTGTTATTGAAAATGGCCTCTTTTGGCCGATAGAGAGCACTGCCAAGTATAGGAGCGATTAAAAATTAGGTGTGCAGTAGGTATATTAAAAGTGTTTATCACAGTGATACGTTTAGACCAACAAGGTTTCAGTTATTGTTAGTAGTCGGTGTTAATATACTGAATTCCTACGTTGTTTGGAGTGTTTGTTGATGCGATATAGATTCCACATAGCTACATGGCCGACAGTACATCGAGTGCTTACATTAAATAAGAATACAGCATAAGTATGAAGATTTAATAAATTGTAATTGTCTTCAGCAAATATGATATAATTAATATTTTCACACCAAAGAACGACAACTTGAAGATGATTCATTGTAGGAATATCTTCAATAGTGTCTCCAAACCTTGAACTAAACCGTATGCGATTTACATTCCACAGAGCCACGTGGCCAACAGTACATCGTTGTACCGATCTCCACCTCAGCACTCGCTCATTCTTTCCGTTCCATGCCCTTCTATCCCATCCACTTCCGTCCCTTTTCCAAAATCACTCCAACAAAAATTTCCAGATACCGAGTGAAAAAATGTTACACATCAAAAACCTGATGACTTCGGCCGGGTTTGAACCTTGGGCATAGAAGCTCAGCATGCTACCAACTACGCCACCGAAGCCACCAAATTTTACCCTAACGAGCTGTAAACAAATGCTACGAGTATTTTGAACAATTAATATTGTAACTTTCAGTCGGTCAACACAAAATAATTCCAATCACTTATTACCTTCATTGATTAGTTGGAGGAGGAAGATTGTTTTGTAGATGGGATCGTCATTTATAATTCTTAGCGGCTTCGGTGGCGTAGTTGGTAGCATACTGCGCTTCTATGCCCAAGGTTGTGGGTTCAAACCCGGCCAAAGTAGTCGGATTTTATAAGAGCGTTAAAAATCCCTCAGTTGCCATCCTTCGGAGGGGTAGTAAAGCCAGCGGTCCCATATCATAGATTTATTCAATGTAAAAGAACCTTCCACTAATTACACTTGTGTGAAGCTAAATTATAGGTTAGATTTGACTAACGCTCTTAAGTTCGTTGCCAGGAGCCGACTGCGGTGATATCTATTAACCAAGTTCACAACTAGTTGTCGTTGACGGTAGCATTTGGTAGCAAAAGTTGGAACTACTTGAAAGTTGAATGTCTGCAGTCCTTGCCTGAATTACGGATAACACACACAAATACAGCCATCAAAATTAACACCGGTTATCAGACAGTTTCTACACACACCCAAAGTACACGGGGCTACATGACCGCGTTGTCGCAGCCCCTAAACTGAGGAACCAACCAACCGTCATTTCTAAGTTTTGCAACGTTAAAATGAATAGTTCCTCTTTCGGGTGCTTAATGCCTTAATATTAATTAGTAATAATTACCACACTTACTACGTTTATGACAGATTTTTATTTTTTTGTTTTTGGAGGGCAGAGACTATCTGTGATTGGTTGTGTTTTGTAGAGTAATTTGACTTGTAAATTAGAATCTGATAATGCTCGCTTGACGAGCGAAATATTACATCACATAGTTTTCTCCTTTTTCAATAGTCCATAACAATACACCAGGTGAATCAGCTGCCTCTAATAATATTGTTTTATGCAGCCCAACAATAGCGTGCTGTCAGGAAGGTCGAAAATTCTCTGCTCGCATCCTGAATGATACGAATGCACTGCAAGCATATCCCGCTGAAAATAATATCCAGCTTACACTTTCCGACATTTTCTCAATACACTTTATTATCCTTGTCACGAATGATGATTATCTAAAACCCGCAAACGATACTGAACACTATTATTTTCCCGTCATGGTAGTCTGTAGTCACATCGAGGGTAATATAATAGTGCCGCTGATCGTAATAGGACAGACTAAATTGCTTTTCAATTTACACAGTAGACCACCTCTTTAATTTAACTTAATGGTGTTGCTATCCCGTTCTCGAAATTGGTAAAAAGTCTTGGAGTCACACTAAATGAAACTTTGAATTGGGATGGGCACGTTACTAATACATGCAGGAAAGTTTACTCGTCACTTTATCCACTTAAGATTCAAAAGCCCGTTCTAACCCGTAACTTGAAAATAAGACTCGTCCAAACCTTGATACTCCCTATATTTAACTACTGTGATGTTGTATTAGTAGATGCTACCGGAGAACTAAACAAGAAACTTCAGAGAGCTTCAAATTCCTGCATTAGGTTTATTTTCTCCTTAAATTTTTCCTCAGACGAATCTCCTTTTAATGATCTAATTTCCTGGTTAAAAGTAGAACAACAAAGAAACCTGCACATATGTACCCTCATCTACCGACTTCTCAATGAAAGTACTCCTCACTATCTCTCTTCGTTTTCTTTCTTCCTTTCATGATCGTCACACGCGGTCTGGATCTATATTACAATTCCTGTACATTATTCATCTGCCTTCAGTAACTCTTTCCTCGTGTCGGGAACTAGAATTTGGAATAATAATTGTCCTCGTGACGTTAGAAATTGTACATTCATAACTACTTTCAAACGTGCATGTTTCCTCTTGAACTCGTAGGCCAACTAGAACAATTTGTGTATGAATGAGTGAGTGAATGACCATAGTACAACTTTGTTAAAACTCAATGTATTGTTATTACTGTACGTCATTTGTATAGCTCAGTTAAAATCACGCAGCCGTCAATTTAATTCTAGTATTTACGTTTTCCTTTTATTAAAGAAGTTTGGTAAGTTAAGAATAACATAGGGTGAGTATCCATGTGTATGCGTGTGGTGAAGTTTACGAGAGGGCCTATAGCCCTAACGTCATCACTATAAAGGCACCAATAAATGTAACAAATGAATTTCTTTCCTGAGCCGGGAATATAACCCGGATCTTCGGGGTGATAGCCAAGCATGCTAGCTGCTACACAGGGAGTTTCAATCTAAGCTTAACCATCTTAGAAGTGTCTGTCGTGGTTTTCTACTTCTACTCTAGAGAAATGCCGAGGTAATACCTAACTTACAGCCATGGCCGCCTCTTCCCCATTCCTAGCCCCGGTTACAAAACCACTCACTAATTCAGCCCTCACAATGGCACAGGTTATCAGACAGATTACTCACTCACACCCATGAACATACTCACGATATGACAATGCCCATAAATGAATCCACATCACTACCAAGTGAGAGATACCTTGCTAGACGTCAGAAAGCAATTAGCCAACCTTCAAATGGCACACGAACTGCCAAACGTTCGCCATCCATGGCTTATATAAATCACCGAACCAAAACGCATTTGCTGCTGGACATCTGTTTGCTGTCACACCTCGCGGTGTAGTGGGACACATGCGTGGCAATAAAGAGCATTCTGTGGCCTTCACTGACGACTCCGTTCATTGGGTCGTGAAATATGTGGCTCAATTGGTGCCAATTATCCGACCGTATAAGTTCGGTGAGCTGTGACAGCAAATGGTGAAGGATCGATTAGATTGGTGTGTGCCATAATTAGAGTCCTGCGCGGATAAACAAAACGTTATACGCATCCGCCCCGTATCCGCACGACTGTTATCCGCATCCGCCCCGTATCCGCACGACTGTTATCCGCATCCGCCCCGTATCCTCACGACAGTTATCCGCATCCGCCCCGTATCCGCACGACTGTTATCCGCATCCGCCCCGTATCCGCACGACTGTTATCCGCATCCGCCCCGTATGTGCATGACTGTTATCCGCATCCGCCCCGCATCCGCATGACTGTTATCCGCATCCGCCCCGTATGTGCATGACTGTTATCCGCATCCGCCCCGCATCCGCACAACTTTTATCCGCATCCGCCCCGTATCCACACAACTTTTATCCGCAACCGCCCCGTATCCGCACAACTTTTATCCGCATCCGCCCCGTATCCGCATGACTGTTATCCGCATCCGCCCCGTATGTGCATGACTGTTATCCGCATCCGCCCCGCATCCGCACGACTGTTATCCGCATCCGCCCCGTATCCGCATGACTGTTATCCTCATCCGCCCCGTATCTGCATGACTGTTATCCTCATCCGCCCCGTATCTGCATGACTGTTATCCGCATCCGCCCCGCATCCGCATGACTGTTATCCTCATCCGCCCCGTATCTGCATGACTGTTATCCTCATCCGCCCCGTATCCGCATGACTGTTATCCGCATCCGCCCCGTATGTGCATGACTGTTATCCGCATCCGCCCCGCATCCGCATGACTGTTATCCGCATCCGCCCCGCATCCGCATGACTGTTATCCGCATCCGCTGACAATACAATTATATTTTTAATTTAATAGATACAGCGGTAACGTTCTCGCTTGCTGGGCCCTAGGTCGCAGGTTCGTATCCTGGCGCAGTCAGCTGACATTTGAGGGTGCGCAAATGCGAGGGAGCCGTGTCAGTAGCTTTACTGGCACGTTAAAGATCCCCTTCGGGGCAAAATTCCTGCACCCCGGCGTCTCTAAAAGCCTCAGTAGTTAAAAGAGACCTAAAACCAATAACATTATTATTATTATTATTAATTTATTTGATAAAGTATTAAAGCAACACGTTTAGACAATTGAGGAAAGATTCATTCCCCTAGGCTGTGTGAGAATCGCAAGACAATGTTGACTGAGTTTTGCCCCTCTGAGTAACGGGAAGTGAAACAGCGGGTGGCTAATTATAGCACTTACTTAGTCGTCGAATATACCCACGCAGTCAAGCGCAGGTATAAAGGATTCTTTTTTTTTGCGGGGGGAGGGCGGGGGGGGGGGGGGGGGGGAGGGAAATAAGTCAACACTAATTGTGGGTATTTCCATGACTGGCTTCTCTCACTTATTCTCATACAATCCAAGCGAAAGCAAATAGGGAAATAACAAGAAACGTGAAAGACGCAGATCTTAGTACAAAACTAAAATTATAAAAAAAAGTCCAGTTCAACATTGTATTCTAAAAAGTGCCGATAACCTAGATGTTAGGCCCCTTAAAACAACAAATTATCATCATATTATTACTATTCTAAAAACTATCCGCAAATTTACTCTTGTTGGTTCTTAAGTTTATGGGCTGCGACAACGCGGTCATGTAGCCCCGTGTACTTTGGATGTGTGTAGAATCTGTCTGATAACTGGTGTTAATTGTGATGACTGTATTAGTGTGTGTATCTGTTAGGTATTGCAATGGGTCCCATGTTTCGACTTCCGGAAAATTTCGACATATCTTCGCGTTTCACATCCCCCAGACCCCAAAACCACCGTCAGTTCAAAAGTTTATATATAATTTATGTATATATGTATATATATATATATATATATATCAGTTTCTTGTGGACACGATAACTGCCGTAATTTTGCACCAATCACTTTGAATTTTTTACATAATAAGTATCCCTATAAAATCTCGGTCGAGTTCGTTAATGGGCAAAATCGGTCAAAGGGGGTAAAAATGGGGGGCTTTTTTCGAAAAAGTGAAATATCGCTATAACTCTCTTAATACATGAAATATCGAATCCCTTCAAAGTTCATAATATGTGTCGGATAAGTGCCAAACATTTATGTCAAATAAGTTTTTTGATAGCACCAACCATTGACCAAAGGGGTGGGAAAAAGTAGGTTTTTCGGGAAACATTAATCATATCTCTGTTAATAGGCACAATATCAAAACCGCACAAAATGAACAATATTCCTCCAATAATTTCCTAAAACTTTTGTCTGAAAGAATTTTTGATATGACCCACCATTACGCCACGGGGTGAACAAAATGATTTAAATTATAAGAAAATGCCAAGTGCCAAGAGAGGTTGCCATGACAACTTTACTTTTAATTGATAAGGGATGACCATCAGCAGTTGCTATGACAACGCCACTGCACGAGATCACATTCAGTTTTCATATGTCAGTGGGAAGCGACTTTGGTATCGGAACTGGTAGCATGCTGAACTTCTATGCCCAAGATCGCGGGTTCAAACCCGGCTGAAGTCGTCGGATTTACTAAGAGCGCTAAAAAACCTGAGTTTGCTTTCCTTCGGAGGGGAAGTTCCAACGTTCGTTGCGAGTTGCTGATTGAGGTGGCATCTAGTAGCCAAGTTCACAGCTAGGTGTCGTTGACGGCAGTATTTTAGGTAGATTTCATTAGAAAGCTAACTATTGCAATGGGTACCATGTTTCGATTTCCGGAAAATTTCGACATATCTTCGCGTTTCACATCCCCCAGACCCCAAAACCACCGTCAGTTCAAAAGTTTATATATAATTTATATATGTATATATATATATATATATATATATATATCAGTTTCTTGTGGACACGATAACTGCCGTAATTTTTTACCAATCACTTCGAATTTTTTACCGAATATGTATACCCATAAAATCTCGGACGAGTTCGTTACTGGGCTAAATCGGTCGAAGGGAATGAAAATGGGGGACTTTTGTTTTCGAAAAAATGAAATATTGCTATAACTCTCTTAATATGTGAAATATCGAATCCGTTCAAAGTTCATACTATGTGTCGGATAAAGCTCAGAAATTTATGTTTGAAACGTTTTTTTGATAGCACCAACCATTGACCAAAGGAGTGGGAAAAAGTGTTTTTTTTGGGAAACATTAATCATATCTCTGTTAATAGGCACAATATCAAAACCGTACAAAATGGACAATTTTCCCCTAATAATTACCTAAAACGTTTGTCTGAAAGAATTTTTGATATGAGCCACCATTGCGCCAAGAGATGAGAAAAATGATTTCGGAATTATAAGAAAATGCCAAGAGCTATCAGTGGTTGACATGGCAACACTACTAAATTGATGAGGGATGAGCCATCAGACGTTGCCATGACAACGCACTTGCGCGAGATCAGATTCAGATTTCCATCTGACTAAGTGTGAAGCGGCTTCGGTGACGTAACTGGTAGCATGCTGAACTTCTATGCCCAAGGTCGCGGGTTCAAAGCCGGCCAAAGTCGTCGGATTTTCTAAGAGCGCTAAAAATCCCTCAGTAAGCGTTCCTTTGGAGGGGAAGTTCCAACGTTCGTTGCGAGTTGCTGATTGAGGTGGCATCTAGTAGCCAAGTTCACAGCTGGGTGGCGTTGACGTTAGTATCTGGTAGCAACATTAGGAACTACTGCTTGAAATTTAGCGTCTGCATTCCTTACCTGAATTACAGACTAATACCGCCATCACAATTCACACCGTTTATCAGACAGATTCTACACTCACCCAAAGTACACGGGGTATATGACCGCGTTGTCGCAGCCCCTAAACTGAGGAACCAACCAACATCTCTGCGGGAGATATAATTTTGCGTGAAGAAGTAACAGACCGTTACATAGTTTCACATCAGTGTCGAAACCTTGCATAAGGACAGTGTGACCACAAGTATAACAAGTAGTTCCGTGAAGAACTGTACAGCCTATTTTCATATATCCTGCTCATGTTAATTGCCTCTATCAACATACAAAATTTCAGTTTAATTGCTGTATCAGATTCGTAGATATTGAGAACCGTCTAAATATTTCAGATGGTCGCCAGGTTGGATTTTTATTTTTGTACTATTATATTAAGATTATTGTGTAAGTGTGGTATTCAAACTTCAATCGCATGATTAGAACACAAGAAGTAAAAACGAGATTTTAAAATTACGCACAGCAGCCATCTTGTGATTATGCAAACAATTGAAATAAATTAGATGCCAGTGGACCAACATTTGTGTAAGCATTTAAAACGTGCAACGTTTCACGGCACTCGGATAGTTAATTCGCGAGAAACGTCCATTTAAATATTTATACTTCGCGTCGCCGCCATGTTGGATTCGTGCTCACCAGGTTACTGAAAGTCCTATAGGTGAACATATGTTCATAGTCTCTATGAACATAAAAATTTCAGTTTGGTTGCTGTAAAAGATTCATAGATATTGAGAACCGTCTAAATATTACAGAAGCTGCCATTTAGGATTGTTATATGTATAGGCCATAGAGTTATGTACCATTCAAGGTCACTTATTGCCTAGGTTCATTATTCAAACTTTCACTTCGATCGCATGATTACGACACAAGAAATAAAAACTTAATTTTAAAATTTCGCACAGCCGCCATTTTGAGGTTATGTAAACAATTGAATTAAATTAGATGGCAGTACATTACAATCTGCAAAATCATTTACTGTACCACATTTCACTGCGCTCAGAGAGTTAACTCACGAGAAAAGTCTATTAAAATATTTCAAATTCGCTTGGTCGCCATGTTCGTTTTGTACTTTACAGGTTTATGAATTATACATAGGTAAACTTGTATCAGTACCCTTTATCACCGTACAAAATTGCAGGGTGATATCTGTAATAGTTTCGGGGATATAGAATGTCAGTGAAATATTTCGCACAGCCGCCATTTTGAGGTTATGTAAACAATTGAACTAAATTAGACTCCAGTGCATTGCAATGTGTATAAATATTTGCTGTACCAAGTTTCAATACGGTTGGATAGTTAAATCGCGAGAAAAGTCTATTTAAAAGTCTCCACTTCGCTTGGCCGCCATGTTGGTTATGTAGTAACCAGGTTTTTGAAAGTTTCATAGGTGAACGTCTAGTAGTACCCTTTATCACCGTACACAATTTCAGGGCGATATCCGTTATAGTTTCGGAGATACTGAATGCTAGTGAAATATTTCGCACAGCCGCCATGTTGGATTGGTGAGACGTAACAAAATTCGATGGGCACGGTCGACGTCGCCGGGAATAGTGCTATGAACTTACCGAGTTTCACTGAAATCGCTCCAGCCATTTAGATTTTATTGGGGGGGGGGACACACACACACACCTCTCTCTCACACACACACACACACACACACACACGGACAAAAGGTGAGCCTATTTTTTTAAAATTGAAAATAGGCTAAAAATGGACTCCAAATGACAAGAAGGTTACCGTCCCCATAAGACAATAAAATGTTTAAAATATGTTTAAAATGAAGAAAAACAAAGTTAATTAATCTCCAATTATAAAATACTTTCACGCGATAAATGAGGTCTGATCCTTCTACGAAAACCTGCATATTCTGCCTATTTTCGCCTATCTCCAAGTTTGTCCGGTGAAATCTACCTCCGCCTTCCGGCGTGCCGAGAGGACTTTTTTTAATTCAAGTAGCCTAAGGACTGCAGACGATCAATTTTCAAGTAGTTCCTACTTTTGCCGCCAAACGCCACCTTCAACGACTACTAGTTCAGAACTCAGCTACCAGACGTCACCGCAGTCGGCCCTTGGCAACGAACGTAGAAACCTAAGGGCGTTGTTTACATTCTCAACCTATACAATTTAGCTTCACACAGGTGTAATTAGTGGAAGGTTCTTTAACATACCATAAATCTATTACATGGGACCGCTGGCTTTACTTCCCTTCCGAAGGAAGGCATACTGAGGGATTTTTAACGCTCTTAAAAAATCCGACGACCACGGCCGGATTTGAACCCGCGATCTTGGGCATAGAAGCTCAGCATGTGGAGAATGAGTGAAAAGGAGCACAGGGAAACAAACAGCTTACTAACATAACGCCATCTTATTTAACTCCAAAGAACTTATGTACAGATAGGAACACTCTACACTATATACACAAAGTTCAACACACACAAAGATATGTCAGTCCTTCACACAGCACGCTACCGACTACGCCACCGAAGCCGCCTGAATTTTCTCTAAACATCCGAAAGGCGAAAAATTTTCGGATATCCACGGGTTTATCAACGGATATCTGCTTCTGCGCAGGGCTTTAGCCATAATCTAGAGTGGAGGCAAAATATTTCGTGACGGCATTTAACGTGGTATTGTCGGCAAGTCCGTGATACAGTTGCTACACATAGGCTATGCTACTGAGGTAAAGGGCAATACCGCGTATCTGACATTGCTCCTCTTTTCCATTATTTTCCTTATGATTGGGGACGCCTCCCTGCCGAGTGTGGAAGTGCCGTCCAACAGAACAATTCACGTTAGGTTAATTTTCCGGTGTAATATTAAAGAAAACTGAACCTTAAATGAACTGTACTGTAGGAGTGCATAACGACCGGGAAATATACTTTTCTACAGTACAATTAATTTAATGTCGCAGCCCTCCGTATCGTAGCGGTCAGCGTGGTTAGTTGCCGCCCCGGAGGTCCTGCGTTCGATTCCCGGCTCTGCCACGCATTTTGAAAAATGGTCTGAGGACAGGAACGGGGTCTCCTCAGCCTCCCGTGGTCCAAATGAGTAGAGGGGGTTCGATGCCCACCTCAGCCATCCTCGAATTGGTTTTCCGTGGTTTCCCACTTCGTCTTCGGGCAAATGCCGGGATGGTACCTTCTGTAAGGCCACGGCCGCCTCCTCGCCCTCTTCCTTGCCTATCCATCCTTACCTTCCCCTCCCTTCCCCTCCCATCCCTCATGAGGCCCCTGTTCCATTTGCAGGTGAGGCTGCCTGGGCGAGGTGCTGATCACACCAGATGTTCCCAGCTCTAGGACACTGCCTGGAATGGCGGTAGGGGTGAGTTCCCTCGCTGAGTCCGTGCGAACCACCACCCTGGAGGGTAAACTCGATAAGAAAAAAAACATTTACTTAAAACTCATTTTTCTATAGGCCCTAACACAGAAAAATGAACCATACTTTTTATGTGTACAAAATGAAAACCCTTTTGAATCGTTAACTTTTACCGTGGCAAGTTTTTGAAGCGATTGCGTTGAATACTGTTCTATTTTAGTAACATTTGCTATTCAATTTTTTTTATTTAGTCAATTTACCCTCTAGGTTGGTGGTTTCCACGGACTCAGCGTGGGAACTCACCACTACCGCCTCTATGGGCAGTGTCCTGGAGCTTGGAACATCTGGTCGGGATGGATACAACTAGGGAGGTGTGATCCGCACTTCGCCCAGGCGGCCTCACCTGCAAAGCGAACAGGGGCCTCATGAGGGATGGGATGGAAGATTGGGATGGATAGGCTAGTAAGAGGGAAGGAGGCGGCCGTGGCCTTACAGTAGGTACCATCCCGGCATTTGCCCGAAGACGAAGTGGGAAACCACGGAAAACCACTTCGAGGATGGCTGAGGTGGGAATCGAACCCCCTCTACTCATTTGGACCATTCGAGGCTGAGTAGACCCCGTTCCAGTCCTCATACCACTTTTTCAAATTTCGTGGCAGAGCCGGGAATCGAATCCAGGACCTCCGGGGCGGCAGCTAACCATGCTGACCGCTACGCTACGGAGGCGACTATTTTATTTAACGCTCTTTTGTAATTGCTTTGTTTTCTTGATCACTTAAACTAACATTTAACTGTAAGTGAGCTTGTATCACTACGTACTAATACGAGGGAAATATAATAGTGTTCAGTATCGTTTGCAGGATATGCTTGTAGTGCATTAGTACCATACAGGATGCCAGCAGAGAAATATCGACCTTCGTGACAACACGCGTTAGTTTGGCCACATTAAACAATATTATTAGGGACAGCTGTTTCATCCGGTATAGGGTATTCTTCTCTCACCAAATTTCGTATTGATTGTTCTATTACATCGTGAGTTACTGGTTTCTATTTTAAAACAATGCCAAGTGCTATCTTGAATGTATGTAGTCACGTTCATTTCCGTTTCTTTAAGAAGCCACGAATAAGTTTCTACTCAACTTTATTATTTTCGTTATTGTAGCTCAAAATATTGAGAGTTATTTATTATCGTAGGCTATAATTTTAATGATGGCCACTGAGTGCTATATAAGTGTGAAAATCTTTTTATGCAATTAAAGTCCCTTATAGTGTGCATCTTTATTACTAAATTTCGTTTTAATTGGGCAACTAAATCGTGAATAATTGATTTTAAAGGTTTATTAGTGCGTCCGTCTAATATTTTTGAAATTTGGAATGCTTAGTTTGTGTATTTGGTATACAAGGTCACATATACTGTACTTATTTCAGGGACTAGAAAATAAATTGTAACTCCTTGCCCTATCTAATTGGCCGACTGAACAGATTAAATGAGTCGTTTATATTAGGCATTTGTGAAATTAATATATTTTCTATCAATATTAATACGACGCGCAGGTCAACTAGAAAGACATGCACTCGGCCTCTCCGGAGGCCACACGATCATATTCAATATAAATAATTGTTTTAAACATTTGTTCGAGTTTATTCCCGAATTCCAATTCGTACTTTCGATATCTCATAATTTCTATTTGCTGTTAGATTCATTAAGATTTATAATACAAATATACCGTATAGTCAAGGATTTGATTTACTATTTAGGCTGTGATATGGATGTCTGGGAAGATTTTTGTAAGAAGTTCTTCGGCCCTATGAAGTACCATATGGCGATGGTGACACCAAAATGCACGGATACTATATTTTATTTATTTATTTAGTCAATTTACCCTCTAGGTTGGTGGTTCCCACGGACTCAGTGAGGGAACTCACCACTACCGCCTCTATGGGCAGTGTCCTGGAGCTTGGAACAGCTGGTCGGGATAGACAACTGGGGAGGTGGGATCAGCAATTCGCCCAGGCGGCCTCACCTGCAAAGCGAACAGGGGCCTCATGAGGGATGGGAACGGATGGAAGATTGGGATGGATAGGCTAGGAAGAGGGAAGGAGGCGGCCGTGGCCTTACAGTAGGTACCATCCCGGCATTTGCCCGAAGTCGAAGTGGGAAACCACGGAAAACCACTTCGAGGATGGCTGAGGGGGAATCGAACCCCCTCTACTTATTTGGGCCACCCGAGGCTGAGTAGACCCCGTTCCAGTCCTCGTACCACTTTTCAAATTTCGTGGCAGAGCCGGGAATCGAACCCAGGACCTCCGGGGCGGCAGCTAACCATGCTGACCGCTACGCTACGGAGGCGACACGCACGGATACTACCTGTGAATGTTATTGTGGTGAGCCATGATAGAACGCTACACAACATGCCATTCACTTCGTACGTTTGAAACAAGAAGATTGAAACAGTTCAGGAACAACAGTTTATGTTTCAGCAGTGTGTTCAAGAATACATCTCTCCACGAATTTACTCAGTAAAGTTCTGTATTTATTAAAGTGTTAGAAGTCATTTTTCATTGTTGACTGGTTCTATAAAAGAAAGCTTTCCAGTCGGTAAACACAAATTTTACCCAATTAAATTAGGCGGCGAAACATGTATTTACATACCCTAACCAGAAAGAAATATAACATAGCATATTTATCACAAAATAACACGCTTCTATGTACAAATTTTCTGTGCAATTAAATATCCCCCTACTGTACATAAATGCGTGTTATTTTGTTAAAAATATCTTATATAATACTAGTAACCCACCCCCGGCTTCGCCCGGGAACAGTTATGAATGCAAGGTGATAGGCTACTTTTAACCGAGGTCTTATAAGATTTCTATGCGTACGACATTAATCGTTTTCCGTCCAGCAGTGAGCACGAAATCTAGCTCGTAAACTGTCGGATCAGTAATTGAATGGAGATTGTTGGACGAAATCAAAATATAATAACACTTATAGTGGGCGATGAATTGAAGATAAGGATATGCTGTCGCGGAATGTTTTGTAGAACTTTTCATGCTGAACAAATCTTACGCTCGTAGTTTATAGATATTTTTAACGGTTTGCCCAGCGTAACCTTAGAAAGCGCACGGACGCCAGGTTTTTCTTTCGACTTTTTCACTAAAATCGTTACTGCTTGGCTTCCTTTGATCATAAATATATTATTTTCTACATAAACCTTCCTCGAGATATCCTTTACAGATGGGTGAAAACCGCATCAAAATCTATCCAGTGGTTTTCGGGATTACCCGTGACATTCAAGAATCGGGGACTTCTTTCATGTTAGGGTGTTAAAATATTTGTTTCCCCGCCGAATGTAATTGGGCACAATTTGTGTTGATCGACTGGAAAGCTTTCTAGCATACTTCTGTAATTAGGAAATACAATGAATACTTTGGAAATTATGGGATTTCGAAAGTACGAGTTGTATTTATTGTGACTATTTCAAGAATGAACTGGAATTAACGTTTAATGCAATCCTATTAATTCTCGTGTCATCGAAAACATGCGATCGATGGGTATTAACCGATCAAGGCGAGTGGAGTATCAAACAAGACGACAACCAGTCGATGAGAACATCTGGAGCACTAAAAAACTTTAAAGCGAGTACACGAGCATTGTCATCTAGCAGGGGCGTATATAAGGGGGTTGCTGAGGGGGCTCCAGCCCCCACCGAAAAAGCCAACTTGGGTACAAAATACAATGTATTTCACAGTACTTTTAAGAAATGCTTATCAATTTGAAAAATTTGCTGAATAAATTAACAAGTAATCCATTTAGATAGTTGCCATTCATACTCCACAGGCTATAATAGAACATTCATTAAGTACTCACAATTTTCCAGGATAGTCAACCCCCTCCCCCCCCCCCCCGAAAAAATTGTATATACGCCCCTGTCATCTAGGATAATCATAACATACTTTACATTATACGATTCCTGTAAATATTTTAATCAATTTTTTGCTAGAATAATTAGGAGCGTTATAAATCCCTCGGAGGGGAAGTAAAGTCGGCGGTCCAATGTCATAGATTTATTGCATGTAAAAGAACCTTCCACTAATTACACTTTTGTGAAGCTAAATTATAGGTTAGATTTGACTAATGCTCTTAGGTTCCAAAGTTCTTCGCCATCAGCCGACTGCGGTGGCATCTAGTAACCAAGTACGGAACTAGTTGTCACTGACGGTGGCGTTTGGTAGCAAAAGTAGGAACTACTTGAAAATTGAATGTCTACAGTCCTTACTTGAATTAAAAACAGATAACACACACTAATACAGCCATCACAAATAACACCGGTTATCAGAGAACTTCTACACACACCCAAAGTACACTTGGCTACATGACCACGTTGTCGCTGCCCCTAAACTGAGGAACCAACCAACCAACCATCGCTAGAATAATTCTCATAGTTATGCCATTGTTCAAACTTCTTTCTTGAATTCAGAATATTACTGAAATTTACTGTGAATAATACACGATCACCTCGTGGTGTAGTGGCTAACGCTTTTGACTTGCGTCCCATAGGTATGGCTGGAACGTGGTACACTCAGCCTCGTGAGGAAAATCAGAGAAGAGGAGGGTTGGATTCACACCTCAGCCTTCCGGGAAGTGGTTTTCCGTGGTTTCTCACTTCCACTCCTGGCAAATATCGGGATGGTTCCCGACTTAAAGCTACGTCCACCTCCTCCGAATGCTTTCCCTAATTTATAAATACACACTTTAGTAGCCTACATTTATCACGATAAAACAGGCTATCACATAAATGCCACGCACACCCAAATACACGGGGCTGTATGTCTGCGATGTCGCAGCCCATTACATAAGCAACAACGACAAAAACGAATAATAAACTTGACAATATCGTACAATTTAATCTTATTTGCTGACGGTTTGCCCTTCATTACGAAGTGACTTAATATTGCGCGCGTCCCGCGGGATAGCCGTCGTCATTAAATCGTGCACCACGGCCCTGAGGGCAGGTGCAGCAGATCCGGAGAGCGCAGGTTTCAATTACGACTCTGATAGTGGCTACCCTGAGTGTGAATTTTGCCCGTTTTCTTTTCACACTCCCTCGAGACAAATGGCGTTACATCTAGTTCCGGCGCACCTACCTTATCCCCGTCCTGATACAGTTCAAAACATTGCTACAGTCATCACATAAATACAGGCTGTCTCAACTTCTCACCAAGGCGGACTTGGTTCGATTCTTGATCAATGAATTGTGAGATTTTTGAAGGAAATGCCATGTCCTGTGGTTCGGATTCGACGTACTGTAAAAAGGAGGTCCCGTGACTCATGATCGCATGATTAACGGCCACGTAAAACAAACTTCCTTCCTCTTTTTACACACCCGACTACACGGGCTGATTACTAAGATGACACAATCCGTATAATGAATTAAAAACAAACACAACAAGTTTGCTCTCTCCACCTTCTGCCAGTTGGCTGTCCTTTCCCATCTTACTGGTTGTTTTCTTTCCCTAGCGTGTTCAGAAGTATTTATAACATGTGTTATTATACTCTTGATCACTAGGGCTAGGGATTTTAAGTAATATCAACCTGCAAAATATGTACATATTTTAGTAATAATATTAGTTGAAATAAGTAATATTACATTAAACATTTTTAGCCTACTTTCTATTTTTGAAAAAAAAGTAGACTTACGTAATCTACACAGGTCAAAAGTGTCAGTCTGTCTGTGTGTGAGTGTGTATTCTGTCCCCCTTATCAATTCAAACACAACGAAAGTGAATTGAACGAAATTTAGTACCGAGGTAGCTCTAGAAAAGAGCACCTCAATGTCATGTTTTATATTGCCGCCATCTTTAACAAAACTCAATAGCAGCCACTCAAATGGTCAAGACTTAAAATTAAATTACGACCAAACTAATCATCGGATCTTTACCAAATTTAGTAAAAACATACCTTCGAATGGACGCATCTTGCATCCAAATTAAAGGTCATCTACCGTACCATTTCAGGATGGCGGCCGTGTGAATTATGCAAGCTTTATAACTCATGACTTGGGAAATACCAGTTCCGATTATCGAACCGAGAATGGTTAAAACTGTTCTAAAGAACGTGGCCCGTTCGAAATTAAAATGTATATTATAATACTAGCTGTTATGCCCGGCGTTGCTCTGGATGTCACTAGGAATTTAAGAAATGGTACACGGAAAACAACAAACGTAGAATATTAAAAGACCATAAAACAAAACAAAAGAATCAAATAAAGTATGATTATAGTCATGAACCACAGACCCAGCGGTGAGAGGCCGGCGTGCTTCCGCCTAAGCCACGGAGGCTTCTATGTAGTAACATTTAAATAATCTTTCTTAAATATTGAACATCCATCGTTTAACGTCCTCATACTACTGTACATTTGGAAGTGAATAATAGTATGCTAAAAATACATCAAACTTTGTAGCAATTGTCATTTCCGCTGTCAGTAATATTGTGCAAACTATGTATCATGCCATGATTCTTAAACACATCAATATTTCTAAGTTTATGCCGTGTCTTGTGAGTGGTTTCGCCTAGCAACACTGAGATGGGTAACCAGCGAGCTCTTGTTGTCAATTTGGGAAGCCAAAAAGGCATAGCGAATGGTGCTCTACCTAAATCCTTATCTAGTGCACCTGCGGTATTTAACTACGAGAGGTAAACGCTCATCACCTTTCACCTCCCTATCAAGGCATCCAAAAAGATTGTATATTGGCAATCATGGCCAAGCAATTAAAATTCAGGTACATTTATAGATTAACGCTGTGTCTTCTGCGGGGTTTCCTTGGTCGTGAAAGATGAATTACCAATTTTATTCAAATATGTTAGCGCAATTGACCAGTGAGATTTATAAGGCAAACATAATAAACTAATGCGAGAGTCGGTAGAATACGTCACAGTAGTCAGTGAATTTAAGTTGCACATAATGGTGGAACACGACAAAGAGCAGTTAATAATTTGCAAACAGAAGAATTCAAAGAACAAAAAATAAATCTATAAACAGTAAGAAAGCATACCGTGCAAAATAGAAACAATACTACCTTGGTAAACCGTCGTAAAGATCCAAATACTCACATACAATACGCGACGCAGAGACAATAAAATTAGACTCAAAATCAGATTTAAAATCACGGTCGTTTTCGACCCCATAATCCACCTATATAAATAAAACAGTTCATGTTCGCGTGTAGCAATGCAAGGAGCAATATTGGGTGCTAACCACGAACCCCGCGTTTTAAGGCCCTAAAACGAACGGTTTTCGAGATATTGCAAGAAACCTATACCCGCTCTGCGAAATTGATAAACGTTGTCATGCCAACGCCATTTCACGAGATCTCATTCTGCTTTCATTCAGTCCCTGTAAGAGATAATATTTGCATGAAGGAATAACAGACTGTTAAACAGATAGACGTCAGTGTCGAGACTTTCGTACGAATAGTGCCACCATCCGTATAAAAGAAAATACCCTAAAATATGGTATTGATTCTGACCGCAAAAGAGAACAAGTAGTTCCGTGAAGAACTATACAGCCTATTTTC
Organism: Meconema thalassinum; assembly: GCA_946902985.2. Classification (NCBI taxonomy): domain Eukaryota; kingdom Metazoa; phylum Arthropoda; class Insecta; order Orthoptera; family Tettigoniidae; genus Meconema; species Meconema thalassinum. The sequence continues at coordinate 887,998,087 of OX336390.1, forward strand.
ATATATCCTGCTCATGTTAATTGTCTGTATCAACATACAAAATTTCAGTTTAATAGCTGTAACAGATTCGTAGATATTGAGAACCGTCTAAATATTTCATATGGTCACCAGGATGGATTTTTATTTTTGTACTATTACATTAAGATTATTGTGTACGTGCGGTATTCAAACTTCAATCGCATGATTAGAACACAAGAAGTAAAAACGAGATTTTAAAAGTACGCACACCAGCCATCTTGTGATTATGCAAACAATTGAAATAAATTACATGCCAGTGGATCAACATTTGTATAAGCATTTAACGTGCAACGTTTCACGGCACTCGGGTAGTTAATTCGCGAGAAACGTCCATTTAAATATTTATACTTCGCGTCGCCGCCATGTTGGATTTGTGCTCACCAGGTTACTGAAAGTCCTATAGGTGAACATATGTTCATAGACTCTATGTACATTAAAAAATTCAGTTTGGTTGCTGTAAAAGATTCATAGATATTGAGAACCGTCTAAATATTTCGGAAGCTCGCCATTTAGGATTGTTATATGTATAGGCCATAGAGTTATGTACCATTCAAGGACAATTATTGCCTAGCTTCATTATTCAAACTTTCACTTCGATCGCATGATTACGACACAAGAATAAAAACTTAATTTTAAAACTTCGCACAGCCGCCATCTTGAGCTTATGTAAACAATTGAATTAAATTAGATGGCAGTGCATTACAATGTGCAAAATCATTTACTGTACCACATTTCACTGCGCTCAGAGAGTTAAATCACGAGAAAAGTCTATTAAAATATTTCAAATTCGCTTGGTCGCCATGTTCGTTTTGTACTTTACAGGTTTATGATATATACATAGGTAAACTTGTATCAGTACCCTTTATCACCGTACAAAATTGCAGGATGATATCTGTAATAGTTTCGGAGATATAGAATGTCAGTGAAATATTTCGCACAGCCGCCATTTTGAGGTTATGTAAACAATTGAACTAAATTAGACTCCAGTGCATTACAATGTGTACAAACATTTGCTGTAGCATGTATCATAACGTTTGGATAGTTAAATCGCGAGAAATGTCTATTTAAAAGTCTCAATTTTGCTTGACCGCCATGTTGGTTTTGTAGTCACCAGGTTTTTGAAAGTCTCATAGGTGAACTTCTAGAAGTGCTCTTTATCACCGTACACAATTTCAGGGCGATATCGGTAATAGTTTCGGAGATATTGAATGCTAGTGAAATATTTCGCACAGCCGCCATGTTGGATTGGTGAGACGTAACAAAATTTGAAGGGCACGGTCGAGGTCGCCGGGAATAGTGCTATGAACTTACCGAGTTTCATTGAAATCGCTCCAGCCGTTTAGATTTTATTAGGGGACACACACACACACCTCACACACACACACACACACACACGGACAAAAGGTGATCTCATAAGCCTATTTTTCAAAATTGAAAATAGGCTAAAAATCGTGGAAAATAAATACTTCTTCGTTACTGGAAGTAATGAGATTAATCTTGCTGTATAGAGCTATAAAAGACCTTTGGTACGACATATCACACGAGTAAATCGAAGGTAAATATAATAGGGCACCCACTGGTCCCCTTAAGCGCATTGATGTTTTGTTGAAATTTACATCCTAAAGTGATTCTGGGATATTCTTATAGCCATTTGCAAATTTGTTGATCCGTTTTCAATTGACGGAGGAACAGACAGACAGACAGAAGGACAAAAGTACAATTTTATATATATAGGGATAATACTGCAGAAGTGACTTTAAAAAGCTGAGCCGTCTCGGTTACAAGACAAGATGGCAGCTGATCTCCCGTTCTTACCTATATTTAACTAATTTGATTATGTTGCATGCAATATAGCCCACTCATAGAAACAATATGAACTTTGTATACAATAAATTATAATGAATATATGCTCCAGTGAAGAAATCGTTCAGTTTAAGTCATTATTTGCTAAGACGTTGTATGTAAATCGATTGATAACGTTAAACTTCGGTGGACACGTATGGCTCTGTAGTTAGAGCTTTGGTCTCTCACTCAGCCAGCCGTGTTTCAAAACCTATCAGAGCTCTATTTGTTGGTTGATTTTTTATTATATTTATTGTTTATTAAGTTATTATTATTAGCGTATGGTACAACACAAAACAAAGTACTGATACGTAATAAAATTGAGCGTTATATTATGCATTATTAAATAGAAATTATATGTTTTATTAAAACAAAGTTCTCCACCGGATCTGCTAGAGTGACATATACTAGCAACCTGTCGAACTATGCGTTTGCTAACCATGGTCTACTACATGCGAGCTGCGCTCTATACCGGCCTTAGTGAACCCATGCAATACGGTGTAATTGAAATATGTCTTCTTGTTGCCGATAGTGCGCACTCTCCCCCCAAGCATAGGCGCGATTAAAGATTAGCTGTGCAGTTGGTTTATTAAATGTGTTTCTCCCAGTGATATGTTCAGACCAACGAAGTTTGATTTTGTTTCAATTATTGTGAGTAGTCTGGTGTTAATATAATGCATTCCTACGTTGTTTGGAGTGTTTGCTGATGAAATTGTAAAATGCTGGAGTAAATTATAAACTATGGTTTGAACGTCGCTGCTCAAATCCAGTATGTCATACTGTTGTGTGCCACTTTGCACTTCGAATAGGAAGAAAATTGTAGGTGATGATGACAAAGAGTTATAACTATACCCATCCATTTAGGAGAAATTGAGCTATCTGTTTTCTCCTGAACATCTTGTTAAAGTATGTAATATTAATTTAATTAAATTTTTATATAAATTATATATAACACATGCTATTATTTTAAAGATCCCTCATTTTATTCAATATATTTTTGCAAAATAAAGCGTCATACAATTAATTAATTATTTACTTAAGCAAGTCCATATTCTAGAAAATTTAAATAAATTCCATTATTAGGCTATGTATGAGAAAATGCGTGCTAAGTCAAGTATTGTGAGAGGAACTTTTTGTGTGCGGGATGTGTGGAAATATAGCAACCTTTCTGAACAATTGGTTGAAAAGTAATGTCCCAGGCAGGGTGTGACGTGAATTCCTATCCCCTTATCTCCACTAATATATTTCTTGGAATTCTTCGCTGGTCCCTTCTCAGATGCAGCGTATGGATTGCTTGAAAAATTCAGTTCATGTACCTGAGTTTCTAGTGAACAAATATTGGTATACAGACGGTTTTCAGTTACCGTATATTTCACCTACAAAAAATATAAAATAAAAAATATAAAAAATGAGACACAAGAAAGAGTTGGTTGGTTGATTCCTTAGTTTAAAGGCTGCGACTACGCGGCCATGTATCCCCGTGTACTTTGGGTGTATGTAGAATCTGTCTAATAACCGGTGTTAATTGTGATGGCTGTATTAGTGTGTGTTATCTGTTTTATTTCGAGTAAGGACTGCAGACGATAATTTCAAGTAGTTCCTACATTTGCTACCAAATGTTACTTTCCACAACACCTAGCACGCGGACTTGCTACTAGATGGCATCGCAGACAGCACTTGGCGGCAAACGTTGGAACTAATAGAGCGTTATCAATCTACCCTACACAGTTTGGCTTCACACAAATGTAGTTAGAAGAAGGTTCTTTTCCATGCCATAAATCTATCACATGGGACCGCCGGCTTTACTTCCCCTCCGAAGGAAGGCATACTGAGGGATTTTTAACTCTCTTAAAAAATCCGACGACTTCGGCCGGGTTTGAACCCGCGATCTTGGGCATAGAAGCTCAGCATGCTACCAACTTCGCCATCGAAGCCGCACACAAAAAAGCATAAAAGTATGTAAAAAGTGTCATTATGATCCTATATGTATAATATAGATACAGAGTAATATTATGTCCTTTTACATTTAAACATGTAAAAATATGTAAAAGAAATGCCATAACGATCAAATATGTAAAATATGTAACAATGAAATGAAATTGTATAAAAGTTAAGGTTGATATTCATGGAATTGATCATTTTAGTTACGAATAAGCAAAGGGAAAGGATATGTATTTATACGAAGGTGGATCAAAAGGTTAGTTGCACTAACGCACTGCAGCAGCGCGCTGTGTGTCGCAAACGTGGGCACAGCGGAGAAAGGGACAGATACTGCCCACACGTCTGTTAGGCAGGTCGCTGTGGTGTCTCGTCTGGTATGGAGTGAATAGCGGCCAAAAGCAATGGCGCGTCGACTGGACGTTCACTCCAAATATGAGGTGCGGGCTACAATCCGATTCCTATGGGCCAAAAGGAAGAATAGCACGGACATTAATCGTGAAATTAGTGCAGTGTATGGAGAGCGGGCCATTTCCCGGCAAGAGATCGCAAAGTGGTGTAAGGGAACTGCCGCAGCGTTTCAAGTGGAAGGTCTGGCAACACCCACCCTACACTCCCGACCTAGCGCCATGTGACTTTCATCTGTTCGGTAAGCTCAAAATGGAGCTCGGTGGTCGACGTTTCGAGACCGACGAGGAGGTGAAGGCCTCTGTCTCCATGTGGTTACAGAACGCTGGAGGAACATTCTATGCATTCGGCATAGACAAGTTGGTTATGCGTTCGCAGAAATGTTTGGAGTATGTGGAAAAGTGACGTTACATTGTATGTCGTTATAGGCGCGTTGCTGTTGTATAGGTGGAGTAATAAATGACCATAAATGGGAAGTGCAACTTATTTTTTGATCTGCCCTCGTATAAGAAACCTAGCTCTATTGATCACAAACAGCATTAGCATTGGAAAAAAAAAACACACCGAACTTGTTCATGATAACTGTATTTTCTTTAGGCTCCATCGCTAGCACATTAGGTGACAACTGAACTGTACGGTGTTTCCTGGACAGTGTTCTTACGTCACCATGCTAATACCACTCGCCTTAGTCGGGTAATTGTTGCATTTGTCAACAACAGAACAATAAAATGCGTCGCGAACATAAGCTTATAGAGAAATCTATGAGGTCCACTTCGTGGTGTAGTGACTAGTATTTTTGGCTGTCACTGTGGAGATCCGGGATTTGATTCCCGGCTCTGCCAAGAAATTTAATTCTTATCTGGGGGCTGGAATAAGGTTCACTCAGACCCACGAACAGAACTGGCAAAGGAGGTGGTTTGATTCCTACCTGAACCATCCTGGAAGTAGTTTTCCGTCGTTTCCCTCTTCCACACCAGCCAAATGCCGGGGTGGTGCTACACTTAAGGCCATGGCCGCTTCCTACCCAAATCCTACTTCAATTAGAGATACACAGACTAGTATCGCAGTTATTTATTTATTTATTTATTTATTTAGCCTATGGCTTTTAGTGCCGGGAGTGTCTGAGGACATGTTTGGCTCTCCAGAGGCTGTAAATGCTTCAAGAGGACACCCATAGGGTGAGCTACAAGTTCCATTCAATTTCAAGTAGTTACAACTTTCGCCACCAGATATCCATGATGCTTAGTGTTGAACATTGGAACTTTGATAGAGCGTTACAACGAAATCTAACCTACAAATCTAGCTTCACACAAGTAGAGTTAGTGGAAGGATCTTTTATATGCCATAAATCTATGACATGGGACCGCCGGCTTTACTTCCCCTCCAAAGGAAGGCATACTGAAGGATTTTAACGTTCTTAAAAAATCTGACGACTTTGGCCGGGTTTGAACCCGCTATCTTGGCCACAGCAGTTCAGCATGCTACCAACTACGCCACCGAAGCCGCTAGTATCACAGTGACACAGGTTGTGAGATAAATTCTACGCACGCCCAAGTGCACGGGGCTCAATGACCACGATATCACAAAGCCCCTAAAAGAATCAACAACTACAACTCACACAGCAAATCTCTCTTTGTCTCAGACGTGGAAATGTCCGATGGAGTCCCTTACGGTGTAAATTCCGAGATCAATTAATTAATATTCCATCTGCCAGGTCCTCAGGACTGGCCTCCTGCAGACTATAAAAGTATTTAAAGTTAATAATGGTATATATCGCCAGTGACACTCTATTGAAAGCGGAGCAAACCCGCCGGGATGGCGATTGGCCCTCTTTCTCGTCCACTGATTGTGAAGTTTCCTAACGCTTGTGGCTCTCCAGTATTTAATCTATGTTTAATTAAAAGTGCTCTGGCCGGATTTATTTTGCAGTAAAAGTTGAGTGAGAGTAGCTTATTGTTCAAGCCAGGTTAAAGTCTAAAATATAGTTTTTTCGTTTAATACAGCCATATTACTTCCTGTTAGGAAAGAAAGAAGTCAATTTAGAGTTCAATTAGACGATTTTATTTATTTATTTATTTATTTAATTAATTATTTATTTTATTTTATTTCTTTGTTTATTGATGTGTAACATCTTTCCACTCGGTTCCTGGATATTTTTTGTGGGAGTGATTTTGGAAAAGGGACGGAAATGTGTAAGAGGAAACAATGAGTGTTCACGGGGCGGAGATTGGTACCACGACGTACTGTCGGACATGTGGCTGTGTGGAATGTATATCGCATACGGTTTAGTTCAAGGTTTGGAGCCTCCATTAAAGATACTCCTACAATAAATCATTGATACCACGACGTACCTCGTGCATGCACTGGAGTTTTATGAGTAGTTATTTCAATAACCAACAGAGTTCACTGTTAACAAGGGATTTGCGCTCCCGGCAGACACATAGTAGGATAACATGTCACATCAGTATATTCGCAAACTATTCCCAACTATAATTTGAACACAAACAGCAATAACGTAAAGCAACATTATTTTCAAAATTATTTGGTTATATCTGAAGTCACCGAGAATATGGTTGAATTCGCCATTAAGAAACTAAAACCAAAAAAGTCAGCGGGGCCTGATGGGTTACCACCATACCTCTTTAAAGGCTGTAAGGAATACATTACTAAACCACTGACTATAATATACAATCTCATACTGAAGACCAGCACATTTCCAGATAAATGGAAACATACAAAAGTAACACCAATTCTAAAATCCGGAAACTCAGTTCAGATTAAGAATTACAGACCTGTAGCTGTATCGTCATCTCCGGCCAAGATATTTGAGAGTATTTTGTTTAGTCATATTTTTCAACATGTTAAAGTGATCATTTCCCCAAATCAGCATGGATTTATACCAAACAGGTCAACCGTGACTAACCTTATTAATTTTACGCAATTTGTATCCACGGAGCTAGATCACAAAAAGTAGATGTGATATATACCGACTTTCTAAAGGCATTTCACAAAGTGGATCATGACGTACTCATCACTAAACTATCAACGTATAATTTTTCTGAACCACTGTTTCGTCTGCTGATTTCATACCTCAAGAACAGAACACAAGTTGTGAAATATAAAACGCAACTATCCAAAACATTTGCCACCAACTCAGGAGTTCCTCAGGGATCTAACTTAGGACCGTTACTATTCTTATTATTTTTAAACGACATCTCTGATAAAGTTCAACACTCAGAAATTTTATTATTCGCAGACGATATAAAATTATATAAATCAATACGTGACCCTTACGATTGTATCAAACTTCAAAATGATTTAAATGGACTAAACATATGGACGAAAGAAAATAAACTGCCATTTAACATCAGTAAATGCAAGAAAATTAATTTTACTAGGCGAAAAAATTACATAAAGTTTCACTATGACATTGACGGGGAATGCATACTAAAAATTCATGAAGTTCAGGATCTGGGAATTGTATTTACCAATGATCTGAATTTTCAAGCACATAAATGTATGGGATTTGTAATAAGAAATTCATTTAATTTCTCCTATGGGATTTTAATATTGCTCTTTAATGCCTTCATCAGATCACAACTAGAATATGCTTCAGTTATTTGGAATCCATACACATTGAAACATAATAAGCTTATAGAGAACATCCAAAAGAAATTCTTAAAATATGTATATTACAAAAGATTTGGCTTTTATCCCTCTTACGAATCGTACACATTTATATTACAGTCCTTCAATGTCAGAAAACTATCTCACAGGCGAAATTTTCAGGGCCTGCTTTTTCTCTATAAAATAGTAAACAATAAAATTGACGACGCTAAAATTCGAGAGAGAATTACGTTATATGTACCAGCCGTGAAACCTAGTAGATTCCGAAACATTTTCTTTATTCCGAGACTTCACACAGACAACCATAAAAACTCTCCGATTAACAGAATGTTATCCCACTATAATAAAGTTCATCATCTTGACTTAGATATTTTCAGTATGTCAGAAAACCAGTTTGCAGCGTCCTGTGATAAACTGCAAGATGTCTTGTAATATATTGTACTGTATTCAGCCCATTTCCTTCTCATACCTAACCTTCCTTTCCTTCTTCTTCTTATTTATAACGTGTTTCTCTATCTATATCTTCTCTTTATGTATCTTTGTTTTTCTATTTATAGGCTATATTCTTAGGGTGAGTTTGAATATTTCCTCCTGGTGACAATCCTGTCCTAGCGTGTTCAGTCACGTTATCGCGAAGTGTTTCACCTCCTCGTCTGAAGCGAATCGTCGACGTCCTAGGCAATCCTTCATGTTGAAAAAGCACGTGAAAGTCACTTGGATGATGATGATGAGGATAATTGTTGTTTAAGGGGCCTAACATCTAGGTTATGGGCCCCTAATTGTTTGGGTGATCGTGAAGATGATAATGAAATGTAAACTATAAACTAAAACTAACTACAAACTTATATACTAGAAGAAGAAATGGAAAACAAATGGAGAATAAGGCAAATCAAGGTCAGCAGGAAAATAAATGCCCTCAATCCTCCAAGAATGCGGATTGAGGGACTTGGAAGGAAGGAGAGCCATGAAAGGCTGATAAGAAAGGGAAAGTGGACAGGGCCCGCCCCAAAGTCAGTAGAAAAAGGGAAGAAACGTACCCAGCTCAGGAATTCCTCGGGGTCGCCAACTCCCGAACTCACCAGCCGTGAGCCCCTGAGGGTGTAGCAATATCCAGGGTGCACCAGAAGCGGTGGGGATACATACACCCTGCCTCCTTGAGGGCCTTGAGCAGAAGGCAGGAGATAACATGAAAAGAAAACCAAGGCTGACCCCTCGCAGAAGGAAGGTATCATAAAAGATGAGACAAGGGCCAATTAAGGCGGGAAAGGAAGAGACTCCCTAGGCCTCGGATACTCTAATACCGTCGGGGTCGGAAGAGGACAAGAGTTGACCAAGTGAGGTCGACAGGAAAGAAGACGGAGAGGAGCCCTACAAAGTAAGTGGAAGCAATACTGGACTCAGCAGGGGCCCTGTGGTCACCAACCCACGTCCCACTATATGTGAGCCCCTGGGGGGAAGTCACTTGGAGCGAGTTCCGTGGTGTAAAGGGGATGGTCAATGATGTTCCAGCGAAAGCACTTTAACAGCGTGATGGCCTTTGGGGCTGTGTGAGGTACCGCGTTGTCACGAAGGAAGATTACGATGATGATGATGATGATAATGATGTTGATGATGTTGATGATGATGATGATTATGATGATGATGATTAATAACTGCCGCGGTTACATGTTTCTCTCACAGAAATTGAATAACTGAGCGGATCTCTTCGCAAGTCCAGTTTTCCAAACGAGTCACCAATACTTCTTTGCCTACAACTAGCGCTGTAGTTGGCGGATGGCTGAAACTCTGCACAGTTACCAACCGTATTCGAATTACCCCACACTGCGAATGTCTTTATAACAGGCGAAACTCTAGGAATATTGGCCTTTTAAACTTATTTTCTGATCACCCTTCGTATTTATTTATTTGTTTATTTAGTTACTTATTTATTTAACAGGTAATAAAATGTACAATACGCATCCAGAAATTAAGTTTCCCTACTTTGAAATTATAAGAAACATAATTAGATGAAATCCTTCGTTGGCATCATACAGAGCTGTGTTTGACCTATCTTTCGACATAATCACCACGGGAATTGAGACGCATGTCATGTCATAGGAACAACTTTTGTATTCCTGTGTCGCAGAACCTGCGCCTCGTAATGGCACCACTGTGTTGCATTCGCATTCAGCTCTTAGTGAGCGTAGAAATGCTAACCGCAGGACAGGAATTGTTTGAGGTGCAGGAAAAGATGGAAATCGCTGCGAGCAAGATAAGGACTGTACGGTTCAGTTCTTCAGGAGTTCGGCTGGAAGCTGTTTGTTCATCCACTGTATGATCCACAATCAGCAGATGTAATTGCTATATAAGTGGACTTGTCATCCGTATAAATGTTTTAGGATATGATAGCTCACCTGGGTAATGAGGCAATTGGAGTTGTTACCTTTGTTAAAGACCACATATTTTGAAATTACTGGCAGTAAATCCTTAGCTGTCATTCTGAACAAGGTACGTTGGGCTCTTTCCACACATCAAGTATTTATAGCCCTTAACAACAATCCTTGGAAACACATTTGTCAATTTTTATGGATGTAGTTTTTACGCTCCATCAGGCACATTTATTGTACTGTATAAATATCAGCGATTTACAAAAAATGGACAAGTTCATTGAAAATTGATGTCGCAGTGGTGCCATTAAATCATGGTAGCCGATTGGATTGAGTTATAATCCCTCATATGATTCAATTTTCATCTATAGGTTACGAAATGTTTCAACAATAAATTACGTAATAACTTTGTGGGCCTCTGGTAGGAAGAGAAGACTCGTCCCTTTCCCATGAATTCTAAACACGTGGCAAATTACCATCGTAGGATCATTGGCGGAATGATAACTTACACTTATTTTACAAAGCAGATTACGTGCACTCATAAAACCTAAGAAAAATATTTTTAAAATCCATTATTATTATTATTATTATTATTATTATTATTATTATTATTATTCTTCTTTCTTCTTTAATCGTATCGGCCAACTAAGGACCACGTTATTTCAACTGGCTTCTGTGGGCTTTGATCTTTGCCCAGTGTTCCTTCATACGTTGCCGGTGTTGCTCTTTTCTTTCTTCCGTCCACATCTTTCCCGTCTTCAACTTCGGTTTTTCTTGAAAACCTTGGTGGTCGTGTAGTTTCTTCCTGAGGGGATTGCGTTCTTGATTATCCCCATAGGTAATTTCCATCTCTTGCAGGTCACTTTCCACCTCTTCGAACCAGGCTGGCTTGGTCTTCTTATTTTTAAAATATTTAAAGATCTGGTTCGTCAATCGTGTGGGTTTCATTCTAAGCAAGTGGCCATAAAATGCAATCCTCCTTTTCCTCATTACATCAGAGATCTTCTGGACATGAATATACAGCTCATAGTTATGCCGTCGTCTATATTCACTGTTGTCTTTAATCGGGCCAAGAATTTTCCTCAGGATCTTTCTTTCCTTGATCTCCAATTTTTCTACCAGGCCTTTCTTGTTCATGGTGAGGCATTCCGCTGCGTACAGAGCCTCTGGCCGTATGACAGTGCAATAATGCCTAAGTTTTGCGTTCAGGGATATTGACTTTTTGTTGTAAACGTCCTTGGTTAGTTGATACGCCATTTCCATTTTGTTCATGCGCGGAGTGAAGGTTTCTTTCTCACATACATTGGGTTCTACCCACTCGACAAGATATTTAAACTTATCTGCCCGTTTGATTTTCCCCTGGTTTACTTTTAGTTCCCTTGGTGCTGGCTTGATGTTAGTTATGAAGTGTGTTTTCTCCAAAGAGATCTGAAGACCAACTTTTGTTGCCTATACCTGCAGCTGGTTAATTTGTTTTGTGGCCATGTCTAAAGAGTCGGAGAAAATTGCAAGATCATCTGCAAAAGCTAGGCAATCAATAGAAAGGTTCATGTTCTTGTAACCAAGTCGTACTCCATTTTGGACCCCATCGTTCATTTCTTTGCGCCACTCGCGGATGACTTTTTCAAGCGCACAGTTGAAGAGCAGGGGTGAAAGCCGATCTCCCTGCCTAACTCCTGTCTTAATTTCGAAAGAGTCTGAAATTTCTCCTCTGAACTTGACTCTGGAGGTCTGTTGAATGATTGCCCTGGTTTTATTATCCAATCCAAATTCCTTTAGAATTTAAATAAGAGCTATTCTATCAATCGAATTATAGGCCTTCTTGAAGTCGACGAAGGTTACCACAAATTTCTTGTTCCTTTGCTTCAGATAGAAAAGGATGGATTTCAGATTTATAATTTGTTCGGCACATGAGCGCTCTTTCCTGAACCCTCCTTGGTACTCTCCTAATTGTGGATCAAGTTGTTGTTCTGCCCTAATCTGCAGAGCTTTTGAAATAATTTTGTAAGTTATCAGTAGGAGGGAAATGCCGCGGTAGTTGTTAACGTCCGTTTTGTCACCTTTCTTATGCAGGGGATGAATCAAGGCAGAAGTTCAGTCACGTGGAAGTTTCTCAGTTTCACAAATCTCCTTGATAATGTCAGTCAATTTATCAATCATCTTTTCACCAGCATACTTCCACAATTCGGTGATTATCGAGTCCTCACCTGGTGCCTTGTTGTTCTTAAGTGACTGGATAATCTGTTTGATTTCTTCTTTCGTTGTAGGGGATGAATCTGGGTGGACTTGTATGTTGTCTTCAAATGAGAAAGTGGAGTTTGGAGTCTCACAATTAAGGAGGGATTCAAAGTATTTCGCTAGAATCTGGGAATTTTCTCTCTCACTCTAAGCTAGTCTCCCATTTGAGTCTTTGAACTGTAGACTCGGAGGATTGTATTTGCTTGGATTGCGTTTGAAGGTTCTGTAGAAGTCCCATGTGTTGTTCCTCTGAATGTCTAGCTCAATTTGAGTTTGTTGGCTCTTGTTGTAGGCACGTTTTACATTGCGGATGATTTTTGCAGCGCGTTGTCTCTCTTTCACGAAGTTTTCCCAATGATCTTGGTTCTTTCCCGAGTTCCATTTCTGCCAGGCTAGTTGTCTTTGCTTTACCACTGAATCACATGCATTATTCCACCACGCATGTTTCTTTGACTTCGTCAGTGAAACTGTCTCCTCTGCTGTTGTGACCAAGGCCTGTTGTAGTTCATCCCAGTTTTCGGGATTCCAAGATTCTAGTTTTTGAGTAAATTCAGGGCACAATCGTAGTTTTTCAGTATCAAATCGATTGATCTTTTTTAAGACGGCCTTTCTGGTGTTTTTCGGAATCAGTTTAACTTTGATTTTGGATAGATAGTGATCCGAATCTAGATTGGCATTTCTTAGAACCTTCACATTCTGTATTTCTCTCTGAGCTTTACGTGCAATTGCGACGTGATCAATTTGAAATTCGCCGAGATTTGGATTCGGAGATGTCCAAGTCTTCTCTTTTCTGGGAAGGTGTTTGAACGCTGTGGATTTTATAACAAGATTGAAAGCCTTACATAGTTCTACGAGCCTCTCACCATTGCGGTTTGTTCTCTGGTGATCTGGATAGTTTCCGATAATATTTTGGAACTTTCTTTCCTTACCCAGCTGTGCATTGAAATCTCCAAGAAGCATAATCGTGTGTTTGTAATCTTACAGAGAATATCTTCAAGGTCTTCCCAGAATCTATCCGTTCCTTCCGGGTCTCTCTTATTTGCTTGATTGATTGGCGCATGGACATTAACAACAGTATAAACTTTGTTTGTGCTCCGGAAGGAGAGAGTTGATACTCGACTGCTAGGCGAGTTGAAGCCAATGATTGAATCCAAAATCTTCCTACTGACGATGAATCCTGTGCCAAGGTTGGGAACTGTTTTTATTACACGTTTACCAGTTTTACCTTTAAACATTCTTCTTCTTCCTCTTATTATTATTATTATTATTATTATTATTATTATTATTATTATTATTATTATTATTATTGTTATTATTATACTTAGGATTTATTCTTGACACGAAACTGACATACTGGTCTCACATACGGAAGGCAGCAGACAAGGCGGAAGTAGTGACAGCTGCCATTAGTAGACTCATGGCTAATGTGCATGGTCCTAGACAAAGCAAGCGTCGACTACTGTTGTCCACAGCGCAGTCTATTCTCCTGTATGGAGTTGAGATTTGGTCTGATTTGCTGAGGATAGAGAAGTATAGGAAACGCCTAGCTGCAATTCAGAGGAGAGGAGCTCTGAGGGTGGCGTGTGCTTACCGCACATTTTCGGAACCTGCAGTTCTGGTTGTCTCAGGTGTTGCGCCAATAGACTTACTCGCGCAAGAACGTAAAGACTTATACTTCCGACGAGTAGAACTGGGCAAGGCTCAAGCCCGGAAGGAAGCAGTAGCACGCAAGATGGAGCTTTGGCAGCAGAGGTGGAATGACGATCTCAGAGGAAGATGGACAGCTCGGCTGATACCGAGTCTGGTGAGTGGACGAGTAGGAAACACGGAGAAACTAATTACTTTCTGACTCAGATTTTGGGAGGTCATGGCTACTTTCGGCGTTACCTTCATCGTATGGCCAAAGTAAGGAGTCCAGTTTGTATTTACTGCGAGAACGAACGAGATGACGTATATCATATGTTCTTAGTCTGCGATCGTTGGGCAGCGGAAAAACAACAACTTGAAGCTGAGGTTGGTCCAATAACGCCGGACAACATAGTTGGCATTATGCTGAGGAACGAGCTCAGCTGGGATACGGTCGCTTTCTTTGTTGAGGTGGTCCTTCGTCAGAAGAAGTCGGATGGGGACGTGCTCGATTTAGTTGATTAAGTCTGCGATCCGCGGACTATGAATAGAGAAGTAAGTTGGTGCTTGTGAAATAAAGAAAATGGCTCCATCCTGAAGTAATACGAAAGTGATCCCGGGATGGGTTTTGTCAAGAGGACAGGGTGTGGTTTTTTAGTGGGTAAGAATCCCACAGTCTTGAGGAGAGCGGACCCTTCTCAAAGTCTTATGCAAGATTTTTCCACTTCCCTCGTAAAAAAATATATTATTATTATTATTATTATTATTATTATTATGGAGGTTCATGTTGCTCACGTCCGTAGGTGTAACCTATAACTTAACCCTGCACGTGACCCCTGAGTGGTGCTAAACGAGCAACAATATTAGGTGAACTATACACATAATGCCAAGAATGCAATGTAAAAATGGTTCTTTTCAGAACCACCAAACTAGAGATATTGGACACTCAATACGCATTATGCAACTCAATATTGAAGGTCTAAGTTCAGCCAAATGTGTTTATCTACATAAACAGCTACAGGATCTTGATATTGACATCGTTAATATTCAAGAGACGCATACCAAAGATGAGCAGGACTTCCATAGAAGAGGACACCTTCCAAGTTATACCCTAGTAAATGCCATCCACCACCCACAGTATGATATAGCCACTTATGCCAAGTCCAGCTTGACAGCAGTCCAAGTTCTTGAGTCCACAGTGGTAGACAATACCTTCCTATTAGTGATTGAGGTTAACAGCCTAAAAATTGTCAATGTGTACAAGCCTCCATACATAAACTGGACTCCAGCTGTACTGCCTTCTTTTGACCATCCATGTATTTATACTGGTGACTTTATCAGCCACCACACATCATGGGGTTATGATACAGTAGATGATAATGGAGAGACATTACTTTTATGGGCAGAAATATCCAATTTTCATCTGGTCTTTGATGTAAAGGACAAAGGTACTTTCCATTCCGCACGCTGGAATAGGGACTACAACCCAGTTATTTGTTTCTATCGATCAACTATCGCAACCCTTATATACCTCACGAAATATTCTGTCTAACTTTCCAAACAACCAACACCGTCCTGTAATTGTAGAGGTAGGGCTGAAAATCCCTCTTGTGAATTCGATGCCCTTACCCAGATGGAATTTCCAACGCGCTAATTGGGACGCATTCTCTAAGGAACTTGATAAAAACTTAACTGAGAAGAACTTACAATCAACAGCAACCAACTATGGTGAATTTGTTAACTCGTTATTAAGGCTGCAAAAGCAAACATTCCTAGGAGTTATAGGAAGGAATATGTGCCTGGATGGAATAAGGACAGTGAGGACTTGTATAAAGAATATCAAAGTACTGGAGATCAATCATTAGGCACTCAGCTACTACTGTCCCTCAATAAAAGCAGGAGAGAGAAGTGGGAAGCAACTGTTACAGAAATGAATTTTGTAAAGTCGAGCAGAAAAGCTTGGAGAATACTTCACGGACCGACTGGTAAGAAAAACTCCAGAAAGACATACGGTACTTTAAGTCCTGACACAATTGCTAATAGAATGGTAGATCTTACAAGGGTAAAGCGAGACAAGTGTCACACCAAAATGGTGAAACATAACCTCACTCTCCTCAAAAAGAACGCCCAGAGAAATAATCAAGTATCCAGGGCGTTTTCGGTTGAAGAAGTTGTAGCAGCTATCAAGCAGTTGAAGACCAACAAGGCAGCTGGTCCTAATAACATCTATAATGAATTCATCATACACATGGGTCCACTCAGTATAAACTGAATTACTTCTCTTTTCACATCTATCCTTGAAAAGAATCACTTACCCTAACAGTTTAAACTATCCAAATTTATAGCTATTCTGAAACCAGGTAAATCTGAACACAATCCTGAAAGCTATCGTCCCATTACCCTGCTTAGCGCCATGTTTAAACTTCTGGAACGTGTCCATCTGAACAGGATAGTACCGTACATTGAAGATGTCATACCACCTGAACAAGCTGGCTTCCGAAACGGTCCTAGTTGCACAGATCAAGTTCTTGCCCTTACAACACATATTGAAGCAGGTTTCCAAAACCATCTAAAATCCACAGCTGTCTTCATTGATCTCACGGCAGCCTATGATACTGTCTGGAGACAAGGGTTACTTTTCAAACTGTTTCAAGTTATTCTAGCTTTTGAAATTGTGAATTTGTTATCAAACATTCTCAGTGAAATACAGTTTGAGGTGTTCTTGGGTGACTCTAAAAGTCACAAGAGGAAGCTGAATAATGGACTCCCACAAGGATCTGTTTTGGCCCCAATCCTTTTCAACCTGTATATTCATGACTTGCCAAATACTAAGGCAAGAAAGTTCATTTATGCTGACGATATTTCGCTTGTAACGCAGAGCAGAAATTTTGAAGATGCAGAAAACACCCTTACTGAAGACCTTAAGAGAATGTCAGCTTTCCTTCAGTCCTGGAGATTGATTCCGAGTCTGAATAATACAGAAGTATCTTGCTTCCACCTTGCACATCGGTTTTCCAATTACAAACCGAATATTTTGCTTGACGGACAACAACTTAGATACAATCCCTTTCCTACTTATCTTGGAGTGACTTTGGATAGAACCCTGACCTACAAAGAACATCTCACCAAGCTCTCCCATAAAATTGCTGCAAGAAACAACATCCTACATAAACTTAGTGGTACTTCCTGGGGAGCCTCTGCCGACTGCTTACGCCTAACTGGCATTAGCCTTGCCTATTCAACAGCAGAATACTGTGCAGCCGTGTGGTTGGAAAGTGCACATGTGCATAAAGTAGACTCAAGGTTAAATGATACAATGCGATGCATCACTGGTACTATTAAGTCAACGCCTTGCCATTGGCTGCCTGTGCTGAGCCGCATTCCTCCACCACATCTAAGAAGGAAACAAGCATTGTTGAGAGAGGCTAAGAAGATCAGGGCTTCACCTACTTTACCACTATACCATGAATTTTGCCATCCCTCACAACAGCGACTACGGTCTAGGAGGCCAACATGTGTTACTGCAGAAATACTATATGTGGATAGGTTTAATTTAAACCAAAGTTGGAGAAACGAGTGGTCAACTAAAACAGTGGGGACAAGTGCCCATTCTCTTGATCCTACAAAGGAACTGAAAGGTTCTGACCTCCCAAGGAAACTGTGGTGCCGTCTTAACAGATTCAGAACCGGCCATGGCTGCTGTAAATTCTTTCAACACAGATGGGGCTGGACCAATTCAGCAATGTGCGACTGTGATCAAGAGGAGCAGACAATGGATCATCTGCTCCGACGCTGCCCTCTGTTCTCGTTCCCTGGGAACCCTGCTGAACTCATTCATGTCACTCCAAATGTCATAACTTGGTTACAGAATGTGGATAATGTTGTACAATGTAAATTTTGTATATAATTCACCATACGATTAAAAATAAATTATTATTATTAATATTATTATTATTATTATTATTACTATTATTATTATTGTTTTATTCATTACATATAACAAATTGCTGGTACATTACAACAGGGAACCAACGTATAGTTACTGAAACAGCAACTTCTAAGCTGGAATGTCGCTACCCATGAAATTCTGGACGAACTGGATTGTTGAGAGAACTACTGCCTTCTGCATTAGTTTGTAAAGTTGAGTATCCAGATCCAGTTATTTAAGGCCTTGGAGCAAGGTACTTGGGATCACGCCCTTACTTGAGACAATGATAGGTATGGTCGATAGTATTTTAGTTACCTTGGGTATGGTCTTTACCACTTCTACATGCCATTGTCTTTTGATAGGGTCGACCAACTCACTATATTTGGTGACCTTTTTCTATGTGTTTTGATTTTAGACTCTTGTTGTTAGGAATCGCAACATCAATCAAGGTAGTTTGCTTGATTTTCTTGCTGACAACCACCAGATCCGGCCTGTTGTGTGATACCGATTGATCAGTCAGAATAGTTCGGTCCCAATACAACTTACATTCCTTGTGTTCAAGAACACACTCTGGCTGATATTTAGATGTATGGAACTTTCTTTCCTTCTAGAAGCAGAAACTTATCAGCCAACTCCTGAGGCAAGAGTTTAGCAACTGCACCATGCCTTTGTTTGTGCTCTGTCGCCAGGAAATATCTACATGCGGATGTAATATGCTGTTATGTTTCTGACTGTTGACAGCCGTAGCGCGATCTTTTACAATGAACTTGAGGTAGTTCCTTGTAGGGATGACTTGATCTTGAATTGCAAGCATACAAATTTGAGGTTCTGGGAAGATCTGCCCTGAAGTGAGCAAGTAATTTGACGCAGTTATATCAACATTTGCTTGACTCACCTCATTTGGATGTCTTCCGTGCAAAGGTTTTGCTTTCCATGCTTCCATATTCTGAAGTTCAGTATGTAGATGGTGTTGAATCCCTTGTTGACACAAGACTTGTGGCTTTGATCTGTCCGCCTCACTGATGGCTCTGTGAAGAACAGATGACCTCGCTTCTGTGTAGAAGTATTCCCTAAGACTGTCTATTTTTCGTTTCATCTGGTTATCAATGTCAACGAACCCACGTCCACCTAGGCTTCTGGGTAGAGTCATTCGCTGTATTGAAGATCGTGGGTGGTGCTTCTTTTGTGAGCATCGTTCTCATTTTTCGCTCAAGACCTTCGTTGCCCGTTTTACACCATTTGATTATGCCAAAGGATTAGCTCAGTACAGGTGCAGCATACGTGTTAACAGCATTCATTAGGCTTTTGCTGCTCAAGTGATTTGTTTCAATCTTTTAACACATTCACAGGACAGATATTTCTTTATTGACACATGGTCAATATGCCTAGCTTCGTTTACTCCTAAGTATTTGTCTTCTGCCAAAATAGCCTTAATATGCTGTCCATCTTCCAATTCATACCCAGACTTCTGTACTTTTCCTCTCACCACATTTAGTGTCCTACACTTGTTCAAACCAAATCCCATTTGTATGTCTCGTGAGAATGCTTCAACTATGCTCACCAAGTTTTCCAGATGCGACTGTGTTTCGGCATAGAGTTTAAGGCCGTCCATGTATAGGAGATGATTTAGCCGAGTACCAACTCTCTTTCCAATCTTGATAGAAAAGCCGTAGTGAGAAGAGTAATGCTGGGTAGATAAAAGATTCATTGCCATGACAAACCATAAGGGGCTAAGATAGTCTCCTTGATAGATGTGGGCCGATAACCTAGATGTTAGGCCCCTTAAAACAACAGTTATCATCATCATAATTGAAAGATGCCTCTCTGAATCGATATCTCTTCTGTTCGTATGTCTCCACGTGGTGTTCTGAGACACAGTCTAATTTGCCATGCTGACATAACCCTTTACAAGAAACTGACAAATACCTCATTGATCTTAAACAGTCGCTGACTGTTACTTGCCAGTCATGGGGCACAGAGTCAAAGGCCTTGTTATAATCGATGTACGCCATATGAAGTTTTTGGTGATTCAAGTGTGCCTGGTCACACACAACTGAGTATTTGATTCTTTGCACACTTTTGAACCCTTTTTACAACCTTTCTGTTGCACAGTAATTATGTTGTTTCTTTCACAGTGTGCATATATCCTGTTAGCCAGGCATGATATATTGATCTTATACAACGTGGGCCGACATGTGATGGGACGATATTTAATCGATTCCATGTATTCTGAAGATAATTTGGAAGCAAATGTGATGCCACGTGTGATGAATTCGGGCGAGCTATCGGGATGAAGGATGGCATCATTAATGAACTCACCTAGTCAATCGTGGATGCTCCAGAATTTCTTATACCAAAAATTCTGAATCTGGTCAGTGCCAGGGGCTTTCTAATGGACGACCTGACCTGTGGCGTGGCTTTGAGGTTCCTGAAATGTCTCACAGACTGCGCAGGTGGTGTTGTTGGCGAAAGACGAATAGAAATGCATTCATCTTATGCCATTGTTTTACCTCATACATCATATACGCTGTACTGGAGCAACTGAAATTCCTGCCAAAATATTCTGCACACCCGTTGTGTAGCAGTGGCATAGGGTAAACCTTGGGGAAAGTGTATAGACCCAGAACCAGTAATGAACATGGTATTCTCCAAGCATAAGAGAAAGAGGAGAATTCTTATTTTTGTCAAGTTTTCAAAATTCCACAGGCATCCCTCAATCATTCGTAAAATATATCTACATTTACTGCTGTTAGTTTGTTAACTAGTTATTATTGTTTTAAGGAGTGGAACAGCGAGGTTATCTGCCCCAGTTTACAGCAACATAGCCCTAATCATATGTGATGTCATTTTACAAGCAAATAAGATTTAAGGCCACATAGCACATATATAGTTTGTAGGATGCCAAGTTCATAAAACCTTAATACTACCAGTATGTTTAATTCAAAAACTGATATTATTGCAACTCAACCAGTAGATCATTTTGAGATAACCAACGTTTGTATCGGAAATCTGATATTTAGTAAGATAGGATAAGTCAAATAATTCACTACCGGCAATTAGAGCCTTGCGCGGATTAAAAAACGTTACCTGCATCCGCCCCGCATCCGCATGACTTTTATCCTCATCCGCACGACTTTTATCCGTATCCAAACGTTTGTTATCCAAATCCGCTGGCATTAACTAACAAATTAAAAATATTTCTGTAAAGTATTAAAGCAACACATTTACACATTTGAGGAGAATTTCGTTCCCCTAGGCTGTGTGTGAATCCGCAAGACAATGTTGACTGAGTTATGTCCCTCTGAGTAAGGGCAAGTCAAACAGCGGGTGGCACTTAGTCGTCGGGTATACCAACGCAGGGAAGCGCAGGTATAAAGAATTATTTTTTTACAAAAGTCAACACTAATTGAGGGTATTTCCATGATTGGTTTCTCTCACTTCTCTATTATTCTCATGCAATCCAAGAGAAAGGAAGTAGGGAAATAACAAGAAACGTGAAAGGCACAGATCTTAGCAAAAATTAAAATTATTAAAAAAAATCCAGTTCAACATCGTATTCTAAAAGCTATCCGCAAATTTACCCTAAATATTATCCGCAGCTTACCGCACAGTCATGCAAACTATATCCGCAAGGCAAAAAATTTTGCGGATGTCCATGGGTTAATCCGTTTATATCTGCATCTGCGCAGGGCTTTATCGGTAAGCTCAAAATCCTCATCTGAAATATTGGCATCTTTCCTTAGAATTTTCAAATTTATATTAGAATAGAACTATATTATCTAAGGTGTATGCGAATTGCACTTACATATCTTTGATTTGAATTCTGACTTTTTGAAGTCAATAGGAAGCGAATAATTTTAAAATCAGAACTAAATCTCATTAGATTATTTCTACACTTGCCTAAAATGTTAACGTATCACACCAAGCGTTCAACAAAAACAGTGTGAATAATATCGTCTTACATCTAGGGGTAATTTATATGCCAGCTTACGACGTGACGGCTTTAATTTTCGTGGAGAAGTGACGGGAATGCACTTAGTACAGCATGATTACTTAAAAATGTCCTTCCATGCAGTACTGGTTTGTTGTCTGAATGTAAGAAATGGGCTGAACATACTCTCATGTGGGATGATATGAGCGATTTCCTTTCAGCACGGCGAATTTTTACAAGACACTATTTCCTTGAAATACGATAAATGGCAAGGAATGAAACGTTACTTTGGACTTGCGACATCTGTTTTTGCACAGGGGAACTGCACAATGTTGGATTATTATTCTAAAAGGTATAAAACAACACTTATTTAAGCCTAATTCCTAACTACAACGCACACAAGCAACTCATGATTGCCCACAACACCAGGTAAACAAAGTCACGTGATAGCGTGACGTCAGAGAGCGGTACTAGCCTAGTCGCCCATTCGCCAAGTTGTTGATAACTTCCTTAATATCATTTGTGGTGAATTTCTCGTGCTGCATTTGCTCAAATCTTTGGGAAGCTTGCTGCTCCTTTCTTACCCAACTTGATTGAGTGTCATGATCAGATGATATAGACCGCTGTTTTCCCCTTAATTCTTGAATTTCTTCTTTAGTCAGATAGTTTTTGTCTGCAGAATCCTTTATCTTACCCAGAGTCTGATAAAATCTTCTTTCTGAGTTGGCGAAAAGGAAGTTATCTTTCTTCCTCTTCATCCTCACCCTATACTTTACAAGTCTGGCGGATAAAACAGACAGCCTTTGTTTCAGGGTATCTAGACACTCTTCAAATGTTGAATTCGGTACATCTCGCTGGGTGTGGTCTGTGTTTTGTCTCATTATATGCCCAGATTTCCTCAGTAATTTTCTTGTTCTTGTACCACGAACATATTGCTTCATTCTTCCAATATTTGCCCTGAGCTGTTCAATCCTTCCAACAAGTCTTCTTTCTCAGTTTGGCATCGATTGCATTTGCTTCTCTTCGTTCATGTTGTTCATTACTCATATCTCACACAACAGTTACTGCATTACAGTAAATACTAGTATGAAGGGATTCCAGATTTGCAGGTGGTTTAACATGTTCCAGCAAAATATCCCGATTCATGATACTTAGTATCTTTGTCAACTTTCTTGAAACATTGACTTTCGGTATTTTCGGCCTGCAATTTGCATCAGTTCTATAAAACTGACTATAGTCATAATATCATTCTTCAACTTTCCAATTTGGTGATGATCGATAATTGGCATGGAAACTGGATCTACTTCTTGAAGGTTGTGGCTATCAGCATCAGTGGCGACTGCTGGTCTCCGTACCTGGTATACCGCAAGTGCACCCTTCCTCTTTACTCACCCCTTGCCACTAATATCAATATGCCCAATAATAATAATAATAAGTCAGAATTATTATTATTACTATTATTATTTATTCAATTCACCACTACTAACATGGGTTACTCTAAAGCAAGTGCTTTACAACAATGCATAAAAACTAAAATACAAACTATAATACATAAATACCATGTGTATACAAAATATAGAGTTCATTATCACTCATTCACTAGCCAGGAAGGATCGCACAATATTGCATGTGGACAGTGGGACAGAATACTGCATACTCCTGTAGATAGTTGGTGGAAGATCCAATTCCGGAAGGAAGGAAGGAAGCTTGTGTTTTAACGTGACCGTTAATCTTGAGATCATGAGCTACGGGACCTCCTTTTTACGTGGAATCCGAACCACAGGACATGGCATTTCACTTCGAAAATCTCACATGCATTGACCGGGAATCGAACCCGGACCGCCTTGGTGAGAGGCATACAGCTAGACCGCTGAGCCACCACGCCCCCCGAAGATCCAATTCCTTCAGACTATTATTATTAATATTATTATTATTAATATTAGAGTTGGAGAAAAACTTATCCGTAATTTGTAAGAAAGATTATGTCTGTTTCACTCCTGAACACTTGCCACATCCCCTCATTCCCCAGTTTATTTTGGTTACATCTTTCAAACGGCTCCTTTCATCTTGGCACTTCCACCTTCTCTCTCCGCTCCAGACAAGAGTGTCGTATTTTTTCTTGGAAATATGACACTGGCCACCTGTATTTGCGTTCGAAGAACACCCCGTGGCACAGCCGTGCACGTTAAATCACGCCATGGGGAGCTGCTGCAAGTCCGCATATCAGGGGTACGAATCTCGACGCCGACAGAGGCTACCATGAGTGTGTTTTTTGTCCAAGTTTTCCTACACTATTTCCAGGCAAATGCAGCGATAGTTCCTCAGTTCATCATAGAATATTATTATACAAGTTCAACACAAGCTCCTAAAATGAACTATTAACAACAACAATGATGATGATAATTGTTGTTTTAAGGGGCCTAACATCTAGGTTATCGGCCCCTATTAACAACAACGTTCTAAACCATTTGCACTTCGTTAGACATATCCAAAGATTACTAAAACATTCATAGCCAAGGTATTAATACAATAAAAGTGAAGAGCACTTCTAAGAAACTGGTCGAAATCAATAAAATAATACGAGCGATAACTTACCTCTGTATCTATATTCCAACTGTCTTCTGCCAAAACCAGGATTAATCTATTTGAAGGTAAGTTCCATTCGTCTGGATTTCTTCAAGAACACTTGTGTGACAGCATCAGTAAAATTACCGTTTGGGTGCTTCCTGAGTGAACAAAGCAGCTGCTTCTCAATTGTCATCATTGATAGGGAAGTAAGTCTCTCTTGACCCATAGTGGACCTGCAGTGTGACTTCACTCGTTTGAGTGTTGAGAAAGTACGTTCAACAGAGGCTATAGTAGATGGTATCGTAAGTATTAAACACGATAAATTGTACAGTTCAGGCATAGCATTAACTAACTGCATTCGGTTCATAATTCTTACGATTTCGGCCACTGATTTCTTGTGAAATTCTTGATCATTAGCCGAATAAGGCACTATCAGTTCGTTTTTCACACCTACTTGATCGAAACTTGACCCGTAGTTCTCTAAGAGATTTAAAAACAATTTGTTTGGGAATTAAATGCCATATTCTCTAAATTTTCCTGTATCCAGGAGGGAAAAAAAGTTAAAACGCTCCATATCACAAAATCTGTCATTTATCTGGCAAATGACATTATCCAGAATTTCTCAGAATAGTCTCCTAAAACCCTCTTCTGGTGATCCATTGCCTTTAATTCTCTTCTGTGCTGGTTCATCGGCTGCGCAAGAACATGTTATTTCCCAGACATTTTGGAAGCCTTCGCTCCTGAAATTGTTTAATCTGTCTCTATTATCTTCGAGTGGCAGAAAGCAATATCCATAGCCTTGTTTGCAGAATGTTAAAAAGAACATCCGTGTGGCAGAAAATGAATGAGTATACATTAAGAAGAAAAATTGTATCAATTTTTTTTTCAAAAAATACAAAAATCCTTGTGCCTGTACTATAGCATCGTTTTCCCAATTTTCACTATTTTCATCGTCCGTTAGCTTTCGAAAAACATGAGTAAGTTGTCTTTCTGCTCTTGAACTGTGTTAACAAGTCTCGAGTTAAAGTTCCAGCGAGTTGGTGCAGTTCTCGGTATTTTTTTTTTCTACAAAGTTTCGGAGATATTCAGTTCTCTTCGAAGAATTGGAAAAGAAATTAGACATTCCGGAAGGAGATAAGAAAAATACTCGACATTTTGTTATTCCCATAGCTGTCTGTTGCAATACTAAGTTCAACACATGGCAGTAGCAATGAACGAACAGCGCTCGTGGAAATGTTTGTTTTACTCTAGCCTGTAGTCCTCCTAAATGACCAGCCATGACACTCGCGCCATCGTACGTCTGTGCTATAAGCTTGTTACCTAATCCGAACTCTTCTAATACTGACGAAACGTGGGCGTACAGAGCCTCAGCCGACCTGTTAGCACTAACGTCTGTGAAGCCAATCAGAACATTCATCGACAAGAATTGCTACAAATTTTGTTCTGTCAAGTTCCTTCGCAATAGCATCTACCATTACAGCTCTAATGGCTTCTATTAAATCGTTCTGAATGGTAGATGACGTACCTCTAAATATAGTAGAATTAAGTAATTGGTCATGTAGCAAAAGGTCATACGTGCTCAGCAAATCTAAGGTTTCTATGTAGTTACCTCTGTTCAGTGACTCGTCTGACTCGTCATGTCCTCGTAGCGCCTGCTCTTGCTTGCCTAAATGACAAACGACATATATTAACCCAGATAAAACCTGCCTATTATTTTTTACCATTTCATTGTGCTTTGAGACCTCCATTGCTTTCTGAGCATTCAACTGAACATCTATTCGCGAGGTACCGAATTTACACAATGCGAAAGCACACGCGATATGACTCCTCGCTTTTTCATGTTTCTTTAAGCTACTAGTAAGACCAGCATTGTTGTCAAATCCATCTTTTGACCACGCCGTTCCTTCACGACTGAAAAGGAGACAAGACCAGCAGAATAGTTTGTTAAGCTTTTTTGCATCCAGTTAACCACTGATGGCGTGAATAGTTTGAGGAACAAAAATGTCTAGTATACTCTCGCTTACGGTCTACTCAAGTTGAAACTAAATTTGGAAGTTCAGGAGTCGGCCTTCCTTTCTCCTTAATTTCCACTTTCTGAGGGAATCCAATTAAATTAAATCCCTTAGTTAGCACATCCTCAATGACGCACCCACAATCCACTTCCGGTGCTTCACTCACACTACACATTTCTATATTAATTCACTGTTGACTAAATCACTTCAAGACTGACTTAAAACAAACGTACGGTACAATGACACTGTCACGCACACAGAACAAATAACTGAAACGGCTGAGCGCTGGCAAACCTCTGCTGGTCAACAAATTCCCCTTGAAACAGCCAATCAGCATTAGGCATAGTTGAACCGCATGGTCCTTGCGCGATACCTCGGGCTGAAATTTGCTGGGCTTAAGTTACCGCTCTCCTTCCCCTCGTCCCTCTGACGAGCCGGCGAGTGCCACCGGGAGACCCTTGCGGTAACTCAGTACAGTCACTAATAACTAAAACTGTACACCACAAATAAAAATAAGTATGGTACGCTGCTATGACCACCGACTTTCGTGACAACAATCTGCAGAAAATATATGACAAGGACAATTTTCATGACTGCAACATGTCTAAAAAGTGACAAGAAAATATTTTTACATTTTTTAAATCTCGGGTGGTATACCGCCGGTATATGCGGTGTATGGGAGAATTCGCCACTGATCAGCATGTGCCGACTCCAGTTCTTCAGGAAAACTGTTCTGGGTATCTCCATTCACGCCTTCCTTCTCACGCCGTACAGTCTTCTTTAATGGTGTTCATTTTGGCTTCAGGGATAAGTTTAATACGGAGAATAGCCCTGTATTGGTCAGATACTCTCTGTTCGGTCACAGTTAGTTCAGCGTAATGCAACCGAAATTCAGAATGTGAGCGTTGCCCGTAACCAACTGAATTCTGCCCGACGTCAGTAACCCCAAAATAAGTGCGTATTATGGTTTCATTCATGGCATTTGTCCATGTAATACGCTGTCGTGTCAGTCCTGCCTGGGTGAGCACAGGTTGAGTTACCTGGGCAGCAGGTGAAGTACTAGATAATGATTCACTTCGTTGCTCAGGCTCATCTTGCATACGCTTGTCGGCTGTAGTGTTTTCGGGATCTTGCCCGGTTGGGGCCCACCTGTTCAGCCTTCTTCCACCGGAGGCTCGCATACTGTCACGACCAGCACCGGCTCGAGACGTGCCCTGGCGCTCCCCAGGCAGCGGTATTTCATCCGAGGCATTACTCGTTAATTTCTCCGTCTTGCATTAGAAGGGTTTGCCTTTTGTTTGCTTTCTATACCTTCAGCCTGGTTTTGGTTATCAGCAGTCCCTAACATGTGATACAGACGCTGTTGGCAGCGCTCCGTGTCAGACGCTACCATTGTAGGATTAATTTTGGAGTTTTCCGTCTTTTAGGCAGGTTGCCTTCACTACGGCTCAGGAGTCCTGCCTAACCCACCCTTACCAGGTACTACCCTCCGGGCCAGAGGGACCACGAGCCAATGCCATTGCTTTGTCCTTTGCTATTCCTTTTTCTTTCTCCAGTATTCCTTCATCATCTTTCAAAGTGAAATGCCATGTCCTGTGGTTCGGATTCCACGTAAAAAGCAGGTCCCGTGGCTTATGATCTCGAGATTAATGGTCACGTAAATCTACAATCTTCCTTTCTTCCTTCATCATCTCACTCTGTTTCCTTTTCCTTTCCTTTACCATTTCGAGGTGGTTTTCGTTCCCTTTCACCCTTGGAATCCTTCCATTTTTAGCTCTTTTTGCCTAAAAATATCTCTCTGTGGTGTATCTCCTTCTCTGATATTATTTCATTCCAAATCCTTTTTGACTTCTTGTACCCAGGTTGTTGTTGACGTCTTGTTCCACAGGAATGTGAAGATCTGCTTGGTTATCCTACTGCCATCCATCCTGTACAAATGTCCAAAAACTAGCAATCTCCTCTTCCGTATTGTTTCTGATATGTTTTCGTTTTTCGATATATTTCATCATTAGGCCTACTTCTTAATTTCCAGAATTCCGCAGTTTTTAAAGGACCGAGTATTTTGCGTATAATTCTTCTCTCTACTACTTCTAATAATTTATCCAACTTGTAGTTCAGTACGAGACATACAGTCCTTCCGGTTTGACTACGGTGTTGTAGTGCGGTATTTTAAGATCTGTAGACAAACACTTTTTGTTATGGGTATTCCCAGTTATGCCATTCGCTCTTTCCATCTTTAGTATTCTTTCTTCTACAGCAGATTTTCCCAAACCATTTTCTTGAATAATTTCCCCCAAATATTTGAACTTCATTACCCTATTTATTTGACCAATTTCTGTTGCTAGGATTTCTGGATCATATTTTATGTGTGTCATAAATTTGATTTTTACTACAGAAATTCTTAAACCTGTTTTGTTGGCTATCTCTTCTAAGAGACTGACCTGTATTTCTGCATTTGCCAAATTTTCAGAAAGTGTGGAAAACTCATCTGCGAATGGTAGGCAGTTTATTTCAATACCTCTGTTCTTTCTTCACATTGTTATTGGTGTTAGCTTATGCTCTTCCGTTCTTCTTATTATTATTAACATAATTATTATTATTTTTATTATTATTAACTTTTCTGCAGGTGTTCCGTATGAAATGTTGTTAAAGGTAAAACAAAACTAGGACAGGCCTGCTACTAAGACGTTAATGATCTATTTGGAGGTAATAATCTAGAAAATTATTCAGAGAATGTGCCAAGCTGCCAACTTTTCCCTTCTTCTTCAATGTCTGAAGTGAATAATACTAGTTGTGGCTATGTCTCAAGAGGTTTTGTTTTTTTTATGAGTAAAACTACTAGAATCTTCTACATCTAGATTCCAGATGTATCACGCGTTCTTTGGGCAGGCTAGATACATCATGATCATAAAGGCAATTAAAGAATAGTTGAATTGTGCTTCTTCAGTCGGTCAACACGATTGTACCCAATCAATGGGTGGAATACAAGATATAAATATGCAATTGCACATCTGAAACAAGATGTTCAGTAAAGAACATATAGCCTACTTTCTCCTAAATGCATGGGTATTGTTATAACTCTTTGTCCTTTTCAAGGAGTGTAATTGAATGTTGGTTGTAGTAGCTTGTTGAAATACAACGTGCTATAGGGATATTAAACATGAATATGAGGTGCCCTTTTCTAGTGCTACCTCTGTAAAAAAAAATGTCATTCAATTCGGTTTCACCGTGTTTGAATTGATATGGGGAATGGATTTGCACTCATACATGGCCGCAATTTGCAAACTATTGGGCTGATGACCTTGTAGTCAGTCATAAAATGCTTTCCACAAAAAGGCATGTTGTTGCAAAATCTGGTAGAGCTAAAATTATTAGGATGGTCGGAATTTGATTTAAGCTTTTAACATTTGGGTGACCGTCATTCCGTTTCCGTCAAGATGGCGGCGATATAAAACGTGACACTGAAGTTCTCTTTGCTAGTACTACCGCTGTAGCAAATTTCGTTCCATTCGGTTTCACCATGTTCGAATTAATAGGGGGAATCCATTTTCACACAAAGATGGCCGTCATCCACAAACTATTAGGCTGATGACCTATTAGTTTGGACAAAGGATGCTTCCGCCTTAAAACTATATTGTTGAAAAATTTGGTAGAGATCGAATGATTAGGTTAGTCGTAATTTGATTTAAGCTTTGAACATTTGTGTGGCCGCCATTACGTTTCCGTCAAGATGGCGGCGATATAAAACATGACACTGAGGTGTCCTTTGCTAGTGCTACCATTGTACCAAATTTCGTTCAATTCGCGTTCACCGTGTTCGAATTGATATGGGGGGGACAGACAATCCGAGTACACACACTCACACACACACACACACACACACACATACTCTCTCTCTCACACACACACACACACACAGACTCACACACATACACACACACAGACAGACACAATTTTTTCGCCCTTTGTTGATCTCGTAAGTCTACTTTCATTTTTTGCAAAAATCGAAAGTAGGCTAAAAATGACATGTAATAGATATATATTACAATTAAATGGTGTAATTGTGATATTTAACTTATACATGTGTTCATTTCCAGGATATTATATACATATGTATATATTTTACGCCGCCCATTCATTGGGCACGATCGCTTTGACCAGCTGGAGAGCTGCAATTTGACAACTTTGTATAGGCAACACTGAAAGAATGACTTCAAATCTCTACAATTGAAGAAAAGATTAATTTTCTTTTGTGTTGATGCTTCTTCAGTTTTCACAAGACTGCGTTTGGGCATGCTTTATCCTCATTGATTGTCGGTTGACGCGATGGCGATGTTCATACCGATTAGACAAGAGAAAACGTGGTGTTTGGAGAGATGTAGGCAAATGGAAGGAAATGCTACGTTTTGACAGTAAAAATCCAGATTTTTTTCATCAGATTTCTTTGGGCAATAACAAGACGCGTGGAGGAACCCTTACTCCCTGAAACCAGATGTAGAATGCTTATCATTGTATAGGTGACCCTGGTTTCTAGAATGGACTAACATAAGTCTTCGGAGTTGATCGGACATAGTAGTTCTTCCTTGGCAAGAAGTGACAATAGATCTTCTTCCCAGTCCTTTTCCATGTTTTTTTCTGTTCCTTGAGCAACATTCTCCCGTGCATTCTTCTACTCTTGCACTATCTTAGGTAGGTACTCTATATTTTGCAACTACATACACCAACGTGCTCCGATATCAATTCCTAATGTATGTGATCGTTTGCATTATATATATATATATTTTTTTAGCGTATGGCTTTTAGTGCCGGGAGTGTCCGAGGACATGTTCGGCTCGCCAGTTTTGTAGCTGCTTCGAGACGGACACCCAATGGGTGACCTACAAGTACCGTTGGGGAGGGAAGGAGGGAAGTTGGAACGTAAGGACGAGGAGTTGGAAGGTAGCGGCTGTGGCCTATAGGTAGGGACCAACCCCGGCATTTTCCTGGAAGGAAGATGGGAAACCACAGAAGACCATCTTCAAGGTTGCCGGCGGGGGGATTCGAACCTCCTCGCCTCCCGGATGTGAGCGACTGCCATCAGTCATGCCGTAACCACCACGGCTAACTCACCCGGTTGCATTATATTAATCACAGTCTTCACGTTCACTGGATGACCTGTTTAAGTTGTGCATTTGTGCGTTGTCCCAACCGAGCAAAACATGACTGCTAATAGCGACTCAAAGGACGTAGAAGAGGGAAGTGATTGGCAGATTATAATTTGTTTATTTCCAGTGGAAACCAGGATGTATGTTAATTATTTTTCGAGCTATGGAGTATACAACTACCTACAATTATCTTCAGCTATTGACCTCAAAATTAGTTGTAAACACTCCGGTGGTCGCACGAAAAATATGTCACGCCAGTGGTCGTGCGGTTCTCTATTATGATCCATACTTTTTTTTTGTGATTTGAGGCTATTCTATGCTATTTATTCAATGAATATGAAATTGCATTGTGTAATAACTTTATGTATGTGGAATTTTATTATTATTATATTCGTTCAGCCCCCTAAGGATCACGCGGAACCATTAAATAGCAATGGAATTCAACTTTTTGAACTGCTTATTCGCCCAAAATTTCTTCATTCTTTCACTCTGGGCCTGCCGCCATTCTTGTGTCCGTGAGTTTGGAGTTTCAAGCTTTTCTCGGATGGATTCTTGGGTGCAAATTTGTGGGTGTTGATCGTTTGTCTGTATGTAGGCCATGTTGTAGTCATTGGATCATTGTCGACTTCAGTAAGGTCCATTTGTGTGTCTACTAGCCAGCGAATTTTGTTTTGTATGTACAATATAATAAAACAAAACATGCATTTATAAGAAATACCTCGAAAAATTACCGGACATTGTGATTTGTCTAATACTTGCCTAACACACTCCCTCCATAATGTATTTTGGAGATGCATTGTATGCATATATATACAGGGTGAATCTTAATTAAACCGACCAAAAAATCAGGGACGCTCTGCGTGTTATGTAAAAGACGATGCCGCAATCGGATTGGCGGAGAAAATTTTTCCCTCCGAGAAAATTAGGTTACTTTGTTACTTCCGGGCGCACGATTCAAATTTACGAACTCGCCGTATTTGCTGAGCTAGAGAGCAAGCCGCTGGCCACCGCTATGCTTCAAGCAAGGGAAGGGAGTGTGATAGAAGGAGACGGCGGGCATGCGCAAGTGTCCTCGATCGCCTCGGCTTGCCGCATGCCCGCCAGAATATCTCTGTCTCCTTCTATCACACTCCCTTCCCTTTCCTGAAGCACAGCAGTGGCAAGCGGCTTGCTGCCTGGCTCAGCAAATACGGCGAGTTCGTAGATTTGAATCGCGCGCCCGGAAGTAACAAAGTAACCTCATTTTCTCGGAGGGAAAAATTTTCTCCGCCAATCCGATTGCGGCATCGTCTGTTACATAACACACAGAGCGTCCCTGATTTTTTGGTCGGTATAATTAAGATACACCCTGTATGTATGAAGTGTCCATTCATAAAAAGAGTATCATATGCAACAAAAGATGTGATAATTGTATCGCATCAAATATAAAGATATAATAGTACAAACATTTCAGAGGAAATGTTGCACTACACACGGAATCCGTTCAGGGAAGTTCTTACAATACATTATCGTTATCATGGCGAGTGTCACATTCAGGTCGCAACATACATCAGCACTAGAATCTCTGCTATCACCACTATCAGCGTTACGGTCCATATCTGTATGATCTTCTTGAACCTCGTCCTCATCCTCAACACCAAGAACTTCATCTTCCTCACTGTTTGTTTCATTCAGCCATCGATTTATATTCTCACAGTCATCCGTTTTTCACTTAAATAGGCTACCGAATTATAATAAAATGTATATAACCATAAGTCATTTTACTTTACTATCGTACCGGTTTCAGACACATCGCGACCTTCTTCAGTGTAATTTAGGACATGAAAAGGTGCAAGAAGCTATGCTTAATATAAATATGCCATGACACAGGATATTATCAAAAATTCTAAAAATATTCTTCGTCTAAAAGCTCACACATTAAAATAAAAACAAGAAGTTCCGTGACGAATTAAAGAGCCTACTTTTCTTAAAATTTAAGATTCATGCCAATGAATAATCTATATGGATCTACCTAGAATAATGACGAAATTAAGTTGGTAATATCGAAATTTCTAATTAGTTCAAAATACTGTATACTTGGCATAATGTAGCCTAATAGAGAACTGCAGTTGGCAACCCTGGTGACTGAATATATTCTTACTTCCATCCCTTAAGGTATAGAATACAAAATATGGCTGAAGTCCAATGGATAGCATGGACGTTACATGCAGTTAAACATTGGATCTAAGAGCGCGCGTAAAATCATGTTGGCAACAATGGCATACATGTATTGGTCAGAAATAATATTAAATAATATGATCTATTGTTGTGTCAATTTTGAATGAATTCCATTAGTTAGTATAGAAGTTACATGCATTTTAAAATTGGACCTATCAGCAGGCTTAGAATCATGTTGGCAGCACTGGCGTAGGCCTATATTAGTTACTAAAAATTAATCTAGAATGCCAGGTACTATACGTGTGCAAAGTTTAGAGCTATTGGCTTGCATGCTTTCTGATATATTGATATTAGGGTAACAAAAATAGAGACAGCATTTATTAACAGTTGGCAGCCCTGGTTGCTCTTAAGGGTATGCATAGTCATATCTGTTGAACTACACATACTACATATGAAATTTGGTTAAAATCCAAATGATAGTATAGAAATTTCATATACTTAAAGTTGGACCTCTCAGCAGGCTTAGAATCATGTTGGTAGCACTGACTTATATAAGTTACTCCAAATTAATATAGAATGGCAGGTACTATACATGTGAATAGTTTAAAGCTGTCGGCTTGCATACTTTCTGATATATGGGTATTTGGCTACACTGCCATGTATGGTCTCCTGGAAATTAAACTGCAATATTATTATCTATACGTGTGCCAATTTTGAAATACCTCCCATTCATACCTTCCAAGATATCCAACATGGAGCTCAAATTTCAATTCCGTTTCTTTTAGCAGTTGGTAGCACTGACATCATTTTCAAATATGGCCGTGAGATATTCAAGTATAGATCTTTACTGCTACCAAATTTTGTTTCGATTGCTGCAGCCGTTTAGGACTTGATAGGGGTGGGGGGAGACACACACAGCCAGCCAGACGGACAGAAGGACAGACAGACAGACACACATTTGCCCGATCTCAAAAGTCTACTTTTTCCTCATTTTTGTAAAATGTGAAAAGTAGGCTAAAAAAATAAAACAGATCTGTTACAAAATGTGTTAAATAAGAAAGGTTGGATGGTTGGTTGGTTGGTTCCTCAGTTTAGGGGCCGCGACAACGCGGTCATGTTGCCCCGTGTACTTTGGGTGTGTGTAGAATATGTTTGATAACCGGTGTTAATTGTGATGACTGTATTAGTGTGTGTTATCTGTTTTCAATTCAAGTGAGGACTGCAGACATTGAATTTTTTCAAGTAGTTCCAACTTTTGCCGTCAAACGCCACCGTCAACGACTACTAGTTCAGAACTTGATTACCAGATGCCACAGCAGTCGGCTCCTGGTGACGAACGTCGGAATCTAAGAGCGTTTGTCGAATGTTTAACCTATATATAATTTAGCTTCACACAGATGTAATTAGTGGAAGGTTCTTTACCATGCCATAAATCTATGACATGGGACCGCCGGCTTTACTTCCCCTCCGAAGGAAGGCATACTGAGGGATTTTAACGCTCTTAAAAAATCCGACGGCTTAGGCCAGGTTTGAACCCGCGATCTTGGGCATAGAAGCTCAGCATGCTACCAACTACGCCACCGAAGCCACCTAAGTAAGAAAAACATGAAAAATATAAGACTTGATTTAAACACAGTGGAATAGAAAAGCTGTGGATGTGAAACGATATAAGTGGAAATACGATACTAAAGTACAATATTATATTGACTTATGCTTACATAATAGTACATTATGCAACGAGCATATAATGGCAATAATTAAGACACGAGTATGTTTATAAAACGAGCGTATGCGATTTTTATAATTTCCATACGAGTGTCTTAATTACCATTAAAGGCGAGTTGCAAACGACTGTTTATGTTCGACGATAATTATTATAACTATTTTATGTTCGAACATAAAAATTCATAAATATCTGTCGAGATTTCGCCAGTTTTATGTACTGAACAGAGCGCATGAGACGCAGAGAATGCCTTGTATTTGTCCATGGCCTCCTCGATTACCCTACTATGACACTAGGCCACGCAGTGAAATTTAAATTAGAAGGCTGTGGATCTCAGCGCATCTAATTATCTAATTGGTCAAACAACTGTTTCTTGAGCTCTGATTGGTGGGAGAAACTGTTTAATAATGAAAAATAGTGCTATAATGAGCCTCATTAAAGTACAGTTTTCTGACATATAATAGTCAGGGTCAAACATAATAGTACATTATGCAACGAGCCTATAATGGCAATAATTAAGACACGAGTATGTTTATAAAACGAGCGTATGCGAGTTTTATAATTTCCATACGAGTGTCTTAATTACTATTATAGGCGAGATGCTTACGACTGTTTATATTCGACGATAATTTTTATAACTATTTTATGTTCGAACATAAATATTCATAAATATCTGTCGAGATTTCGCCAGTTTTATGTAGTGAACAGAGCGCACGGGACGAAGAGAATGCCCTGTATTTAACCATGGCCTCCTCGATTAACCTACTATGAAACTAGGCCACATAGTGAAATTTAAATTAGAAGGCTTTGGAACTCAGCGCAGGTGCGATTCTACCCTTATCTAATTGGTTAAACAACCTGTTTCATAATGAAAAATAGTGTTATAATGAGCTTCACTATAGTACAGTTTTCGGACATATAGACTAATAGTCAGGATCGAACATAAATATTATTATAATTACATCGTAAATAAAGAATCGAGAGAGCTATCATGGTCATTTTTATGTTAATTTAGGCTACCAAGTATAAACTCATGAAACGAAGTAGATATAGCCTATGCACAGGGACTGAGATTAGATACTGTAATAATAAAACGAACGAAGTCAAAAATGTCAAGCCAATGGCCTCACGGATCACAATAATTGTGATCCACAAGAATCACTTTATAACGTGAAAGCCATCAGCCATGGTTACCTGGATACCGCATGACAGAGAGGGGATGTGGCGCTAGGAAGGTATAGAGACGCTCAAGGCCATAACAATAGACTGGAGCGACCACTCGAGTGTAAATAATGTTATTGGTTTTACGTCACTTCTAACTACCGCGACTTTAAGGGACGCCGATGTGGCGGAACTGTGCCCCGAAGAGGATTTGAATGTGCCAGTAAATGTACTAACACGGCTCCCTAGCATTTAATGTCAACTGACTGTGGCAGGATTCGGTCCTGCAACCAGATATGGTTGATGCTAGTCCATCTACTGGTGTAGTGGCTAGCATATCTGGCTGTCCGGGTCCAAATCCCGCCTCTGCCAAGAACTATAACTCTAGTTTGAGTGCTTGAACGAGGTTGACTCAGCCTCGTGAGGCAAAACTCGGGAAGGGTGCGTTCGATTCACACCTCAGACATCCTGGAAGTTGTCCTTCGTGGTTTCCCATTTTTGCTCAAGGCAAATGCCAAGATGGTTTCTAACTTAAACCACGACTGCCTCCTTCCCAATACTCACCTGATTATTATTAATCGTACGGCATTTACACATCACTTTCGGAACATAAAGAAAAACAAGATGTTCGGGAAAGAACATATAGCCTACTTTCTCCGAAATGTATGGGTATAGTTATAACTCTCTGTCCTTATCATCTCCTAATTTCTTCCTATTTGAAGTGCAAATTGGCACACAGGATTTGAACAGTGGCGTTCAAACCATAGTTTATAATTTACCCCAGCATTTTGCAATTTCATCAGCAAACACTCCAAACACCGACTACTTACAATAATTGAAACTTCGTTGCTCTAATAAGGCCCATCTACAATGCGCAGTCGGCAGTCCGTAGTTGGTAGTCCTCGGTCGGCAGTCGCGATCGACTCCGTGTATACTATAGGCACCATACACAACATGAAGTTGCAGTTGGTAGCTGGCAGTTGGCAGTCGAGAATTTTATCCTTGACTGCCAACTACCCGACTGCAGCAATTTAATAGCCAATCAGAGCAGATCAGAAACTGACGTCACGTTGTTGTTCTGTGTCGTGTACGAATGATATAGAACTAAGTGAAGTAACTTCGCAACCCGTTAATTTATAGGCTAATCTTAAATACACGGTATAACAAAATAATCCATCTCCAAATCATCCATATTGCAAGTTTTGAGATTATCAACAACGCCTCTGTGCACAAGGAATAAACGAATGTTACTGTATTATTACTCCTAGCAGTCGTTAAGACTGGGTTCACTAACTGGCCGGTATAGAGCGCTGCTCGAATCTATAGTTTCTGCATAGTACAACTGAAGGCTGGAAGATGTCACTCCAGTGGAGAATGTCGTTTTTTTTTAATATATAATTTCCATTGCAAAAAGCACCATATAAAGCTTTATTTTATAACGTCTCAGTACTCAAGAAACAATAAATATAAAAACTAGTCGTGATATCTAGTTGTGAAATATCGAACAATATAATCCTAACAGAGCGAGTGCATTCTAGCGGCCAGAAGAAGAAACTTTTCAATAAAATCTGTTACCTTTTTGTCAGCTAGATGTCTCGATTAAATCTGCTGGCGAATTATGTTTTAATTAAGTATATGTTTTGCACCGTAATATGCACAATATAACGCTTAATTTTAAAACGTCTGAGTCATTACAAAGCAACAAATATGTAAAATGTCAAGCAAAAAACGTATCTCTGATGGGGTTTGAACCATAGGCATATGAATGACAGACTAACGCTCTACCACTGAGCTAATTGTGTCAACGAATATCGTCCTATATAAAATGACTTACATAGAACTTGTTAGCAAATAATGATTTATACTAAACGATTTCATCACTGAAGTATATTATTTATATATAAAGCATTTCATACAAAGTTTATTTATTTTGTTTCAGTACGCTATATTGCATGCAATACTCAAATTAGTGAAATATAAGTCAGGCACAAGATATCCGCTGCCATCTTGTCTTATTAATGAATCAGCTGAGCTTTTTAAAATCACGTCTGCACTATAGTATTACAAAATAAACTTTTAATTTCGTACGTGCCTCTTCCTTTAGAACAGTTAAAACGATTCTCGGCTCGATAATCGGAACTGGTGGGTCCCATGATATGGATTATAAAGTTTGCATAATTCGCACGGCCGCCATCCTGAAATGGTATGGCGGACGACCTTGTAGTTTGGTCACAAGACGCATCCTATACGAAGGTATGTTGTTACCAAATTTGGTAGAGATTGGATGATTTGGTTAGTCGTTATTTGATTTTACGTTTTGAACGTTTGAGTGGCCGCCATTCAGTTTTAGTAAAGATGGCGGCGATATAAAACATGACACTGAGGTGTCCTTTGCTAGTGCTACCTTTGTACCAAATTTCGTTCAATTCGCATTCACCGTGTTCGAATTGATAGGGGGGACAGACATTCAGAGTACACACACTCACACACACACAGACTCACACACACACATACACACACACAGACTCACACACACACATACACACACACAGACAGACACACTTTTTTCGCCCTGTGTTGATCTCATAAGTCTACTTTCATTTTTTGCAAAAATCGAAAGTAGGCTAATATAAGATTTACAAATTTACAGACAAATTATTTACAAAGTCAATCGCATTTGCTCTTGCATGCAAAAAGTCCAATCGGTTACCACAAAACAAGTTCTGAGGGCACTCTTCGACTATATGTATGATTGTCTGACGCGGATATCCACAGGCGCACTCAGGAGAGGCGATCTTTCCCCATTTGTGAAATAGATCGCTACATCTCCCATGGTTGGTCCGTATCCTATTCAGAGTACACCGTGTCCTAAGGGGCTTTGTTGTTGCTTTGGAGAAAACTATGTAGCTCTGGTGGAGTGTTATTATACCATTCTTGTGCCCAGGCTTCATGAGAATTTAAGTTATGGTCTCTTAGGTAGATTGCTGTTATGATTGCAGGATGTCTGGAGCGGAGTCTGTTGATTTGGATGGCAGGTATGTCCTCATGGATTTGCAATTGATGGTTATTGGTGATTTTGTTATATTCTCTCA
This sequence comes from Meconema thalassinum, assembly GCA_946902985.2. NCBI lineage: Eukaryota > Metazoa > Arthropoda > Insecta > Orthoptera > Tettigoniidae > Meconema > Meconema thalassinum. The sequence goes on from OX336390.1 coordinate 888,037,866, forward strand.
GGAGGATATTCTTTCTTATCAGCGTAGGAGGTGGAATACGGCTCAGGACAAGCAGCCAGAAAACAGGTGTGGACCTGATTGTACCAGTAATAATCCACATAGTTTGCTTTAGCTGTATATCTACTAGCATCGTGTGCCTACTGTTTAACCGAACAGGGCTGCGATATTCTGCTGCTGAATATGCAAGACCTAAGGCAGTTGAACGAAGGGTAGAAGCAGTCGAACCCCACGTTGTACCACACAGTTTTTGTAGAATGTTACTTCTTGATCTCAGTTTGGCTGAAGTCTTTGTTAGATGCTGTTTAAATGACAGCGTTTTGTCAAGTATAACTCCAAGGTACCTGAAATACAAATACAGAAATAACAATAACACAAGTTATCAGATAAATTCTACATTCACCCAACATCATGCAGCTTAATGACCACGATGTCTAAGCCACTCAAATATAACCACAACAAAAGTTGATGCTAAGTGTAGGCACTCGATTCTACCAGGATAGTCTACCTTTTATTCATTTCACTCTACCTGTTATTCTCTGCACATAGATTTTCACTTCTTCTGAATATCAATTTGAAACAACAAATATCTATAAAAAAGTATTTAATCAAATGGAAGGACATTAGAGACAAACTGGTATTCAGAAAGGTGTAAGGCAAGGCTGCAACTTATAACCCGTACTTTTCAATCTGTATATTGAGCAAGCAATGAAGGAAATTTAAGAGAAAAAAATACAATAGGAGTAAAGATTCAAGGAGAAATAAATTCAACTCTATGATTTGCTGATGACATTGTTATCTTTCCGATTTATCAGAAGATTAGAATAAGTTTTTAAATGTTATGGACTCCGTCTTGAAGAAAGAATTTATAATGAAAATCAATAAACATATGACAAAAATAATGGCCTGCAGCCGAACTAAATCAGAAACCTCTATTGACGTTAAATTGACAGGTGAAAAGCTAAAGGATATACGAGACTTTTGTTAGTTAAGAAGCAAAATATCCAGTGATGAACGATGCAAAGGGGATAAAAAAAATAGGTTGGCTCAAGCAAGGAAAGCATTTCTCCAGAAAATAAGGGTCGACGACAAGAACTCGAGGGGTAGATCAAGGTTAGAATATATTCGTATTAAACAGATTACCTTGGATGTAGGGTGTGGTATCTATTTAGAGATGAAACGATCAGCTAAGGTCAGGGAGGCATAGAGGGCTGCATCAAACCAGTCAAAGTCTGAAGACCGAAACACAACTCCAGGAAAAACACGGGAATGGTCCCTGACTTACAGCCATGACTGTCTCTTTCTCAATAGAGCAATACGCAATATGGCTAATTATGCAGTACCTGACATATAGCCTACTTTTTCTGCAGATATACCCAAGGAATAGCAAAGTTAGTTATGGAAGGAGGAGTCAGCGATAAGAACTGTAGGGGTAGACCAATCATCATCATCATCATCATCATCATCATCATTTCCCCTTATCCAGCTCCTGCCGGGTCGGGGTATTTATGGCACTTCTCCACTTTCCTCTTTCCTTCCACCATTCTTCTTCCACGATCTTGTCCCAGTCCAGATTTCTTTTTCTTACGCTGTTCTTCACTGAATCGATCCACCTTGTTCTAGGTCTTCCCCTTGCTCTCTTACCCTTGCACTTGGCCTCCAGCATCTGTCTTGGTATTCTATTTTCCTCCATCCTCTTTACATGTCCAAACCACCTTAGTTTATTCTTCTCAATTCTCTCATTTAGTTTTCCCATCCCAACTTCCTTCCTAACATCTTCATTCCTCACTCTGTCTTTCCTATCATACTTCTTAGGAATTTCATTTCACTGGCTTGGATTCTACTCTCTTGCCTGCTTGTCAGGGTCCGAGTCTCAGCTGCATAAGTTAATATGGGTACATAGTACATTTTATACATTACCTCCTTGCTTTTCCTTGGTACTTCCTTATCCCAAACAAGTTTTCTTACACTTTGATAGAATGCATTGCTCTGCTGTACCCTCCTGCCAATCTCCATGTCCAACCTACCAGTTTGCATCAATTCACTTCCTAGGTATTTGTACGTGTCCACAATTTCCAAACTCTGACTTCCAATTTTCACAGTGCCCTTTCCTTGTCTTTCCCCTCTTGTCATCACCATGGTCTTGCTTTTCTCTTTACTGATTTTCAGGCCATAATTCTGAATATTTTCGTTCAGTGCATCTAGTTGTTTTTGCACTTCTTCGGTGTTCCTTCCCCAGACCACAATATCGTCTGCAAATAGTGTTAGAATATGTTAAACAGTTTGCGTCGAATAGCCTGTGTAGGGCGTGGTAGCTATGTATAGATGAAACGATTAGGTCAGGACAGGGAGGTATGGAGGACTGCATCAAACCAGTCAAAAGACTGCCGATTCAAACAACAACAACCCCAATACAAGAGACGAGTTCATCTCACCAATTGTGTTGAGTAAACGAGTGTATTTTAATTCCCTTGGCTAAGAATTTCCAAACTAAAATGCTACCACCGAGTGGTGAAATTGTAAAAACCTGTGTTAGTTAGTAATTGTTGTTGTAAGGGGCGGAACTAAGAGGTAATCTACCCCTAAAACGATGTTATATTTTCTTTGTGAAGTTTTTATAAAATGCCATGTGTTTTGCTGATGAATATTTGAGGTAGTAGTAGCAATGAGGCATATTATTAGTCTAATCATATTGTAGATTCTTACAAGGTACCGCGGATTTAGCACTAGTGCCACTCGTATCAACAACAATACCTAAAATGTTACTAAATTGGAATTTCTTTTAAAGTTTTATTAATTGATTTAGACTAATCACGCCAGATAAGATTTTAAGAACTGAATTCATGACACAAATTTGCAGTAATTCAATTTCCATTTTTGAAACCCTTTCTCTTAATTTATCATGTTTACCATTAATAAATGTAAAACAAAAATATTGGAATGCAGCCGAAGGAAATCACAAACCTCTATGGACATCAAATTGGCAGGTGATAAACTAAAGGAAGTAGGAGAATTCTGTTACTTTGGAAGCAAAATAACCAGTGATGGACGAAGCAAAATGAATATAAAAAGTAGATTGGCTCAAGCAAGGAAAGCATTTATACAAATAAGGAATCTGTTGATATCGAATATAGATTTAGGTATTAGGAAGTCATTTTTGAAAAACCTTGATCTGGAGCGTGGAACTCTTTGGAAGTGAAACTTGGACTATTGGTACGGCAGAAAAGAAGAGAATTGAAGCATTTGAATTGTGGTGTTATAGGAGAATGATGAAGATCAGATGCGTAGATAGAGTTACAAACGGAGAAGTATTAAGGCGAGTGGGAGAGGAGAGATGTTTCTGGCGAATGCTAATGATGAGAAGATATAGGTTGGTAGGACACATACTAAGACCCCCAGGAATAGCAAGCTTAGTTATGGAAGGAAGGGTTGAGGGCAAGAACTGTAGGGATAGACCAGGTTTGAATATGTTGAACAGATTGCGTCAGATGTAGGGTGTGGTAGCTATGTAGAGATGAAACGATTATCTAAGGACAGGGAGGCATGGAGTGCTGCATCAAACCAGTCAAAAGACTGAAGACTCAAACAACAACTATCAACCCCATTACGGGAAAATGACCTTGCTGTTTCATCTCTGAAAACAACAATAACATCAATATCTTAATTTTGCGGATTTGACTGCGTCTCCCCCTACTAGCCTCAGACACAAGATACCACGCAGTTCATGGGCTGAGGATCACGATGCCGAAGCCCCTAAATGAGACAAGAACAACAACAAGCAAACAAACGTTTGTCGATTAAGTTCAGCTAAAATCTGGTTGGATGGTTCCTCAGTTTAGGGGCTGCGACAACGCGGTCATGTAGCCCCGTGTACTTTGGTTGTGTGTAGAATCTGTCTGATAACCGGTGTTAGTTGAGATGACTGTATTAGTGTGTGTTATCTGTTTTAGTTCAAGTAAGGACTGAAGGCATTGCATTTTTTCAAGTGGTTCCTACTTTTGCCGCCAAACGCTACCGTCAACTACCAACTAGTTCAGAAATTAGTTACCAGATTGCCACCGCAGTCGGCTCTTGACGGCGAATGTAGGAACCTAAGAACGTTAGTCAAATGTTTAACCTATATTAATTTAGCTTCACACAGGTGTAATTAGTGGAAGATTCTTTAACATGCCATAAATCTATGACATGGGACCGCCGGCTTTACTTCCCCTCCGAAGGAAGGCATACTGAGGGATTTTAACGCTCTTAAAAATCCGACGGCTTCGGCCGGGTTAGAAGCCGTTATCTTGGGCATAGAAGCTCAGCATGCTACCGACTACGCCACCGAAGCCGCTCCAGCTAAAATCTGTATAATATTTAAAACCAACATTTTTTCCTCTCGACGGATGTTTATTTTCTGTACCAAGAATCGCATTTATTTTTACCCTTCAGGACCATATAAGCTTTCCCTGCTTCACAAGCTATTCAATGATCCTGACCCGTAAATAAGACCTCTATCTCATCTTCTCACCCCTCACGAGAATACTGTACGCAGAGTGATTGATGGTTCTAACAGCAAGGAAATGAGAACGTCTTCTACCACACTGGTGGGGGCGACAAATGATCGATCACTCTAAGACAAGAAATAAGGAAAGGGATCTTCACTTCTCAATTAATTCGAATTGGTATCCGTGTGACTGAACTTTAGAGGGGCAGAGATGAAATAAACTGCAGTGCTTCTAAATTAGTGCAAGCAGATACACTCTTTTATAGTACCTCAATGCTTTTAGATATTTGCTTCATAATTTAAACAAGTAGTTCCGTGAAGAACTATACAGCCTATTTTCATATATCCTACTTATGTCAATTGCCTCTATCTACATACAAAATTTCAGTTTGATTGCTGTAATAGATTCGTAGATGTTGAGAACCGACTAAATATTTCGGATGGTCGCCATGTTGGATTTTATATATGTAGGTCCTAGAGTTATGTACTGTTACATGAAGATTATTGTGTACGTGTAGCATTCAAACTTCAATCGCATGATTAAGACACAAGAAGAAACAAAGAGATTTTAAAATTTCACACAGCTGCCATCTTGTTGTTATGGAAACAATTGAAATAATTGAGATGCCAGTGGATTAACATTCGTATAAGGATTTACTCTACCACGTTCCTCTGCACTCGGATGGTTAAATTGCGTGAAACGTTCATGTGCATATTTATACTTCGCGTCGCCGCCATGTTTGATTTGTGATCACCAGGTTATTTAAAGTCCTATAGGTGAACTTAAGTTCATAGCCCCTATGAACATAAAAATCAGTTTGATTGCTATAATAGATTCGAAGATATTCAGAGCCATCTAATTATTTCGGATGGTCGCCATGTTGTTAAATGTATAGGCCATAGTCATGTACCATTCAAGGAAAATTATTGCCTAGGTTCATTATTCAAACTTTCACATCGATCGCATACTTACGACACAATAAATAAAAACTTAATTTTAAAATTCGCAAAGCCGCCATCTTGAGGTTATGTAAACAATTGAACTAAATTAGATACCAGTGTATTACAATGTGTATAAACATTTCATGTACCTGATTTCATTGCGTTTGGAACATTAAATCGCGAGAAAGGTCTATTTAAAATTTTCAAATTCGCTTGGCCGCCATGTTTGTTTTGTAGTTAACCGGTTTTCAGAAGTCTTACAGATGAATTTCCAGTAGTGCCCTTTATCTCCGAAGAAAATTTCAGGGTGATACCGCTAATAGTTTCAGAGATATAGAATGCCGGTGAAATATTTCGCTCATCCGCCATCTTGTGGTTATGTAAACAATTGAACCAAGTTAGATGTCGGTGCATTACAATGTGTATAAACATATACTGTACCATGTTTTATTGCGTTTGGTTGGTTAAATCGCGAGAAACGTCTAAGTATAATTCGCAGATTCACGTGGCCGCCATGTTGGTTTTGTAGTTACCAGTTTTCAAAAGTTACATAGATGAACTTCTAGTAGTTCCCTTTATCACCGTAAAAATTTCCAGGGTGATTTCGGGAATAGTTTCGGAGATTTTGAATGCTAGTTAAATATTTCGCACAGCCGCCATGTTGGATTGGTGAGACGTAACAAAATTTGAAGGACACGGTCGGGGTCGTCCGAAATAGTGCTATGAACTTACCGAGTTTCATTGAAATCGTTCCAGTTGTTTAGAAGTTATTAGGGACGGACCCACACACACTCCTCACACACACACACACGCACACACACACGGACAAAAGGTGATCTCATAAGCCTATTTTTTCAAAATTGAAAATAGGCTAAAAATGCAACAGCTACTTTACATAACCATATTTGGAGCAGATGATCTCGCTGTTCCACACATAAGGGGCTCAGAAAAGCCTAAACTCTTCAAAATATTTAAAATGTTGTTTTTGTGCCATATTAATCTACGGTCTTTTAGCTTTCTAACGGAACATTATTCTTTTCATACTTAATTTCTAAGGCTACCATGCCTTAACGACGTTCGTGCGTCCTATGATAATAATAAGCCCACCAAAGTATATTTATATTCCTAATAGATGATGGACACGAAAATAACTTTTATGTTCGATGATGTCGAAATGTAAATATTATATGTCAGAAAGCTGTATCATAACGAGGGTCATTATAACACTATTTTTCATTATGAAACAGTTTCTCCCACCGATCGGAGCTCAAGAAACAGTTGTGTGACCAACTAGCTATGGGTAGCATCGCACCTGCGCTGAGTTCCTCGTCATGCTAATTTAAATTTCACAGCGTGACTGGTGTCATAGAGGAGTAATCGAGGAGGCCATGGTCAAATACAAGGTATTCTCTGCGTCCCATGTGCTCTGTTCAGTACATAAAACTGGCGAAATCTCGACAGATATTTATGAATATTTATGTTCGAACATAAAATAGTTATAATTTTCGTCGAACATAAACAGTCGTATGCAACTCGCATATAATGGTAATTAAAACAATCGTGTCTTAATTATTGCCATAATAGGCTCGTTGCATAATGTACTATTAAGAAACAGGGCAAAGGAACATGGAGCAACAGCAAAATGGATGCTAGAGCTTCAAATAGAAGACAACTAATCCTATGACAATGGCATGTTTTAAAAACTAGAAAAGTACATTTTCATTTTTTATTTCTAATAGATGATAGATACAACAAGATGTTCAGTAAATAATATATGGCCTATCTTCTTCTAAATGCATGGGTATAGTTATAACTCATTGTCCTTTTCAAGGAGTATAATTGAATATTGGTTATTGTAGCTTGTTGAATAACAATGTGCTATATTATACATTGATTGATTGAATTCTCACCTGAATTATAAATAAACACACTAATACAGCCATCACAATGACACAGGTTAGGAGACAATATTCAACACTCAACAAATTACACTGGGATAAATTACCATGATGTTTAAACCTCCCGAATGAAACTAAAAAACTGCTTCCTACCCAACTCCGTCTTCGTTTAAAAGTACACACAAAGACATCACTGTGACACAGGTTGTAAGACAACTTCAACACATACCTAAGTACACGGGGCTACATGACCACGATGCCGCAAAGCCCCTAAAGAATCATCAACAACAACAACAACAACAACAACAACAACAAATAACAGAATCTACCGCGGATCAGCGACAGCTTCCTACACAAATCCTTCCTCATTTACTGTACAAGTACGTACACTAGTACTGACATCACAGTGACACAGGTTATCAGACAACTTCTACACTCACCCTAGTACACTGGGATACATGACCATGATGTTTAACAGACCCTAAAGAATCAACAAAAGCAGACTTTCCCGCAGAACAAGGACAACGAATTTTAATCGCTGTAGTCGAGTGTTGAAATATGTGGTGTTATAAGTATATAATTAGTATATAATATTTTCGATTGCAAATGCACAGTATATATGCTTAAGATTATAACGCGAGAGTAGTTATAAATCAATAAATGCAAAATGGAAATCAAATAAAAGAATTGAAGCCACTAGTATTTAAACCTCAAACCTTATGATTCAGAGTCTAGCACGCTACCACGTGGAACACATGCCCACTACATCTACGAGTAGCAACGATAACAACAGCTTTGGTATAACTGCCTAGCATATTTGTTTTGGTCTTGGAAGGAACGATTTTATTAGCGTGTTTTATTATAAATCATTTGATACTAAATTTGTATTATTTTGTTCAGTACATTCCTGGAAGACTATCAAGCTACTAAAATATGGACCAGCGAGCAAACAATAGTCTCCATTTCGACCCAATGGGACGGCACGGCTCAGCACGATACGGCACGGTCGACCTGAACTGTTAGTCATTTCTATGGTATAATATTCTATTATAAGATGTTAATATGCTACGGGTTACCTCCTTGAGAACAACTAAACCACCTTCTGTACGATAAAGTGATTTGGTGAGGCCGGGCCATGTTGAATTGTAAATAACGGTTACGCGAATGTTTGGTGCTTTTCAGTCGGTCAACACGAATTTACCCAAAAGAGCTGGGTTATGCCCTAATCCTGAAAAAAATTACATGAGATTAATAAATACACTAGGAAGACCAGTTTCGATCGTCAAGCGATCATCATCAGATCCTTTACTCTAACGCTGTAAAATCTATGTTTGAAAATTCAGGTGAAAATATATACAATATTGTTAAGGCCCTTAGAACCTTATACCCCATAGAAGAGATATAGCCATACGCCCCTGAACCTGCAGGCGGCTACACAATTACTCATTCAACCATAAATCCAATTAACACGACTACGCTTCTATCCCAACATATTACACCCTCTTCTACCCCAAAGCACCCTCAGACCGGAAACAACCGGCACACACTTCAGTTACACATAGCCGGCGGAGTTGGTACCTCAGCTCTTGCCTAAGGCTTGCGTCATTTACACACAGCTACATTGAAACTAACTGGGACACCAACACGAATGAAGAAACACCGACTCAGAACTTCCAAAAGGATAAAATGGACAGCCTCACCGGGCCAAATGTCTGTTGTTTGCCGAAGGCCTTGCCCATCTACACCGTGACGTCCTGCCAGGGGTAAGTGTGACTCAGAATCCTGAACTTGTAATTTACATACCTTCCCCATTTTGACACCTGAATACTAGTTGTATTCTAACATTGTCTACACGTTCCTAATTGAAGGAACAAACGCTAACACTCTGGTACCAATAAACCAGCAATTACATTAATCACAAACCATTGCAGACAATTATTATTACACTTTGCTTTACCTCTCACTTCCCCACCTGACACCTTGAATTGCAAGTGTCCATCATTAGTTACAGATTTACTGTGCATGCAATTCGCAATGTAGTAACCTTGAAGTGCTCAGACTGCCGAGCGTAACGTGCGCGCTCAGCGATTAGTGAATAGATCGCATACAGTGTTTACCCTGTAAGTTAATAGCCCTTTCTCGATCGTGCACCCCTTGGATAACGCTCCCCCCCCCCCCCCCATTTAATAGAGCTCTCCAACATTCCCCCATTACTCTTTCACATACTCCATTTGGACAACACAATCAAAATTCTACCTTTTACACCCTCGTTAGACCTACCCCCCATTTCAGGTCAGAACAAAATTGGTAGAGGCGCTGGTAGTTCCCATTTAGAAAAGGGTCTTAGACAACAATCCCTGCAACTATCGATTCCACTACCTGAAGCAGCCAAGCAGGTAGGATTTTTTTCTTGGAGCTACACCACATAGTTTTTTACGCGGGCCACAATAGGTTATATAAGCCCTCCCACCCACCCCTTAGGATACTCACAGTAGCAAAACCTCTCATATGCCATGCCAGAGATCCTAAAAGAGAAATTTATTTTCGGGGATAGAATAACTAGGGGCGGATAAACATATTTAGAGAGTGGGATCGATAGAAACCATATGTCCACATTTAAAACTACACTAAGGGATTTCGCACATCACTTATCAGCCAGCACAACACCACTCCTACCAAAACTAAAAATCAAGAACAGTGATTTAATAAGCGAGCATACTGCACCACGCCTGCTCCAGGAGCTTGAGGCACAAGCGTTAGAAATCCGCGCTAATTACCCTGCAGCGACAGCACAGACTACATATTTTACACGATCCCAGGCCCAGACCAGTTCGGAAGAACAACAATCACCGGTATCCAGTGGTAGTTCAGGAGACCTCCCACCAACACACCCTCCCCTATTAATACAGCAAATCCAACTTACGGAGCAAAAACCGATAGCCTGCTCACCCTCATTACACAGATATTAAACGCAAACATCATCAAAGAAGACACTAACATATCAGAGGCGGTCCTAGACATACACACTATAGCTGAAACGATCAAGCAGGACATAGACAGGACGGTGTCAGTAGTCAAATCTATACAGTACGATAATACACCCCCAATTAGCGAAGACATATCAGGGGACGAGCACCCTGCCAATATAATACACATTTCCTACGCCGGGAGTGAGAACAATCCCCTCCGGAATAACACAAACTCTGACACCTCATCACACGATAATGCGCAAGACAGCGTGGACGAACGCGGACCATTAGATAGCCAAGGAGAGACAAACGAACACAACATGGCCGCGCAGGTAAAATATCCCATGATCCATCCCACAAAATTCACAGGGAATGGGCAGGACCCGGAGGAATACCTCAAAGCTTTCATTAGAACTGCCAAGATAAACGGATGGGGCGACGAGGCAAAGAGACGCCTCCTACCCGCATACCTGACAGAGACAGCGCTCGCATGGTATGAGCTACATGAGGTAAATTTAGAAAACGCCACATGGGACGAAATCTCTTTTCTGCTGACGAATGAGTTCAGGCTTACAGCAGACGAAGATGATCTATACGACCAAATCAGAGAAAAGATCGAGGGGCTCACGGAAAGCCCGCAAGCATACATAAATGCCAAACTGCTGATGTGCGAGAAATATGACCCCACGATGCCTGACAAACAGAAAATTAGGCTACTGATGCAGGGGCTTGTGCCATCATTGGTAGACAAATTATGCATTATGAACAACCTGACAATACAACACTTTCAGAATAACATTAAAACAATTGAAGCAGGGAGGAAAATGACAGATGGCGACAACGAAGGCGGTTGACCACCATATCCATCAAGACAAGGGGGATATACACCAAAGGATGGAGGATATGCAACACCAAATGGAGCAGCTCAAAATCGCTGCCATTCAAGCAGGGGGGGGGGGGCACACTAAGGAATGACAGGGAGGACACAATGCGGCCACGGTATCAGGACAGGGATAATACGGGGTGGCCACATTACAACAATTGGGGCAACAAATACGCGGGGGTTCAAAATAACGCACAGGGGAGACAAACCTACCCTCAACAACGGCCAACCATCCCCATACGCGCAAGAATACTACCCTCCAGACTACGGGCATGATATTCCCAGCCGGGACATCCCACCCCGAGGTAGACAGGCCCATGACTCCCCCAATACAGGAGAAACGGGGGTTACCGGGGCAACCCACCCTCACAGGAACAGGCGTACACCCCTCCCCATCGTAGACAGGGCAACGCGCCACAGTATAGGCAGAACAGCACGCGCTATAATCAAACAGCCCCACAGCGCAAACGGGATACCCCTATGCGGTACAAAAAGGGTCTGGAACACTATCCACTACCTAATGACTATACACAAGAAGTCAGACAGGGTGCACCCCAGCAACCAGCTAGGAGAGTATTTCTCCCTACGCCGAATTACCAGCCACAAACAGGGAATTGGCGTAACTACCCCGAGGGGGGACAAACACGTTACATGGGAAGACGCAATATGGCACATTCAAAAAACTTTTAAACGGGGAGGTTCAGCCAGCTAAGGAGGTGGTGGAGGTTCCTCCCCTAACACAACCCCAGGAGAACAGGGCGCAAGGGGATAGAAACGGGTTACCCCGAGGAGTTAGAGCCCCAACACACAAGGGGAAGGGACAGTCGGCAGTAAAATCGACCGTGAACCCTTTCCCACACACACACACACAGAGGAAACCACCCCGGGGAGACCCACCCCTACACAAACACAAGAAAATGAGGAAAGGAGTAGCCAAATGACAAAACGGCTGGGAGTCCTCCCCCGACTCATTTCCGCACACACCCCGTACAGGGAGATGGCAATTGCCTGTTTAGAGCCATCAGATTTCTGCGTCACAACAGTGAAAACAAACATAGGGGGTACAGGTTGAAAACAGTGAACCACATCGTACACAATTGGGGAGAATATAGGGATTTCATAGCAGACGAAAATGAAAATCCATTTAAAACAGAGCAAGATTACCGGAATTATATGAGTAGAGACGGTATCTATGCCGGAGTCATAGAAGTAACCGCTCTCGGTAAGGTGACAGAACGCAATATAAACGTCCACACTGACATGGATTCACCGCCACTGTTTGTTACCACAGGATTTGAGGAACAACTCCATCTGCTATTCACAGGAATCCCAAGAGCGGGGCACTACACTCCTCTCACAACTACACAAAAACAAAACACGAAAACTGAGCCCACACCGTCGACAGACATAAATACACTATCGATGCCAAAGCAGGAAGACAAATTCGAACCCACACCCTCTAGGGACAAGAATACACTCCCCACGCCAGAACAGGAAAGGAAAATTAGCCCCACACTAGCCAAGGACGGCAACACATTCCCTACGCCGATGAAACAGGCAGGATCGAACCCGTACCCACCGGTACAGAAATAAAGGGTCATGTGACGAGGCATAAGGCAGGAATCGAACCCACGCCTCGTCACAACGATAGAAGAGCTAATATACTAACACAGAAAACGGGAATCAAACCCACACCCACTTCTCACAACAAAACGAATATTTAATCGGGGCAGAAGATGAAAAGAACACACAGTGAATGTCAGGGGTACATTTCGCAAGGTAAGGAAAAAGGACGAGCAGGCGGAATGTACAACATGGCCAAGCGCGCTAGATGCGATAAGCAGTAAGACGCCCCGCAGTGACTCAGCAGAAATGCGAGGCAGGCAGCGTGCACGGCCACACATCATAGTGTAAACACAACCATGCACACTCCAAAGGTCACAGAAGCGATAGCCACAGCAATCACATACACACTCAATAGCACATTGTTACAATGGGAAGGAAACACTTTATCGCCGCTCACAATGCACGCTGATGTAAATGGGCAAAGGGTTCAAATGCTAATTGATACGGGGTCCGCGGTCAGTTGTAATAATAATAGATACGTCACTGCTGGGAAAGCACACAGCGTCGAAGGGGGCATTCGGCTCGTAGCGGCCAATTCACAGACACTTGAGAACTTAGGGGTAGCATATACACAAATTAAGATGGGCGACTTTAGAGCGACACACCCCATGCTCATGATAGAACACCTATCAACCCCGGTGATAATTGGGACCGACTTCCTTGCGAAATACGATGCCAATATAAGCTTCGCCACGGGTAAGATGCACTTAATGAACGATCAGCAGATCACTACGCATTCCCTTACACATGCCAGAAACACAGACAGTACTCGAGCGGAGCAAGAAACCCGCGAGCACCAGGCCTCCCCATTGACCACAATACACGCACAAACCCACACAAACGTCGATGCTATAACAAATGAACATACACCTACACAAGAAGTGAAACCAGAAAAAGATAGGCAGCTCACAAAACTCCTAGAAAACAATAAAGATATTTTCGCCAACACGCTAGCAGATCTCGCGGTAACGGACCTTATTGAACACCATGTAACACTCACCAGTGACCGGCCAGTCCACCAGCACCCTTTTAGGGTTAGCCAGAAAAAAAGACAGGCTATCGACACCCAAATTCAGGACATGCTTGAAGCAAGAATTATAGACCCAACAATTTCGAATTACAGTGCCCTGGTCTTGCTGACCAGAAAAAGGATGGCTCTCATCGTTTCTGCACTGATTATCGTATGCTCAATAAATTAATTGAAAACGACAGCTCTCCAATACCACGTACAGACACGTATTTGGATGCTCTCAGTGGGGCCAACTGGTATAGGTCAATGGATTGCTTCTCAGGATTTTATTCAATCCCTATCTAGGATCCGGATTGGCACAAACTGGCATTAGTTACGGAAAACGACCTCTTTACATATCGGGTGCTTCCCATGGGGCTCCGCAACGCCAGCCATACATTCTAAAAATTGGTGGATAAAGCATTTTCAGGCCTAAAATGGTGGTCCTTCCTAGTCTATATTGATGACATTACACTATTCTCCCAAACGTTCAAGGAGCACCTCGCACATTTGGAGGAGGCACTCGCACGAATTAGGGAAGCCAAATTGAGGCTTAAACCTGCGAAATGTCAATTTGCCCGACAGCAAATCAATATTCTGGGGCTCATCGTAAGTAGAGAAGGGATTATCCCCGACCCAGCAAAGACAGACGCAATAACGGGTATTCAGATGCCCACAAATTTAAAGCAATTGCGCAGCTTCCTGGGATTGGCTTCCTATTATCGGAAAAATATTTATAGATTTGCACACATCGCCCATCCCCTAACGGAGCTAACACACGAGAAGACACCCTTCCACATTACCCAGGAACACGTAGAAGCATTCAACACGCTTAAACAATTATTGATCACCCTTCCACTATTACAACACTTTCAGAGCGACAGGCCTACATTTTTACTCATTGGCGCAAGTCAATACGGGGTAGGGGCCGCCCTATTACAACAGGACAAGGACGGGCGCAAATGACCAGTGGCTTATGCCAGCAGAAAATTAACAGGTGTCGAAACTAGGTACTCTGCCACGGAACCCGGGATGTTAGCATTCTCATGGGGAGAAAACCTATTTTAGGGTTTACCTATACGGCATAGATTTCACGGTGGTAACTGACCACGCCAGGCTGCTTTTTTAATATGTTTAAAATCCCAAACTGGAGGCTAAACAGATTCTTTTTTCGGCTCTATGAATATGACTTTGTGGTGAAACATAAGAAGGGCGCAACATACCCTGACGCTGATGGATTATCCAGGCTACCAGTGTGCAACCCCCCTGATGAGGGTAATGACCACTAATGGGAAACCATGCCGACTTTCATGATAACACTAGTAGGCATGAAACAGGAGCAGAAACACGACCCCTACCTACAACAGATACTCACGGCGCTGGAAAACGTGGACAGGGTAGATTCCAAGACTGTCTAGACAAAGACGGGGTCATGAAGTTTAAACCCACAGCTATGCACGATACTGCGCCAATAGCGGTCCCGGACTCATTGAAAACAAATATCATGACTGGACATCTCAACTCACCCCTTGCGATAACACACTTGGGGACACACAAAACTTACCACAGAATAAGAACAAAATATTACTGGGCAAACATGAAAACAGACATAGAAAACTTTGTGAAAACATGTCACACTTGCCAGTGGTTCAAAAATAGGCCAGGCAAACCACACGGGCTCCTTAACCCTGTTCCAGTAGGAGAATTATTTCACAGGGAAGGTATGGATTTAAAAGGAACTATCACCACATCCGAGAAGGGTAATAAATACATACTCGTCGCTACAGAGTATCTCACACGGTACATGATCACCAAAGCCGTCCCCAAAGCGGACAAAACAGTATCGCAGAGTTTCTATTCGACATCATTACAAAATATGGGCTATTCCAAACGCTACTGTCCGATAGAGGGACAGTATTCACCTCGAGCGTGCTCCAACAATTACTGGAGATACTACGCAGACAAGCATACACCACCACCAGTTTCTCACCCTAAACGAATGGGTTAACTGAAGCTATGAATAAAAAATAGGAAAAGCGCTAGCGAAGCTTACTAATGACAACGGAACAGACTGGGACAGTTATTTACAATCAATTACCTTTAGGTACAATACATCGGTATCCACAGCTACGAGATACTCCCCATACTTTATGTTACACGGCCACACACCTAGAAGCCCCATCGATAACATGTACATCCCCCAAGACTCCCTCACAGACAATGCCGCACGATTAGAATACTTACAATTAGCGCGCATGGACGCGAGAAAAAACATAATCGAGGCACAGAAAAAAACAGAAAAGTCGATACGATAAGAAACATAAACACGAGGACTATACACCAGGTCAGCAGGTGATGATTTGGACCCCAGCCCGCCAAAAGAACGTGTCCGAATTATTAATACCGAGCTGGACAGGCCCCTTCAAAGTTTGCAGAAAGATACCTGACCTGCACTATGTAGTGAACATTCGACATGGGCACAAGCTCATATAAGACACAATCCACGTTCGCCAAATGAAAGCGTACCATACGCGGACAGTGACCACCAGCAAGCAAGGGCGGAAAAGCCACCAAAAGAAAAGGAAACAGCCACACTCATATCCAGGGTAAGAAAGCCGGAGCCGCTGACACGAACAGTAGACATTAACACAGGCGACGCTCAATGGACAACATAGTTACACGTTTATCCATAACTCATCCCATCCATACACGTGGATACGGCACTTATAGTCCTCAAAATAAGGGTCCAGTAAAAATATAAAGACTTCCGGACAAAGATTCCGAAATACAGGCCTATGGAAGTAAACTTATTAGAGCCACAGGGTTCATATATGTATATCGTATACGTATTTCTAATGTTAATCAAAATGTATAGAGGATAATGATTATACTAGCAAAGTTTACAGGAAGACAAATTATAGGGACCTTATTCACCAGAGTGGGCAGCTCCGGTTTAGAGCAACGGAAATGTTCGCAGACTTATATATAAACAGGCCACGCGAAAGGCTCAAACCAAGGACCCATAGGGAGACAAACACTTACACATACGGCGAGTTAGCGCCGAACAATTATACGTCATTTGCCAAATCACTGGCACACACACACATAAATCAGACATAATCCCTAAAACAATGGCAAACCCTTATATGGGTTCACAGGGCAAATATCATTTTTACAACAGCATAATAGTAATGAATGCATATGTTATTTACACACAGTGTTTTTAAAATCACATGTCTCCATGCTCGATGTCAATCACGCCACCAATGTGTGGAGCAGGAGGGTTTTTTACATGAAGTGTTAGAAAGGCCGACACCATTAGTCAGGCCAGCTAACAAACGTGATTTCTCTGCACGTTGAGAATATAAACATGCAGGAAGCGAGCGACTCGACTGTCACAAGTGCTTGCTTCAACACGGTAACTTGAGCTATCGCCGCGTCAGCGAAAACGGGCGCACGAACACAACAGTAGGAGAGATTACAGCAGAGCTGATGGCACACTCACTAGCGAGGTAGCAAGACACAATCATTCTCTCCATTTCACACACTTAAAGAACGCCCGAAATAACAATGCGAGGGACAATCAGCAAACCACAAATCATTCACACTAGTGTACATTTTGTCGTGCACATTTCAGCCATGCAATAAAAGCCACGGGACCTAAATTAGGGAATTAGGGATCCCGAAACACCGATACAGGGCATAAGCAGAGTCTACAAATGTCTATACAATACCTATGTGGGTCGCGTCAAGCCCACATGCCAGCGAAACAAAATATCACAAACAGGGTATGCAATTTACAACCTACAGTAGAACAGGTTGCAGAAATGTCTAATATATGCCTCAGAAACATGCATACAAACAGTGGATAGAGACATGCCACTGATTAATGACCACAAAATTGATACCACACCGTTGCTACCCACTACACCATAATCGTAGCGGGAAACGAAAGGGCGAACAGCCCGAGTGAAGGGTGCATGGCATGGGGGATTGACACTAAAAACAAATTGCAACAGGGAACAGGGGTAGCAAGGATTAGGTTACTCAATGATACCTTGGTGCGAAGCACACTAATAGAGGTCACATATGGACATAAACAGTAACACTGGCTAGCACGTGCAAACATAGAACGCAGTGAATACACATGATCAGAGGTCCAGATTCCAAGTAAAAACGGACGCCCCGAGAGGCGAAAACTGTCGATCAACTGAAAATCAGTCAGCCCTAAACACACAGGTCATCAGACCCGGGCGAATCTTCTAAACTACACACACTAGCGGTACAACGCTAGATAAAAATCCAAACACGAAATAGGACCATACGGGACGGACATCGCATATAGCCGCGGCCGCCTCCAAATCAATCAGGGCCCGCAACACGAAATGCTCAACACAGGCCAAAAATGGGTATTCCATGGAAAAATACACATTTGCACGCACAAACACACAGTTACACTGACATATATCAGTAAAATAGGAATACATTTCGAGCAAACCCATTATTTAACAGAAAGTAGGGAACACAACATTTTAAATACCCAGATGATAGGCAAAATACAAGCATTTACACTGGACAGTAGAAATAACACCAATAACAGGCCCAAGGCGCCTATAAAAGAGTAAAACTAGGTAAACTGACGCCGTAATATAAAGGCTAGAAGAGGCAAACCTAGAAAAAAACTAGGAATAATTTTCCAGCATGATGGCCCATTTTAAGCCAATACATGGAAAACACGAGCAGCACCGCGGAGGACATGTTATTTCCATTTCCAGACAAGGCTTGAGGCACCTTAAACATATTCCGTAATGAAAACACAAGCAGCGCGTGCAAAAGATATACAACAAATTCTTTAGCCTGGCGACACTTGACGCATACCAGAATGAATTCCAGCCTACGGATACACAAACAAAACCATCACGTAGAATTGCTGACAATAAACCAACAGGCTCACGGAAGGCAAATAATTGCAACAGTGCACACTTACATAATTACAGGACTTCCTAGTAATATTAATAGATTACTACATCTCCACTAGAATACTTAAATGTCTGGCACACAAAATACAAGGCCGACATGAACAACAATGTGCACATTGCTTTAAGCGCTCACATCATTCCTCCAGACCGCCATTCACAAGCCGGCTGCAGAAGTAGCTGCTGACACTGCATGTTAATGAACACTGTTACAAGCGCACAGATAAGGCCTACTCAGATTCCATGACGCTTCAGGCAGCAGGCCGGTGTGGCAAGCGAGAGCGCGCCGAGTGGTAACACGCACTAGAGGCCAGGGCCGACTCCCACCCTTACATGATATGTTCATAGATACGGTCAATTATCGTACCAGCGGGCAAACACTGGCACTCAACACTACTGACAAGGGGGGATAATAAACAATACTACCCCGTTAATAGGAATAAAATACAATGATGAGGTCCAAGAATTTTTACGCCCAATATAGGAGCAAGGACATTACTAGATACACAATACAGACATAGGGGTGATACAATATGCGGAATGGACACAGAAATTACATGCATAGGCAAACTCAGCCTACATGCAGCCCGAACATAACATGGGATCGCAAGGTATTTATATAACGATCCACGACGGTGCGGCAAACGACATCGCACCGAACGGTGATATGCACTGAAGGCCACGGCCACTTCCAGCCGACTAGCTTCATTCCCGCCACATAAGGCAATCATTATACTGACAAATAGACGCCGTGGGCAATAGAACACAAGGGCAGATAAATATAATGTCCCATAATTAATAATACACCCCCATTTTTAGAAACGGTCACATTATAAAAGACATGGATGTCACAAACACTATAGCGCCGACAAAGGCCATAGCATAAGGGCGTAAATAGTAAATTAATGCGCATAGCAGGGCGGACGCACAAATATATAAATAGAGGCTATTAATAGAGCCGAAGGCTGTCCACACTACAGATAGACAGGCCACAGAGCGCCAAGTGCCTAAATTTAAACCAATATTATAGCAGCCACACTTGGCAGGGGCGCTAAGCGCATCCCCACTAATATCATTAATAAAATAGGGGGAACCATTAATAGCAAAATAGATCCATTATAGAGCAAAGAGTAAAAAAGTGCGATGGCGCTACTAGATGTCATACTATATTTTTATGTTAATAAGGGATAGCAGTCCCACACCTCCATTGAGAAAGGATGCATAGTAGGCATTTTTCGCCATAGGGATTACAGACGCCCAATGAGCGAATATTTAGACTACGCCAGCGAGCGGAGAAAGCGCGATAGGACCAGGTGAGAACGATCAGTATTAAAGGCACTAGTATAAGGCACAAAAGAAAGGCACAAAGAGATATATACGCACAGTTTCCCATAGACACCATAGAGGCTATCATACACCATTTCCCACCATTCCCCACCATTTCCCACCAATTCACACACACAATACACTACCTTTACACAAAGGGATGGTAGGCATTCATGCTTTTAAGAAGAGGGTTAACTGCTCCCCGCACCATACCGCTCTCACCTGAGTAATAGAGGTGATCGGACGACAAATATTGGGCGCTGAATATATCTATTTATATAGATAAAGGCCATAAGAATACACTAACAAGTATTTTAATTAATACTCCCGCATGTTACAATTATAGGCTTATTAACCTACACAAACCCACTCCCTCACTTGAGCGGCAATTACATGCGCTCAAATCCATCGATACGCATGTACATCCCACCCCACGCACCAAGGGTCTTATCAGTATTATACCTGCATGCGATAATGAATTTTAAACACCCGGGGAAAAGCCAATCCCATCCACTAAATTAAAAACATCCTCACAGCATTACCGACTCAAGGCCAAACTGAAATACAGAGTCCAACGATACTACAGCCTTCCAAACCCACGCGATACACCTTGTTAACAAATAACACCCCTTCGAACCTAGCTAATGATACCTTGCAAAATCCACAATTCCTACTAACATGTCTCAGTTATATATACAAAAATATCAGCGTCAGAGATCCGACTGAGCTAATAAGGGTGAAAGCTGGCACTGCGTTTCGAATGTCCTACAATCCCCACAAGTACATAAAATATTACATTATACACACGTACACAGATTATTACTAATTACATCGTACACTAAAGATACACCAAGGTATTATCAACATATGGATAGTAAAAGATCTGAGTACACACCAGGTAAGGACAAAAGTCACAGAGGGCAAAGCCAAAGACGGCATGAACAGGTCGGACTGAACTTTACGGACGTCTAGAAAGACGGGAAGGCCAGACGACGGTGAAGTAACGCGGGCAAACATTGAGATCTTTTTGGGAATAGCTTGTCCTTAATGTTGGATAAGGTTTCACCCACTATGCGTTACAGTCAACGGCGCCAGACCTGCAGGGAAGGATTTACCCGTCTGATAGGAGACACAGCCTCCTCAGTATCGGACATAAAATACTCACCTAGGGACGACCAGCTTGACTTGGACTTAATAGTTAGTTTGTATGCCAAGTCCACCCCTTGAGGCGTAGGGGGTAGTCCCACGTTCGCAGTGGGAGAAGCAACAAAGTCCTCAGCCGGAACTGCGGTGAAGACTTGAATATAATGAATTTTACTATGAATGAATGCGTAAGACGATAACTGGATGCCCATCCGCCAAGAGCGTGACGATCGGCCAAGGTCCATCCGCCAAGAGCGTGTATACAGGATCATATCCAGCCCCGCCAAGAGCGTGAATATCGCAGCTTAAATAATATACATTCCGTACAGACCACAAATGTCGGGTCGCGATCCGTGAGCTAAATGTCGGTTGAAACGTACCGTGAGTTGTAAATGGTAGGTAGCGACCACCAGAGGGATTTAGGCTCCCAAGAAAAGAAAAAATGACTATATACGATTCCCTGGAGACACACGATGAAATAATATACGAGGTGATCCCACCAGAGTGAACGTCTGCTTTTATAGCATTAAATATGCGCCGAGTCCTATACACTATACACACACATTTAGTTATTATGGGGGGAAGTCGAAACTTAGACTTAGGAGGGGACGAAGGGCGCCTACCAGATTCCGGTTCCGGTGGAACGTATGCGACGGCGCCTCGGGAGGTACGCCGACCGGGGGGATCCTCACGTCAAAATTTTAGCATATAGGATATAGTTGCATATTTCTGGAGCAACTTAGACATACGCAAATTTAGTAAGCCACTGTTTCAAAACAGTAACATACAAGAGGTATTTCGGCAATAGATTAAGTAACCATTTCGGATTTTTTCTATAGATAGATTAGCATGTAATTAGATATAAGGTACACTTTCGCGGCACCAGTAAGACCATTAAAGATGGCAGAGGTAACCCCGGTAATACATAGTGTGTTTGGCACCATAAATCTACTTACGTTGGTAGGGTAAGCACGATAATGAAACTTCTAGGCGATGTGAACGCCACATAGCGCGTTCGGCACCATAAATCCACTAAAGTTGGTAGGGTAAGCCCGATAATAAAGAAAATTCTAGGCGACACGAACGCGACATAGCGCGTTCGGCACCTGATAACTATTACGTTTACAGGGTAAGTCCGACAAGACGAAATGACTGACAAAATGATAGATAAGCAAAGAAAGCGATAGGCGCACCAAGGGCGGTGGCACTGAAGCCAGCCGACCCATAAAATAGCGCTGCACGATGCGCGCAATATATGCGACAATACGGTACAGCAACCGAAGCTGACCGACCACAGCGTTGCGCGACATATATATATGCTGACCGGCAAAAAAAGTGGAACAGTTAAAACAGTAATTTAAAAAGTATAAAATTAGCCATGAAAAAGATGTAATCACATTTTAAAAGCTTTTCACGCATTAGGACACACATCTGAAACATCCGTGAATAGAAATTGACATTTCTTAGGGTGGTTTATTACCACCAATTACCCCCAATCTTCGATGAGCCTAACAAGCTGTCATGGACGCTAAGGGTGGAAACACTCGTTTTTAGTGACCAGTGTTCCCGTGCAGTGCAATGCAAAAATTAACACTGTTTTGTTTGGCAAACAAAAACCAGCCCAAAAGAACATTAGTAAAAAATTGATAATTGTTAGATTTGTGAAATGTAACGAAATTTGTGAGTTAAAGCGTGTTGTAAAACATGTTTCAGTATTTTCTGTAGCCAACCATCTAATATTTACATGAATAATGCAAATATTGGAAATTGATGGCACACACACATATACACTAGGAGTATAAATAAAAGTAGTACGGTAGAGTACAGGGCGACCTAGGTTAAAAAAAAGGCTAAGGTGGCGCCAGAAGAAATATTTGCGAATGACCGCAACCAGGGCTGACCAGCCACTAATCAGCGGAGTGTTTATGACCGACTAACGAATGACAATGGACAAGGGTATGAACAGAATATGTATCAATAATGATGTAGTCTTTTTCAGGCAATGCATCTGTACGATATATGTCAATGGCGGTATATTAATGATGATAACTTCTATTGCAGACAAACGGAAAGCAATTACATTGATAAATGTGTACACAAGCTCTATTTCTTTGCTGATGACGAGGATTATACACATACCCATTGTAAATATATTTCCAACACAAATACACCACAATCTCTCCTTCTTGTACAGACAAATGCACTTTCCTCGATTTAGTCACACTAATAAAGTGATGATGCCAGCGGCCAATGGCAATCAGCAGCCGTGGGATGCTGAAAGCTGCTCGAATACACAACGCTTGAATAAGGAGCGACATACGATGACCACGGGCGGCACAGCTCTTGTAAGTGCCGTGCCTCATCATCAGGATGGAATTCCTACTCACGGCAGGAAGACCATTAGATTATGGATAAACTAGCGGAATAGCCACTAAACCATACTAGGAACGGCCGAATAGGACATAGTACATAAGAATTGATGGTAGCGTACGCACAAGAGTAATAGATATGGATAAATGGCCACAGAAAGAGCTCTACAGGGCATTGCATAAAAATTTGTAATTCGTAATTATATTGCCACAGTACGAAATCAAGGGTATGATCATCATGTCCAGAAATTATTATTACCCTCAGCATTATTGCTACTGCAATTGGTAACACATGGATAATATTTTGGCAAAAGAAGATGCGGTAGCACTATAGGAGACTACGACCATTGTCACGGTACACACACATTTCACATTGTTCCATTGTATACTTGTACGGAAGGTACCGACATGGTAACAATTATTGTTATTATTAGGATTATTATTATTATTATTATCAATATAATTGATGTTATTATAATCATTATTGTCATTGACAGTGATACTACCATGTGAATATTGTAATTTTATTAGAAATGGTATTACAATTTTACATCCGATTTCACACCGAATGATTGAAAATTTGTACAAACTCACACATTGAATACACTTGTTTTTTTTCTTTCCTTTCCTTCTCTTAACGATAATTTTTAAAGGTGTCCTATTTCTCCCCACATTATAAACGCATTTTAATACATACCCTTAAATTTACACCCCAGGGCACCTGTTTTTCTTTTATCTTCACTCTTTCATGCACTATACTTTTACACAGTACTTTTATATAATGCACGTAGAGAGCAATTTTTTTATCCGAACACAAAGACAGATTTTTTTTCCTTTCTATGTGGATAACGGAAGATGGATATGATTTTATGTACCAGATATGTCACTCATATATTTTTGTTTCCATTTATAATAAGTATCACTTGTAATATGTAATGTTCAATGACGGCTATGCATATATGCACAAACAATGTTCCAACCCTTACACCCCACCCTTTCTGAGCGCACACTACCCCTACAAACTTTCGAGGAACTACACGACACACCGAGAGAACACAGCATGTACACCAAACACTTCATCCACGCACCAAGAAGAACCGGAGATCAAAGACGAGGAGGAAGACCAGGAAGAAGAAGAAGAAACACTTACCCTTATCTCTCGTTCCAGTTCTTGAGGACCCGAACTAAAATAGGGCAACCTCTTGTTAAGGCCCAAGGGAGCCTACACCCTTAGGACCTTATACCCCATTTAAGAGATATAGCCCTACGCCCCTGAACCTGCAGGCGGCTACACAATTACTCATTTAACCATAAATCCCATTAATACGACTACGCTTCTATCCCAACATCTTACACCCTCTTCTACCCCCCAAAGCAACCTCAGACCGGAAACAACCGGCACACACTTCAGTTATACATAGCCGGCGGAGTTAGAACCTCACCTCTTGCCTAAGGCTTGCGCCATTTACACACAGCTACATTGAAACTAACTGGGACATCAACACGAATGAAGAAACACCGACTCAGCACTTCCAAAAAGATTAAAGGGTCATCCTCACCGGGCCAAATGTCTGTTGTTTGCCGAAGGCCTTGCCCATCTACACCGTGACGTCCGGCCATGGGTAAGTGTGACTCAGAATCCTGAACTTGTAATTTACATTCCTTCCCCATTTGACAGCTGAATACTTGTTGTATTCTAACATTGTCTACACGGTCCTAATTGAAGGAACAAACCACCAAGCATTCACAGTCCTGACTCAAAGTTGCGCCCTGGCAGATAGGCTTCCACTTTATTACCGCAGATGTCCAGTAATAGTCCCTGCACTGCTCCGCACTCACTCACAGTTTTCGCACTCCCCTCGGACTCAGATCCTAAACTCTTACTGACTGATTCCGACTTAGACTCTCTGCTCGTCCAGGCTCGCTGGCTTATATGCTATCCGCCCATGGCCTGGAAGATTCTCGATGTCACTACTCCCACTAGCATCGACTCCCTCCTTGTCGAATGATCTCGATGTTTCACGTTGCACCTAGCGGCCTAAGTGAAACAGAACAATCTCGTAGTCTGCATGCGAATAGCCTACCTGACTCCTAGGGCTATTCTTATTGCGACGGTCAACGCGGGGAGCGAGAGGGGTGCGGGTCTGGGAACTGTCTTGCCAGCTAATGGATCTGTCACACTGCTCCTCCTCCCCGAGAGCCTCCTGTCCAGCCCCCGGCGACACGCAACAATTTCTATTCATTGGTTTAACCTGTAAATTTATAATTATTAAATTATACTAGTTATTAAATTATATTACTACAATATGATAAAGACAGGTCAATATAGGATATCAAATGCATACAGACCGGGAAGAGCAATCACATAAGCCACTGAAAGGTGTAACCTTGTGTGAATTTTACTCCTACCCCTCTACTAAACTATATTGCTTGTATCCTTCTAAAAGAACAAAGTCTCATGTAAATATCGAAATATATTGTTGGTTTCGAGCGGAACTTGTTGGAATCAAGTGGGGCAATCCCCACAACTACCAATCAGCTGTTTCCATTTCGGTGAAGCTGATTCCTGCGGGTGCCCCCGCATAGGTACTAGTATTCGATTTTCCAGTACTGAACTGAACGTCAGCACTCGGTGGCCAGACTATCACTGGTGATCTCCTGGCTAATGATATACAAAACTAAAGATACTAGCTCTTTTCAGAGAGAATCCGCAAATCCCTTGTGGAGAGAAACTTATAGAGTGGGCAGAGCTTTGTAATATGCAACTGATCTTCAATCCAAAAGACAGATGTACATTTATGTTAGGATGATGGGGATCATAAATTAATCCTGACTTGTGCTTTGTATCAAATGATCATCAGTGATCCAGCGTACCTGTGTTTCGTAAAATTCTTTTGAACTTCCCGCATAGTCAACATCGGCCTGTCCTTCTAGAAATTGGAATGCAGATTCCCATTATAAGATGGTCCCCATTTCCTCGATGGAAAATTAGTAAAGCTACATGGGAGAGTTTCTCTGCCAATCTCGACAGAACCAATAGATGGATTCCACCTGAGGTAGATAACTACTCAAGGTATATAAAAGCTGTTCAGGCATGTGCTAAAAGGCATATTTCTTGTAGAATGAGGTTGTGATGAGGCTTGAGAATCACTATATGAGGATTACCAGAGAAATGGAGAAAAGGATGTAGCTGATGATCTCCTTCATAACCTAGATGAAGCTGGACGAAACCGATGAACGGAAACCATGGAAACATTAGACTTCAGACAATCGAGTAGAAAAGCTTGGAGCCTCCTAAGTAAGCTAGGAAGAATACCACACAGTCCCCAGCTGAAACCAGAGATTTCAACCAATCATGTCGGCAGAAGTCAAGCCTGAGAAGTGTCACAACAGGTTTATAAACAAGATGTTCAGTAAAGAACATATAGCCTACTTTCTCCTAAATGCAAGGGTTTAGTTATAACTCTTTGTCCTCTTCAAGGAGTATAATTGAATGTCGATTGTAGTAGCTTGTTGAAATACAACGTGCTATACAGATATTATACGTTGATTGATTGAATCCTCACCTGAATGATATATACGCACACTAATACAGCCATTACAATATCACGGGTTATGAGACAAAATGCAACACTCACCCAAGTAAACGGGACTAAATGACCATGATGTCCATGAATCTCAAATGAAACAGCAGCAACAACAGCTTCTTATCCAAATCCTGCCTCGTATAAAAGTACACACACTAGTAAGCCTAAAGACCTCACAGTGTCACAGGTTATCAGACAACTTCTACACACACCAAAGTACACCAGGCTACAAGACCATGATGCCGCAAAACCCCTAAAGAATCAACAACAAAAATAACAACGATAGACGATAGACCGCGGATCAAGGACAAAGATTTAAATAGCTCTAGTCGAGTGTTGAAATGTGTGGTTTTATGAGCACAGCATATAATATAATCTTTTCGATTGCAAATACACACAATATATGCTTAACATTATAACGTGTGAGTAGTTAAAACCAATTAATACAAAAAAACGAAATAAAATTAAATGAAACCACGGGGATTCGAACCACGTAACCCCTCACTATGAAGGTAGCTTGCTACCACTACGCCACGAATGTAGTACAAGTTCACATGTAAATAACATCTTTAGTACAATAGGATCATATTTTGTGTTGTAATCAACGATTTCATTAGCGTTTTTGGCGCTTCTATAAACCATTTGATACTAAATATGTATTATTTTGTTCAGTACATTCCTAAAAGGATATAACCTTACGCAGTTACGAATATAAATGGATTTACGAGCACAAATGGCGGCCATAATGTGTACGACCCACAACCATATGGCATGGCCAATCAGGCCTGTTAAGTCACTTCTACGGTTACATATTCTATTATAATAGGCTAATATCCTACCAGTCACCTCCTTGAGGTCAGTTTAAACCTCCATATGTACGATAAGCTGAATTGTTGAGATCAGGCCTAGTTGAATCGTAAGTTATGGTTGGGCTATAATACTTGCATGATTCATACATCCACCATCCTGAAACTATTTGGCGGATGACCTTGTAGTTTGGACAAGAGACGTTTCCCACATTAAGGTATATTGTTGCGAAATTTAGTAGAGATCGGATGATTAGGTAAGTTGTAATTTGATTTAAGCTTTGAACATTTGGGTGGCCGCCATTACGTTTCCGTCAAGATGGCGGCGATATAAAACATGACACTGAGGTGCCCTTTGCAAGCGCTACCTCTGTACTAATTTTCGTTCAATTCGGTTTCACCGTTATTGAATCGATAGAGGGAATCGATTTGCCCACATACATGGCCGACATTACAAATTATTGGGCTGATGACCTTCAAGTTTGGTGGAAAGATCCTTCATACACAAAGGTATAATGTTGCAAAATTTGGTAGAGATCGGATGATTAGGTTAGTCGTAATTTGATTTAAGCTTTGAACATTTGGGTGGCCGCCATTACGTTTCCGTGAAGATGGCGGCGATATGAAACATGACACTGAGGTGCCCTTTGCTAGTGCTACCTTTGTACCACATTTCGTTCAATTCGGTTTCACCGTGTTCGAATTGATAGGGGGGGGGGGGGGGCAGACATTCAGAGTACACACAGACTCACACGCAGACACACAATTTTTGGCCCTGTGTAGATCTCATAAATCTACTTTAATTTTTTGCAAAAATCGAAAGTAGGCTAAAAATGAACCTTCTCAGTTGAGAAAGATTTATACTACTTCTTCCAACATTTCTACAAGAGCTACTGCTTGCCCTAAAAGTATTGAAAAATGGAAAAGCCCCGGGTTTTGAAGGTATACATCCAGAATTTCTGAAGCACTTTGGAAAGAAGGTAAGGAACTGGTTAGTGCAGTTTTTGATGTGTAACATCTTTCCGCTCGGTTGCTGGATAGTTTTGTGGGAGTGATTTTGAAAATTGGGGACGGAAGTGAATCGGGCGGAAGTGGATCGAACGGAAGTGGATCGGACGGAAGTGAAGACGCACTGCCAGAAAAATGGGACGGTAGTGAATCGGGCGGAAGTGGATCGAACGGATGTGGATCGGACGGAAGTGATGACGCACTGCTATCTGGATGTACAATTGAACATGTGTGTATTGGAAACAATGCAGTGTGTGCTCTGTAGCGCGAGAATGTTATGGCAATACAGTAGGCAGTGCATTTAGCAGGCACTGGTTGGACGAGCTCAGTGGCAAATGTTTCACCGACTTTCATTTGTCATTGAGCAGTTTATGAAGTTTCACGTTCAAGGTTGAATATCACATGGGGTAGGAAAAGACGACAAATGACATTTAAATAAGCGGCATTATTGTCAAGCTGTGGGTGAGTAGTCAAATATTAAATGCATAACAGAATATTGTTATATGAGTGGAATAAAAGCTGTATTTTCATCATATGTGAGACTAGGTCATTTCATGATTGTAGGAAGCCATGTTTTGATTGTTTACGATGAACTGTATGAGAGCATTGAGAATAATGATTGTTATAGTTACTGAGGAATGTGCTTACTGTATTTGAGAGTACTGTCGACGTTGTGTGTCACTTTGTTATTGTGAATTATTAATGTAAAAGGAAGGAAGGAAGCTTGTTGTTTTGCGTGTCCGTTAATCTCACGATCATGATCCGCGGTACCTCCCATTTACGTGGAATGCGAACCACAGGACATGGCATTTCAATTCGAAAATCTCGCATGTATTGACCGGGAATCAAACCCGGTCTACCTTGGTGAGAGACTAACAGCTGGACCGCTGCGCCACAAATGTGACAGTAGCATATCTCCAATATCTCCAATTCAATCAATATATTCATCATAGTACCAGTATGAAAATGGAGTGTAATTTACATTTTAAGAATGTTCAAGCTGTGTAGTATACGAGTAGGATAACATGTCATATGTTATATATTGTTACGTGCCAACCCCATAGTGGCACTTTTGTTGACTGGATTACGGTGGGTTGAAGCTCAACACAGATTGTTTCTTTAAAGAAATAATTAACTTTATTGTGGCCAGAAAGATACACCACTCAACAGCAAATACAAGCAATTATATCCTTACTCCAGTTTCCTCAAGTCTCCTCACTCGGCCTTGCAGTTAATACTTTCGCTAATGAGTCCGGTCCCGTACGCTGGCTGGAAATAGCTGCACTAAGTCTGTCACTCACTGTTTTGCAACTCACCAAAATGACCTCTGTCACACTAGGTAAGCACACTCGCTCAAAACACAGGCAGTCCCCTGTATGCTTCTCACTCCCTTCGCTGTCAAGAGAATCGGCTTCACTAGGGGTTTCGCAAGTCACCACACTTCTGTCGCTCAGGATAGACGCTCGCACTAGCTCGTAAAACACAACACACACTGCTTGACAAGTCGCTCTTATATAGCAGGCCGGTGACTCAATAAATGCTTCTAGACCCATCCAGGGTTCACGGCTTCTCGAGGTTTCCTTCACTAGCTGAGTCACGAATACTCTGGACCATCCCTTTGTCCTGGTAGTCCTGTTGCATAAGGCGCACGCAATATACTGAGGCAGGGCACAGCCCAGCCCTGGGGCAGTTGTGACTCATGCGGCGAGCGATGACACAAACTCACAGCCGTAACACCATCCACTTCCTAAAAGGCTGATCGTCCCGATCAATCATTGGTCCGTCTGTGTCCCTCCGTAGGCTGCCAGGCGATTTCGATGCACGATCTTCATCTTCGCCCTCGGGCTCCGCTGGATCCTGTAGACGACATCGTTGATCCGTTTCACGACTCGGTACGGGCCCTCCCAGGACTTCTGCAGGTTGGGTGACAGGCCTTTCTTCCATAATGCGTTGAAGAGCCAGACCAGGTCGTCCTCGTGGAATCCTCCGGCATCCGTCTGCTGGTCGTATCGGGTCTTCATTCGGTCGGGCTCGATACGCAGTTTCCTCCTCGCGAACGCGTGCACGTCCTCCAGTTGGTCAAAAATACTGGCTTACCGGGACCGGACCATTCCCAGGTCGGCCGAAGGCAAGATCGACTGGTAGACGGAGTTCCCTCCCAAACATGACCCGGGCATGTGTGCACCCGGTGGCTTCATGCACGGCGGCGCAGTAGGCCAGGAGAAATAGAGGAAGATGTCTGTCCCAATCCCTCTGGTGCTCGCTGACGACTATTCGGAGATGGTTCTCGATGGTACGATTGAATCGCTCTACCATCCCGTCGGACTGAGGGTGTAGCGGCGTCGTCCTTGTCTTCCGGATTCCCAGCAGCTGGCATAGGTTCTGGAACACCTGCGACTCGAAGTTCCTCCCTTGGTCGGAGTGCAGCTCCAGGGGTACTCCGTACCGGCTGACGAATTCCTTCACCAGGGTCTCTGTTATCGTCGCGGCTTCTTGGTTAGGGAGCGCATACGCCTCCGGCCATTTGGTGAAGTAGTCGCTGACGACCAATATGTAGCGGTTCCCTGCCTCGCTTAACGGGAATGGCCCAGCAACATCGATGGCCACACTCTCTCCATGGGGCCGCCCACGTTGTAGGTCTTCAGTGGACCCCGTCGTCTTCGTCCTGGGCCCTTGCTGGCTGCGCAATCGTGGCACCTCGCGCAGTGGTTCTCCACATTAGTTCGGCATCCGATCCAGTAGAACCGCTCTCTCAGATTCTCCAGGGTCTTCTTTATCCAGATGATCCTCCATGGACTTCCTTCAGGACTTCCTCCGTCATAGCATTTGATAAGACGACTTGTTCCCGAGATGTCTTCCCGTCGGAGCTCTCCCAGGTACGGCAGATGAGGCCATCCCTTACAATCAGCGAGTCCCACTGCGCCCAGTAGGACTTGAACTTTGGACTGCAGTCGCTCACAATTTTCCACCCGGGGTTGGGAACACAGGCCCTCTTCCATTTGGCTATCAGTCCCAGGCCATCATCTTCTGCTTGTGCCCGCGTGAAAGATTCGCGGCTTCAGCTCCCATGAAGTTCCACGGTAGTCCTTCGGCACTGTATCCCGGTGTTCTCCTCTCTTTTGGTCAGAAGGTGCAGTCTTCGGGGCACGGTTTTCGTGACAGGGCGTCGGCGTTAGAAGGCAGTTGGCCTTTCCTGTGCTGGATCTCAACGTTGTACTGTTGAAGCCTCTCTATCCATCGTGCGAGTTGACCCTCGTGCTGTTTGAAGTTCAGGAGCCACCGCAGGGATGCATGGTCGGTCCAGATGAGAAATTCTTGCCCGTACAGGTACTTGTGGAAGTGTTCGATGGTCTTCACGATGGCGAGCAGTTCCTTCCTGGTGACGCAGTAGTTCCTCTCTGGCTTTGACAAGGCTTTGCTGAAGTAGGCCACTACTCTCTCGTCGCCATCCACTATTTGCGACAGGATTCCCCCTATACCAAAGTCGCTGGCATCGATATCGACGATGAACCTTGTTCCAGGTCTGGGGTAGGCCAGAATAGGTGCGGTGCACAGAGCCTGCTTGAGTTGTTCGAAGGCACTGTGGCATTCTGCTGTCGACGTGAAGAGTTGGTCCTTCTCAGTCAGTCGATGCAGTGGTTTGGCAATGTCGGCGAATCCTCTCACGAAGCGTCGTTAATAAGTGCAGAGTCCCAGGAAGCTTCGTAGTTGGGACTTGTCCTTCGGAACTGGCCACTCCCTCACAGCTGCGGTCTTCTCTGGGTCGGTGCGCACCCCTTCCTCGGAGAAAATATGCCCAAGGTACTGGACCTGCTTCTGGAAGAGCTGACACTTCTTGGGGCTCAACTTCAGCTGGGCAGCCCGTAGCTTCATCAAGATCTCTTTCAGGTTGCTGTAGTGCTCCTCGAAGCTTCTTCCCAGAACGATGACGTCGTCTAGGTAGACCAGGCAGGTCTTCCAGTGTAGTCCCCTCAGAATGGACTCCATTAGCCTTTCGAAGGTCGCAGGGACATTGCACAGACCGAATGGCATGACAGTGAACTGCCAGAGCCCGCTGCCCACAGAGAACGCCGTTTTCTCGCGGTCCTTAGGGTGGACCTCCACCTGCCAGTAGCCACTCTTCAAATCCAAGGTGGAGAACCATCTTGATCCTGATATGGTGTCCACCGTGTCGTCGATCCGCGGTAGAGGGTAGCTGTCCTTCTTCGTGACGTCGTTCACCCGCCTGTAGTCCACGCAGAACCTGGTGGAACCGTCCTTCTTCTTCACAAGCACGACCGGAGAACTCCAAGGACTATGTGATGGCTCGATCACCCCTTGCTCCTTAATCTCTTCTACCATCCGGTCGACTTCGGCTTCTTGGTGAGTGGGACACGTTGGAATGGGGCCCTAATCGGTGCGCTGTCCCCAACGTCGATTCTGTACTGGACCACGCTTGTCCTGCCGAAGTCTTTGCTCCCCACGGAGAATACATCCTGGAATTCGTGTAGCAGGTCCCGAAGTTGGCGTGATTGTTCCTCGTCTAAATGGTCCTGGGATCCTTTTTTCATTCATTCATTTATTTGCAATGGGGGGAGTGTCCCCCGGTGGCAAATTGGATATACATAACAAATAAATAATTATACATAACCATTCAATAACAATTATACAACAATTAAACTGGAGTATTTACACAAATAGTCAGTCTTTTCTTAAACACACCTATATGTTTGGGAAAAGGCTCTAAGACTGTGGCAGGTAGAGAATTCCAGTTATCAATGGCACGGTTTACAAAATAATATTTACCATAATTTGTTCGCTGTGGTCGGCCCTTAACTTTGAAAGGATGATCGCTCCTACCCATGTAAGTGGGCTTTCCCAATCGTTTGCTAAGCTCACCCCATGCTGGTTGATTTGTATACGTGTTGTTCATAGCGCAGAGTCTACATTTCATCCTCCTAGCCTCCAGTGATTCCCACCCAAGTTTCTTTAACATACGGCTCACACTGCTCCTGGGATTAAAGTCACTGAGCACAAATCTAGCGGCCTTTCTTTGTACCATTTCCAACTCATTGATGAGCCCTACTTGATATGGATCCCAAACCGCCGAGGCATATTCCAGAATAGGTCTTACAAGTGACAAATAGCCTAATTCTTTAGCAGAGGTACTACTTCCTTTTAATACCCTCATTACAAAGTGCAGGGATTTGTAAGCTTTTGAAACTACACATCCTACATGACTACCCCATTTCATATCATTCCTTACGTGAACGCCCAAATATTTGCAAGAATCTTCTTCTACAAGTATTTCCGAGCCAATGTTATATTGAAAATCCTGCCTCCGCACTTTCCCTATTTTTAAGAGACTACATTTTCTTGTGTTTATTTTCATTTTATTTTCAATCGCCCACTTATAGACCAGGTTCAGGTCCTCTTGAAGCACTGCATTGTCTTGTGAGTCATGTATCTTTCGATATATTACACAATCATCAGCAAACAATCGACAGTCACTGCGAATCCCATTTGGTAAGTCATTTATAAACGCCAAAAGTAAGAAAGTTCCGATTACGCTGCCCTGAGGGATACCCGACGTTACGGTAATTTCATCCGAGAATATGCCTTCGACTTTCACTTTCTGTGAACGACCCGTCAAAAATTCTTGGATCCATAAAATAACTCTTCTATCAATCTTCGTCGAAGCTAATTTATGGAGTAGCATGTCATGCGGCACGACATCAAATGCCTTCGCAAAATCTATAACCACGGCGTCGACTGAAACTCCATGGTATAACGATTCGCTTCTGCAGTTCTTCTGGCAGGGCGCGTCTTCTTCGGTTGTCCGTCTGCAGGTGTCCGTCCGTCGTGTCTGTGATGCGGGCGATCCAGGTAACTGGCTCGCAGACTCCTAGGTTGGTGTCCCGGTGAACCGTAATATCGTAGTCGTTCAGGTTGGACAGGCGGACGTACGGCCGAGGCGTCGTGTTGATGAGAGTCTTGGCAACTAGCAATCCTTTTGTCTGGATGTCCTCATATTTTGGCTCGATGACAGCCGCCACTCCCTCAGCTGTTCCGTCGACAATTACGGCAGCGCTGACTTCCGTCCTGGCAGGAACGATGACGTCCTCTTTCAGGCTTACTCGTCGTGCGGCGACGGCCTCGTGTGCTGGTTGCAAAGCAAGTTCCTCACTTCCGAAGTGCAGAGTGTTGGTACTCAGATCCAAGATGATGTTCTGGTCCAGGAAGTCCAGTCCGATGATCACTTCATTTGATACGTCAGCCACAAGCACTGGATGCTTTATCGCCCGTCGCCAATGACAAACTCCAGTGATGCTTCGCCATGTACCGGTGCGGTCTCTCCGGTCGCGGTTATTAGCTTGAGGTTCCTTTGTGTGGGTTGCACTCTCCACTTCGGGATCACGGTGGGGCTGACGATGGTCCTCGATGCTTCCGTGTCGATTAGCATGGGCCAGCTCACTCCGTTGATGACTCCGTCGACCATCATGCTGCTGTTGTCCCTCCGTAACTTCGTCACATGAACTTGGACTGCCGGGGCTTGACGACTGTTACAAGCCAACCTTTGCCCCCCAAGGCTGACTAATACTCGTTTCCCTAGGCCGCGCGGTTTTCAGACGACTGACTTGCCGTCGGATACCATCGGTGGCGGCGATCACCTCAGTCCTTGCTCAGGTGGCCTCTCTTACGGCAGGTCCAGCAGGTCGGTAGTCATCTTCCGGGCCGCCTCTCCGGTTGTCTTCCGGCTGTGTCGTTGCTGGTAGTGCCGCGACTATCGAAGAAACGGCTTAGCGCCTCCATCAATTCGTCGGCCAGGGGCTTGGTCTTGTTGGTTTTTGCTGGTTCGTTGACGTCCACTTGACGCACCCGCGCGTGCATTCTAGATGCCTGTTTTGCCGTCTCGAACTCAAGTGCGTGGCTCAGCGCATCTGCCAGGGTTTTATTGCGCGCGAGTCGCAGCGCCTGTTGAGTGTCCGAGTCCCGTAGCCCGTCGGTGAAAGTCTGAGTCGCAATCTGTTCCAGAAAGTCTGCCGGCGCTGTTGGGTAGGCGAGCCTTACGAGGCGTGCGATGTCCATCTCGAACTCCTGCAGGGTTTCCGCGTTCTTCTGTACCCGGGTCCGGAGCTGCATCTGGTAGGCCTGCTGAAGATGGCTATCCCCATCCATATGGGCGATTAGTAAAGCGTAGTCCTGGGATCCAGTCGGGATGGCCTGAAGGACGTTAAGGGCGTTCCCTCTCAGCGCTACAATGAGAGCTGTAGCCTTTTCCGTGCTGTTGCAGTTGTTTATTGGACAGGCTGCCTCGAACTGACGTAAATAGGTGCTCCACGGGACCTTTCCGTCGAAGGCTGGGGGCGTCACTCTGCTCTGTCCCGTTCCTGATGTCCCCAGTGTACCTGTGGGCGGGCGTCGGCGCAGCTCGGCAACTTCCTTTTGAAGAGCGTTGAATTTCTCTTCCACCCCCGTGAGTGGGCGTTGGCGCAGTTCGGCAACTTCCTATTGTAGAGCTATGACTCTCTCATCCACCCCAGTCGGCGGGCGTAGCTCGGCGACTTCCTCTTGTAGGGCTTTGAATCTATCTTCCATCCCTGTCGGCGGGTGTCGGCGCAGCTCAGCAAATTCCTTTTGTAGAGCGTTGAATCTCTCTTCCACCCCCGTCAGCGGGCTTCGGCGTAGCTCGGCAACTTCTTCTTTTAAGGCGTCGAACTTCTTTTCCACTGGCGTGACTTCGTCACGCAGACTCAGTTCTAATTTCTTCAGTTCCTGTGCTAACTTATTCTGCCCGTCTTCCATTTTCTTCTGGCCGTCCTCTATCTTCTTTGTTAAATTCTTCTGGCCATCTTCTAATTTAGCAGTTAGGTCCTCGGCTAACTTCTTCTGGCCGTCCTCCATCTTCTTCTGGCCGTCCTCCATCTTCTTCTGGCCGTCTTCCATCTTCTTCAGGTCATCCTTCAGGTCCTCGGCTAATTTCTTCTGGCCGTCTTCCATCTTCTTCTGGCCGTCTTCCATCTTGGTTTCCATGCCACTAAACTTTTCTAGCAATGCTGCCAATTGCGCCTCCATTTTAGTTGTTTGTCTTGTAAAGGGCATGCACTCACAGGAAAATTAGAGAAAATGACCTGCTCGGGTTTTGAAACCAGGACCGTCAGGTGTTGTGTTTGTGCTTGAGTTCGTAATCCGGCATCTGACATCAGTTGTTACGTGCCACCCCCCTAGTGGCACTTTTGTTGACTGGAAAACGGTGGGTTGAAGCACAACACAGATTGTTCCTTTAAAGAAATAATTAACTTTATTGCGGCCAGAAAGGTACACCACTCAACAGCAAATACAAGCAATTATTACCTTACTCCAGTTTCCTCAAGTCTCTTCCTTATGGGGAACTCTTGCCCCCTTTCACTCTGCCTTGCAGTTAATCCTCTCGCTAATGAGTCCGGACCCGTACGCTGGCTGGAAATAGCTGCACTAAGTCTGTCACTCACTGTTTTGCAACTCACCGCAATGACCTCTGTCGCACTAGGTAAGCACACTCGCTCAAAACACAGGCAGTCCCCTGTATGCTTCTCACTCCCTTCGCTGTCAAGAGAATCGGCTTCACTAGGGGTTTCGCAAGTCACCACACTTCTGTCACTCAGGATAAACGCTCGCACTAGCTCCTAAAACACAACACACACTGCTTGACAGGTCGCTCTTATATAGCAAGCCGGTGAATCAATAAATGCTTCTA
This sequence comes from Meconema thalassinum, assembly GCA_946902985.2. Lineage (NCBI taxonomy): Eukaryota > Metazoa > Arthropoda > Insecta > Orthoptera > Tettigoniidae > Meconema > Meconema thalassinum. The sequence goes on from OX336390.1 coordinate 888,075,607, forward strand.
GACCCATCCAGGGTTCACGGCTTCTCGAGGTTTCCTTCACTGGCTGAGTCACGAATATTCTGGACCATCCCTTTGTCCTAGTAGTCCTGTTGCATAAGGCGCACGCAATACACTGAGGCAGGGCACAGCCCAGCCCTGGGGCAGTTGTGACTCATGCGGCGAGCGATGACACAAACTCACAGCCGTAACAATATCATGTGCGACTACTGTAAGGTTCGTATCTTTTTTTTTCAAACATACTTCAAACAAGTAAACTTCCTTCCGAGTTCAGACGAACTAAGATTCTAGCAATCGTAAAACCTGGTAAACATCCGTATTCTGTTGAAAGCTAATGAGCGTTTGTCTTAAACTCCTCTATTGTTTACTTATAATAAAATAAGCCCCCTAATTTATAAAATCATTCCTATCGAAGAGGATGGTTTCAGACTTCAACGTAATTGTGAAGAGCAGGTGCTTCCCTTGACATCACATATTGAGGTTTTGAAAAGTGATTGAAGAATGGGGCAGTGTTAATTGATCTAGCAGCTGCCTACGACACAGTGTGGAGAGAAGATATTATGTATAAGTTCTTTAAACAGACAATGAGCAGTCAAATGCCACGTTTGATTAACAATATGCTTTAAAATAGAATAATCCTGGTAGTTATACATAAAAACCACAGCAAAATAAGGGTACTCAATAATGGTCTTCCACAAGGATCTGTTCTTTCTCCATTATTGTTTTATATGTATTATGCGGACATACCCACTACCAACTCTCATCAGTTTTCTTATGCTAATGATCTAGCAATAGTTATTCGACATGCGGATGCTAATGTGATAGAGAGAACTTTAAATGCGGCCCTGGATGTCCTATGCAAATATTTCAAAAAGTGGTGCTTGAAATCCAGCTCTGGTAAAACGGAAACCTGCTTCTTCTATTTAAACAACCGGCAAGCGGATTCTAACCTTTTTTTTCATAGCAGGCCGTGTCTAAATATATGAGGTTCCGACGTTGACAGATACGTAGCACTAATTAGAGTAGTGTAGTACGCAGGAACCTTTTGGCTCAAGAGATAGCGTATCCATAGCTTCAATGAAATAATTTTATTTGCACTAAACAATGTCCTAAGTACTGGTCTACTGCATTACTAGTTGCAACGTATCTGCGGTGTAGTAAGCTTACGTCTTGGATAAGTGTGAAGTAGGCTAAAGGTACCATTTGGCTGAACACGACAGAGACAAGCGACCGAGACAGACGACAGAGTTGCGAGACCGAGACAGGTCGCTTCCGATCTGCTCCCCATTCAACCATGAAAATGAAAATCCACAGCCTGCTTCCAGTCTCCGACTGGGTCAGGAATGGATGGAATGAATGAAGCCCCCATCTAGCGGCGAGGATATGAACTGTGCCGGCTGCCGAGGCCTGACGCACTCCTCTGGGGCAATGATTAAATGAATGACAGATGAAATGAAATGATAGTGGAGAGTGTTGCTGGAATGAAATTTTGACAGGGAAAACCGGAGTACCCGGAGAAAAACCTGTCTGCCTCCGTTTTGTCCAGCACAGATCTCACATGGAGTGACCGGGATTTGAACCACGGACCCAGCGGTGAGAGGCCGGCGTGCTGCCACCTAAGCCACGGAGGCTTCCCCATTCAACCATATGAAGTACATTTGAGAGCGCGAGACAGGGACAGGCGACACAGATCGGCGACCGAGACAAACCGTAGGAGACCGCTCTCAGAGCAGCAGTGTCTCGCGACAAGCGGTCGCAGCACGTGTTTTATGAAGTGACAAAATGTCAGAAATAAAATTTACTGGAGAAGACGAGATATTAGTAGAATTAGTTGGAGATAACCCACCGCTGTTCGATCCTGAAGTTCAGTTATATTAAGATGGAAATATCTTTATTCTTTATTAACAAACAGAAAGATTCTTCTTCGCGTCTGGTTTCGAATATTGAACTCATAGGTTTTCTTGGTTTATTTCGCAACAAATAACACAGCAACACATCATCGTCTTCTTCCACTTCGAGCAACCGTTTCATTAGAATATTTTTCGTAACCATTTTTCAAAGAATATGTGCACGCATATCCCAATAAACACCTACTGTATGTTTAGGTGTGTCGTCAGTCTCGGTCGTCATCAAATTGAACGGCGACACGTTGACTTGTCTCCGTCTCTCGTCGTTGTCGTCTGTCTCGCTCGCTTGTCTCTGTCGTGTGCAGCCAAATGGTACCTTAACGTGGCACCTGCGAGAAGTCTTCTTGGTAAGTTTCTTCTCGTCGAGTATTCGTATTCAGAGTAGAGGGCGACAAAGAGTCCGAAAAGTATTCTCAGAGCCAAGTACATCAGCTAATCACTGACTTCACATGAGATTTCAGCACGAAATTGTAGTGTAATGTGATAGAATGAAGTGGTAAGGACACAGAGAATACACACATTAAGTATTGTTTAATACGCCATCTTATGCAGAGAAGTTACATGTGCATTTCCGTGCTAGGATTCCAAAGATCCTAGAACACAAGGAGGCTGTACTAGTTCAGTCTTCCACAACCCTCACACCATCGTTACCGCCAAGTCATGTTTAGCCATTTCCCGCCGTGTTAACTCACTGTGTCTTCTACAATTGGCAGCAGTTTTTGACAAATTCCTGTGTGGCCTGTGATGTTAACGTGCAGTTCTGCATACAAGAAAAGCTATTCAAACTGTGGAATCACTCAGGTTTAATAACTAAACCGACCGGAAAGCCAAGGCTGGTGATTCAGCGAGCCTCGTATGTGGGTTGGAGAAATCTCTTCAACCAGGGTCATTTTCTTGAACTTGACCTTGACGAAAACCATTTTAATTGGTTAATCAGAGCTATGACCGAGAAATATCTTGATATCGATATTAGGTTTTATCATAACTGGAGATGCAATGTGCAATGCGTCAAAAATATGTGCGTCAGCTGCATGACAAGCCAGTAAACGATCAGAAGGGTCAGTTCATGGTCACGTATGATGTACTTTATTTATACTGTCGATGTTTGGTGACTCACATATGATAAGAATTCCATTCGTATGTTTAAAATGCAATTTCTGTGAGTCACAAATAATAATTTCTTTTATGTCGATTTTGTCAAGCGTTTTGGGATATTAGGCTAATTTGTCAAATTGCAAATAATTCATGAATACCTCCAAGATATTTCGGTTTAACTGTGCAACATGTTAAACGCAAGTACCTGGTAAACAGCCGACAAAGCAATTGTTTAAAGTAGTATGACTCTTCTTGTAAGACGAAAAAAATGTAGACAGTTGCGTAATTTATGTTGATAACATTATTCACGAATGTATACATATTACTATGCTCCCTAATACCAATGAAATGCTAAGTGAGAGATCACTAAATGGAAAATATATCACTTAGAGTTTCATGCTTGGTCTTTTTTATGCACCGCTCTCTTTTGTCAAACCCAATAGCTTTAGCCGTACATATGAAGCAGTTGTTAGTGACAATAAAGTTAATATATAACAGCAATCTTAGCAGTAATACAGCATACACTTGATAGCGGATTGTGCAGCACTGGCTGTTTGGTCTCAAGTGGTTGAGGGAACAGCCTTCTCGCTGTTACACCTTGTCCCCTCCATTATTATCTGTTGAAAATGAAAATCCACAGCCTGCTTCCAGTCGACCGACCGAGTCAGGGATGGAATGAATGAAGCCCCCATCTAGCGGTGAGGATATGAACCGTGCAGGCTGCCGAAGCCTGTCGCACTCATCTGAGGCAATAATTAAATGAATGACATGAAATGAAAATCCACAGCCTGTTTCCAGTCTCCGACCGGGTCAGGAATGGAATGAATGAAGCCCCCATCTAGCGGCGAGGATATGAACTGTGCCGGCTGCCGAGGCCTGACGCACTCCTCTGGGGCAATGATTAAATGAATGACAGATGAAATGAAATGTTAGTGGAGAGTGTTGCTGGAATAAAATTTTGACAGGGAAAACCGGAGTACCCGGAGAAAAACCTGTCTGCCTCCGTTTTGTCCAGCACAGACCTCACATGGAGTGACCGGGATTTGAACCACGGACCCAGCGGTGAGAGATCGGCGTGCTGCCGCCTAAGCCACGGAGGCTTCTAAATGAATGACATGTGAAATGAAATGATAGTGGAGAGCGTTGCTGGAAAGAAATTGTTGAGAGGGAAAACCGGAGTACCCGAAGAAAAACCTGTCTTTCTCCATTTTGTCCAGCTCTGATCTCACATGGAGTGACCGGAATTTGAACCACGTAGGCTACCCAGCGCAGCGGTGAGATGTCGGCTTCCGTCTAAGCCACGGAGGCTCCAATTATTCTCTGTTCTCATTGGAAATTCGCCTCAAAAACATAACTATGGAATATGCTTCTGCGATGGTAAATTCATAAATTCTGAGTGCCGGCCTTCTTATCAAGTTCTGGAAATGGTTTAGTTTAGCAGAAGGCATGATTTCAGACATCGTCATATTATCTTCAATGCGCGGTTCTGTGGGAATACTGGGATACTATCAACCTGTGAGCACCATGTGTGATTCACATTCTAGATTAGTAGCCAAACTTCAAACAGTCTCACAATCCATGTTTGATTAAATTCCAAATTTTGAACAATATTTTATTTTATTCCTCACACACTATCATGCCGGTAGCCCATACATACAGGAATTTGAAGATGGCCTTCTTTCCCACTCTTTTATCTATTATTACTTCTTATTTTGCGCACGCGTTTACACATTCTCAGCATATTTGCTGGAAAGAAAACCTTTACAATCCCAGATATACATCATAAGGAGCAAATTCTCGGTGACTGCATTCTGTAGTAGATTTACACTTTTCCCTCACTCCTTGAGGTTTGATTAGCCAAGAACAGCTTTAGTTAGTTAGTTAGTTATTGTTGTCTCAAGGGGCGGACCTACGAGGTCATCTGCCCCTGACAGCATTACTAAGCGGCAGGTCGAAAGTATGACTGTCTTTTGCATCAGCTTGAAAAGGCCTGGGTCTAATTTCAACTCTGTGGGAGATTCCTTTAAGTTGTTTGGAATCACGCCAGTGCTGGAGATGATAATAGGAAATTTCCTGACTTGTGCCATGTGCCATTGCTTCCTGATTAGTGTTGAAAGCTCTTCATACTTTGACAGGTTTTCAGCATAGTTTGTTAGCATGTCGCCACTGTTTGGGATTTCCACATCTATGAAGGTGGTGTGTTTCATGCATTTGTCAACAAGAACCAGGTCAGGTCGGTTGTGCACCGCTGCACAGTGGGTCAAAATCCAAATCTGGAGGGACAACATTATTTTCACGTTTTAATCATTAATTTAGAGTGAAAGTAACGTAGGCTATATCATTTGTTTACTTCATAATAAACATCAGTTACGACCTTTTTAAGATACGTCTACACATGCAGGAAATTGTCTATGACTAGGAGTTGGATAGAGCATTCAGTTATCTCTTCAGAACAATTTTTACCCCTAATTTACTTTTAACAAAGTCACAAAGTTCCGCTTTTGACATAATAGTTGAAAACGTGTGAGAACTGGCCGCGCGGCATCTTTTAAAGCGTAAAATAACTAAATAAATTGCAAAAAAAATGCTAAAAATCTTATAACAGGCGTAAACTACAAGACCTTATCTACATTTTAACATTAAATAGTGACACAGAGTGACGCGACATACTAAAAATCTAAGTGAAAATATCATTTAAAAAAAATAATAGCTAAATATTATATAATTCAAATATAGCTAAAATTACGAAACAATTACTCCCATTAATAACTGAAACACGATACAAAGATCATACCTTCAGCTGCATGTTCCATCTTAAAGCATCACACGAACCACAAAGACAACTGAACCACAGCCACTTACATTCACCCTCCAATTCAGACTGCTCGAACAGTGGTGACAGATTAACACTAAGATGCGTTTATATCCCAGAATAGTAAGCGGCAATTGTATGAGAATGCTGTAGAAGTAATACATTTTGATTTTTAGCCTACTTTTCACATTTTGCAAAAATGAGGAAAAAGTAGACTTATGAGATCGGGCAAATGTGTGTGTGTCTGTCTGTCTGTCTGTCTGGCTGTGTGTGTGTCCCGCCCCCCCCCCCCCCTATCAACTCCTAAACGGCTGCAGCAATCAAAACAAAATTTGGTAGGAGTAAATATCTATACCTGAATATATCACGGCCATATTTGAAAATAATGTCAGTGCTACCAACTGCTGAAAAATCGCAAATGAAATTTGAGCTTCATGTTTGATATCTTGGAAGGTATGAATGGGAGCTATTTCAAAATTGGCACACGTATAGATAATAATATTGAAGTTTAATTTCCAGAAGGCCATATATGGCAGTGTTGCCAAAATGATTCTAAGCCTGCTGATAGGTCCAATTTTTAAATGCATGTAACTTCTACACTATCAATTGGATTTCAACCAAATTTCGTATGTACTATGTATACAATAACAGATATGACGTTGCATATTCTTAAGAGCCGCCAGGGCTGCCAACTGTTAATAAATGCTATCTCTATGTTTTAACCCTAATATCAATATATCAGAAAGTATCCAAGCCAATGGCTCTAAATTTTGCACACGTATAGTACATGACCTTTTACATTAGTCTGGAGTGCGTAGTATATGTCAGTCTTGCCAACATGATTCTAAGCTTGTTGATAAGTCCAAATTTTAAATGCATGTAACTTCTATACTAACAAATGGATTTCAACCAATTTTAATATGTGATTTGTGTACCATAACTGATATGAATATGCGTATTCTTGAGAGCCAACAGGGCTGCCAACTGACTGTGAATAAATTATCTATTTATTTTTACCCTGATATATATAAATTACAAAATATGCAAGCCAACAGCTCTAAATTTTGAGTACGTATAGTTCAGTACCTAACATTCTAAATTAATTTGGAGCAACTAATATACGTCAGTGCTGCCAACATGGTTTAAGTCTGCTGATAAGTCCAATTTTTAAACACATGTAACTTCTATACTAACAACTGGATTTCATCCAAAATTGGCACAATAATAGATCATAATATTTTAGATTAATTCTTTAATTGCAAGAAAAGTAGGCTATTTAGTTCGTCACGGAACTTCTTGTTTAATTATGAAAATAAATAATTTTGTCCTCCTAGATTTCGATCTTGACCCACTGTGCGCTGAATGGTCTGTTAATACAGTACGATCCCAGTACAATGTAAAGTTGTCATTTTCCAGTACACTTTCAGGGGCATATTTATAGTACGGCACTTTCTCTTGGCTCAGGAGTTGAAGGTGTATAGCCAGTTGTTGATGTACCATTAATATTGTTATTATTATAAGGTTCTAACTCGCTACCATGAATACAGCAAGTAATGTTGTTGAAAATACTGCATTGTTCGAGCGACTGGGGGAGCTTACGGTAAGCTTCAGCTATTGGGACGAGGTAATATGAAACAATACTGTAAGCGGATTAATTGGGCTGGGTGCACCTGGTTGGTATATAGCGACGTTTCTAAAGGATCTTTTGTTTGTTCACTATAAGGCTTAAATGATTTTTTAGCCTACTTTTCACATTTTGCAAAAATGAGGAAAAAGTAGACTTATGAGATCGATCCGGGAAAATGTCTGTCTGTCTGTCTGTCTGGCTGTGTGTGTCTCCCCCCCTATCAACTCCTAAACGGCTGCAGCAATCAAAACCAAATTTAGTATGAGTAAAGATGTGCACCGGAATATCTCACGTCCATATTTGAAAATGATGTCAGTGCCACCAACTGCTGAAAAAACGCACTAGAAATTTGAGCTCCATGTTGGATATCTTGCAAGGTATGCATGGGAGCTATTCCAAAATTGGCACACATGTAGATAAGACTATTTCAGTTTAATTTGCAGGAGGCCAACCATGACAGTGTTGCCAAAATAATTCTAAGCCTTCTGATAAGTCCAATGTTTAAATGCATATAACTTCTACACTATCAATTGGATTTCAACCAAATTTTGTATGTAATATTTGTACATAAACAGATATGACTGAGCGTATTCTTAAGAGCCACCAGGGCTGCCAACTGTTAATAATTGCTCTCTCTATTTTTTTTATCCAAATACCAATATATCAGGAAGTATGCAAGCCAACAGCTTTAAACTATGCACACGTATATTCTGACATTTTAGATTAATTTGAAGTAACTTATATACGTCAGTTCTACCAACATGATTATAAGCCTGCTGATAGTACCAATTTTTAAATACATGTAACTTCCATACTATCAGTTGGATTTCAACCAAATTTCGTATGTGTTATGTGTACCATAACAGATATGACTATAAGTATTGTTAAGAGCAATCAGGGCTGCCAACTGTTAATAAATGCTGTCTATATTTTTTTTACCGTAATATCAATATATCAGAAAGTATGCAAGCCAAGAGCTCTATACTTTGCACACGTATAGCACCTGACATTCTAGATTAATTTGGAGTAATTAATACAAGGCAGTGCTGCCAACATGATTCTATGCCTGCTGATATGTCAAATTTTAAAATACATGTAACTTCTATACTAACAAATGGATTTCATCCAAAATTGGCACAGCAAGATATCATAATATTTCAGATTATTTCTGACCAACACACGCATGGTATTGTTGGCAACATGCTTTTACGCGTGCTGATAAATCCAGTGTATAACTGCATGTAACGTCCATTGGACTTCAACCTAATTTTGTATTCTGTACCTTAAGAGATGGAACTAAGAATATATTCAGTCACCAGGGCTGCCAACCGTAGTGCTCTATTAGGCTAAATTATACGAGGTATATTTTGAACTAATTTGATATTTCGATATTAGCAACTTAATTTTGTCATTATTCTAGATAGGTTCATATACTGTAGAATAATAATTGGCATGAAAAGTAGGCTGTATAGTTCTTCACGGAACTTCTTGTTTATTTCTTTGGTTCGTTCTTTCTTTCTTTCTTTCTTTCTTTCTTTCTTTCTTTTCAGAGTCAGTGAACACTGTATTAAAGTAATGAAGTACTTTAGGCTATAAACAGTAACCACTCTCTGATTTTCATGCTTAGAGTCATTAGCAAAGGAACATTAAACTATTATTGATCATTCGCTGGCTTAATTTGCAAAGCAACAATTAATAAGAATCTTCGAAGGTAGATTTCACCAGGCAAAATAAAAATATTTAGAATTCACTAAATTTGCCGATTTTTGTTCTGGTATACGTAGAAAAGTTCCAAATGTTTAGCATACAATAAATCCCAAACCATTTTGCTGATCCCTTGGCGTAAGGGAGGGCCATATCGTAACTTCTACCAGCTAAAAGTTTTATATAATTTTTGATGTGTAACATCTTTCTTTGGGGGGGGGGAGTGATTTTGGAAAAGGGACGGAAGTGTGTTACAGGAAACAATGAGAGCTCGCATGGTGGCGGAGATAGGTACCACAACGTACTGTCGGCCAACATAGTGATTCCTCTCGGTTGCTGGATATTTTTTCTGGGAGTGATTTTGGTAAAGAGACGGAAGTGTGTTTCAGGAAACAATAAGGGCGTGCATGGTGGCGGAGATTGGTACCACCGACGTACTGTCGGCCAACATAGTGTTGCCTCTCAGTTGCTGGATATTTTTGCTGAGAGTGATTTTGGAAAAGTGACGGAAGTGTGTTACAGGAAACAATGCAAGCGCGCATGGTGGCGGAGATAGGTACCACAACGTACTGTCGGCCAACATAGTGATTCCTCTCGGTTGCTGGATATTTTTTCTGGGAGTGATTTTGGTAAAGAGACGGAAGTGTGTTTCAGGAAACAATAAGGGCGCGCATGGTGGCGGAGATTGGTACCACGACTTACTGTCGGCCAACATAGTGTTGCCTCTCGGTTGCTGGAAATTTTTGGGGGAGTGATTTTGGAAAAGGGACGGATATGTGTAACAGAAAACCAGGAAAGCGCGCGCTATTTGATTTGACCAATGAGCGTGCGCGGTGGCCGAGAGATGGATGTGAGATGGTGCCAACCCATTTTGCGTGAGGTGACGCCCCTCTTTTGCTATAGCCCCCTCTTAATTTAACCAAAGGACCCACAACTAATAGGTCATCGGCTTTTTGATATCTCGTGAAACAATAATGCTAGGGACTTGTATGAGGTGTCCTAGGACTCGGGGTGACACCCCCGTTTTCCTATAGCCCCCTTAATTTAACCAAAGGACCCAAAACTAATAGGTCATTGGCTTTTTAATATCTCGCGAACCAATAATGCCAGGGAATTGTATGAGGTGTCCTAGGAGTCGGGGTGACTCCCCACGTTTTTCTATCCCCCTCTTAATTTAACCAAATGACCCAAAACTAAAGGGTTATCGGCTGTTTAATATTACGCGAACCAATAATACTAGGGACTTGTATGAGTTGTTATGGGACTCGGGGTGACACCCCTTTTTCATAATTTTGTGATTTTCAGAGATAGGTAAATACAGAGCAGAATATATGCGAAATTATCGACAAAGGAAACGAGAGAAAAAATTAAAAACTGGAGGAGTACAGCCGAAAAAAATTGACTTCACATATATTTCATCTCAATTTCATGGTAGGCTAACATGTCAAGTGTTACACATCATATGCGACTACTGTAAGGCTCGTTTTGAATATTTTTCAAAAAAGGCCCCCCCATTTCCACCCCCTTGGTCTGATTTTGCCCATTAACTACCTCGACTGACATTTTGAATTGTTATATACCGGTACTGTATTATGTATAAATTCCAAAGTGATTGGTGCAAAATGACGGTATTTATCGTGTCCATAAGAAATTGATATAAGTTATGTTGGCCCCAAAGGTGCTCTTTAGCATGCCAGTTAAGCTATTGATAACCCTCTCTCACATCTAAGCACCGTCATATTCCATCCCGCAACGTTGGGTACAGCAGGCGATAATATAATGGCAGCCAGAAAATCGAACATCGTGAGGATCCCAATGTATTGATTTGATCGAGATTTATTATTATTGATACTATTATTGTTATTATTTGATTCCCTGAAATTTATCTCAATGGATCATCTGCTAATAAATCAAAGCGTTTCGCTCTCAATGAAGGAGTGGCTGACTGACGTACGATCAACTGGAATCCACTCTACTTTCTTCTGATGTCCACCGAGCTAGTAAAACATATTTTATTAATGCAGCCAACGGCCATGTACTTTTCTTTTCAGGACGGGTCAGGGAAGGGATATTGGAAGGAAATCGGCAGTGGACCTGTTGAAAGGAACGTCCCAGCATTTGCCTGGTGGTGAAAATGGGAAACCACGAAAACAATTTTCAGGATGGCTGAGGTGGGATTCGAACCCACACTCTCCCGTTGCCAGCGAGGCACGAGGTAGTGCGTTAGAGCTCTCGGCCACCGCGGCCGGTTAGTAAAACATATTGAATTCATGGGTATCGTGTTTCTCCTCGTTCGTTCTTAAACACTTAAAATGTTCTTGGGGGTAGCCCTGCGAATACTGTATATAATGGTTTAATGTGTAATAACACTGCTGTGATTACGGTATTATTTGGGTGGGTGGCGTCGTGGCGCAGCAGTCAAGTTGTCGGCTTCTCACCACGGTGGACCGGGTTCGATTCCCGGTCAATGCATGTGAGATATTGAAAGTGAAATGCCATGTCCTGTGGTTCGCATTCCACGTAAAAAGGAGGTCCCTTGGCTCATGATCTCGAGATTAACGGTCACGTAGAACTACAATCTTCCTTTTCATATATAGTGTTTATTTGGTGCGAAACCTTTGACTGACATGTCGAAAGTCGAGTTTTATCATCCAGATTCACTCATCGTTGCAGAAATGCACTGTGCCTTTTATCGGGGTCAGTGGTGTGGATAATTGGCGTCAAGAAGTGTCATTTCACGCTTCACTTGTGTTCTATCTCGTTCCACTTGGCGGAAATACACCTTCAGCGACATAGTTCACCCACTTACTGTATATCGCCTTCTTCAATGGCATATAACACCTACATGCCGCCCTCTTTCTGTGGGTTATTTCTCCCAGCCAAGTGTAGCAAACATTCTTTAATATCATTTTATGCACCAGCCATTTGAAAATGAACATCGATAGATTAGCTTTTTGGTAGTCTATTGAAGAATATTTAACATGAGTGCCAGTGAAATAAACAATAATGTGTAACTCACTATTTGTGTGCGTGCATATAGAGAGGTACCAGAGGATAGGTCATTTTGATCTGGAAACGTCCAAATCCTGGCCAAAATGTGCTTATTGGCATTCTTCTGACTACTAAACATTTACTAAATAAGAAGATGAAATGCAAGTACCAGTAACTAATATAAGTTATATATTATACTAGCAGTAGTGCCCAGCTTCGCCCGGTGGATTTATTTGCTTTATGGATGATAGTGAATACTCTACAGAACTGGCACATAATACTTAAACTAACAGAAATAAAATATTTTAAAAATATACCTTTTTGTGGTGGTGGTGGTGGTGGTGGTGGTGGTCGTGGTGGTGGTGGTAGTGGTAGTGGGGGTGATAAGTAGACATAACATGGACATAACATTCATTTCATTTTCCCGTAATGATAATAATGAATAGGGAAACGGCTATTTTGTAACTACAGCACTGACACATGTAATTTACAAACAATTTTTTTAACAAGATGTTCAGTAAAGAACATATAGCCTACTTTCTCCTAAATGCATGGGTATTGTTATAACTCTTTGTCCTTTTCAAGGAGTATAATTGAATGTTGGTTGTAGTAGCTTGTTGAAATACAACGTGCTATAGGGATATTAAACATGAATATGAGGTGCCCTTTGCTAGTGCGACTTCAGTAAAAAAAATCATTCAATTCTGGGGAATGGATTTGCACACATACATGGCCGCTATTTGCAAACTATTGGGCTGATGACCTTGTAGTCAGTCATAAGATGCTTTCCACAAAAAGGCATGTTGTTGCAAAATCCGGTAGAGATCAAATTATTAGGATTGTCGAAATTTGATTTAAGCTTTTAACATTTGGGTGGCCGTCATTCCGTTTCCGTCAAGATGGTGGCGATATAAAACATGACACTGAGGTGCCTTTTGCTAGTGCTACCTCTGTACCAAATTTCGTTCAATTCGGTTTCACCGTGTTTGAATTGATAGGGGGAATCGATTTGCACACATACTTGGCCACCATCTGCAAACTATTGGGCTGATGATCCAGCAGTTTGGTCAGAATATGCTTCCCACATAATGATTTGTTGTTGCAAAATTTGGTAGAGATTAGATTATTAGGTTGGTCGTAATTACATTTTAGCCTTTAACATTTGGGTGGCCGCGATTACGTTTCCGTCAAGATGGCGGTGATATAAAACATGACACTGAGGTGGCCTTTTCTAGTGCTACCTCTGTAACAAATTTCGTTCCATTCGGTTTCACCGTGTTCGAATTAATAGGGGGGATCGATTTTCACACAAAGATGGCCGCCATCCGCAAAATATTAGGCCAATGACCTATTAGTTTGGTCAAAGGATGCTCCCTCCATAATGGTATGTTGATGCAAAATTTGGTAGAGATCGGATGATTAGGTTAATCGTAATTTGATTTAAGCTTTGAATATTTGTGTGGCCGCCATTACGTTTCCGTCAAGATGGCGGCGATATAAAACATGAAACTGAGGTGCCCTTTGCTAGTGCTACCTCTGTACCAAACTTCATTCCATTCGGTTTCACCGTGTTCGAATTAATAGGGGTAATCGATTTTGACACAAAGATGGCCGCCATCCGCAAACTATTAGGCTAATGACCTATTAGATTTGTCAAAGAATGCTCCCTCCATAAAGGTATGTTGTTGCAAAATTTGGTAGAGATCGGATGATTAGGTTAGTCGTAATTTGATTGAAGCTTTGAACATTTGGGTGGCCGCCATTACGTTTCCGTCAAGATGGCGGCGATATAAAACATGACACTGAGGTGTCCTTTGCTAGTGCTATCTTTGTACCAAATTTCGTTCAATTTGCGCTCACCGTGTTCGAATTGATAAGGGGAGACAGACATTCAGAGTCCACACACTCACACACACACACACACACACACACAGACTCACACACATACACACACACAGACAGACACACTTTTTTTCGCCCTGTAGTGATCTCATAAGTCTACTTTCATTTTTTGCAAAAATCGAAAGTAGGCTAAAAATGGTTAGAAAGAGGAGTAAGTGAAATATCTCATTTTTTGTTAGAAATGTAGTGACCAATAGTGTCGTCTTTAGTCGCATAGCGCCGTAGGAAAATAATCAGAGCACTTTGGTAAACTTCGGCTGTCCCAAGCTATTAAGGTAGCAATAGTATCATTTCTCGCCACGTAATGCTCAACGATAAGGGTCGGAATAAATGAAGGTAAATTTGAAAGCACCAACGCTTATTGCAGCTTGTAACCTCAGTGTACTGCACCAACACCATTGCACTTATACAGAGGCATAATATTATCATGATGATAACTATTATAAGGGGCCTAAGAGATCCTTTTGCACTAATTACTCCCTGTGACTGCAATTTATAAACAGCGCAAGATGCAACTATTTTTGCAATTCTGCACCAGAACACTGGTAAGGGTGACGTGATGAAGCCCGAACTGCCCGTCAACAATAGCTTATTAAAATACTCTTACAGTTACACTACTACGGACATGAATGGTTCTAGGGCCTTAATACGTGGTTTTCAAGATTGTTTTGTCTGTTATTCTAAATGTAGAGAATGGAGAGCGTTGTCCAAAATACTGTATCAAGTGGACAGTATTACCAGCAGGGTTTCAAAGTGTATGTAAAATTTGGTGCAATTAGGAGATACGGTGTGGATTTGTGATAAAGGGCCTGAATGCATGGAATGGAGTGGTCTGTCCAAAATTTAAAGTGGACTGTGTCACCCGCAGGGTTTCGAAGGGTAAGTATACAAAATGTGGTTTAGATCGGTGAAACGGTGAAGATTTGTGCCAAAGGGCCTAAATGCAGGGAATGGAGTGGTCTGTCCAAAATTTCAAGCAGACAGTGTCACTCTCAGGGTTTCAAAGGGTAAGTATACAAATTTTGGTCCAGATTGGTGAAAAGGTGTAGATTTGTGCCAAAGGGCCAAAATGCAGGGAATGGAGTGGTCTGTAAATATTTTCATGTAGGCAGTGTTACTCGCAGGGTTCCAAAGGGCAAGTGTACACATTTTGGTTCAGATCGGTGAAACAGTGTACGTATCACTAACCATAACTCCAGCGCATGTGGATAGAGCAGTTCGGGAGTGCTTGTTTTACCGACTTACTGAACACAAATTAATATTTAAGGTTATCTGAGAGGTGTAGCCTAATACTACATAGCCTAAACTATTCCTCTTAAATCTGGCTATCATATAAAAAAAGAATATTTCGAATCGGACTGGTAGTTCTAGGGATTAGCGCGTTTAAAGGCACAACACGCATACAAACTCATCAGCTTCATGATATTAGTATAGACTATATTGCCGTGTACGGGAGAGACACTAAATTATTCCTTTCTAGAACTCTGCAGCTCTTATACCCCAGTCTGTGGCCAACATGAGGTATTCCTGGCTTCTGGTGTATTTCAGATCTTGGCACGTGAGCAGGTGTTCTGGAGTCTGAATTTCTCCACAGTCATATCTTGGATCTTCTGCATAACTCCACTTCACAAGATTGCTACGACACCTAGGCACTCCTGTTCTCATGTGGTTTCAAGGACCTCCAGGTGGTATAAGGCAAATTACTACCACTGCTCAGTTCTTATTTAGGGGTAAAGCCCTCTGGTACAATTTGTTTCCAGAGTGACATACGCTGAACCTTTGATTTGGTATGGAGAAGGACTGTTCTCTTAATAAAACTCTTCCTGGATCTTTGGCGAGGAGTAGTCACCTTGTGGTTGAACATTGAATGTCTGGGATCTGTCTCAAGCTTATATCTCAGCCACCTCGCGTCAGATAGCTGGAGGTGAAATGCCAGCGAGAGGGTAGATCTTCTGCACTGGAGTAGGTCTCAGACATCCAGTGACAATACGGATGAACTCGTTAAGAGCTGTGCCCACTTGCTTGGTAAGGACAGATGCTCGTCACACTGATGATTCAATACTCGACTGCTGCGAAGCAAAGTCCCAAAGCTGTTGAACGTCCAATAACTAATAACTAACAGTGAGTTGCAATAATACAATTTCTGATTCATGCTTGAAGTCAAGTTACTTCACTTACGAGGACTACCAAGACTCAAGACTGCGAAGAGAATCTATTATATTATCCCTCTTCTTAATTGGTAGCGAGGGCAAACTGACGAAATCCTAATGAATAAGTCCAAGGATCGAAGTTGTTTGTGCATATATGTGCTTGCGGAAGGAATTTTTCATGCCTGTGCCAAGCCATCCGGAGGCTGAGCCTTAGAAAATCCTCCCTCAAGGTAGCAGTTGGACAATGCAAATGTATCAATACTAAAGCGCAGTGTTAGGTCATGGGGCCAAGCTCTCGACTGACTCGGTAGACGCGTGGGTCGATCCCCACCGTCGGCCGTCCTTGAAATGGTTTTCCGTGGTTTCACAATTTCAACACCAGGCAAATGCTGGGACGGTACCTTCTGACAGGCCACGGCCACTTCCGTCCACATCCTTGCCCAGTTCCATTATCTTCATCATTTCATATCTCATCCTGGCACGCAGGTCGCCCACGGGCGTCGATTACAAAGACCTGAACTCGGCCTTTCAGGAGGCCACACAACAACAACAACAACAACAACAACAACAACATCAACAAAAAGAGATGCCGAGAAAAATTCAGTTATTAATTTCACGTGACATACCCCAGAGTATTTAATTTCCAGAGAGTGGTCACAATTCATATAGCTAATGGTTAAATACTACTACACATGACGTGGAGGGCTACTAGTAGCCAGGGAATGACCATTTGGTGACGACTGCTGTAAAGTCGTAAATTATTTATTCTTTGTATGATTCGGACGAATAATTTTACGTCAATTTATATCAAACCATAAGTCGTAACCAAAAAGTCCAGCCTGAATCAAAATATGTTTATATTTTGGATCGTGTGGGCTAAAATTGATTTTTTGATTCTTTTACGGGTTTTGTGACTTTGTGATCTTTATTCCCATGCTCCTGTGCATTTGTGTATTCTGTCTGATAACATGTGTCATTATGATGTCTGCACTAGTGTGTACTTTGTAATTAGGGCTTGGCCTTCATTTGGGTACCATTCCGACATTAGCCAGGAACAGAAGTGTAAAACCATGGAACCGTACCACTTTTAGATTGGCTAAGGTGAGATTCTGAACCCACATCTCCTTAGTTCTGCCTTATGAGGGTGAGTGTGCCCCATTCCAGGCCTCAAAGCAATCAATTTCTTGTCAGACATGGGAATCTAACCAGGACCTCCACCTCGACAGCCAAAAATGGTAGTCACTACACCACAGGGGTCAATGGCCATATTCGATACCTTTACTAAGCGGGAAAGAGAGATGAAACCTCCCTTACCTTATCCGCCCCCGAAATAAAGAGAATCGGAAAGAAAAGGAGGTAGACAGGAATAACGGAGAACTTGCTCCGAGAGAGGAAGTGGACCCTAGACGAAGAGGGTGGTTTAAAATCTAGAGTAGTAGTGGCCCTGGGCGAAGAGGGTGGTTTAAAATCCATTACTATACAAGGATAGATAATGCAGACAAAATATCCTATATTTAAGAAAGAGGGAAAATACATATATCACCAAAATACACGTGGTCACACTTAAGACAATACCCCTAGAGAGGAGGACGGTGACAAGGAAATACACGTGGTCACACTTAAGACAATACCCCTAGAGAGGAGGACGGTGACAAGGAAATACACGTGGTCACACTCAAGACAATACCCCTAGAGAGGAGGACGGTGACAAGGAAATACACGTGGTCACACTTAAGACAATACCCCTAGAGAGGAGGACGGTGACAAGGAAATACACGTGGTCACACTCAAGACAATACCCCTAGAGAGGAGGACGGTGACAAGGAAATACACGTGGTCACACTCAAGACAATACCCCTAGAGAGGAGGACGGTGACAAGGAAATTATTCGAAAAACTGAATAATGAAAATAAAATAATGTCTTTCCTATTTTGAAATCAAAGGAAAATCCGTCACCTCGGTTGGATGACCGTAGTCTATATATCTGACATTAAAAGCGAGACGGGGAGTTCATTCTCATGTGCTAGCGTAATCCGTCACCTCGGTTGGATGACCGTAGTCTATATATCTGACATTAAAAGCGAGACGGGGAGTTCATTCTCATGTGCTAGCGTAATCCGTCACCTCGGTTGGATGACCGTAGTCTATATATCTGACATTAAAAGCGAGGCGGGGAGTTCATTCTGATGTGCTAGCGTAATCCGTCACCTCGGTTGGATGACCGTAGTCTATATATCTGACATTAAAAGCGAGGCGGGGAGTTCATTCTCATGTGCTAGCGTAATCCGTCACCTCGGTTGGATGACCGTAGTCTATATATCTGACATTAAAAGCGAGACGGGGAGTTAATTCTCATGTGCTAGCGTAATCCGTCACCTCGGTTGGATGACCGTAGTCTATATATCTGACATTAAAAGCGAGACGGGGAGTTCATTCTCATGTGCTAGCGTAATCCGTCACCTCGGTTGGATGACCGTAGTCTATATATCTGACATTAAAAGCGAGACGGGGAGTTCATTCTCATGTGCTAGCGTAATCCAGTTTATCTCAAGTCTGATGGCGTCACCTCGGTTGGATGACCGTAGTCTATATATCTGACATTAAAAGCGAGACGGGGAGTTCATTCCCATGTGCTAGCGTAATCCAGTTTATCTCAAGTCTAATGGCGTCACCTCGGTTGGATGACCGTAGTCTATATATCTGACATTAAAAGCGAGACGGGGAGTTCATTCTCATGTGCTAGCGTAATCCGTCACCTCGGTTGGATGACCGTATATATCTGACATTAAAAGCGAGACGGGGAGTTCATTCTCATGTGCTAGCGTAATCCAGTTTATCTCAAGTCTGATGGCGTCACCATCCAATTGTTATAATCACAGAATTAAAAACAAGGAACTTAAGTAATCAAACACTAGTTAAAACAAAGATATCACACTTGAGTCCCTATATGTCCGTTCACTAACAAAACCAAGGAGATCACACATCTTCAATCTTCTCAAAGATTACACTGCTTTCCATAGCCCGGGCTTTGGCGATTGACGCAATGATGGGGTAGTAGAGGTATTGTGACAGTTCAACTCTCACAAGAGATATTTCACTCGAGTGTGCCTCACATTCAGCAGATGATCATTCAGTTACGGGTGGATTTCCCTCTGGTTTCTCTGTCTAAGAGGACTACCTCCAGGTGTAGTGGCTAGCATTTTTGGCTGTCAGCCCTGAGACCGGGAATTGATTTTGCCAAGAATTGTAATTCTGGTCTGAGGGCTGGAACGGGGTACAATCAGCGTCTTGAGGCAAAACTGAGAAAAGGACGACACGATTCCCAACTCAACCATTTTGTAAGTGGTTTTCCGCGGTTTCCTACCTCTACTCCAGGTAAATGTTTAGATGGTTCATAACATAAGGTCATGGCCGACTCCTTTCCAATCCTCATCTTAATTACAAATACACGCTGTAATATAGCCATCACAATAACACAGGTTATGTGACAAATTTCACACACGCCCAAATACACGGAGCTACAAGAGCACGATGTCGCAAATCCCCTCAATCAATCAACAACAACAACAACAACAACAACAAAGTCTCTATGATAATTAATACTTTGCAAGGATATCATTTGCACGTAATTGTATATTGTATACAGAATTCATGAAGCCTCCTTGGTGTACAGGAACATTATATTTCTTATGGTCTGTGGGTAAACACCGCACATTTCAGCGAGTTCTCGGCTTCCCATTCAATTAACTTTCCACCAGAAGATTGTTTTTCTCCCTCACTCGAGCTGTACCTCGACCCTCTGACGCCAGCGAGGAAGTAAATTATAAAATATTAATGATCATTTCCCTGATTGTTAGTTATACGCTCCCCTCATCTAACGATCCCACTTTGCTATACCACGTAATTTCTTCCCTTCCGCAACCTGCGAACCCTTCCATTCAAGTTCTCTATGGTAATATCTTTCTATAATAGAATATTAGCCTAGCAATAGTCGCGGCTCTTATACGGAGCAGTTTTGTCGCGGTGATATCTCAGAACGTCTAATTGTAAAATTGGTTTAACCCTCTATAGTTAACCCGCTGAGCTAAGGTTCATGTGATATTTTTTATAACAGAACATTTATGATGGGATGTAGTAGCTTTGAACACACCCAGAAAGCCACGTGGAGTTGAGAGCTCACGCTATACTCTTTGAAGTAGCGGAGAATCGCACTTTTGACTTTGGTGAAGTCTGCTAATTATTTATCTGAGGTCTTATTAATTAATTTTATCTTTCCACGAGACTCAGAATATTCCATTTCGTCATTCAGCATTATTAAAACATTTTGGAGAATGTTATTTTCGCTTAAGGTAAGGTAATATCCTTGCAGATACGCAAACAGGAATGTAAGTAGTCGCTCAACGACTTCGGTTTGAGACCTACTTCCTCGAGTAACCCTGTGCCTTGCACTACGTCTGGAGAATCCGCCCCGTGTAGGCGTGAAGTTACATCCGTCTTGTGAGACGTAGAAAATATCCTCTGTTTAGCGTGGAAATTGTTATCTGTTGCCATCGAGCACGAATACGTTACGATACGAGTGATAAGTAAGAATTGTATAGTGAATTATTTGCACTACAAAGGGAAAATCCGCCCTGTATTGGCGTGAAGTTATAGCCGTCGTGTCAGACGTAGAAAGTATCCGCTGTTTAGCGTAGAAGTTATCATCGGGTGCCATCGTGCACGAATATTCTATAAATCACTGTTATTTATGCACAGTGAACAACAAGAAGCATATTGTGATATAATTGGCAAGTATAGTGAATTTTATAACATTACCGTAACACCACATTTTTGTACCCACGTGTCTGTGGAGGGCCGAGAGCCTGGTGAAAAATATAGAGGTAAACGTGTTATAAATACTTTAAATAAGCGCGATTATGAAAGTATAATATATTTGAATTGCCACAGTGAATTTTTCAATTACAAAACGACGCACATATCACGGACGCTACGTGATGTAAAAGTGGCGTCAGTACACGTGAAGAACCACAGAACAGTGCTTGATCACGTATTATTCAATATCTGCGAAGTAAAGGCTGTGTTATCAATTGCAATTAAAGCCTGTAACATTTTCAACGAACATTGTGATTTTTGAAGTGAAAGAATGAACTACTACACGATTTATTCAACCACCCACATGATCAAATTATTCTACACCATGTTTGAGACCAACATCATGGGCTAATACCGCCATGGTATGAGGGTGATGTTTCTATTGGAACCAGCATGATGGTGGAGCTTCCAGAACAGCGAACGAGGAGAAAGGAACCCAGGATGCCATTCCCAGGCATGTCCTGTACATCCACGAAGTTATCGACAGGGACAGATCGAACCCTGGTCTTTGGAGGAGTCCAGATGGGAGTCCTGATGAGGACGATGCCGTTCCAGAAAGCCAGTGATGAATTTGTACAACCCTTGTCGTTGAACAGGGGGCTGAGTGAGAGCTCCTCAATTTCGTGAGTTTTTGTACACCCTTTCTTGTTCTAGTTTCAGGTGGTATAGTAGGTTTAATGTAGTTTGTGAACCAACCGAACTCAGTGACAGCCATTTTTATAGGTAGGAAATGTAACTAGTCTAATTAGATGTCATTTATTTCAGTTAGAGTGAGACACTCTTGGGTCAGACATTTTGGTCAACCCTGGTGCAGCCTGATGGACGTCGTAGAACGTCAATGCCTATCTTTTGCTAAACGTGACCGTAGTCATTTGAGGCTACTTTGTTTAACCCTATTTGGGGTGATTTTTCAAGTCTTTGCAGACTTTAGTTATGGCAATCAGATGCCATGGTTATATTATTTTAACTGCATTTTTTGCAACCAGTCTTTGTTACACCCCTGACTTCGTTAGAACAGTCGTATCAGTTAGGTAATCGACTGTAATTACCAGTTTTGTAACTGCATTATATTTCATTTGAGATGTTGCTCAGAAGCCATCAGGTCAAGTGTGGACCTTGTAAGTAAAAGGAATGTTTCGTTGTCTAGCATCGAACCCAGTTCCCAACGTATCATTAAGCAGATCCAGTATGTGGAATCTGCGTCACAATTATTATTTTGCTAGTGTCATGTGAAGACACGTATTTATTTGAAGTTATACAAGCAACTACTGAAGTATTATACCTTTGAGAGGAAAGAGCTCCAGCAATGTGACATTGCTACCATTTAGATGTCTTTGGTTTGGAAGACAGAATTATATTATATTATTCAGATTTGTAGAGTGTTTTTATACACGTATTCTTCGAGGTTTATAACCTATGGTTAAGGTTTCATGATGAGGCCAGTTGTACAGTTTGTTTTTTAAATTTTTTGCTTAAATCGCCGGCCTTGATAGTTAGTGTGTGTTGAGTCAGACCGCGCAGGAATGTTGTAGCCTGCGGCGAAACAAACTGCTTTACCCAGTGCCCTTGAGAGCACGCTTGTATTATGAGACAGACATAGTTTGACAGAGGACAGAATACTTGTTGTATTCGCTCTTCCTTTCATTGCTACTTAGCTCATGGAACCCAGTGTCCAACCTTGTATCTGATCAGATGTTTTTATAGATTATTTTTTGTCAGTTAAACGCACTTTTGCGTGTACCG
The DNA here is from genome assembly GCA_946902985.2 of Meconema thalassinum. Classification (NCBI taxonomy): domain Eukaryota; kingdom Metazoa; phylum Arthropoda; class Insecta; order Orthoptera; family Tettigoniidae; genus Meconema; species Meconema thalassinum. The sequence goes on from OX336390.1 coordinate 888,098,407, forward strand.
TCGTTTGACGTGTACAGTTATGTCAGGTTTTCTATAGTACGTTGTAGGCTGCCCTGTTATAGGAGGTATTTGTTGTATGAAGGTATTTGTGTGTACCTTGTCCGGGATTGTTCCCGTTGACCAGATGTTATTGGAGGGTGACTGAGTGTGCAGGCCCATGCCAGAGTTATTGAACGCGAGCTTTGCGCCGCTGGTAACTTGTGTTATTGTGTGTCCGAGTTGTTATTGCTCGTTGATTATATTCCGACTTTTGAGTCGAGGCTTTTTGGTGGAGATTGATCTCAGTGGAGACACTCCGTGCCCAGGCTATTGTCAGTATTATTCGCCATAAACCAACGATAAACCTAAACCGACATCTTAATAATAAAACGCATAATTTTGGTAAAACAAAAGCTAACTAACGAATTCTTTCTATCTAACTTTGTTCTTTTGCACTTGGAACCTGCTGACATGGCCGTGCTAATGAAGGTATTTCCTTTTGAGGAAATGACTAGGACAGCTGACACTTTTGAAGCGACCTGAAGCGTGCTCGAACCTTGAGTTCGTAGCTTGTGGAGCGCAGGCCATGCGATGTTAGACGTAGTCTTAACTACGCAGTCGTCACCGTAACTACACACTTTAGATGACTATGGCTTACAAAGAGTAAACCAAGGTGCAGGCAGGCATTTTAATAAAACTGTTGTCTCTTTTATTAATAATTTATGATGTACAAGTGTATGAATCCTACATGTTACCCTATTGTGTGCTGTTAGCACCTAGTTACTAAGAATAATTAAATGTTTTTTACATGGCTGTTCCCTTAGCTTTGAGTGTAATTGTTTTCTGTTACGGACGTCATCGCCGTAAATTTTGTTATTAACTGATAGGACTTAGCTAGATGAACTAACGTTAAATGTAAATGTGGAGATGGTATCATCCTAACTTAGATTTGTTTTGCTACCCTGTTAAATGTAAATTCTGATATTAGCTTGATCTTGTAACTTGACCTAGGGACTTGCGTCGTACCATTTTCCTAGTGTTGCTGTTGTTGCTTTGTTATTGTGAGATAGATCTTTCGCAAGGGTTTTCCGTAACTTCTCAGGTAGGGACCTGCTCTTTATTTTTGTTTGTTTAGTAGCTTGCGGACTAGCCGATTGAATCCCTCCGAACTAGGCTAGGGGCTTGTGAATTTTAACAATAAATTTTCACGGTGTTTTACATAAGTCTGGATGTTTATTTTCTCAGTCTAGTTTTTAAGGTGAACCTTTCCTTAGGCAGTCTATGACCATCGTTACCATGTACCACGATCCCTGTGGACTACAGATTCTCGTGCCGCTTTTGCCTATTAGGAAGTTCACCTGGTCCTCACGGCAAATATGTCCGACGGATGAGATGTTAGGGAAGTCATTTCGGTTGTTGGCTATCCCGGCAGCTCCACCGACGGTATCATAAAATGGCGCCAAACTCATGTGCCGACGTTAACGTGGTGACCGTCAGTTCCATGTTATTTAGGAGGATCTTAATGTTGATTAATGGTAAATTGACAGGACTGGGACGAACTTAGAAAGTCGTACTGCAGATCAATTGACCGCATAGCATTCATGTTTGATAGAAGTCCATGGGGTGAGGCTTTAGTGTTAGATAAATGATGGATAGGATTTTCTTTGATGATGCCTCATCCTGAGTAAATGTAATACTTTGCTTTGCTCGCCGTTGTCTTTGTAAATGTAGAAGCACTTAGTTAGCACACTCCAGCTGTACTCGTGTTATTTATATAAATGAAACAAACTTTATACCACCAAGTAACTAATCATAGCTGTAAGTTCCATTAGATATTGATCCCTCACTTTCTCATATATATTTCTTGTCAATGGATGAGGAAACTATTCGTCGTGTGTTTGGGGAGATGATGGCAGGTGTTAATGCCAACCTCCAACAGATTACTGCTGAATTAGGTACATTAAGGACTGATTTAGGTGATGTAATAGGTGACTTAGGTCAGAATACACAAGCTGTCAACAATGGTAGACAGTCCTTAGAAGTCAACACCCAGTCTATAAATATTGTAAGTGGTCATGTGGACCATGTTAGGCAGGAAATTAACAATGTCAGACAGGACTTAGTGGTTAACACCCGATCCATAAACAATGTGAGTGGTCATGTGGACCAAGTAAGACAAGATGTAAAGGTTAACACCCAGTCAGTTAACAATGTTAGGACTGATTTAACACAGGTCAGGGCCGACATGGACGCATATAGAGTCGAAGCTAGGAATGATCTTACGGCAGGTTTAGCAGCTGTTAGGGTTGATGTCATACGACACCATCAGGAGGCTAACCAGCGTATAGATTGCTTAACCGACCAGATGAATAGAGCTAGGGAGGATGTGCAGACCCGATTGGAGGAGCACACAGCTCAAATTCAAACGACCATAAACAAAGTCCAGATAGATATGAGAGCCAACCTGGAGCACACTCGAGAAGAATTTGGGACTCGATTGACTCACGTCGAGGGATTTATGGACACTGTGAAAAAGGACATGGCGACCATGAATATTGGACTGATTTTGATGAGAGGTGCGGCAAATGCCGTTAATAACAACGTAAAGTCGATCGTAGACGGCATGATAGAAGTCAAGGACGAATTAAACACCAATAGGAGGAATATTACGGAGTTGACAGAAACCGTAGCAAGCCTACGTGAAACAGTTGACGTTCATCGTGAGGAACATAAAATCGATCTCATGTTATTGAGGGGTGACCTCAACGAGCACAAAACCACAATGGAGGCTAAGGTAGCCGAGGTCAGAGATGATGTTGGAAAGATCCAAGACAACGTGTCGAAAGTCGAAGGAGAAATCGATTCCTTATAGAAACGATTCGAAGAAGTCGCGGTAACCGAGAGGTTAGACCTTAGCTATAACCTCAGGATGGCAATACGCGAAGTTGACACGAACCTTAAAGGGAGAGTAGATAGGATCGAGCTACAACTTAACGACTTAGGTAACAAAGTCACAGCTAGAACCATCCCAGGACTCGAGGTTATAGAAAGACGTCTTGACAGATTTGAAACGCTTCCTAGAGAGAGACACTTACCCTCACAGATGGGAAACTCCCAGGAAACACCCGTATCTCAATCCGCAGGGATGATGCCTACTCATTTCCAACCCAGCGCACCTATAGAACCGCAACCATCCCAATTCACTGGTTCAGCGCAAAGTCAAACTTTGAACTTTGACGCCCATCCTTTTCAACCAGCACCCAATCGACTTAGTCATGAAACGAATACGCCTACGCATAACTACGTGCAGAATTCATTTAGACCCGCGCATACGCAGGGAAACGTAACTATAATCCTTTCGAGAGAGGAGCAACCAGCTCGCTTCTCAGGAACTGGAAGTGGTATCACTCCAGTTGAATTCCTGGCCAACGTAGAAAGCTACTTGAGAGACACCATGGTAACTCTGGAGAGGGAGCTCCGAGTTATAGAGCGTTTGCTTGAGGGGCAAGCCAGCACCTGGTTTAGAGCATTCCGATACTCGTTTATAGGCTACCAGGATTTCAAAGAAGCCTTGTTAAGAACCTATTGGTCGAGCGACATCCAGCAGAGCATCAGAGCTGAGATGTATACTCGCCGATACAGCTCTAATACTCCAACGCGTTATGCGAACTACTTCGCAATCCAGCTTGCGAAACTTCGTTGTCTTCAACCCCCATTTTCTGAACAAGACCTAGTAAACACCATCGTTTGGCAATACCCTGCAGACGTGCAACGCGTATTGATTGCTGCAGGGCATCCACTTTTCAGCAGTGTGACCAAATCCTGCGACGGTTGGATGCAAACACTGAACAGTTCCCGACACACCGTCAGCAGAAGGCTGACAGGCGTGAGGAGAGACATGTCAACTTAACTACTGTCGACAAAGAGAGCCAGACGCCACAACAGACGCAAACCCAAGAGAGCTCTGGGCAACGTAACAATTATAACTATGGTAGAAGAGAATGGAACAATACTCCATATGCTCGAGACCAGCGAGATGACCGTCGTAGTCACTGGAATCGGCGTTTCGACCGAGGGACGAACGACGACCGTCGTCACGAAAACGACTGCCGAGGGAATAATGGTCGAAATCCACAGCACGGAAGTATCCGTAGGGACTACCGCTACAGTGGAGGGTATAACAGAGATCGAGACCCCAGAAACCAGCCAGATAGAGATTGGAAAGGAAGAGCACGGGAGAGCCTTGAGTATTTTCAACAACTCAGAGAACTACAAATCCGAGAAGAGGGAGAACAGAACCCGACTTCGAGGGAAACTAGGAATTCGGCGCAGGAGACGGAGCAAAACCAGCCCAGTACTTCTCGCCAGGATAGAAAAAAAACGCCGAAAAATCAATAGATTCTTGCCCGGTTGAGCACAGAGTAACTGCCACCACATTACTCTGGGAGCCAATCCAAGAAGACCTGTTAGACGAACGACGAACGACGAACGACGAACCACAACTACGAATTGACGCGTCTACCGAAGATTGTAGCCACCCTGAATGGATGCAACGTAGTCATTCTCATCGATACCGGGGCGATGATTAGTGTCATTTCCGCCGATTGCCATGCCAGACTGAAAGCAAACTCTGAGGTGACAGAGCTGCCAGTTTCTGCTGTAAGAGTCAGAGGAGTCATACCTGACCGTGTTGTAACGTGCAAAATCCAGATTCTATGCACTCTGAAGATTTCGAGCCACGTGTACTTGCACGAATTTCTTGTGATGATTGGCTTGCACCATGATGCCATATTGGGTGCATACTTCATTAGGAAGTATGGTGGAATCATTGATATGGGACGTAATACGGTAGAGTTTAATCCGAACGAACCCATCCAGATGAACTTAGTTGAAGAAGAACCGGAATTCCTATCCGAAGTCGACGTTGTCGAAAATTTAAATGGCAAGGAAATTGAGAAGACACAGGATGCCGACGAAGAGGCAGAACCATTATCAGCACATACACGAGAGAACCTTGATGCAATATTGAGCGAATACAGGGACATATTCGACACCACGCCTGGTGAGATATTGGACTACGAGTACGATCTTGTATTACTGGATGATTCCCCATTCCAGAAGAAGATTTACCCTATCGCAGAGAAACATCGCGAGGAAGCTGCTAAGAAGATCCATGAGATGGAAGCAGCAGGCACAATCAAGAAGTCACCGACTCCTTTCTTGAATCCTATAACGCCTGTGGTTAAGGTGGATGGAAGCTTGAGACTTTGTCTCGATGCAAGAGCCTTAAATGAACGCCTAGCTCCTGAGCATGACAGACCGCCCAAGATTAGGGACATCCTCAGGAAGTTCAAGGGAAAGAGAATATTTTCGTCATTGGACTTGGTACAATCTTATTACCATATCAGATTATCTGAGCATACTCATAAATATACAGGGTTACTGTTTGATCAGACCACCTATGTCTTTCGAAAACTACCCTTTGGATTGAAAATTGCCGGAGCTGCATTAATCAGAGCACTTGATGCAAAGCTGACTCCTGAAGTGAAGCAGAAGGTGATATGTTACGTGGATGACATCATCATAGCTTCGGAAACAGAGGAAGAGCATTTAAAGACCTTACGCCTTGTTTTTGAGAATCTTCGACAGGCTAATTTTAAGGTGAAATTTGACAAGTGTCGATTCTTCCAGAGAGAAGTGAAATTTGTGGGACACATAATCAATGGAGAAGGATACAGGCCGAATCCGGCAAAGATCAGAACTGTTGCTGCATTTCCAACGCCAACCCGTGTGAAACACGTGAGACAATTCTTAGGAATTCTCCAATTCTTTGCTGCTCATTGTGAGAGGTACTCCGAGACTGTCGCACCACTGCAAGGTTTACTGAAGAAGAACTGCAGATGGGCCTGGAATGATGAGTGCGAGATAGCTTTCAGGAAAGCTAAACAGATGCTAGTCGACTCAATTCAGTTAGAATATCCAGACTATTCCCGGAATTTTATTCTAGAAACTGATGCATCTGCGATTGGAATAGGATCCATCCTACTGCAGGAGGATGATGAGAAGAGACGTCATTACATCGCTTTCTTAAGTCGACGTTTGAGAGCACATGAATCTCACTATTTCACCACTGAGATTGAAGCACTTGCGATTGTTTACGCACTTGAGTACTGGCAGAAACTTTTGTTAGGCCAGAGGATTATTGTGAGGACCGATCACCATGCGCTGACCTTCATATTACGAACAAGACTGGCAAGCGACAGGATCACACGTTGGACGCTGTTTCTCCAACAGTTTGATTTGGAAATAGTTTATCGACCAGGCAGAGGATGTGTTGGCCGACATTCTCAGCCAGAATCCTGAAGCTACTGTGAATGACATAGACATCGAGGGAGAATGCGAGGAACACCTTCGCCGACTTCGTCACCTACCTGAAGGACAACGACGTGAGGAGGAACTCAGGCATATTATCCGTTCTCTATGGTAATATCTTTCTATAATAGAATATTAGCCTAGCAATAGTCGCGGCTCTTATACGGAGCAGTTTTGTCGCGGTGATATCTTAGAACGTCTAATTGTAAAATTGGTTTAACCCTCTATAGTTAACCCGCTGAGCTAAGGTTCATGTGATATTTTTATAACAGAACATTTATGATGGGATGTAGTACCTTTGAACACACCCAGAAAGCCACGTGGAGCTGAGAGCTCACGCTATACTCTTTGAAGTAGCGGAGAATCGCACTTTTGACTTTGGTGAAGTCTGCTAATTATTTATCTGAGGTCTTATTAATTAATTTTATCTTTCCACGAGACTCAGAATATTCCATTTCGTCATTCAGCATTATTAAAACATTTTGGAGAATGTTATTTTCGCTTAAGGTAAGGTAATATCCTTGCAGATACGCAAACAGGAATGTAAGTAGTCGCTCAACGACTTCGGTTTGAGACCTACTTCCTCGAGTAACCCTGTGCCTTGCACTACGTCTGGAGAATCCGCCCCGTGTAGGCGTGAAGTTACATCCGTCTTGTGAGACGTAGAAAATATCCGCTGTTTAGCGTGGAAATTGTTATCTCTTGCCATCGAGCACGAATACGTTACGATACGAGTGATAAGTAAGAATTGTATAGTGAATTATTTGCACTACATCTGGAAAATCCGCCCTGTATTGGCGTGAAGTTATAGCCGTCGTGTCAGACGTAGAAAGTATCCGCTGTTTAGCGTAGAAGTTATCATCGGGTGCCATCGTGCGCGAATATTCTATAAATCACTGTTATTTATGCACAGTGAACAACAAGAAGCATATTGTGATATAATTGGCAAGTATAGTGAATTTTATAACATTACCGTAACACCACATTTTTGTACCCACGTGTCTGTGGAGGGCCGAGAGCCTGGTGAAAAATATAGAGGTAAACGTGTTATAAATACTTTAAATAAGCGTGATTATGAAAGTATAATATATTTGAATTGCCACAGTGAATTTTTCAATTACAAAACGACGCACATATCACGGATGCTACGTGATGTAAAAGTGGCGTCAGTACACGTGAAGAACCACAGAACAGTTCTTGATCACGTATTATTCAATATCTGCGAAGTAAAGGCTGTGTTATCAATTGCAATTAAAGCCTGTAACATTTTCAACGAACATTGTGATTTTTGAAGTGAAAGAATGAACTACTACACGAAATATTCAACCACCCACATGATCAAATTATTCTACACCATGTTTGAGACCAACATCATGGGCTAATACCGCCATGGTATGAGGGTGATGTTTCTATTGGAACCAGCATGATGGTGGAGCTTCCAGAACAGCGAACGAGGAGAAAGGAACCCAGGATGCCATTCCCAGGCATGTCCTGTACATCCACGAAGTTATCGACTGGGACAGATCGAACCCTGGTCTTTGGAGGAGTCCAGATGGGAGTCCTGATGAGGACGATGTCGTTCCAGAAAGCCAGTGATGAATTTGTACAACCCTTGTCGTTGAACAGAGGGCTGAGTGAGAGCTCCTCCATTTCGTGAGTTTTTGTACACCCTTTCTTGTTCTAGTTTCAGGTGGTATAGTAGGTTTAATGTAGTTTGTGAACCAACCGAACTCAGTGACAGCCATTTTTATAGGTAGGAAATGTAACTAGTCTAATTAGATGTCATTTATTTCAGTTAGAGTGACACCCTTGGGTCAGACATTTTGGTCAACCCTGGTGCAGCCTGATGGACGTCGTAGAACGTCAATGCCTATCTTTTGCTAAACGTGACCGTAGTCATTTGAGGCTACTTTGTTTAACCCTATTTGGGGTGATTTTTCAAGTCTTTGCTGACTTTAGTTATGGCAATCAGATGCCATGGTTATATTATTTTAACTGCATTTTTTGCAACCAGTCTTTGTTACACCCCTGACTTCGTTAGAACAGTCGTATCAGTTAAGTAATCGACTGTAATTACCAGTTTTGTAACTGCATTATATTTCATTTGAGATGTTGCTCAGAAGCCATCAGGTCAAGTGTGGAACTTGTAAGTAAAAGGAATGTTTCGTTGTCTAGCATCGAACCCAGTTCCCAACGTATCATTAAGCAGATCCAGTATGTGGAATCTGCGTCACAATTATTATTTTGCTAGTGTCATGTGAAGACACGTATTTATTTGAAGTTATACAAGCAACTACTGAAGTATTATATATTTGAGAGGAAAGAGCTCCAGCAATGTGACTTTGCTACCATTTAGATGTCTTGGGTTTGGAAGACAGAATTATATTATACTAGCAGAAGTACCCATTCTTTGAACGGTCTTCGGTATTAATAACCAGATGTTATCAATTGAGCTACTGTTGCAATGTTTAGGGGCTTGGAACCTGTTTTTTGGCAAAGAAAAATTATTAGTAAAAATGTGCTCTCAAACTAAATTTACCTAACGTGTTCTTCCTGGCGTGAAAATAAAATTGAAAACTTCGTAGAAGAATCGCAATACACGTCACATACGAACTGACCCTAACCGTTGTGTCAAGTGCCCAACTACAGGAAGACCCGTTTTATAAATTATAAACGCTTGTGGTGCATGAAAATTCAGTGTTTTTAACCTCCAATGGCCCAAGTTCCTAAAATCAGCAAAAAACAGTCTACTATTTCTATTCAGGAATTTTTGAAAATAATGTTGATGTTTGGAGATATAATAGACCTTCTGTACGACATATCGCACGTGTAAGTCGTGTGAAAAAAATCTAGGGTACTCCATTTGCAACCTTTCACAGAATTGTAATAAATGGAGTGGCATTACTTATTCCAGAAATAGATGGAAAGTTGGATGCCACCTCTTGAGATACTGTTGTTATGGTTAGTGGCTTGCATTCCTTCTTTAGTTTATTAAATGAAATTAGTTTTCTGGGAATATCTAAGAAACTGTTGGGTTTAGAGCCTTAAAATATAGTTTTCGGGGACCCTATACGGCTCTTGAGGGGCCCCAAAGGTTTGAAAATGAGCTTTGATTCTTCGTTGTACGCCATAATAATGATAATAATTAAGAGAATAATACTAATAATAATAATAATAATAATATAACAAAATAGGGATAGGGATATAATAGACCTTCCGGACCATACCCGCACGTGTAAATCGCGTTAAAAAATTCTAGATTACCCCCTTGACCCCTTAAGCGCATTATATGTATTGATGAATATTTCAGCTTAATTTTGATCCGTTATAACCTTATTGCCGTTTGCAAACCTTCACAGTAATGTAATAAATGGAATTGTATTGCGTCTTACAGAAAGAGATGGACCTCTGAGATTCTGTTGCCATTGTTACCGGCATGCATTCCTTCATTAATTTATTAAGTGAAATTAGTTTTTTGGGAATATCTCAAAAACTGTTGGTTTTAGGGCCTTAAAATGAGGTTTTCGGGGTCCTTTTAGGGCCCCCCGAGTTTCGTTTCTCACATTGAGGGGCTGAAAATGAGCTTTGTCTCACGCTTATTTCTGCATGTATTTTAAGGGGGTAGACCCCCTGTTATGAGAGGTACGGAGAAGAGTTATATCAATGATTAGTGTCGTGCCTCTGATGGATATTTGTATCAAATTTTACGTTAATCCACCCAGCCGTTCTCGAGTTATAAGGACACAAAAAATTGTCCACAGACAGACAGACAAAAATATATTTTTGCGTGCATCCGTCACAAAACAGTCTGAAACGGGCAAATATGTCAAATTTTCGTAGAAAAGCCGAAAAATCAGACAAACATTCATTTTTATATAATAGAGAATGGATATAATAGACCTTCCGTACCACACCCGCACGTGTAAATCGCGTGAAAAAAATCTAGAGTACCCCTTGACCCCTTATGCGCATTGTATGTATTAGTGAATATTTCAGCTTAATTTGGATCCATTATAACCTTATAGCCGTTTGCAAACCTTCACAGTAATGTAATAAATGGAATTGCATTGCGTCTTACAGAAATAGATGGACCTCTGAGATTCAGTTGCCATGGTTACCGCCATGCATTCTTTCATTAATTTATTAAGTGAAATTAGTTTTCTGGGAATATCTCAAAAACTGTTGGTTTTAGGGCCTTAAAATGTGGTTTTCGGGGGCCCTAACGCTTCTCACATTGAGGGGCTGGAAATGAGCTTTGTTTCACCCTTCTATGCCTATTTCAGCATGTATTTTAAGGGGATAGGGCCCCTTTCATGAGAGGTACGGAGAAGAGTTACATCAATGATTAGTGTGGTGCCTCTGATGGATATCTGTATCAAATTTTACGTTGATCTACCCAGCCGTTCTCAAGTTATAAGGACTCGTAGAAGTTTTCCACAGACACACAGACAGACAGACAGACAGACAGACAGACAGACAGACAAAAAAAATATTTTTGCGCGCCCTGACCCCTCTACCCCCAAAATGAATTTCAAGTCTCTATCTTACAGTATTTATTAGTGGGATTTCACTATGATTACCAGTAAAATAATCTTGTGCAGGTATAGTACGAAGTTGTAAGGTATATGACTATGGAAATTGTCCCAACTTTCGGACAAGTCGAGACTAGCTCATTGATGAACGGTGGCCTCGAACTTGAGAGCCGGAGTAGGAAATAGGTTACCTAAGGGTTTTCTTTGCTAACAATAAGGTGATTTTAAATTTTAACACAATAAGGTTAAAGTTCTTGTATTATTTGATCCTTTGCTTTGATTTGCACCCTCAAACAGTCCGGTGTATCACATACTTTAAAAACCAATTCCCGACTACACAATCCTCCTCCTTTGCCTTAATACAGCCGAAATAAAACCATTTCTCACTTAGTGCAATTTTGCATACGTCCCCCTTAAATTGCATTTTGTGACAATTTTGAATCTAAATTACATTTTGTAAGTATTTTCTATCTAAATTGCATTTTGTAAATATTGTCAATTCAACTAACAGTACAGTAATTATGTAGTTAGTTTTAGTTGTAAGTAGGTAGTTAGTTTGTCTATTAGATATATGTCATTGTTGTATTAGACTGTGGTGTGTGAGTGTGTCTGGTAGCAGTTGCATTGTTTATTAGTTATAGTGCATTGTTTCAGTAGACTGTGATGTGTGAGGGTGAATGTGAGTGTGCCTGGTGACAGACTGTTTTAGTGGTAGTATTTGTTGTTGGTGGAACTTAAGTTTTTTGTTAGTAGAATTTTGGTATTTAATTGTTAGTACGGTAGAAGGTTAGTATTTTTGTTAGTAGAATTGCTCTTTACTTATTCTGAAAGGGAGTAGCAGCCTTTCAGAATAAATCAATTCTTTACTAGTCTTATAGACGGTTAAGATATTGATAATATAGGCCAAATAATGGCTACACTGCGTCCTGTTGCACGGCTGAAAGCAACGGGAAACTACAGCCGTATGCTATTCCCGAGGATATGCACCTCTCTATGCATAATTACATGTGATGATGGCCTCCTCCCTTGTAAAATGTCAATCCGGAGGTAAACTAGTCCCCCGTTCGGATCTCCGGGTGGGGACTACTCGAGAGGGGGTTAACATCAAAGAAGTGACAAAGAGGAAATCTGACATTCTACGGATCGGAGCGTGGAATGTTAGAAGTCTGCTAGGAAGTGGAAGGTTAGAAAACTTAGAAAGGGAAATGGATAGGTTGAGGTTGGATTTGGTTGGGATTAGTGAAATGCGCTGGCAGGAAGAACAGGACTTTTGGTCAGGAGACTATAGGGTCATTAGCACTAAATCAAACAATGGCCAAGCAGGGGTTGGCCTCATATTGAGTAGGAAACTTGGACAGCGGGTGGAATATTATGAGCAATATAGTGAACGGATTATTGTAGCAAAAATCAATACTAAACCTACCTGCACCACAGTGGTACAAGTCTATATGCCTACCAGTCAAGCTGATGATGAGGATGTTGAAAAGGTCTACGAAGAAATAGACGAAATTCTGAGGTATACCAAGGGTGATGAAAATGTTATAGTAATGGGAGATTGGAATGCTGTGGTAGGAAAAGGGAGAGAAGGGAAGATAGTAGGAGATTTCGGATTAGGTGAAAGGAATGATCGAGGAAGCAGGCTGGTAGAATTCTGCACCGAGCATGAATTGGTCATAGCTAACACCTTATTCAATAACCACAATAGAAGAATATACACATGGATGAGACAGGATATACAGGGCGTTACCAAATCGACTTCATTATGGTCAAGCAGAGGTTTCGAAACCAGATTTTGGATTGTAAAACATATCCTGGTGCTGACATAAACTCTGATCACAATCTGGTTGTAATGAAATGCAGATTAAAGTTGAAGAAACTGAAGAAAAGTCAAAAGCCAAAAAGGTGGGCAATAGACAGACTGAAAGAGAAGGATGTAAACGAAAGATTCACGAAGAGTTTAAAGGAAGGACTAATGAAAAACCCTAAACAAACTTCAATTGCAGACGAATGGGCACTTTTGAAGAATGAAATAACAAAGTCCGCAGATGAAAACATTGGTAGGAAAGAAAGAATAGGTAGAAAACCGTGGATCACTCAGGATATACTAGAATTGATGGATGAAAGGCGGAAACACAAGAATCTAAGAGATGAAAAGGGGAAAGCAGAATACAGACGTCTGAGAAATGAGGTTAACAAGAAGTGCAAGGAAGCGAAAGAAGAATGGTTGAAAGAGAAATGTGCAGGTATAGAAAATTGTCTGAAATTAGGAAAAGTAGACACAGCTTATCGAAGGATTAAGAATACTTTGGGGGAAAAGAAGACTAAGTGCTGTAATATTAAGGACACAAATGGAAAGCCTCTAACAGATAGGGAAGAAAAAGTTGAGAGATGGAAAGCTTACATAGAGAGTTTCTATAAGGGAAAGGAGATTGAGAATCATGTAATGGAAAGGGAGGAGGAAATTGATGAGGATGCGAAAGGAGATTTAATATTGAGATCAGAATTTGATAGAGCTTTGGAAGACTTAAGCAGGAACAAAGCACCAGGCATAGATGATATACCGATTGAGTTGCTACGCTGCATAGGAGATGAAGGTCTGATCAGGTTATTTCACTTGGTGTGTAGGATTTATGAGACAGGTGTGGTACCCCCTGATTTCAAGAAGAATGTAATCATCCCTATACCAAAGAAAGTGGGAGCTGACAGATGTGAAGATTACCGTACAATCAGCTTGATTACTCATGCTTCAAAGATCCTGTCTAGAATAATTTACAAGAGGATTGAAAGCCAGATAGAAACGGAGTTGGGAGAAGACCAGTTTGGTTTCAGGAGAAATGTAGGAACAAGGGAAGCTGTACTAAGTCTTAGGCTGATTTTGTAAGGTAGAATAAGGAAAGATAAGAGAACGTTCATGGCTTTTGTAGACTTAGAAAAGGCTTTTGATAACGTTGATTGGACTAAATTGTTTGACATTTTGAAATCTATTGGAATAAAGTACAGGGATAGGAGGGTGATATACAATCTGTACAGAAACCAGACAGCAGTCATTCGAGTTGAAGGACATGAGAGAGAAGCTGGTATTCAGAAAGGTGTAAGGCAAGGCTGCAACTTATCACCCATACTTTTCAATCTTTACATTGAAAAAGCAATGAAGGAAATTGTAGAAAAATTTAAAGTGGGAGTGAAGATTCAAGGAGAAATAATTTCAACTCTGAGATTTGCTGATGACATCGTCATCTTGGCCGACAAGCCTGAGGATTTGAATGAGTTTTTGAATGGTATGGATTCCGTCTTACGGAAGGAATTCATGATGAAAATTAATAAATGTAAAACAAAAATACTGGAATGCAGCCGAAATAAATCAGAAACCTCTATGGAGATCAAATTGGCAGGTGAAAAGCTGAAGGAAGTAGGAGACTTCTGTTACTTAGGAGGCAGAATAACCAGTGATCGACGAAGCAAAGAGGATATTAAAAGTAGGTTGGCTCAGGCAAAGAAAGCATTTCTACAAAAAAGGAATCTGCTGACATCGAATATAGATTTAGGTATTAGGAAGTCATTTTTGAAAGCCTTTGTCTGGAGCGTGGCGCTCTATGGAAGTGAAACTTGGACTATTGGTGCAGCAGAAAAGAGGAGAATTGAAGCATTTGAAATGTGGTGTTACAGGAGAATGATGAAGATCAGATGGGTAGATAGGGTTACAAACAAAGAGGTATTAAGACGAGTGGGAGAGGAGAGATGTTTCTGGCGACTGCTAATGAAGAGAAGAGATAGGTTGGTAGGACACATACTAAGACACCCAGAAATAGCAAGCTTAGTTATGGAAGGAAGGGTCGAGGACAAAAACTGTAGGGGTAGACCAAGGTTAGAATATGTTCAACAGATTGCCTCGGATGTAGGGTGTCGGAGCTATGTAGAGATGAAACGATTAGCTCGCGACAGGGCGGCATGGAGTGCTGCATCAAACCAGTCAAAAGACTGAAGACTCAAACAACCGTCATAAAACAGCCTGAAACTTTCAAATATCGCAAATTTCCGTGGAAATTCACAAAAAACAGACAAACATTCATTTTTATATATAGCGAGATTATTCAGATTTATAGCGTGTTTTTTATACACGTATTCTTCGAGGTTTATAACCTACTAGCAGTAGTACCCGGCTTCGCCCGGTGGAATGATGATAATGTTTTAAGGTAACCTTAGAAATATAATGGAATTAAAATCTAAGTCATTTGCCCCCAAAGACAATGAGGGAGTAATATCTAGGTCATTTACCCTTTTGATAAGGATGATAATAAAAACTACTGTTGAATTGACACGTCAAACTTACAAACTACCGTAATAGAAATACATATTTCAAAATTCACAGGCGAGGAAGACTTATTGTGTGTGGTGATTAATGGTGTAATGGGCGTAACATCTACTGTAGGTCATTTGCTCTTATGATGAGGATGATAAGGGAAACTACTACCGGTATTGAATTGACACTTCAACGTATAATGTACACAATGTACTGTAATAAAAATAACTATATGGCGGCTTCGGTGGCGTATTTGGTAGCATGCTGAGCTTCTATGCCCAAGATAGCGGGTTCAAACCCGGCCGAAGCCGTCGGATATTTTAAGAGCGTTAAAAATCCGGCAGTATGCCTTTCTTCGGAGGGGAAGTAAAGCCGGCGGTCCCATGTCAGATTTATGGCATGTTATTGAACCTTCCACTAATTACACCTGTGTGAAGCTAAATTGGATAGGTAAACAACGCTCATAGATGTCTACGTCCGTTGCCAAGGGCCGACTGCAGTGGCGTCTAGTAGCTAAGTTCCGAACTTGGCCTAGTAGTCGTTGACGGTGGCGCTTGGCGGCAAAAGTACGAACTATTTGAAGAATTCTAAGTTGCAGTTTGTACTTAAATTAAAACACAGATAACACACACTAATACAGTCATCACAATTAACACCGGTTATCAGACAGATTCTACACACACCCAAAGTACACGGGGCTACATGACCGCGTTGTCGCAGCCCCTAAACTTAAGAACCAACCAACCAAAAATAAATATTTTAAAAATCACAGTCGAGAAAGACTTTATGCGGCGGTGATTATTGGTATGATGCGCGTAACATCTAGGTCATCTGCACTTATGATGATAATAATAAGGTAATGAAACAAGATGTTCAGTAAAGAACATATAGCCTACTTTCTCCTAAATGCATGGGTATTCTTATAACTCTTTGTCCTTTTCAAGGAGTATGATTGAATGTTGGTTGTAGTAGCTTGTTGAAATACAACGTGCTATAGGGATATTAAACATGAATATGAGGTGCCCTTTGCTAGTGCTACCTCTGTACCAAATTTCGTTCAATTCGGTTTCGCCGTGTTTGAATTGATAGGGGGAATCGATTTGCACACATACTTGGCCACCATCTGCAAACTATTGGGCTGATGTTCTTGCAGTTTGGTCAGAATATGTTTCCCACATAAAGATATGGTGTTGCAAAATTTGGTAGAGACTAGATTATTAGGTTGGTCGTAATTACATTTTAGCTTTTAACATTTGGGTGGCCGCGATTACGTTTCCGTCAAGATAGCGGTGATATAAAACATGACACTGAGGTGCCTCTTGCTAGTGCTACCTCTGTACCAAATTTCGTTCATTCGGTTCCACCGTGTTCGAATTAATAGGGGGAATCAATTTTGACATAAAGATGGCCGCCATCCGCAAACTATTAGGTTAATGACCTATTAGATTGGTCAAAGGATGCTCCCTCCATAAAGGTATGTTGTTGCAAAGTTTGGTAGAGATCGATTGGTTATGTTAGTCGTAATTTGATTTAAGCTTTAAACATTTGTGTGGCCGCTATTACGTTTCTGTCAATATGGCGGCGATATTAATCATGACACTGAGATGCCCTTTGCTAGTGCTATCTCTGTACCAAATTTCGTTCCATTCTGTTTCACCGTGTTTGAATTAATAGGGGGAATCCATTCTGACACAAAGATGGCCGCCATCCGCAAACTATTAGGCGAATGACCTATTAGATTGGTCAAAGGATGCTCCCTCCATAAAGGTATGTAGTTGCAAAATTTGGTTGAGATCGGATGATTAGGTTAATCGTAATTTGATTTAAGCTTTGAACATTCGTGTGGCCGCCATTACGTTTCAGTCAAGACGGCGGCGATATAAAACATGACACTGCGGTGCCCTTTGCTAGTGCTACCTCTGTACCAAATTTCGTTCCATTAGGTTCCTCCGTGTTCGAATTAATAGGGGGAATCAATTTTGACAAAAAGATGGCTGCCATCCGCAAACTATTAGGCTAATAACCTATTAGATTGGTCAAAGGATGCTCCCTCCAAAACGGTATGTTGTTGCAAAGTTTGGTAGAGATCGGATGGTTATGTTAGTCGTAATTTAACTTAAGCTTTGAACATTTGTGTGGCCGCCATTACGTTTCTGTCAATATGGCGGCGATATAAAACATGACACTGAGATGCCCTTTGCTAGTGCTACCTCTGTACCAAATTTCGTTCCATTCGGTTTCACCGTGTTTGAATTAATTGGGGGAATTGATTTTCACACAAAGATGGCCGCCATTCGCAAACTATTAGGCTAATGACCTATTCATTTGGTCAAAGGATGCTTCCTCTATAAGGGTATGTTGTTGCAAAATTTGGTAGAGATCGGATGATTAGGTTAATCGTAATTTGATTTAAGCTTTGAACATTTGTGTGGCCGCCATTACGTTTCCGTCAAGATGGCGGCGATATAAAACATGACACTGAGGTGCCTTTTGTTAGTACTACCTCTGTACCAAATTTCGTTCCATTCGGTTGCACCGTGTTCGAATTAATAGGGGAATCGATTTTCACACAAAGATGGCCGCCATCCGCAAACTTTTACTCTGATGACCTATTAGTTCGGTCAAAGGATGCTCCCCCCATAAAGGTATGTTGTTGCAAAATTTGGTAGAGATCGGATGATTAGGTTAGTCGTAATTTGATTTAAGCTTTGAACATTTGTGTGGCGGCCATTACGTTTCCGTCAAGACGGCGGCGACATAAAACATGACACTGAGGTGCCTTTCGTTAGTACTACTTCCGTACCAAATTTCGTTCCATTCGGTTGCACCGTGTTCGAATTAATAGGGGGAATCTATTTTCATTCAAAGATGGCCGCCATCCGTAAACTATTACGCTGATGACCTATTGGTTTGGTCAAAGGATGCTCCCCCCATAAAGGTATGTTGTTGCAAAATTTGGTAGAGATCGGATGATTAGGTTAGTCGTAATTTGATTTAAGCTTTGAACATTTGTGAGGCCGCCATTACGTTTCCGTCAAGATGGCGGCGATATAAGACATGACACTGAGGTGTCCTTTGCTAGTGCTACCTTTGTACCAAATTTCGTTCAATTCGCATTCACCGTGTTCGAATTGATTGGGGGGGGACAGACATTCAGATTACACACACACAGACACACACACACACAGACACACACACACACAGACTCACACACACACATACACACACACAGACAGACACACGTTTTTCGCTCTGTGTTGATCTCATAAGTCTACTTTCATTTTTTGCAAAAATCGAAAGTAGGCTAAAAATGACTACTAAACGAACATGGTGTTATTTTAAAACTGATATAGGTAATTCAGGTGTCTAGCTTCGATGTCTTCCAAAGTCTCAACCTTATTTTCTGGCTTAGGCCTGCACTGGATGCGTCTAGTGAAAGAGCGTACTGCTCGGCAAAGACAAAGAATATAGGTCCTAGCTGCACGAACCTGAGATGATCGCAGATGATGACGAAATATGATGACACACGTTCGGGGTTCCCCGTCCTATACAGATTGACCGGGAATCACTCACTGTTTCGCAACGGCCCTGTGCTGGCATCAGCATAGACAGCAGGAGATAACACGGCGGGCTTTGGAAAGTACTCTCAAGTCACATCACGATGAATCAGCAAGCTATTCTCACAACTGACCCCCCCCCCCAACTGGTGGGACGTGGGTTGGCGACCACGGAACCCCAGCTGAGTCTGGCATCGCTTCTACTTCCTGGTGCCGGGCTCATTTCAGTTCTCTTTCCTGTCGGCCTCCCTTGGTCAACTCTTGTTCTCTTCCGACCCAGACTGTACTAGGGTATCCGAGGGCTAGGGAGTCTTTCAATTTCCCGCCTTAATTGGCTTTGTCTCATCTTTCCTGATACCCTCATTCTTCGAGGGGTCTGCCTTCTTTTCATTTTCATAATATCTCCTGTCTTCTGCTCAAGGCCCTCAAAGAGGCAGGGTGTGTGTAGACCCACCACTTCTGGTACACCCTCAAGGGCTCATGACTGGTGAGTTAGGAAGCTGGCAACCCCGAGGAATTCCTGAGCTACATGCAGGGAATGGAGTGGTATGTCAGAAATTTCAAGTGGACAGTGTTACGCATCGGGTTCCTAAGGGTAAGTATACACACTTTGTTTTCGATCGGTGAACGATGTAGATTTGTGTCAAAGGGCCTTAATGCGGGAAATGGAGTGGTCTGTCCGAAATTTCGAGTGGACAGTGTTACTCGTCGAGTTCCAAACGGTAATTATGTAAAATCTGGTTGAGATCGGTGAAACGGTGTAGTTTTGTGCCAAGGGCCAAAATGCAGGGAATGGGGTGGCCTGTCCAAATTTTAAAGTGGACAGTGTTACTCATCGGGTTCCAAAGGGTAAGTATACACATTTTGTTTTCGATCGGTGAACGATGTAGATTTGTGCCAAAGGGCCTAAATGCGTGGAATGGAGTGGTCTGTCCGAAATTTCGAGTGGACAGTGTTACTCGTCGAGTTCCAAAGGGTAATTATGTAAAATCTGGTTGAGATCGGTGAAACGGTGTAGTTTTCTGCCAAAGGGCCAAAAAGCAGGGAATAGTGTGGTCTGTCCGAAATTTAAAGTGAACAGTGTTACTTGTCGGGTTCTACAGGTAAGCATATAAAATTGGGGTCAGATCGGTGAAACGGTGTAGATTTGTGCCAAACAGCCTAAATGCAAGGGATGGAGTGGCCTCGCCGCAATTTCAAGCAGACAGTGTTAGTCGCAGTGTTCCAAAGGGTAAATATACAAATTTTGGTTGAGATCGGTGAAACGGTGTAGACTTGGGACAAAGGGCTAAATGCAGGGAATGGAGTGGTCTGTCCGCAATTTCAAGCAGACAGTGTTACTCGCTGGGTACCAAAGGGTAAGTTTACGAATATTGGTTCTGATCGGTGAAACGGTGTAGATTTGTGCCAAAGTGCCTAAATGCAGGGAATGGGGTGGTCTGTCCGAAATTTTAAGTGGACAGTGTTACTCGCAGGGTTCCAAAGGGTAAGTATACAAAGTTTGGTTCAGATCGGTGAAACGGTGTAGATTTGTGCCAAAGGGCCTAAATGCATGGGATGGAGTAGCCTCTCCGCAATTTCAAGCAGACAGTGTTAGTCGCAGTGTTCCAAAGGGTAAATATACAAATTTTGATTGAGATCGGTGAAACGGTATAGATTTGGGCCAAAGGGCCTAAATGCAGGGAATGGGGTGGTCTGTCCGAAATTTCAAGTGGACATGGTTACCCGCAGGGTTCCAAAGGGTAAGTATACAAATTTTGGTTGAGATCGGTGAAACGGTATAGATTTGGGCCAAAGGGCCTAAATGCAGGGAATGGAGTGGTCTGTCCGCAATTTCAAGCAGACAGTGTTACTCGCAGGGCACCAAAGGGTAAGAATACGAATTTTGGTTCTGATCGGTGAAACGGTGTAGATTTGGGCCAAAGGGCCTAAATGCAGGGAATGGGGTGGTCTGTCCGAAATTTTAAGTGGTCAGTGGTACTCGCAGGGTTCCAAAGGGTAAATATACAAATTTTGGTTGAGATCGGTGAAACGGTGTGGATTTGGAACAAAGGGCCTAAATGCAGGGAATGGGGTGGTCTGTCCGAAATTTCAAGTGGACAGTGTTACTCGCAGGGTTCCAAAGGTTAAATATACAACTTTTGGTTCAGATCGGTGAAACGGTGTAGATTTGTGCAAAAGGGCCTAAATGCAGGGCATGGGGTGGTCTGTCCGAAATTTAATGTTGACGGGGTTACCCGCAGGGTTCCAAAGGGTAAGTATACAAATTTTGGTTCAGATCGGTGAAACGGTGTAGATTTGTATACATAACAGACAGACAGACAGACAGACAGACAAACTTTGTGCTTTATATATATAGATAGATATAGATAGATGGTAAAGGTTTTATGATGAGGCCAGTTGTACATTTTTTTTATTTTTTTGCTTAAATCGCCGGCCTTGATAGTTAGTGTGTGTTGTGTCAGACCGCGCAGGAATGTTGTAGCCTGCGGCGACACAAACTGGTTTACCCAGTGCCCTTGAGAGCACGCTTGTATTATGAGACAGACATAGTTTGACAGAGGACAGAATACTTGTTGTATTCGCTCTTCCTTTCATTGCTACTTAGCTCATGGAACCCAGTGTCCAACCTTGTATCTGATCAGATGTTTTTATAGATTGTTTTTTGTTAGTTTAACGCACTTTTGCGTGTACCGTCGTTTGACGTGTACAGTTATGTCAGGTTTTCTATAGTACGTTGTAGGCTGCCCTGTTATAGGAGGTATTTGTTGTATGAAGGTATTTGTGTGTACCTTGTCCGGGATTGTTCCCGTTGACCAGATGCTATTGGAGGGTGACTGAGTGTGCAGGCCCTTCCCAGAGTGATTGAACGCGAGCTTTGCGCCGCTGGTAACTTGTGTTATTGTGTGTCCGAGTTGTTATTGCTCGTTGATTATATTCCGACTTTTGAGTCGAGGCTTTTTGGTGGAAATTGATCTCAGTGGAGACACTCCGTGCCCAGGCTATTGTCAGTATTATTCGCCATAAACCAACGATAAACCTAAACCGACATCTTAATAATAAAACGCATAATTTTGGTAAAACAAAAGCTAACTAACGAATTCTTTCTATCTAACTTTGTTCTTTTGCACTTGGAACCTGCTGACCTGGCCGTGCTAATGAAGGTATTTCCTTTTGAGGAAATGACTAGGACAGCTGACACTTTTGAAGCGACCTGAAGCTTGCTCGAACCTTGAGTTCGTAGCTTATGGAGCGCAGGCCATGCGATGTTAGACGTAGTCTTAACTACGCAGTCGTCACCGTAACTATACACTTTAGATGACTATGGCTTACAAAGAGTAAACCAAGGTGCAGGCAGGCATTTTAATAAAACTGTTGTCTCTTTTATTAATTATTTATGATGTACAAGTGTATGAATCCTACATGTTACCCTATTGTGTGCTGTTAGCACCTAGTTACTAAGAATAATTAAATGTTTTTTTACATGGTTGTTCACTTAGCTTTGAGTGTAATTGTTTCTGTTACGGACGTCATCGCCGTAAATTTTGTTATTAACTGATAGGACTTAGCTAGATGAACTAACGTTAAATGTAAATGTGGAGATGGTATCATCCTAACTTAGATTTGTTTTGCCACCCTGTTAAATGTAAATTCTGATATTAGCTTGATCTTGTAACTTGACCTAGGAACTTGCGTCGTACCATTTTCCTAGTGTTGCTGTTGTTGCTTTGTTATTTTGAGATAGATCTTTCGCGAGGGTTTTCCGTAACTCCTCAGGTAGGGACCTGCTCTTTATTTTTGTTTGTTTATTAGCTTGTGGACTAGCCGATTGAAACCCTCCGAACTAGGCTAGGGGCTTGTGAATTTTAACAATAAATTTTCACGGTGTTTTACATAAGTCTGGATGTTTATTTTCTCAGTCTAGTTTTTAAGGTGAACATTTCCTTAGGCAGTCTATGACCATCGTCACCATGTACCACGATCTCTGTGGACTACAGATTCTCGTGCCGCTTTGGCCTATTAGGAAGTTCACCTGGTCCTTACGGCAAATATGTCCGACAGATGAGATGTTAGGGTAGTCATTGCGGTTGTTGGCTATCCTGGCAGCTCCACCGACGGTCTCAATAGGGCAAAACCATTTTTTACTTTTATGTGTTTATACATTTTAATTTGTTTCAATTATTATAATAATAAATAATGTTATATGTATTTCTCTAATTATAATGTTTATATATTTATTTTTAATTTTTCAATTTATGTTCTTATAGATTTAATTTTGATATTTTTATTGAATTAATAAATTAACTAATTTCGAATTGATTTTTACAATATCTTAATATTTTTTTAAATATTTATGTTTATTATTTTAATATTAATATTTCTGTTGTTATTATAATTTTATTTCTATTATTTTGATTTCTATATTTTATTTTACTGTATTTCTACACTTTAATTTATTGTTAATGTTGTAAGTTAACAATTTTGAATTTTAACCAACACATAATTGTTGTTTTGTTGTTTTAAGGGGCCTAACATCTAGGTTATCGGCCGATATCCAACACATTGCAACAAGTAGATACGTATATAATATTTGATTTTTAGAAATACTTCCATTTCGGCATGAAAATTCTCCGAAATTTGGCTGAAAGATTCAACTATCAGCATCTTTGGAAGCATAAACTGTCCTTAGGCCCTATGACAGGTGGTTAATATAGAGACCACTATCCCATAAAGGCTTAAATGCCCTTATATATTGAATAGCATCTAGAGTAAATGGTAGACAGAAGATAGACCAAGAATGTTTGCTGTTATGATCAGCTTAAAATACTTATTTTTTAATATGGTATGGCCTCGGATGCCGGGTGCAACCTTTGTCATTTGACACCGAAAGGGTAGCTTTCATTTCCAATTTCGTTGTTCCTTGAATCACTATGAAAGTCAAGGAGGTTAGATATCTAAGCTCCTTGAACATTAAAGCGCTTTCAAGTAGAACAAGAAGTTCCGTGAAGAACTATACAGCCTACTTTTCATGCCAATGATTATTCTACAGAATATGAACCTATCTAGAATAATGACGAAATTAAGTTGCTAATATCGAAATTTCCAATTAGTTCGAAATACTGTATACCTGACATAATGTATCCTAATAGAGCACTACAGTTGGCAGCCCTGATGACTGAATATATTCTTAGTTCCGTCTCTTAAGGTACAAAATACAAAATTTGGTTGAAGTCCAATGAATAGCATGGACGTTACATGTAGTTAAACATTGGATCTAACTGCGCGCGTAAAATCATGTTGGCAACAATGTCATGCATGTATTGGTCAGAAATAATCTGAAATAATATGATCTATTGTTGTGCCAATTTTGAATGAAATCCATTAGTTAGTATAGAAGTTACATGCATTTTAAAATTGGACCTATCAGCAGGCTTAGAATCATGTTGGCAGCACTGACGTATATTAGTTACTTCAAATTCGTCTAGAATGCCAGGTACTATACGTGTGCAAAGTTTAGAGCTATTGGCTTGCATACTTTCTGATATATTGATATTAGGGTAACAAAAATAGGGACAGCACATATTAACAGTTAGCAGCACTGGTTGCTCCTTAGAATACGCAGTCATATATGTTATGGTACACATAGCACATACGAAATTTGGTTGAAATCCAAATGATAGTATGGAAGTTACATGTATTTAAAGTTGGACCTGTCAGCAGGCTTAGAATCATGTTGGTAGCACTGACGTATATAAGTTACTCCAAATTAATATAGAATGTCAGGTACTATACGTGTGCATAGTTTAAAGCTGTCGGCTTGCATACTTTCTGATATATTGGTATTTGGATAAAAAAATAGGAGCATTTATTAACAGTTGGCAGCCCTGTTAGGTCTTAAGAATACGCTCAGTCATATCTGGTTATGTACACATACAACATTCGAAATTTGGTTGAATTCCAATTGATAGTATAGAAGTTATATGCATTTAAAAATTGGACTTATCAGGAGGCTTATAATCATTTTGGCAACACTGCCATGTTTAGCCTCCTGGCAATTAAACTGAAATATTATGATCTGTACGTGTGCCAATTTTGAAATCCCTCCCGTTCATACTTTCCAAGATATCCAACATGGAGCTCAAATTTCAATTGCGTTTTTTTTAGCAGTTTGTAGCACTGACATCATTTTCAAATATGGCCGTGAGATATTCAGGTATAGATCTTTACTTCTACCAAATTTTGTTTCGATTGCTGCAGCCGTTTAGGAGTTGATAGGGGGGGACACACACACAGCCAGACAGACAGACAGAAGGACAGACAGACAGACAGACAGACAGACAGACAGACACACATTTGCCCGATCTCATAAGTCTACTTTTTCCTCATTTTTGCAAAATGTGAAAAGTAGGCTAAAAATGAGGAACTTTGTGTTGGCGGAAACTCACGAGATTAATTTTGCCATTATGAACACGGCCTACTGAATTCAAATAGGTTCTTTGACATGCCAACATCGTATGACATGGTGTCGTAATTTTTGCCACCTTTCAAAAAAAATCACTTTCCACGGCCAGGAGCGAACCTGCAAGCTTGGGGTTAGTAGACCGACACGGTATCCACTCAACCACCGTGGCAAGCTATATGTATTCGTATGATACTATTTAGAGAGAAGATTTACAATTAACCATGAATTGCCTATCTCCAGAGTCACTTGCAAAATGAAGTCTTATGTATATTGTAAGACTGTTTTAAACATATCCATTCTATCACCTATGATTCCAACAATACATCAAACCTAAAGGAAGGTCAAATATGCTGATCTGTAACTAGGACAGTATGATATCAGCAAGGACTCCTGCAAGTGTCGCGGCGATCTGTGAGACCAAGCTAGCTCCTGCACTTAACACTGATGAATTTGAATCACAATGACTGGTTCCAACCGACAAGCTAGGAAGATAGTGGAGAGGTAGAGACAGGCCTGCCACTCTTCACGAAGCAATGAATAAACATGTCCCTTCCCGATCTGTGAGATCAGCCACGAGTAATGCTGGGTTAAGTGAATAACACGCTACCTCATTTCTCTCTGGCCACTCTGAAAATGGGTTTCGAGTTTTCCCATTTTCAGTACCAGGCAAACTTCGGGACAATTACTTTCAACAGGTCCATGGCCGACTTCCTTCCAAAATATTTTTCCTGACCCGTCTTGACAATTAAATAAATGACCAATGGTACACTAGGGCGAAACGCTGGTCATTATAATTTGAGCTAACCGGACCATTTTATCATATTATTGATGTGTAACATCTTTCCACTTGGTTTCTGGATAGTTTAGTGGGAGCGACTTTGAAAAATGGGACGGAAGTGGATCGGACGGATGTGTGTAAGACGCACCGCCAGCTGGATAGCATTGCTCAACCACGGCCAACAAGATGTGAGCAGCGCAGTATTATTGGTACGTGAAAATAAGTAACCATCTTGTGCTTAAAATTTGCGTGGTAGAAATAGCCATGGTGTTAGCGTCTTTGACTGTGAATCTAGAGATACCGGGTTCGAATCCCGGAGAGGATAGATATTTTTGCTACCAGATTATCGTTTTTAATTTTATTTATCATATCAGTATGACTCATTTTAACAGAATCCATATGAAATTACGTGTTGGTCTGTGAATCAAGAGTTCCGGGAACTGGACAAGCCTTTCATGATCTACTGCTGTGCACATCGCGTTTACTCGCAAGTTGACCTACAGTATTTATATTGAATTTAAGGTTATGAGCGGTGTCGCGTCTATTAATCTAGTTGATCCATACCGTATTCTTTATTTTGGCTAGTGCTGGTGGAGGCTACAAAACCTCTAATAATATGAATTCCGCATTATAAACTACAATATCTGTTAAAGCCTCCCTTTTACAAAAGATTAATATTTGTGCCAATAACATTATAAAAAAATACCGGAGCATCAACTATTTCATGTGTGGTTTCTTCTATGTCAGATGTTACACATCATATGCGACAACTGTAAGGCTCGTAAAGGTTTTTTTGATAATATTTCATAGAATTAATATGTAACGCTCTAAAGATCTGTGGAACCAATACTATCTATACATAGTATAAAATCTCTCTGTTTATCCGGACTAGGCTTGAGAACTTCAGGACGGATTTTAATGCGATTTTCACCATTCTATATATCATTTTTGGAGAAAGGTTTCTATACAGTACCTCGCCAGATCATTATAATCATTCTTCTATTTCTTGTATTTATCTGCAGTTGGCTTTGTTTGCTCATCAAACACAACTTCCGTTAAAGGAAGTTCATTACCTCTCTCGTACGTTTGTTAGTATTTTAGTAGTGCTCTTGGAGTGTCTCAGCTGGTTTAGGGTAAGTAATTATTGAGGTGCATGAACAATTCAGTGAGTTTTTTATTTTTTTTATTTTGTAGAATATCTTGTGGCATCTGTACTGTTGATAGTAGTGAATTTGTAGTGCATTTTTAATGTAAATCCTTTCATTCGTGCAAGAAATGAAGTCAACATGGACCATAGGGGTGACAGAAAATAATGCTAGCCACGTTTTAATAAAAGTATGATAACTATAAAAGTATGTCAGTTATTTCATTATAATCACACCTTGAGCAAATTAAAACAATTTGTAGTCCTATTTGCCCATGTTGCTGAAGGCTTAAAATACAGTATTAGCATATCTTCAAAGTCTCACTTACAGTATACCAAATAGAAACATTCATGGTCTGTTTTTGCGTTTAGTGAGCAAGTAAGAAAGTAAATTGCAAAATATTTATGCTATCAATAGAATGGCACAGATGATTGGTGGAATTGCATTATTATACCAGGGGGGCCATCTGCAGCCTACTTTCTAAGTGTATGTGTCCAACATGCACCAAGTGATGAACAGGATGGTTCGCTCTTTTTAAAGGAGCACTAAAACGTGCTATTTGCCAGATGTTGTGAAACAAGTAGCAGTCATTTTACTACGCACTTTCTTTAACAGGACTATTATTTATTTAATTATTATTATTATTGGATTGGATCAAAGGACATCAGTAGGCTACATTCTGCAGAACATAAGCATTGTTTCTTCCGCAACTTTTTTCGCGTGCTTTTTTTCCTCAGTGATCGCCTACATTGTACAGATAGTAGAATATGCAGCAGCACTTTTTGGCGCAATACGTGTGTAGAAAGAAGACGTCTATTTGGGAACTTATGTGCAAACCATGCGTGAATTTGGCACCATTGCGAACAGATTCTTAGATTAATATTTTGTGTGTATACTCGCTGTTGCCAAAAATCCTCAGCAATTGTGTGAAGGTAAATTTGTAGGTTAAATTTGATTAACGCTCTATTAAGGTCTTCACCAAGTGCCAGTTGCGGTGACATCACGTAGCTAAATTCCATAGCTAGGTGTCGTTGACGGTATCATTTGGGATCAAAAGTAGGAACTACTTGAAAATGATCGTCTGCAGTCCTTACCTTAATTACTGAAAACACTCACTAATACAGCCATCACAAAACATCGGTTATCAGAGAGATTCTACACACACCCGAAGTACACGGAGCTACATGACCGCGTTGTCGCAGTCCCTAAACTGAGAAACCAACCATCCAACAATATTATTACTTACTCGTTTCCCATGATAGTTACGAGAGAGGAGAGTGGTAAGGTTTTCAATTTTAGATATACAGTAACATAGAAGTAACATTTTAATGTATTTGCATACTCAATATTTATGTTCGTAAATAAGCAAGCGGGTGAGTTTGGAGTTAAATACCTGTAATAATAATGTTATTGGTTTTACGTCCCTTTTAACTACTACGCCTTTTACAGACCGCAGGGTGCCAGAATTTCGCCCCGAGGGGGATCTTTAACATGCCAGTAAATCTACTGACACAGCTCCCTCGCATTTGTGCACCCTCAAATGCCAACCTGCTGCGGCAGGATTCGATCTTACAATCTTGGGCACAGCAAGCGAGAACGTTACCGCTGCGCTGAGCCACCCAGCCAGCCGAATTAAATACAAGTAGTTAATAAATTGATTTGTTATTTGTGGCAGAAAACAACGATGATAAGGTATTGTTGTTAATTCGTTTGAGGAGTTTGGGACATCCTGGTCACTAGCCCCATGCCGTTAGGTGTGAGTTGGACTTGTCTGATAACCTGCATTCGGCTGATGACTTTAGTAAAGTGTGTAACTGCATTCTGGTCAGGAATGCGATAGCCACCCCGGGACTGGAAGAAAGGTTCCTAGCATTAGCTTGGGGGGATTGTGGAAACAATCGGAAAAAGACACACTCAGGATAGCCGCTGTTAGCACCAGGATTCGAAGCTGTGACTGTCGGCCTTGCTGCAGCTGCCCGCGTGGTCGTGGTGCAGGTTATAACTAGCACGGCTACGCCACGCGGTACAAGGAAGAAAGTAAGAACTGTAGTTTGCATACTTATATCTTCCACAATGACTCAGTAACATCATTGATTTGCAACAACATTTGCCTGCAATGCAGCGGTTCGAAGCTGTCGGCACACAAATCAGGGGCTTAACTCTCCGTATATTTGCTCGTCGGTGACGGATAGGACTCACATTGCTCGCTCCCACAAATACCTGAATGGAGACCGCAAACCCACATAACGACACGGGAAGTGTTGGAAAATTATGGCGTGATAAAACAGTGTCTTACGTGACTGCAGTAATTCTGGATCAGCTCTGCTCACAAACGTGAGTGCTTGGATGAGATAAAACTGAATGGGACTCAAAAATTAGACTCCAAACATTTTCTGGTGTCACAAATGATACCAGCTTTGTAGTGATAACAATTACACGAAGGGGAAAATAGAAATGATCTGTATTTATTTATTTATTTGTATATTTATTTATTTATTTATTAAATAAAGTATAGTTTGTTTAATAATGTCCGTGGACATTTAAAATTAAAAAGTCTGTAGTTCCAGAGGATACTAGAATGTTTTACACCAAATGAGAATATTTATTCTGAGATTTATTATGGGGTTTGAAACCATTTTCAGTGTTGCCATAGTAAAAAAAAAGTTTGGTGCTTTTCAGTCGGTCAACACGAATGTACCCAAACGAATTGGGTTATTCCGTAATCCTGAAAAAATACAGTCAGTCTGAAAGACTAGACATTATATCATTTCAAATTACGCATGCTAAAAATGCTACACATGTTAGAAAGGCCCCAGGACTCTTTCAACAGACTCCATTACCCATTAACTTAAGCTTCCCGCGCGGGCACCTCTTTAAGGGTCACCCTGTATTGAGTCTGACATCTTTTAAAACTCTTTAAGAGTCACCCATTACTTGAATCTGATATCTCGCAAACCTCTTGAAGGGTCACCCTGTAATTTACTCTGACATCCTGCACACCTCTTTAGGAGGCACCCTGTATTCTTATCTGGCATCGTGTATATCGCTTTAGAAGTCACCCTGTATTCTTGTGTGACATCTTGTGCACCTCTTTAGGAGTCACCCTGTATTCTTGTCTGACATCTTGTACCCCTCTTTAGGAGTCACCCTGTATTCTTGTCTGACATCTTGTGCACCTCTTTAGGAGTCACCCTGTATTCTTCTCTGCCATCTTGTACACCTCATTAAGAATCACCTTGTATTCTTATCTGGCATCTTGTATATCTCTTTAGGAGTCACCCTGTATTCTTGTGTGTCATCTTGTACACCTCCTTAGGAGTCACCCTGTATTCTTCTCTGCCATCTTGTACACCTCTTTAAAAGTCAACTTGTATTCTTATCTGGCATCTTGTATACCTCTTTATGAGTCACCCTGAATTCGTCTCTGCCATTTTGTACACCTCTTTAAGAGTCAACTTGTATTCTTATCTGGCATCTTGTATATCTCCTTAGGGGTCACCCTGTATTCTTCTCTGACATCTTGTGCACCTCTTTAGGAGTCACCCTGTATTCTTCTCTGCCATCTTGTACACCTCTTTAAGAGACACCTTGTATTCTTCTTATCTGGCATCTTGTATATCTCTTTAGGAGTCACCCTGTATTGTTATCTGGCATTTTGTACTGTATTTTGCTCTGACATCCTGCACACCTCTTTAGGAGGCACCCTGTAATCTTGTCTGACATCTTGTGCACCTCTTTAGGAGTCACCCTGTATTCTTATCTGGCATTTTGTACACCTCTTTAAGAGTCACCTTGTATTCTTATCTGGCATCTTGTATATCTCTTTAGGAGTCACCCTGTATTGTTATCTGGCATCTTGTACTGTTTTTTGCTCTGACATCCTGCACACCTCTTAGGAGGCACCCTGTATTCTTATTTGGCATCTTGTATATCTCTTTAGAAGTCACCCTGTATTCTTGTGTTCGCTTCGCTCAAAGCCCCAGGTGGCTCGACGCCCCAGGACTCTTTCAACAGACTCCAATAACCATTAGTTTCTGCTTCCCGCGTGGCTGCATGACGTCACTTCCCGCGTGGCTGCATGACGTCACTTCCGTCTCCGTCTCCGTCTCCGTAAAGCATAACGTTGGACCCAAGCATAACGACGAAGTCGACAATATCATTTGAAATGATAAAAAACATCTCATGTAATTTTTTGTCAGGATTAGGGTATAACGCAACTCGTTTGGGTACATTCATGTTGGCCGACTGAAAAGCACCAAACGTTTGTTAATTCAGGGACTAAAGTCAGGCAGCTTGATGAAAATTCAAGGTAATTCCTCTAGATAAATGAAAGTGTTTACGTTTTTGAGAAACCTACGTCGGCCTACATTCGTGGTTTTCTATTCTGACAATAAAGCATATATTTTCCTTACAAGTCGCCTCCGTAGCGTAGCGGTCAGCATGGTTAGCTGCCGCCCCGGAGGTCCTGGGTTCGATTCATGGCTCTGCCACGAAATTTGAAAAGTGGTATGAGGACTGGAACGGGGTCTACTCAGCCTCGGGTGGTCCAAATGAGTAGAGGGGGTTCGATTCCCACCTCAGCCATCCTCGAAGTGGTTTTCCGTGGTTTCCCACTTCGTCTTCGGGCAAATGCCGGGATGGTACCTACTGTAAGGCCACGGCCGCCTCCTTCCCTCTTCCTAGCCTATCCATCCCAATCTTCCATCCCTTCCCATCCCTCCTGAGGCCCCTGTTTGCTTTGCAGGTGAGGCCGCCTGGGCGAAGTGCTGATCACACCTCCCCAGTCGTATCCATCCAGACCAGATGTTCCAAGCTCCAGGACACTGCCCATAGAGGCGGTAGTGGTGAGTTCCCTCGCTGAGTCCGTGGGAACCACCAACCTAGAGGGTAAATTGACTAAATAAATAAAAATCCTTACACCACGTTGTGAAATGAGATATGCTATAGCAAGACTGATAGTCGAATGTACCCTTTTGCCAAGGGGGCTTAGTCTATCATTCCTATGTTAATGAGTGTGGTAACTCAAATGAAGGGTTCTGGGGGAGACGTGTTCCAGCATGAGAAAATGATCATATTTGCAATTTCTATCTGATAGCCTGAGGTTTGTGAGGGCTTAGTTCCCTTATCTCCACGGGTCGTGAGTGTGGGCTCTTCTTCGCCTCGTGAATCAGCTGTTCCTACACATTAGTGTCAATACCATGAGTCTTGTGGGAAGAAGCAGTGAAACCCTTACGCCTACATCCATTTCGAATATAAGTACCGTATATATATCTTCAATATCTCTTTTTGAATCCAGGCGTCCTTTCAGGGGCATTATGACTGCTTGCCTCACAGACAACTATATTTTCCCGGCCATTTGAAGCCTGGAGCGCATCAGAGAATTCTGGCACAATTCCCTCATATAAGCGGCTTCGGTGCTGATCTGCTGTACCCAAGATCGCGGGTTCAAACCTTCCTTCAGTATGCCTTTCTTCGGAGGGGAAGTAAAGCCAGTGGGACCAAGTCATAGATTTATGGCATGTACAAGATCATTCCACTAACTAAACTTGTGCGAAGCTAAATTTCTAGGTTAAAGGAAGGACGCTTTTAGTTTTACGTGACCGTTAATCATGCGATCATGAGCCACGGGACCTTCTTTTTACGTGGATTCCGAACCACAGGACACGGCATTTCACTTCGAAAATCTCACTTGCATTGACCGGGAATCGAACCTGGTCCACCTTGGTGAGAGGCCAACAGCTTGACCATTGCGCCACCACGCCCACAAATTTCTAGGTTAGATTTCGTTGAAACGCTCTAACAATGTTTCACCGTTCACCAATAGGTGACAGTGAGATCTGGTAGCGAAAGTTGGAACTACTTGAAATTGAACGGAACTTGTAGCTCACCCCATGGGTGTCCGCTTGAAGCAGCTACAGCCTCTGGTGAGCCGAACATGTCCTCGGACACTCCCGGTACTAAAAGCCATACGCTAAATAAATAAATAAATAAATAAATAAATAAATAAATCCCTCATATGTTATCGTGTTGCTTGCTTTCAGTGTTGCCTTAGTTAACTAAATTTGATATGATTTTCAGTTAGTCTACGTTTTTGTACCAAATTATAATGGGAGGTGTTGCGTTAACCAGAAAAATTCTATATGACAGTAATATGATGATGATGATGATGATAATTGTTGTTTTAAGTGGCCTATATTAGGGTGTATCACCGTGTGTGGGTGTAAACCAATTTTGTGGAAAACAGCTCTTAACTCTCTAAGTTGTTGTTTTTGACTATTAATGGGCCTTGTGGCCATGTAGCCCCTATACTTGGGTGCCTGTAGAATTTATGTGATAACCTGTGTCACTGGGATGTCTGGATTTGGGGTGGAAGCGGCCGTAGCCTTATGATAGGAACCATCCAGGCATTTTCCAGGAGTAGAATTGGGTAACACCGGAAGATCACTTTCAGGTAGTTACCGATCCCACCTATTCTCAGATTTGCTTCTCGAGGCTGACTGTAGCTTGTTCCAGTCCTCAGATCAGAATTGAATTTCTTAACAGAGCCTGGAATCAAACCCGGGCCTACGCGTGGACAGCCAAGAATGCTATCCAGAACGCAACGAGGCAGATTGTATATAAAGCTAATGAAATTTATACATAATGTATATTCTTAAAACTTCCTAATTCTATCAAAGATATCGTTAATTGCAAATTTATTTCGAATAACTAATTACAAATCAGACAGAATCATTTAAAGCACTATTGATGACTGTGAATAAAGAATTTATAGATCAATTGAAAAATGCAAACTTTTCTTGATAATACTACTTTTAATATCCTTCCAAAATAATATAGCACTTTATCAATCATTAAATACACCTAAAAATATTTTATAGTTGAAGTTTTTAAAGACTAATTAACCTGATGATAATAATGTAACGATTCGATACCATACCTGTTAGATATAAAGGGTTATTCATTCATTTATTATCATATTTATTATTCTTATTAATTAGTACATCGATGAGATGATTTTTATATCAGATGATTGTAAGCGGTTTTTATTATTATAGTCAGACAGATTTTTATTAACAATTACTTGTAAAGAGACGAAGTATTATATATTGCAACAAGACTGGCGATATGGACTAACCCTATGCGTCACAAACAGAACGTCGTAGTAGTTATTTCACCACGGCATACAGCGTCACTGTCATGAGTAACCATCACGAGTTCGACCATCAAGTTCCTTCTGGAAGGAATAGAAGCTTGATATTTCACCTTATTGTGAAAGAATCACGCCATTTCTAATGTACGTACGCAACAAGAAATTGCAAGTAAGGAGTCATGAAAGGGAAGGGGTAGCTTGCTTCTAAAGAGAGGGAAGCTGTGACACCACGTGACAAGGAAGATATAAGCTGTAACCCGCGTCTACAACATGATTAGTGAACGACCAGTCATTAGTGACAGATTATACAAAGGGAGCAGCGACTGAGGTCCACGACTGCTACCTGAAAGCTCATTCATAGATTTTGCATACATCATGTCTCGACATAATAACCACAATGTTGACAAGATATATATATATATAAGCTGACAATGGCTTATAGTTGAATACTACAATAAATCTAGAGATGGCAACACAATGGAACGTAGTATGCTGTATCTTATGACATACTACAACATTTTTTGAATATGAGAAGGAACATTAAGGTTATCTGTTATAACATTCAATATAACAAAGCTGCAAGTTGGTGAGCATAAACAATTATTACTTCCGTCTCTATTTGCAATTTAGAGTCAAGCTTTTTTTTATTCAAGTAATTTAAATGTTCATTTTCTTTTAAATAATTAAACCGCAGTTGGTAAATTAAATTCTTTTTTGTAACTATTAGTATTTTGTTCTTGAGTCAATAAATTCATTTTCTTTAACGTAATGCCTATTTCTTTCATAGTAGTTAGCAAATACTATAGGCAAATTAACTACTCCTTATAAATAAATACTGAATGGTTAGTCAACTCAGTTACACTACGGCCCGGGTAAGTGGTCTCGAACTCTACTGATGACTGCCGAGGATTAATTAATAAATTTCGATTCACTGTCTTAAATAGGAATCTGGCGCTCAACAACTTATTATATTACACTATCACAGGTAAGGTCACACCACAGTGTATTTATATATTCTTATCATGTTTGTATAAAATTGAATTACAAATTGTCATCACCACAGTTTAGGACTTATTAAAAATGTTACATTTGGCGCTACAACGTCGGACACGAAAACCATTCGGTATTTAGGAAAGGAGTGTATGATTTCAGTGCAAATTGTCAGTGCTTTTGGGGGACAGTGAAGTGAGTGAATTTTGGAAGGGCAATTTTTATACGGTGTACTTCGAGATGTCGGAGGAGGAACAAAGGAAGCTAAGAAGTAGGAATAAAGTCGAGAAAGTTAATTATAAGGAGGTTGATAGCGGTAGCGATGTTGAGAGCGTAGAGAATAATACCAAGATGTCGGAGGTAAATCTTGAGAATAATCCTGAGAGGAATCATGAAAATAATCCTGAGGTTAACCCTGACACGAATTCAGAGGAAAATCTCGAGACGAATACAGAGGTACATCCTGAGACTAGTGGTAGTCTAGAGAAAGAAAAGTCTATAGAGATTCCTGAAGATCCATTAACTGTGTTTATGAGGGAGATGAGAATTAATAGTCAGGAGATGAATAAAAATAGTAGGGAGATGAAAGAAGATATGGGTAGGTTAAATCAAAATATGGAAGAGAGTAAGAAAGATAATTTGGAAAGTAGGAAGGAATTGAGTAGAGATTTAGGTGAGAAATTAGATAAGAGTAGTCAAGAGATGAGAGAGGATATGAGTAAAATAAATCAGAAACTGGAAGAGAATAATGTAAAACTAGACAGTGTGGTTAAAGTAAATGAAGGGTTGAGTAAGAATTATGAGGTACTACAGCAAAGTATTCAGGTTGTGAAACAGGAAATTAGAGATGAAATCAAGGGTGAATTAGAAGTGAAGGCTAAAGATATTATCGAACAGATAGATAAAAAATTAAAAGCGGTAGAAAATAAGACTGAGGAAAGAATAGTAACTCAGAATGTGAGTTTTAGCAAATTAAATGAGGAAACTAGGCAGATGAGACTAGATATGGGGGGAGAGATTGAAAAAGTAAATAAACAAATAGAAGCCGTAGAAAATAAGATTGGGGAAAGAATAGTAACCCAAGGTGAGAGTTTTAGTAAAGAGATACAAGCGGAAACTAGGCAGGTGAGAGAAAAGTTGAGGGATAAGATTAAGGAAGTTGAAACAGAAGTTATAAAGAAAGTAGAAGAAAATCACTTAAAGAGTATTGAAAATTATCAAGAGATACAGGAAAAACAGAATGTATTAAGAAATGAATTAATGGATAAAGAGAGTAGTTTTCAAGAAATGGAGGCAAGATTAAAGAAGCAGATAAGGCAGGGAGGAAGTCAGGATAGAATAATATATTCTAGTAGCATGAAAGAGATTGAACTGCCTAAGTTTTCAAATAAACAGGGATGTTCTATGGAGTTCATGAATATAGTACAGGATAGATTTAAAGAAAGACTGATAGATGGGCAAGTTGAATGGAAGATGGTAGTAGAGCTATTGGACCAGGCTTTTATAGGAGATACTAAGGGATGGTTTTTAGTATACAAACATACCTTGATAAATTTTGAAGATTTCAAAAGTAAATTTATTGAAAAATATTGGAATGAGGATATCCAGTCACAAATGAGACAGATTATTAGTTCTGGCAAGTATCAATTTGGGGAAGGGAGTCACATGACTGAGTACTTTCTAGAGTATGTGCTAATATGCAAACATCTAGACGGGATGAATCAAGATGCGGATGTGGTAAGGCTTCTCCTCAGGCATTTCCCACCCAGGGTAAACGTGGCTGCTTGTATGCAAAGGATAACTACGATTCAAGAATTAGAGGGATTATTAAGTAGATTCGATGCACTCGGAGATGCATACGATGTGCCTATGGTACAGAATTATCCTCGAAATAATACTTATGATAATAGGCAAGATAATCAACAGGATTATCATGGTAGAGGCCAATACCAGAATAGAGGTGGTCATCAGGGAGGCCAAAGATCATATTATGGTAATCCCGGCCATAATGAACAACAAAATGGTAATTCATATCATAATAGGCAAGGTAATCAACAGGGTTACCATGGCAGAGGCCAGTACCAGAATAGAGGTGGTCACCAGGGAGGCCAAAGACCTTATTATGGTAATTCCGGCAATAATAACCAACAAAACGGTAACTCTAATAATAGACAAGGTGGAAATAGGAACAACACTAGAAGTACGGAAGGACCTAGGGAAGAGAGAAATACTAATGACAACTCTCGCCAAAACCAAAACCAAGTACACGGGGCTGAGCCCAATACAAGTAATGCTAATTTAAATGCCAACCAGACTGTGACATAAGGTCGAGTCATAAGTCTGTGTATTTTCCGGTTCACACAATCCTATGAGAGCCGTATGACCTAGACATTCGTGAATAATTACTTCATGATTTAAACGAATTAACAGAGAAACCAATGGTTAATAGTTTCAATTCAGTCGTAGAGATAGATGTGTCAGGGGCGCGTGTAGCCACGCTTATTGACAGTGGTTGTCATACTTCATCCATTAGCGCAGCATTTTATACTAATAGAAAAGAAAATGGTATCTATTTCGAGGAAATTCCTATAAAATCAACATTTGTGATAACGGCCGTAGGAAAGAAATCTCATATAATTTCAAGACAGGTAGTAATTGAGATATCAATAGGAGGTAAGATTGGAACACAGATATGCTTAGTAATACCAAATTTAGTCTATTCGGTGATCCTAGGTAGTGATTGGATGTCGCAACACACTGTTCAGTTGTGTTATAAACTAGGCACAATTAAATTCTTTTGGATAGATTGCGAAGTTGTTATGCCATTTAGTGATTCAGGTAAGTTGAGTATGGGTCCTAAAAATATAGGTACGTTGGAGGAAGTATTATCGATTAATAGAAGTAATAATAATAATAAGATGAATAGTGATGATGTTGAGGTGTCTCTTGAGAGAGAACCTAAGGTTTTTAATTTTCTGGGCAGTATGTTAATGAATGATTGTCTAGAGGACTCATTGCATGACACTGTACTACAGAGTAATATAGTAGATGATCTAAGAGATCAATTGTATGAAGTATTAATCGATAACAAGTGTGTATTTGAGGACCGCATAGGATTAGCGAATTGCTACGAGCACTCACTAAATGTGCATGGCAGGAGTATTTTTGTAGGACACCGTTACCCTGTGCCATATCGTTACTATGATGCTGTTAATAACCAGATAAGTCAAATGTTGGAAGATGGAATTATCGAACCTTCAATCAGTCAATATCTAAATTCCTTAATTGTTGTTCCCAAATCAGATGGCAAAGTTAGACTATGTTTAGACGCACGTAATTTGAACAACCACATCTCTGTAGACCAATTAAGATCAAAATCCATAGAAGAATTAGTACAAGGTTTTGAAGGTAAGAACTGGTTTAGTTGTGTTGACCTGAGTTCTAGCTTCTGGCAAGTGGCGCTGAAAGTAGAAGACAGGCCCTTGACCGCATTTTCATTTCAAAACAATTTATATCAATTCACACGAGTCGCTTTTGGGTTAAAAAGTAGTTCTGCAGCCCTAATCAGAGCTTTAGGGATCGCTTTAGGAAATGATATGGATGAATTTATGACTATATATATAGATGACTTGGTGATTAGCTCAAGGACATTTTCAGAGAACTTAATGCATTTAGATTTAGTTTTCAAGAAATTAGCGAGAGCAGGGTTTACTCTCAAGTTAAGTAAGTCTGTTTTTTGTAGAAAAGAAATCACTTTTCTTGGTCATACGGTCTCTACAAACGGTGTGAAACCTGAAGAAAGCCGTGTAGGAAAGATTTTAGGTGCTAAATCACCGAAGAGTGTGAAAGAACTAAAATCATACCTTGGTGTGTGTGGCTATTTCCGTCGTTTTATTGTGAAGTATGCGTGTATGGTGGAACCATTTCGTGAATTAATTAAGTCAGGTAAGAGGTGGGAATGGACTGAGATGCATGAGCTGGCCTTTCAGGCACTCAAAGAGTGTTTTGAAAAAGCAGTAGTACTAAAATACCCCTTTGTTGATAAACCATATGTGATGATGACTGACGCATCCCACAT
This sequence comes from Meconema thalassinum, assembly GCA_946902985.2. Taxonomy (NCBI): domain Eukaryota; kingdom Metazoa; phylum Arthropoda; class Insecta; order Orthoptera; family Tettigoniidae; genus Meconema; species Meconema thalassinum. The sequence goes on from OX336390.1 coordinate 888,137,751, forward strand.
TGGTATTTCTGGAGTTCTTTGCCAAAGAGATGAGGAGGGCAATCTGAGAATTGTATCCCTAGCCTCACGAGGTCTTTCTGCTGCTGAGAAACGTTATACAATAACGGAACTAGAATTTTTAAGTATAGTCTATAGTTTAAGTAAATTCCGTATGTATGTTCTTGGCGGGAAATTCGAAATTTTCACTGATCACCATGCATTAGCTTTCATCAATTCGTGTAAATTAAGTAGTAATCGTATCAGCAGGTGGATTTTAGCACTGCAAGAATATGATTTTAAGATCCAACACATCAAAGGTAAGGATAACATATTGGCAGACATTTTGTCTAAAGATAGCAATTTAAACTCAGGTGAATCAGTGGTAAAGGCGGACCAGGGTGTATTAATCTGTGCATGCTTGGATCCTACGAATAAAGAGTCTTTAAAGGTATTGAAGAATTTGCTTTTAAAACAAAGGGAAGATGAGGTATTAAGTGAACCTTTGTCAATTTTGGAAAGAAATGAGTTGGAGTTTGTTGAATCTGGTCGATTAACGTACAAATTAATGGATGGTTTTCTGGCACGGAAGTGTGGAGGAGAGAAGTGGGCTATATGCGTGCCAACGTCTTTGACTGAGGAACTCATATGGTTCATTCATAAGGAACTCGGACACTTTGGAGCGAACAAAGTGTTTTATGAAATTCAACAGAACTTTATATGGTGTAGAATGGGGAGGGAAATTAGGACTGTTTTAGCAAAATGTGACCTCTGTCAAAAGTCTAAGTATCCTAATAGATATTTAATGGGTAAAATGCAGGCCGTTCTCACAAGTAAACCCGGGGAGTTGCTCTGTGCGGACCTATTTGGCCCAATAGTAAAAGGTCAATTTGGCTATGAATACATTTTTGTAATAGTTGATGCATTCAGTAAATACGTCAAACTATATGCTTTAAGGAAGGCCACCGGTAAAGCTTGTAGCAAATTGATCATTGAAAAGTATGTACCTGAGTATGGTCTTCCACTCAGAATTTTGACTGATAGCGGACCGCAATTCACGTCGAAACACTGGAGAACCAGTATGCGTGAAGCCGGAATCACACACGTTCACTCATCAGTGCGTTACCCACAAGGCAACCTCAGTGAACGTAGGATGAGAGATTTAGGTCGCTTGTTACGTGCCATTGTGCATAATAAGCATTCTTCTTGGGTATCTCAGCTTGGAAAGGTTGAAACCTGGTTGAATGCTGTTCAACATGAGAGTACTGGCATGACTCCTAATGAAGTCCATTTTGGACGGAAACCCCAAAATGAATTGGCTAAAACACTAGGATTAACTGAGGTAAAACAACCGGGGATGGATATGATTATCCAGTTGGCGAAGAGGAATTTAGGTAAAGCAGCAGAACGCAGAATTTGTCAACAAACAGGAAAGAAACTAGATCAATTCGAAATCGGTGATAAAGTTCTATTACGGGTTCCGAGGCAGTCTAGTAGTTTAGAGAAAACCATGATGAAGTTCTTTTTAATTTATGAAGGCCCCTACACTGTGCAGAAGAGAATCGGTAATTCAGCATATGTACTGGAAAACGATGGTATACGCCTATACGGTACTTACAATGTGAGGTCGTTAAGAAAATATGTAAGATATAACATAGTATTTTTTCTTTTAAGAGACTTGAGTATTGGTTTTGAGCGAACAGGTAAGTAAAGTTGTTATACCAACCTGTGTTATTGTGTTTTTGGTAGACAAGAAATTAAGTTTTATTTATGTCATACGGAGTTAGTAAAGAGAAGTGTGTAAATATATTTTGAAGACAAGAGTAAGTTTGTAAGCTAAGTATACCTAAGGGGTAATAATGAAGTTTCAATTAAAGGCAGGTGAAATTAACGCATTTAATTTGGTAGAGCAGAGAGTGTCTGAACTGTGTTATAACTCAGGACTTGCTTTATGAAGTGATTATGGGAAAATATTTGCCAATTAGGAGTGTCGGTGTTATTGACTATCAACTGGAACACTGTCATTATTTTAGGAAGAAAATAGTTAGGAAAACAAAGTGTGATGTTATTATTCCAAGGAATTAGTCGAAGCATGTAAGATTTTTTTTAGATGAAATTTAGGTTGTTATTGGTCAGTAAGAGGTGACCAGTAACAGTAAGAAGATGTGGAATTATACCACGAATAGGGGAGGTTTTTTGTACGTGACGTATGATGTCACGATGAGTTTTGAGAGATTCTGGTATAGCAAGAGTGAGCTATAGTCCAGGCGATCGAAGCATGTAAGGAAGTGTTGACGAGTAATGTCACAATAAGTTTTGAGAGAAAACTAAGTTTTTTTAGGTATTCAGCAAGAAGTCAAATCATGAATAGACTAAGTTTAAAGTATAAGAGCATTAATATTTTGTGGAACGAAATATTTATTCCGAGGAGTTTGTCATGTGTTTTTGTGAAATAGTTTAGTGATATACGTAATTCAGGTATTGAGTAGTATTTTGTCCTCGTCTTAATCATTTTGTTATGGTAGGTAAGAATGACAATACAGTAAAGTTATATCTTGAGGCTAAGTTAAATTTTATAAAGTGAACGAGAAGTCAGATTTTATGTTTATTTGTGATTTTGAAAATTCAAGTTATTGTTTTCGAGAAGTAGTAAAGAGGAATCATGGTTTTATGAGAAGTTAAGAAGTCGTGGAGACTTAGGAAGTATTAATTTGAAAGGAGGCGGCCGTGGCCTAAGAAAGAATTAAGCCACGAAGGCAGGTGAGTAGTAACTTGGATATTTAAGTGAACTGTTTAATAACTGCTTTAAGGTATTTCGATGTCATTATGTATTTGGGGAAATATTTACATGTATGACATATGCACGGAAATTGGAATTGCCTTAGGTATCTTGCTAAGTTTTTTTTTCTTCAATTATTGAAATTTTACTGCATTTGAGTAATACCTTTATAGAGACGAAAGGAATATTGTGTTGTTTGCATATCGTGTGCTATGATAGTTTTAATGTGTTAATCAGCTGGAAATACAACAATGTAATTCTACACCAGACTGACGAAAACTACGTTCACTAGATAAGAAACCAAAATTGTATGTCAAGCATACCATCACCACCATTATAAACGAGTGCAGCGTTGACATATATGTCAAAATTAAAAGTGAAGGGCATTTATGTATATTTTTTTACAGCATAAATATAAAGAAGAATGAACATTATGAACATTTGGAAGAATGAGATGAATGAAAGTTAAAATGTGAATTTTTGTGAAGAATATATTTATTGTATATTGTTGTGTATTGATGAAGAGTATATTGTATGCTGTCTTTTTGGGGGTTATAATATTTATATTTATAGTTTTTTATGTTGGATGTGGTAAGAGAAATAATGTTAAACGTCATTTAAATTATTTATCTTAGGGGCGATTGTCACGATTCGATACCATACCTGTTAGATATAAAGGGTTATTCATTCATTTATTATCATATTTATTATTCTTATTAATTAGTACATCGATGAGATGATTTTTATATCAGATGATTGTAAGCGGTTTTTATTATTATAGTCAGACAGATTTTTATTAACAATTACTTGTAAAGAGACGAAGTATTATATATTGCAACAAGACTGGCGATATGGACTAACCCTATGCGTCACAAACAGAACGTCGTAGTAGTTATTTCACCACGGCATACAGCGTCACTGTCATGAGTAACCATCACGAGTTCGACCATCGAGTTCCTTCTGGAAGGAATAGAAGCTTGATATTTCACCTTATTGTGAACGAATCACGCCATTTCTAATGTACGTACGCAACAAGAAATTGCAAGTAAGGAGTCATGAAAGGGAAGGGGTAGCTTGCTTCTAAAGAGAGGGAAGCTGTGACACCACGTGACAAGGAAGATATAAGCTGTAACCCGCGTCTACAACATGATTAGTGAACGACAAGTCATTAGTGACAGATTATACAAAGGGAGCAGCGACTGAGGTCCACGACTGCTACCTGAAAGCTCATTCATAGATTTTGCATACATCATGTCTCGACATAATAACCACAATGTTGACAAGATATATATATATATAAGCTGACAATGGCTTATAGTTGAATACTACAATAAATCTAGAGATGGCAACACAATGGAACGTAGTATGCTGTATCTTATGACATACTACAACATTTTTTTGAATATGAGAAGAAACATTAAGGTTATCTGTTATAACATTCAACATAACAAAGCTGCAAGTTGGTGAGCATAAACAATTATTACTTCCGTCTCTATTTGCAATTTAGAGTCAAGCTTTTTTTTATTCAAGTAATTTAAATGTTCATTTTCTTTTAAATAATTAAACCGCAGTTGGTAAATTAAATTCTTTTTTGTAACTATTAGTATTTTGTTCTTGAGTCAATAAATTCATTTTCTTTAACGTAATGCCTATTTCTTTCATAGTAGTTAGCAAATACTATAGGCAAATTAACTACTCCTTATAAATAAATACTGAATGGTTAGTCAACTCAGTTACACTACGGCCCGGGTAAGTGGTCTCGAACTCTACTGATGACTGCCGAGGATTAATTAATAAATTTCGATTCACTGTCTTAAATAGGAATCTGGCGCTCAACAACTTATTATATTACACTATCACAGGTAAGGTCACACCACAGTGTATTTATATATTCTTATCATGTTTGTTTAAAATTGAATTACAAATTGTCATCACCACAGTTTAGGACTTATTAAAAATGTTACAATAACAACTAGAAAACGAGAAGTCAGTTTGATTCCTTTTGTAAATTATATTAGCGATCAACAGCATGTTCTTCTAAACTTGTGTGAAGATGCATATTGAGCTTGGAGCATTCATGTTATACTCTACAAGGATATAAACAAAGTAAACAATAATTATTCTGGATTAATTGCTAAAAATATAAATAAAGAAAGGCTAACAGGAAAATGAAATGTGGAAAAACATACGCGATTAAAGTTCAAAATGTGTAATATCGTTTTTTTAGACTACTTATTATTTTTGAAAAAATGAAAGTAGACTTATGAGATCCACACAGGGCCAAAAATTGTGTGTCTGTCTGAGTGTGTGTGAGTGTGTGTACTCTGCATGTCTGTCCCCCCTATCAATTCAAAACGGTGAAACCGAATTGAACGAAATTTAGTACAGAGGTATCACCTGCAAAGGGCACCTCTGTGTCATATCTTATATCGCCGCCATCTTTATCAAAACTGAATGGCGGTCACTCAAACGTTCAAAACCTAAAAACAAACTACAACGTCATCAGTCTCGCCATTTCAGGATGGCGGCCGTGTAAATTATGCAACCATTATAATCAACAGCTTAAGACCCACCAATTCCGATTATCGAGCCAAGGGTGTTTTAAGCCATCCTAAAGGACGTGATCTGTTATTTATTATAATTTAATATTATATTATTATACTGTATGAGTACCTTAAAACAACAGAGCCGTCTCTGTCACATGACAATATGGCAGCTGACCACTTGTGCCTGTCCTATATGTCAGTAGTTTTAGTATGTTGTATGCGATGTAGCCTACTGGTAGAAATAATAAAAACTTTATATGAAATTATTTATAATGGAGATATACAGCAGTGAAGAAATAGTTTATTTCAAGATAGTATTTGCTAACACGTTGTATCTAAGTCGGTTAATAACACTAAGATGTTATGGGCATGTTTGGCTCTGTGCTGGCACATTAGTCTCTCACGTGGACGATTGGGGTTCGGAACCGACTAAAGTTAACTTTCTTTTTTTTTACTTGAATTATTTTACGAATGATATCGACGAGCTCATTCCACAGATTCTGAATAAAATGTCATTTAGCTCAAAGGAGAGGCAAATGTATACACTCGTTTATTAATAATCACAGCCCCAGCATCGCACATAAACAGAATACATTAGAAAACAGAGAATAAATGTACAAGATACACGTTGTCATCAACCACAGCCATCTCAATGCCTCTGTACGGTGCTGTCTCGTGGGTTACGTAGGTAATTGTTCCAAACATTCCGCTTTGTAAATCCCTGGCCTCCTGAAGTATGGCAATTTTGTAATAGTTCAACTTCTAGCCACGACCGCGCTCCGATTACCTTTAAGAACTGCCAGCTGGATCCCATCCCTCCTGGTTGCATTAAACTACCTGTTCATTCGACACTCAGAGGCATACAAGATGTACGGTATATTAATTCGCTGCTAGGTAGCTGCACTAACCTACTGTGATCGCCGCGGATTTTTGAAGGGGAAGATACCCAAAACGAAGGATTCTTAAGTTTGGAGGCTTTATATCAAGATTAACGGACATGAATGCATTAAAGTAAGTTAGTAGATTTCATATTCAATCATCATAAAGTATATAATATAGATTTTGACACTTACTGGCTAATTATCAATTTAAAAGAAAACAAAATATACTGTACATTGTGGTGGAGGGGATTTTTTTAGGGGTGAGGACAAAGAGTTATAAGTATAACCATACATTTAGGAGAAAATAGGCTATATGTTCTTTGCTGAACTTCTTGTTTTTATAAACATAGCAAATTCTGGAGAAAAAAAGTTTCATTGTATTGGTATATTGGCTTTCACAGACAGTGAATTAAAACTCAGCAATTCTTCTAGGTTTGTGCCATGTCTTGTGTGGGGTTCCGCTTAGGACACCAAGTTGGCTCATCATCAAGCTCTTGGTGTCCCCGTCCCGACCCCCACATGAGTAGCAAACTGCGCGCTACCTCCCTTTTTATGAAGCGCACCTGCGCCTTTGGGGGTCTGGGCAGGGTCACCAAGACCCCGCTGACGAGCCAGCTTGGTGTCCTAGGTGAAACCCCACACAAGACATGGCACATGCCTAGAAAAATATTGCTGAGTTTCAATTGTATTCTTGGACAAGCGTTCACTAATTTCAGATGGAAGGTTATATAAACTTGGGCGTTGTTATCTGTAAAAAATAATTATTGCAATGACTAAACTTTGTTAAATGGATTAAATAATTATTATGGAAGTTCCTAAAGGATTATATTAAAAATGAATAAAAAATAATGCGTGATGTTATTCTTATGGATTACTTGTTTCGATCGTAAAGCGGTCATCATCAGAGCCTTTACACTCAGGCTTTTAAATCAATATCTTTACCCACAGACTTGCAGGCTGATATTTGGCCCTTACCATACACCTAACTGATGAACTTAAGATCAATCATAGTAAAACGCCATTTTCAAGTCTTAATAAACAATTATCATCGGTCCAAAGGGAGTAAATCTCAAATGTCCATTCTTTTATTCAAAAATCAAAATACAGGTTCCGACTGCGACAAATACACACATCAAAAAAAGTTTTGCATCACCTCGGTTCCAAGAGTTCCGGAACCTTTAAATACAAAGGGAATAGAGATCAACACAAACAACATTTCAGCTCGTTTTATTGCTCATGAGAGCCACACATTGCATGTTGTACCATCATACAGCTAGACTTTCAGCATTTGTGGTCCAGATTGCAGTACACACCACTACCTCTAATACCCAGTAGCACGTCCTCTTGCATTGATGCATGCCTGTATTCGTCGTGGCATACTATCCACAAGTTCATCAAGACACTGTTGGTCCAAATTGTCCCACTCCTCAACGACAATTCGGCGTAAATCTCTCAGAGTGGTTGGTGGGTCAAGACGTCCATAAACAGCCCTTTTCAACATATCCCAGGCATGTTCGATAGGGTTCATGTCTGGCGAACATGCTGGCCATTGTAGTCGAGCGATGTCGTTATCTTGAAGGAACGCATTCACAAGATGTGCACGATGAGGTCGAGAATTGTCGTCCATGAAGACAAATGCCTCTCCAATATTCTGCCGATATGGGTGCACTATGGGTCGGAGGATGTCATTCAGGTATCGTAAAGCCGTTTCGGAGCCTTCCATGACCACCAGTGGCGTAAGTCGGCCCCACATAATGCCACCCCAAAACATCAGGGAACCACCACCTTGCTGCACTCGCTGGACAGTGTGTCTAAGACGTTCAGCCTGACCAGGGTGCCTCCAAACACGTCTCCGACGATTGTCTGGTTGAAGGCATATGCGACACTCATCGGTGAAGAGAACGTGATGCCAATTCTGTGGGGTCCATTCAGCATGTTGTTGGGCCCATCTGTACCGCGCTGCATGGTGTCGGGGTTGCAAAGCTGGACCTCGCCATGGACGTCGGGAGTGAAGTTGCGCATCATGCAGCCTATTGCGCACAGTTTGAGTTGAAACACGACGTCCTGTGGCTGAACGAAACGCATTATTCAACATGGTGGCATTGCTGTCAGGGTTCCTCCGAGCGGCAATCCGTAAGTAGCGGTCATCCACTACAGTAGTAGCCCTTGGGCGGCCTGAGCGAGGCCTGTCATCGACAGTTCCTGTATCTCTGTACCTCCTCCATGTCCGAACAACATCGCTTTGGTTCACTCTGAGACGCCTGGAAACTTCCCTTGTTGAGAGCCCTTCTTGACACAAAGTAACAATGCGGACGCGATCGAACTGCGGTATTGACCTTCTAGGCATGGTAGAACTACAGACAACATGAGCAGCGTACCTTCGTCCTGGTGGAATGACTGGAACTGATCGGCTGTCGTACCCCCTCCGTCTAATAGGCCCTGCTCATGCATGGTTGTTTACATCTTTGAGCAGTTTTAGTGACATCTATGAACAGTCAAAGGGACTGTATCTTGGATACAATATACACAGTCAACGTCTATATGCGGAGATCTGGGAACCGAGGTGATGCAAACTTTTTTTGATGTGTGTAGATGAAGCTCTGGGTACTCGCCTTAACCTTGGTAGTATAAGAGCGGAAACTTTGAATGTGCTAGTTCATTGAGCAAAGCTGTTCAATTTCTTTTTTTTAATATAATTAAATACGTGTATTTATCGTATTTCGAAATTTACTGGAACTTTACTCTTTACTCGTAAATACCTGAAACTGCTGTTGGCTAACATATCTTGAAATTGAACACCGTGTCCCCAGTGAATGGACGGTCTACCTGACTCATATGTCCAGCAGCTGAGGAGCAATGCCATACATGTATATACATGTATATTAAAACACAAAATTGAATTCAAACGAACGTTGCCTCCACTGCTGACCTTCCTGTATCAGCAAGGTACAACATACTAAAATAAAATAAAAACAAAAGTACCTAAAAACTCTTAACAAAAACAAAATCTCACTAAATTAAGGGGCATAAGGACGTCTCACTGAGAGCACCAGGTTCCTGCATTTCACAGTCAATGCATTCATGCTTTACAGATTGATTATCTCTCTCTGGAACTTGTAAATGCTCTATGCTTTCTGGTGAATAAATAAATATATCTGGCTAAAAAAATGAAAGGGTAAAGCTTTCGAATTGTGAGTCTTAGAGAGCTCTATCAAACTTGAAAAAACACTTCCAACCTAATGAATTTCAGGAAAAACTGCATAAAAACACTTGATTCTTTACTCGTTTTCTTTTAAATTCAAATCCTAGTCAAATTAACTTAGTTAGGTCTACATAATTCTTTCTTTAATGTGTTCTTCGGTTCAAAATCTCTAGGCGTTTTTGATTTTTTGGAAACACTCTCACCGGAAGTAGTCATAAAGGCTTAAGTGAAACCCTCCATTGACTCACACTAGCGTTCTTAGTGGTAGAAAAGGCAAACTGCTAATATAATCGACCAGATATGGTTGAGTTTCTGGTGAACAGTCATCAGTCATTCGCGTGTCATCATGCCGCCACCTCGTAAGAAACGTGGAGAAAACAACGAAAATTAATTACAAATGCACCAGAAGCAATAGTGTTCATGGAAGGTCAAGTCTTTGACATTACAGAATGTTTTCCAACATTGAGTATCTTGCCTGAAGAGCTAGAACTGTGGATTCAGGCTGGGCGTATATACATTCTTTTTCGGGGGGGGGGGGGGGGGGGGGGGGGGGGGGGGGGGACTATTCTGGAAAATTTTGAGTATTCTCAGGGGATAGTCACCGCAAAATACCCAGAAATATCAACCAGTATCTTAGAGCATACAACTTTGTGTAATTATTTTAGATAAGATTCAAATACTGGCAATACAAAATGTTGTAAAATACAACACAACACACAAATACAAATTTTATACTTCATGCATTTTCTATTATGATCTATGGAGTGAAAATGAAAATCCACAGCCTGCTTCCAGTCTCCGACCGGGTCAGGAATGGAATGAATGAAGCCCCCATCTAGCGGCGAGGATATTAACTGTGCGGCTGCCGAGGCCTGACGCACTCCTCCGGGGCAATGATTAAATGAATGACAGATGAAATGAAATGATAGTGGAGAGTGTTGCTGGAATGAAATTTTGACAGGAAAAACCGGAGTACCCGAAGAAAAACCTGTCTGCCTCCGTTTTGTCCAGCACAGATCTCACATAGAGTGACCGGGATTTGAACCACGGACCCAGCGGTGAGAGGGCGGCGTGCTGCCGCCTAAGCCACGGAGGCTTCTATTATGATCTATGGAGTATGAATGGCAAATGTCTAAATATCATTTGTCAATTTACAAGCAGAAATGTAAACATATTTTTTTTTTTACAAGTTGATATTGTATTTCTCAAAAGTACCGTACTGTGGAATTCACAGTTTTGCCTCACAAGGCAGAGTGTACCCCGTTCCAGCCTTCAGACTAGAATAAAAACTTCTTGGCAGAGCCGGGAATCGAATTCGGACCTCCGGGGCGGTAGCTTAGATTGCTAGCCACTACACCACGAGTTAGTATAATTTCATTCTTAATATTGTTTATAACTTAGCCAATAAGTTAATATTAGAGTGCAGCCAAGTTTACAATTCTTCTATGCTCTCACCAAGCAACACTTTCTTAATTTCTATTGGTTTCTTTTCGAGGCGGGGGGGGGGGGGGTAGAGCCACCTCAGCACCCCCCCCCGCCCCCCTCATATACGCCCCTGGATTTAGCTGAATCTTCGTGTTTATCCCCAGATGGTGTGTAGCCCATAGTGACCAAATATTCCCTCAGTTAAATGAGTGTCTGCTTCTATGTTTGTTATGGGCTTGGAGTAAAAACTACTGGAGCGATTGACATGACATTACGTATGTAAGTTGAAAGCACCCCAAAAATTAAACTAGCATCAAATCCTGGCGCAGTCAGTGGCAGTGCGCACTAGCGAGGGAGCGGTGGAAGTAGATTTACTGACACGTTAAAGATCCCCTATAATACAAAATTCCGGTATTCGCTACAATTCGCAGTAGTTAAATGGGACGTTAAACCAATAACCTTAATTAAAACTCAGCAATTATTCTAGGTTTGTGCCGTTTCTTTTGTGGGGTTTCGCCTAGGACACCAAGCTGGCTCATCGGCGGGCTCTTGGTGTCCCCCGCCCGGACCCCCACAGGAGTAACGAACTGTGCGCTTCCTCCCTTTATATAGAGTGCAACTGCACTCCTTGCCTGCCAGAACTAAAAGCTCAAGCAGCCCCACACAAGACACGGCACAAACCTGGAAGAATTGCTGAGTTTTAATTCACCGGCCGTGAAAGACAATATACCAATAACCTGAATGTTTATTATTATTATTCTTTCTTCGAAGAGCCACTATGGACTACGTAGGTTAACCAAAATGGTTTTCTTCTTGATGAGTTGGGATTGGTTTCACGTTCTTAAGAGTCTTCTTCCCAGCCCATATCTCAATCATTTTCTGACTTGGTAGTTGTTTAGCTGCTTCTGACCTCTTTGGTCTCTGCCCTTTCTTAAGTTTAATCTGTGGGTCTTCTTTTAACATTTTCCGGAAGCTTGTCTGTCTTGTATAACGGATTCAGAGATGTTAAAGGTTTGCAGATCTTGTTTAACTTGTCGGTACCACAGTGATGTTGTTTTCTTGCGGATGCTAATAATACATAATACATAATACAAAGAGCTAGATATTAATCACTGTTGTTAAATGAAAATATGGACAGGAAATTTAATAAAATAAGAAAAATCAGCTTCTTAAAAGCACAAAAATCTTTACTTCATTTCAAACTATACAAAGAGCATTAGATGAAACTCTTTTCATTCCCTAACTATTGTGTGAGAAACGCACTTCACAAGATATAATCTACTCATTGTTTGGTTGGGCGTACTGCATGAGCTTGTTTTCAATGAATTCTTTTCTCATACGACTATTCTTGTCTTTGCTCGACACCCGCCCGCTGCTGTTAAGTAGAATGTACGTGTCTGTCTGTATCTGATGTAGGCACTTTAAAAAAAATGCAGAAGGTGTTTGACGTTGACCCGGCCTTGGTATGCGAGCAGGAGGGTTATGACATTTGTTTACGTCATTGGGGATAACCCCTTTGCCGACCCCTTGTCAAAGCTTGAGCGGAGTTGAGGAACTTATTTTTGGGTCCCTTGGAGGACCGGGTGGAATTGAGGAAAATCGGGCGGAATTGATGTTCGACCTCTTGGTACTGCCGGGAATAGAATCCAGAACGCTTGGTTCCATAGCCCGAATACGTACTGTGCATCGAATCCATAGAAGGTGGCTTCATAATAAAGAGTATCGATATTTAGATAACGGCATTTGTTGTTGTTTGAGTCTTCAGTCTTTTGACTGGTTTGATGCAACCCTCCATGCCTCCCTGTCCTGAGCTAATCGTTTCATTTCTACATAGCTACCACACCCTACATCCGAGGCAATCTGTTGAACATATTCTAACCTTGGTCTACCCCTACAGTTCTTATCCTCGACCCTTCCTTCCATAACTAAGCTTGCTATTCCTGGGTGTCTTAGTATGTGTCCTACCAACCTATCTCTTCTCTTCATTAGCAGTCGCCAGAAACATCCCTCCTCTCCCACTCGCCTTAATACCTCTTCGTTTGTAACCCTATCTACCCATCTGATCTTCATCATTCTCCTGTAACACCACATTTCAAATGCTTCAATGCTCCACTTTTCTGCTGCACCAATAGTCCATGTTTCACTTCCATAGAGCGCCACGCTCCAGACAAAGGCTTTCAAAAATGACTTCCTAATACCTAAATCTATATTTGATGTCAACAGATTCCTTTTTTGTAGAAAGGCTTTCCTTGCCTGAGCCAACCTACTTTTTATATCCTCTTTGCTTCGTCCATCACTGGTTATTCTGCTTCCTAAGTAACAGAAGTCTCCTACTTCCTTCAGCTTTTCACCGGCCAATTTGATCTCCATAGAGTTTTCTGATTTATTTCGGCTGCATTCCAGTATTTTTGTTTTACATTTATTAATTTTCATCATGAATTCCTTCCGTAAGACGGAATCCATACCATTCAAAAACTCATTCAAATACTCAGGCTTGTCGGCCAAGATGACGATGTCATCAGCAAATCTCAGAGTAGAAATTATTTCTCCTTGAATCTTCACTCCCACTTTAAATTTTTCTCCAATTTCCTTCATTGCTTGTTCAATGTAAAGATTGAAAAGTATGGGTGATAAGTTGCAGCCTTGCCTTACACCTTTCTGAATACCAGCTTCTCTCTCATGTCCTTCAGCTCGAATGACTGCTGTCTGGTTTCTGTATAGATTGTATATCACCCTCATATCCCTGTACTTTATTCCAATAGATTTCAAAATGTCAAACAATTTAGTCCAATCAACGTTATCAAAAGCCTTTTCTAAGTCTACAAAAGCCATGAAAGTTCTCTTATCTTTCCTTATTCTACCTTCCAAAATCAGCCTAAGACTTAGTACAGCTTCCCTTGTTCCTACATTTCTCCTGAAACCAAACTGGTCTTCACCCAACTCCGTTTCTATCTGGCTTTCAATCCTCTTGTAAATTATTATAGACAGGATCTTTGAAGCATGAGTAATCAAGCTGATTGTACGGTAATCTTCACATCTGTCAGCTCCCACTTTCTTTGGTATAGGGATGATAACATTCTTCTTGAAATCAGGGGGTACCTCACCTGTCTCATAAATCCTACACACCAAGTGAAATAACCTGATCAGACCTTCATCTCCTATGCAGCGTAGCAACTCAATCGGTATATCATCTATGCCTGGTGCTTTGTTCCTGCCTAAGTCCTCTAATGCTCTGTCAAATTCTGATTTCAATATTAAATCTCCTTTTGCATCCTCATCAATTTCCTCCTCCCTTTCCATTACATGATTCTCGATCTCCTTTCCCTTATACAAGCACTCTATGTAAGCTTTCCATCTCTCAACCTTTTCTTCCCTGTTAGAGGCTTTCCATTTGTGTCCCTAATATTACAGCACTTAGTCTTCTTTTCCCCAAAAGTATTCTTAATCCTTCGATAAGCTGTGTCTACTCTTCCTAATGTCAGACAATTTTCTATACCTGCACATTTCTCTTTCAACCATTCTTCTTTCGCTTCCTTGCACTTCTTGTTAACCTCATTTCTCAGACGTCTGTATTCTGCTTTCCCCTTTTCATCTCTTAGATTCTTGTGTTTCCGCCTTTCATCCATCAATTCTAGTATATCCTGAGTGATCCACGGTTTTCTACCTATTCTTTCTTTCCTACCAATGTTTTCTTCTGCGGATTTTGTTATTTCATTCTTCAAAAGTGTCCATTCGTCTGCAATTGAAGTTTGTTTAGGGGTTTTTATTAGTCCTTCCTTTATACTCTTTTTGAATCTTTCGTTTACATCCTTTACTTTCAGTCTGTCTATTGCCCACCTTTTTGGCTTTTGACTTTTCTTCAGTTTCTTCAACTTTAATCTGCATTTCATTACAACCAGATTGTGGTCAGAGTTTATGTCAGCACCAGGATATGTTTTACAATCCAAAATCTGGTTTCGAAACCTCTGCTTGACCATAATGAAGTCAATTTGGTAACGCCCTGTATCTCCTGGTCTCATCCATGTGTATATTCTTCTATTGTGGTTATTGAATAAGGTGTTAGCTATGACCAGCTCATGTTCGGTGCAGAATTCCATCAGCCTGCTTCCTCGATCATTCCTTTCACCTAATCCGAAATCTCCTACTATTTTCCCTTCTCTCCCTTTTCCTACCACAGCATTCCAATCTCCCATTACTATAACATTTTCATCACCCTTGATATACCTCAGAATGTCATCTATTTCTTCGTAGACCTTTTCAACATCCTCATCATCAGCTTGACTGGTAGGCATATAGACTTGTACCACTGTGGTGCACGTAGGTTTAGTATTGATTTTTGCTACAATAATCCGTTCACTGTATTGCTCATAATATTCCACCCGCTGTCCAAGTTTCCTACTCAATATGAGACCAACCCCTGCTTGGCCATTGTTTGATTTGGTGCTAAGGACCCTATAGTCTCCTGACCAAAAGTCCTGGTCTTCCTGCCAGCGCATTTCACTAATCCCAACCAAATCCAACCTCAACCTATCCATTTCCCTTTCTAAGTTTTCTAACTTTCCACTTCCTAGCAGACTTATAACATTCCACGCTCCGATCCGTAGAATGTCAGATTTCCTCTTTGTCACTTCTGTGATGTTAACCCCCTCTCGAGTAGTCCCCACCCGGAGATCCGAACGGGGGACTAGTTTACCTCCGGATTGAAATTTTACAAGGGAGGAGGCCATGATCACATGTAATTATGCATAGAGAGGTGCATATCCTCGGGAATAGCATTACGGCTGTAGTTTCCCGTTGCTTTCAGCCGTGCAGCAGAACACAGTGTAGCCATTAGTTGGCTTATATTATCAATATCTTAACCGTCTATTAGACTAGTAAAGAATTGATTTATTCTTGAAGGCTGCTACTCCCTTTCAGAATAAGTAAAGAGCAATTCTACTACAAAATACTAACCTTCTACTAACAATTAAATACCAAAATTCTACCAACGAAAAAAATACTAAAGTTTCACCAACAAACAAATACTACCACTAAAACAGTCTGTCACCAGGCCCACTCACATGCACCCTCATCAGACACACTCACACACCACAGTCTAATAGAACAATGACATATAGCTAATAAACAAATTAACTTCATACTTACAACTAAAACTAACTACATACTTATTGTACTGTAATTTGAATTGACAATAATTACAAGAGAGTGAATCTACTGGTTAATAACTTTTATCAAAAGCCAATGTAAGCCATTTATTTAGGGCTTGCGAATTAATGGACATCAGCCCAGGTTCTTGAATGTATGTGGCATCTATAGATAAGGAACTGCGCGGATGCGGATATTCACGGATAAACCCACGGATATCCGCAAAATGTTTCATCATGAGGATATAGTTTGCATGGCTGTGCGGATAGCGGATAAGCAGCGGATAATGTTAGGAGAAAATTTGCGGATCGTTTTTACAGTCCAGCCGCCATGTGTCCTGCTCTGACATTTATCACGAGGGAGGGAGACAGCGTTGCCGGTTCTGTACCGCGAAATATAAAACAACGTGGGCTACATAACATATAAGATGCGTAATCCTTCAATATTTTCCAGGCTTGCTGTTTGATGTACTCTACCCACAGCTATCCTGTGCGAGATTTCTGGCTCATTGAGAAAATGTGTCATGAAGTGACTCTTTGAGACGTTGATGGCAAGGATATGAATGATAGCATATACGAAATACGAAGAAAAATAGATGCTATGAAATTTAGAGACCAACTATATTAAAGTCGTCGTATATCCAGTGTAAGACTAAACTCGAACCCATGTACCCTGCATTCCAAAAATGTACACTGTTTTGCTTATCCCATAGCTGTCTACGCCCAAGAACATCAAATCTCCACGTCTAAAATGGAATGGCGCTCTTCATTGACGAGATATCATTAATCAAGACAGGCTAAATCAGAGGAATCTCAGTACCTCGGTCGGAAGCTCATATTGGTAATAATAATAATATCGTATGGCATCGGGTGTTCGGTGCAAGCTTTGTTAAATTGACGCCCAGAGGGCAGTTTGTATGTCGGATTTTATCGCTCCCTGGAGCGCTATGAAAGTCAAGGAGGTTAGATATCTAAGCCCTTGACACTACAGCGCTTTCTAGTAGAGAAAGGAGGAATTTTTGTGTCGGTGGGAAATCCCGAGATTATTTTTGCCACTATGAACACGGTCTACTGAATTCAAATGGGTTCTTTAACATGCCAACAACGTATGCCAGGCGTACCATGATTTTTGTCGCCTTTCAAAAATCACTTACCATAGCTAGGAGCGAACCTGCCAGCTTGGGGTTGGTAGTCCGACACGATAACCACTAACCCGCCGTGGCAAGCAGCTCATATTGCTAATTTTATTAAAGAAATTACTTATTTTGCGGGAAGGTCATAATAGACTTTAACAATGAGATTTTAGTAGGGATTCGGACACGAATATCCTGCAGCGCACCAAGCTGCTACATCACCACAACCACGCCATGACGAGGACTCATTTCCACGCCTTTTGTGAAGGGGGCACTGGGAGTACTGTAACTTCATGCATATTGATGAAATGACCGTGATTTTAGAAAGCGACACTGGAGCTACCTACACACATCAAAAAAAGTTTTGCATCACCTCGGTTCCCAGATCTCCGGCATATAGACGTTGACTGTGTATATTGTATCAAAGATACAGTCCCTTTGACCCTGGTCAGGCTGAACGTCTTAGACACACTGTCCAGCGAGTGCAGCAAGGTGGTGGTTCCCTGATGTTTTGGGGTGGCATTATGTGGGGCCGACGTACGCCACTGGTGGTCATGGAAGGCTCCGAAACGGCTTTACGATACCTGAATGACATCCTCCGACCCATAGTGCACCCATATCGGCAGAATATTGGAGAGGCATTTGTCTTCATGGACGACAATTCTCGACCTCATCGTGCACATCTTGTGAATGCGTTCCTTCAAGATAACGACATCGCTCGACTACAGTGGCCAGCATGTTCGCCAGACACGAACCCTATCGAACATGCCTGGGATATGTTGAAAAGGGCTGTTTATGGACGTCTTGACCCACCAACCACTCTGAGAGATTTACGCCGAATTGTCGTTGAGGAGTGGGACAATTTGGACCAACAGTGTCTTGATGAACTTGTGGATAGTATGCCACGACGAATACAGGCATGCATCAATGCAAGAGGACGTGCTACTGGGTATTATAGGTAGTGGTGTGTACTGCAATCTGGACCACAAATGCTGAAAGTCTAGCTGTATGATGGTACAACATGCAATGTGTGGGTCTCATGAGCAATAAAACGAGCTGAAATGTTGTTTGTGTTGATCTCTATTCCCTTTGTATTTAAAGGTTCCGGAACTCTTGGAACCGAGGTGATGCAAAACTTTTTTTGATGTGTGTATTTCACCAACAATGGCCACATGATCTCCTCGAATGATGTGAAGTTCTAGAACAACTTGCTCAACACCCTGAGTGCTGCTATACACTCGTTCATGACTTTCATCCAGGATCAAATGAATAGTCTGGTCATAACCCTTCAGTTTGCCAACAAAGTTACGGTCATCACAGGTAATAACCGACACAGTGCGATTAATATAGCTTTCCACGCCAGATGCAATCCTTTGTCCTTAGAAGTACCGGTACTGATGTGAATTCACAGTACATAATCACTAAGTAAATGAAAGTTGAACTCAGCACTTATGCCTATATTCTTGCATCGTATTACATATATTCAAACTTTCCAATTCTCACTTTCTCATTTACTCTCTATTTAGATATCTAAATAACCTTCTTCAGTAACGACTAATCATCTTCATCATCATCTTCATCACCATCATTATTCTACATTTCATTCAGTATTTCCTTACCTTACTGTAATTTTAAACTTACTTCTAAATATCTTAGTTATTCACCCTAGCAATGCAACAATTTACCGCCTACACCAGCAAGATAATCCAGTTTATATGCATTTTATATTGTATAAACATTGTAAAATTGTTAGATTTAAGTTCAGGGCCCAATGGCCCTAATCTTGCCAGACAAAATAAATCTAACTATCTATGGAAAACTACACATTATCCACTAAATGCAAATAAAATTACTACTCTTCTTGAAAACTGCATCGGTTGACAATTATTCTCCCTCGTGTTCAAATTGTTAACAAAACGTTTGGCACAATTGAGGAATTTGCTTAATTTTACGTTTTTGCTAAGATGGGGACCCCTGCTTTGTCTGCTAAAAATGTATTCAACGTTAAATCATTCAGACAAAAGGCTTGCATTATTTATAACAAGTAGTTCCGCGAAGAACTAAAGCCTATTTTAATATATCCTACTTATGATAATTGCCTCTATGAACATTATTCAAACTTTCACTTCCATCGCATGATTACGACACAAGAAATAAAATCTTAATTTTAAAATTTCGCACAGCCGCCATCTTGAGGTTATGTAAACAATTTAACTACATTAGATGTCAGTGCATTACAATATGTGTAAGCATTTAATGAACGATATTTCACTCCGCTCAGATGGTTAAATCGTGAGAAAAGTCTATTAAAATGTTTCAACTTCGCTTAGCCGCCATGTTCATGTTGTACTCTACAGGTTTTTGAAACTTACAAATATAAACTTGTAGTAGTGTACTGTATCACCGTTCAGGGTGATATCAGAAATAGTTCTTGAGTTATAGAATGCCGGTAAAATATTTCGCACAGCCGCCATCTTGATGTTATGTAAACAATTGAACTAAATTAAATGTCAGTGCATTACAAGGCGTATAAACTTTTGCTGTTCCAAGTTTCATTGCGTTTGGATGGTTAGATCGCGAGACAAGTCTGTTTAAATGTCTCAATTTCGCCTGGCCGCCATGTTGGGTTTGTAGTTACCAGGTATTTAAAAGTCTCATATGTGAACTTGTAGTAGAACCCTTATTCACCATACAAAATTTCAGGTTGATATCAGTAATAGTTTCGTAGATATTGAATGCTGGTGAAATATTTCGCACAGCTGCCATGTTGGATTGGTGAGACAAAATAAAATTTGAAGGCCTCGGTCGGGGTCGGACAAAATGGTGCTATGACCTTACCGAGTTTCATTGAAATCACCCCATCCGTTTAAAAGCTATTAGGGGGGGGGGACACAGACAGACAGACAGACAGACAGTCACACAGACACACACACAGACAGACACGCACACACACGGACAAAAGGTGATGTCATAAGCCTATTCTTTTTTTCATAAACTGATTATAGGCTAAAAATGACAGAATCATTGAAATCAAGATATTCCTCTTTTCTTGATTACGAGCAGGAAGCTATACAGATCACCAGACGTTCCCGTACAAAGCATACCATAAGTACCGAGCAGATGAAACCGA
Source organism: Meconema thalassinum (assembly GCA_946902985.2). Lineage (NCBI taxonomy): Eukaryota > Metazoa > Arthropoda > Insecta > Orthoptera > Tettigoniidae > Meconema > Meconema thalassinum. The sequence goes on from OX336390.1 coordinate 888,157,967, forward strand.
TATGCGAGTAACCTGCTTGAATCCTTCTTTGTATCATGTTTCTGTACCAATCAGCTGCCACACAAGCTAATGCACCCTCGACTCAGCTGGACAATGGCTACTTCAGTCGAGGGAGCCTAGCCAGCTAAATCGAATTATTGTAATGAGATTTTCTGACAGAGTTGGGAAACTCCTTTATCGTCCCAAGGGCTTAAGACCTTACATCGACCTCTGTTTAACAATAGCTCTCGTTCTGTTTGTCTTAACAGATAGATGATCTATCTTCTTATTCTCTGTTTATGTGATTATCCGATCTAGGTATATTGACCCCCCTGGGGCTCACATCTAGTGGGACGTGGGTTGGCGACCACGGGTCCCCAGCTGAGTCGGGCATTGCTTCCACTTACTTGTGCCGGGCTCCTATCCGTCTTCTTTCCTGTCGACCTCACTTGGTCAACTCTTGTTCTCTACCGACCCCGACGGTATTTGGATACACGAGACCTAGAGAGTCGCTTCCTTTCCCGCCTTAATTGGCCCTTGTCTCATCTTTTCCGACACCCTTACACCACAGTAATAGGACAAGTGTTCGCAAACTGCACTGTTTCGAAAATACTACAATCCTTGACCCCAAAGTAGCAATCATCCCATCTTAAAATCGTATGGGTGATAAGTTTGTTGATGCCGTATCAACCATCTCGAAACCCCAACGAGACAGCTCACGAAAATACTGCTATCCTTGACCCCAAAGTAATAATCGTAATCATCTTAATTTCCCCTCTTCCAGCTGACATTGGGATGGGGCAAATATGGTTCCTCTCCACTTTTTTCTGTCGTTCCACCATTCCTCTTCCAAAACGGTGTTCCAATCCAGGTTCCGTTTTCTAATGCTATACTTCACCGAGTCCATCCAACGCATTCTTGGTCTCCCTCGTCCACTCTTTTCTGTCATCCGTCGTTCCAGTGCTCGTCTTGGTAGCCTTACTTCATTCATCCGTTCGACATGTCCAAACCATCTCAATCTGTTTTGCTCCAGTTGTGATTTAGTTTCTGTACTCCGAGTTCTTTCCGTATATCTTAATTTCTCACTCTGTCTCTCCTCGTTTTATGGACCATACTTCTGAGGAATCTCATCTTAGCTGCCTGTACTCTGCTCTCATCCCTGTTATATCCTTGTTCCATACTAGTCCCCGTACTTGTTGGTAGAAAGCACTCCCGAGTTGTATTCTTCTGCTTATTTCCAAATCTAGTCCTCCATCTTCAGTCAGTTCACTTTCCAAGTATTTGAAGTGTTTCACCACTTCCTATTCCTTATCTCCGACTTTGTTTACTCCTTTTTGCTTCTTTCTTACCTCTACTCATCACCACTGTTTTACTCTTCTCCACATTTATCTTCAATGCCCATTGCTCAATCTTTTAATTTACTACGTAGGAATCATCTATCTATATATTTAAAACAGTAAGCTGATTTTTGTTACGGCGACATTGACAGAACGGCTGAACCGATTGACTTCGTAATGCACTCTGGCGAAAGCCCTTGGCCTGTATTTTTGCAGAGTGTCTTTAAAATAAACAAATATGTTACCATATATTTTTAAATTTATAAACAAAACTGCAAAATTATTGGCTCAAGCGCATGCGCAGAATCACCTTGGTTAATGACAGACATGGCGGATGTCCACCGCGTTTTAATGTAATAGTTAATTATAAGAATTATAATATAGGAGGGGAATATTGATTATGAAGTTTTCACGATATAAACAGGAATAGAATATTATAAACGACGGGAAATGTAGAAGAACGTACACTAACTGTTGAGTGTGAAGGTTGTTTAAGTAACATAATATTGCGCTCTCATACCAGTGATCCGGTAGCTCAGACGGCAGCGTTGAAGGCTATTAATTTATGCATCGCGCAATGGGGAAATTCGAATCCCACCTCCGGCACATATTTTTATTTCCCAATTATTCTTTCTGCCTATTGGTAATACATTGTCTTAACATATTTTACTTTTATTATTCCCGTAAAGTAAGGAATTCTCCACGATTTACGTTCCCATATACTTTTAAATTATTAAATAAAAGATGGCCACAATCGCTTTCGCCATGAGAGATAATTGACGAACATAATTCATTTGATGGACTCAGACATCGTGGTCACTCAGCCCCGTCTACGTTGGTGTGTTTGTGTCACATTTTCTCTGATAACCTGTGTTATTGTGATGGCTGTACTGATGTGTGCATTTGTAATTAAAGTGGGGAATGGGAAATTGACGACCGAGGCTTTAAGTTAGCAACTATACCGGTATTTACCTGTAGTGGAAGTGGAAAACCACGGAAAACCACATCCCAGATTGTTGAGATGGGAATCGAACCTTGCCCTTCTTAGTTTTGCCTCAAGAGTGCGCCCCGTTCCAGCCCTCAGACCAGATTTACATTTCTAGAGAAATGGCGGATAGAGGATCCACCGTATCATAGTGTGATCTTTGTTTTTGAGAATTAAAAAGAGAGGATTGAAGAACTTCAACAGGCGTTTGAGTTCGTTTGTTGTTTAAGTAACTTAATATTGCTGTTGATGTCTGTTGATTGGGTGGCTCAGGGGTAACATTGCGGGCCCAGGAACGAATTTTGCCTAGTCGAAGGAGTTCGCATCTCACCTCAGGCATGTATTTTATTATTGGCGATCAGTATCATCGCATTCTCATCAGCAACAAACTTGAGAATGAAAGTATCTGAACTTCATTGTATAAGTGAATATTATAGTTTAATGATTATTTGTTTAGAGTACATAACAATGAGTCTAACCACGCTGTTGATTTTGACAATGGAAGTATTATTTGCCATTTAATATTTGGTGGCAGCGTTGATGCAGGCTACTATAGTGCTATTGAATATGACGTTACTTTGGAGAGAAATGCTACAATAAATATACCCATTTGACGAAAAAGAACATTAGCCACAAAAAAAAAAGTGGGAAATCGGAGAAAAATACGAAGCCACTTTTAAAATCGAATATAAATATGCCATTTCAGAAACTATTCCAAATATTATGCCGTACAGTGTAGGGTCCTTGACGAACAAATATAAACATTGTTCTGCACTGTACAGTATTTCTGTAGCGAGAAATCTACGCTTGGTTACTTTGACCTTTGGTGCTGTAATGGCAAAATTGATCTTACTAAATATAAAATATTTGACAGACTGCAACAATTTTTCACTGGAAATGAAAACTCAAGGAATTTAAGAGAGAATAATCGGCAGTACAACAAATGCTATGTCCTTGGTTTCATTTGGTGCCAATGGCACTGTACCACATGCATACGGTTCATATTGTTTTAAAATGTGTGGAATTGCACATCATCTCATTTCTTCGTTAATGTATATTCCAAAATTATAAGCGACGGTTCTTGCGGCCAGCTGTATATATTAGACTCCACAGAATTCTTGAATTCCTTGGAATTAAGTGATTTGCTTCCATATACTCCAAACGAGTGACCCATAGTTATGCTCCTTAGAAATCTGAAGTTTCCTAAGGGCTCCTAAATGCTACCTTATTAATTATAAGAAATATGTACGAAAATTGCTTGAATTTGGAAATAATAAGTGCAGTTAAAATTAGGCGGAGAGATCTAACCCTTCGACTTGATTCCATATTAATTATAAGAAATATGCATGAAAATGCTTGGATTTGGAAGAAAGTGCAGTTAAAATTAGGCAGAGAGGTCTAATCCTTCGACTAAATTTAACACCATCGGATAAATCGATCATTTTCTTTTAAGAGGCAAAATTTTCCGATTCGCTTGGCATACTTTATCACAATCAATAAAGCTCAAGGGGGAACTCTGGAACGTATAGGTCTCAATTTGCCTCATCAAGTTTTCAATCATGGCCAGCAGTATGTTGTAATGTCTAGAGTGCAATCTTTTGACGCCCTTAACGTTTCAATAGTGCCAAAAAATAATTGTACAAAGAACGTATATAAGAAAATTCTTCAGTAAATATTTTCTTATTGACCGTCTTGTATTGACTGGTTTCAACTAGTAACATCTTAAAATCGTATGGGTGATAAAGTTTATTGGTGCCCTATCATCTACCTCTAAACCCCAACGAGACAGCTCACGGCACGTGACTTATGTCTCATGATACGCACTGTCATCTGGTTGACACACAATCCACTGCTTGGACCAGCTTATTATCCTATGTTTATTAAGAAGAGGCAATCGTAACAAAATAATTGTATACCGTGAAAATAGACTACTTTACGTGCGTGTGAGTGGTGACTATTTCATCATTTCTATTTGCATTGATGAGGACGGTAAATTCCTTTCTGAGAGAAACTCTGTTTTTGGAGATGGAAGAGCTAAATGCCACATTGAACACATTGCCATCAGATGGAGAGATGCTTCGTGTAGCTGCTCAGTGATGCGATGGTCCATGTAGCAGGTCAATTCGTTACAGGGATCAATGGCTCTGAACTACCATTGGCCATTCAGCAATGTCCCTTGTTACGCATACCAGCTCCCTGGGGGAAAGTTCGGACACGCTACATACACATTGCTACATGTAGTCAATATTTCAAGTAAGCCTTACCTCCCTAATTTTTGGTAAATATTAATTACGGTTTCACAATTCCACAAATATGACCTGCGATATAGGATAAAGTATGAAATACGCACGTTTCAAATAATTAGAATGATGCATTTTAGATCTACCTAGCAATCGTAACGGGCTAGCTTGCCACGGTGGGTGAGTGGATAGCGTGTCGGTCTACTAACCCCAAGATTGCAGGTTCGCCCCTGGCCGTGGTAAGTGATTTTTGAAAGGCGGCAAAAATACGATACGCGTGTCATACGATGTTGGCATGTCAAAGAACCCATTTGAATTCAGTAGGCCGAGTTCATAATGGCAAAATTAATCTCGGGAGATTCCGCCAACACAAAGTTCCTCATTTCTCTACTAGAAAGCGCTATAGGGTTCAAGGAGATCACATATCTAATATCTAACCTCCTTGACTTTCATAGTCAAGGAACAGCGAAATTCGACAAGCAAGCTACCCTCTGGGTGTCAAATAACAAAGCTTGCACCCGGCATCCGAGGCCATACGATATTATTATTATTATTATTATTATTATTGTAACGGGCTAAATATTATTTTTACAAAATTAACAACAGCTCCTTTTAGAAACGTGAGATCATATTAAAACTTCATATACACGTTAAAAATAAGATTCTTTAAGACGTATTTAAGTTTCATTAGGATCAGATCAATATTTTTAATGAAATAATCGTTCTTAGTGAGCGTTTCCGTTAGACTTATAGTTAGTAAAAAAGAACTGGCACCTCCTTTGCGACATGGAAAGACTACGAAATGCTAACTCAAAACTCCAGGAATTAACCAAGGAAGCTATAAAAAGACAGAGCTGCCGAAAGAAAACTATTGGACCATTTTGAAGAGGATTAAGTTGACCTGGGGTTGGGTGTCGGGCATCGAACTGTTAATACCATGCTACGATGCGACAAGAAATGACTCCAAAATTCTAACCTAAATTCCAGGAATAAACCAAGGAAGCCAGATAAAGACATAGAGCTGCCAAAAGAATACCTCTGGACCAGTTTGAAGAGGAGGAAGGTGACCCAAGTTATGAGACAGGCTAATTTTGACACTCTAACTTTGGTCGCTGTTTTCCCGTAAATTTTCCTTTTGATGTGCAATATCTTTCCGCTCGATTGCTGGATAGTTTTGTGGGAGTGATTTTGAAAATTGGGGACGGAAGTGGATCAGAACGATCGAGCTGGCAGTGGTGGATGGAACGGAAGTATAAGATGCACTGCCCGCTGGATCGATCGAACGGAAGTGTACTAGCTGGCAGTGGTGGACCGAACGGAAGTATAAGATGCACTGCCCGCTGGATCGATCGAACGGAAGTGTACTAGCTGGCAGTGGCGGATCGAACGGAAGTATAAGATGCACTGCCAACTCGATCGATCGATCCAGCGGGCAGTGGTAAGACCCAGCTGGCAGTGGTAATAGAAACAATGAGCGCGCGGTGTCGGAAATTGATACATTCTCTTTACTCACAAGAGAGCCTATTCATAAGGCATATTAAACTCAATTTCACGCAGGAACATTATCGAAACAAGCAAAATATAAATGAAATTTAATTCCGTAATGCAGTATTATTGGAACGTGGAATAAGTCACAATCTTGTGCACAATATTGGCGTAGTCTAAATAGCCGTGGGGTTAGCGCCTATAATTGTGAATCTAGAGATCTCGGGTTCGAATGCCGGACGGGGTAGATACTTTTGCTACGAGATTATCATTTTAAACGATATTTATCATATCAATATGACTCATTTTAACAGAATCCATATGAGATTACGTGTTGGTCTGTGAATCAAGAGGTCCTGTTTATAAGGAATTTAGGGTTATGAGCGGTGTCGCGTCTATTAATCTAGTTGATCCATATCGTATTCTTTATTGAGAATAGTGCTGGTGGAAGCTACAAATCGTCTAATAAAATGCGTTCCGTATTATAAACTACAATATCTGTTAAACACTCCCTTTTACAATAGAATAATATTTGTGCCAGTAATAGTATAAAATATCGGTATATCAACAATTTCACGTGAGGTTTCTTCTATGTCAGATGATACACATCATATGCGACTACTGAAAGGCTCGTAATTTTTGTATTACTTAATGTAACTTTTCTTATCTTCTACCGTAGGTAGGAGCTTCAAACTTACAGTTTGTTTAATGAAGGGTTCTATGTAGACTGAAGGTCTCTGATTGCCTGGTTTCATATTTCTATTCACCTTAATGAACATAATAATCTGTAATTATTATTTTTGACACTTGAAAACAATTATAATGCCTGAGGTACAAGTTAAATTATATACACTTCAGTAGCTAGTCAAGGTGCGTATTTTAAACACACAACAATTTCATAGGTCTGCCATGCGTAGTTAATGATGAACGGTACATCGAACATTGATAATTTAGCATTGTAAGGACAGAGCATTTCGGGTCCCCTTAATTCACATACTCGCTAGCACATGTGGCAGTGAGACAAAGAACATAATAGGAATGGTAAAGATTTCTGACAGCCTGTCGGAGGGTAGAGAAATGCGGCACACGTAAAAATAAATCATCGCGATTGTAATAGCCTAATGAGGTTATTTTGATGTTTAAATGTATAAAATAAACATTCAGCCCAGGGGTCAGGGATTCTCCACTTTGTTGTTCATTAAAATTGAATAAAGAAATCATCTTGGTGCAAGCAGTGACTTGAGGTTAGCTCTGAGAAAGAGCGTGACTCCTAGAATTCTTCAGCTTGTAAAAAAAATTACGAGCCTTACAGTAGTCGCATATGATGTGTAACATCTGACATAGAAGAACCTCATGTGAAATTGTTGATAAACCGATATTTTGTACTATTTTTGGCACAAATATTAATCTATTGTAAAAGGGAGTGTTTAACAGATATTGTAGTTTATAATACGGAACTCATTTAATTAGATGATTTGTAGCTTCCACCAGCACTAGCCTAAATAAGGAATACGATATGGATCAACTAGATTAATAGACGCGACACCGCTCATGACCTTAAATTCCTTATAAACAGGACCTCTTGATTCACAGACCAACACGTAATTTCATATGGCTTCTGTTAAAATGAGTCATATTGATATGATAAATATCGTTTAAAATGATAATCTGGTAGCAAAAAAACTACCCCATCCGTCATTCGAACCCGAGATCTCTAGATTCACAACTATAGGCGCTAACCCCACGGCTATTTAGACAACGCAATTATTTTGCACAAGATTGTGACTCATTTCCACGTTCCAATAATACTGCATTACGGAATTAAGTTTCATTTATATTTTGCTTGTTTCGATAATGTTCCTGCGTGAAATTGAGTTTAAAATGCCTTATGAATAGGCCCTCTTGTGAGTAAAGAGAATGTATCAATTTCCGACACCGCGCCCTCATTGTTTCTCTTACCACTGCCAGCTGGGTCTTACCACTGCCCGCTGGATCAATCGATCGAGTTGGCAGTGCATCTTATACTTCCGTCCGATCCACCACTGGCAGCTGGTACACTTCCGTTCAATCGATCCAGCGGGCAGGGCATCTTATACTTCCGTTCGATCCACCACTGCCAGCTTGTACACTTCCGTTCGATCGATCAAGCTGGAAGTGCATTTTATTCTTCCGTTCCATCCATCACTGCCATCTCGATCGTTCCGATCCACTTCCGTCCCCAATTTTCAGAATCACTTCCACAAAACTATCCAGCGACAGATTGGAAAGATGTTACTCATCAAAAATATCCTGTTCAAAAGGCAAACCGAGAAAGACATCGAGTTAGAAAAATCCATCGTCCTTTTAAAAGAAAATTGTTGCTGCAACATAAATTTGTAAATCGAATCACGTAGTTGTAACAAGATAAACGTCATGCATATAATTGAAAGATGGCCTCCGACCTCGTCCTTGAAAGCTTCTTAGTGGACAATAACCCCGATTTTAAGCTTCATAAAACTGCAAGCTTACTATTGGTACATACTGTGTCTGTGACACTAAGAAGGTTAGGGACAGAAGTTTGATACTCTGATTTCGATTAAACTTGGTATGATCGTAGTAATGTTGTTAGAAATGTATATTTTTCTTGTATTCAATTTTAGACCTTTTACGGCGTGCTGAGATCTCATTGTTCGAATCTCGCAAGTGCTGAAGGCACGCGTGGGCAACGGGAGTGTGAAGAGATAAGAATTCACACGTTGAATGTGCTAATGGCTATGCTAGTTTGAAGCCATCGTTACTTCCAACTTGACGATTCAGTGCTATGCTAGAGCTATCTAGTGGTTAGAAGTGAAACCACTTTAACCAGCCACTCATATCGATATACAGTATCACGTCGAATCAAGTTCCGTTAGCGATGCCACTATTTTGTGGGGTGCACTTAGAGCCCGCTGATGAGACTGGCTTTGTGCACCAGGCAAAATCCTCAACAGGCTCGGCAAAAGCCTAAATAGTTTGATGGAGTTAGATCACTAGGTTGTGAAAACCAATATAGAATTATTATCATCATCATCATTATTAAACTAGTCCTAGATCATGTTACGCTACTCCTCATATCAAGCAACTACTCAATTGTGCGCACTAGACTCACAGCCCTTCATGTTGGATCCTCAACCTCAGCCGGAGCAGGGGATCGAACCCAATGCTTCCTTGGTAAGAGCTGGAGGCTTTTCGCACATTTTGGGGCTGTGTCATTTATTATTATTATTATTATTATCATTATTATTATTATTTATTACTTTTATCAGTGCTTTTTTTTTTACAAAATTTAAGGGGTACTCTCAGTTGTAGTCGCCAAAACATCATGATCTTGCAATTTTCGGCAATTTGCAGAGTCCGGTTATTACTTTATGGGCTGACATGTTACACGAAAGGTTGCATTGGGTTCATTTATTAACTCATTAATTCATTAACTTTCAGCTTTTTCGATTCCTTGGTGGATGTAAAACAGTTCGTTATTTTCTTCATCCTTCAAAACTAACCACACACACAAAGTAACAACCTACCCCAACCAGGGCCGTATTTCTAAATAGGCTAAGTAGGCTGCATCCTAAAGCGGCAAATTTTCATTGGCAGCAGTTCGGCAATTTATTGAAATCTTGAAATGAAGTATTTCAGACGTTAATGATATTTTCCGTACGAATTTAAGAATATGTTACTAAAATATATGTTTTAGTCCTTCTACATAGCCTACTTTCTAAAACTATCACATAATAATGTACCCGATACCTAGTTTAGGCTATCGGCTACGCCAGCAGACATTAAGCCGTAGTTGAGGTTTTGGGAAGAGTTAGGAAAAGATAGCGCACCGATCGAGTCAAGAAGAATGTCAAGATGACGTAGGAGGTCTAGGATCAAGGAGGCACTGACATCTGTAAGAAAATGGAATTATGGATAGAGATGTGAAGCTTTATTGAAATATGTGTGGAATATGGTAATTAAACATCTTAGAAGAGGAAATATAACATGCATTATATGTGGAAATAATTGTAAGGAAGTTAGATAACCCTTAAGTTATTTTATAACGGAATAGCCGAGATGATGTGGGTTCGAGACTATGATCGTGACGCAAGAGCACTGTGGTGGGGGACTACACCACGTGTCTGCGCCAGGCAGATAAGAGTGAAGACAGTGCCAGCACATTCAGTGGAGCTCTGTCAGTCGAGCAAGTAGGGTCGAGCTCTGTAACGCAAGCGAGACGCACGGTGAAGGTCGCGTAGCATACCGAAACTGTCACGGCAGAGTGTAGGCGACAGTTTCAGCATCGCCGAGCAGCGAACGCCAAGCAGGTCATTGATCCAGGGGGACTTGCCGAGGAAGCAATCACAGACGGCCGGGATATGTTAGAACAGCACTGCAATTAGTTGGAGACTTTATTACAAGCTACATTTCAACGCAGTTTGAACAAAGATTTTATGAATAATATTACGACTATGCTTTTCCATAACGCATTCAAAGTTACTTTAACAATTTCAAGCAAACGGAATGTTGTTAGCATATGCACTGATGAACATTAGATCGTGCATTAATGAAATTTATTTCTTATGCAGTTTCATGAATTACCAAATACAGACAACTACAGGGTGTTTCGTAAACTTGGACACTCTCATGTAAAATTTTATTTTACGAAAGTGAGTAATTACAGTTATTAGAGATTGATCTTTCAATACTCAAACTGAACGTTTAATGGAACAGTGGCGTAACTTAGAAGAGGAGTAGGGGGTCCGCTGTTTCCATGAACATTTTCGAGAGGAGTTGGACAATATCCGCTATGGGTAATCCGAAGTTCAACATGTCAGAGTAGACGCAGATAGAGACAAGATGGCACCGCAGAGCGATGGATTCGATTCCTGACGAGAGGAGTCCACCAGCTGATTCACTTGGGATTTCGAGTGCAATCGTCATTTCATGGATGGAATGATATTCACGCCGATCTTTCGAGAAATTCATTATGTAGGGAAAATCGACGATCTTGGAAATTTAATTACAGCTGATTTTGAAAGGTACTGTAAGAGTCATAACTACCTGATACGATTATTTTCATGAATACTGGGCACACATGTATATTTTTCTAATAGGAGTGATACGATTATTAAGACATGGTTTGACTTTATATACTTCGAATTTGCTAGAATATGGAGTGACCATATGATATGGCAGGCATCATTATACGAAATTCTCACCAATGGTTGGCTTTATTAAGCAGATGTTTAGTCTTTTAGACATTTTTCCAGCTAGGATATTTTTCATGAATAGTTTTTTTTGTGTAACGAGTATTTCGAACTCGTGATCTGCAATTGATTATCTAAAATTACTTCGTCAGTTCATTGCATACTAGCGAGTGTGTATTATTCATCAGTAGGGATTTTTTCCATTGGATTGTTTGGAGATATTAAGAAGTTATTCACTTTAGTGAATGAACATCGCTTTTATATGACAACTAGAAACTTGTTGATTCCTATCTGGTACATTCACTCATATAGTCTACGAGATGGGGTCTTTCGTATTTATACGATTGTATGGTGGCTACTCATCTTACCCATCGTTCAGGGCACTATCATCCAAGTCGACGGGGCGAGGTCTTTCGTATTTATACGACTGTACGGTGGTTACACATCTTACTTGCCATTGAGGGACTCATTTTTATCATCCGAATGTACACGAGATTGTAAGTGAATCAAACAAGGAACTACTAGTCACATATCAGTCGAAATTTTGTTAAATAAAGTAACGATAAATGTCAACAGGATTGCATTTAGTAATTATTGTTTGCCAATCCAATATTTTGTTGCTATACTCTTTTGAGAGTAATTTCAGTTTAACAGCTGTTACAGCTGATGCTTTTGATGAGTTTTATAATTGTGTTTGATACCTTTGAGAAGGATTTAAAGTAATTGAATCTTGTAAGATGAATCATTAATGGTCAGAATTATTTTAAGGCAGATCAGTATTGCAGATTTTGATATGAGAGATTATAGCACATTGGTGTTTTTCTGTGATGTGAATTATGAAAATTGTAAGAGAATTTATGCTATTTGAAAGCAGATCTTAAATTACTGAGGTAATATTTTTTTCCAATTGTTTAAGAAGTTGTCTAGATGTGATCAGATTAATTACAGTTATCGGAGATTGTGTGCGTTGATAATTTGAAGCCAGTTATATATTTTTTGTAGATCATGCAACATGGTTAAGTGGAGTTTGCGGTAGGCATTTTGTGGAAGTTGCCATGTGATAGTTGCAACGTTGATAATGTATTTTGAAGCAGACATGAGGTCGTCGTACCCAGTCTAGCGTAATTGTTGAGATTCATGCTGTATGTGCTGAATATTTATGGAGTTTTGTGGAATAATTATTGTATTCAAATGTGATATTTGAAGTATTGAGGAAATGTAATGTCGTTGTGGATAGTTAGATCCAACGTGATGTCGTGGAGGCAATAATATTTTTTGGCATGATAAATTAAATACGAGATATAACTTGGAAGTGATAAAACTGTAAGACAACGTTCTATAAACCATATTAAACAATTTGTTAGGAAATTAAACAAATAAATGAAGTTGATAATACAAGATTTTCTGAAAATAATAATTAACGAAATAATAATCTGAGATTTAAGCAATATTAACGATCTGACCTAATGAAATAAATATCAGAATGACTAGATGAAATAATAAAAATCTAAATAACCAGAAGATTGAAATTTAAATAATTTGATAAATTAAATTTTGGAATAAATCAATGAATTAAATAAATTGGATGAATTAAAGATTGGATAAATTAAACTGATTTAAATAAATTAATAGACGATTGTAATGATGATGAATAACTGAATTAGAAGGTGATAATTAACTAAAGAAGCTGATGATTAATGAATTTATTTGGAATTAAATAAATTTAATTGAGATATAATTTGAGGAATTGCAACTTGAGTTGAGAATTTAAATGATGTAATGGTGATGAATTAAGGATTCTGACAGGAATATGTAGAATTTTGAAGTGAGAATATTTAATTTTGATGATGACGATAACGATGACCAATGAGCCATGAATTTTCTGTAATTCACAGATAAGTAATTATGAATGACAATGTAAATAGTGTAAATTAATTATTCAATGTTTAGGAGCATTTGACTAACATGTTCAACATTTAAATTATGCCATGCAAGCCATAAAATACTTGATATTTAATATGTGTGATTATAATATGTGTATGTTTAGACAGATTAATAATTTTTTTTAAATCCACATTGATGATGTTAAATTAAAGAGAAATTAGGTCTCAGGTTTCACAAATGTCAGTGACGAAAGACATAGTGCTACAGTGATCCTGAGAACCCAAGAGAACTTTAGAGATTTTTCTGTTATGTGGATGAAATAATTTTGGATTAGAAAAGAGATGGTTCGATTTTTGGACAATGACAATTTAACGTTGGCATTCGACCATACTCTCAGGTAGGAGTTATATTTAAAATGTCTGTCTGACTATCAAAGTAAAATAAAAATTTGTTTTTATCTTAGTTGTGATCTGATGATGGTGTGATTTTCCTTTTTCTTTCCTTGTCTTGAGTAAGGCTTATCCGGAAAGGAAGTGGTTTGCTAGGAATTCAGTTGATGGCGCCCATTTATATTTGCATTATTTCTATTAAACTTAAGCCCGTAACGACCCTAGAGATACTTTGTCTCGTGATACCCACTGCTTTTTCGATAATTCAGCTGAATTTCCGACACATTCCTTATTTGACTAGAGGTTCATTTAACTCCGCTCTGTCCCGGAACTCCAGGAATGCGATGTTATAGCAGATGGGTGATCGCATCCCCAAGACGAACGGGTACAATACAAATTCACAAATACAACAAAAACACTTTCATAGGAAGATATTATTAACGAGTTTGCCTTTAAGAAATCTCGTAAGAAATCTATGTAAATTTGAACATCAAGATTACGTGGGTTGAGTTGTTTTTGAGAAGTTTGTATATTTTTCAACAAATAAACCAGTAATTAACTGCATTTTAAGTAATTTCATTTCACCGTGTAGGAGAACTTAATTAAAATTGTACACGATTCTTCAATTTACGCAATAGACAGTCATTAGCATTAAAATATAAACATTTGTGTAAAATAGTGATCACTGATCTCCAAGAACAGATTAATTAATGAAGTTGGAGACCCATTTCATTTTTTAACGAATCTTAAAAGATGAAAGTAAAAAAAGGAATTTCGTTATATAATTTACTAGCCTATGTAAAGCATTAAAATTATTGTAGTTTTATCTAAACTAAATGAACTTTATGTTTAAAAAAGTTGAAAACGCCAATGAACTCTATCCTTTGTTGTATAAAACACATGTATTAAGCAAATATGAACCATAGAGGGGGCGGCAAATGGACTTAAGCATATAGGCGGCATACTCTTAAATCCGGCCCTGAATTTCCCCACCTCCAAACACTAGCCTCCGTGCTTATAAGAACAGAACGTCCTTTTCACGATTGTTAGAGTATGTTACTTATTTTTGCCTACACAAGTAAATTTCTTCGAATAAGGCAGCTATTACACAAAGCTTTTGTCGAGCAGAAAATAATATGGTCGCCTCCGTAGCGTAGCGGTCAGCACGGTTAGCTGCCGCCCCGGAGGTCCTGGGTTCGATTCCCGGCTCTGCCACGAAATTTGAAAAGTGGTATGAGAACTGGAACGGGGTCTACTCAGCCTCGGGTGGCCCAAATGAGTAGAGGGGGTTCGATTCCCACCTCAGCCATCCTCGAAGTGGTTTTCCGTGGTTTCCCACTTCGACTTGGGGCAAATGCCGGGAAGGTACTGCCCCCGGAAATTGAATTATATTGAGACTACGATGGCTGTATTGGAAAATATCAGTAAAGTTATGGCTGTCATTGTTATGACGTGGATATGCATGACGTAGGCACGGATGACGTAGAATTCATGCCAGTAGGCTGATTGAGCTGAGATTCTTGGTGACGTCATGATTTTGTTCGAGAAAGCTCAGAGATTTACGACGCAGTCGCAGGAAAGTAGGTATTGTGCTAAGGAAGAAGCTACGCTATTGGAGGAGAGACGCGAACCAATGAACGATAGTTTGGAAGGAAGACGGAGATTGCTGAAACTACGATATTCGATTACTTTTGGCATGCAGATTTGTGGAAATCTATTTTCAGTTATGGCATTGATTTGGAATTTTGAAGAAATTAATTTTCAGTTTTTGAATTTTGAAAATCCGTCAAGAATAGCCAAAGTTAAAACTTCCAGCAATGACGCAGCAACAGGCTATGGTAGGGATGGATACGCCCCTTAAGAAGTTGATAAAAGGTCGTGCACAGGAGAGAGGAGCTCTCATACTCAGATTTCATACTCAGATCTCATACGCTCAGATCTCATATGTCAGATCGCATATATATTTCTGGTGATATAGAGTTATTTTCAAGTGATTCAGTGAAGTAAGGTGTCTTTAGCGTGAGGTGAAAGCCTGCCGCATCGAACGAACTCGGAGCAGTTCCATTCTACGCTGCTCGAAACTAGGTGAAGTTGAAACGCGCACATTAACGTTTCCACCAGTCAAGATATCAAGCGCTAACTTCAGCCTGTATTATAATTCTATTAGGCAGTATAACATTGAGGTGTATACAAGATTTGAACGATTTCACAGTGATACTTCGAAAGATATTGGAACTTTAAGGCTGCCAACAAAAGTGATTTTCTCGCCACAGGAGAAACACTTTTAAATTCCATATTATACACTACGGCTGACACGTGGAGTGCAACAGTTTGGTATTACAACGATACATTCGACTATGGAACATTATAATATTGCAGTGCTTTTGATGATTATAATAGTAGTTGAGATGGAAGGCTAAGGCTTTGATGCAATTGGGACATATATTATTGGAGTAAAGTAACAGCATGGAACTTCGTTAATCGTCTTTCTACAAAAGCGAGCATGTAGTGAACATCCAACTACACTCATGCATCGTTAATCCATCGCTGAATTATACCAGATAACAGTGGAAATATTTTCATACTCCACAACTATGAATATTTCTGCGGAAATAACTACATTAAACTTCATGACGAATTCCTGCAAGAACTTCAGAGAACTTTCAAGAGAGGCCAGGGTTATCCCGGCGCACAATGAAGAATTTTGCCGGAAGGATGTTTTTCGTATCCACGGAGCAGTGCAATTTCGGAGGAGGAAGCAGTTCGATTCTCCGAGGACGCTGATTCCAGATTCGAGGATGGAGCACATCTTTACGTTGGTGAAATGGATCCATCAGCAGTCTTCTTTGGGGAATTTTCCTCTGGAACTTCAATCGGCAGATAAGGTAGTCGTGAACGTTTCTTGTATTATTTGAGTCTTGTAGCGATATTTGAGCAATCATTCTTCCCATATTTTCTGTCCTATCTTTTGCCCCATTTTATTGATTGATATTTTTGTACTCAGTACACTTCGATGATTTATGCCTTTTTCTTCGATTTTTGAGACATTGTTATGTCATTGGCATACTTAAATAATTTTGGATCAGTTGAGACTGATGATTTAGATTCTTTCAGTAATTTGCATATTTTTGTAGTCACGATTTGACTGGAAAGTTAACGATTTGCTAT
Source organism: Meconema thalassinum (assembly GCA_946902985.2). Lineage (NCBI taxonomy): Eukaryota > Metazoa > Arthropoda > Insecta > Orthoptera > Tettigoniidae > Meconema > Meconema thalassinum. The sequence continues at coordinate 888,174,641 of OX336390.1, forward strand.
GGCAGATTTGAATTCAGACAGCGTGTCATTTTATTAAAGTAATTCTATTCAGTAAATTACTTTGACCAATTTTCTGTCATCCTCAAGAAAGAAGAATAATTAAAAGATTTTAGAGCGTTAAAATCTACTACGATATCGACGATCTTTGAAATACTAGTCGTCTTATGAACATGATTGCAACATAGACATTTATCATTGCATTATAGACAATTTTATGAAATATGAACGTTAATTACAATTTATTGAATACACTATAGTAATGAACATTTGATAGGAGTTTTTCTCAATTCTAGATTGGAACAATAATGTTTGCATTCCACAATCTGATTGTATTCTATTCGACTATTTTGCAGTTTAGATGAACTTTGTTTGAAGATAGTATTTTTATACTGCGTTACTTTGAAGATGTTAATCTCAATTTTGATAGACCAGGCAGGAGTGTCTAATCGTATTTGCTATTAAATTTATTTGTGATTGGCAAATTTTTACTTCATATCGATTCATGAATGAAACCCACGAAGGTTAAATAAAAACAGTCATTATTACAATTGATGAATATAAGAATTTTTAAAGAGGAACAATGGATGTATAATCGTTATTTCAGTGGACGTGTAAAAGTCGCTGTTGAGTAATGCCCTTGAATAATGAAGGAGGTTCCCACAATAATTAATGAAGTTGATGAATTAATAGTGGAGGGCTTTTGTGTGTAGTTTGGATGATTTTTATGCCATATATATGAAGATATATGATGAATTTTGGGCCAATTGTTGTGCCATTTTTGTGCGTTATGAGCGAAGTATTTTCCCGCTGAATGTTGTTCTTGTTCTTTGAAAGATTATTCATATGAAGATACTGTTAAAATTAACAAGAGTGTTAAATAATTTGAGATTAAGATTTTGAATGGAGGTTACAGTCACAAATATTAATAATTATTATTAAACATTATTAAACCTGAATTTGACAATTAAATATAACTAACCTTCATTGGTCGATTATATCAACACGATTTGAGCAATTATCAACCGGATAAACGTGTGGTTCAATGTATTCCTTGTATAAATAATATAAACAATTTAATATTGTAAAATAATTTTGTAAATATCTTTGTTAAATAATTTGAAATGATAGTGATTAATACAGGCGTGTATAAAATTTTCAATCGTCATTTGACATTGTTATAAACAATTTATTATTGTTATAAATAATTAATGAACTTTTGTTATTAACATTTAGAGTTTTTTTTATACTCTAAACAACACAAGTTAAGCAAGTGGTTTAAACAAATAATCATGTTTTGGGATTGTTGGAGGAATCCACTGGTGTTTGAATGAAGCATGTAAGACATTTGCGTGATAATATTTCAGTTGAGATGTGAACATTTACGTATTTGAAAAGAGAGAGCCGAGCTCTGAGGTAACACGCGTATGCTAGGGTTGAACGAACGGGTGTCCGCTTTGACAATCCAGGTGCTTTGCAGCTGGTCCGGACAACTGTGTTACCGAGGCCAAGGGCGTTTCATAATAGCCTTGTGGCTATAAATAAAATGTGCAGTATATAAACACGCAAAGCAATTTATATGTGTCTCATCCCAAATCCCGTTTCCATTCCAAGTGCATTGTTATATTTTCGTTGCTATAAGCTTGAGAAAGCTAAAACATTATATGTAGAGAATACAGGTCCTACAGGAGGACATGGTTATGTGGTCGATGGCTTCTGATTGCCACGTATATTTTGTTGTTTCATTTTTGTTAAAAATCATTCTTTATGTGAAATAAATTATTGTGCAGTTTAAAGTTTCTCGTCTTCGTTTTGGTTCATTTTAAATATCATGGTGGAGGTTATTGTGAGGACATACTTTAAAGTGATCCAGTTGACAACCCAGTCCCCGATATATATTTAAGTGGTAAGTAAAGGTAAGTATGAACCCCCGTATATTTTGGTGTGTTCCACAATAATTTTCTTGTTAACTATTGTGCTCTAATCTCGATAGTATCTGTCAGTGCCATTTTCATTGATGTAGCTATGCCGGCGCGATTGATTATTGGCAATCCGATTGAGGGGGCGGCTATCTGACAGCCTACTATTCGGGTTATCGGGTACAGTAGGATTGGCGACCCTGAAACGTGGGGCGTGTTCTACAAAACTGGATTACCAAGTCATTGCAGTAGAATTGACACCGCAATTTTTGTGGAGTGTTCGAATAACATTGGATTACCAAGTTATCGATGTCAAAGGGATTGTGAAGACTCAAATAAAGAGGTTGATTCTTTGTTAGATGTCTTAGCCAATTGTAGAATTTGAGAGTGTGATTATATAGGAATAAATGTTGTGTTGTATTAGGAAAATTACACTCAGAAAAGATCAGATCTTATACAACTTGAAAGAGGTTAAATAGGCTGGAAACTTAGAAAAATCGCCTATGATTTGGAATCTTATTTTATTTGACCGGCTTATGACATGTATAGTCATATTAAAGATAAATTTAAACTATTTGGATTATAAATGTAAATTATTTGTGTTAGGATATTTTAAAATGAACCAAAGAAACTTGAACATGTGCTTGAGTTTATTTCAACATGAAATGTCTACGAAGGTTAATTATAAGGTAATTATAAGTTAGATTTAAGACAGAAAATTGCTCAAATTTTATATATGGTGAAAAATGTTGCTCAGATGTTGTTATTTTACTCTGTTTGATGTATGTCCCTAAAGCAGTTTATTATTGAAATAGTATTGAAATGGCAGATGAGAGTTTGAGGAAAATGTTAGAGGAGATGTCTGCTAATTTGAAAGCTAGCATGAATAGCAGTATGAAGCAGATGATGGAGGAGAATTCTAGTAGTTTGTCAGCTAATTTGTCTATTAGGCTGGATGAAAGTGTGAGGGAAATGGAAGCTAGGAATACTGGTCGAATGGAGGAGAATGCTAGTAGAATGGATGAAAGTTTGAAAGTTATTCAGACCAGTTCTGCAAACCTAGAGGATAATATGTCGCGTTTACAGATTAATACCCAAGGAATCGAGAATGCTGTAACTGACATGCGCACAGACGTGTCCAATGTGCATAAAGATGTGTCTGTTGTTAAAATTGATGTGTCTAAGGTACAAAAAGATCTTACCATGTTGAATCTTGATGTTGCTAATGTCCGGAGTGATATTTCTTGTGCTAGGGCTGAAGTAGTTGTTGTTAAAAATGATGTTGCGACTGTCCAAGACAAGGTTGAGGAAGTCCAAAGAGAAATCCAAAATGTTAGAACTGATGTGTCCAATGTTCAGGTTGATATTAATAACATTCATTCGGATGTAAATGAGATGCAAAGTGATATAAATAAGATTCAAGTAGAGGTCAACACAGTTTTCGTAGATATTGCTAAAGTCCAAACTGATGTAAATAAAGTCAGGGAAGAAATAGAAAATTCGAAAACACTTTGTACGCGTAATATGAGTGCATTAACGACTAGGCTAGTTGATGAGTCAGTTAGAACGACAGCGTCTTTAGCAGGTTTAAAGTATGATGTAGAGGTCATGAGAACCCAGGTATTAGACCATAATAGATTACTTAAAGAAGATATCGAAGTAGACATAGCAGAAATGTTAACGGCAAATGTAGCAGTATGGAAAGACGAGTGGAATAGGTCAAGTGGGGAACATGTAACCCAAATACAGGAACGTATTGAAAGAAAACTTGCCAGTACTCAAATTGATATTAACAATGAAGTAGTACAGATTAGGAAAGATTTAAGCGTAAGGATGGATTCGCTATTCGAGAGACATGTAGAAGATAGAACACAAATAGGTCAGGATGTGCAAGCATTAAAATCTGCGTTAGAGGATCAGATTCATAAAGTTGTCTCTGATGTAAATGAAACGACGAGCAAACTGCAGAATTTGAAGCTAGGAGAAGCTAGTTTGATGGAGACCTACAAAGAAGAGTTAATCAGGAAAGTCTTAACGGAAATCACTGACAAGGATACAGAAGGCTTGGCTTGCGAAACCAATAGGAATTATGCCAGAAGATATAACCTAGATCCAGAAGAGAGAGACGTGACTCCTGAAGAACGTATATCCAGATTCAGGGAGGAAGATGACGAGAGGAATAGGGAACCTGAGTGGAACTATCGAGATAGTGGGAAAAACTACCCGGATTCATATCCGAGGAATGTAACGGTCATCAGGAATTTTGAAGACAAACCGCAAAAATTCAGCAACACTGATAGTTTGACGCCTATAGAATATATTAGGAACCTCAAAGATTATTTCATCGAAGCTCACATTCCCAGAGAGAGAGAGATGAAGATAGTGGAAAGATTTTTGATTGGAGGACCCCTTGAATGGTTTAGAGCTTTTAGATACACTTTCAGTAACTTTGACGAGTTTGCAGAGGCATTAATCAAACGATTTTGGTCCATAGAAGCGCAGAATTCGTTAAGAGCGGAGGTTTATTCAAGAAAATACTCAGGTACTCTTCCAACACGGTACGCTGATTTCTTTACGAGTCAATTGTCCCGCTTGAGATTTTTGCAACCCCCATTGTCAACGGAGCAATTAATTGATGCGATTTCTCGTATGCTGCCTGTGGAGGTGAGGAGACTAATCATTTCGTCAAACATCAGGGATTTGACCAGCATGGACGAATTACTGAGGAGGTTAGACTACACAAGTCCAATGCCTAACGTAGTACAGAAAGGTCAAAGGCATGACTTCAAAGATATAAATACTGTATATATGGACCAAGTTCAGCAAACTGACAAGCCAGATGAAGAGAAAACTGACAATGTAGGTCCTCACAGGAATAATCAGTTTCGGAATAACAGATCGCAAGGTTACCGTCCGTATCAACAGAGAAGAGGCTGGAACTATAATCGAGGCAATTACAACAATGGAAGAGGCAGATATTACAACAATAATGGTTATAACAGAAATTATAATAGAAATAACCAGAACCAAAATAGAAATCAGGATTCTCAAGGTCAGGTTATGACACCCGATCAGTATCAGGAAAGAGAGAGGGAAAGCCAGCAATACCTGAAGGAGTTACGGGAAAAAGAAGCCGAAAATCAAAAGAAAAGGCAGGATGTTGTGATTGATCCTGGGCCTCCTACAAGTCAGCAGAACTTGGAAAACAGAAATTCAGGACAGAAGAGAAAGTAGAGAGGAGAGAATACATTAGCCACACACAAACCAGAGAAGAAGAGACTTATGATTAAGGAACATAGTAGAAATATCATGTAAGAGTAAGCCAATAATAATTCAATTTCGTGTTCAAGTGAATTGAGATATTTATAACACAATTTGCAACTGTTTTTAAAACGTGGTGAAGGGAGAATGCCCCCGGAAATTGAATTATATTGAGACTACGATGGCTGTATTGGAAAATATCAGTAAAGTTATGGCTGTCATTGTTATGACGTGGATATGCATGACGTAGGCACGGATGACGTAGAATTCATGCCAGTAGGCTGATTGAGCTGAGATTCTTGGTGACGTCATGATTTTGTTCGAGAAAGCTCAGAGATTTACGACGCAGTCGCAGGAAAGTAGGTATTGTGCTAAGGAAGAAGCTACGCTATTGGAGGAGAGACGCGAACCAATGAACGATAGTTTGGAAGGAAGACGGAGATTGCTGAAACTACGATATTCGATTACTTTTGGCATGCAGATTTGTGGAAATCTATTTTCAGTTATGGCATTGATTTGGAATTTTGAAGAAATTAATTTTCAGTTTTTGAATTTTGAAAATCCGTCAAGAATAGCCAAAGTTAAAACTTCCAGCAATGACGCAGCAACAGGCTATGGTAGGGATGGATACGCCCCTTAAGAAGTTGATAAAAGGTCGTGCACAGGAGAGAGGAGCTCTCATACTCAGATTTCATACTCAGATCTCATACGCTCAGATCTCATATGTCAGATCGCATATATATTTCTGGTGATATAGAGTTATTTTCAAGTGATTCAGTGAAGTAAGGTGTCTTTAGCGTGAGGTGAAAGCCTGCCGCATCGAACGAACTCGGAGCAGTTCCATTCTACGCTGCTCGAAACTAGGTGAAGTTGAAACGCGCACATTAACGTTTCCACCAGTCAAGATATCAAGCGCTAACTTCAGCCTGTATTATAATTCTATTAGGCAGTATAACATTGAGGTGTATACAAGATTTGAACGATTTCACAGTGATACTTCGAAAGATATTGGAACTTTAAGGCTGCCAACAAAAGTGATTTTCTCGCCACAGGAGAAACACTTTTAAATTCCATATTATACACTACGGCTGACACGTGGAGTGCAACAGTTTGGTATTACAACGATACATTCGACTATGGAACATTATAATATTGCAGTGCTTTTGATGATTATAATAGTAGTTGAGATGGAAGGCTAAGGCTTTGATGCAATTGGGACATATATTATTGGAGTAAAGTAACAGCATGGAACTTCGTTAATCGTCTTTCTACAAAAGCGAGCATGTAGTGAACATCCAACTACACTCATGCATCGTTAATCCATCGCTGAATTATACCAGATAACAGTGGAAATATTTTCATACTCCACAACTATGAATATTTCTGCGGAAATAACTACATTAAACTTCATGACGAATTCCTGCAAGAACTTCAGAGAACTTTCAAGAGAGGCCAGGGTTATCCCGGCGCACAATGAAGAATTTTGCCGGAAGGATGTTTTTCGTATCCACGGAGCAGTGCAATTTCGGGAGAGGAAGCAGTTCGATTCTCCGAGGACGCTGATTCCAGATTCGAGGATGGAGCACATCTTTACGTTGGTGAATTGGATCCATCAGCAGTCTTCTTTGGGGAATTTTCCTCTGGAACTTCAATCGGCAGATAAGGTAGTCGTGAACGTTTCTTGTATTATTTGAGTCTTGTAGCGATATTTGAGCAATCATTCTTCCCATATTTTCTGTCCTATCTTTTGCCCCATTTTATTGATTGATATTTTTGTACTCAGTACACTTCGATGATTTATGCCTTTTTCTTCGATTTTTGAGACATTGTTATGTCATTGGCATACTTAAATAATTTTGGATCAGTTGAGACTGATGATTTAGATTCTTTCAGTAATTTGCATATTTTTGTAGTCACGATTTGACTGGAAAGTTAACGATTTGCTATGGCAGATTTGAATTCAGACAGCGTGTCATTTTATTAAAGTAATTCTATTCAGTAAATTACTTTGACCAATTTTCTGTCATCCTCAAGAAAGAATAATAATTAAAAGATTTTAGAGCGTTAAAATCTACTACGATATCGACGATCTTTGAAATACTAGTCGTCTTATGGACATGATTGCAACATAGACATTTATCATTGCATTATAGACAATTTTATGAAATATGAACGTTAATTACAATTTATTGAATACACTATAGTAATGAACATTTGATAGGAGTTTTTCTCAATTCTAGATTGGAACAATAATGTTTGCATTCCACAATCTGATTGTATTCTATTCGACTATTTTGCAGTTTAGATGAACTTTGTTTGAAGATAGTATTTTTATACTGCGTTACTTTGAAGTTGTTAATCTCAATTTTGATAGACCAGGCAGGAGTGTCTAATCGTATTTGCTATTAAATTTATTTGTGATTGGCAAATTTTTACTTCATATCGATTCATGAATGAAACCCACGAAGGTTAAATAATAACAGTCATTATTACAATTGATGAATATAAGAATTTTTAAAGAGGAACAATGGATTTATAATCGTTATTTCAGTGGACGTGTAAAAGTCGCTGTTGAGTAATGCCCTTGAATAATGAAGGAGGTTCCCACAATAATTAATGAAGTTGATGAATTAATAGTGGAGGGTTTTTGTGTGTAGTTTGGATGATTTTTATGCCATATATATGAAGATATATGATGAATTTTGGGCCAATTGTTGTGCCATTTTTGTGCGTTATGAGCGAAGTATTTTCCCGCCGAATGTTGTTCTTGTTCTTTGAAAGATTATTCATATGAAGATACTGTTAAAATTAACAAGAGTGTTAAATAATTTGAGATAAAGATTTTGAATGGAGGTTACAGTCACAAATATTAATAATTATTATTAAACATTATTAAACCTGAATTTGACAATTAAATATAACTAACCTTCATTGGTCGATTATATCAACACGATTTGAGCAATTATCAACCGGATAAACGTGTGGTTCAATGTATTCCTTGTATAAATAATATAAACAATTTAATATTGTAAAATAATTTTGTAAATATCTTTGTTAAATAATTTGAAATGATAGTGATTAATACAGGCGTGTATAAAATTTTCAATCGTCATTTGACATTGTTATAAACAATTTATTATTGTTATAAATAATTAATGAACTTTTGTTATTAACATTTAGAGTTTTTTTTATACTCTAAACAACACAAGTTAAGCAAGTGGTTTAAACAAATAATCATGATTTGGGATTGTTGGAGGAATCCACTGGTGTTTGAATGAAGCATGTAAGACATTTGCGTGATAATATTTCAGTTGAGATGTGAACATTTACGTATTTGAAAAGAGAGAGCCGAGCTCTGAGGTAACACGCGTATGCTAGGGTTGAACGAACGGGTGTCCGCTTTGACAATCCAGGTGCTTTGCAGCTGGTCCGGACAACTGTGTTACCGAGGCCAAGGGCGTTTCATAATAGCCTTGTGGCTATAAATAAAATGTGCATTATATAAACACGCAAAGCAATTGATATATGTGTCTCATCCCAAATCCCGTTTCCATTCCAAGTGCTTTGTTATATTTTCGTTGCTATAAGCTTGAGAAAGCTAAAACATTATATGTAGAGAATACAGGTCCTACAGGAGGACATGGTTATGTGGTCGATGGCTTCTGATTGCCACGTATATTTTGTTGTTTCATTTTTGTTAAAAATCATTCTTTATGTGAAATAAATTATTGTGCAGTTTAAAGTTTCTCGTCTTCGTTTTGGTTCATTTTAAATATCATGGTGGAGGTTATTGTGAGGACATACTTTTAAGTGATCCAGTTGACAACCCAGTCCCCGAGATATATTTAAGAGGTAAGTAAAGGTAAGTATGAACCCCCGTATATTTTGGTGTGTTCCACAATAATTTTCTTGTTAACTATTGTGCTCTAATCTCGATAGTATCTGTCAGTGCCATTTTCATTGATGTAGCTATGCCGGCGCGTTTGATTATTGGCAATCCGATTGAGGGGGCGGATATCTGACAGCCTACTATTCGGGTTATCGGGTACAGTACCTACTCTAAGGCCACGGCCACCTCCTTCACTCTTCCTAGCCTATCCATCCCAATCTTCCACCCCTTCCCAACCCTCATGAGGCCGCCTGGGCGAAGTGCTGATCACACCTCCCCAGTTGTATCCACACTGACCAGATGTTCCAAGCTCCAGGACACTGCCCATAGAGGCGGTAGTGGTGAGTTCCCTCGCTGAGTCCGTGGGAACCACCAACCTAGAGGGTAAAATGACTAAATTAAAAAAAAAAAGGCGTATTGTTTCGATTATGCTGCTGAGTGCCGAGTTGCCGACCAAAACAATCTGATTCAATAGATCGATTTAAATCGAGGATTAGGCTACTCGAAATCTCCTCCGGCTGTAGAAGATATATTTGTCGGATTAGATACAATGTAGCAATAATTTTTTCTTAAACAGTTTTCAAATGTACAAGGGGTACGCGTACGCCCGCGTTCCCCCTGAAAAAAAAAATGCCCTGACTAATATTATTATTATTATTATTCGTTAGCCTATGCCCATTCCAAGAGCGCGTTTGAACTGTTTGTTGGCCTGATTATCCTCCCAAAATCCCTTCATGAATGCAAGGTGTTGCATAATGCGTTCTATCGACCACTTCCTACCAGTTCCTGTTTTAGGTTTCTCCACGAATTTGTGCTTGCCAACTATTGCACTAAAAGCTCCACGTCTGTGTTATTTAGTTCTTGGAAGTCTGCCTTAGTTTCTTCTAGCTAGTTTATTGATGTGTAACATCTTTCCACTCGGTTGCTGGATATTTTTGTGGGAGTGATTTTGAAAATGGGACGGAAGTTGATCGGATGGAAGCGGATCGTATCCCTCCTGGACATTCATCAACACACAAAATTCTTTTTAATTTACACACCAATAATACATAACAATTCCAGGACCATCTTTTTTTCTTCACTGCCTTCTTGACTGTTCTCGCACTGCCTTTTTGATACTCTGCTGCTAATCATATCAATATGACTCATTTTAACAGAATCCATATGAAATTACGTGTTGGTCTGTGAATCAAGAGGTTCGGGAACTGGACAAGCCTTTCATGATCTACCGCTGTGCACATTGCATTTACTCGCAAGTTGGCCTCTTTATAAGAAATTTAAGGTTATGAGCGGTGTCGCGTCTATTAATGTAGTTGATCCATATCGTATTCTTTATTTAGGCTAGTGCTGGTGGAAGCTACAAATCTATATATATAAAGCACAAAGTTTGTCTGTCTGTCTGTCTGTCTGTCTGTTATGTATACAAATCTACACCGTTTCACCGATCTGAACCAAAATTTGTATACTTACCCTTTGGAACCCAGCGGGTAACCCCGTCAACATTAAATTTCGGACAGACCACCCCATGCCCTGCATTTAGGCCCTTTTGCACAAATCTACACCGTTTCACCGATCTGAACCAAAAGTTGTATATTTAACCTTTGGAACCCTGCGAGTAACACTGTCCACTTGAAATTTCGGTCAGACCACCCCATTCCCTGCATTTAGGCCCTTTGGTTCAAATCCACACCGTTTCACCGATCTCAACCAAAATTTGTATATTTACCCTTTGGAACCCTGCGAGTACCACTGACCACTTAAAATTTCGGACAGACCACCCCATTCCCTGCATTTAGGCCCTTTGGTCCAAATCTACACCGTTTCACCGATCAGAACCAAAATTCGTATTCTTACCCTTTGGTGCCCTGCGAGTAACACTGTCTGCTTGAAATTGCGGACAGACCACTCCATTCCCTGCATTTAGGCCCTTTGGCCCAAATCTATACCGTTTCACCGATCTCAACCAAAATTTGTATATTTACCCTATGGAACACTGCGACTAACACTGTCTGCTTGAAATTTCGGACAGACCACGCCATTCCCTGCATTTAGGCCCTTTTTGCACAAATCTACACCGTTTCACCGATCTGAATCAAAATGTGTATACTTACCCTTTGGAACCCTGCGAGTAACACTGTCTGCTTGAAATTGCGGACAGACCACTCCATTCCCTGCATTTAGGCCCTTTGGCCCACATCTACACCGTTCCACCGATCTCAACCAAAATTTGTATATTTACCCTTTGGAACACTGCGACTAACACTGTCTGCTTGAATTTGCGGCGAGGCCACTCCATCCCTTGCATTTAGGCTGTTTGGCACAAATCTACACCGTTTCACCGATCTGACCCCAATTTTATATACTTACCCGTAGAACCCGACAAGTAACACTGTTCACTTTAAATTTCGGACAGACCACACTATTCCCTGCTTTTTGGCCCTTTGGCAGAAAACTACACCGTTTCACCGATCTCAACCAGATTTTACATAATTACCCTTTGGAACTCGACGAGTAACACTGTCCACTCGAAATTTCGGACAGACCACTCCATTCCACGCATTTAGGCCCTTTGGCACAAATCTACATCGTTCACAGATCGAAAACAAAATGTGTATACTTACCCTTTGGAACCCGATGAGTAACACTGTCCACTTTAAAATTTGGACAGGCCACTCCATTCCCTGCATTTTGGCCCTTGGCACAAAACTACACCGTTTCCCCGATCTCAACCAGATTTTACATAATTACCGTTTGGAACTCGACGAGTAACACTGTCCACTCGAAATTTCGGACAGACCACTCCATTTCCCGCATTAAGGCCCTTTGGTACAAATCTTCATCGTTCACCGATCGAAAACAAAGTGTGTATACTTACCCTTTGGAACCCGATGCGTAACACTGTCCACTTGAAATTTCTGACATACCACTCCATTCCCTGCATGTAGCTCAGGAATTCCTCGGGGTTGCCAGTTTCCTAACTCACCAGTCATGAGCCCTTGAGGGTGTACCAGAAGTGGTGGGTCTACACACACCCTGCCTCTTTGAGGGCCTTGAGCAGAAGACAGGAGATATTATGAAAAAGAAAAGAAGGCAGACACCTCGAAGAATGAGGGTATCAGGAAAGATGAGACAAAGCCAATTAAGGCGGGAAATTGAAAGACTCCCTAGCCCTCGGATACCCTAATACAGTCTGGGTCGGAAGAGAACAAGAGTTAACCAAGGGAGGCCGACAGGAAAGAGAACTGAAATGAGCCCGGCACCAGGAAGTAGAAGCGATGCCAGACTCAGCTGGGGTTCCGTGGTCGCCAACCCACGTCCAACCAGTTGGGGGGGGGGGTCAGTTGTGAGAATAGCTTGCTGATTCATCGTGATGTGACTTGAGAGTACTTTCCAAAGCCCGCCGTGTTATCTCCTGCTGTCTATGCTGATGCCAGCACAGGGCCGTTGCGAAACAGTGAGTGATTCCCGGTCAATCTGTATAGGACGGGGAACCCCGAACGTGTGTCATCATATCTCGTCATCATCTGCGATCATCTCAGGTTCGTGCAGCTTGGACCTATATTCTTTGTCTTTGTCGAGCAGTACGCTCTTTCACTAGACGCATCCAGTACAGGCCTAAGCCAGAAAATAAGGTTGAGACTTTGGAAGACATCGAAGCTAGACACCTGAATTACCTATATCAGTTTTAAAATAACATCATGTTCGTTTAGTAGTCATTTTTTCATTACCTTATTATTATCATCATAAGTGCATATGACCTAGATGTTACGCGCATCATACCAATAATCACCGCCGCATAAAGTCTTTCTCGACTGTGATTTTTAAAATATTTATTTTTGGTTGGTTCTTAAGTTTAGGGGCTGCGACAACGCGGTCATGTAGCCCCGTGTACTTTGGGTGTGTGTAGAATCTGTCTGATAACCGGTGTTAATTGTGATGACTGTATTAGTGTGTGTTATCTGTTTTTTAATTTAAGTTCAAACTGCAACTTAGAATTCTTCAAATAGTTCGTACTTTTGCCGCCAAGCGCCACCGTCAACGACTACTAGGCCAAGTTCGGAACTTAGCTACTAGACGCCACTGCAGTCGGCTCTTGGCAACGGACGTAGACATCTATGAGCGTTGTTTACCTATCCAATTTAGCTTCACACAGGTGTAATTAGTGGAAGGTTCAATAACATGCCATAAATCTGACATGGGACCGCCGGCTTTACTTCCCCTCCGAAGAAAGGTATACTGACGGATTTTTAACGCTCTTAACATATCCGACGGCTTTGGCCGGGTTTGAACCCGCTATCTTGGGCATAGAAGCTCAGCATGCTACCAAATACGCCACCGAAGTCGCCATATAGTTATTTTTATTACAGTACATTGTGTACATTATACGTTGAAGTGTCAATTCAATACCGGTAGTAGTTTCCCTTATCATCCTCATCATAAGAGCAAATGACCTACAGTAGATGTTACGCCCATTACACCATTAATCACCACACACAATAAGTCTACCTCGCCTGTGAATTTTGAAATATGTATTTCTATTACGGTAGTTTGTAAGTTTGACGTGTCAATTCAACAGTAGTTTTTATTATCATCCTTATCAACAGGGCAAATGACATAGATATTACTCCCTCATTGTCTTTGGGGGCAAATGACTTAGATTTTAAGTCCATTATATTTCTAAGGAGACCTTAAAACATTATCATCATTCCACCGGGCGAAGCCTGGTACTACTGCTAGTCATCTAACAAAATGAGTTCCGTATTATAAACTACAATATCTGTAAAACACTCCCTTTTACAATAGATTAATATTCGTGCCAATAATATTATAAACAAGATGTTCAGTTAAGAACATATAGCCTACTTTCTCCTAAATGCATGGGTATTGTTATAACTCTTTGTCCTTTTCAAGGAGTATGATTGAATGTTGGTTGTAGTAGCTTGTTGAAATACAACGTGCTATAGGGATATTAAACATGAATATGAGGTGCCCTTTGCTAGTGCTACCTCTGTACCAAATTTCGTTCAATTCGGTTTCACCGTGTTTGAATTGATAGGGGGAATCGATTTGCACACATACTTGGCCACCATCTGCAAACTATTGGGCTGATGTTCTTGCAGTTTGGTCAGAATATGTTTCCTACATAAAGATATGGTGTTGCAAAATTTGGTGGAAACTAGATTATTAGGTTGGTCGTAATTACATTTTAGCTTTTAACATTTGGGTGGCCGCGATTACGTTTCCGTCAAGATAGCGGTGATATAAAACATGACACTGAGGTGCCCTTTGCTAGTGCTACCTCTGTACCAAATTTCGTTCATTCGGTTCCACCGTGTTCGAATTAATAGGGGGAATAATTTTGACATAAAGATCGCCGCCATCCACAAACTATTAGGCTAATGACCTATTAGATTGGTCAAAGGATGCTCCCTCTATAAAGGTATGTTGTTGCAAAGTTTGGTAGAGATCGGATGGTTATGTTAGTCGTAATTTAACTTAAGCTTTGAACATTTGTGTGGCCGCCATTACGTTTCTGTCAATATGCCGGCGATATAAAACATGACACTGAGATGCCCTTTGCTAGTGCTACCTCTGTACCAAATTTCGTTCCATTCGGCTTCACCGTGTTTGATTTAATAGGGTGAATTTATTTTCACACAAAGATGGGCGCCATCCGCAAACTATTAGGGTAATGACCTATTCATTTGGTCAAAGGATGCTTCCTCTATAAGGGTATGTCGTTGCAAAATTTGGTAGAGATCGGATGATTAGCTTAATCGTAATTTGATTTAAGCATTGAACATTTGTGTGGCCGCCTTTACGTTTCCTTCAAGATGGCGGCGATATAAAACATGACTCTGAGGTGCCTTTTGTTAGTACTACCTCTGTACCAAATTTCGTTCCATTCGGTTGCACCGTATTCGAATTAATAGGGGGAATATATTTTCACACAAAGATGGCCGCCATCCGCAAACTATTACCCTGATGACCTCTTAGATTGGTCAAGGGATGCTCCCTCCATAAAGGTATGTAGTTGCAAAATTTGGTAGAGATCGGATGATTAGGTTAATCGTAATTTGATTTAAGCTTTGAACATTCGTGTGGCTGCCATTACGTTTCAGTCAAGATAGCGGCGATATAAAACATGACACTGAGGTGCCCTTTGCTAGTGCTACCTCTGTACCAAATTTCGTTCCATTCGGTTCCACCGTGTTCGTTTTAATAGGGGGAATCAATTTTGACATAAAGATGGCCGCCATCCGCAAACTATTAGGCTAATAACCTATTAGATTGGTCAAAGGATGCTCCCTCCATAAAGGTATGTTGTTGCCAAGTTTGGTAGAGATCGGATGGTTATCTTAGTCGTAATTTAACTTAAGCTTTGAACATTTGTGTGGCCGCCATTACGTTTCTGTCAATATGAAGGCGATATAAAACATGACACTGAGATGCCCTTTGCTAGTGCTACCTCTGTACCTAATTTCGTTCCATTCGGTTTCACCGTGTTTGAATTAATAGGGGGAATTGATTTTCACACAAAGATGGCCGCCATCCGCAAACTATTAGGTTAATGACCTATTCATTTGGTCAAAGGATGCTCCCTCTATAATGGTATGTGTTTGCAAAATTTGGTAGAGATCGGATGATTAGGTTAATCGTAATTTGATTTAAACTTTGAACATTTGTGTGGCCGCCATTACGTTTCCGTCAAGATGGCGGCGATATAAAACATGATACTGAGGTGCCTTTTGTTAGTACAACCCCTGTACCAAATTTCGTTCCATTCGGTTGCACCGTGTTCGAATTAATAGGGGGAATCCATTTTCACACAAAGATGGCCGCCATCCGCAAACTATTACGCTGATGACCGTTTGGTTTGGTCAAAGGATGCTCCCCCCATAAAGGTATGTTGTTGCAAAATTTGGTAGAGATCGGATGATTTGGTTAGTCGTAATTTGATATAAGCTTTGAACATTTGTGTGGCCGCTTAAGTTTTTTATGACCTTATTTGAGGTCATTACTTTAAGTAATCTTTTGGTTGGTCTGTCACTGTCCATTCATGATGATAATGATGATTGTTGTTTTAAGGGGCCTAACATCTAGGTTATCGGCCCCTAATGGTTTGGGTGTTCGTGAAGATGATAGTGAAAAGTATACTATAACTAAAATTAACTACTAACTTATATACTAGAAGAAATGGAAAACAAAAGGAGAATAAGGCAAGTAAAGGACAGGAGGAAAAGAAATGCCCTCAACCCTCGAAGGATGCGGATTGAGGGATTTGGAAGGAAGGAGAGCCATGAAAGGCAGATAGGAAAGCGAAAGAGGAGAGGGTCAACCCCAGAGGTAATGGAAAAAAGGGAGAAAACCGGACCCAGCTCAGGAATCCCTCGGGGTCGCCAACTCCCGAACTCACCAGCCGTGAGCCCCTGAGGGTGTAGCAATATCCAGGGTGCACCAGAAGTGGTGGGGCTACATACACCCTGCCTCCTTGAGGGCCTTGAGCAGAAGGCAGGGGATAACATGAAAAGAAAAAGAAGGCTGACCTCTCGCAGAAGGAGGGAATCAGAAAAGATGAGACAAGGGCCAATTAAGGCGGGAAAGGAAGAGACTCCCTAGGCCTCGGATACTCTAATACCGTCGGGGTAGAAACAGAATAAGAGTTCTCCAAGGGAGGTCGACAGGAAAGAAGACTGAGACGAGCCCGGCACAAGTAAGTGGAAGCAATGCCGGACTCAGCTGGGGCCCCGTGGTCGCCAACCCACGTCCCACTATATGTGAGCCCCTGGGGACACTGTCCATTCAGTAGATACCATATGGCCATAGAATTTCATACGTCTCTTGCGTACGGCATCAGTAAACATGCTAGTTAAGGAGTAGAGCTCCGCTGTTCTCCTTTTAATCCACATTCCATTTTCTCTAGTGTGACCATACATTTTCCGGAAAATTTTCCTTTCTTGCTTTTCAATGTCCATAGTTTTAGAGTGACCACCAGCAGATATGGATTCTGAGGCATACGAAGCTTCTGGAAAACAACAGTCTTATTAGGGTCGTATTTATTATTAATATTATTATTATTATCATTATCATTATTATTATTTCCCTTAAGTTTTAGAACTAGGTTAGGTAAGGCATCATGTTGAGGTTGGTTTATCTGTGTGGCTGAAGCTGTTTGGTAGTCAGAGCGTGGTTGTGCGGCTGTGCGCTGGCCGGTAGTGATGCGCGGGCTTTCTCAGCGGGTGGATGTGCGAACCGTGCTCCCGTGATCTCCAGAACACGTGCTAGTCGTGTCGTGTGACAGTTGGCATTCTGAAGCTACACAATCGTGATCTTCACATTGTCGGGGTAAGTAGATAATTATCCTCATGATTGGGAACTTAGGACAAGCAAACACAGTGTGCGGTAATTAATAAAATAATTCAAATGTCTTTCAATGTTCTCTATTTTTAAGTTGTCTTTTCATATCGAGCTAGGGACATCAGTTTCGTATACTCATGGCTACATGTAAGAAGTGTTATGCCCTGTGTTGTGCGGTGAGCAGAGGCACACCTACTCACAAATGCAGTCTCTTAAAATTACATTTCACTAAATGCTTTCACGATCAAATTCTCGAATTATAATCTGCAGTAAGAATTTAAAAGAAGCAGTTTAAGTCCACTTTTCGTACAATGTGAGTCAATAACACGCAGCGATTAACCAAGTTAAGCAATATTTGACATGAGATAACCTGGAAGTATAATTATATGAACTCTGGGAGCTACAGGGTTGTAAAATAACTTGCATATTACAATTTGGGTGGTCTTCATAGTTTTAAAGTTTTAAAGTTCACTTCAGAAGACGTAGCCTACCTGGTGATTCACTCCCTGTATAGAAATTGAACATTAGTGATTCCACAGAAGGATACTGGCCGATTCATACGTCTTTTTTAATCAGAAAATATCTTAAACGATTTTCAAAATTTGTGAACTCTTTGGACTTTACCCATCAGTAAATAATATGTAGGGAAAACTGTACCGTATTTATTTATTTATATATGTTACGCCCTCATTGGAGCACTTAACCAAAACAAGATGTCTCAAAAACAATATTAAAGATTCAGCTTCTCATTTTTCTTCTTCTCCCAAAACGTTTTCATTCTAGTCGACCTTGCCGCTCTCTCTGCATCGCTTATGGTGTAAGTTTTGTGGGTAAAGGTTTTTAAGGGAAGTCGGATGTTCTTGTTTTTCAAGATATTCTTCTCATCTTTGTCAGCAATTTGCGACATTGTCAAGCCGAGTTCATCCAGATCAATTTGAATTTCCACAAACCAACAGTTCTTTGTTTTACTTTTGAAAAAAATAATTAAATAATACTTTTAATTGTCTGGTATCCGGCAGGCGTGAGATATGACCAAAAAAAAGCAATTCGCCTTTTTCGCATAGTATCGACTATAGACTCAGTTTCTTTATAAACCACTTCATTTGGTAATAGACGCCATTGACCATTCACCTGATGTTTTTTATTAATTATAGTTCTGAGAATTCTTCTATCAGTCTTCTGTAATGTGTCAGTAACTGATCGAGTGTTTAACTTGAAAAGTGTTTCACAAGCATATATTGCTTCCGGTTTAATAACTGTCGTAATTTGGCATTTATGGAGAGTGATGTTTTTTTTGTAACTAGACCAAGTAATATACTGCGCTTGTCTTAACTTTGTTGATCTATTTTCGATTGACGCTTTCTCATTCAAATTCCATGTTATAATCTCCCCTAAATATTTAAATTTATGTACAACTTTAATTTCTTTATTGTTTATCAATGTAATAGCTTGTGTTTCCACATCAAAGGATGCCATTATTTCAGTCTTTTCAACTGGAATTTTAAGTCCTACTTTTGCTGCAATAGACCCAAGTTCTTCAATTTTGTGTTTAGCCTCATCTATACTGGTTGCAAGCAGTGCAAGGTCATACTGTACCGTATATTATAATTTACACAATTTTATGAAATTAGTTGAGGGCATGTAGTACTATGACTATAGTGGAGCATGCAGAGAGTATATTAATGAAAATTAAAATAAAAGTCCAAAAGCGGACCTCTACTAATTAATTGACATGTTTACTGATGCCATACGCAAGAGACGCTTTGAATTCTATGCCCATATCTATAGAATGCTCAGTGATAGATCAACCAAAAGATTATTTAAAGTAATCAACTCAAAGAAGGTCAAAATAAACTAGCTGGAAGAAACTAAGGCGGACCTCCAAGAAGTAAATATCACAGACGATAGAATAGAAAATCGTGGAGCCCTTAGTACAATAGTAGGCAGGCACAAATTCGCGGAGAAGCCTAGAAAGGGAACTAGGCTAGTAGGAAATGGTCCACAGAACGCATTATGCAATAGAGTGCACTCATGAAGAGATTTTGGGCTGGCTGCGTGTCTCAGCGGTAACGTACTCACTTGCTTAGCCCAAGGTTGCAGGATGGAATCCTGGTGCAGTCAGGTGATAGTTGAGGGTGCGCAAATGCGAGGGAGCCGTCAGTATATTTACTGGCACGTTAAAGATCCCCAAAAATTCGGCACCCCGGTGTCTCTAAAAGCCGCAGTAGTAAGGGACGTAAAGCATTTAAAATACCGTATTATGAAGAGATTTGTGGGGGGGGGGGGATAAGAAAGCGAAAACCACCAGGCCAAATAACAAGTTCAAACACGCTCTTTGAATTGGCATTACGAATAATAGTAATAATAATAACAATAATAATAAAAATTAATGACACGGCCCCAAGATGTTGGAGAGGCCACCAGTTCCTTATCAAGTCGAGACTGATCAAGTAGCATGCTCAATATTTTCATACTTGAACGGTACTACGATTCTTCTCATAGAATAGCATCTTCGGTTGTGTAGTTGGTAGCATGCTGAGCTTCTGTGCCCAAATCGTGGGTTCAAACCCGGCTGAAGTCATCGGATTTTCTAACATCGTTAATGATCCCTCAGTATGCCTTCCTTCGGAGGGAAAGTAAAACCGGTGGGCCCATTTCATAGATTTATGGCATGTAAAAGAACCTTCCACTAACTACAATTGTGAGAAGCTAACTTTGTAGATTAGATTCCATAAACACTCTACTAAATTCCAACGTTCGCAGCCAGGTTTCAGTTGCATTGGCATCTAGTAGCCAAGTTCGCAGCTAGGTGTCGTTGACTGTAGCAAAAGTAGGAACTACTTGAAATTGATCGTCTGCAGTCCTTGCCTGAATTACAGATAACACACACTAATACAGCCATCACAATCAACACCAGTTTTCAGACAGATTCTACACACACCCAAAGTACACGGGGCTACATGACCGCGTTGTCGCAGGCCCTAAAGTATGGAAACAACCAGTAATTCTTGTCAAAAAATAAGGATTTTAAATTGACCAATTGATTAGCATTTTACTAATTTTGAACACATTGTCTAAACGTGTTTGAATGTTTTTCAAGATCTCCAGTAAGGCAAGATAAGTTAGTGAATGTGTACCTTTTATTTCAGCAATGTCTCGGTGATGTATTCACATGTCCTTGAATTTTATGAAAGTAAACTCTTAGCGTAATATCCTGCAGATAAAGGGGATGTAGCACGGAGATCAGAAGGAGAATAGAGCTAGCCAAACAAACTTTCAACAATGAAATATGTATTCTAACATTGACATCCGGGTCAGAGAGAGATTCGATAAATTGTTTTTCTGGAGCGTATTTTTCTGCGGAAGTAAAGCTTGGGCAAAACGTTCAAAATGTAGAAACCGGTTTAAATAATTTGAAATGTGGGTTGGATAATAATAGGCTAGTAAAATAAATAGGGTGGACAAGAGAAAAGATAAAAGCGTTCTCAACAAAATTCAAGAGAAGAGCAAACTGCTGAATGTGCGGCAATGGACGCTAATTTCCTTAAATATATCCTACTCCACTTAAACAAAATATTGGAAGGGAAAAGCTTAGGGGACAAGTCAGAATGAGTATGACGTGTTATCAAATGAGTCGCAGTGGTGCAGCAGTCAAATTGCTTGCCTCTCACCGAGGTGGAATGTGTTTGATTTCCGGTTAAGGCATGTGCGATTTTTGAAGTGAATGCTATGTGATTCGGATTCCATGTAAAAAGTAGGATCAGTGGTTCATGATTGCGTGATTAAGGGTCATGTTAAGCAACAAGATTTCTTCCTTGATTTTACGTGTCTTCAAGATTTAATTATAAGTCTTCGTGTGGTGTGAGATGAAGTGAGAAGCCAAAGACAGAACCACATGGTTGAATCGAGAAGACATTGCCTTTATAAGTACGTAGAAATAGAAAAAGAAGAAGATGATGATGATGACTACAACAATATTTCTTAAAGATAGTTATCCTGATTTAGAATTACACGACCATCGCATGAGTATCAGTATTTGACATGTTTATATTCGAATAGGAAACCGAGAGCTAAATTCTCAACTTTCAATCAATGTACGATATCCTTTCATTATGTCTGTTGCTGTGAGGTTATGGGACATGAGAGAGAATTTGGTTATTAATTTTATTGTCGTATGTCCTTCCGGACGCCAACTTCATCGAAGAGTTTAAGTGAAATGAATTGGATTCAAATAACTGGAAGTTTGAAGAAAGTAGCCGTAGCCTACTAGAACGTATGATAACACCTTGACATTTGATTGGAACTGAAAATGGGAAACCACAGAAAACCATTTCGAGAAAGATCTATGGTGGGGCTCGAACCCTCTCTTCTTCGATGTTTGGAGAAGGCATAGCCTCATGGTCTTGCAAGTTAACTCACTGACTCTGAAATCGTCATTGTCCAATGATCCCTATAAATATATCTCAGTGTTAAATATAACTCGAGTAACAAAGCTGCCATCAAACGTTACTACAAACCTACAGTAAAAGAGAGTGTTCTGAAATAAAATTCTCACCCATCCTAAGCTGCAACTTGCTTATTCTATTGGTTAATTCACTTGCGGTGGGGTCGATAATAGTGTTCTAAGGAGACGGCTGTTCATTATGACCTTTCATGACTGCTCCCAAAATACATAAAATTAATAACATTTATTATATGGATAAGAGTTGTTGTTCCAGTGTTATTACTTCATTTTTGGGGTTTGGAACATCTTAGTCATCAGCACCTTGTATTTGAGCGTGTGTTGTATTTGTCTGACTGTAATAGAGGTAGGGCAATTCTGCTACTTGGGAAGCAGGTGATGGACGAAGCAAAGAGTACAGTATATAAAATGTTGGATAGCACAGGCCAAACAAGCATTTATCTTTCTTTAGCAGGAAAGTAATTTAACGTGAAATACGTATTTAGGTATAAAATCTGTTATGAAAGCCTTATCTGGGCGTCGTACTTTAATGGAAGTGAAACATGGACTGATGGTGAAGCGGAAATGAAGACAGTGGAAGAATTTGAAATTTGCTGTTATAGGGAAATGTTGAAGATTAGATGGATAGATGGGGACCAAACGTTTAGTTATTGAGATGAGTGGAAGAGATCTGTTTCTGGAGAGTGCTGATAAAAGGATGGTTGTTTGGTTGGTTCCTTAGTTCAGGGGCGCGACGACGCGGTCACGTAGCCCCGTGTACTTTGGGTGTGTGTAGAATCTGTCTGATAACCGGTGTTAATTGTGATGACTGTATTAGTGTGTGTATCTGTTTTCATTCAAGTAAGTACTGCAGACATTCAATTTTTCCAAGTAGCTCGTACTTTTGTCGCCAAACGCCACCGTCAACGACCAACTAGTTCAGAACTTAGTTACCAGATGCCACCACAGATGGCTCTTGACAACGAACGTAGGAATGTAAGAACATTAGTCAACTGTTTAACCTATATATCATTTAGCTTCACACAGGTGTAATTAGTGGAAGGTTCTTTAACATGCCATAAATCTATGACATGGGACCGCCGGCTTTACTTCCCCTCCGACGGAAGGCATACTGAGGGATTTTTAACGTTCTTAAAAAATCCGACGATTTCGGCCGGGTTTGAACCCGCGATCTTCGGCATAGAAGCTCAGCATGCTACCAACTGATAAAAGGAGATAGCTTGGCAAGACTCATAGTAAGGTAGCCAGGAATAGGAAGGTATTTAGGGTGGAGGATAAGAACTGTAGATGAAAGCCAACATTATAATAAGTCAAAGAGATGTAGGGTGGGGTAGCTATGATGTGATGAAACTGTTAGTTCAGGACAGGGAGGCGTGGAGGGCTGCATCAAACACAAACACAAAGTTCTGAAATTCCGTTTATTCACTGCCGGGCAATTACCCACTTTACATAAATGCACTCACATATTTGTTGCAATAAAGTAAATATTTTGAGATGTATATCTCTATAACGATAGTAAAATACTAGAGTATGCAGTGTTTTCGTTTTTAATGAGTAAACCATGAAACTGAGTCCACTTTTGAGATTCAAATGAGAATCTCCATCATATCTGATCATGCGCTATTAGCGAATTATACCAAATTGAGCTAAGATTGACTATGACTCATTCATTGTTGACTAGCCACTAACTTAAGTGAACCAAGTGTCAATCTTTTAGGTCAACATTATCGACAGGCTGGACCCATAGGAGGGTTCAAAAATGATTGGCACCAATGAGGGGTGTAGATGCAAAATTCACATTCTCCACTTTTTCTAATTTTACAGGAACTAAAAAGAACTTCTTAAATGTATGTAACTAATGGAATTTCTAAGAGACTTTGCTTTTGTTGCAGGCTATACTTAATTACACCTTCTTGTATAAACTATGTTTCATTAAGCTATTTATATTTATTTATCTGAAAAATAGGTTTTATTTTTGGAGAATGTGACTTTTGCATCCAAACATCGGAGACTGTGAGTTTTGTGTCTGAAGAAGTTGTGACACTAAACAAAATGAATTACTTCAGACAAAACAATAGACAAGTTGGCCAAGTTGGTGAAAAATGTTGACTAATGAAACCAATTGAATTGTTGGAATGCACATATTATGTATTTATTTATTATGTAGAGGTTACGAGTTGAACAGACAATAAAAATATCGGCTTGCAGCTGTAGAAGTCACATGACCAGAAGCTGTCTTGTGATTGGCCAACAGGGAGAATGTGTTCATTACAACTAAACAGTGTGGAGATGATAGTCTTGCATCTAAATTTAGTTTTTAGTATTTGAAAACCAATGGATATTGCGAGTTTGGCTTTTCAGTACGAAGATAGTCGTGTGTAGTTTGCAACGAAGAATAAGAATGCCTTGCTAACTCAATTTCGAACAAGAGTGGAGAATGTGAGTTTTGCATCTAGACCCCTCATTTATTTTCGTTCTCAGGAACCATTTATTGATGAAGTTTATTCAGATTACATATCAAGTATTCGCCGCCAATGTCTCGGCACTTCGTCCATCGTTCTGGCAGCTTCCGTATTTGCGTAGCAAAACATTCTTTGGGGGTATCCCGTTGCCACTGTTGGACAACTGCATGGAGTCCGTCATTGTTGGTGGACTTCTTACACTACATGACCTCGTTCATTGCGTCGAATAGGGCAGCGTTTCCCAACCTGTGGTACGCGTACCACTGGTGGTACGCGGTGATGTTACGAAAAATATAAAAATATAAAATTTAAAAATATAAAAGCATTGATATGTTGCCGGATGACTTAAAGGCCAAAGATAAGGAGAAGTTTTATGAATTGAACTTTTTCAAAAATGGCTCTTGTGAACGTTTGGGTTGAAAGGCGTACAGACTATGCAGACATAGCTGACAAAGCAGTTAAATGTTTACTACGTGTCACTACTTCGTACTTGTGTGAGACTGCATTTTCTTCACTTGTTTATCTCAATAATAAATACCGGAATAGTCTCCTTACAGTGGAAAACGATGTTCGTGTGAGACTCCGCAATCTTAAACCAGACATTCCTCAGTTAGCTTCTAATCTTAAAGCTCACCTTTCACATTGAAGTTGTTAGTTGAACGTTGGTTTTTATGCTTAATTATTAAGAGTTCTTTTATTAATATTATCTGTACAGTGTCATTTCTGAATGTTTGAATTGGATACTTATTGTAATAAATAATAAAACAACTCGACACACTATTTATTATTTGAACTTTAACTCTAACCGTCTAACTCTAACAAACACAACTTACTATCCTTCGTTTGGTCTGCTACATAGTGGTGGTGGGGATTATAGGTACTATATCTCCCAACCATTAGGATTAGGTGGTACGCGGGAGATTCTCATCTCTTAAAGAGGTACACACAAAAAGTTTGGGAAACACTGGAATAGGGCACAGTCGCTAGGAGCCAGATCCGGCGAACATGGAGGATGTGGCAGCACAGTTAACCCTAGTTCACGAATGGTGGCAATAGTCTGGTGACTGGTATGTGGCCACGCATTGTCTTGTTGGAGAAAAACACCAAGGCCCCATTTGCCGTGGCGGCGTTGTTGAATGCGTCAGCGGAGTTGGTGTAGTGAATTTCAGTACCGCTCACTGATAATAGTCGTCTTGGGAGGGAGCCAACCCACCAAAATGATCTCTTCCTGGTCCCAGAATAGAGTTGCCATTTGTTTTCGAACGAATAGTCCCGGCCGTGACTTTTTGGGGTGAGGGCTCCCAGCATGATTCCACTCCATAGACTGGCGTTTCTTTTCTGGAGATTCGTGGAAAAACCATGACTCGTCGACGGTGACTAGCTGCTGAGAATGTCTCTAGATCTGCACTGTAGTCTACTGTTGCAACAACTGTTAGGATATTTCCACACACTTCTGTTTCTGCGCAATGGTGAGGGTATGCGGCACCCATTGTGCACACACCTTCTTCATCTCCAAATCTTTATGGTGTGGAGGGTACCCAGTTATAGACCTGTTGCCTGCATTAGTTCATCAAACGTGATTCGCCTGTTCTCCACTATCCGGGCATTGAAATGCTGGGTTTTGTTTGGGTTGCGTGCAGTTGCTGGACGCCCACTGCTTTTGCATTTTTAAGCACGGTCCCTGCCATCTTTGAGATCGGACACCCAACGAAACACGGATCTGCGACTTCGTGCTGCCTCCCCACATATGGCGGCTAACCTCGTGTGGATGTATGAAGCAGTCACGCCTTCCCTCCAGAGAAACCACATGGTTCATCTTTGCCCGTGCTTGTCGGCTTCCATGTTGTTTCATCGATGTCCATAAGCGTACTCGCACGCCGGAACATTTGCCGCTCCAATGCGCTACATTTGGGAAGCAGCAACAGCATCTGGTGGCATTTGACAGTACTATAGTCGATCTTCACGCAAACATCGACACACATTTCAAACTGATATTTTGCAGGAGTTATTGGGGGAGTGCCAATCATTATTGAACGACCTAAATACAAATAATCAATATCCATGTCTTATGTCTGTCTTAGAAGCATGATACAAACTATCAAACTAAATCCAATATTCTCAGAGTTGGGGATTACTTATACTTAGCAAAATGCTACATGCTTCAAAGCGAAACCAACATTCACACAGATATGAGAAAAATAATATCTACATCTTCAGAACATCCTATAATACATAGTACAAAGTAAAACCAATATTCGCAAATTGTGGATAATTAATTTCCTTGTTTTGGCAACATGCTATAAAATACAAAACTGAAATTAATATTCACAGAATTGTGGATAACTATTTTGGAACATTTTGCAAACTATGCAACTGACTACTAATTCTGGTATGGGGGTTAGAATGTGGTACACTCAGCCTCGTAAAGTAAAAATGCTTTGAACCTCGGCTGTCTCAGAAGTGTTTTTCTGCGGTTTCCCTCTTCTACTCCAGACAAATTTCGGGATAGTTCCTAACTTAAAGTCACAGCCACCTTCTGCCAAATCCTATCCCCAATTACATATACACATACTACTGGAGTCATCACAATGTCATGTCATCTGGTAGATACGACACATTATCCAAATACATGGAGCTATATGACCACAATGACCCGAAAATCCTAAATGAATCAACTACAACAACAAACTGACCCCAATTTTATCATATTGGTGGATGCTTATTAAAACGCAACTCCTATGAATAACGACGCACATTTGTCTGCCTTCAATTTCCGACTGAGAGGTTTAACAATCATTCTTTGCAATTCCTTCTATTTCAGTACCCCTTAAATGCTGGAGTTGCCACTGCAACTAACCTCCGAATTTCTGTGAACGACATCGTGCATCTTCCCTGTTGGCGAGAATAACGAGTGCGTGACGTCACCAACCCTTAAACAGCAGGTCTGTCACGCAATTCTGCACATAACCATGGGTATTCCACTCGTAATCTATCCAAGAATATGGCTATTTGCATCAATCAACGATGAATTGATTCGCGGTATTGCTACAAAATGCAAAACCGAAGTTCATATTCACAAAATTGTGGTTAATAATTATTTTGGAACTTATGCAATCTAGGCCTATCAAATTGACACCTAATTATGTTCCGAGGGTAGATTTATTTCTAAAACAAGAATGTCCGTGTCGATCTATTCCAGCGATTTTGCGGTTTTTTTTAGTCCGCCCCGTATTAGAACAAGTTTTGATCTAATTGGTACATGTTCCACTCAATGGTCACGAAGAATAAGACCCATTAATATCCAGAAATAATCACATTTAATACAATTAAAATATTGTTGAACTCTACCGAAAGAAGTAAAGAAACTAAACATAAAATGTACAGACAGGAATATGTAACTCATGATACTGTTCAGTAGCCTATATATTAAATCACTTGGGATGGATCATTTCTTGATAAGCTAAGGAAATTTGTTTCTTAGGAATTGACATGTACGCCATATGTATTTTAAGAGAACCACAGTTGGAACTAAGATACTGCTACGGTATCAGATCATTATTCGCGATTTCACGGCAATTATATGAAAACCATCCGCCACCTAGAATTTCATCGCATATCATCTCCGCCCCCTTGGAAACGGGAATAATAAGGGAAGGCCGGCCATTTTAGCCTACATTCGATTTTTTCAAAAAAAAAAATGAAAGTTGACTTCTGAGATCAACACAGGGCCAACAAGTAGTTCCGTAAAAAACTATACAGCCTATTTTCATATATCCTACTTATGATAATTGCCTCTATCTACATACAAAATTTCAGTTTGATTGCTGTAATAGATCCGTAGATATTGAGAACCGACTAAATATTTCGGATGGTCGCCATGTTGGATTTTATATATGTAGGTCCGAGGGTTATGTACTGTTACATGAAGATTATTGTGTACGTGTAGCATTCAAACTTCAATCGCATGATTAGGACACAAGACGTAACAAGGAGTTTTTAAAATATCGCACAGCTGCCAACTTGTGGTTATGGAAACAATTGAAATAAATTAGATGCCAGTGGATTAACATTCGTATAAGGATTTAGTGTACCAAGTGTCACTGCACTCGGATGGTTAAATTGCGAGAAACGTCCCTGTGAATATTTATACTTCGCGTCGCCGCCATGTTGGATTTGTAATAACCCGGTTATTTAAAGTCCTATAGGAGATCTTAAGTTCATAGCCCCTATGAACATAAAAAATCAGTTTTATTGCTATAATAGATTCGTAGATATTCAGAGCCGTCTAAATATTTCGGATGGTCGCCATGTTGGATTGTTAAAAGTATAGGCCATAGAGTCATATACCATTAAAGGAAAATTATTGCGTAGGTTCATTATTCAAACTTTCACATCGATCGCATGATTACGGCACGAGAAATAAAAGCTTAATTTTAAAATTCGCAAAGCCGCCATCTTGAGGTTATGTAAACAATTGAACTAAATTAGATACCAGTGTATTACCATGTGTATCAACATTTCCTGTACCAGATTTCATTGCGTTGGGAACATTAAATCGCGAGAAAGGCCTATTTAACATTTACAAATTCGCTTGGCCGCCATGTTCGTTTTGTAGTTAACCGGTTTTTGAATGTCTTATAGATGAACTTCTAGTAGTGCCCTTTAACTCCGTACAAAAGTTCAGGGTGATACCGCTAATAGTTTCAGAGATATAAAATGCCGGGGAAATATTTCGCACATCCGCCATCTTGTGGTTATGTAAACAATTGAAGGAAGTTTGATGTCGGTGCATTACAATGTGTATAAACATATACTGTACCAAGTTTTATTGTGTTTGGTTGGTTAAAACGCGAGAAACGTCTATTTAAAAGTCGCAAATTCGCGTGGCCGCCATGTTGGTTTCGTAGTTACCAGTTTTTCAAAAGTCACATAGGTGAACGTCTAGTAGTTCCCTTTATCACCATGACAAATTTCAGGTTGATATCGGGAATAGTTTCGGAGATATTGAATGCTGGTGGAATATTTCGCACAGCCGCCATATTGGATTGGTGAGACATAAAAAAATTTGAAGGGCACGGTCGTGGTCGCCCAGAATATTGCTATAAACGTACCGAGTTTCATTGAAATCGCTCGAGCCGTTTAGAAATTATTAGGGGGACACACACACACATTCCTCACACACGCACACACACACGGACAAAAGGTGATCTCATAAGCCTATTTTTTTTAGCCTACTTTCGATTTTTGCAAAAAATTAAAGTAGACTTATGAGATGAACAGAGGGCGAAAAAAGTGTGTCTATCTGTGTGTGTGTATGTGTGTGTATGAGTCTGTGTGTGTGTGTGTGAGTATGTGTGTGTGTGAGTCTTTGTGTGTGTCTGTGTGTGTGTCTGTGTGTGTGTACTCTGAATGTCTGCCCCCCCCCCCTATCAATTCGAACACAGTGAATGCGAATTGAACGAAATTTGGTACAAAGGTAGCACTAGCAAAGAACACCTCAGTGTCATGATTTATAACGCCGCCATCTTGACGGAAACGTAATGGCGGCCACACAAATGTTCAAAGCTTAAATCAAATTACGACTAACCTAATCATCCGATCTCTACCAAATTTTGCAACAACATACCTTTATGGGGGGAGCATCCTTTGACCAAACCAATAGGTCATCAGCGTAATAGTTTGCGGATGGCGGCCATCTTTGTGTGAAAATCGATTCCCCCTATTAATTCGAACACGGTGCAACCGAATGGAACAAAATTTGGCACAGAGGTAGTACTAACAAAAGGCACCTCAGTGTCATGTTTTATATCGCCGCCATCTTGATGGAAACGTAATGGCGGCCACACAAATGTTCAAAGCTTAAATCAAATTACGACTAACCTAATCATCCGATCTCTACCAAATTTTGCAACATCATACCTTTATGGGGGGAGCATCCTTTGACCAAACTAATAGGTCATCAGCGTAATAGTTTGCGGATGGCGGCCATCTTTGTGTCAAAATCGATTCCCCCTATTAATTCAAACACGGTGAAACCGAATGGAACGAAATTTGGTACAGAGATAGCACTAGCAAAGGGCATCTCAATGTCATGATTAATATCGCCGCCATATTGACAGAAACGTAATGGCGACCACACAAATGTTTAAAGCTTAAATCAAATTACGACTAACATAACCATCCGATCTCTACCAAACTTTGCAACAACATACATTTTTGGAGGGAGCATCCTCTGACCAATCTAATAGGTCATTAGCCTAATAGTTTGCGGATGGCGGCCATCTTTATGTCAAAATCGATTCCCCCTATTAATTCGAACACGGTTGAACCGAATGGAACGAAATTTGGTACAGAGGTAGCACTAGCAAAGGGCACCTCTGTGTCATGTTTAATATCACCGCTATCTTGACGGAAACGTAATCGCGGCCACCCAAATGTTAAAAGCTAAAATGTAATTACGACCAACCTAATAATCTAGTCTCTACCAAATTTTGCAACACCATATCTTTATGTGGGAAACATATTCTGACCAAACTGCAAGAACATCAGCCCAATAGTTTGCAGATGGTGGCCAAGTATGTGTGCAAATCGATTCCCCCTATCAATTCAAACACGGTGAAACCGAATTGAACGAAATTTGGTACAGAGGTAGCACTAGCAAAGGGCACCTCATATTCATGTTTAATATCCCTATAGCACGTTGTATTTCAACAAGCTACTACAACCAACATTCAATCATACTCCTTGAAAAGGACAAAGAGTTATAACAATACCCATGCATTTAGGAGAAAGTAGGCTATATGTTCTTTACTGAACATCTTGTTGTTTTTTTTTTTTTTTTGTTTTTTTTTGTTTTTTTTTTTTCAAATTGAAAATAGGCTAAAAATGGTGTGTCTGTGGGTGTGTATGTGTGTGTGTGCATGTCTGCCCCCCACCACCTCCATATTTATTCAAACATGGTGAAACCGAATTGAACGAAATTAGGTACAGGGGTAGCGCTAGTAAAGGACACCTCAGTGTCATGTTTTATATTGCCGCCATACTGACGGAAACGTAATGGCGCACACCCAAATGCTGAGAGCTTAAATCAAATTACGACTAACCTGATCATCCGATCTCTTCCAAATTTTGGAACAACACACCTTAATGTGAGAAGCGTCTTTTGCTCATACTACAAGGTCATCATCCAAATAGTTTCAGTATGGCGGATGTATGAATCATGCAAGTATTATAGCGATTCAACAAGGCCTGGCTTTACCAAATGAAAGGCTGGCGGAATAAAAGGGATGAGTCCATTTTTACAAATTGTTCAGGAGAGCAAATCTATGCTCTGAAACCAAATAACTTTTTGTCTTTGATCATTTATTATTAATTGTTCTTCGTTATTTAGTATCTTTATGTATATAAATGTACAATTTGTAGTAAAGATTGCAGTAAATCAACTCTATTAAGTCCTTTTTCGTCCATAAATAGTCTAAACTACAAGCTTTTGTGGGAAGAAGGTGATTAGTCCATAGGACTTATCCCCTTTATTCCATCCAATAAGAGAAAATAGTATTTTTGTTGCAAAAATGACGTTTATTTTGTATGTTGTACAATATTAACACAGTTAAATTAATTTTCTACTATATTATGTTACAAGCTCAGTAGTTATACAAACTACGATCATCGAGTGTCGTCTGCCTGCTTAATTGTGTGGAAGGTTTTCAAAGAAGATCCTAGCTTCAGGTTCACAGAATGTGGCCAAACGCTGTAGATCTTTATATTTTGTTGTACTGATCGGAATGGGCCCTAAAATAAAAGCAAAGTGATTAGAAACCTAATTTTTCCTTTAAAAAAATTCATAAAGGGTCCAACGAAAATAAACTTACCATCATAGGAGGGGCCTGGTAGAGTGAATTCTTCATTTTGTGGTGGTCGATTGTGCCTTTTTACAATGACTGCTTCTTCCCAGGCTCCATTACGTGGTACGGTAATGAATGTCTTCAGTGTTGTTGTCGGTTCTTACCTCTCGAATGAGTCGAATTGGAAACTTCCTCTTTGCGTAGATTGAAGTTAGTTGTTCTGTCCATTTCCGGAAAATGTTTTGCTCAGCAATCAGATCACTGTTTTGTTCATGTTCTCATATATGTTGAACAACAAAGGGTGAAGGCTTTCGCCGAGCTGAATCAAAGTGTTCCTTCCAAGCTTCCGGTGTCTCAAGCCAAGCTTTTGGGTTTATAAAGCCATTTGTCTGTCTCAGTCTGAGTAGCTGTTGCCACGTACTGGATAAGTGAGAGTAATTTTGGTAAAGCGCTCTCATGGCGGACCAAATAACGCATAAAACGTATTGTGGTGAAATTCTTATTTTGACCGCCACATGCGTCACAAAAGAATTGTCTTTCCTTGACTTCTAGTGGAAGGTGGTTAAAGAAAAAGTCGTGTAGAAGAGAGCACACGTCATCACATCCTCGTTTTCCCACAGTCTCGGTGTATAAGTAGAAATAACTTTGACCTGATGATAACACTGTGATATTAAAAACATGCAAACACAGCTGTCTTTTATAATAAACATCATTAGTAGACACATTGGGGATCGGTAAGTTTCTGCCATAATCAAAGCAAATGGCCTCTTTTTCTACAGAAGGCTGACAATCTCGAACTGATGCACATTTTCTATTGTAAAATGTTTGAGCCCTTCTTTTGTGAAGGGTGTTTGCAGTCGTTAATCGACCTATTTCAATTTCTATTTCTTTCATTCTGTCCATGTTTGTGCAGTTCTTTTTTTCAGTCTCAAAACCTTTAACTTGTGACGTAAATACGGCACAAGTAAGAACAAGTGTCGATTCGTGGATACCCAAAGCTGATATTGAATTCTGTTAAAAAGATTTTTCTGTAGTAATGGTAGGACACATTTACTCCTTGATTTTGTTCCTTAAAAAAATCAAATATTCTTTTCATATTCAAATCTTGTTGCAGGTAAGCTCGTTGGAATCTTTCAAACCATAATGATTGTTCCTGGAAGGAAATGATTTAATGTGCTGTCTGATTAAATTTACAACTTCATCCTTAATCTTATGAGGCCTAACATTGTGCTTTTCTTGTTTGCTTTTCGCACAAAATCCAGTAGCTGCCAGACCAGTACAAACACGTTCTAGTCGTTTTTTCCCTATCCCATGAATAGAACAAAAAGCCTTTTTGCAAACGTCATACTCTACTGTCTGGCCCTCATCGTTTTTTTAACCACGGACTCTGTATTTAAACGTGGCGGAATTCGTCCTAGCCTCTTCTGCTGGGTTCCGATTACGGCGACGATGTACAGGAAGAACAGATATCATGCCACTTATGTAAGTGTCTTGCTCGTCTTTAGTTTCCATGAGATTAAACTTTTGAAGTATAGAATGTTTTACTAAATCTGGTACAACTTCAAAACATCGAAGCCGACATTCACAGTCCTGACCAAGAACATGAGTCATTAGATCATAATTTTTTCCTTACGTCTGACATTCTACCACGTACTTTTCTTTTTTCCTCCCTGAACTTCTTACTAACTCATCAGCATCATTCTCCATTGTTTGTGAATCCTGCAGACGTCTCGACTGTTTTAGCACTGAACTCTGGTGCACTAAAAACAAGCTACTGCCTCAAACTAACTAAACAGTATTGCGCATTTAACTCCACGTGC
The DNA here is from genome assembly GCA_946902985.2 of Meconema thalassinum. Classification (NCBI taxonomy): domain Eukaryota; kingdom Metazoa; phylum Arthropoda; class Insecta; order Orthoptera; family Tettigoniidae; genus Meconema; species Meconema thalassinum. Next base: position 888,208,653 of record OX336390.1, read on the forward strand.
CCGCATTTACCAGCAGGAACTGCAATGAACACACACACACACACTACTTTACACTATCGGACCGACTTATTCACTCGCTTCTTGTTGAGAGACTGAGGACAACATTGTGGGCAAATCTAGAAACAAGTCTCGACGTGCCGATGCGTCGTACTTCACGGTGCAACAAGCGCTTGGACTGATCCCAGTCTTCACGCTCAAACGGACTGATCCCTTTTATTGCTCAAACAGAACGGACTGATCTCCTTTATCCCCGATTCGAGGATTCTTCTTTTATTTTTTTTCGATGGACTGGTCCCGTTTATCTCACAACCGTCAACACCATTAGAAATACATTGGTTCTATGTATAGTTTGGCATAAAAACATCCGTTTTGACAATTGATGGACTTATCCCTTTTTTCCCGCCAGCCCATCAAATACGATCATCATACTTACGGAGATTTAAGTCGTCCTCAAGGAGGTGACCGGTTGGATAATAGCATTTTAAAATAGAATATGTAACCGCAGTAGTAACTATCAGCTCAGGCTGACCGTGTCATATCGTGCTTGTCCATGCCGGCCTGTGGGGTCAAAATGGCCGATATTGTTTGCTCTTAAACCCGTATATTTCCGTAACTACGTAAGTTTATATCTCTTAGGAATGTACTGAACATAATAGTACAAATTTAGTATCAAATGGTTTATAGAAATGCCAGCAAACGCTAATGAAATCGTTTATTGCTAGACTAAGTATTGTGCAAATAACCTAAACCAGTTGTAAACCATGTATAATTTTTCGGCATCTGTGGCGTACTGGTAGCGACCTGGACTCGTAGTATGGTGGTTCGTGGATCAAATCCCAGCAGGTTCTATTTTTTTTACTTCGTTTTTATTGTATTTATTGATTTATAACTACTCACATGTTATAATGTTATGCATACATAGTGTGTATTTGTTGATTCTTTAGGGGTTTTGCAGCATCATGGTCTTGTAGCCCCGTGTACTTGGATGTGTATAGAAGTGGTCTGATAACCTGTGTCACTGTGATGTCTGTAGGCTTACTAGTGTGCGTACTTTTATACGAGGAAGGATTTTGTTAGGAAACTGTTGTTGTTTCATTTGAGATGCACGGACTTCATGGTCATTTAGCCCCGTGTACTTGGGTGATTGTGGAATTTTGTCTGATAACCTGTGTTATTGTGATCGTCAAGTAAGGATTCAATCAATCAAAGAATAATATCCGTATAGCACGTTGTATTTCAAGAAGCTACTACAACCAACATTAAATTATACACCTTCAAAGGACAAAGAGTTATAACTATACCCATGCATTATGGGGTTTGAAGCCATTTTTTAGCCTACTTTCGATTTTTGCAAAAAATGAAAGTAGACTTATGAGATCAACACAGGGCGAAAAAAAGTGTGTCTGTCTGTGTATGTGTATGTGTGAGTGTGTGAGTCTCTCTGTGTGTGTGTGTGTGTGAGTGTGTGTACTCTGAATGTCTGCCCCCCCCCCCTATCAATTCGAACACGGTGAACGCGAATTGAACGTAATTTGGTACAAAGGTAGCACTAGCAAAGGACACCTCAGTGTCATGTTTTATATTGCCGCCATCTTGACGGAAACGTACTGGCGGCCCCACAAATGTTCAAAGCTTAAATCAAATTACGACTAACCTAATCAGCCGATCTCTACAAAATTTTGCAACAACATACCTTTATGGGGGAGCATCCTTTGACAAAACTAATAAGTCATCAGCCTAATAGTTTGCGGATGGCGGCCATCTTTGTGTCAAAATCGATTCCCCCTATTAATTCAAACACGGTGAAACCGAATGGAACGAAATTTACTACAGAGGTAGCCAGTGGCACCCACGCCGTATGTCAGGTCAGGCGAATGCCCGACCTGATTTGGGGTGGGTCTATAAAACGGGGAGGGGTCCCAAAAAATGGAAGACGAAAAAAGGGGAGAAGCAAAAAGGAGGAGGGAGAAGAGAAAAAAGAGAAGAGGAAAAGAAAGATGAAGAGAAACGCAATAAACTACTTACTATGTGGGGTCGTGAGGTGTACATAAGTTGTACACGTCCGAACAATTAGCGAAAACACGAAAGTTGTAAGCAAGTTCTTAAATGGAAAAGGAGGAAAAGTAGAAAATTAGAGAAGAAAACTACTTTGCTTTGACCAGTGGCGTGTACCTTATGCTTTGGCCGGTGCCTTAAAATGGGGTGTGTTCTCTATGAGAATTAAACAGCGGTAGGCTACTAGAAATAACTCATCTTGATACCGGTATAGACAAAGAAGCTTGCCTGTTGGAAAAGGAATCGAGTTCTCTACTGACATTTGTCGTCAAAGATCCTGCTAGGCTGGCAAAAATAGAGCGTTTTACTCCCGAAATGCTCGATAAAGTTCTAAACTTAGATGCTTGTCAACCAACAGAAAAAGAAATGTGCGGCGGAGAGTTTCCGAAGGATTCAAAAGGGCGCAAGTCCCATTCAGCATGGTATTCCAGAAAAATGCAAGACGGGTCCTATGTTAACAGAGACTGGTTGTCTTATTCGGTCACTGAAAATAAGATGTACTGTTCAGATTGTATGCTTTTTGGGAAGAATCCTCAAAAGGTTTGGACATGTAGTGGTTTTAACACGTGGAAATCAGGCACTCTGAACATCATCGCACACGAAATATCGAGTACTCATCTAGATGCAGCTATTGCGCGAAGGTTTCGCGAGTCTTCTCTACCAGTAGAGAAGTGCGGACATTGCTAGAAATTGGTTAATAGTGAAACAGTAGATCGACATTAAATTATTTTTAGGCAGACGTTGTTTGGCTTTTCGGGGCCATCGAGAGTCATGGCTAAACAGACTGTGGGGTAATTTTAAAGATCTTTGCGCTCTTTTTGGGGAATATTCGCCACCGATGGCAGCTTTCTTATCAAGTTGGCAGGCTCGAGGCAAAAAGAGTTATTTTCGTTTATATCATGGCGTGCGATAAAACCAATTGATTGACGCAATTTGTACGTTCATCACCAAAAAAGTTTCCAAAGAAATAGAGGATGCAAAAATGTTTAGCATGGCTTGCGATGGTACGTTTGACAAGTCCAGAAAGGAACAAGTGTCTTTTATTGTAAGGTATGCTGATGATAAAACAGATCGCATTCATGAAAGACTAATAAGTCTTGTAGAATCGCCATCTACAACAGGTAAAGCCTTAAAGGATACTTTCAAAAACTTGTGCACTCAGCGCGGACTTAACTTGAGATCTCGCATGACGGCGCCGCAAACATACGTGCTGAAAACAAAGGTCTACAAGGTTTGATTCGAGAAGTTAATCGTATGGCTGTATCTGCTGCTGGGCACATAGGCTAAATCTGGTTGTTATTAAGGCTGTAGGATTTTCGTTGGATGCCGTAGACCTGTCTGGAAATGTAGACAAATTGTTTGCTTTTATAAGTAGCTCCAAGCTACGCATTGAAGTTTTCAGTAAAGTGCAAACTAAACACTATGAGAATAAACTCTTTTGAGATTGAAAAGGGTTACTACCACTAGGTGGATGTCCCATTCGAGGGCTTTAGATACAGTGCTTTTGACTCATGATGCCGTGATGGAAACTCTCGAAGAAATAAGGCGTATTGAAGGACCAGGAAATTATGAAGCTGCAGCCCAAGCCGCTGGACTGATCACTTATTTCACCAAAGAAAAATTTGTCTACACAGCAATAGCTTTTGTAAAAATATTTGCAATTGTTGATCCGTTCACAAAAAATTACAAAGCCATACATGGATCTTTTATCAGCTATGACCGTGCTTGAATCAAATTTAGCAAGGCTTGCAAAACTGCGAAAAAAATAATTGTATCAAGTCGGAAGCTGAGGATTTCATGCAGAAGTCTAACACTGAGTTTGTGCTTTTACACCAAACTAGTCGTCTGAGAAAGAAGAGGAAAATGCCAGGTGAGTTAGCAAACGATGAGCCTATTGCTGACCCTCTAAAAAATCTTTAGCGTTCACACTTTCCTTGAATCTGTGGACGTTGTCGTGAGTCAAATGAAAGAACGTTTCATGGGTGAGATCAATAATGACAAAATTGTTCTTGGACTCCTGAAAGACATAGCTTTGTTGTCTATAGCCCGCTTAACTCAAGTTCGAGAAAATAGTGAAAGTTTGCCTGTGGATGCCTTTGCTTGTTTCAATATCAGTTTATGGCAAATTCTTTGATGATGAAGAGGCGAGGAACGAATACATAGCATTTTCCCGTTGATTTGAGGGTATTCTAAAATCAATCCCTCTACCCAAGATACTTCACGATGAGCCTGTGTCATCCGAACCCGTGCAATCGGAATAAGATATGGACGGAGATGGCGAGGATGAAGATCTAGGCAGTTTAGGGGATGAACTGACACCGATAGTTGCTTTTGATGATGCAACAGACGGTACCGGAGATAGATCTTCATGAAGATGTAGACGATTCTGTGTGTAATAGTGAGGAAGTGGAGGAAGTGGAAAACGAAGCACAAGCGAATGGGGAAGATGAAAATAGCAAGGAAAAAGATGAACCACGTAATGTTGGCAGCATTCTTGAGATTTTCAGAGCATTTTGCTTAGCTAAACTTAAAAGTGTGTTCCCAAATTTGAATTTTATCTTGAAGATTGCTGTCACTCTCCCAGTAGCGAGCGTTTCGAATGAAGTCTCCTTTTCCAAGCTTCAACGCGTAAAAACAGACTTGCGCACCACCATGGGTGGTGATCGTCTGGAGGCTTTACAAATCATTGCAAGTGAATTTGATATTGATTTTGAAAAAAGTCATTTACATATTCGCATCCAAGAGCTCTCTGCTTGTAAAAAGCCTATTGTTATATCAGCTGATAGTGTAGCTTGATTGTTGTCTCAAGTTGATTTCGAAGCTCATTTATGAATGTGTTTTATTGATTGTATTTCTAGTATTGTGCCCATGTGGATGGCACAGGTATCGAACCCATAATATTTCAAGTCAGGAAAGGAAGAAATCTTACAGATTTTTGTACGGGTTTAAAACTGGCAGAAGGGTTAAGTTCAGATCACCCCTGTGTGACGCATAAATGGTGAGGTAATGTTGGAGCAAAACCTGCAGCTGTGCATGAGATCATCAGCCCGCTTAGTCGAAAGTTGCTGGCGCATGAGATTAAAGTAGCCCAAAGGAATGTTCCATCGAAAAGACAGAGACAGAAAATCTTATAAGAAGCCCTTAGTCAGCTGGAAAATGACAACACTGTGTGAGAGGTGTGGCCAGGAAATTGCTAAAATAATGGATTTCGGTGAGAATACGCAAAATTATTGAAAAATATCTCCGCCAATGTTAATCATCAAATTAGAATTTTTAGAGTGGTAAAAGTTCTTAATAATTGTATAGTATAGAAAGGCAACGTCAGCATTACGTAGTGGGGACTTCACCAAACCAGCAGCCGGGGGAGGTGGAAAAAACAAACGTACTACCCACACACGACAGGAGCCCATTTAAATTTTTATTAATATGTTCTCACGATCGGATTTTGGAAATTTTGGTATATTTGAAACATTTAGATCGTGATCTTCAAGAAGGTTATTTTTCATTAAGATACCATGGTTAGTTCAGAATTTAATTTTGGAGTAGAAGCGAAACTAGTTTATTTGTAGTGAATGCAAATAAATAGGCAGCGAATGCAAGGGAAAATATTAAGTTTACAAGAGACGCCGGAGGGCATGGTACTGTTTCGCAGTAATTATTCAGTCAGACGAACCCTAGTTGAGGGGACGTACTGTTTCAACCAACAAATATTCAGTTATAAGCAGGCGCGGAGTGCTGTGCTGGATCAACCAACGATTAAAGTCAGTCTTCAGAAGTGCGTGACGCTGTTTCACCGATTGTTTGTTCCACTCGTATAAGGTTCCCTTGCCCCACGGACTTTGAATTCGTACATTACGGCGTTATGTGGCATCAACTTGGATCCACTTTTAAATTGACTGTCTATTACTTTGGCGTTTCAAGGAGCGCATGTATTTTAATTGTCACGCTAGGAATGCTGTAAAAATATGCCAGGAAGAAGTAATTGTGGGGTCCAGTTGGACGCGGTAATGAATTATTGTGTGTGTTTGCTAAAAGCAAATTTTAAAGGGTACTAATTTATATTATTGTTGATAGCGCAGAGAATAACGCATACGCCACCCCTAAGACGCTGATATAGAACGATTGGTCAGATGCCATCGTGCCTTTTGTATGGTCCTAAGTCCTCAAAATTTGGAAGTGTCCAAGAGGCCGGCCAGGGAACGAGCTAGCGTTCCATTACTTCGAAAGCCCCTTATATATTGTTGGTTCTAATGAGTATCTTACCCGCCAATGCGAAAACTCCACAGTTATAGTCTCACCTGAACCAAATGAGCAGGTTATAATAACCTCACACTGCCAATGCGAAAACTCCACAGTTATAGTCTCACCTGAGCCAAATGAGCACGTTATAATAACCTCACAATGTATTGTTGAATGAATTTAACGCGTTGCCTTTCCAAGTTTAAGAAGCGATGTGCTGGTAGCAAGCTAGTTGTAAATATCCCGTCCGTGTGAGGAAGCCTTGAGTTCCCCTCCACTGTCATACATTTTGCCTGAAGTGCTCTGACAAGCAAGCGGCCCCTGTGTTGGGATAGGTCTTTAATGAACCATATGTTTCTGTGGTCAACAGAAGTAAATAACGTTTTAGATGATCCAGTAATTGCACTGAGATCCATTTATTTAAATTATTCTAGCTCGATGAATTTCAGATCCGTATTTAATAATGATATAATTGTCATGGAGACAATAATAGAAATCCCTTTGTTGTTGCATCACATTACTATTGTTCCCGAGTATGGTGGAGACATTAAGATAACCTGGGAGTTTATTTTGACTTGATTTAATCAGTAGTTTCCAAAACTTGAGGATACACGAGTTCTCCCCGGGCAAGTACAGTTTGGTAGTGTTGAATAAGAGATATGATACTTTTGAATATCATGTGGACCCAATGAATGGTAATTGTTGTTACCGTTGTAAACATTAACTCAGTTTAATAATAATACTCCTAATGAGGGTAATTTAATGTGTTTTAATCATGTAAGTGTAAGCAAAGATAAACACCGAGCCATTTTGAGCTCGCTTGTATAATTTAAGAAAATGCTATATGGAAGTGAAAGCTATTTGACATTTTTGTCAGGTTCATTGGAACCTTAAATTAGAGATTTTGTAAGCTAGGTTTTATTGATTCCATTTTATACTTGGATTTTGATGTTTAATTTGAAGTGTTATCCTATGCTCGATCCGGAATGTGTGAATCATATAGTGGGATGACATACTATGCCTCGAATGTCCTACTGAGCTAGCGGACTATGATTTGCATATTTTTTGTCCAAAAGGGCACAGTATTGTAGCTTGACTTTTGTATTCGAAGCTTATTCATTATGGTTTTGTATTTCAGCTTGAGCTTGATTTTTGCCTGGAATAAAACACCTCAATTTCAAAACTCATGGTTTAATTTTTATGTCGAAATCCTACTCAATGTTTACTTCTCAAAAGTGTTACGGTATGTTTTCATGTCGATCGCACAACTGTCTATTGTGCGTCTCTACCTCAAAAGAGACAGTATGGAATTAAATGTAGTATTTGCCTCTCACTCGCACTCCTATGTCCTGCAATTAGCTTCGTCCACTTCTACGCCGGCGATGTTGCCATTTCCTAATAATTGAAAGTGATAAATCTAAGAAAATGTTTGCGTGGTCTTATAGAGAATATTCCGCTCTTTATGATGATGTAAAAATAAAAGCCATAAATAATTAACACATGGCCTAATTTTCACAATTACGATATTTTAACGCGAATCTATATTTTTGCAGGTATAAAACTTATCACGCCATAGATAATGAACTAATGATCGCAACATATCAAGAATTTATTTTTAGATTGCCTGATGTTGGTAGAAGTTACCCTATTTATCATGGCAGTAATTATTTTCATAATAAGAAAGTTATGTTTTTTTTCTTAAATGTTACTTGAAAAATCTGGGATGGTGTCACACAAAAGTTACGTAGCGAGAAACATTTTTGCTGTTGACTTTACGTTGGTGACTAAGCGAAAAGAAATGTTCATTAATGTCTGAAATAGTTTTTAAAACAAACCAGAGCTCGATATCAGATAGCATTCATAAGTTATAGTACTTCGCGTACTCCTTCCGCCCAGCGCTGACGCACCGAAAGTTTGTTTACTAATGTGGCCGGTAGGGTATCTCCCCGACTGCGTTTGAAGGAGGGTATGTGATAGTGTGAAGTTAAACTGTGAAATGAAGTGGAGCTTGTGTTATTTATAAATTGTCCGCCTCGTTGCGTAGTGGCTAGCATTCTTGGCTGTCACCGTGCTGTCACGGTGGAGGCCCGGGTGTGAATCCCGGCTCTGCCAAGAAATTGAATGCTGGTCTGAGGGCTGGAACGGGGTGTACTCAACTTCAAGAGACAAAACTGAGAAGAGGCGGGTTCGATTCCTACCTCAGCCATTCTGGAAGTGGTTTCCGTAGTTTGCCTTTGTTTGTCCCGGGAATGAACAAGGGTTCGTTAATGGTGCAGAGTTAACGTTTCTGTGCCAAAAGAACAAGGAAGACACCCACGACGAAATGACAGGTGAAGTGTATGAAAAGTGGTTCGCCGAGCAATTGTTGCCCAATGTTCCCGAAGGATCTAGCCTAGTAATAGACAATGTAGGCTATAACAGCAGAGAAATATGTTCGTTGCTTGCCACCATACCACAGTGAACTTAATTCCATCGAAATGGTATGGGCGCAAGTAAAGAACTAGCCTATATAAAATTGAACAACGTCTCATTCAAGAAACAAGAAATAAATAATTAAATTTCGGCTGCATACCACTACTTGACCACACAAAATTGAGTAAATTACGTGGGCCACAATATATATTATCTTATTCTTTATATATATATATATATATAATACTTCGACACGTGTGTATGTGACTGAACTCCTCCTAAACGACTGAACCGATTTTGATGAATTTGTATGTATGTTAGGGTGGGTCCATGTATGGTTTAGATTCACAATTTGACCAGGTAGGTGGAATTTTAGAATTTTAGAACCACAATTTACACACAATTTTAGAACCATAATATACAGTCATAAACAGTCGTCATGGAAACCGCTAGTTTTAGTGAAAAGTGATGCTTTTGGACTGTTTGTCTCTGCACGTAGAGCCACCTGGTCGCAACCTGTGCAACTACCGCCATAACATACACTCCGCCCGTGGCGGAATGTTGTGTTTTATACCAAAGGTGACAGTGATGTCGAATTCTACTTTTTGTCTCTGCACGTTAGAGCGTTTCGAAGTACATATGCGTACATATACCATTCATCCGATTGTTATGAATCTTGGGTGAGATGTTGAGTGCACTCCAGGGAAGGTGTTTGGCTTAGTAAATCCATTTTACAATAGATAGCGCACGACTAGATTCAACAAATGAGCGACAACGCGCGAAGCGTTTCAAAAAGGTCCCGTATGCGTTCAAATACCATTCGTCCGATAGCGATGAAACTTGGGTGAGATGTTGTGTACACTCGAGGGAAGGCTTCTGGCTTAGTAAATTCATTTTACAATTGGTAGCGCACGAGAAGATTCAACAAATGAGCGACGACGCGCGAAACGTTTCAACAAAATCCCGTATAAGTTTATATACCATTCATCGATTGCGATGAAACTTTGATGAGCTCTTATGTACACTTACGGGAAGGTTTCTAACTTAGTAAATCCATTTCACAGGAGGTTAAGCACGAGTAGATTCAACAAATGAGCGACGACGCGCGAAGCGTTTCAACAAAGTCCCGTATGCGTTCAAATACCATTCGTCTGATAGCGATGAAACTTGGGTGAGATGTTGTGTACACTCCAGGGGAGGCTTCTGGATTTGTAAATCCATTTTTCAATAGGTAGAGCACGAGTAGATTCAACAAATGAGCAACGACGCACGAACGTTTAAACAAAGTCCCGATGCGTTCCTATACCATTCATCCGATTGCAATGAAACTTGGGTGAGTTGTTGTGTACACTCAAGTGAGGGTTTCTAAGTTAGTAAATCCATTTCACAGGAGGTTGCGCAAGAGTAGATTCAACAAATGAGCAACGGCGCGCGAAGCGTTTCAATAAGGTCCCGTATGCGTTCAAATACCATTCGTCCGATGACGATGAAACTTGGGTGAGTTGATAAGTACACCCTACGGAAGGTTTCTGGCTTAATAAATGCATTTTACAACATGTAGCGCACGAGTAGATTCAACATATTAGTGACGGCACGCGAATCATTTCAACAAAGAACCGTATGCGTCCATATACCATTTATCCGATTGCGATGAAACTTTGGTGAATTGTTGTGTACACTCCAGTGAAGGTTTCTGGCTTAGTAAATTTATTTTACAATAGGTAGCGCACGAGTAGATTCAACAAATGTGCGAAGGCGCGCGAATCGTTTCAACAAAGTCCTGTTGCATTCATTTATCCGATTGCGATGAAACTTTGGTGAATTGTTGTGTACACTCCAGGAAAGGTTTCTGGCTTAGTAAATCCAGTTTTTAATAAGTAGCGCACGAGTAGATTCAACAAATGAGCGATGGCGCGCGAATCGTTTCCACAATGTCCCGTATGCGGTCATATATCATTCATCCAATTGCGATGAAACCTTGGTGAATCATTGAGTACACTCCAGAGAAGGTTTCAGGCTTAGTAAATCTATTTTAAAATAGGTAGCGCATGAGTAGATTCAACAAATGAGTGACGGCACGCGAATCGTTTAAAGAAAACCCCGTATGCGTTCATATGTCATTCATCCGATTCCGATGAAAATTTGATGAGTTGTTGTGTACTCGCGAGGGAAGGTGTTCAACTTGGTAAATCCATTTTACAATATTGGTAGCGCAGGAGTAGATGTAACAAATGAGTGACGGCGCGCGAAGCGTTCCAATAAAATCCCGTATGCGTTCATATACTATTCATCGATTGCGATGGAACTTTGAAGGGTTGTTGTGAACACTTACGTGAAGCTTTCTAACTTAGTAAATCCTTTTCACAGTTGGTGGAGCACAAGTAGATTCAACAAATGAGTGACAGCGCATGAATCATTTAAACAAAATCCCGTATGCGTTATATGCCATTTATCCGAATGCGATGAAACTTTGGAGAGTTGTTGTGCACGCTCCCACGAATGTTTCTAGATTAGTTATTTCATTTCACGATAGTTTAGAGGCAGAAATTGAAAAAAATATTGTGTATCCAAAAGCACTTCAAGAAACAAAGTTACAACACTTTCTTTGATTGGCAGGACAACGTCTGCCGGGTCAGCTAGTCCTTATATATATAATTCTTCTACACGTGTGTATGTCACTGATCTCCTCCTAAACGGCAGCTCCGATTTTGATGAAATTTGGTTTGTGGTTATGTGAAGAACAGCCCAAATTCATACACATAAACGGGAGAACAGCATCAGGCATAAGGCCTGGACAAAATAACTACCTTAAGAGAAGCTTAGACTGAAAGGATTGGGCTGAGAAAAGGCGGCCTGGTTCTTTCAATACCTCACTGAACATTGAGAGTAAATACAATATTAGCCTACTTTCGATTTTTGCAAAAAATGGAAGTAGACTTATGAGATCAACACAGGGCGAAAAAAGTGTGTCTGGCTGTGTGTGTATGTGTGTGTGTGAGTCTGTGTGTGTGTGTGTATGTGTGTGTGAGTCTGTGTGTGTGTGTCTGTGTGTGTGTGAGTGTGTGTACTCTGAATGTCTGTCCCCCCCCCCTATCAATTCGAACACGGTGAATGCGAATTGAACGAAATTTGGTACAAAGGTAGCACTAGCAAAGGACACCTCAGTGTCATGTTTTATATCGCCGCCATCTTTACTAAAACTGAATGGCGGCCACTCAAACGTTCAAAACGTAAAATCAAATAACGACTAACCAAATCATCCGATCTCTACCAAATTTGGTAACAACATACCTTCGTATAGGATGCGTCTTGTGACCAAACTACAAGGTCGTCCGCCATACCATTTCAGGATGGCGGCCGTGCGAATTATGCAAACTTTATAATCCATATCATGGGACCCACCAGTTCCGATTATCGAGCCGAGAATCGTTTTAACTGTTCTAAAGGAAGAGGCACGTTCGAAATTAAAAGTTTATTTTGTAATACTATAGTGCAGACGTGATTTTAAAAAGCTGAGCTGATTCAGTAATAAGACAAGATGGCAGCGGATATCTTGTGCCTGACTTATATTTCACTAATTTGAGTATTGCATGCAATATAGCGTACTGATACAAAATAAATAAACTTTGTATGAAATGCTTTAAATATAAATAATATACTCCAGTGATGAAATCGTTTAGTATAAATCATTATTTGCAAACAAGTTCTATGTAAGTCATTTTAAATAGAACGATATTCGTTGACACAATTAGCTCAGTGGTAGAGCGTTAGCCTATCGCTCAAATGCCTATGGTTCAAACCCGATCAGAGCTAGGTTTTTTGCTTGAAATGTTATATGTTTATTGTTTTGTAATGACTCAGATGTTTTAAAATTAAGCGTTATATTGTGCATATTATGGTGTAAAATATATATTTAATTAAAACATAATTCGCCAGCAGATTTACTCGAGACATCTAGCTGCCAACCTCCTTATTAACTTCCATATTTTATTGAAAAGTTTCTTCTTCTGGCCGCTAGAATGCACTCGCTCTGTTAGGATTATATTGTTCGATATTTCACCACTAGATGTCACGACTAGTTTACGTGGGGCTCCATTGATTACTATACCATTGGCATTCTATGCGCATCGAATTTGAAGAATGACAAGATGATACTACGATACATTTTTATTTTTTATTTTAAAGGGTTTGTAACAGCCTATTGTGCGTTATTTGAAAATGTTAATTGAAGTAAAGAACAAAACGATTTCACATAGTATCTGAACTCTACCGTTGGTGCTAGTTCAGGATATTAATTAATACTTTTATTTCAGCAAAATAGCAATCGAAAATATCCACATAGTTGGTATACACACGTCTCTGTAGGGTCATGGAAAGATTTGTTAATTCAATTAGGGTTGTGAAAGTCATACGCAGCCAGACGTGTAAAGACATGCCTCAACTCAAAGTTGGATGTTGCCCGCGTCAGGCCGATTATGTAATAATAATAATAATAATAATAATAATAATAATAATAATAATAATAATAATAATAATAATAATAATAATAATAATAATGTTATTGGTTTTACATCCCTTTTAACTACTGTTGCTTTTAGAGACGCCGGGGTGCCAGAATTTTGTCCCGAAGGGGATCTTTAACGTGCCAGTAAATCTACTAACACGGCTCCCTCGCATTTGTGCACCCTCAAATGCCAGCTGACTGCGCCAGGATACGAACCTGAAACATACGGTCCAGCAAGCGAGAACGTTACCGCTGAGCCACGCCGCCAGTCCGGTCGAGTATGTCTCCAGATCCATAACATTCTTTAGATACTTCTTATCTTTCTTTCTTCAATGATGGTAGCAGTTTTTATCTAGGTTGTGTCGTTTGGTAGAGGTAAATCGTTTCTAAGGTCTTCAACAAAGAATAGTTCTATTATACTCTTTGATAATAACAACGAGTTATAACTATACTCATACATTTAGGAGAAAGTAGGCTATATGTTCTTTACTGAACATCTTGTTTTTATTTATATGGTGAAACTCGCAAACACATTAATAAATAAGATTTAATTGAAAAATGTATTATGTTGGCCCGCCTGGGGCAATTGCAAATGTTCATTAATTTTAATTAGGTTGGCACAGCCATGTGCTATTAGACAAAAGTTAATTCTGCTTGATGCACACACAAATTTAATATATTCTTGCACTTGCTAGCAAAAACACTTAAAACGAAGATTATTAAAACAATAATAAAGAAAAATGATGATGATGATGATGATAATTGTTTTAAGGGGCCTAACATCGAGGTTATCGGCCCCTAATAAAGAAAAAAGGCACAAACTTATCTTTAGTGGCGATGACTAGAAAGCATACTGACGGAGACTGCCGTGGCCAACACTTGATTTTTAGCAGTAAAATTTGAGATGTCCAGCATCAGGAAAATAACCTCGCCAGGGCGATCTTCTTCTTCACCAGCGTTGTACATTGTTTAACATCGTTAGGTTTGATGTTATTTCTTGAATGCCAAATAACATGGCATTTATAACTGCGATTTGGCGCAGCTTCTTGCAGTTTGGAGTAAAGTGTAGAATGCACTTTCTCAGTGCAGAATTTCTCTGCTGTTGCGGTGCATGGTAGTTTCAACCATAAAATGTAGCTTAGGCCTGAAGTTTAGAATGCCCCGGAGAAGGGCGGAAGGCACGAATGCCTATCGCAGGTTGAAGAAGGCCGTTGAAAGTTGAAGAAGGAATACGGATGGGGAGCAAAACGCCGCCACTTAAATAATAGCATCATAGAAGCGTCTGGAAGCCTACAGGCTGGCGGGCGATGATTGGCCAGGGCAAGCTGTGACGTCCGTCAGGCAGGAAGGCAGCAAGCAAGGTGACACCCCTTTCAGTATGCGAGCGTATGCTGAAGGCGCATGACCTTAAACATGCTGAGGTAAGAGTCTTAGATGTATATAGAGAGTGAACACTAGTAATAGACAATATAATATTGACAGAAATGAATAAATACATATTGCTCGTTCGGTGTTCTCAAAAGCATTTGACCGACAAATGCGGCACGAAAGAAAAACACACTATAAACATCACGAAAGTGATCAGTATGTATATTAGGGTGGATCCCTGTATAGCTTAGATTCACAATCTGACCCGGTAGGTGGAATAAACACAATTTTAGCACCACAATTTACACACAATTTTAGAACCACAATATACAGTCAAAAACAGTTGTCATAGAAACCACTAGCCTTGGCCTTAGTGAAAGCTGATGTCTTTGGACGGGTTATCTCTGCACGTTAGAGCCACCTGGTCACAAGCTGTACAACTCCGCCATAACTTACACTCCGCCCGGGGCGCAAAGTTATGTTTTGTACCATAGGTGGAGGTGATGTCGAATTCTTCTCTTTGTCTCTGCACGTTAAAGCGTTTCAACAAAGTTCCGTATGCGTTCATATACCATAGATCCGATTGCGATTAAACTTGCATGAGATGTTGAGTGCACTCCAGGGAAGGTTGCTGGCTTAGTAAATCCATTTTACAATAGATAGCGCAGAGTAGATTCAACAAATGAGCGACGACGCACGAAGCGTTTCAACAAAACCCCGTATAAGTAGCCTATATACACCATTCATCGATTGCGAAGAAATGTTGATGAGTTGTTGTGTACACTTACATGAATGATTCTAACTTAGTAAATCCATTTCACAGCAAGTTGCGCACTAGTAGATTCAACAAATGAGCGACGACGCGCGAAGTGTTTTAACAAGGTCCCGTATGCGTTCAAATACCATTCGTCCGATAGCATTGAAACTTTGGTGAGATGTTGTGTACACTCCAGAGAAGGCTTCTGGCTTATTTAATCCATTTTACAATAGGAGCGCACGAGTAGATTCAACAAATGAGTGACGACGCGTGAAGCGTTTCCACAAAATCCCGTATAAGTTTATATACCATTCATCGACTGCGATGAAACATTGATGAGTTGTTGTGTACACCTAGGTGAAGGTTTCTAACTTAGTAACTCCATTTCACAGGAGGTTGCGCACGAGTAGATTCAACAAATGAACGACGATACGAGAAGCGTTTCAACAAGGTCCCGTATGCGTCCAAATACCATTCGTCCGATTACTATGAGACTTGGGTGAGATCTTGCGTACACCCTAAGGAATGTTTCTGGCTTAATATATCCATCTTACAATACGTAGCGCACGAGTAGATTTAACCAATGAGTGACGGCACGTGAATCGTTTCAAAAAAGTACAGTATGCGTCCATATACCGTTCATCCGATTGCAATGAAACTTTGGTGAATTGTTACGTACACTCCAGGAAAGGTTTCTGGCTTAGTAAATTCATTTTACCATAGGTAGTGCATGAGTAGATTCAACAAATGAGTGACCGCACGCGGATCGTTTAAAGAAAATCCCGTATGCGCTCATATGCCATTCATCCGATTCCGATGTAACTTTGATGAGTTGTTGTGTACACGCCGGGGAAGTCTTCAACTTGGAAAATCCATTTTACAATATTGGTAGCGCACTGTTGATGTAACAAATGAGTGACGACGCGCGAAGTGTGTCAACAAAATCCCGTATGCGTTCATATACTATTCATCAATTGCGATGAAACTTTGATGAGTCGATGTGTTCACTTACGTGAAGCTTTCTAACTTAGGAAATCAATTTCACAGTTGGTTGAGCACGAGTAGATTCAACAAATGAGTGACAGCGCACGAATCATTTAAACAAAATCCCGTATGCGTCTTATACCATTCATCCGATTGCGATGAAACATGGGTGAGATGTTAAGTGCACTACAGGGAAGGTTTCTGGGTGAGTAAATCCATTTTACAATAGCTAGCGCACGAGTAGATTCAACAAATGTGCGACGACGCGCGAAGTGTTTCAACAAGGTCTCGTAGGCGTTCAAATACCATTCGTCCGATAGCGATGAAACTTGGGTGAGATATTGTGAACACTCCAGGGAAGGCTTCTGGCTTAGTAAATCCATTTTACAATAGGTAGCGCACGAGAAGATTCAGCAAATGTGCGACGACACGTGGAGCGTTTTAACCAAGTCCCGTATGCGTTCATATACCATTCGTCCGATAGCAATGAAACTAGGGTGAAATGTTGTGTACACTCGAGGGAAGGTTTATGGCTTAGTACATGCATTTTCAACAGGTAGTGCACGAGTATATTCAACAAATGAGCGACGGCACGCGAATCGTTTCAAAAAAGTCCCGTAGGCGTTCATATACCATTCACCCGAATGCGATGAACTTTGCGAATTGTTGTGTACAGTCCAGGAAAGGTTTCTGGCTTAGTTAATCAATTTTACAATCGGTAGCGCACGAGGAGATTCAACCAATGAGTGATGGCGCGTGAATCGTTTCAACAAATTCCCGTATGCGTTCATATACCATTCGTCTGATTGCGATGAAACGTTGGTGAATTATTGTGTACACTCCAGGAAAGGTTTCTGAATTAGTACATGTATTTTACAATAGGTAGCGCAAGAGTAGATTCAACAAATGAGCGACGGCACGCGAATCGTTTCAAGAAAGCCCGTGTGCGTTCATATACCATTCATCCGATTGCGATGAAACTTTGGTGAATCGTTGAGTACACTCCAAGGAAGGTTTCGGGCTTAATAAATCCATTTTATAATAGGTAGCGTACGAGTAGATTCAACAAATGAGTAACGGCTCGCGAATCGTTTAAACAAAGTCCCGTATGCGTTCATATGCCTTTCATCCCATTGCGAAGAATCATTGATGAGTTGTTGTGTACACGCCAGGGAAGGTTGTCGACTTAGTAAATCCATTTTACAATAGGTAACGCACGAGTAGATGCAACAGATGAGTGATTAAGCGTGAATCGTTTGAACAAAATCCCGTATGCGTTCATATACCATTCACCCATTACGATGAAACTTTGATGAGTTGTTGTGCACACTCCCAGGAATGTTTTTTAAATTAGTTAATCCATTTTACGATAGTTTAGTGGCAGTTAACAGAAATTGAAAAAAAAATGTGTATCGGAAAGCACTTCAAGAAACAAAGTTACAACACTTTTTCGGATTGGCAGGACAACGTCTGCCGGGTCAGCTAGTATATATATAAAAAGGAATGTCTGACTGTTCGTCTTTTATGCGTTCATAAACCATTCACCCGATTGCGATCAAAATTTGGTGAGTTATTGTACACACTTCCGGGAGGTTTATAGGCATATTTGATCCATTTCACAATAGATAGCACGCGAGTAGTTTAAACAAATGAGTGATGGCGATGAGTTCATATACAATTCATCCGATTGCGATCAAATTTTGGTGAAATGTAGCGCACACTCCCGAGAAATTTATAGGCGTAGTAAATCCAATTTACAATAGATGGCGTGCGAGTAGCTTCAACAAAATGGCGTTCGTTTCGTTTCAACAAAGCCCCACATGCATTCATATATCATTCATCCCATTGCGATGAAACTTTGGTGAGATGTTGTGTACACTTCAGGGAAGGTGTCTGATTCGTAAATCCAATTTACAATTGGTAGGGCATGAGTTGATTCAACAAATGAGCGACGACGCGCGAAGCGTTTCAAAAACGTCCCGTATGCGTTCATATACCATTCGTCCGATAGCCATGAAACTTGGGTGAGATGTTGTGTACACTTCAGGAAAGGTTTCTAGCTCAGTGAATCCATTTCACAATAGATAGCGCACAAGTACATTCAACAAATGTGCGACGACGTGCGAAGCGTTTCAACAAAGTCCCGTATGCGTTCATATACCATTCGTCCGATAGCAATGAAACTTGGGTGAGATGTTGTGTACACTTCATGGAAGGTTTCTGGCTCAGTGAATCCATTTCACAATAGATATCGCACACGTACATTCAACAAATGAGCGACGACGTGCGAAGCGTTTCAACAAAGTCCCGTATGCGTTCATATACCATTCGTCCGATAGCGATGAAACTTGGGAGAGATATTGTTTACACTTCATGGAAGGTTTCTGGCTTAGTAAATCCACTTTACGATAGGTAGATCATGAGTAGATACGACAAATGAGCGACGACGCGCGAAGCGTTTGAACAAAGTCCCATATGAGTTCATATACCATTCGTCCGACACCGATGAAACTTGGATGAGATATTATGTACACTCCAGGAAAGGATTCAGGCTTAGTAAATCCATTTTACAATAGGTAGCGCACGTGTAGATTCAACAAATGAGTGACGACGCGCGAAGCATTTGAACAACTTCCCGTATGCGTTCATATACCATTCGACCGATAGCGATGAAACTCGAGTGAGATGTTGTGTACACTCCAGGGAAGGTTTCTAGCTTAGTACATGCATTTTAAAGTAGGTAACGCATGAATAGATTAATCTTATGAGCGACGGCACGCGAATCGTTTCAACAAAGTCCCGTATGCGTTCATATCTCATTCATCAGATTGCGATGAAACTTTGATGAGTTATTGTGTACACGCCAGGGAATGTTTTCGACTTAACAACTCCATTTAGTAATATTTTGCGCACAAGTAGATGCATCAAATGAGTGACGACGCGTAAAGCGTTTCTACAAAATCCTGTATGCGTTCATATACCATTCATCGATTGCGATGAAACTTTGATGAGTTGTTGTGCACACTCCACTGATATTTATAGGCGTAGTTAATCCAATTTGCAATAGAGAGCGCGCGAGTAGTTTAAACAAATGAGTGATGGCGTTGCGTTCATACACAATTCATCCGATTGCGATCATATTTTGGTGAGTTGTTGTGCACACTCCCGGGAACGTTATAGGCATAGTAAACCCAATTTACAATAGATAGCGCGCGAGTTGCTTCAACAAAATTGCGTGCGATTCGTTTCTAAAATTTCCCCACATGCGTTCATATACCATTCATCCGATTGCGATGAAACTCTGGTTGAGTACATTCCAGGGAAGGTTTCAGGCTGAGTAAATCTGTTTTAAAATTGGTAGCGCATGAGTAGATTCAACAAATGAGTGACGTCACGCGAATCGTTTAAACAAAATCCCGTATGCGTTTATATGCCATTCATCCGATTGCGATGAAACTTTGATTTGCTGTTGTGTAGACTCCAGGGAAGGTCTTTAACTTATTAAATCCATTTTACAATAATGGTAGAGCACGAATAGATTCAGCAAATGAGCGACGACGTACGAAGCGTTTCAATAAACGCCCGGATGCGTTAATATACCGTTCGTCCGATAGGGATGAAACTTGTGTGAGATGTTGTGTACACCCCTAGGAAGGTTTATGGCTTATTACATGCATTTTACAATAGGTAGCGCACGAGTAGATTCATCTAATGGGCGACGGCACGTGAATCGTTTCAACAAAGTCCCTTATGCGTTCATATAACATTCATCCGATTGCGATGAAACTTTGAAGAATTGTTGTTTA
This sequence comes from Meconema thalassinum, assembly GCA_946902985.2. Classification (NCBI taxonomy): domain Eukaryota; kingdom Metazoa; phylum Arthropoda; class Insecta; order Orthoptera; family Tettigoniidae; genus Meconema; species Meconema thalassinum. The sequence goes on from OX336390.1 coordinate 888,228,778, forward strand.
CACTCCTGGAAGGCTGTCTGGCTTAGTACATGCACTTTACAATAGGTAACGCACGAGTAGATTCAACAAATGAGTGACGGCACGCGAATCGTTTCAACAAAGTCCCGTATGCGTTCATATACCATTCATCCGACTGCGTTGAAACTTTGGTGGATCGGTGAGTACACTCCAGGGATGGTTTCAGGCTTAGTAAATCCATTTTACAATAGGTAGCGCACGAGTAGATTGAACAAATAAGTGGCGGCATGTGAATTGATTAAACAAAATCTCGTATGCGTTCATATGCCATTCAACCGATTGCGATGAAACTTTGACAATTTATTGTGTACATGCCAGGGAAGGGTTTCGACTTAGTAAATCCATTTTACAATATTTAGCGCACGAGTAGATGCAACAAATGGGTGACGAAATTGAAGCGTTCCAACAAAATCCTGTATGCGTTCTTATACCATGCATCGATTGTGATGAATCTTTGATGAGTTATTGTGTGTACTTACGTGTAGGTTTCTAACTTAGTAAATCCATTTCACAGTAGGTAGCGAACGAGTTAATTCAACAAATGGGTGATAGCAAACGAATCGTATAAAATGAAATTCCGTATGTATTCATATGCCATTCATACGATTGCAATGAAACATAGGAGAGTTGTTGTGGACGTTCCCACGAATGTTTCTGAATTAGTTAATACATTTTATGATAGTTTGTAGGCAGTTAGCGAAATATGAAAAAAAGGATTGTGTATCCAAAAGCACTTCAGCCGGGTTCAGCTAGTTATTATTATTTTATAATAACAATAATAATAATAATAATAATTATTATTACTATTATTATTAAATGTCATATTATAATTTATTATAGCCTATAACATGTAATAATATTATCATATTCATGAATAATTGAAAATTATAAATTATTATAATATAAGTATTGAAAAGGCAGAATCCCTTTATTTCTTTCTAATATATTATAATGTGTGCATTAAAATCGCGTTCTGAACTTCGGTGTATCATATCTAAATATTATACCGACATTCGCTTCAAGGCATGAGGTACAGTTATATACAACAAACAAATATTTTGGAAATTTCCTGAGTTTTGCATAAAAACACGCCTGTATACGAGTTATGTTACATCATGTGCCCGGCCTTGCAGAACTTGGTATATGCAGCAGATCTGGCATCAGCACGCTCCATTTAATGCGTACTGAAGGTAGAGACGCTCTATAGAAGAAACGTATAATGCGCAAGTCACGATTAATTTTGCGCAGGAGTTGAGGGTTAAAATCATCTTTTTCCCTTTTTTTGCGTTGAAAATTCACAAACTTGTTTAGTGGCGATTTACATGATTTAAGAAAACCTTTAATAAAACGTAAAAAATAACGTTTTTCTGAAGTTGATTTAAACAATTACACTTAAAAATGGTTTTTTTTTTCAATAGAATCATAAAAACTATATTGCGGGGGAGGGGTCCAAACAGGGGTGGGCCCATCATGATGGGGGTGGGTCCCAGTGTGACAGAGGCTTGCCTGACCTGTTTCAAGAGCCGTGGGCACCACCGGAGGTAGCACTAGCAAAGGGCACCTCAGTGTCATGTTTTATATCGCCGCCATCTTGACAGAAACGTAATGGCGGCCTCACAAATGTTCAAAACTTAAATCAAATTAAGACTAACATAATCATTCGATCTCTACCAAATTTTGCAACAACATACCTTTATGGAGGGAGCATCCCTTGACCAATCTAATAGGTCATTAGCCTAATAGTTTGCGGATGGCGGCCATCTTTGTGTCAAAATCGATTCCCCCTATTAATTCAAACACGGTGAAACCGAATGGAACGAAATTTAGTACAGACGTAGCACTAGCAAAGGACACCTCAGTGTCATGTTTTATATCGCCGCCATCGTGACAGAAACGTAATGGCGGCCTCACAAATGTTCAAAGCTTAAATCAAATTAAGACTAACATAATCATCCGATCTCTACCAAATTTTGCAACAACATACCCTTATGGAGGAAGCATCCTTCGACCAATCTAATAGGTCATTAGCCTAATAGTTTGCTGATGGCGGCCATCTTTGTGTCAAAATCGATTCCCCCTATTAATTCGAGCACGGTGAAACCGAATGGAACGAAATTTGGTACAGAGGTAGCACTAACAAAGGGCACCTCAGTGTCATGTTTTATATCGCCTACATCTTGACGCAAACGTAAAGGCGGCCACACATATGTTCAAAGCTTGAATCAAATTACGATTAACCTAATCATCCGATCTCTACCAACTTTTGCAACAACATACCTTTAAGGAGGAAGCATCCTTTGACAAAACTGATAGGTCACTAGCCTAATAGTTTGCGGATGGCGGCCATCTTTGTGTCAAAATCGATTCCCCCTATTAATTCGAACACGGTGATACTGAATGGAACGAAATTTGCTAGAGAGGTAGCACTAGCAAAGGGCACCTCAGTGTCATGTTTTATATCGCCGCCATCTTGACGGAAACGTAATGGCGGCAACACAAATGTTCAAAGCTTAAATCAAATTACGATTAACCTAATCATTCGATCTCTACCAAATTTTGCAACAACATACCTTTATGGAGGGAACATCCTTTGACCAAACTAATAGGTCATTAGCCTAATATTTTGCGGATAGCGGCCATCTTTGTGTGAAAATCGATTACCCCGATCAATTCGAACACGGTGAAACCGAATGGAACGAAATTTGGTACAGAGGTAGCACTAGCAAAGGACACCTCAGTGTCATGTCTTATATCACCGCCATCTTGACGGAAACGTAATCACGGCCACCCAAATGTGAAAAGCTAAAATGTAATTACGACCAACCTAATAATCTAGTCTCTACCAACTTTTGCAACTACATATCTTTATGTGGGAAGCATATTCTGACCAAACTGCAAGATTATCAGCCCAATAGTTTTCAGATGGTTTTCAAGTATGTGTGCAAATCGATTCCCCCTATCAATTCAAACACGGTGAAACCGAATTAAACGAAATTTGGTACAGAGGTAGCACTAGTAAAGGGCACCTCATTGTCATGTTTTATATCGCCGCCATCTTGACGGAAACGGAATAACGGCCACCCAAATGTTAAAAGCTTAAATCAAATTACGACCATCCTAATAATTTGATCTCTACCAGATTTTGCAACAATATGCCTTTTTGTGGAAAGCATCGTATGACTGACTACAAGGTCATCAGCCCAATAGTTTGCAAATAGCGGCCATGCATGTGTGCAAATCCATTCCCCATATCAATTCAAACACGGTGAAACCGAATTGAATGATTTTTTTACAGAGGTAGCACTAGCAAAGGGCACCTCATATTCATGTTTAATATCCCTATAGCACGTTGTATTTCAACAAGCTACTACAACGAACATTCAATTATACTCTTTGAAAAGGACAAAGAGTTATAACAATACCCATGCATTTAGGAGAAAGTAGGCTATATGTTCTTTACTGAACATCTTGTTTAGTGTTGCCTTAGTAAACAAAAGTTTGGTGCTTTTCAGTCGGTCAACACGAATTTACCCAAAAGCGTTGGGTTATTCCCTAATCCTGAAAAAATCGCCTGTTACAACTGGCCGTTGAAGTTGAAACTGCTCGTTGCTGTAGTACGGAAGACACCCAAATCAGATAAGTAGCCTATATTATACAGTACAATCAAAATTGACCAATCACAACACCCATAGAGTCACTCCATATAGACAAATTCCGGAGTTCTATCACCATTTTTAGCATTTCGCCAAACATATAAGTTACTGACGAGTTGCGTTACTAAATAAGTGTGCATATTGTAAATATTTTCACCCGTATTCTCAAACATAGATGCTATAGCCTAAGTGTAATGGATCTGATGATGATCGCTTGACGATCGAAACTGGTCATCCTAGTGTATTTATTAATCTCATGTAATTTTTTTCAGGATTAGGGAATAACCCAGCTCTTGTGGGTAAACGACTGATAAGCACCAAACTTTTGTATATTGGAAATATCTGTTCCCGTAGGAAACAGGATGTAAAATTGTCCGATTGAGCTATGTACATTAACAAATTCACAAAGAAATTTGATACAATGGTCCGGCTAGCTCAAAACAGTTGCCAGCGTTTCGCCCCAGTGTACCAATGGGCTCTTCAGTTGGTTATGGTACACCTCACCAAGACGCGTGGCCAGTACATGCTGTGAAGGCCGCTGCAAGGCACAAATGCTGCCACGAGCAGCGCCAATGTACTATGGAAGTCAAAACTTCCTTTCAAAAACAATGTTAGCTTACCTTGCTAATCCATATTGGAAATATCTGTTCCCGTAGGAAACAGGATGTAAAATTGTCCGATTGAGCTATGTACATTAACAAATTCACAAAGAAATTTGATACAATGGTCCGGCTAGCTCAAAACAGTTGCCAGCGTTTCGCCCCAGTGTACAGTGTACTTGAAAGGAAGTTTTGACTTCCATAGTACATTGGCGCTGGTCGTGGCAGCATTTGTGCCTTGCAGCGGCCTTCACAGCATGTACTGGCCACGCGTCTTGGTGAGGTGTACCATAACCAACTGAAGAGCCCATTGGTACACTGGGGCGAAACGCTGGCAACTGTTTTGAGCTAGCCGGACCATTGTATCAAATTTCTTTGTGAATTTGTTAAAACTTTTGTATACCCATGCATTTAGGAGAATGTAGGCTATATGTTCATTACCGAACATCTTGTTGTGTTTTGCAACTGTGAAAGTCATATCAGAGACTTTTGTCATAACCCTATGTTACCCTGCAAATGTTAATATGGATTTCTCTATTCGTTTCTGAGAATGATGGTGAATTGCTTCATCTAGCCGCCATCTTGATTTCGTGTGACATACGAAAATAAAATAATACGCTCCGTGACAGGGTAATTAATTGTAACTCTTTATCATCGTGTTGGAAGTCATACTTTGGTGTTGTCTTAATTAACAAAATTTTGCTTTTCAGTCGGTCAAGACGATCGTACCCGATGGCAGTTATGCGCTAAATATGATGATGATAATTTTAGTTTTAAGGGGCCTAACATCTATCTAGGTTATCGGCCCCTGATGGTTTGGCTGATCGTGAAGATGATAAAAATGTAAACTATAATTAAAACTAACTACTAACTTATATACTAGAAGAAGAAATTGAAAACAAAAGGAGAATAAGGCAAATAAAGGACAGGTGGAATAGAAATGCCCTCAACCCTCGAAGAATACGGATTGAGGGGCTTGGAAGGAAGGAGAGCCATGAAAGGCAGATATGAAAGTGAGAGAGGAGAGGGTCCGCCCCAGAGGTAATGGATAAAAGGGGGGAAAACAAGACCCAGCTCAGGAATCCCTCGGGGTGGCCAACTCCCGAACTCACCAGCCGTGAGCCCTTGAGTGTGTAGCAATATCCAGGGTGCACCAGAAGTGGTGGGGCTACATACACCCTGCCTCCTTGAGAGCCTTGGGCAGAAGGCAGGAGATGACATGAATAGAAAAAGAAGGCTGACCCCTCGCAAAAGGAGGGTATCAGAAAAGATGAGACAAGGGCCAATTAAGGCGGGAAAGGAAGAGAGTGCCTAGGACTCGAATACCCTAATACCGTCGGGGTCGGAAGAGGACAAGAGTTGACCAAGGGAGGTCGACAGGAGAGAAGACGGAGAGGAGCCCGGCACAAGTAAGTGGATGCAATGCCGGACTCAGCTAGGGCCCCGTGGTCGCCAACCCACGTCCCACTAGGTGTGAGCCCCTGAGGGGGGGGGGGGGCGCTAAATATGAAAGAAAGCTATATGAGATTAATAAATTCATTTGGATTTAGTCCGCCGATGATCCTGCTTTTGGTGCACGTAGGCAAAACCCCGCGGAAGACGCAGCCATAACCTAGAACAGGACAGCCCAACCTACGGACCGCGAAACTATTTTCTCCGGCCTGCCGCTCCGTGTCGCCAAAACTTTGCAGCTACTAAAGCCAACTGGACAAAGAAGTGCGCGCGCACCTCTACACAAAGCAGTTCCAGTCGTCGCACTCAACTAAATTATCATGAACTTTATTTCATAATGTGATAATTATTATGGTGTCAAATAAACATAAATACCCACACTTTGTCATTCAAGCTGTAAGTGTATTGAATATCATCGTACTTATATTTTAAGGGATTTATTTAAACTATGTAAATTTAATTTTAGCGTTTTATGTTTTTATCCACTACAAACAAATATAGAAAACTACAAAAATAATAAGAAAACTCAGCCACAAATCTCACCTATATTTTAAAACAAGAAGTTCCGTGACCAATTAAAGAGCCTACTTTTCTTAAAATTATGATTCATGCCTGTAAGAAAAGTCAACCCATGGCACTATACAGCCCATGAAGGGCCTAGGCAGACGAAGTGACAGCTGCCCAGCCATTTGGCCTGCAGATATTGGGATGACGCGTGATCAGCGCATCGGGTCCCCTCAGCCATAATCTTGGTTTTCGTGATCGGGGTACTGCCTCACTGTCAGACATCTAATCAATTGTCCTCACGAGGCTGAGTGCACCCCGTTCCAACCCTCACGCCAGTTTTAAAATCCCTGACCCTCTGGCCATACGATATTATTATTATTATTATTATTATCATCGTACTTGTATTTTAAAGGGATTTATTAAAAATATGTAAATTTATTTTTAGTGTTTTATTTTTTTATCCTCTACAAATAAATATTGAAAACTGCAACAATACTGAGAAAACTAAGCTCAGACAGCCACAAATCTCACCATATTGCAACCACATTTTAAAAGGAATTCCATAACCCCCAAACCCCCGTAGTGATATTGGCCCGCAAGGTCCAACCATTTACAATGTGGCCCTTAGTTAAAAAAAAGGTTGGGCACCCCTGACCTAGATGATTAATTTGCTGAGTTTTAAAGTCTTGAATGGACTCCGTCTTGAGGAAAGAATTCATGATGATGATTAATAAATGTAAAACAAGAATATTGGAATGCAGCCGAAATAAATCAGAAACCTCTATGGACATCAAACTGGCAGGTGAAAAACTAAAGGAAGTAGGAGACTTCTGTTACTTAGGAAGCAAAATAACAAGTGATGGACGGAGCAAAGGGGATATAAAAAGTAGATTAGCTCAGGCAAGGAAAGCATTTCTACAGAAAAGGAATCTGATGACATCGAATATAGATTTAAGTATTAGGAAGTCATTTTTGAAAGCCTTTGTCTGGAGCGTGGTGCTCTATGGAAGTGAAACTTGGACTATTGGTGCATCAGAAAAGAGGAGAATTGAAGCGTTTGAAATGTGGTGTTACAGGAGAATGATGATGATCAGATGGGTAGATAGGGTTACAAACAAAGAGGTATTATGACGAGTGGGAGAGGAGAGATGCTTCTGGCGACTGCTAATGAATAGAAGAGATAGGTTGGTAGGACACATACTAAGACACCCAGGAATAGCAAGCTTAGTTATGGAAGGAAGGGTCGAGGACAAGAACTGTAGGGGTAGAGCAAGGTTAGAATATTTTAAACAGATTGCCTCGGATGTAGGGTGTGGTAGCTATGTAGAGATGAAACGATTAGCTCAGGACAGGGAGGCATGGAGAGCTGCATCATACCAGTCAAAAGACTGAATACTCAAACAACAACAACAACAAAGTCTCATTGAAGTAGATCGAGTCAATTAAAATTTATAAGAAAAGGGAACCCACTCACACAGACTGACTAATGTACCTACACACGAACATACATTTATCTAATTAGTTTATATTATTTTTAGCCTACTTTCGATGTTTGCACAAAATGAAAGTAGACTTATGAGATCTAATCGTCCCAAATGTTGTCAGTCTCTTTGTGTGTGAGTATGTATATCTGTCCACCCCTATCAATTCCAACTCAACGAAACCGAATTGAACGAAACTTGGTGCAGAGGTAGAACTAACAAAGGACACTTCAGTGTCATGTTTTATATCACCATCATCTTGGCGAAAACGTAATGGCACCAACCCAAATTTTCAAAGCTTAAATCAATTTCCAACTACAGTAACCTAATCTTATGTTCTCTACCAAATTTTTTAACAACATTCCTTTATGTGGGAAGTGTCGTTCCACCAAATTACAATACAAGGTCATCCGCTAAATAGTTTGAAAGCGGCCGTGTATGTGTGCAAATCGGGTGTGTGAGAGTGTATATCTGCCCCCTCCTCTATCCATTCAAACACGACGAAACCAAATTGAACGCAATTTGGTACAGAGGTAGCACCAGCAAAGAGCACCTCAGTGTTATGTTTTATATTGCCGCCATCTACAATAAAACTTAATGGCGACCACTCAAATGGTCAAAACTTATAATTAAATTACGACCAAATTAATCATTGGATCATTACCAAATTTGGTAAACACATATATTCATATAGGACGCGTCTTGCGCTCAAACTATAAGGTCATCAACCGTACCATTTCAGGATGGCGGCCGAGTGAATTATGCAAGCTTTATAATGCAGAAATTAGGATCCACCTGTTCCGATTATTGAATCGAGAATGGTTTATACTGTTCTAAAGGACGTGGTTCGTTGGTTGGTTGGTTCATAAGTTTAGTGTCTGGGACAACGTGGTCATATAGCCCCGTGTACTTTGGGTGTGTGTAGAATCTGTCTGATAACCGGTGTTAATTGTGATGACTGTATTAGTGTGTGTTATCTGTTTTTTTTTTATTTAAGTACTGCAACTTAGAATTTTTCAAATAGTTCCTACTTTTGCCGCCAAGCGCCACCATCAACGACTAATAGGCCAAGTTCAGAACATAGCTACTAGACGCCACCGAAGTCGGCTCTTGGCAACGAACGTAGAAACCTAAGAACGTTGTTTACATTCTTAACCTACCCAATTTAGCTTCACACAGGTGCAATTAGTGGAAGTTTCTTTAACATGCCCTAAATCTATGACATGGGACCGCCGGCTTTACTTCTCCTCCGAAGGAAGGCATACTGAGGGATTTTTAACGCTCTTAAAAATCCGACGGCTTCGGCCGGATTTGAACCCGCTATCTTCGGTAGCATGGCCCATTCGAAATGATAAGTATATATTTTAATATTATACTGGAGAAGTGACTTTAAAAATCTGAGTCTTCTCGGTTAGAAGAAAATATGGCAGTTAATCCCTCGTTCTGACCTATATTTCGCTAATTTGAGTATGTTGCTTGCTATATAGCCTACTGATAGAAATAACATAATCTTTGTATAAAATGGATTATAATGAATATATACTTCAGCGAAGAAATCGTTTAGCCCAAGTCATTATTTGCTAAGACGTTGTATGTAAATCGATTGATAACGTTAAACTTCGGTGGATACGAAGTAAAGCTTTGGTCTTTCACCTGGTCGGCCAGGGTTCAAAACCTATCAAAGTTGTATATTTTGCTTGATTCTTTTTATATTTACTGTATTGTTTATTACGTGCTGAGATGTTATAAAATTGAGCGTTATGTTGTGCATCTTGCAATGGAAAATATATATTTAATTAAAACAAAGTTCGCCACCGGATTTGCAAGAATGACATCTACTAGCAACCAAGTGAACTATGCGTGTGCTAACCACGGCCTACTAGATACAAACTACGCTCTATACCGGCCTTGACAGTCCCAGTTAGTGCTTACGGTGTAATTGAAAAATGTCCTCTAGTTGCCGATAGAGCGCACTCGCCCCCAAGGATAGGAGTGATTAAAAATTAGCTGTGTAGTGGGTTTATTAAAGGTGTTTCTCCCATTGATACGTTCAGACCAACGAAGTTTTGTTTTTCAATTACCGTTATTGAAAGTAGTCTGTGTCATTATACTGAATTCCTACGTTGTTTGGAGTGTTTACTGATGAAATTGTAAAATGCTGGGGTAAATTATAAACTACGGTTTGAACGCCGCTGATCAAATCCAGTATGTAATACGGTGTGCCATTTTGCACTTCGAATAGAAAGAAAATATGAGGTGATAAGGACACAGAAGTAGGCCTATAACTATACCCATACATTTAGGACAAAGTAGACTATATGTTATTTCCTGAACATATTGTTCAGTATTGATATCAAGCGTAACTTTTTCTCTGTCCACTTTTCAATACAAGATATCACTAAGCTACTATCATGTTTCGGCATTTCTTCAGCCTTTCACCTCAATATCATACCATTATTACAGCAATTTACGTCACATTTAATATATAATCACATAATATTATTTTGAGAACTTAGATTTAAATTTATTTTAAATGTAGCTAAAAAACAATACAATCAAAGACATTTGACCCGGAAATGCCTCCTCTGTCAACAATCTTGAAAATGAGATTTTTGAATCAAGTTGATACAATTTGAGCATTATTCCATATTGCAGCCACCATCGTGTGATCGTGTGGTGAAAGGCTGAAGAAGGTACAATGTTCCGAAACATGTACCGATAGTGGCATAGTGATATTTTGTATTGAAAAGTAGACAAAGGAAGTATTAAATTGAATTACAAAGAGTGCCATGTGACGTTCGTACCTGATACCAGCACAAAATATGAACAATCTACATTGCTGCTGAACCCGAATTTTGGAGAGCCGATTCCTGCCTGTCAGATATCAGGGAAAGCCTACTGTCATCAGTAACAAAGACCTAACTGCAGCGGTTTCGGTGGCGTAGTCGGTAGCATGCTGAGATTCTATGTTCGAGATCGCGGGTTCAAACCCGGCTGAAGTCGTCGGATTTTTGAAGAGCGTTAAAATCCTTTAGTATGCCTTCCTTTAGAGGGGAAAGCAGGCGGTCGCATGTTATAGATTTATTCATTCATTCATTCATTCGTTTATTTGCAATCGGGGGTGTGTCCCCCGGTGGCAAATTAGATATACATAACAAATAAATAATTGTACATACCAATTCACTAACAATTAAACTGAAGTATTTACACAAATAGTCAGTCTTTTCTTAAACACACCTATATGTTTGGGAAAAGGCTCTAAGACTGCGGCAGGTAGAGAGTTCCAATTATCAATGGCACGGTTTACGAAATAATATTTACCATAATTTGTTCGCTGTGGTCGGCCCTTAACTTTGAAAGGGTGATCGCTCCTACCCATGTAAGCAGGCTTTTCCATACGTTTGCTAAGCTCACCCCATGCTGGTTGATTTGTATACGTGTTGTACATAGCGCAGAGTCTAGATTTCGTCCTCCTAGCCTCAAGTGATTCCCACTCAAGTTTCTTTAACATACGGCTCACACTGCTCCTGGGATTAAAGTCACTGAGCACAAATCTAGCGGCCTTTCTTCGTACCATTTCCAACTCATTTATGAGCCCTACTTGATATGGATCCCAAACCACCGAGGCGTATTCCAGAATAGGTCTTACAAGTGACAAATATCCTAATTCTTTAGCAGAGGTACTACTTCCTTTTAATACCCTCATCACAAAGTGCAGGGATTTGAAAGCTTTAGAAACCACACATCCTATATGACTACTCCATATCATATCTTTTCTAACGAGAACGCCCAAATATTTGCAAGAATCTTCTTCTACAAGTATTTCTGGGTCAATATTATATTGAAAATCATGCCTTCGCACTTTCCCTATTTTTATTAGACTACATTTTCTTGTGTTTATTTTCATTTTATTTTCAATCGCCCACTTATAGACCAGGTTCAGGTCATCTTGAAGTACTGCATTGTCTTGCGAGTCATGTATCTTTCGATATATTACACAATCATCCGCAAACAATCGACAGTCACTGCGAATCCCATTTGGTAAGTCATTTATAAACGCCAAAAATAACAAAGTTCCGATCACGCTGCCTTGAGGGATACCCGACGTTACGGTAATTTCATCCGAGAATCGGCCTTCAACTTTCACTTTCTGGGAACGACCCGTCAAAAATTCTTGGATCCATAAAATTACTCTTCCATCAATCTTCGTCGAAGGTAATTTATGGAGTAGCATGCCATGCGGCACAACATCAAATGCCGTCGAATAATCTATAACTACGGCGTCGACTGAAACTCCATCGTCTAACGATTCGCTAATATCTTGAAAAAGTGATAGCATCTGACTCTCGAATGAGTAACCTTTCCAAAATCCATGTTGCCTATCATTAAACCATGATAATGTTTCCCACTGTTCCCTCAAGTAGTCGCAAATGAGTTGCTCCATCTGTTTACAAACGATGGACGTAAGACTAACCGGCCTGTAGTTGCCCAATTCAAGTCTGCTCCCTCCCTTAAATATTGGGACTACCGTAGCTCTCTTCCAGTCATCCGGGATTTGCGCATTATTTATTGACACATTAAACAACACCTCTAAGTATCGTGCCACGACCCTACCTCCTTTAAGTACTTCACTAACAATATTATCAGGACCCTTCGATATATTGTAACGTAAGTTTTGTATTAGCTTTACAATTGCTGATTGGTTTATTTGGAGAAGTGGAGCCCCTGATTCACCGTTAAGGTCCAACACACAGCTATTGGATTTATTAAACACACTACCATAAAATACATTTAATTCGTTAGCAATGGCTTGCTTCTCAGTAATTAATTTACCGTCACCGGACATTATCATCGACAAATTATTTGAATTACCCTTTCTTCTCCTAACATAACTGTAAAATTTCTTCCACCCATCGCCTCCCGAATCAAGTAAACCTTGCATATAATTGTCATGAGCAGCTCTCTATTTTAAGACGAGCTCTCTTGAAAAGGACTTAAATTTCAACATATACTTGTCACTATCATGTCTTTTATTGTATAATTTCCTAATTTTCCGTTTAAGACTCCTGATTTCCCGTGTGTAATACTCAGGATCTGGTTTTTTTTCAGTAATTTAAATGGAACAAATTTATCAATAGCGCTATTTAAAATTTTCAAAAAGTTAGTCCACAGGATGTTAATGTGATTTCCTTCCGATGCCCATCCTACTAATAGCTCATTCAAATACCCCTGAAATTTGCCCTGATCCGCCCTCCGATACTGGAATATGATCTTATTTGCTACATCAGAGTCTAATTTTGTAATGTCACCATATCTAATATTTAATTCAACTCCAGAATGGTCATTAATTCCTGGTACTTTCAGACAGTTAATATACAGCTCTACAGGCCTTACGAGATAAACATCTAAGGTATTATTGCCTCTAGTTGGGAAGTCAACTACTTGGGAAAATCCCCCCTCCCTTAAGAATTAGTTTGCAGCGCTCTGAGCTTGACCACAGCTAGTTGACTCACCAGACCAGTCTACTTTGGGGAGGTTTAAATCTCCAGCAATTATTATGCTCTTTTTCATAGCATTACCCGTACAAGTTTTATCATACAGTGTGTCGAGAAGCGAAAAGTTATCTTTCGGTGCTCTATACGCCCCTATCACCCGAAGAGTGAATTTATTTCCTTAATCCGAAATTTGTACACATAGCATTTCATGATCCGTATCAGCCCACTTTAAGAAACTAGCTATATTTTTGCGCACACAAATAAATAGCCCACCACCTCGCTTCCCCCGATCCCTTCTGTACATTTCGTAGGTCCCATTAATTATTTCATTACTATTTATATCCTCATATAACCAAGATTCAGTAGCAATGACAATGTCCGGGGAATACGTCTCTACAAGATTCCAAAATTCAATTAATTTATTTCCTAAACTCTGACAATTAACCTGCAGTAATCTTAAGAGTCTTACCTCCGCAGCAAATATCCCGAAGTAGCTCCTGCTGTTCCCGTCGGCTGGCAACCTCTGGACCTGCTCCTCCTCACAATGGCCGGCACGAACGGATGACTCTTTCATGTAGGCTCCCTAGGTTAAAAGCGCCCCGTCGATTTAAATGCAGCCCGTCTCGGGCGAAGTCTCGGCCACCAATCCAGCAGTCAGCATCTACGTACACAAATCCCTGTTGTGCACAAACCCAGTCCATGCGGTCATTTACAGTCTTAACTCGCCTTAACGGAACATCTCCCCGCCGAACAATGCCACTCATTATAATTTTTGCATTTCCAAACATGCATTTAGCCTTTCTGCCTAGTTCGTAGAGCGCCCCCATGATGTAATCAGCTGTAGCCCTCTTCTTCAAATCGTTCGTCCCAACATGGAGCAACAACACTTTAACTTTGTCACAGTCCTCTACATTTGCTTCTTCCACTTGTTGGGCAAGCTGGTCAATTTTAATCCCCGGATAACACCGCACTTTCGCACCTGATTTCCTCGAGATATTCGCACTCCATCGTATCATAAAATCACCCATTATGATGACGTCATCCTCAGTTTGCTCCTGCACGCCCTCTTCCACATTGACCCCAGTAGAAAGCCGTTCAGTCACATCCTTCACCGTTTCCTCTGATTCACGAAGCTTTGTTCTAAGTTCCTGTATTATTTGATCCCTTGCTTTGATTTGCACCCTCAAACAGTCCGGCGTATCACATAATTTACAAAAACAATTCCCGACATCACAATCCTCCTTCTTGACCTTAATACAGCCGAAGTGAAACCATTTCTCACATAGTCCACACTGAACACCGTTCTTCAATGTTTTACTGCACGTCGAACACTTTAAAGCTGCCACTGGATCATATGCCTGATTCATATTTGGAGTAACAGGGCCTGGATTCACTTCCACTCCACCAATAACTAGCAATGCAGCTATCATTAGGGCTATGAACCACAAGTTACTAGGGCCCGTACGCACACACAAACACCGGAAATCCCGACTACCCTTCGCATACCACAGTCCGATCCTCGCGCGATAACACTCCAGAGAACAACCCATTTCACCACACGTTCCATTAATTAAATTTGTGTGAAGCTAAATTTCTAGTTTACATTTCGTTGAAATGCTCTATCAAAATTCCATTGTTCACCACTAGGTGTCCGTGACATCTGGTAGCAAAAATTGGAACTACTTGAAATTGAACGGAACTTGTAGCTCGCCCCCATGGGTGTCCGAATTGATGCAGCTACAGCCTCTGGTGTCCTCGGACACTCGCGGCACTAAAATCCATTCGCTAAATAAATAATAACCTAACTGCAATACGCCAGGTCCAAATGCCGGAGGTTACTTGTTCATATGCTCGGTTTTAAACTCATGTGTTAGTGATAGTGTTGGAAGCCCGGAGTTTAAATTACCTGTGGTTACGATTTTATGCAGTCTGGGTGGTTTCAACCGTTCACTTACTGTAGCCCCCACTACGGAATTACGCCTCTCTCTCGTTTCCTTAGACCTATAATTCGTATGTAGCAATAGCCAGATAGTGTTGTTGATAGTCGTGAGGAGGGTCTTAAATACATAGCGATACAAGATGACGTTGCCATATTCTCAAGACGTTACCATGGTGTACGCTACCCTACGGCCAAATTCCGTTCCTATAACAAAATAACGTTGTGTGTACGAATATACTGTACTACCCTGCCAGGGAATTGTTACCGCTAGACGTGGAGCGGGGCTGTTGTGTATTCATTACGTCAGGTCGCCACGTTATGTCTGCTGCGGGCGGGTGCGGGACAAGTGTGGGAACGCATGTACAGTTATACAATGAGAACACACTGCACAGCAAACCCTGTACACACAGAACACGCGATGAGGATTCGCTGGAGACGACTGCACGTCTATCGCAGGCGTGTGGTTAAGTGGTGCGCATTAAGGGGGGTACAACTTGCGAGCGACTCACGAGCCGCTCGAGGAAATAGTTAATGTCCAAGCCTTCTATGAGCATTATTTGAGCCAGAATGCTCGCGAGCAGAATCAGTCATTGTGTGTTGTTTCCACGTGCAAAACGGATGTCTTCCGAACAATAAACTATGCTTGCTGTGATGGTTGCGAGTGGCGCAGCTATGGTGATGGCCAATTTAAATGAAAATTAAAAGAACCCCCGTCAGCGTTGGCGCAATGAACTGTACAAAAGACGAAGTGGGTCGGAATTATTGTTGGACATGAAGTTCCAGATCGTTAGTGGTCAGTATAAAATTTTCACACGGATGTCGCCTACTGGCTTTGAGACTTACTAAGCAGAATAGGTCACAAAATCTCGAAACGAGAAACATACTTTGCTCTCCGATTTCGGCTCAAGACAGGCTCACAGAAGCTGGTACAGACTAACGAGCACGTATCTCTGCCGTCCACACTGACACTGAGGATTCCTTTGTGCTCGCTGTAAAAACCGACTTCAGCCGGCTCACATTGAGCGGCTCGTGGTCGGCTCGAAAGAGGCTCAGAAGCCCGTACACACTGACGAGGCTGGTAGTGTGAGCGGCTCATGAGCCGCGCGGCTAATCGGTTTTTAAAGCCGCTGGCTGCGAGCGGCGCTAGTAACCAGGTGCCGTTGCGACTATGCGCTACTCTGCCTGGTGTATTTTATTTTAGGGACCTAAGTTTTGAGTTGTTTTATCAAAGTTATGTTCTTAATATGATAATTAATAGAATAGGTTTACCGCCGCAAGCCATGTGTCGGCCGCTACAATCGCTTCGGCGGCAGCGTGTATAAATTGAGGATGGTTTAAATTGTTGTTTAAAAGATAAGGTGGAATATAGTAAAAGATTTGTTAATTTTAGTTTTCGGGGAATAAACAGTTGTCATAGCAGTCGAGCTTCGTTTAGTTACTAGCCTGGTGTTCTGGCTCTGTAAGTAACTTGCAACAGCTTCAGTTTGTATTAATAATAATATATTTTGTACTTGGAAGTTAATTTGGTTTGACGTACTTTAGGAAGGAAGAATAGACCTCTTGTGGGTTGGTTTGTTTAGAATGAAAGTTGATAGACCTTTAGTAGGTATTCTGTTAAAATAATAAAATGATATTAATAAGCCTCGCTGTTGGTTTAATGGGAAAATTGATGAAAATGTCTTGTAATGAATGTAATGAGTTGTGAGCCGGCTGGAGCGCTGTGATTGGCTAAGTTTGAACGGGCTGCCTGAGCGGGCAATTTTTCCTGGCCTGTGACTGGTTGTTTGAATTATGTCCTTTTAGCACATTTCCAGTGGTGAAAATGAAATATTTTGATTTGTATTGTTTATTTTAGGGATGTATCGACGCTATGGAGTAGTTTTGGTTTTGAATAATGTTGTACTTAAGGCGAAAAGTTTGTCGGACGTTCCAACCAGCCAACGAAGGCCTGTGATTGGCTGTCTGAGTCTGATTGGTTTGAAGCTGTTCCCTAAGATGATTTTACAAGTTTGTGTTTCTATTATGTTAGATTATGCTAATCTAAAATGTTTGGGATTGAACGATTTTTTTTCTGATTTTTGAAATTGTTGAATTAGAGTATCTGTGCGTTGTAAGAGACCCGCTGACCATAGCGCTCCATCCCAGGTGGCTCGAGCTTGCTCAGTCCCCAGGCGGGCGCGCCACGCGACAGCGAGTCTTGGGTTCGAGTTCAGTGTAGCTCAGGCTATCCTGTGTTTGATCTGTCTACGTTAATGAAATAGCTGATAGTTGGGATAGTAATTGGAGTAGCTGTGAGAGTGCAGTGGCAGGTTGGGCTGTTTTAAGTGAGAGTGATGATGGTATGTTGGGACTGGTTCGATGCCTGGTTAGTGTTCTATGTCTTTGCTTGATGGCGTCTTTTATATATCGAGAGCCTCCATAACTCGCCGCGTGATTGCCCTCAGAGTTTACACACGTGGGGCTGTCCTTATGAACCTTGCAATCTGTGTGACGATGATTACCGCCACACCTATTACAGCGGGTAGCATGCCTGCAATTCGCAGCGTCATGATACAAGCGCTGACATTTGAAGCACTGAAATATGAGTGAGGAATGTTGTGTGTGCTCATGAGCCGCTCAGCTCGCAAGTGTGTACCCGCCTTTACTGTACTTCTGATTTCCGCCACCGGCAACAATATTCGCTGGGTGGGTAGTACGTGGAGATGACTCACTCAACAAAGGTCACACACCGTCATAAAGTCATTTAGGATTGCCGACGCAGCCTGCTTTAACAGGGTATACCATGTCCACGGGTCTTACTCGACTCTCTCTGGACAGGTACAAGATTATTGTATGCAAATCACGAAACCAATACACACACAAGAGAATAAGATAAGAGGAGGGGGTTCAAAAATAAATGTTGAGTGTTGTAGATAGCTGATTCTTTTATGTCACATGTAGCATATCATGAACATAAATTACTTTTTCTTTTCAGTGGAAGAAATTTCCTCAAGAGGACTGCACAATGTCATGAATCGTGAGAGCGCAAGTCAGCTGTTTAGTTCACCAGGACCACAACACTGGATTGGAATAAGAAGATGGAAGCCAGTTGATGAACCAAGAATGATCTAGTGTGTTTAAATAGTGTCCGTGTGTTTCATAACTGTGTCAGTGATCTAAAGTGTCGTAACCATGCCAACGTCTCTAACCGGTATTGGCGTCCTGTGGGCGTTCTTATCATTATTGGCTGCACTCCTATGCTGTACCGGATTCTACTTGCCTTTCTGGATACAGGTCAGTTGAGCTTCAATATTTAATTTGTTGTTTCATTTAACGTAATTACTCGATCATTGTGGTCATATCAGCTAACCTGTGTTATTGTGGGTGATACCGAACTGCGCTAATGGATTCTCTACTCGGGGGTCATTAGGTACATTTTTACTGAGGAAGTTGCCTGAGGCGTGTTTCACAGCCCCCGCCACCCCCCCAATCCAAACTGGACGTGAAGGTAAATATTGATGGAATGTGACTACCTCCTATTTTCACGGCGTTCTTCACTATCTACTCTTGTTATCTCAAAGATTCATTAGCAAGTTTTGGCATTATTCTAGAGCCTTCCACTTAAAGCTGAAGTTTGGTTATTTTATTTGTGTTTCACAATTGCTATTCAGGTATGCACATTTTAATTTTTATGTTGTAGCATCTTGAAAACGTCTTCGTATGCACTATGAGCTTTAAAACAATATCGTGGGAACCAAAATGCTTACATGCAATCTGCTACATAACAAGGTGCATTCGTAAATAAAAGGGCACAACATTCCTTTTTCTAACACCTCCACTTTTGTCCCAGTTGTTACTACTCACACACAATTTATGTTTTCCTATAACTAGCGATTCTCCACTTCTTTGTCTGTACATGGATAACATGTTAGCTGGACTGATTATATCCACGGAACCTCCAGGGGGTTCAGTTGTACGTAGCTGTCAGTCAACTCATGGCTTGACCAACATTTCAGGAGAAAATAACATGTAACTGTGATATCAAATACAGATTTTGTTATTATAAAATCCGGGCGGGGACACCAAGAACCCGCTGATGAGCCAGCTTCGTGTCCTACGTGAAACCCCACACAAGGCACGGCACGAACCTAAAAGAATTGCTGAGTTTTAATTCACTGGCCATGAAAGCCAATATACCATCATTTCAGAAGAAGTTGCCTATCTTCACTCTCTTTCCAAATCCATCAGCGTAAGCTGACTGAATTCTCTGGGTTTAATCCAATTAGCACAGTTCGACCATCCCGATTATTGTGTGTTTGTAGTAGTGTGTATTTGTAAATGAGGCAAGTATTGGGATGAAGGCGGTTGTGGCCTTAAGTAAGGAACCATCCAGGTATTTGCCTGAAGTAGAAACGGGAAACCACGGTGTGGCAAATCATGCTCCACAACTGCCATGCCGATCTGGAGTTCAGAGATCTAGGGTTATAATTGGTGCAAGGATAGTGATAATAATGAACTAGAAGACCCGTGCTGATCCGCATAATTCATTTCAACAATCTTATATAACTTCTTTCCATACGGTTCGACATTTGCTGTTCGCTAATACAGAACGTGAACAGACATTGTCGTCTTTCATTTTTATAACATCCTTAATTGAGTTCGCCTCCGATCGTCATATGAATAATCGTGTTGAGAGCAAACACAATCTCTAGGAGCGAATACTGAAACCAAATTTTAGCCAGTGCTTGTATGTTGCAGCGGGGCAGATCATCTGGCTCTTGGGAGCATGCGTCGGTACGGCAGGCACACAGCTTGTTCAGAATGGCCATGGTGAAATGCATATTAGCAATTATATTAAAACATGCAAGACAGAATCAAGTAATTGGGGTGTTATGGATAAATAATCGGTAACGTGTATAGTATTTCATACCAAGAATCGTCGTCGTAGCACAATCACTTGTCAAGATATTTGGTTTTAGTAAATGACCATGGTACAATGATATATTTGCAAATATTTTAATACACAGCGGACCAAATCAAATAAGTACTCTTGTAAAATTCGTAACGTGCATAATGTCTCAAGCCAACAAATGCCATCGTAGCACAATTAGTTGTGATGATATTTCATTTTTAGTAAAATGTGAAATTTCTACCATTATTTTCATATATACTGTTGCGTGTTGCCCCTAGTGGCAAGTTCGTTAACTGGATCACGGTGGGTAGATGCACAACACAATTGTTCCTTTAAAGAAACGTTTACTTTATTGCAGGTCAGAAATATACACCATACAATAAGCCAATAGAAGCAATTAGCTGTCTTACAGAAGCTACCTCCTTTATGGAGCTCGACTCATCCTTTCACTCGGTCTTGCAGTTAATCCTCTCCCTAATGAGGCACACCCGAGTCCTGGCTGGAAATAACTGCATTCAGTCTGTCACTCACTGTTTCTGAATACCGTACTACACACTGTTTCGCAATTCACCACAATGATCTCTGTCGCACTGGAAAACAGACACTCTTCAAATACAATGTCCCTCCGTATGATTCACACTCCTTCGCTGTCAAGAGAATCAGCCTCACTAGGGTTTCGTAATTTCGCATGTCGCGTCACCAACTACTGCCGCACTCGCTCAAGAACACTGTTCCTCCCTCGCTGGTGAGGCCGCTTTATATAGCGGGCTGGTGACTCAATGAATGCTTCTAGAACAGTCCTGGATTCACAGTTTCTCGAGATTTCCATCACTAGCTGGGTCACGAATATTCTGGTCTATCCCTTTTGTCCTCGCAGCCCCGTTGCGTAAGGCGCTGGTAACACACAGAGACAGGGCACAGCCCGGGGCGGCTGTGACTCACGCGGCGAGGCGACGAAACAACCTCGCAGCCGTAACAATACATTAAGATATGCTTTTAACATGTATATGATTTTGGGCTGTGAGTCTATCTGGAATTAGTCTCAACTTTTGTAGTTCCGGCCCTTAAAACAACAATAACTAACTAACTAGTCTCAACTTCCCGACATATTGGTAACCATGGCAATCAGTGTTCGTCATCTATGTACACTAGGTATATATAGGCTACGATGGTTTATAAACGCAACCTCTTAGTTACATGTTATTTGTTCACCTGTTCATACGATGTCAGTAGCATCACCTATACGTTGATATAAGAACAACATCTCTAATTTAAGTATCTTAGTATCGGAATTGTTTGATTCGTTACTCAGATTATAATGTTGAACTCTAAAAAAGTGTAAAACTTATCACGAACGAAATCGTGCGGGGAAGGAAGAGAATGAGTTTCTAAACAATTTCCTTGACACGCCATTCTTCTCTACAACTACCGACGCAGGAAAGTACAAATCAATTCAGGATTCAAAGAAGATAAGAACTCAGAGAGACATGAACATATCCATGATTCTATACTTTCCGTGTTCGGGAGAAAATTACAACTTTATTCTTCCACTTACTCCAGTAAATTTCGAGAAGGTACCTTGTCCCGAGACACTTGCCCCGTTAATTGATTCTGAAAATAACCACACAAGCTACTACAGTCGATAAATAGCCCAGATTGTCACACCAAATATCATGTACAAAAGGAAGCAAAATAACCGGCGATAGATGTGCAAAAGGAAATATAAAAAGTCGGCTGGCTCAGGCAATAATAAAAATAAATCTGTTGACATAAAATATAGATTTAGATATTAGAAAGTCAATGAAAACCTTTGTCTGGAGCGAGACACTCTCTGGAAGTGAAACTAGGATTGTAGACACACCAGAAGAGAGGATAATGGAAGTGTTTGAAATGTGGTGTTACAGAAGAATGACGAATATCAGATGGCTAGTTAGGGAAACAAATGGAGAGGCATTAAGTCGAGTGGGTGAAGAGCGATGTTTCTGGCGACTTCTAATGAAGATAAGAGATAGGTTGGTATGGCACATACCAAGACACCCAGGAATAGCAAACATAGTTATGGAAGGAAAGGTCGAGGACAAGAACTGTAGGGGTAGACCAAAGTTAGAATATGTTAAACAGATATCCGTGGATGTAAGGTGTGGTAGCTGTGTAGAGATGCAACAATTAGCTCAGGACAGGGAGGCATGGAGGGCTGCGTTAAACCGTTCAAAAGACTAAAGACTCAAACAAAAATAACACCACACACCTATTGTATATTAAGGCTAATGGCCAACGAGGCCTGAATCTCCCCATTGATGAAACGACATACATTTTCCCTGAGGCCACTCTTCATCGGTCGTAGTAAGGAGTGAGTCAGCAGTGAGGTCAATGATAAATGTTGCCACCTTCCCCTTTCAACTCTCAGCGTTCTTATCTTGTGGACATCACCACCAGATGTTCCCATCACACCCCTTTGTCACTGTGTCACCAGGCCAGACTAGGCTCAGTTTATAGCGGGAGTGATGTCGATCAACACGGAGACAAACGAAAGGGGGGAAAAAGAAAGATTTTTCTTAACCTTCTCTAGGCCTTTCCATGAATTACAGTATGTAGGTGACGAAACGAAATAATCTGCAATTTTTTTTAAACAATGATAAGGGGCTGAATTCTAGCCTCCGTGGCTTAGGCGGCAGCACGCCGGCCTCTCACCGCTGGGTCCGTGGTTCAAATCCTGGTTACTCCATGTGGGATTTGTGCTGGACAAAGCGGAGGCAGACAGGTTTTTCTCCGGGTATTCCGGTTTTCCCTGTCAAAAAAGTCATTCCAGCAACACTCTCCACTGTCATTTCATTTCATCTGTTATTCATTTAATCATTACCTCAGGGGAGTGCGACAGGCTTTGGCAGCCGGCACAGTTCCTATTCTCGCCCCTAGGTGCGCGCTTCACTCATTCCATTCCTTGACCCGGTCGGTCGATTGGAAGCAGGCTGTGGATTTTTTTATAAGGGGCTGAATCACCTATTTATATGACATTGATAACATTTTACGTTGGCAATCTTTACTATCGTGTTGGAAGCCATTTTTAGCCTACTTTTCACATTTTGCAAAAATGAGGAAAAAGTAGACTTATGAGATCGATCCGGGAAAATGTGTGTGTGTCTGTCTCTCTGGCTGGCTGTGTGTGTGTCCCCCCCACCCTATCAACTCCTAAACGGCAGCAGCAATCAAAACGAAATTTAGTATGAGTAAAGATGTGCACCAGAATATCTCACGGCCATATTTGAAAATGATGTCAGTGCTACCAACTGCTGAAAAAACGCACTAGAAATTTGAGCTCCATGTTGGATATCTTGCAAGGTATGCATGGGAGCTATTCCAAAATTGACACACATGTAGATAAGACTATTTCAGTTTAATTTCCAGGAGGCCAACCATGACAGTGTTGCCAAAATAAGTTTAAGCCTTCTGATAGGTCCAATGTTTAAATGCATATAACGTCTACACTATCAATTGGATTTCAACCAAATTTTGTATGTAATATCTGTACATAAACAGATATGACTGAGCGTATTCTTAAGAGCCACCAGGGCTGCCAACTGTTAATAATTGTTATCTCTATTTTTTTTATCCAAATACCAATATATCAGAAAGTATGCAAGCTATGCACACGTATATTCTGACATTTTAGATTAATTTGGAGTAACTTATATACGTCAGTTCTACCAACATGATTATAAGCCTGCTGATAGTACCAAGTTTTAAATACATGTAACTTCTATACTATCAGTTGGATTTCAACCAAATTTCGTATGTGCTATGTGTACCATAACAGATATGACTATAAGTATTGTTAAGAGCAATCAGGGCTGCCAACTGTTAATAAATGCTGTCTATATTTTTACCCTAATATCAATATATCAGAAAGTTTGCAAGCCAACAGCTCTATACTTTGTACACGTATAGCACCTGACATTCTAGATTAATTTGGAGTAATTAATACAAGGCAGTACTGTCAACATGATTCTATGCCTGCTGATATGTCCAATTTTAAAATACATGTAACTTCTATACTAACAAATGGATTTCATCCAAAATTGGCACAACAAGATATCATAATATTTCAGATTATTACTGACCAGCACACGCATGACATTGTTGGCAACATGCTTTTACGCGTGCTGATAGATCCAGTGTCTAACTGCATGTAACGTCCATTGGACTTCAACCAAATTTTGTATTCTGTACCTTAAGAGATGGAACTAAGTGCCAAGTGTAGTGCTCTATTAGGCTACATTATACCAGGTATATTTTGAACTAATTAGATATTTCGATACTACCAACTTAATTTCGTCATTATTCTAGATAGGTTCATATACTGTAGAATAATCATTGGCATGAAAAGTAGGCTGTATAGTTCTTCACAGAACTTCTTGTTCAGTGTTGCCTTAGTAAACAAAATTTAATGTTTTTCTGTCGGTCAACACGATTGTACCAAATTGTAATGGGAGGTTCCCTAATCCTGAAAATAAATTACATGAGATTAATAAAAGCACGATCGGAACTTGTCATCCGAGTGTATTTATTAATCTGATGTCCCACATGAAACATTTCAACATTATAGGTCTAAGTAAGTGATGATTTTATCAGATTGAATATAAAGCGCGACCACATTCTCGTGGAAAGAAATTTCTCTCAAAGTTTTAGAGGTGCAATAATTAACCTTAGAAATGATGTAGACACGAATAAGTGGAATTCACAATGCTAAGCTTCATTCAAGTTCTCAATCCGTAGATTGGTCGGCAGCAATCCTCCTCTTCCATTCTTCCCTGTCGCCAGTCAGTCTCTTCATGTCTCAGTATAAATAGCTTGCCACGGTGGGTGAGTGGATAGCGTGTCGGTCTACTAACCCCAAGATTGCAGGTTCGCCTCTGGCCGTGGTAAGTGATTTTTGAAAGGCGGCAAAAATACGACACCCATGTCAAAGAATTGAATTCAGTAGGCCGTGTTCATAATGGCAAAATTAATCTCGGGAGTTTCCGCCAACACAAAGTTCCTCATTTCTCAACTAGAAAGTGTTCAGGGAGCTTAGATTTCTAACCTCCTTGACTTTCATAGTGATTCAAGGAGCAACGAAATTCGACATGCAAGCTACCCTCTGGGTGTGAAATTACAAAGCTTGCACCCGGTACCCGAGGCCATACAATATTATTATTATTATTATTATTATTATTATTATTATTATTCTGTATGAATGGGCATTAACACTCTTATGATCTGTTTGATGTATTGCAGTCTTGGTCGCCCTCTTCCTCCGAATGTTGCCATCTAACACAGTTATCATGAAGTTATTGTGGCGATAGATATGTCCTATGAGTTGGTCTCGTCGTTTCCGTATTATTTTGAGAAATGCTCTCTTGTCATTAATGTTTTTGAGCACTTCGTCATTCGTCACTCTTGCGGTCCATGTTTTTTTCCCCATCAACCGCCAACACCACATTTCAAAAGCTCAAGTCTACTTTTATCAGCACATCCCATTGTCCAGGCGTCTGAGCCATACAAGGCTACACTCCAAACATAACATTTTATAAATGTAATCCTGGTCTCAGAGATCAATAATTAACTATATATTCAAGATGGTGGCTTGACATGAACGTACAGGTATTTTAACAGTTCAACTATTGGCGTAGTAAGTAGAATTCTTGACTGTCACCCCTGAGGCCCTGATTCCCGGCTCTGTCAAGAAATGCAATTCTCGTCTGAAAGTTGGAACGGGGTACACTCAGCCTCGTGAGGTAAAACGGAGAACGAAAACGATTGACACCTCAGACATCGTGGAAGCTGTAATCAATGATTTCCCCATTTCTAATAGAAGGCAAATTCAGGGATGGCTCCTAACTTAAAACCACGGCCACCTCCTTCCCAATTCTCGCCTGAATTGCAAATACATACACAACTACAGACATCACCATAAAACAGATTATCAGACAAATTCTACACACACCCAAGTGTACGTGGCTTATGACACGATGTCCCTAGCTCTTAAAATGAAACAATAACAACCATCTGTACGTGCCGTAAATAGCTGACCGCTCTATTCCAGGAAAAGGGGCCGATAACCTAGATGTTAGGTCCCTTAAAACAACAATTATCATCATCATCATATTCCAGGAAATTATACTCTACTAGCAGGAGTGTCCGGCTTCGCCCAGTGGATTTATTTGTTTTATGGATGATAATGAATACTACTACAGAACTGGCACATGATACTTAACTAACAGAAACCAATATTTTAAAAATATATATTTTTGTGGTGGTGGTGGTGGTGGTGGTGGTGGTGGTGGTGGTGGTGGTTGTAGTGGGGGTGATAAGTAGTACAGTATAATGGACGTAACATTCAGGTCAATTTCCCGTAATGATAATTATGAATAGGGAAACAGCTATTTACTAACTACAGCACTGACACATGTAATTTACAAACACATTTACAAAAATATTAGAAGGAACAGTAAGTGAAACAAAAGACACTGCTTAGGGCCTATATCTCATTGGCTGTTAGAAATGTAGAGACCAATAGTGTCGTCTTTTGTCACATAGCGCCGTAGGAAAATAATCAGAACTCTTTGACAAACTTCGGCTGTCCCGAGCTACTGAGGTAGCAATAGTATCATTTATCGCCACAAAGCGCTTAACGATAAGTTTCAGAATAAATGAAGATAAATTTGAAAGCACCAACGCTTATTGCAGCTGATAACCTCAATGTACTGCACCAACACCATTGCACTTATACAGAGCATAATATTATCATGATGATAACTGTTTAAAAGGGCCTAAGAAATCTTTTTGCACTTATTACCCCCCGTGACTGAAATTTATAAACAGCGCAAGATGCAACTATTTTCGCAATTCTGCACCAGAACACTGGTAGGGGTGACGTGATGCAGCCCGAACTGCCCGTCAACAACAGACTTATTAAAATACTCTTACAGTTACACTACTACGGACATGAATGGTTCTAGGGCCTTAATACGTGGTTTTCAAGTTCATTTTGTCTGTTATTCTAAATGTAAGGAATGGGGAGCATTGTCCAAAATATCAAGTGAACAGTGTTACCAGCAGGGTTTCAAAGTGTATGTAAAATTTGGTGCAATTAAGAGAAACGGTGTAGATTTGTGATGAAGGGCCTAAATACAGGGAATGGAAGGGGTCTGTCCAAAATTTCAGCAGTCAGTGTTACTCGCAGGGTTCCAAAAGGTAAGTATACAAATTGCCGTTCAGATCGGTGAAACGGTATAGATGTGTACCAAATGGCCTAAATGCAGGGAATGGAGTGGTCTGTCCAAAATTTCATGCAGTCAGTGTTACTCGCAGGGTTGCAAAGGGTAAGTATACAAATTGTCGTTCAGATCGGTGAAACGGTATAGATTTGTGCCAAAGGGCTTAAATGCAGGGAATGGAGTGGTCTGTCTGAAATTTCATGTAAACAGTGCTACTCGTAGAGTTCCAAAGGGTAAGTATACAACTTTTGGTTCAGATTGGTGAAAAGGTGTAGATTTTTGCCAAAGGGCCTAAATGCAGGGAATGGACTGGTCTGTCATAAATTTCATGTAGGCAGTGTTACTCGCAGGGTTCCAAAGGGTAAGTATACAAATTTTGGTTCAGATCGGTGAAACGGTATAGATTTGTGTCAAAGGGCTTAAATGCAGAGAATTGAGTGTTCTGTCTGAAATTTCATGCAGACTGTGTTACTCGCAGGGTTCCGAAGGGTAAGTATACAAATTTTGGTTCTGATCGGTGATACGGTGTAGATTTGTGCCAAAGGGCCTAAATGCAAGGAATGGAGTGGTATGTCCGAAATTTCATGTAAACAGTGTTACTCGCAGGGTTCCTAAGGCTAAGTATACAAATTTTGGTTCAGATCGGGGAAGAGGTGTAGATTTGAACCAAAGGGCCTAAATGCAGGGAATGGACTGGTCTGTCATAAATTTCACGTAGACAGTGTTACCATCAGGGTTCCAAAGGGTAAGTATTCAAATTTTGGTTCAGATAGGTGAAACGGTGTACGTATCACTAACCATAACGCCAGCGCATGCGGATAGAGCTGTTCGGGAGCGCTTGTTCTGCCGACTTACTGATCAAAAATCAATCTTGAAGGTCACCTGTGAGGTGTAGTTTAATACTACATAGCCTAAACTATTTCTCTTGAATCAGGCTATCATATAAAAAAATAATTTTTCTAATCGGACTTTAGTTCCAGAGATTAGCGCGTTTAAACACATAAACACACAAACACACACACTCTTCAGCTTTATTATATTAGTATAGAATATAAATCCGAGTGATACAGGTATAACTCTGAATTTAAAAGAAAGTAGGGTAGGCTATATGTTCTTCAATGAGCATCTTTTTTATTGATTTCAGTATGCTGCTTGTTTGCACAATGACCGTCTTGGATACTTGTACCTTGAACAAGGCTCTCTCTAGAGCAAATCTATTATCTAGGCGAGTTGCTATTCCTATAGGTTATTTTTACCCTGAGTTATTGATTCCAATGATTTACTGTTTATATTAAAGATGGCAGATACACGTTACGTTTTCATCATATGTAGTGTGATGGCGCAGCGGTCAAGCTGCTTGCCTACCACCAAGGTGGAACAGGTTTAATTCCCAGTTAATGGATGTGGGATTTACGTGATGAACTTTCGCGTCTGGTGATTCAAATTCACGTCAAATGAGGTCCCGTGGTTTATGTTCGTGGGATTAACTGTAAGTTAAAGCTGCATGTTTCCCCTATTCCACTTTCTCGATACCATAAGCCTGTGACTCTCTTATACTGGTTTTGTGGCCAATGCTCATTAGCATTCTAATTTACCGGTCTTTGGAAATGTTCAAAGCGTGTTCGTCCT
Organism: Meconema thalassinum; assembly: GCA_946902985.2. Lineage (NCBI taxonomy): Eukaryota > Metazoa > Arthropoda > Insecta > Orthoptera > Tettigoniidae > Meconema > Meconema thalassinum. The sequence goes on from OX336390.1 coordinate 888,257,698, forward strand.
TCATCTTGGATGTAGTAAGTTGAAAAATTTTGACTTGATCTTAGCGGACCGAAAATAGAGCGGTTTATCTATTTTCGTTTGTGCCGTTTTATAAAATAGTTACTTACCGAGTTAAATACATTATACAGTATGGCGGTTGCATGAAATCAGCAAGGCTCATTTTTGCCTCGTGTAAAGAAAATTTGTTGACTAACAATCAGAGGTAAATTTAAACCTTCTAATTCTTTTCATTTTGATGAAACAGACCTTATCGCAGGCTCATGAACTGTACGTACCCTACCAATATCGCAGACTATCCTGCCTTTCCATAAAGTGAAATCTTTATCGATCTTTGTTTTGATTGGATATACGTTAGGAGGGCGTCATGTAAGGCAATCTCATCTCACGCTCTTTATAGGTGATAACAAGATATGCAAATCACCAAAAATGATTCCATTTTGCACAGCGATACTAGGAGTATAATATAGAAATTCCCACAACACATAGGGGATATCATCTGCCAAATGAATTAATTAATTAAATAAATCGGTGCTCTGGATGAAACCAATGGGTCGAAATTCTTGCCTTAAAACTTCCTGAATAATTTATTTTCCGAAACAAATACTTCCATGAAGAAATAATGACTTATTTCCATATTTTTTGATTAGTTCCTTCCGTCTCAAAACTCTATCTTCAATTAAAATGGATTTATTATGCAATGGAGTAAATAACGTCTGGCTTATGTGTAACATTTTAATAAAAATGTAGAAGATTATCAATCGTTACTCAAACATTGTGATGTGTGATTGACGCTCTGTGTACAATCTTTTAAAGTTTCTTCAATCAATGTTAAAGCAGCACGTACAGTATTTGCCGAGTGAGAATGGACAGAATAGAAATTTTGGAGTGACGCTATTAGTTTATTGTATATAGGCTATTCATTATTCACGGCATAAATGAAGCTTGTCTCCAATATCGAAACTATATGTGGCTTTAATAATTTAAGGTTATGGGAAGACCAAACCAAGCTAGTTAACGCCAGATGGTACCATACATCAAATCTCCCCGTCAAAAGAAAGGACGCGGGATCCTGCTTTATTGAAACAACCGCAGCGAATGTGGCGAAGAACATACAATGAGCTATCTCCTTGTGTGTAACCCGTGTCCAACTACAGTACATGCTCTCCACAGGATGTGATCGATGCCACCAAAGAAGCATGCGAATTAGCTGCATACTGGTCACGACAAATTTAATTCAAATTGTATTTATGTAGGACATAATTTTTATGTTGTTACCTGAAACCAGAAATGATAATGCTTGCAGTACCAGTGTTTGGAACATTTCCTTTTTGTATTTTGGTGTTATCTTTTATTGTGTATGTTTCTAGTACGATTAAATAAAATTCATTGTGGAGTTTGAAGCCATTTTTCAGTGTTGCCTTAGTAAACAAAAGTTTTGAGCTCTTCAGTCGGCCAACATTAATGTACCCGAAAGATCTCGGTTGTGCCCTAATTCTGAAATAAATTAAATGTAGTAATCTCATGTAATTTATTTCAGGATTAGGGCATAACCCAGCTCTTTTGGGTACATTCGTGTTGACTGACAGAAAATCACTAAACTTTTGTTAAATAAAATTCGTTGATGAGTTCCAGAAACTTATTCAAGAATCCTGGCCTGAAATCGTACGGATCTGTTGCTTGTCTGTTAAGTTTTCAGCACTGAACGCATTTTGTTACTCTGAATGTTTCTACTTCAATGTGTACTGTGGACAAATTAAAATAGTAAAAAAATAATAAATTAAATATGTAGAGTATTTAAAACTTCCATTTGTATTTTATTTTGTTTATTGATGGTGTGCATCTCATTTCATGAATATTCTTACCTCGTCGTGAAATTATCATAATTATTGTCGTCCAGATGCAATGAACCTTGGGTTAAATATCCATGTAAGAAGTTTCCAAAGTAGCTCTCTGATATTATAAATATTGCGTGCTTGTCAATTAATCAAAATATAACTTTCTTCACTCATCACGTTAATTAAACTCACAGAGAAATCATAGATGCGTAACCTGTATAATAATATATCAAATAATTCTATGCACAATTATCAATTAACGCTTCCTTGGTTGTCCCCAGGAGGTGCAGATTCGATTCGCGGCTCTGCCAAGAAACTTAATTCTGGTGTGAGGGCTGTAACGGAGTACATACTCAGTCTAGTGATGCAAAACTAAGAAGAGGTGGGTTCGGATACTTTAGAAATGGTTTTCCGTGGTTTCCCATTTATATTCCAGGCAAATGCAGACATGGTTCCTAACTTGAGGCCACGGCTGCCTCATTCCCAATTATCACCTGAATACAAGTACACACAATACTGCCTAGACACTACAATAACAAAGAATTTTAGCTAAATTCTACACACACGCCTGAGTATACGGGACTAAACGAATATGTTCAAACCCTTAAATGAAACAACAACTCAATTGCCTCTCTCGTGAATTGAGACCTGCATTTTAACTCCTCAGAAATGAACTCATTCGTCATGAAACACCCCAATCTTCTGGCACAGAATGTTAACTTTCGTTTCTAAACGTTATTCCTATAAGTTATAAGTTCTTACAGCAGAGTTCAAAATTAGATCATAAGGAACGTCGTTATTTCTTAATGCTATGAATCTCGTTGATTACATACATTTTGATCACAGGATAGTTTTGAGATAGAACGTACATTCATAATACATTAAAATAGGAAGATTAGTTCACGTATCTTTCTTTCGATATGCATTTAAAAAATTGGAACTGGGTGACTGAAATTATGTCATATGATTTAATATTCTTTCATTTAGGGGCCATTCATGAAAATTATAATCATATTTTCAAGGTTGTGAATTATCCTCGAATATTTCATTCATCTTATCCGAAGCTTGCCACGGTGGGTGAGTGGATAGCGTGTCGGTCTACTAACCCCAAGATTGCAGGTTCGCCCCTGGCCGTGGTAAGTGATTTTTGAAAGGCGGCAAAAATACGATACGCATGTCATACGATGTTGGCATGTCAAAGAACCCATTTGAATTCAGTAGGCCGAGTTCATAATGGCAAAATTAATCTCGGGAGCTTCCGTCAACACAAAGTTCCTCATTTCTCTACTAGAAAGCACTATAATGTTCAAGGAGCTTAGATATCTATTATCTAACCTCCTTGACTTTCATAGTGATTCAAGGAACAACGAAATTCGACATGCAAGCTACCCTCTGGGTGTCAAATTACAAAGCTTGCACCCTGCACCCGAGGCCATACGATATTATTATTATTTATCTTATCCGAGAGTGAATCGAAGAACGGGGGCTGCGTGGCGCAGTCAGTAGAGAAGCTGACCTTCTAGCCGAAAGGGAGTGGGTTCGATCCCCACCCAGGTAGGCCTAGTGGATATTAGAAGCAAAACTACCACTTTCGGAAACGCAAATAGCCCTGGGGGTTCACTCAGCCTACACCAGAAATGAGTACCAGGTTAATTCCTGGGAGCAAAGACGGCTGGGCATGAAGCTGACAACTCCATCCCATCTAGTGCCGGTGTCAAAAAAAGTGGAAGCCTCTACCTTCCACTACTCCCAGGGCCTTCATGGCCTGTACGGAGTTGGTAAAAAGCAAGAAAGAATGGAAGAACACATCTGCCAATTTGCCACGTTCATACTCAATATGCAATTACTAGGATACGGACAAGAACGCTCATATTTTAAGTAGTGGCAACTCTTTCCTTTCTTAAAACATAACATACCTACATGGTTCTAAGTTTTACAGGTATGCAATATGCCATGCTCCCCTCCCTCAGGGCAAATGCACTTGCCCTCCCTTCACGTCATCACATCGACAACAATAATAAGAAAAGTAATTCTAAGGGAGCGGTCATGTTACCCACCCATCAATGCTAGGGTGCATGCAGTAAGAGCTGGGAAGTACCCTACCATCTCCACACCCATCTTCCCTCCCTTACTCTCCTGATTTATAAACCTATAAACCTTGGAACCATATATGAACGCTTTGTATCAAGAGTGAAACAAGTAGTTCCGTGAAGAACTATACAGCCCATTTTCATATATCCTACTTATGTTAATTGCCACTATCAACATACAAAATTTCAGTTTGATTGCTGTAATAGATTCGTAGATATTGAGAACCGAGTAAATATTTCGGATTGTCGCCATGTTGGATTTTATATATCTAGGTCTTAGAGTTATGTACTGTTACATGAAGATTATTGTGTACGTGTAGCATTCAAACTTCCATCGCGTGATTAGGACACAAGAAGTAACAAGGAGATTTTAAAATTTCACACAGCTGCCATCTTGTGGTTATGGAAACAATTGAAATAAATTACATGCCAGTGGATTAACATTCCTATAGGGATTTACTGAACCAAGGTTCACTGCACTCGTATGGTTAAATTGCGAGAAACGTCCATGTGAAGATTTATACTTCGCGTCGCCGCCATATTGGATTTGTGATCACCTGGTTATTTAAAGTCCTAGCCCTTATGAACATAAAAACATCAGTTTGATTGCTATAATAGATTCGTAGATATTCAGAGCCGTCTAAATATTTCGAATGGTCGCCATGTTGGAGTGTTAAATGGAGAGGCCATAGAGTCATGTACCATTAATGGAAAATTACTGCGTAGGTTCAATATTCAAACTTTCACTTTGATCGCATGATTAAGACACAAGAAATAAAAACTTAATTTTAAAATTCGAAAAGCCGCCATCTTGAAGTTATGTAAACAATTGAACTACATTAGCTACCAGTGCATTACAATGTGGATAAACATTTCCTCTGCCAGATTTCATTGCGTTTAGAACATTAAATCGCGAAAAAGTTCTATTTAAAATTTTAAAATTTGCTTGGCCGCCATGTTCGTTTTGTAGTTAACTGGTTTTTGAAAGTTTTATAAATGAACTTCCAGTAGTGCCCTTTATCTCCGTACAAAATTTCAGGGTGATACCGTTAATAGTTTCAGGGATATAGAATGCCGGTGAAATATTTCGCACATTCGCCATTTTGTGGTTATGTAAACAATTGAACCAAGTTAGATGTCGGTGCATTACAATGTGTATAAACATATACTGTACCAATTTTTATTGCGTTTGGTTGGTTAAATCGCGAGAAATGTCTATTTAGAAGTCGCAAATTCGCTTGGCCGCCATGTTGGTTATGTAGTTACCAGTTTTTCAAATGTCACATAGGTGTACTTCTAGTAGTTTCCTTTATCACCGTAAAAAATTCCAGGGTGATATCGGGAATAGTTTAGGAGATATTGAATGCTGGTGAAATATTTCGCACAGCCGCCATGTTGGATTGGTGAGACGTAACAAAATTTGATGGGCACGGTTCAGGGCCGTCCGGAATAGTGCTATGAACTTACCGAGTTTCATTGAAATCGCTCCTGTCCTTTAGAAGTTATTAAGGGACACACACACACACCCCTCACACAAACTCACACACACACACACACACACACACACACGGACAAAAGGTGATCTCATAAGCCTATTTTTTCAAAATTGAAAATGGGCTAAAAACAAGTTGTCATTACTTAAAATTCAACCCATCTAGAAATTCCTAACATACAGTATTTCAAATGTAACGAAACATCAAAATTTCTTGCCTAATGGTACAAATTCTTCATATGAAACGCCATTTTGCCTTCACTCATTTGAGAAACGCTATTATAATATGTAGGTGTGGCTCCTTTACGTTCTCTTGAAGTGAGCGCCATATTGCCCTCACTCGTCTAGAAAGCGCCGTGATATTGTTTCGCTGAGTGTCCGTTCGTGCAATATTAATGTGGAATTTATCTTTCTGGCAGCATGTCGCACCAAATGACAGCCGTTCAGTTTCCGCAGCCGGTGATTTGACTCGTGAGAAAGTTTGTTCTACCGTGTGGGCCATTTGATGAATTTGAATTCATCAATATATTGGAAGAGAGCTGTTTAAAAAGCGCACCTCACCGATCCTTGGTGACAACGTTGACAATAAAATTCCTTATGCTTTAGTTTATGCTCTCATATCATACACCTTTGGGACTTTACATATAACACTAGCAGTAGTGCCCGGCTTCGCCCGGTGGATTTATTTGTTTTACAGAACTGGAGCGCTCAAGGATAAAGATCGGAATCAATGAAAGTAAATTTTGAAGCACCAACGCTTATTGCAGCTGATAACCTCAGTATACTGCACCAACACCTTCGCCCTTATACAGAGGCATACTATTGTCATGACGATAACAGTTTTAAGGGGCCCAAGAAATCTTTTTGCACTAATTACTCCCCGTGACTGCAATTAATCAGCTCGCAATTCTGCACCAGAACACTGGTAGGGGCGACGTGATACAGCCCCCATTACCAGGCAACAATAGACTTCGGCATTATCGAAGCCGTTCTGGAGCGCTTGTTCTTCCGACTTACTCAACAAAAATATTTTTTTTAAGATTACCTGAGAGGTGTAGACTAATGTTACATAGCCTAAACTATTCTTCTTGAATCAGGCTATCATATACACAAATACATTTTCGAATCCGACTGGTAGTTCTAGAGATTAGCGCGTTTAAACACACAAACTCTTCAGATTTATCATATTTGTATAGATATTCAACAGGGCTTTTTTCTTCTGGGCGACACGTATTTATGGGCGTAAAATACAGTAGATACCACGTTAAAAGTCAGAATGGGTTTGACATTCTTACTTGATTTTAAACAAATGTATATATCTTCAAGAAAAGATCTACTGTAGAACAAACGGGTAGAATCACTTTGTCCGGTGCCTGTTCCTCATACCATTCTGTTTATTACTACAGTCAATAACAAACGACATAATAATCTTGAATGTCACTATTGCAAAACATCTTAAGTGAATGTATGTATGTGGGTGTGTGTGTTTTTTTCTCAATGCCAATCAGCACCGATCCACCAATCTCAACTGAAGTTTTCATACACATAGCTCAAGACCCAGAATAACAGCTGGCTACATGACTTCTAGGTGACCTTTCCTATTCTTCTGGTTTCGGCCTTTTGGGACTCGAGCATTGGCTAACATAGACCAAATATGGACGTTGTGGTATAAAGACCGGGCATATCTCATTCAACGCCCCTCGATGCGAGGAACAATAGGTCAATTCGATAGGTGCCATAGTGACCACGAAACATACATTTTAATGCTCTAAAACAATTTCTCACCTATTCTCAGAAAACATTCTACGCTCCGATAAACTGATGAAAGAATAGCAACAGTAGGTCAACACGTGACATCCAAATTTCCATCTATCTCTGTAAGAGGCCATGCCATTCTACTCAGTATCTAAAATACGATAAGAACATTAGGAATCTAAACGGTCATCCATCTTTCGTGATATATATCTCCATAGTATTAAAACAAAGTCCCCGATTCTTGGATGTAACGGAAAATCTCGAGAACCACTGGATGGATTTTGATGTGGTTTTCATTATTCTGTAAAGGATTTCTCGGGGACGGTTTCGGTAGAGAAACATTCATTTAGGACCATAGGAAGCCGAGCAGTAACGATTTCGATGAATCGATTCGAAGAAAAACCCGGCGTCCCTGCGGCTTTTAACCTTACGCTCGGTATTCCGTTAAGATTATCAATATACTATGAATGTAAGAATCGTTCAGCATGAAAAGTTCTACAAATAAAAAAGATACGAGACTTACAGTAGTCGCATATAAAGTGTAACATCTGACATGTTATCCTGCTCGTATACTACACAGCTTGGACATTTTTCATACTGGTACTATGATGAATGTATAGATAGAATTGGAGATATGCTACTGTCACACTTGTTTGAACAAACATCACGTATTATATTGTAAATTAAGAGGAGGAATGAAACCATAGTCTCTATCCTATCTATAGACTACTAGAAATAATGTTCAATACAATCAAATTTCCCAACTCCGCTTGGTGCAAACTATTGTAATAAAAATTAGATAAATCGTAATTTCATGTAGATTCTGTTAAAATGACGCATAATGTTATGATAGATATCGTTTAAATCGATACTCCGGTAACAAAAATAATTGCTAGGACTGGGGTTCAAACCTGAGACCTCATGATTCGCAGACCAAGATGCTATCCACGCAGCCATTACTAACACAAACTTTTGGAGTACAAGACAGGTACTCATTTTCACGTGCCGGTAATGATATGGAGGTATTTTTTATGCTCCTAATTTCAAGATTCCTGAAGGAATACCGAAACACCATAGTTGTTGAATTCTTAAACCACGAATATGCTTACAATAAAAAATATAAATAATTCCTACAAATTTTTTTAAATATATCCGTAGCATACAGCTTTTCATAATAGTCTTATTGTTAGTATCCAAGATACAACTTCCTTGGATTTGATAGTAGTTCGATTAATCATGTCACTCATGTATTTGTTTAAATAATAGATCATATTATAATCTATTTATTTAAAACAGTAAGGTGATTTTTGTTACCACGAGATTGAGAGAACGACAGAACCGATTTACTTCGTAGAGCACTCTGACGACAGCTCTTGGCCTGTAGATTTCCAGAGTGTCTTTAAAATAATCAAATATGATACAGTATATTTTTAAATTAATAAAGAACACGAAAATCCGTAACGAACTAAAGAGCCTACTTTTCTTAAAATTTCAGATTTATGCCAATGATTAATCTATTTGGATCTATCTAGAATAATGACTAAATTAAGTTGGTAATATCGAAATTTCTAATTAGTTCAAAATACTGTATACCTGGCATAATGTAGCCTAATAGAGAACTACAGTTGGCAGCCCTAGTGACTGAATATATTCTTAGTTCCATCTCTTAAGGTACAGGATACAAAAATTGGGTAAGTCCAATGGATAGCGTGGACGTTACATGCAGTTAAACATTGGATCTAACAGCTCGCGTAAAATCATGTTGGCAACAATGTCATCCATGTATTGGTCAGAAATTATCTGAAATAATGCGATCTATTGTTATGCCAATTTTGAATTAAATCCATTAGTTAGTATAGAAGTTACATGCATCTTAATATTGGACCTATCACCAGGCTTAGAATCATGTTAGCAGCACTGACGTTTATTACTGTAGTTACTCCAAATTAATCTAGATTACCAGGTACTATATACATGTGCAAAGTTTAGAGCTATTGGCTAGCATACATTCTTATATATTGATATTAGGGTAATAAAAATAGACAGCATTTATTAACAGTTGGCAGCCCTGGTTGCTCTTAAGAATACGCTTAGTCATGCCTGTTATGGTACACATAGCACACACGAAATTTGCTTGAAATCCAAATGATAGTATAGAAGTTACGTGTATTTAAAGTTGGACCTCTCAGCAGGCTTAGAATCATGTTGGTAGCACTAACGTATATAAGTTACTCCAAATTAATATAGAATGTCAGGTACTATACGTGTGCATAGTTTAAAGCTGTCGGCTTGCATACTTTCAGATATATGGGTATTTGGATAAAAACATTGAGAGCATTTATTAAAAGTTGGCAGCCCTGGTGGCTCTTAAGAATACGCTGAGTCATATCTGTTTATGTACACATAGCACATACGAAATTTGGTTGAAATCCAATTGATAGTGTAGAAGTTATATGCATTTAAAATTTGGACCTATCAGCAGGCTTATAATCATTTTGGCAACACTGCCATGTATGGTCTCCTGGAAATTAAACCACAATATTATTATCTATACGTGTGCTAATTTTGAAATAGCTCCCTTTCATACCTTCCAGGATATCCAACATGGAGCTAAAATTTCAATTGCGATTTTTTAGCAGTTGGTAGCACTGACATCATTTTCAAATATGGCCGTGAGATATTCAGGTATAGATCTTTACTCCTACCAAATTTTGTTTTGATTGCTGCAGCCGTTTAGGAGTTGATAAGGGGGGGGGGGACACACACAGCCAGACAGACAGACAGAAGGACAGACAGACAGACAGACACACATTTTCCCGATCTCATAAGTCTACCTTTTCCTCATTTTTGCAAAATGTGAAAAGTAGGCTAAAAATGCAGAATTCTTGCCGCTCACGCATGCGCACAATCCGCCTTGGCTCATGACAAAAATGGCGGCGAAAAGTCTATTTAAATATACGCGCCCATGTATAAAGCTTCCGTGTATTTGAAAACGGACATCAACCAAGTCCTGACAGTAAAATATAGTAGGCCTGTGTATACGAATGTGTAAAATTATTTTTTTTGTTAATGAAATGGACTCTCCCCAGACAGCGGGTTATGCAGATACTGGATGGTTGCGTCAGTAATTGATTAAAAGTGCGCGTACAGCTATGTGGTTAAGGTGACCGACTATTGGTTGAAGTAGCCCAGGTTCGATCCCACCTCTCGGCAGTTTTTTTTAACACTGAAATATTGTTTTATCAATGAGTGTTATTAACGTTTTACATTTTGTAAGTGAGTTATGTAGGAATTGACTGGAATTACAGTATTTCTTGCATAAAGCAGGCAAGAAATCTACGAAATACATCCATCATGCTCGGCACGCGCATTCTTTCAATGCAAACTATCTAAGAGGCTATAAGGGCGAAGACATGTCACTTATATTGATCAAGGAGAGAGTTTAGATCTCTTGCATGTTGTAGCTAGTAGGCCTTGATAGGACTATATGCTAAAATTATCTTTGTACCTTATTTATTGCAATAGCACACATTTTTATTTGCCATTTGCCGGCAACTGTAGTACCCGTGTAAAGAAAATTGTTACATAAAAACACGTGATCAAACACAGATAAAATGGAATAGTCTGATTTCTTGGTACAAGTTAACGACGACTAACCTCTGTGGATGGCGAGGAATCAAATGTTATTGAATTACCAGCCAGACTTCCAACTCATGATGATATCGTGGCTGAGACTTCACTTCTGCGAAGGAAGTTCGGCTTCTTACACCAAAAAATGAACACTGTAATGAAATTAATTTTAAAGTCATTGAACTGATATCCAGTAGTTCAAAAATATACACCAGCGTTAACAGATTAATACTGAAGATGAAATCAGTTACTTCAGTTTCCTACAGAATTCTTGGATTCCTTGGAAATAAGTGATTAGGCCTACCTCCACATATACTTACTCTAAATTTTGAGCCATAGTTATGCTCCTTAGACATTTGAACGTTTCCCAAGGGCTCCTAAATGGAACCAGATTATTTGTAAGAAATATGTATAAAAATTGCTTGGATTTGGAAATAGTAACTGCAGATAGTGTAGGACAGAGAGCTATAATCCTTGGTTTTGAACTAACATCATCCGATAAAAAACTTCCATTTTCCAATTTCCAATTCGCTTGGCGTGCTTTATCAGAATCAATAAAGCTCATTTGGAAAAACTGAAACGTATAGGTCTCTATTTGCCTCATCAAGGTTTCAGTCATGGCCAGTTATTTGTTGCGAAGTTGATCATTCGCCCTTAAATTTGTAACAGTGTCAGGAACTAATCGTTCAAAAAATGCATATAAGAGAATCCTTCAGTAAATACTTTCCCAATGACCGTCATGTTTTGACGGGTTTCAACTAGTTCACATAAAATTTGTAGTCCTTTTTAACGTACCATACTTTTAGCCTACTTTTCACATTTTGCAAAAATGAGGAAAAAGTAGACTTATGAGATCGGGAAAATGTGTGTCTGTCTGTCCTTCTGTCTGTCTGGCTGGCTGTGTGTGTCCCCCCCCCCCCTATCAACTCCTAAACAGCTGCAGCAATCGAAACAAAATTTGGTAGGAATACAGATCTATACCTGAATATCTCACGGCAATATTTGAAAATGATGTCAGTGCTACCAACTGCTGAAAAATCGCAATTGAAATTTGAGCTCCATGTTGGATATCTTGGAAGGTATGAATGATAGCTATTGTAACGCGTTTTTCGAGGGTATTTTACGCCACTGACATAAGGCAGTAGGAAGCCATTCAATGTTTATTTACGTGGCAACTTGTTAAGCCAAGATATGTTTCATGTAACTTATTATTAATATTAAGGTACTTTTGGAGCGTTTTTTTAATAAGATTATTAGTATACAGATAGGTTTTCGATGTTATAGAAAACACTATCAAGCGAATTATTACGAACAACATTATCGCGGAAAATTATATGATTACGGAATTTAACGGATTTTGTCAGTTAGAGTTTATTGTGAGAGAGATGAGTCATTGGGAATTCTGCTACAGGTATATTCTTGTCGGGAAGCGTGACGAAAGCCGTGGGGCACTTCAAGCTGGCTGTATCAAGAAAAGGCGAAATGGCCTGGACCGGAATTCTACATCGTCGCGCTGAGTATATTGACCCTTATGTCGGGAGTATCGCGTGGTGTCTCAGCCAATCATAGGAGACCGGGCGACTTGGAGACGGCTTCGGAGAGGGGATTCGGCGAGTGCATATATTGTTTGCGCGCCGAGAAGAAAGGATTAGTAACATTGTAAAACTTGACCGATGTGGTTGCTCGTTTGGTTGGTTCCGGTGTGATCGGAACATAACTTTACATTTCTACAACAATCTCCACAACTGACGAAGAAGATGGCGAAGTCCAGAAGGCTGTTGGAAGCTCACTTAACCCTTAGATACACGCTAAGCGGCACTTAGTGCCGCTTTTTTTTTGCAAAATTTTGTTTAACGTGGTAAACACTTACGAGTTCTGTGAGTTCGCCCGCTATATCTTTTGTTCGACATGTGCTGCTGGGGAGGAGCTCGGTTCGGAGCTTGTCTGGTTCCCAATCAGTCGGAGACAAGCTGTCAAAATGCGAGGTGCGCGAATGCGGCATTCCATACCGCTAGCGTGTAACAACTGGCTGGAATTGGCGTTGTGAAATAATGTAAGTATTTCACTTATTTTACCTTTGTTGTTTCTTTCTATGCTTCTATCACAGCGAGTTCCAGTGAGCACGAAAACTGCGAGTAGCTGTAATACGGAAGACAATCAGATAAGTAGTTAGCCAAAAATTTTATAGTTTAACCATAGTTTACAACCATATAATCTCTCTAAAGTACAATCTCCGGATAGCTATCACCATTTAGCATTTCACCTAACATATATACTGCATTTAGCATACACTGACAGTTGCAGTACCAATACTGCAACTAAATAATTGTACATATTGTAAATATTTTCACCTGTATTTCAAACATAGATTTTGTAGCCTAAGTAAAATGGATCTGATGATGATCGCTTGACGATCGAAACTGGTCATCCTAGTGTTTTATTAATCTCATGTAATTTATTTCAGGATTAGGGCATAACCCATCTCTTTTGGGTACATTCGTGTTGACCGACTGAAAAGCACTCAACTCTTGTTAACTGTAACTAATATTGAAAGAAAAGCTGAGGAGAAAATTGCTGAATTAGAACAGAAGTTGAAAGCTAGAATTAGGCAGGAAAATAGTCAGAGTAGGCCAGTTTATGTGAATAGCCACACAGGGAAATAGAACTAGGAAAATTCAGTAATCGACAGGGTTGTCCAATGGAGTTCATGAATGCAATAGAAAATAAATTCAGGGAGAGGTTGGAAGATGGTAGTATTGAGCGGTGCCAAGTAGTTGAGATTTTAGAGCAAGCGTTTGTAGGGGAGACAAGAAACTGGTTTGCTGTCTACAGAGACAATTTCGAAAACATTTCAGATTTTAAAGTTAAATTTTGTGAGAAATTTTGGAATGAGGTAATTCAGTCTCAGCATCGTGAGGGAATTGTGTGTGGGAAATATAACTCGAGAGGAAACTACACTATGACTGAGTACATTTTAGGACAGGTATTGACGTGTAAATATCTGGATGGTTTGAGGGAGGAAAGTGATGTAGTCAGGCTATTACTAAGACATTTTCCATATAGAATCAAAGAAGCTGCCTGTATTCAAAATGTTAAATCTATTTCACAAGTGGAAAATTTATTAAGTACATTCGATGCTCTAGGAAGAGGTGGTTACGAGGAGAATTTCGGTAGGAACCAGGGTAACCATAATAACAGGCCTAATGAGAATAGGAATCAGGAATTTTAAGGAAACAGTGGCGAAGGGGCCAACGTCCAAAATAGGGGGAACCAGAATAATAATAATAATCAGCAAAATCAGTACAGAGGAAATGGGTATGGTACGCAGTATCATGGCCGAAATAATGATTTTAGGGGTAACCAAGGGAGGAATAATAACCATAATAATTATAACCAGAACAGGGGTCAAGGAGGGAATCAGCCCAATGGTAATAACGGACAGAGAAATACCGTTAACTCAACCCAGAACAACCAGACCAGTGCAGTAGTGAGTAGTACTACACCAAGCGGTAGCGGTACTCTAAAACACGAACCAGGCTGCGATGTAAGGTCAGAATCTCAGTCTGTAACATGCCCTGTCCATACACTTATACAGGAACCCTATGACCTAAATGTAAGAAGTAAATTACTATGTGAACTAAATGATGAAGTTATTATTAAGGATGTGGCTAGTAAGAGCCATATAGTTAAATTTAACGTGTCCGAGGCGTACACAGATGTTTTAATTGATAGGGGTTGTATGACGAGTTGCATAAGTAGTGCATTTTATGATAAAATGAAAGGAACTGGAGTTAATTTTGAGGAGATGCCATTTAAAAGCACTTTTGTTATAACAGCTGTTGGGAAGAGGTCTAAAGTAATTTCTAAGCAAGTTTTAGTAGACATTAAAATGAATAATCATGTAGAGAAGCAGATTTGCCTTGTAATTCCAAATTTAGTATTCAGTGTTATCTTGGGTTCAGAGTGGCTAAGTAGAGTGTCTGGTAACTTATGTTATGATGTAGGGAGTCTGAAATTTAAATGGGGTGATTCTGAAGTAGAGGTAGCGTTCAATGACCATATTCAGAGAAGTAGTGTTGTAGGTGTGATTTGTACTTTAAATGAGATATCGCCAGCCGTAGAGCGGGATTCTCCATGTTTTGTGGGCAGTGTGATTACGAACGGAAATCTAGAGGAATCGTTACGTGATGCTGCATTTCAGGGAAATATAGAGGAGGAACAGTGTGTTCGGCTCTATGATGTGTTATTGTGTAATAGGAGAGTTTTTGAGGATCGCATTGGTATGGCCAATTGCTATACACATTCATTGAACGTTATTGATAGGTCAGTATTCCAGGACATAGATATCCTGTACCTTTCGCTTATCAGAGTGCAGTTGAGGCACAAATTAACCAGATGCTTGAAGATGGGATTATTGAGCACTCTAACAGTCCATATGTTAATTCTTTGATCACCGTGCCCAAGGCCGACGGCACTGTCCGTATTTGTTTAGACGCTCGTTTAGTTAACAGTAGAATTAGTTCAGACCAGCTGAAATCCATGTCAATAGAGGAATTAATGCAAACATTTGAGGGGAAGAAATATTTCACTTTTTTAGATTTGAGTTCCAGTTTCTGCAAGTGCCACTTATGTACGAAGATAGACCATTTACAGCTTTTAGTCATAAATATAACCTTGATCAACTTTGTAGAACACCTTATGGGTTAAAGAGTAGTTCAGCAGCTTTAATTAGGGCTTTAAACTTCGCATTAGGGGATGACACAGGAGAGTTTGTAACCATTTACATAGATGATATGGTAATTAGTTCACGCAGTTTTGAGGAGCATCTACGTCATTTAGATATAGTTTTTCAGAAGTGAGATCAGGCAGGGTTCACATTGAAGCTGTCTAAGTAGTCATTCTGTCAGTCAGAAGTGAATTTTTAGGTCATAGGGTGTCGAGTAGGGGTGTAACACCGGAAGAAAGTAGGGTTAATAAGATACTTAATGCAGAGGTGCCACAGAATGTTAAACAGTTACAAACATATATGGGAATTTGCAACTTCTTCAGGAGGTTCGTTCTTAAATACTCAGGGTTGGTAGAACCATTCAGGGAATTCCTTAAAAGTGGGACTCGGTGCAGATGGGAGTCCAAGCATGATCAGGCTTTTAGAGCGCTGAAGGAAGGTTTTGAGAAAGCTGTAGTGCTGAAATATCCTTTGAAAGATAAGGAATATGTGGTTATGACAGATGCTTCGCACATAGGCATTGCTGGAGAATTGTGTCAGAAAGATGATGAGGGTAATCTGTGCATTGTATCTTTAGCCTCGCGAGGACTAACAGCAGCAGAGAAAACATACACGATTACTGAGTTAGAGCTTTTAGGTATTGTTTTCAGTTTGGGGAAATTTAGAATGTATTTAGTAGGGGGAAATTTTAGATCCTTACAGACCACCATGCATTACTGTATATGAGGACTTGTAAACTCAGTTCTAACAGAGTTAGTAGGTGGATTCTTGCTCTGCAGGAATACGAATTCACAGTAAAATATATTAAAGGTAAAGATAACATTCTTGCAGACATGCTATCAAGGGACACTAATTTAAGTAGGAATTATCCTGTTGTTAAAGCAGAGGACGGTATTTTATTATGTGCATGTGTGGACAGTAGCAACAGGGCATCGATACAGACACTGAGAAATATGCTAGTGGAGCAACGTGATGTCATTTAGTATGTGTCAGAAAGTGAGTGTGTTTAGCTGGCGAGCAAGCCTATGCGCCGCTACAGGTCTAGAAATAATAATAATAATGCGCGTCAGAGTAGCAGTGGAAGATAACATCAAGAAGGTCGCAAATGGACGGGGGAAAAGACGTCTTGCTCGACCCGCTGCTGGGCCCAAGGTTTTCGGAGCGAGCAAAATATGATTTCCAAAAAACCAAATGGAAACAAATAATTGCTTAATGCAACAATCAAAAGTGCAAAAACGAGATTCCCATAAAATTAATTAAAGAAATCCCAGAGGCGTGTTAATCGTGCCTTTTTTACATCACAAAGACAAGATTGACGAAATCGAGATGAAGATAAGGAAGGGGAACTTAAATATAAGAAATGAAAAGACAAGGGAGCTATATTACTTAAAATATAACAAGTAGTTCCGTGAAGAACTATACAGCCTATTTTCATATATCCTACTCATATTAATTGCCTCTATGAACATACAAAATTTCAGTTTGATTGCTATGTTAGATTTGTAGATACTGAGAACCGACTAAATATTTCAGATGGTAGCCAGGTTGGATTTTTATTTATGTACTATTACATGAAGATTATAGTGTACGTGTGGTTTTCAGACTTCAATCGCATGATTAGGTCACAAGAAGTAAAGACGAGATTTTAAAATTTCGCACAGCTGCCATTTTGTGGTTATGAAAACAATTGAAATAAATTAGATACCAGTGGATTAACATTTGTATAAGCATTAACGTGCAAAGTTTCACTGCACTCAGATGGTTAAATTGCGAGAAACGTCCAATTAAATATTTATACTTCGCGTCGCCGCCATGTTGGATTTGTGATCACCAGGTTACTGAAAGTCCTATAGGTGAACTTATGTTCATAGCTTCTATGAACTTTAAAAAAATCAGTTTGATTGCTGGAAAAGATTCTTAGATATTGAGAACCGTCAAATTATTTCGGAAGCTCGCCATTTTGGATTATTATATGTATAGGCCATAGAGTTATGTACCATTAAGGGAAAATTATTGCTTAGCTTCATTATTCAAACTTTCACTTCGATCGCATGATTACGACACAAGAATAAAAACTTAATTTTAAAATTTCGCACAGCCGCCATCTTCAGTTTATGTAAAAAATTGAACTAAATTAGATGCCAGTGAATGACAATATGTATAATCATTTACTGTACCACATTTCAATGCGCTCATATGATTAAATCACGAGAAAAATGAATTAGAATGTTCCAATTTCGCTTGGCCGCCATGTTCGTTTCATAGCTTACAGGTTCTTGAAAGTTACATAGATAAACTTGCAGCAGTGCTCTTTATCACCGTACAAAATTTCAGGTTGATATCATAAATAGTTTCGGACATATTGAATGCCTGTGAAATATTTCGCACAGCCGCCATTTCGAGGTTAAGTAAACAATTGAACGAAGTTAGATATCGGTGCATTACAATGTATAGAAACATATACTGTGCCATGTTTCATTGCGTTTGGTTGGTTAAATCGCGAGAAACGTCCATTTAAATGTCGCAACTTCGCTAGGCCGCCATATTGGTTTTGTAGTTACCAGGTTTTCAAAGGTCACATATGTGAATTTCTAGTAGTTCTCTTTATCATCATACAAAATTCCAGGGTGATATCTGTAATAGTTTCGGAGATATTGAATGCTGGTGAAATATTTCGCACAGCCGCCATGTTGGATTGGTGATACGTGACAAAATTTGAAGGGCACGGTCGAGGTTACCCGGAATAGAGCTATAAACTCACCGAGTTTCATTGAAATCTCTCCAGCCGTTTAGATTTTATTAGGGGGATACACACACACGAATCACACACACACACACACACACACACGCACACACACACGGACAAAAGGTGATATCATAAGCCTATTTTTTCAAAATTGAAAATAGGCTAAAATGTATTAAAGATAAAAGAAAGAGCGTGTACACGAAATAAACAAATGATTTAAAACAAAGAAAAAGGCAAACTAAGACAGGATCAATAATACAAAAGAAACCCAATACCAAGAATAAAGACTTAAAAACTAAAAAGCACGACAGAACCTGAGTAACAGCTCAACAACATGAATCTAACGAAAAGATACGAACATGAAAGAAAATAAAACGAAACTTACAAAAGTTGGAGAGAAACGACAAACTTGCAAAAAGTCAACACGAATGTACCCAAAAGAGATGGGTTATGCCCTAATCCTGAAATAAATTACATGAGATTAATAAAACACTAGGATGACCAGTTTCGATCGTCAAGCGATCATCATCAGATCCAATACACTTAGGCTATAAAATCTATGTTTGAAATACAGGTGAAAATATTTACAATATGTACAATTATTTAGTTGCAGTATTGGTACTGCAACTGTCAGTGTATGCTAAATGCAGTATATATGTTAGGTGAAATGCTAAATGGTGATGGCTATCCGGAGATTGTACTTTAGAGAGATTATATGGTTGTAAACTATGGTTAAACTATAAAATTTTAGGCTAACTACTTATCTGATTGTCTTCCGTACTACAGCTATTCGCAGTTTCCGTGCTCACTTGAACTCGCTGTGCGGTCGACTGCGGTGGTTATCTTAACGACTGGTTTTTCCCTGCCTTCCCCCCCTGTCCCTACGTGCTGTGGGGAGTGATCGCGATGTGTTTATGTGAGGTGTTGCCAACCTAGATAAGATGTATGTTATTGAATGAGGTGGATCTACAACTATTAAAGACCGTGGATTAGTCCTCGCCATGCGTGGAGCATAACCCATTCGAACTAAGCGTTGACGGTCTTATGAGGACGTCCCGGCACCTTTAATACTGCCTTTAATATGGGCCTTGGTTTACTGCAGAAGAAAAGTACATCGTACACCTGATCCAGATAACATTTACCTATTAAAAACCCCCTAATTTCCCCCCTTTTTTTATCTAGCTTGGCTGTGTCGCTAAATTGTGTTTTGTTTCCACCAGGGTGTGTTTTTTAGTAGCGTGAAGAGGGGTGAGCTCTCCATGAACGTGTGTTCATTTAGATTGTTGGGATTGTTTCGTTTGGCTAGGTGTATCTCGATTGCTTCCTTTATGTCAAGAGCTCTGCCTTTCGATTCGTGATGGATTATTTTAAGGTCCGACTCTATGTTGGTAAAGCTATGCCCTGCGTCACACATATGTTCGCACACGGCTGAATGTGTTCCGTATCTTATCGCATTTCTATGTTCATTATAACGTGTGTCTACTCGCCTTCCACTCTGCCCGATGTAATTAGCTTGACAATCAGTGTCTTGGCACGTTATAGAATATACCCCTGACCTTGAATACGGGTCACGTTTATTTAGATTACTATTTAGGAGGTGCCTAGCGGTTGTGTTTTTCGTCGTGAAAGCTATCTTTATGCCTTGCTTTTTGAATAGGTTAGTGATTTTATATGTATTCGCATTCACATAGTTGAAACGCGCAAATTTTTTCTCATTACTGTCCGGTTTGGGAATCGTTTTATCTTTATTTTTATGTTTGGCTTAAATTTGATTTATTTTGCTTGGCGAGAAGTTGTTTTCCTTTGCTATTTGCATAATAGTTCTTATTTCCTTATTATAGTTGTCTTTTGACATGGGTATGTTTAAAGCCCTGTGCACCATTGAATTGAAACCCGCTAATTTGTGCGTACTGGGGTGATTAGACTGATTGTCGATTGCATGCGAGGTTTGTGTTGCTTTCCGGAATATGGAATATGAAAGGTCGTTGTCTTTACGTTCAATAGTTATATCGAGATAATTTATTTTCCGGTCTATTTCGGATTCCTTAGTGAATTTGATAGAATGGTGAAGGCTATTAATGGATTGGAGAATTGTTTCTTCGCTTGTTAGTTCAGTATCGTAGATGCAAATTACATCATCTACGTATCTTTTCCATATTACTATTCCCTTTGTTGAAGTCTTTTCTAAGAACGCATTTTCTAGTGCATTGATGAAGATGTCAGCGATTAACCCACTTAGTGGCGATCCCATTGCTAGGCCTTCTCTCTGTGTGTATATTTTATTGTCGAATTGAAACACGTTTTGGGTGAGAACGACCCTCAGTAATCTCACAATCTCTTCAATTTCTTTTACCGAATTGTTGGATTTTAAGTTGTTTTCGATAATGTTGATTGCTTCAATAATCGGAATATTGGTGTACATGTTAGTTACGTCGAAGGATACTAGCCTGAAGCTAGGTTTCATTTGTAGGGTGTTCAATGCTGTTACTAGTTCTGTTGTGTTCTTTACAGAGTTGTTTTTGTCGTTGGAAAGACGGCATTTTAAGATTTTAAGTCAATTTGGTTCAACAAAAAATGTATAGAACTAAACCTCACCCCTAAATACGTACCAATTAAAACCGTACCGAACACACCAGCCTCGATCATTTCAACTAAACAAGCCAAAGCGCTTTGGATAAAAAACGAATTAAGATTTGCATACATAAGAAAGAAAAAATTAACCAACAATTATACGACATTCAATTGCAACTAAGTAATTTCTGGCACGCAGCCCAATGGGACAGCTTCACCGAACACCTACATGACACCATCAAAATCAGAGCAACGAGGAAGCATGAAACGCTAGAAAATAAATTAAGAAAACTAGGAGAAACACAGAACCATCAATCTAACGAACAACACACGAATAACAATGAATTCAATTTCCACAGCAGAGTAAACAACAGAACGAACGTAACCTTTTCTCAAGGTGAAATGAATATGTTAGACAAAGGTTTGAAATACAACTGCACAGACGCACACACGAACCACAATATAAAACAGTTAATCACAGATATTGAGATAGCCAGTCACAAGCTCCCAGCAGAAGACAGGGAATTAACCAAAAATCTCGCCACCAACGAAGCCAAAAAAATCCTCAAACGAGAGGGCGATAGCAATAACATTCAAAACAACAAACAAATCAAAGAAATAAAGTCGTTGAAACAAAAAATAAAAGAACATGACTTAATCATCACAAAAGCAGATAAGGGAAACACTACAGTAATTTTGAACAAAACAGAATACATTGAAAATACAGTCGAATTCCTAAACAACAACGAAATCAAGGAATTAACAAAAGACCCCACTAACAAATTCCAAAAACAAATAAAAAGTGCGCTAAAAGAAACAGAATACATACTGACCAAAGCTGAAAAATCAAAACTAATAAACATGAACCCGAAAATACCGTCATTGAGGGGACAACCAAAAATACACAAAAAGGAATGCCCAATGAGACCAATAGTCAATTGTAGGAATGCCCCTAATTACAAAATCAGCAAAGAGTTACTAAACATCTTAAAATGCCGTCTTTCCAACGACAAAAACAACTCTGTAAAGAACACAACAGAACTAGTAACAGCATTGAACACCCTACAAATGAAACCTAGCTTCAGGCTAGTATCCTTCGACGTAACTAACATGTACACCAATATTCCGATTATTGAAGCAATCAACACTATCGAAAACAACTTAAAATCCAACAATTCGGTAAAAGAAATTGAAGAGATTGTGAGATTACTGAGGGTCGTTCTCACCCAAAACGTGTTTCAATTCGACAATAAAATATACACACAGAGAGAAGGCCTAGCAATGGGATCGCCACTAAGTGGGTTAATCGCTGACATCTTCATCAATGCACTAGAAAATGCGTTCTTAGAAAAGACTTCAACAAAGGGAATAGTAATATGGAAAAGATACGTAGATGATGTAATTTGCATCTACGATACTGAACTAACAAGCGAAGAAACAATTCTCCAATCCATTAATAGCCTTCACCATTCTATCAAATTCACTAAGGAATCCGAAATAGACCGGAAAATAAATTATCTCGATATAACTATTGAACGTAAAGACAACGACCTTTCATATTCCATATTCCGGAAAGCAACACAAACCTCGCATGCAATCGACAATCAGTCTAATCACCCCAGTACGCACAAACTAGCGGGTTTCAATTCAATGGTGCACAGGGCTTTAAACATACCCATGTCAAAAGACAACTATAATAAGGAAATAAGAACTATTATGCAAATAGCAAAGGAAAACAACTTCTCGCCAAGCAAAATAAATCAAATTATAGCCAAACATAAAAATAAAGATAAAACGATTCCCAAACCGGACAGTAATGAGAAAAAATTTGCGCGTTTCAACTATGTGAATGCGAATACATATAAAATCACTAACCTATTCAAAAAGCAAGGCATAAAGATAGCTTTCACGACGAAAAACACAACCGCTAGGCACCTCCTAAATAGTAATCTAAATAAACGTGACCCGTATTCAAGGTCAGGGGTATATTCTATAACGTGCCAAGACACCGATTGTCAAACTAATTACATCGGGCAGAGTGGAAGGCGAGTAGACACACGTTATAATGAACATAGAAATGCGATAAGATACGGAACACATTCAGCCGTGTGCGAACATATGTGTGACGCAGGGCATAGCTTTACCAACATAGAGTCGGACCTTAAAATAATCCATCACGAATCGAAAGGCAGAGCTCTTGACATAAAGGAAGCAATCGAGATACACCTAGCCAAACGTAACAATCCCAACAATCTAAATGAACACACGTTCATGGAGAGCTCACCCCTCTTCACGCTACTAAAAAACACACCCTGGTGGAAACAAAACACAATTTAGCGACACAGCCAAGCTAGATAAAAAAAGGGGGGAAATTAGGGGGTTTTTAATAGGTAAATGTTATCTGGATCAGGTGTACGATGTACTTTTCTTCTGAAATAAACCAAGGCCCATATTAGAGGCAGTATTAAAGGTGCCGGGACGTCCTCATAAGACCGTCAACGCTTAGTTCGAATGGGTTATGCTCCACGCGTGGCGAGGACTAATCCACGGTCTTTAATAGTTGTAGATCCACCTCATTCAATAACATACATCTTATCTAGGTTGGCAACACCTCACATAAACACATCGCGATCACTCCCCACAGCACGTAGGGACAGGGGGGGAAGGCAGGGAAAAACCAGTCGTTAAGATAACCACCGCAGTCGACCGCACAGCGAGTTCAAGTGAGCACGGAAACTGCGAATAGCTGTAGTACGGAAGACAATCAGATAAGTAGTTAGCCTAAAATTTTATAGTTTAACCATAGTTTACAACCATATAATCTCTCTAAAGTACAATCTCCGGATAGCCATCACCATTTAGCATTTCACCTAACATATATACTGCATTTAGCATACACTGACAGTTGCAGTACCAATACTGCAACTAAATAATTGTACATATTGTAAATATTTTCACCTGTATTTCAAACATAGATTTTATAGCCTAAGTGTATTGGATCTGATGATGATCGCTTGACGATCGAAACTGGTCATCCTAGTGTTTTATTAATCTCATGTAATTTATTTCAGGATTAGGGCATAACCCATCTCTTTTGGGTACATTCGTGTTGACCGACTGAAAAGCACTAAACTCTTGTTTTCTAAGGCAACACTGAAAATATGGCTTCAAACACCACAATGTTCACGGCTAGTCAGTCAAATCGTGAAGCCAAGAAATTCAAATCACTCAGGCTTAAACTCATGAATTTAGACAAGTCAATTTGGTTTAACAAAAAATGTATAGAACTAAACCTCACCCCTAAATACGTACCAATTAAAACCGTACCGAACACACCAGCCTCGATCATTTCAACTAAACAAGCCAAAGCGCTTTGGATAAAAAACGAATTAAGATTTGCATACATAAGAAAGCAAAAAATTAACCAACAATTATACGACATTCAATTGCAATTAAGTAATTTCTGGCGCGCAGCCCAATGGGACAGCTTCACCGAACACCTACATGACACCATCAAAATCAGAGCAACGAGGAAGCATGAAACGCTAGAAAATAAATTAAGAAAACTAGGAGAAACACAGAACCATCAATCTAACGAACAACACACGAATAACAATGAATTCAATTTCCACAGCAGAGTAAACAACAGAACGAACGTAACCTTTTCTCAAGGTGAAATGTATATGTTAGACAAAGGTTTGAAATACAACTGCACAGACGCACACACGAACCACAATATAAAACAGTTAATCACAGATATTGAGATAGCCAGTCACAAGCTCCCAGCAGAAGACAGGGAATTAACCAAAAATCTCGCCACCAACGAAGCCAATAAAATCCTCAAACGAGAGGGCGATAGCAATAACATTCAAAACAACAAACAAATCAAAGAAATAAAGTCGTTGAAACAAAAAATAAAAGAACATGACTTAATCATCACAAAAGCAGATAAGGGAAACACTACAGTCATTTTGAACAAAACAGAATACATTGAAAAAACAGTCGAATTCCTAAACAACAACGAAATCAAGGAATTAACAAAAGACCCCACTAACAAATTCCAAAAACAAATAAAAAGTGCGCTAAAAGAAACAGAATACATACTGACCAAAGCCGAAAAATCAAAACTAATAAACATGAACCCGAAAATACCGTCATTGAGGGGACAACCAAAAATACACAAAAAGGAATGCCCAATGAGACCAATAGTCAATTGTAGGAATGCCCCTAATTACAAAATCAGCAAAGAGTTACTAAAAATCTTAAAATGCCGTCTTTCCAACGACAAAAACAACTCTGTCAAGAACACAACAGAACTAGTAACAGCATTGAACACCCTACAAATGAAACCTAGCTTCAGGCTAGTATCCTTCGACGTAACTAACATGTACACCAATATTCCGATTATTGAAGCAATCAACACTATCGAAAACATCTTAAAATCCAACAATTCGGTAAAAGAAATTGAAGAGATTGTGAGATTACTGAGGGTCGTTCTCACCCAAAACGTGTTTCAATTCGACAATAAAATATACACACAGAGAGAAGGCCTAGCAATGTGATCGCCACTAAGTGGGTTAATCGCTGACATCTTCATCAATGCACTAGAAAATGCGTTCTTAGAAAAGACTTCAACAAAGGGAATAGTAATATGGAAAAGATACGTAGATGATGTAATTTGCATCTACGATACTGAACTAACAAGCGAAGAAACAATTCTCCAATCCATTAATAGCCTTCACCATTCTATCAAATTCACTAAGGAATCCGAAATAGACCGGAAAATAAATTATCTCGATATAACTATTGAACGTAAAGACAACGACCTTTCATATTCCATATTCCGGAAAGCAACACAAACCTCGCATGCAATCGACAGTCAGTCTAATCACCCCAGTACGCACAAACTAGCGGGTTTCAATTCAATGGTGCACAGGGCTTTAAACATACCCATGTCAAAAGACAACTATAATAAGGAAATAAGAACTATTATGCAAATAGCAAAGGAAAACAACTTCTCGCCAAGCAAAATAAATCAAATTATAGCCAAACATAAAAATAAAGATAAAACGATTCCCAAACCGGACAGTAATGAGAAAAAATTTGCGCGTTTCAACTATGTGAATGCGAATACATATAAAATCACTAACCTATTCAAAAAGCAAGGCATAAAGATAGCTTTCACGACGAAAAACACAACCGCTAGGCACCTCCTAAATAGTAATCTAAATAAACGTGACCCGTATTCAAGGTCAGGGGTATATTCTATAACGTGCCAAGACACTGATTGTCAAGATAATTACATCGGGCAGAGTGGAAGGCGAGTAGACACACGCTATAATGAACATAGAAATGCGATAAGATACGGAACACATTCAGCCGTGTGCGAACATATGTGTGACGCAGGGCATAGCTTTACCAACATAGAGTCGGACCTTAAAATAATCCATCACGAATCGAAAGGCAGAGCTCTTGACATAAAGGAAGCAATCGAGATACACCTAGCCAAACGAAACAATCCCAACAATCTAAATGAACACACGTTCATGGAGAGCTCATCCCTCTTCACGCTACTAAAAAACACACCCTGGTGGAAACAAAACACAATTTAGCGACACAGCCAAGCTAGATAAAAAAAGGGGGGAAATTAGGGGGTTTTTAATAGGTAAATGTTATCTGGATCAGGTGTACGATGTACTTTTCTTCTGCAATAAACCAAGGCCCATATTAAAGGCAGTATTAAAGGTGCCGGGACGTCCTCATAAGACCGTCAACGCTTAGTTCGAATGGGTTATGCTCCACGCATGGCGAGGACTAATCCACGGTCTTTAATAGTTGTAGATCCACCTCATTCAATAACATACATCTTATCTAGGTTGGCAACACCTCACATAAACACATCGCGATCACTCCCCACAGCACGTAGGGACAGGGGGGGAAGGCAGGGAAAAACCAGTCGTTAAGATAACCACCGCAGTCGACCGCACAGCGAGTTCAAGTGAGCACGGAAACTGCGAATAGCTGTAGTACGGAAGACAATCAGATAAGTAGTTAGCCTAAAATTTTATAGTTTAACCATAGTTTACAACCATATAATCTCTCTAAAGTACAATCTCCGGATAGCCATCACCATTTAGCATTTCACCTAACATATATACTGCATTTAGCATACACTGACAGTTGCAGTACCAATACTGCAACTAAATAATTGTACATATTGTAAATATTTTCACCTGTATTTCAAACATAGATTTTATAGCCTAAGTGTATTGGATCTGATGATGATCGCTTGACGATCGAAACTGGTCATCCTAGTGTTTTATTAATCTCATGTAATTTATTTCAGGATTAGGGCATAACCCATCTCTCTTGGGTACATTCGTGTTGACCGACTGAAAAGCACTAAACTCTTGTTTACTAAGGCAACACTGAAAATATGGCTTCAAATACCACAAAGCTTGCAAAAAGTCAAAATTCGAACTGCTACAAGACGCGAAGCTTTTCATGATGTTATTGTAAACATACCTGAGGGATGGGGGAGGAGTTAGGGGAGTAAAACAAAGGGAAGAGAGATTTCACGGAGGTAGGAAGAAGGGGAAGAAAAGGGGGAATATCATTAAGTTATGTAATACGGCGAAAATCAAAAGAGAAAAACAAAACAACAGGAAAATGAAATATACAGAGATATATTACATTACAATTGATTTGGGACGAAAGAGACCGGTAAAAATCGAAAGCACGCTATAAGAAAAATAGGCTTATACTCCAACATAATGCCGCATCAACACTACATATAAAAAAAAGAATAATATGACATCGGAGCTGGAGAAATCCCAGTTAACCACCGTCACATATATTCTATAAACAAAAGGGACATGTATTAGTGGGACGTTGGACATAAGTCCCGTTACCTCTCACATACTCTCCGCAAACAAAGGTCCAATTGCTACCAATCAAACGAAACATTTGTGGTACAAAAGAGACACCGACGCAAAAGACGAGCACCAAGGCCCGACAGGAAATATACATAAGCCAAGACGCAGAAACGCAATACTTTCGAATCTTACAGGTATTAACCAAAATAATAAAACTGTGAGGAGGGTACATAACAAAAAGAACTCCGCCGTATGACATTACGCAAGGTCTCGGAGATCTGGTTCAGGGATTATAATACTAACAGTAACATCTTGAAAAGGAAAGAGAATTAAGCAAAAGAAGGAACGTTTAACAAAAACAATTACATTGCGTTAGATAGAAATACATTGAGCCGTACTCACATTCCGCTGCGCCATGAGGGCGGGCCTCTGCCCGAATACAAACGTTCGCCCTACATCTCGGCACGTCCAAGACTGAATAAGCTTCTGTCCCCCAGAGAGGAGGGAAGCCTCTCAGAAATATAAAATGCGTAGTTTGGGAGTGGCTCCAAACTCGCGTCAAATATTGGCTGAGCCAATAGCAGAACAAATTGCACAACAAAATGCAAGGTAGCAACAACACTAGCCAATACGAGAGAACTAGGTAGTATGTAGCCAGGGGTTGCACAACGTTAGACAGAGAGATACATACAGACAAACTGCGCACTTTTAAACACTCGAGGCGTAATATAGAGATGTCACAACACATGACAATAATAATAATAATTATTATTTTTATTATTATTATAGATTCATGAAAAGTGGTTCAAGTTCCACCGCTTTCTCCCAAAAATTTTCTTTTATATAACAGAGGCATAAAAGAAAATTTTTCCTTTACTCAACAAAATTATATAAAATATCATTCTTAGATTAGATATATTTGAAAAGGGCGAAGGAAAGAAATTACATCATGTACACTAGATACACACATGAGAAACATAGACATAATAAAATGTTCTCACATTTCTCTTATTCATATGACGCAGCTTAATTAATAGTTCTTTGAACGTCATAACTTCCATAAAAGGCTTGACGAAACGCAAGTCTCTTTTCTCATACACACATATATTTCTTAAGAAGCCTCTACTGCACGTCAATACGTCACACATATTAAAAATGGATGTACCAAAAGGAAATAATAATAATAATAAAACGGTCAATCTTGAGCTAGACTCTGCCAGATGACGTGGAGAAAGCGAAGGCTTCTTAATGGCGACCTTCTGGAAATCAGCCAATTTTCTAATAATAAAAGAAAGAAAAAGGTTAAATCATGATCACAAAAAAATATAAAGGGGAGCACTCTGTATACAAAATAGGGCTTGCGTCGGGGAAATATTTGGGGTTACGTAGGCTGCATAAGAGTGAAAGTGGATTCATTCTGCCAGCTGGAAAGTGAAGGTATGAATAGACAGGGTCGTCAGGCCAAATGACAGAAGAGTAACGAGCCGTGAACAGGGTCTAAGGATACACCGGCCACTTCTCAGGTACTTGGAGACTAGCTATCGCCACCGAAAACACTCTCCTAATATATGACAGATACAGGAAAATAATACACATTATCTTAGAGAAAACATATTAGATTGAAATGATTTATAATAACATGATTTCACAAAAACGTAAAACAGAAGTTACGATAAATAGTAAACAACTATATCAATAAACAAATCACTGTCACTACAAGAAAGGAATGTAAATCAACAGACCATCTCAGGCACTGCCGAACAATAGCAAGTCGTGTCTGCAGCTTGGACAATGGGCCGGCCCGGCTCCTTTCAACAAAACCAGGCAGGTACTGGAAATTGCCTTAGGCATAAGTATAGTTCAACACATCTTTCGAAATCCTCCGTGTAACTCAAGCGGCCATGTGTGTCTCCTGCCTAACTAGATACATAGAGGGAGTAAAGGGGAAAATATACTAATAATCTTCATCAAAAGACATTCGGTACTCACAAATAAAAAGGAATAATAACTCAATGTAGCTGTCGAAACAAAAAAATACCATCCCGGACAGAGAACGAAAAACAAAATAATTACGTTACAAAATACCTTCCAAAAAGAACTGACTGAAACCTCGCATAAAACCAATCAAGACCAGACATACAATCAATCAAACACGAAACCCAATAATAAATATTACCAAACCCACAAAAAGAAATTGGTTACTGCGTCAATATACGGGCCGTAGACCTCAGAGGTACCGCATAAAAAATAAAGACAGAGGGTATGGCCTATCCCATACTAATATAACTCCTACAAGTATCTTGGCCTGATACTCCAAACGACTGGACGGAATTTCTCCAAACATGTAAAAGATAGAGCTGCTACCTCGGTTATAGCCATGAATGAGATAAAACTAATAAGACAACTCTCCATACAGACTGCATTAGAACTCTTTCACATAAAAAATTCTCAAATCATGACATATGCAATAGGATTAATATGGGAGCATCACTCGAAAAACGATCTTGCTCAGATAGAAAGGATAAAGGCCATATACATGAAAAAGATTCTGTGTCTAGGACAAAATGCACCATCAAGGACGACCTATTGTAACAGTCCGAATACTTCCCCTTAATTTATATGTTTTATAAGCAGCAAAATTAATTTATTATTATTATTATTATTATTATTATTATTATTATTATTATTATGATTATGTATATTTTAATTATCATATCGATTCTAGATTTATTCCATAATTTCTTTATATATATATATATATATAAGGGGTTTAATTATTGTTTGGCGGAAGTTATAAAATGGAGATTTTAGTTAGATTCGTTATAGGTTATATTTTATACAAGACTTGATTGGGAAATATGATGTTCAACGTGTCGTCAGTTTCGCCACGGGTAGTCCGCCAAAAATAGACTTGACTTTCGAGATATATGTACAAACATTCCGGGGACGCGAGGGTCCAAGACAAAGCAAGTTGGTCAGTTAGCGCTGACGTCACGAATTCTCGGAAGAACATCGCATCAGGACGCTGATTTAAAATTACTTCAGAAGCAACCCCACGTGGTTAACCCAACTAATGAAGAGGCATGATCAGAACTTAGGGATCTGGAGTGGGGAGCTACGTCATCAGGATACCTAATTGATTGGTCGAGAAATACTGCAGAGTGGGGAAGTTCATCTTCCATAAAAACCAATGGTCATCTACTCTCAACCCCCAATCTTCTCAGATTTTCTGAATCTTCACGTCTATCAGACATCCTCGCTGCGAGATCGCAACTTATCAGTTCAAGAAGTTTTAAAATTAATACTACTGACGTGAATATGATCGTGTCCTTGATCATATTCACAAAAGTGAATTTTGGAGCAAAGCCATTCACATATGTCAGTCGGGAGACGGGACAAATTGGTTCCCTGCCCGTATCAAGATAAGGATCTATACAATATTGAGGCAGAACCAAACAACATCCGCCAGCAAGATCAGAGGGAAAACCAGACTACCACTATGAAGAAGACGGCCGTGAGTTCCTTTACTAAATCCAATCAAGTCTCTGTAATTCTGTTTATGGCAAATTAGAATCCAGCTTTTGTTTAAATTTAATTCATATTCCATTTTGTAACTCTCGCCAATTTAATATAACTTCCAGATTTTTTTAAAATTCATTTGTTTCTCTTTTTACGTCTTTTGCTGCTTTAAATTTTGATCAATTAAATTTTGTTCTTAAGTAATGGTAGGACTTTCATTTCCAGTAGCTAGCTTTAGACATAATGCATACCTTCTCCCAGTAGCGATAAGACAATTGGTTAATGGCTCAGCTATACCACGGCTTGAGAGAAAGACATTTCGAGTGCTCTATCACTATTTTAATTAAATACTTTGGCACATCTAAAGTAAATGTTAGGTGTCCTGGCGCCCACACGAGCTGATTATAATCATTGCTAATGAACAGGTAAGAGGTAAGTATGCTATTGGTGGTGTGAGTAAAGCGGTGCTTGTTCTTGTTGCGATTCTTCTACTGTACTCCAGGAGAACGCAATATTGGAGCCCCGCCAGGAACGTAACCTTTGGTCACTTAGAAGGACCGGGAACGTTACACTATGAACTAACGAGACAACCATTTTACATAGAAGAGTTACGTATAAGAATGTTACTGCCTTCTACAAAGCAATATCAGTTAATACTGCAAGAACTTCAAGAGAAGAAAGGCAACATCTGGAGGGATTTCTACCAAACAGATGCCATGATGACCTCAGAGTGGAGGAATTCTATGTATGAACTTCGCCATTTCATGACACGTTTCGCTGTTCATGGTTTTCATTTCAAGCTGTGCTGCAAGAAGGTATACCACAACCCAGACGAGAACTGTAGGTGTGAGTTGTGTGGAAAGTCGTGTGAAAGATATCACGCAAAAGTTTGTAGCAAGAGAACACTGACATTAACAGAATTCTGTACCTGACTTCATTGGGTGCAATTTTAATTATTATTGTATTTGACCATTGGTTGCAATAAATATCATTATATAAGAAAATTGGGTAATGCACGCCAGAGTAGTTCACACGAACATCAATGTCCCATACCACGGATGTCGTAGACCTAAAATGGTTGGTATCTCTGAGTAATACTTATCGTATATTTGGTTTGCCAATAAAAACGAATAAATAGTTCGTACGTAATATAGTTTAAACTGAATAGGGTATAAAATCAAAATTGAACTAAATTTGAAACCACCCACAAATAACTATTGATACAAATTTATTAAACCCATTGACACACACATTCATCTCAAAATACAACCAACAACAACACTACATATATACTCCTCCCCATAAACAAATCAAAATTTCCCCATTACATCAGAATGCTAATATGAGTCGTTGGAACGCCATGGAAACTCAAATAACGGACTACAGGTCATCGTGACAAACTTCATCCCGTACTAAAGATTGACGAATCGTGTAGAATCTATGTACACCCTCAGTGGACGTCGAAGCCGTGGGACAGGTCCCATACCCTAATCCCGACGGAGACCTCACCTAGCAGGTTTCCCAACGAAATACACACTACCATACTGAACATATAGTAACATCAAGCTTATATAAACAATTTTAAATGAAAACCTACATTGAAAATCCCCTGACAAAAATAATACAATCACCCTCCCTAATTATGAAACAAACTTAACTCCCAATCATAACACACATAATAGCTCAACAGACCATTCATTCATAACCGAAACAACAAACACTTTACTAACACCAAACGTTAGTATAATTACGCGAGGCTCAAGGTTGGTAGGGGCGACCGTAGGATTTAAAGAGGCGGTTCCCATAAGTGGGAAAAACTTCATTGAGAAAACTACGGAGAAAGAGGGGTGGGGGTTTTAGGCCGCACGGTAATGGCAAGAAACCTGTCAGCAGCTGTTCCAGACTGAGACATACGATGGGGTGAGGCGAGTTCTGAGAAATATCACAGTTAACTAAGCGACTATTTACAACAAAGGTAAGGACTCAAACCCTTGAGAGAAATGCATTTCTTACTTCACAGAGAGTTAAATAAAAACGTCCACAACACTGACGAAATGAAAAGGAAGAGAAAGCAAACAAAATTTTCTGTCGCCTTAAAATCACGGTTAACCAAACAAATGTCTAATAGTGGAAGCAAATACATAAAAGCAGGTTACAATACCGTGATGTGTCGTGTTCCAGCGATGCGATGTACTCACTGATATGTTGCCACTGTTCACCTCGAAGCTGGGTCTTTCGGATGCCTTGTTTACTTGAGGGACAAAACCACCATTCCTTGGAGGTGGGTTTCCTGGATGCTCGTAGTTCACACAGAAAGTAACTTCACCCTTCACTGAATTTCTTAAACTCAAAGAAAAACAAATTTTAATACAATGTAAATTAAGAGAAAAGTAATAAAAGGTTAATAACTTGAGAGGAGGAAGGGGGGAACGATTTCGCACGAAACCACGCGATGTGCTACCATTGCGCCGCTACAGGTCTAGAAATAATAATAATAATGCGCGTCAGAGTTGCAGTGAAAGATAACATCAAGAAGGTCGCAAATGGACGGGGGAAAAGACGTCTTGCTCGACCCGGTGCTGGGCCCAAGGTTTTCGGAGCGAGCAAAAGATGATTTCCAAAAAAGCAAATGGAAACAAATAATTGCTTAATGCAACAATCAAAAGTGCAAAAACGAGATTCCCATAAAATGAATTTAAGAAATCCCAGAGGCGTGTTAATCGTGCCTTTTTTACATCACAAAGACAAGATTGACGAAATCGAGATGAAGATAAGGAAGGGGAACTTAAATATAAGAAATGAAAAGACAAGGGATCTATATTACTTAAAATATAAAAATGTATTAAAGATAAAAGAAAGAGCGTGTACACGAAATAAACAAATGATTTAAAGCAAAGAAAAGGTAAGCTAAGACAAGATCAATAATACAAAAGAAACCCAATACCAAGAATAAAGACTTAAAAACTAAAAAGCACGACAGAACCTGAGTAACAGCTCAACAACATGAATCTAACGAAAAGATACGAACATGAAAGAAAATAAAACGAAACTTACAAAAGTTAGAGAGAAACGACAAACTTGCAAAAAGTCAAAATTCGAACTGCTACAAGACGCGAAGCTTTTCATGATGTTATTGTAAACATACCTGAGGGATGGGGAGGAGTGAGGGGAGTAAAACAAAGGGAAGAGAGATTTCACGGAGGTAGGAAGAAGGGGAAGAAAAAGGGGAATATCATTAAGTTATGTAATACGGCGAAAATCAAAAGAGAAAAACAAAACAACAGGAAAATGAAATATACAGAGATATATTACATTACAATTGATTTGGGACGAAAGAGACCGGTAAAAATCGAAAGCACGCTATAAAAATAGGCTTATACTCCAGCATAATGCCGCATCAACGCGACATATATAAAAAAGAATAATATGACATCGGAGCTGGAGAAATCCCAGTTAATCACCGTCACACATATTCTATAAACAAAAGGGACATGTATTAGTGGGACGTTGGACATAAGTCCCGTTACCTCACACATACTGTCCGCAAACAAAGGTCCAATTGCTACCAATCAAACGAAACATTTGTGGTACAAAAGAGACACCGACGCAAAAGACGAGCACCAAGGCCCGACAGGAAATATACATAAGCCAAGACGCAGAAACGCAATACTTTCGAATCTTACAGGTATTAACCAAAATAATAAAACTGTGAGGAGGGTACATAACAAAAAGAACTCCGCCGTATGACATTACGCAAGGTCTCGGAGATCTGGTGCAAGGATTATAATACTAACAGTAACATCTTGAAAAGGAAAGAGAATTAAGCAAAAGAAGGAACGTTTAACAAAAACAATTACATTGCGTTAGATAGAAATACATTGAGCCGTACTCACATTCCGCTGCGCCATGAGGTCGGGCCTCTGCCCGAATACAAACGTTCGCCCTACATCTCGGCACGTCCAAGACTGAATAAGCTTCTGTCCCCCAGAGAGGAGAGAAGCCTCTCAGAAATATAAAATGCGTAGTTTGGGAGTGGCACCAAACTCGCGTCAAATATTGGCAGAGCCAATAGCAGAACAAATTGCACAACAAAATGCAAGGTAGCAACAACACTAGCCAATACGAGAGAACTAGGTAGTATGTAGCCAGGGGTTGCACAACGTTAGACAGAGAGATACATACAGACAAACTGCGCACTTTTAAACACTCGAGGCGTAATATAGAGATGTCACAACACATGACAATAATAATAATAATAATAATAATAATACTTATAGATTCATGAAAAGTGGTTCACCTATCAAATGAGTAAGTGTGGTATTTGTTGTGGGGGAGATCTGGTCTTCCAGGCAGGCGTATCAGAAGTCACAAAGGGGGGTAATATATATGTAATTGAGAGTTTTTAAGGTACAGGGAATATTGACGGGATTGTCGGATGCTCTTGAGCACTAAAATGTCTCGATACACCAAGGCCAGAATTTGGTAGCGCTGGTGAATTCCCATTTGTCTCCTAGAGATGGGCGAGTGCTTGTACAGGGTATTTTTGCTTATGACGTCCACGAGACAAAAGATGGGCCACCAGAAGGCGAGACAGTCCTTCATGAAACTCATACATAACACCACACGTGATTTCT
This sequence comes from Meconema thalassinum, assembly GCA_946902985.2. Lineage (NCBI taxonomy): Eukaryota > Metazoa > Arthropoda > Insecta > Orthoptera > Tettigoniidae > Meconema > Meconema thalassinum. The sequence continues at coordinate 888,293,571 of OX336390.1, forward strand.
GTTTACGGCCTCGCCATATAAGAGCTGTAGGTGTGAAATTTAAGGTAATTAGTACAAAGGTATTATTTGCGTGAGGAGAACTGGTCTGGGTGGCGAACTAGTATTAAGTAGAATATGGTCTACGGGAACTTAGTAAGATAGGGCGATTACGGCACAGAAATATTTGGTGATATATGTAATGCGCACTTACTGTTTTTTTTTTTTCAGAAATCAATATTAATTTTATCTAATACACAGAGAGATTAAGTATTATGGTCACGCTGCGCAGCCACAATAGTCTGATCGTGTGCTCGTGTGTTCAGTAAGATTAAGTTACACCAGAAGAAATCGACAACCAGTGATATTAGGAAGTTCTGTGGTGATATATATATATATATATATATATATATATATATATCAGAACACCTTTGATGCGTGTGATGTGACATCATATATACACAGTGCTCACACATTATTTATGTATATTTTTCCCAACATAGAGATATTTGAGAGGCGGAAATATCCGTGGAAAATTAATCAAAATGAAAAACATTGGACTGATTGCATAGGGCAATCCAATATAACAACAGGCTTTGACGCAAAGTGCGTAAAGAAAATTATGAGTGTATATATATGTAATTTAGGGTGATTTAATTTGTGTAATATGTATTTTGGATGGGGATTTTAATAACGTGTCTGGGATAATCGCATGATGTACCATCGTCACGGTAAATCATCCGATGATCCGAGGCGAATTTGTAACGTGTTTTTCGGGGGTATTTTACGCCACTGACATAAGCCAGTAGGAAGCCATTCAATGTTTATTTACGCGGCAACTTGTTAGCCAAGATTGTTTCATGTAACTTATTATTATTATTATTATTATTATTAAGGTATTTTGGAGCGTTTTTATAAGATTATTAGTATACAGATAGGTTTTCAATGTTATAGAAAACACTATCAAGCGAATTATTTCGAACAACATTATCGCGGAAAATTATATGATTACGGAATTTAACGGATTTTGTCAGTTAGAGTTTATTGTGAGAGAGATGAGTCATTGGGAATTCTGCTACAGGTATATTCTTGTCGGGAAGCGTTACGAAAGCCGTGGGGCACTTCCAGCTGGCTGTATCTAGAAAAGGCGAAATGGCCTGGACCGGAAATCAACATCGTCGCGCTGAGTATATTGACCCTTATGTCGGGTGTATCGCGTGGTGTCTGAGCCAATCATAGGAGACCGGGCGACTTGGAGACGGCTCCGGAGAGGGGATTCGGCGAGTGCATATATTGTTTGCGCGCCGAGAAGAAAGGACTATTAACATTGTAAAACTTGACCGATGTGGTTGCTCGTTTGGTTGGTTCCGCTGTAATCGGACCATAACTTTACATTTCTACAACAATCTCCACAACTGACGAAGAAGATGGCGACGTCCAGAAGGCTGTTGGAAGCTCACTTAAAGAACATCAAGTACGAGGGAAATGCTATGGCAATTTCCAATGGTAAGCGCGAATGACTCAGAACTACATAATCTCTCGCTTCATTGTTTCATATTCAGTATTTCAGTAACTTCTTAGCTTGGGAATAATAGTAAAATCAGTAATTCATCCGACTCCGTTTTCACGTAATTCTCTAGTGGTATTATTCAAATCGTCACGCTCCAATTTAAATTTATTATTATTATTTTTAAAATTGCCACTACTTGTTTTTTATATAATAAATTCATTTCTTATACTATGCAATCTCTGCTTTAATTAGGTAGCATTAGATATAGACCAAATTCCTTCTCCTGATACAATTGTTAGTTGGGTTAATGATCAAATCATACCACAATCTGAGTGTGAAGATTCTTAAAGGTGTTCTGCCAGAGCTAGGTGTTGTTAAATATAAATTTTGATTTCAACATAGCGTTGACGTCTTGGCGCCCATTAATGCAACGTATCTTAGTCAGAGTAAACATTACATTTATCACCTCAAACGTGGGACTTGTGGTTTTTCCACACTCTCTCCAGTGAAACGTTACACATGTCACCCAACAGTGGGGGCGCTATTAGAAACCGTTACACTATGTCGAAATTGGCACACGTATAGATAATAACATTGCTGTTTAATTTCCAGGAGGCCGTGTTGCCAAAATGATTGTAAGCCTGCTGATAGGTCCAAATTTTAAATGCATATAACTTCTACACTATCAATTAGATTTCTACCAAATTTCGTATGTGCTATTTGTACATAAACAGATATGACTGAGCGTATTCTTAAGAGCCACCAGGGCTGCCAACTGTTAATAAATGCTCTCAATATTTTTTTTACCAAATACCCATATATCAGAAAGTATGCAAGCCGACAGCTTTAAACTATGCACACGTATACTACCTGACATTCTATATTAATTTGGAGTAACTTATATACGTCAGTGCTACCAACATGATTCTAAGCTTGCTGAGAGGTCCAACTTTAAATACATGTAACTTCTATACTATCATTTGGATTTCAACCAAATTTCGTGTGTGCTATGTGTACCATAACAGATATGACTATGCCGATTTTTAAGAGTAACTAGGGCTGCCAACTGTTAATAAATACTGTCTCTATTTTTGTTACCCTAATATCAATATATCAGAAAGTATGCAAGCCAATAGCTCTAAATTTTGCACACGTATTGTACCTGGCATTCTAGATTGATTTGGAGTAACTAATATACGTCAGTGCTGCCAACATGACTCTAAGCCTGCAGATAGGTCCAATTTTAAAATGCATGTAACTTCTATACTAACTAATGGATTTCATTCAAAATTGACACAACAATAGATCATATTATTTCAGATTATATCTGACCAACACATGTATGTTATTGTTGGCAACATGATTTTACGCGCGCTGTTAGTTTCAATGTTTAACTGCATGTAACGTCCATGCTATCCATTGGACTTCAACCAAATTTTGTATTCTGTACCTTAAGATATGGAACTAAGAATACATTCAGTCACCAGGGCTGCCAACTGTAGTTCTCTATTAGGCTACATTATGCCAGGTATACAGTATTTCGAACTAATTAGAAATTTCGATATTACCAACTTAATTTCGTCATTATTCTAGATTGATCCATATAGACTAATCATTGGCATGAATCTTAAGTTTTAAGAAAAGTAGGCTCTTTAGTTCGTCACGGAACTTCTTGTTCCAATAGATTTAAGAATACTTTAGGTTGGTTATTTATTTAATTATTAAACTGCTCAAAAAATTAAAGCACCACTTTTTTCAAAGGCCACCAAATTTGAAAAGTTGACTGCACAAGGTCGAATTCTCAGTATGACGTTTGCCCCGACGCCTACCAAGCACATGCTTCAGCACAACTCCCCAACTTGTGTAGTTTCGGGATAGCGCCCCCAAAACCAGCCCATTTTTGCGAACCGTAAATTGAAGTTTGCGAAAAACGCTGTAGGACTTGTCGCAGGTTGCGAAAGCAGTCGAAAATGAGTGAGTCTTGCTCTTAAGGTTCCATGAACACGTTGAAATCGTTACATTTGACGTTTAGGCATTTTCAACCCCCTTCATCATCCCCTAAACATGGGCTACCATTGGGGGCGTCTGAGAAGGTACCGGATGTGTTTAACCACCTGAAAACCTGCACACCGTCCTCAGTTGCTGATTGCAGTAAGTTCTTAAGGCCTCCGGCAATGTTCACCCCTCCTAACACCCTCAACTGGCAAAGGACCAAACCACCCCGTCTTGATTCACCCCTAAGGAAGGTTTAAATCGAGATTTTTATCAGTGCTGCTAATGGGGGTTCTTCCCCTAACGTTTCAAAAGAGGACCTGCGCCTGTGTCGCCACCCCTGTGTGGACATTGCCGGAGGCCTTAAGAACTTACTGCAATCAGCAACTGAGGACGGTGTACAGGTTTTCAGGGGGTTAAACACACCCGGTACCTTCTCAGACGCCCCCAATGGTAGTCCATGTTTAGGGGATGATGAAGGGGGTTGAAAATGCCCAAACGTCAAATGTAACGATTTCAACGTGTTTGTGGAACCTTTAAGAGCAAGACTCATTCATTTTCGACAGCTTTGGCAACCTGCGACAAGTCCTGCAGCGTTTTTCGCAAACTTCAATTTGCGGTTTTCGAAAATGGGTTGGTTTTCGGGGTGCTACCCCGAAACTACTCAAGTTGGGGAGTTGTGCAGAAGCATATGCTTGGCAGGCGTCAGGACAAACGTCATACTGAGATTTCGAGCTTGTAGGTCAACTTTTCAAAATTTGGTGGCCTTTGAAAAAAGTGGTGCTTTAATTTGTTTGAGCAGTATATATTCTAATTTGTATTATTCGTCTTGGTTACGACATGTTTGCTAATTGGCTTGTTTAGTTATGTCATTTATATTTTGTTTTATTGGTTGTTAAGCTAGGTTTAGTTTCTTATTACAATACTTCAAGCCAGAACATTGTATACACTACATAATGGGGCTCTTTAGCCTCAGTGGTATTACTCAAATAAATTAATTTCAAATAATTAGTTGGCAATTGTGTTACTTCAAGTAGATTATATCTTTCATTGATAAGCCACGTTCCGAAAACTCGTCCTCCAAGACAGGGACCACCAAATTACAAAGTGTAATAAAATTTTGAATTGTATAAAAAAATAAGTTTTAAGTAGCACAGTTGAATAATTTCCATTGTTAGTAATAATAAAAAACTACTATTTTAACACAATAAGTCTGTATAAACTCGTTAAAATCTCCGTCTGATCAATAGTTTTATTAATTATGATCACTGTGTGGTCATTTGTGGGACATGTTTCGAGGCCTAATTTATAGTTTAGGCCCCTTCATCAGCCGATATGACAGAGAACGATACAAGATTATTTTGCGTAACACTTAAAATTCCCTTAAAATTGACCTTGTATGGTGCACCATAAAGAGAGATTGAAATATTTTACGCCTAATATGAGTGATGTCAAAAGTCTTATGAACTAGGCCTATAAACACTTTCAATAGACGCCTAAATGTGGTCTTTAGATGCTATTGAAAAACACAAATGTACCGGTTCAGAACGAACGACCACAGTGAGGCATCTATTGAAACTGTTTATAGGCCTAGTTCATAAGACTTTTGACATCACTCATATTAGGCGTAAAATATTTCAATCTCTCTTTATGGTGCACCATACAAGGTTAAATTTTAAGGGAATTTTAAGTGTTACGCAAAATAATCTTGTATCGTTCTCTGTCATATCGGCTGATGAAGGGGCCAAAACTATTAATTAGGACTCGAAACATGTCCCACTAATGACCACACAGTGATCATCTATACTTATACAGTATAATAAATCTGAAGAGTTTGTGCGTTTGTGTGTTTGTGTGTTTAAACGCGCTAATCTCTGGAACTACCAGTCGGATTCGTAAAATTCCTTTTGTATATGATAGCCAGATTCAAGAGGAATAGTTTAGGCTATGTTAAATTTCGGACAGACCACTTCATTCCCTGCATTTAGGCCCTTTGGCACAAATCTACACTGTTTCACCGATCTGAACCAAAATGTGTGTACATACCCTTTGGAACCCTGCGAGTAACACTGTCTGCATGAAGTTTATGACAGACCAGTCCATCCACTTCGTTTAGGCTCTTTGGCACAAAACTACACCTTTTCACCGATCTGAACCAAAATGTGTACACTTACCCTTTGGAACCCTGCGAGTAACACTATTTGCATGAAAAATCGGACAGACCACTCCATTCCCTGCATTTAGGCCCTTTGGCACAAATCTACACCGTTTCACCTATCTGAACCAAAATTTGTATACATACCCTTTAGAACATTGCGGGTAACACTGTCTGCATGCAATTTCCAACAGACCACTCCATTCCCTGCATTTAGGCCCTTTGGCACAAAGCTACACCGATTCACCGATCTGAACCAAAATTTGTATACTTACCCCTTGAAACCCTGGGAGTAACACTGTCTGCATGAAATTTCGGACAGACCACTCCATTCCCTGCATTTATATCCTTTGGCCAAATCTACACCGTTTCACCGATCTGAACCAAAATTTGTATACTTACCCTTTGGAACTCTGCGAGTAACACTGTCTGCATGAAATTTCGGACAGACCACTCCATTCCCTGCATTTAGGTCCTTTGGCACAAATCAACACCGTTTCACCTATTTGAACCACATTTAGTACACTTACTCTTTGGAACCCTGCGGGTGACACTGTCCACTTTAAATTTCGGACAGACCACTCCATTCCTTGCATTTAGGCCCTTTATCACAAATCTGCACCTTTGCTCCTAATTGCACCAAATTTTACACACACTTTGGAACCCTACTGGTAACACTGTCCACTTGATATCATGGACAACGCTCTCCATTCCCTACATTTAGAACAACAAACAAACTGAAGTTGAAAACCACATATTCCTGCCCTAAAACCATGCATGTCCGTAGTAGTGTAACTGTAAGAGTATTTTAATAAGTCTATTATTGATTGGCAATTCGGGCTGCATCACGTCGCCCCTACCAGTGTACTGGTGCAGGATTGCGAAAATAGCTAAATCTTGCGCTGCGTATAAATTGCAGTCACGGGGAGTAATTAGTGCAAAAAGATTTCTTAGGCCCCTTAAAAGAGTTATCATCATTAACATATTATGCCTCTGTATAAGTGCAATACATTGAGGTTATCAGCTGCAATAAGCGTTGGTGCTTTCAAATTTACTGTAATTTATTCCGAAACTTATCGTTGAGCGCTATGAGGCGATAAATGATATTATTGCTACCTCAGGAGCTCGGGACAGCCAATGTTTTCCAAAGTGTTCTGATTATTTTCCTACGGCGCTATGCGACAAAAGACGACACTATTGGGATCTACATTTTTAACAGACAATGCGATATAGGCCTTAGGCAGTGTCTTATTTTTCACGTTCTCCTCTTTCTAATCGTTTTTAGAAATTTGTTTGTAAATTACATGTGTCAGTGCTGTAGTTAGTAAATATCCGTTTTCCTATTCATTATTATTAGGGCTCGGATTCGAGCATATTTGCATATTTTTTTCCTGAATAGTACACATTGAAAGAAGCCTTTCGGTGGTATTTTCACCTCTCTGGGACCAACAGAATTGAAATTTATCGAGCATATAAATGCATAAAACAGCGGTTTTCAGAATAGAAGCATATAAATGCATATTCTTGTGGTTTTCGTCTAAATAGTTTGTTTTTCTTCGAATTCTCCCCCGAATTCGGGCCCTGAGATCCTTAAGGATCGAAAACAGAAATAATTATTGAAAAGCCTATCTGGTGCGAATAATAGAAGCGCAAGCTTTTAACCTTTTGTGAGGTCGTTCTCGTCATTGAAACTTTTATTGACTGATTTAAGAAAATCATTCAAAACTGAAAACATAGAAAATTTCTTGTTGTACAGACCAATGCAGATCTAATTCATTGACTCGCCTAATTCTGAACATTTTGTAAATGAACTTTTAAACTGTATCTTTTATAAGAGCACTTCTCTTATACTGTATATACACTTGTAAAACTTGAATGCGAGTTTATTGCAGTGTATCATACATACAATTAGAAAATAAAGCTCGTATTTAAAGATATGTTATCGTTTTTTTCGTTTCACTTTCCTTTCTATAGTTTTTAACGATGTTTTTCGAGCATATTCTGCATATTTAACCGCATATAATGGTGGTTTCGAGCATATCTATTGAGCATATAATGGGTTTATAATGGGTTTTTAGAGCATATAATGGGTTTTTCGAGCATATCTATCGAGCATAAAACACATGGTGTTCGAGCATATCTGGAGATTTTATCGAGCATATCGATCCAAGCCCTAATTATTATCATTACGGGAAAATTACCTAAATGCTACGTCCATTATACTGTACTGCTTATAACTCCCACTACAGCCACCACTACCACCACAAAACGTTATGGACACTGAGTTGGGACAATAGCTTATTTTATTCAATTAAATGAGCATATTTCTGTATTTCCGTTTGGTCAATGGTTGTTAATTTTACACTAAACAAAGATCTAACCTCTCTAAACCACCTGCTATCAATAAATATTAAATATTATTGTCTGATTTTGTACAGGGAGTTCGAAAACATGGTCACAGGAAACAATTCTAGTATTATATTTCCTTAAGTTTGATACACTTTTCTTGAAACTTTCTGGTCAAGGAAACTTAATTATTTATTGGAATGTAAAGAACATGTGGTTTGACAAAATGAACGGATTGTATATTCTAGAATAATTATTTTGAGCCGTTTAAAAATTAACAAACTCAAAAAAATATTTTTGCCTATTAAAATGTATGATTTCTTAATTTATAAATTGAAAAGATAAAGATTATTTTAAATATTTTTTGGTTCATTCTATAAAACTACATTGTTACAAACACATTAAAAAGATCTGGCCTGTAACTTAAGTAGTTCCTGAGAAAGGTGTACCAGAATCTCTAAACTCTTAACTTGCGGGATTGTTTCTGTGACCTTGTTTTTGAACATCCTATACAAAATCTGACGATAATTTTTCATATTTATTGTTAGCAGGTGGCTTAGAAAGGCTAGATCTTTGTTTAGTGTAAAACTAACAATCATTGAACAAACGGAATTAACAATGGTCATTTAATTATATCAAATAAGCCATTGTCACAACCCAGTGTCCTTAAAAATATGTATTTTCTGTTAGTTTAAGTATCATGTACCAGTTCATTATCATCCATAAAACAAATAAATCCACCGGGCGGTGCCGGGCACTACTGCTAGTAATTCATAAAAGCATTGATCAGGCGGAACCTTTAACCTGTTTATACTAATTAGTTTATCAATAAGAAACCAGAATGAATCTATTAAGTTCTAAAAACAATAAATCTGTACTAAAAGTTCTTGTCAAATTGTTCTGCAAACCTTTGAAATGTATTCACACCTCTCATAGTGGCATTATCTATATTATAACAAGCGCTGTCACTCCGTATCTCTACCACTTCACCTGTGCTTCACAGAGTTTTCTCTTCCACAGGGTCGACTGCTGGGTAAGGTGGATGCCTATTTCAGCTCTTTCCGGCGCTGTAACTACCCTCGTGTCTCGTCACAGGGAGTCATCGAAATTGTAGAAGAATGTGGCCGATATTCGAGGTAAACTACATATAGATTTATTTTTATTTTTATGGAAATTATATTTCGTGACAGAGAAAAGATTTACTGTACATGTTTTTACAAGTTATATCGTACATGAACAGAAGTAACACTATCTTATATATTAAAATATTTTTCAAAAAATTTCACCCTTTACTAAAACTGAAATATCTCGGGAAGTATTTGCGCTACGACGACTTTTGTTGTCTTAAAATGTAATGCCTGTCAAGCACCGTCGATTGATATTCACCTTACTTGATTATAGCATTCGAGTATCAAAATAATTGCGAATATTACTTCCTTCAAGGTCTCACGAAAATAGAATCGAATGTAATTATTCATAATGTTGAATTTTGGGCTTATGCCGTGTTTTATTATATTGCAATTCGACGCGTTTCGAAAGAAACCATGTCTTTCATCGTCAGGAATAATCTGGAATACGACAATGTTGCTAAGAGAAAGCAACGAAGAACATATAGAAGGTGCCCAAAGATGGACGCCATTATAGCCCCATGTTAGGGACAACGGAAAGCAGCAGTGAATTACTTTCTCAGGGTTCTGATAATAGGTAGCCAGGATTCACTGAGATTGTAGCCGGTGTCGCGGTTGAAATTATCTGGGTGTTTACGTATTTCAACCGCCTCCCTGATGATTCTGGGACGATATTGCTTTATACGGGCAAGAACATCCACTCCTTGGAACATGACATCATGGCCAGGTGTTAAAGCATGATCGGCAACAGCTGATTTATCAGGTTGAATGAGCCTGATACATCTATTATGTTCCTTAATGCGAGTGCATATTGTTCTCGAAGTCTGCCCGATGTAAACCTTGCCACAATTACAGGGAACTCTGTAGATACCCGGTTGTTGCAATTTAGGCAAACTGTCCTTAGTTGGTCGCAGGAGTTGCCTAATCTTAACAGAAGTTCCAAATACAGTCCGTATGTTGTATCGACGTTGGATTTTAGCAATACGATCCGTTGTGTTATGTATGTACGGAAGGTAAGCAGTTCCTCTTACATCTCTTTTCTCAACTGACGTCCTATTATTATTTGTTGGTTTCAGAACCGTAGAAATCAAAGCCTTGCTATAACCGTTGCTCTCAAAGGTGGTTCGCAGGGTGTTAATTTCTTCTTGTAAAGAAGACACTTCACAAATCCTCCTAGCCCTGGTAGTTAGAGTTGTAAGGATACCATGTTTCTGGGCAGGGTGATGGTGAGAACTTGCGTGGAGATATCTATTGGTGTGTGTTGGCTTACGAAAAACGCTGTGTCCTAAAGATCCATCCTCTTTCTTAGTGACGAGAACATCTAAAAAAGATATTTTGCCGTCAGATTCCTTTTCCATGGTGAAACAAATAGAAGGGTGCTGGAGATTAAGGTGATCCAGGAAATGGCTAAGATTTTCCTCACCTTCCGTCCAAACAACGAACGTGTCATCCTCATAACGCCACCAGATCTTCGGTTTGAAAAGAGCCGACGACAAAGCTTTCTCTTCAAAGTTCTCCATGAAGAAATTAGCCACAACAGGAGAGAGAGGACTACCCATGGCCACACCATCAGTCTGCTCATAAAAATTCCCATTCCATAGAAAGTAGGAGGAGGTCATGCAGTGATAAAAAAGTCTTGTGATGTCTTCAGGAAAAAAGCCATTAATGAGAGACATAACACCATCAATAGGTACTCTCGTAAACAGAGACACCACGTCGAGACTCACTAGAATATCACCCGGCTGAAGTGTTATAGCTTTTAACTTTTCCACGAAGTGTGTGGAATCCTTAATGTACGAAGGCGTGTTACCCAGAAACGGCTGAAGTAGTCTACCTAAGTATTTGGAAAGGGCATATGTGGGAGAACCAATCGTACTAACAATAGGTCTAAGAGGAACATATTCCTTATGTATTTTAGGAAGACCATAGAGTCTCGGAGGAATAGCATCCCCTGGAAGGAGAGTCTTCGCTGCATCCGCTGGAATAGATGATTGCTTGATCAATTTGACGGTGACATTTGAGTAGCGAGTAGTAGGATCACGACTATTAATCCTATATACAGGATCTGATAACAAAGACGAGATCTTGGAATCATAATCAACCTTATCCAATACCACTGTCGCGTTACCCTTGTCAGCTGGGAGAATGATAATATCAGAATTGTCCCTTAGATCTTTAAGTGCCCGGCTTTCGCCTTGTTTTAAGTTTGTGTTAGGTGGCTTAGCGGTCTTGAGAACTCGGGAACATTCTTGCCTGGCTTCCTCGGCCTCTTCAGGTGTGAGGTGATGTACTGAGGATTCTACGGATGTAATAAGTTCTTCAATAGGAATTCTTCTAGGCGCTACAGCAAAATTGAGACCTTTAGCGAGAACTGCCTGTTGGGTATCACTTAGGGGCTTGCTGGACAAATTTACGACAACCTTGTTAGAATCAAGTCTAATGGCTTGAGATTTCTGCAACTGACATAACTTATCATATTTGGAAATATGTCTGTCCCTCACCTGATCTAGAACGCTGTTAGCTTGCACTGAAGAAATACGATCAAAGATCTTCCATAATTCCTCACTTACGAAGTTTGAGAGGCGTAGATGTAGCTGTAGTAACTCCCTCGAAATAAAATCCAACTGCTTACGAGTATGCTGTAACCTCTCTATCAATAACGCCTTGCTTGCACGACGATAGATTCTCGTTGCCTTAGGTGTTCTGAAGGAATGCTTCAACATAACAAAATTCGGTAGAATATCATGATCCCGGCATCTTAAGAGAAAAGCGAGTGAAGAGATTAGACACACCTTCTTGCGTCGTAACCTACTAAATCTAGACATCAGTCGGAAAATATCCTCCCCATAGAGGTTTCTAATATTGTCATTTAGACTTTCACGGCCCGTGTTATTATTCATAATGTTGAATTTTGGGCTTATGCCGTGTTTTATTATATTGCAATTCGACGCGTTTCGAAAGAAACCATGTCTTTCATCGTCAGGAATAATCTGGAATACGACAATGTTGCTAAGAGAAAGCAACGAAGAACATATAGAAGGTGCCCAAAGATGGACGCCATTATAGCCCCATGTTAGGGACAACGGAAAGCAGCAGTGAATTACTTTCTCAGGGTTCTGATAATAGGTAGCCAGGATTCACTGAGATTGTAGCCGGTGTCGCGGTTGAAATTATCTGGGTGTTTACGTATTTCAACCGCCTCCCTGATGATTCTGGGACGATATTGCTTTATACGGGCAATATCGTCCCAGAATCGTCAGGGAGGCGGTTGAAATACGTAAACACCCAGATAATTTCAACCGCGACACCGGCTACAATCTCAGTGAATCCTGGCTACCTATTATCAGAACCCTGAGAAAGTAATTCACTGCTGCTTTCCGTTGTCCCTAACATGGGGCTATAATGGCGTCCATCTTTGGGCACCTTCTATATGTTCTTCGTTGCTTTCTCTTAGCAACATTGTCGTATTCCAGATTATTCCTGACGATGAAAGTCATGGTTTCTTTCGAAACGCGTCGAATTGCAATATAATAAAACACGGCATAAGCCCAAAATTCAACATTATGAATAATAACACGGGCCGTGAAAGTCTAAATGACAATATTAGAAACCTCTATGGGGAGGATATTTTCCGACTGATGTCTAGATTTAGTAGGTTACGACGCAAGAAGGTGTGTCTAATCTCTTCACTCGCTTTTCTCCTAAGATGCCGGGATCATGATATTCTGCCGAATTTTGTTATGTTGAAGCATTCCTTCAGAACACCTAAGGCAACGAGAATCTATCGTCGTGCAAGCAAGGCGTTATTGATAGAGAGGTTACAGCATACTCGTAAGCAGTTGGATTTTATTTCGAGGGAGTTACTACAGCTACATCTACGCCTCTCAAACTTCGTAAGTGAGGAATTATGGAAGATCTTTGATCGTATTTCTTCAGTGCAAGCTAACAGCGTTCTAGATCAGGTGAGGGACAGACATATTTCCAAATATGATAAGTTATGTCAGTTGCAGAAATCTCAAGCCATTAGACTTGATTCTAACAAGGTTGTCGTAAATTTGTCCAGAAAGCCCCTAAGTGATACCCAACAGGCAGTTCTCGCTAAAGGTCTCAATTTTGCTGTAGCGCCTAGAAGAATTCCTATTGAAGAACTTATTACATCCGTAGAATCCTCAGTACATCACCTCACACCTGAAGAGGCCGAGGAAGCCAGGCAAGAATGTTCCCGAGTTCTCAAGACCGCTAAGCCACCTAACACAAACTTAAAACAAGGCGAAAGCCGGGCACTTAAAGATCTAAGGGACAATTCTGATATTATCGTTCTCCCCGCTGACAAGGGTAACGCGACAGTGGTATTGGATAAGGTTGATTATGATTCCAAGATCTCGTCTTTGTTATCAGATCCTGTATATAGGATTAATAGTCGTGATCCTACTACTCGCTACTCAAATGTCACCGTCAAATTGATCAAGCAATCATCTATTCCAGCGGATGCAGCGAAGACTCTCCTTCCAGGGGATGCTATTCCTCCGAGACTCTATGGTCTTCCTAAAATACATAAGGAATATGTTCCTCTTAGACCTATTGTTAGTACGATTGGTTCTCCCACATATGCCCTTTCCAAATACTTAGGTAGACTACTTCAGCCGTTTCTGGGTAACACGCCTTCGTACATTAAGGATTCCACACACTTCGTGGAAAAGTTAAAAGCTATAACACTTCAGCCGGGTGATATTCTAGTGAGTCTCGACGTGGTGTCTCTGTTTACGAGAGTACCTATTGATGGTGTTATGTCTCTCATTAATGGCTTTTTTCCTGAAGACATCACAAGACTTTTTTATCACTGCATGACCTCCTCCTACTTTCTATGGAATGGGAATTTTTATGAGCAGACTGATGGTGTGGCCATGGGTAGTCCTCTCTCTCCTGTTGTGGCTAATTTCTTCATGGAGAACTTTGAAGAGAAAGCTTTGTCGTCGGCTCCTTTCAAACCGAAGATCTGGTGGCGTTATGTGGATGACACGTTCGTTGTTTGGACGGAAGGTGAGGAAAATCTTAGCCATTTCCTGGATCACCTTAATCTCCAGCACCCTTCTATTTGTTTCACCATGGAAAAGGAATCTGACGGCAAAATACCTTTTTTAGATGTTCTCGTCACTAAGAAAGAGGATGGATCTTTAGGACACAGCGTTTTTCGTAAGCCAACACACACCAATAGATATCTCCACGCAAGTTCTCACCATCACCCTGCCCAGAAACATGGAACCTTACAACTCTAACTACCAGGGCTAGGAGGATTTGTGAAGTGTCTTCTTTACAAGAAGAAATTAACACCCTGCGAACCACCTTTGAGAGCAACGGTTATAGCAAGGCTTTGATTTCTACGGTTCTGAAACCAACAAATAATAATAGGACGTCAGTTGAGAAAAGAGATGTAAGAGGAACTGCTTACCTTCCGTACATACATAACACAACGGATCGTATTGCTAAAATCCTACGTCGATACAACATACGGACTGTATTTGGAACTTCTGTTAAGATTAGGCAACTCCTGCGACCAACTAAGGACAGTTTGACTAAATTGCAACAACCGGGTATCTACAGAGTTCCCTGTACTTGTGGCAAGGTTTACATCGGGCAGACTTCGAGAACAATATGCACTCGCATTAAGGAACATAATAGATGTATCAGGCTCATTCAACCTGATAAATCAGCTGTTGCCGATCAAGCTTTAACACCTGGCCATGTCGTCATGTTCCAAGGAGTGGATGTTCTTGCCCGTATAAAGCAATATCGTCCCAGGATCATCAGGGAGGCGGTTGAAATACGTAAACACCCAGATAATTTCAACCGCGACACCGGCTACAATCTCAGTGAATCCTGGCTACCTATTATCAGAACCCTGAGAAAGTAATTCACTGCTGCTTTCCGTTGTCCCTAACATGGGGCTATAATGGCGTCCATCTTTGGGCACCTTCAATATGTTCTTCGTTGCTTTCTCTTAGCAACATTGTCGTATTCCAGATTATTCCTGACGATGAAAGACATGGTTTCTTTCGAAACGCGTCGAATTGCAATATAATAAAACACGGCATAAGCCCAAAATTCAACATTATGAATAATAACACGGGCCGTGAAAGTCTAAATGACAATATTAGAATCGAATGACTTGACGGACATATTGTCGCTAGGCAACAACTACTAACACTGTATCATGATATTCAACGCCGCCCCAGTAATAAAATATCTAACTTGATATTAACAGAGAGTTCCCTAATTACGTCATGATATCGTTAACTTCTACCTGCTCCACCCGGGCGCTAATAACGCATGTATCCATATATGATAGTTAACTTTTACCTGTTCCACTCAGGCGATAATGTCGCATGTATCCATACGATAAGTAGAAGGGGATTCTGTGCACATAATTTAATTAAAACTTCTCAAAGAATGGATTACTATGAGACTGAAATGCTCATGCACAATCAGCAGTCATTTTGCTATTAGAGAAACCAGAGTTTTGGCCAAAAGGGGTGCTTAAATATATAAAGAGAGAAAACTGTAAAATATTCATAATTATCAAGTACTTAACGAGTTTTCTTTTACATTCTGGTAGTGAAGGAGACTCTCGTATGCACTCAGGGAGACTATTGAAGTAATTAACAGAGTAATGCCACAAAGAGTTGTTACCATACTTGGACGAGTGAACGTGGTTACAAAAAATTTTGTTAGCTCATCTTCTTTGATTTTATGTACCATACGAGTGATATAATTGTTTATAACTGTAAAGTAGTCAGTTCAGAGGCTGTTTGAATCCTTGAGAAGCATCACCGTAGGTTATGTGGATAGAAGCCCACAAAATCGAAAGGCAGCGGTATATTGAAGCGTACTAGTCAAGGCGAAGAGCAAGGTGGTTTGCCACTGTTTTTCTCACTGAGTCAGTGCGGGAGAAGTTTTTCTTTGAATAGCACCATTCACAACACCCAAAGGCACTAACTGTGCCCTGATTCTCATTACTCAGTACAATGCATACCTCAGTAGCTTCCATAAAATCACAGGCATTGCAGACTGAGACATCGGGGAAAAGCCACATTCTAGTCTGAGCGAACAGAAAAATTAAACAATACTGCACCCTTCAAGAGATGGCGGCACAGCTCTTTGTACCTGTATATGGAACCTCACTATTAAATAATATACGTGGATTTCACAAAATAATATCCGTGAATGATAGGCTTTTGGAGACACTGTCGACGCTCTTTACTAACTATTCTGATAAGTTCTCGGTTGGTTGGTTGGTTGGTTGGTTGGTTGGTTCCCAGTTTAGGGGCTGCGACAAGCGGTCATGTAGTCCCGTGTACTTTGGGTGTGTGTAGAATCTGTCTGATAACCGGTGTTAATTGTGATGGCTGTATTAGTGTGTGTATGTTTTTTAATTTAAGTACAGACTGCAACTTAGAATTTTTCAAATAGTTCCTACTTTTGCCGCCAAACGCCACCGTCAACGACTATTA
The DNA here is from genome assembly GCA_946902985.2 of Meconema thalassinum. Classification (NCBI taxonomy): domain Eukaryota; kingdom Metazoa; phylum Arthropoda; class Insecta; order Orthoptera; family Tettigoniidae; genus Meconema; species Meconema thalassinum. The sequence continues at coordinate 888,310,185 of OX336390.1, forward strand.
GGCCTAGTTCAGAACTTAGCTACTAGACGCCACCGCAGTCGGCTCTTGGCAACGAACGTTGAAACCTAAGAGCGTTATTTACATTCCTAACCTATCCAATTTAGCTTCACACAGGTGTAATTAGTGGAAGGTTCTTTAACATGCCATAAATCTATGACATGGGACCGCCGCCTTTACTTCCCCTCCGAAGGAAGGCATACTGAGGGATTTTTAACGCTCTTGAAAAATCCGACGGCTTCGGCTGGGTTTGTACCCGCGATCTTCGGCATAGAAGCTCAGCATGCTACCGACTATGCCACCGAAGCCGCCTGATAATTTCTCCATTGAAGTATTAGTTATTGTACCATTGATGGGTAGTAAGTTCAGAAAATTTGATCTACTGGAACTTCATTCTATTTCAACCCATTTATCTCAGATATGATTAGAACTATTAAACTCCATGCAACTAATGTAACTTTTATATATTTGGTTGGTTGATTTCTCAGTTGATGGGCTGCGACAACGCGGTCATGTAGCCCCGTGTACTTTGGGTGTGTGTAGAATCTGTCTGATAACCGGTGTTAATTGTGATGGCTGTATTAATGTGTGTTATCTGTAATTCAGGTAAAGACATCAGTCGATCAATTTCAAGTAGTTCTTACTTTTGCCACCAAATTCTACCGTCAACGACACCTAGGTGTGAACTTGGCTACTAGAGGTCACCGCATCCATCACTTGGAGGTGAACGTTGGAACTTATAGAGCGTTAATCAACTCTAACCTACAAATTTAGCTTCACGCAATTGTAGTTAGTGGAAGGTTCTTTTACATGCCATAAATCTATGACATGGGCCCGCCGGATGTTCTTCTCCTCCGAAGGAAGGCTTACTAAGGGATTTTAACGCTCTTAAAACATCCGACGACTTCGGCCGTGTTTGAACCCGTGATCTTTGGTATAGAAGCTCAGCATGCTACCATCTACGCCACCGATACCGCCTTTTTTTATCTTAATGAAATTATCTTATCGTAGAAAGCTATCGTAATCGAAATCAAGATTTTATATAGTCTAATTGGCTCAATATCTGAACAATTGTCAATTAGTTGAAAGACAATTTACTTAGGTCTATTCCTCTTTCTATGGGGTTGGGAATGAGGTAAAATAATTTTCTATTTACCAAATGGTTTTCACGACTAGATGCCCATCTGTACTGTATCCTTATCGTAGACGTTTTTGAGAAATGATCGGGCAACTGGTAGGCAACGGCCATCACCTGTTGGAAGGTCCCATCCCGGCCTTTGCATGGAATTGAAAATGGAAAACCATTGGAAACCTTTTGAGGACCACCCATGGTGGGGTAAGAGTACACTTGCATCAAGATTACGGAGATAACATGCCCTTGTGGAACAACGCGAGCGGCAGTGAAAATTTGTCTACATGTTGATCCGGTTTCCTGTGATGATTATTAGGACGATTCCTCGAGGGGACAAAATCATACGCCTTTCTTGATCGACTTTGAGCAGCACACGTGAGTCCTCTCTGACCTATCACACTCCCTTGCATGTACCATACGCTCTCGTACCATATTGGCTTAGCGGGACAGTAATAATAATAATAATAATGTCATATGGCCTCGGGTGCCGGGTGCAAGCTTTGTTATTTGACACCCAGAGGGTAGCTTGCATGTCGAATTTCGTTGTTCCTTGACTATGAAAGTCTAGGAGGTTAGATGTTAGATATCTAAGCTCCTTGAACACTATAGCGCTTTCTGGTAGAGAAATGAGGAACTTGGTGTTGGCGGAAACTCCCGAGATTAGTTTTGCCATTATGAACTCGGCCTACTGAATTCAAATGGGTTCTTTGACATGCCAACATCGTATGACATGCATATCGTATTTTTGCCGCCTTTCAAAAATCACTTACCACGGCCAGGAGCGAACCTGCAATCTTGGGGTTAGTAGACCGACACGCTATCCACTCACCCACTGTGGCAAGCTAGCGGGACAGTAATGTCTGTCAAATTTGTATTTTGGTTCATTTTGAGCTAAATAATAGAAGGTTAATTTGCTAAGATTTACTGATCAGTTATGACATGTCTGACCCTACAGAATTTATTTTCAAGTACGTTGAACCGCTGATGTTGGATTCTAGTAGTCCAAGCTACGTCATCACAATAATAATAAATATATTGCAGCCAAATGGCCAGGAAAGGTTTTACAATATTAGGTTACATATTTACATTAGATCACAATTGCACTGTTCATTTGGTTGCATTTATAAGGTCATTCAAAGATCCTGTCCAGCTTTTGTATTGCTTGAAGTGATAAAGTTCACACTTTTCGCCACATATTTTACACACGCATTGGTCATCTGCTTGGTCATCATCATCATGAACCGGCCCCAGTTTCCCGGGTGCGGTGAATGATCGCTCTCCACTTAGTTCTTTCCAAGAATGTTTCCTCCTCCATGATCCGCTGGGACCACTCCCTGCAAGATCATTTCTAACCTGGTCGATCCATCTCTTCCTCGGTCGACCTCTTGGTCTCTTGCCTTTTAGTTCTTTCTCAAACCACCCTCTAGCTGTTCTTTGTGTGTCCATTCTCTTGAGATGACCGAACCATTTGAGCCTGGCTTCACAGATCTCATTAAGAGATTGTTCTACTTGAACAAGATGGTGTATATCATCATTTTTTTATTTTGTCCCTCCTTGTCTTCTGAGTCATAGTTCTTAAAAACTTCATCTCCACCACCTGTAGTTAACTGGTATTTCTCATGGATTGGGTACAGGTTTCTAAGCTATATGTAGTAACAGGTACAAAGAAGCTCTTGTAGAGTATTAGTTTTGATCTTAAAGGAACTTGCTAATCCCAAAGAAGCCCTCTCACGAGATGATAACGTTTTGCTCCATGTTGAACTCTACTAGTGATTTCGGCAGATGGTTGGTTATCTGTGGACACTACACTGCCAAGGTAACAGAACTGATGTACTTGTTCTAATTTTGTTCCATTGAGAGTGATGTTAGTACAGATGTTTTGTGACTAATGGGCATCACAACCGTTTTGGACTTGCTTATATTCATACCAAATTGCTTGAATACAGCATTCCAATCATTCAGCTTCTGTTGTACTTCAGCCTCATTTTCACCGCATATTACAACATCATCTGCAAACGCTAAAGCTTTAAATTCAGAGGTCTTATTGAGTCTCATAACTCTCTTCATTATTACATCCATTACAGTAATGAATAAAATTGGTGATATTTATTAATTACACACATTTTATGGTGGAAACCATGAATCGCGAGCCCTATGATTGAGTACCTTTGCGTTTGATTGGTGTTGGTCCCTTGCCTATTTATAATGGCATCTGTTCCAAAAAATCCATTATCTATCTCTTTCTGCTTCTCTCTCCTTCTTTCTGTTACTTCTGTATAAGCGCGTGTACTTGCTAGGAATTCCTTGAGCTTTATATCCTCGAGGAAAAGCGTTTATTCTGCTAGAATGTATGCAATTCTATTTGATCATTATGCCTCTCTGTATACTCCGCACCAACCAGAGAAGAGCAGCCACCAATGTCACAATCAATAGTTTCTAACGCCACGATGAATCTACAGTACAATAATTCATAGATCAAGGCCACTTAAAAAAAATCTTCCATCTTTTGGCTCTCATTCTAATAACAAAACTCTAGGTTCACTCAAAAACAAACCCTGTTTGAACTACAAGTTTAACAAAGCACAAACTTTGCTACGTTTTTGTGGAGATCAGTATGGTCCACATTCTCCAAGGTTGTTTACCAAGGTTTCATCAATTTTGGCACATTTGCGACACTCGTCTTCAATGTCTGTTCTGAAATCCAGTAGTCTCCTGAAATAACTCACCGTGCTTGATCCATCTAATTTTATAAATTACATTATTTATTTATTTATTTATTTAAACAAAAGTTTGATGCTTTTCAGCCTATGTGTAATGGATTTGATGATGGTCGCTTGACGATCGAAACCTGTCATCCAAGTGTATTTATCAATCTCATGTAATTTTCTTGAGGATTAGGGAATAGCCCATCGCATTTGGGTAAAATCTTGTTGATCGACTGAAAAGCATCAAACTTTTGTTTATTATGGCAACACTGAAAAATGGATTCAAACACCATAATGTTTATTTATTTATTTATTTATTTTTCTTACTCTTTCTCTCTCTCTTTCTTTCTTTCTTTCTTTCTTTCTTTCTTTTTCTTTGCATTTATTTTTTTCTTTCTTTCTCTTTATAATTCATTATTGACTGGAAAATCTTGAGTAGAGTAGTTTCATAATGTATATAATATGGTATTTTACACCATTGATAATATTGTGGTGTCTACCCGTCGTATTATCTTGACCAAAGCAATTACCAAGAATGCACTTATTCTATTTTGAGTGACTTAACAACGTCCATCGCAAAAACCTGTATATCTGAGATGCCCAGTTGATTACCCAGCTCATAATGGACAAGTGATATCCAACTAATGAAAACAACGCATTTGTATAATTAGAATGGCAGTTTCTCGCGCCAGTGCTGGGCTAATTTCCACCGCTGTAGCTAGAGGGACGCTAAATGCATTACTATTCATCACTTTGGGGTGGGATTTAATCTCCTTACTCACACCAACTCCTACTTTATATACAAAACAACTAACTTCACACATTGAAACACAGGGATGGTAATCAGAAATTCAGATGTTATGGAATGTATTTGTATTGCTATGGTATTATATTATTTGGGGATTCTCTAACTTTGCACAACGATGAGATTTGCTGATGACATCGTCATCTTCGCTGACACGCCTCAGGATTTGAATGGTATGGACTCCGTCTTGAGGAAAGAATTCACGATGAAAATTAATAAATGTAAAACAAAAATATTTGAATGCAGCCGAAATAAATCAGAAACCTCTAGGGACATCAAATTGGCACGTGAAAAGCTGAAGGAAGTAGGAGACTTCGGTTATTTAGGAAGCAAAATAACCAGTGATGGACGAATCAAACAGGATATAAAAAAGTAGGTTGGCTCAGGCAAGGAAAGCATTTATACAAAAGAAGGAATCTGTTCTCATCGAATATAGATTTAGGTATTAGGAAGTCATTTTTGAAAGCCTTTGTCTGGAGCGTGGCACTCTATGGAAGTGAAACTTGAACTATTGGTGCAGCAGAAAAGAGGAGAATTGAAGCGTTTGAAATGTGGTGTTACAGGAAAATTATGAAGATCATATGGGTAGATAGGATTACAAACGAAGAGGTGCATCTTTATGGACCATATCCGTCAATTGTAGATTGTTTTATTATGGTGAGGTTTGTGGAACCATTTGTCGAAATTTTTATTATTTTTATGAAATAAATGTCACGGAGCTTGAAATAGAATGTTAACTCTACTATGATGTCTCTTCATAAAGATCGCAAGGCCTGAAGAGGCATTTTTGGCCACTGATGAATCCTTAAACTGAATAGAGAGGATAGTGATGAAGATAATGATGATGATGACACAAGTATAGTTGTAATACAATATTACAACTGCTTACTAACCTCTATGGACATCTAATTGGCAGGTGAAAAGCTAAAGGAAGTAGGAGAATTCTGTTACTTAGGAAGCAAAATAACCAGTGTTGGACGAAGCATAGAGGATATAAAAAGTAGGTTAGCTCAGGCAAAGAAAGCATTTCTACAGAAAAGGAATCTGTTGACATCGAATATAGATTTAGGTATTAGGAAGTCATTTCTGAAAGCCTTTATCTGGAGCGTGGCGCTCTATGGAAGTGAAACTTGGACTATTGGTGCAGCAGAAAAGAGGAGAATTGAAGCATTTGAAATGTGGTGTTACAGGAGAATGATGAAGATCAGATGGGTAGATAGAGTTACAAACGAAGAGGTATTGAGACTAGTGGGAGAAGAGAGATGTTTCTGGCGACTGCTAATGAAGAGAAGAGATAGGTTGGTAGAACACATACTAAGACACCAAGGAATAGCAAGCTTAGTTATGGAAGGAAGGGTTGAGGACAAGAAATGTAGGGGTAGACCAAGGTTAGAATATGTTAAACAGATTGCCTCGGATGTAGGGTGTGGTAGCTATGTAGAGATGAAACGATTCGCTAAGGTCTGGGAGCCATGGAGATCTGCATCAGACCAGTCAAAAGACTGAGGACTCAAACAACAACAACAAGAAAGCTGTCATCTGCTCAATACAACTCGCATTCTTGGGAGATGCACGAACACAAATACGATGAGTCTACCCTTTAATTTTAAAATTGAGTGAATGTAGATGAGACAAGTCTGTAGACTTTTCCTATGCATTGCATTATCATCTCATTTGTCGTGACGTGCCTGGCGTCAGAATATAACAGGCTACGAAATGTGTCATGTATTACGTGGCAGCTCTCGTATAAAAGAAGGCTTCAAATATTATTAACATGTCCCTTTTTTCCCTTGGCATGTACTTTTAAGGCTACAATGAAAAATTATAACTGATATCTTTCTTTAGAAATTGTTGACGCCGTTATGGGCCCTGCATAATGATCGTTACATGCTCTAAAGCAGTGGTTCCCAACCATTGCCAGCTGGTCATCACACACTCCTACAGTCGTATCTTCTATATCCTCTGCGATAATCTGACGCAGAGGATATAGACCTATCCTAATAACACTACATAATGGAATAATTATTGCTGATACATTATTTTAAATTCGCGCATTATATCTGTTACATACTAACTTCATTTTAGCATAATACAAAGAACACACTTTTACAAGAAGTTCTTAAATTAGTCAACAAATGTCAGTGACGCTGTTTTCTCTTGGTAAGATTCTGTATGTTTGGTTTGATATTTGACAGAGCACAGCGGAGATCACTTGCAACATCAAGCCGACAGCGCTGCTTTGTTTTTATGCCATTCAGGGTTGAAAATCCTGGCTCGCAAAAATATTCTATTATTTAAACTAGTTTCCATGATGGTTCCGTATTGACGTACTAAATAGTTTTTAACAACAAATTACATACCCGCCTTAGTCAATACTTATAAACGAAAAGAAAATATAATTACATTTGCTCCTGGTACATGTTTCAGGGATTAATAGCTTTTATCCCCTTCATCAGCTAAGACAAATATCTGAAGATAGATATAAAATAGCGTAGCACTCAAAAAAAAAACAAATGGCTATTTGACTTAATATGGTGCACCATATAAGTAGGTCACAGTAAAATGTTGAGCAAAACTAAAAAAAAATATATGAAACAGCGATGATATTCAGCCATCAAAACACAGAGAAACAGTGGACAGTTCATTCGTGAATCCACTCCAAAACACTGCTCGAAGCTTGAATTGGCAAACATAAGACAATCTTTTCATAATTGTTACCTTGATTTAACCTGAAGTTATGCATTGAGCTAACCTCATTGCTATATTAAGTTTTTTCCTTCCACGCTCGTCTCGCTTGTATGCAGGCATTTGATTTGGCTTATGGACCTGTTAAGCATAAGGCATCTTCATTAGTTGTGTACATATGGTGAAGTATTGTGATTTTTGCCAATTCAAGCTTCGACCAGTGTTTTGGAGCGGATTCATGAATGAACTGTCCACTGTTTCTCTGTGTTTTGATGGCTGAATATCATCGCTGTCTCATATAATTTTTTAGTTTTGCTCAACATTTTTCTTTGACTTACTTATATGGTGCACCATATTAAGTCAAATAGCCATTTTTTTTGAGTGCTACGCTATTTTATATCTATCTTCAGATATTTGTCTTGGCTGATGAAGGGGATAAAAGCTATTAATCCCTGAAACATGTACCAGGAGCAAATGTAAATATATTTTCTTTTCGTTTATAAGTATTGACTAAGGCGGATATATAATTTGTTGTTAAAAACTACTCGCAAGAATATGTCGTTGAAAATGGGGCAATGACACGCAATGCAACTTTGGCTATTTCAGGATACACTGCAAGACAGTTTACCTAGAGGTCACCCAGTTCTAATACTTTGGAATCATCTTTTGGTCTGGAACACACTTCAAATATGTGGCTTCTTCTTGAAGTTGAGCTGACAGTGCTTCAATGTCAATGGCAAACGAAGTTTTTGTTAACATCCAGGACCATTCATGCGACGAGATATCAGGAAAGTAGAAGTTGAAGTCTTGTGCCAGGGAATCCAAATGTGACTGAATTTGCACCTTAAGTTTATTACGATCACGTTAATTTTCCTGCAAAATTTCATTAAGGCGGTGAAAGGATAAGAAGTTTTTCAACTGTAGCCGGTGATTCCATAACTATATTATTTCCAGTAAAGCTCTGATGGCATCATAAGCTAGCAAAATATTGGAGTTTTTGCGTTGGAGCTTTAAGTTCAAACTGTTCAAAGCTTCAAAGAAATCACAAAGATATGCCAACGAGACGATAAAATTGGCATTGAATTTATTCCTTAAAACACAGCAAATTCCTTATTTCACCTCCAACCTCGCGGCTCCGCAGAGGTTTCTGCCGACAGTTGGCGATTACCAGTGCTTTTGAACGATTGACTTGGTGCGGCAATCACTTGGAGAGATTCGAAAATGTTATTATACAAAATTGTAATATTCGAGTTTAAAAAAATATCATTTGGAAATCACTTCACGCCCCCCCCCCCCCCCAGGTTGGGAACCCCTGCTCTATAGCTTTGAATAGGTAAATGAAGTTTTGTATATTATGTAATCATTTATGTATTAGTTCCAAGTGACAATGCTCATTGCAATGAATACCCTTGTAGTTCTATCTGGGATATAGTTTCGACTGGCTGCGTGGTTCAGCTGTAACGCTCTCGCCTGTTGTGCCCAAGATTGCAGGAATAATCCTGGCGCAGTCAGCTGGCATTTGAGGGGGCGCAAATGCTAGGCTGCCGTGTCAGTAGATTTACTGGCACGTTTAAGATCCCCTTCGGGGCGAAATTTCGGCACCCGGGCGTCTCTGAAAGCCAGAGTAGTTAAAACGGACGTAAAACCAATAACATTATTATGGAATGTAGCTGAGGGTAAGAGAAAAACCAACCTCTTCATGGGGGTTTGATTGGGCAGTGGTCAAGCAACATTTCTCTTGCCAAGGTAGATTACGTTTGATTTCTGGTTAATGCTTGAGGGACTAGTCGCTAGAACGGAAGTTACGCTAGTGGTCGCACGTTGAGTAAAATGCTCGCCTTCTGATAAGACTTGTTAAAATAACAATTAGCAACTGCTTTATTGCGTAAATGTTTTTTCAGATTAATGAACATTTATGAAAGAGTAAGAAAGCACCTCACAACATTTTACACTCACAACTAAGGTTTATAGAGCTTATGTAAGTGGCAAGTTGCTGTCGTTTTTCTTTTTTAAATATGATGTAGTTTTTTAACTCATTGATGTTGCTACCCGGAAATAATCTGGAACTGATCCCTCGTAGGATTATGTACATCTTATGTTCATTGTATTCTTTTTCCCAGTCAGGTTAAATATTTTCGCCCCCGATGTAACCACATGGAGCTTCACCAAAATAACAAAACAAAAACGTCATGTCTTGAATTCATTTTTACACAATAATATTGCACCAAATTTTGATATCATAAGTTTCAAAGAACACTGTTACAGCCATTATTATCAAGCTATTATCAAAGTATCAGAGATACCATTTACACAGTTCAATTATGCATCGTAAACTACGTAACATACTACAATATAATACAAATAAAATGAAAAGCACTTCACAACAATCTCGAACAGAACCTAGCAACATCGAGTGCATTTTGTGTTACATAAAAAAGATAATCTTCGGTGCAGGAAGATGGGCACAATGGACACTGGAGCATATGCTGCATAGTTTGTTCTTCACCACAGTCACATGTGATATTGCTGACATCGATATAGCCCCATCTTGCTAGGTTGACTTTGGTTCAATCTGTTGAAGGACTTCCACACAGACCAGTCCTCATGACAGCCAGGTGGCAAACGTTCTGCAACTGTCATGTGTCCTGGGATGATGGGGTCATTGGGTTTCCAAAGCCGTATTCTCGCTGTAGTAGTTGTACCAGTTAGTTCTTTAGACAACCATAAAACAACATAGGATAGTAATTCCGAGTGTAGAGAAACTATAACGCACAGAAATTAGTGACTGTTGGCGCGTGAAGCAAAATGCTCACAGCTGAGGGAAGGTCATAATTTCTCCCTCCCTGTGTCTTCACAAGCACGCGACAATGCATCCAGCCTCCCATCAAAGCTGCTGTGGGAAGGTATACCGACGCTCAATGTCAAAACCACATACTCTCTAAAGCGCAAGCTAATTTTCCTCAACTGAGCATTTTGCTCATTAGCGATCAGTGTCATGTTACGAAGAATGTCGGGTGGCTCATGATTAGGGGATGAACAGTCTAATAAAAGTACAATCTTTCTTCCAACTCATTTATTTAATTATCTGAACTTTTTCAAAGAAAGAAATACATTTCAGGAGTTCTGATATGTTATTCAACCTTGTATAATGTGTTTGCAGGTTCTGGGATATCCCGAGTCCATGGTGGCAAGCAAGCACGATACTGGTGGGTGTAGGTAGCGCTCTCAGCCTGCTGGTGGGAACTACAGCCACGGCCGCCTGTTGCATTACCTATGTCGTGCACACGGGTACCGCACGGATAGCAGGGGCCTTGCAGCTATTTGCAGGTACAGTAATGGTAGGATATACTTTATATGCTGTAAAGTGCAATACACTGATTTCTCACTCATTTGAAGACTCCACGGGAAAAACGGGCTAAGTCACATTATTGTAAATTTTTCAGGAGAGCCAATTTAAACTTTCAACACTAAAAAGAAATATTTTAAAACACCTCAATTGAGGGTAAGGAATGTAGTCATTTTTCCAAATGTATTCTTGTAAAGGAAGTACATGTAGTTGGTTGGTTGGTTCCTCAGTTTAGGGGCTGCGACAACGCGGTCATGTAGCCCCGTGTACTTTGGGTGCGTGTAGAATCGGTCTGATAGCCGGTGTTAATTTTGATGGCTGTATTAGTGTGTGTATCTGTTTTTTAATTTAAGTACAGACTGCAACTTAGAATTTTTCAAATAGTTCCTACCTTTGCCGCCTAACGCCACCGTCAACGAATACTAGGTCTAGTTCAGAACTTAGCTACTAGACGCCACCGCAGTCGGCTCTTGGCAACGAACGTAGAAACCTAAGAGCGTTGTTTACATTCTTAACCTATCCAATTGAGCTTCACACAGGTGTAATTAGTGGAAGGTTCTTTAACATGCCATAAATCTATGGCATAGGACCGCCGGCTTTACTTCCCCTCCGGAGGAAGGCATACTGAGGGATTTTTAACGCTCGTAAAAAATCCGACGGCTTCGGCCGGGTTTGAACCCGCTATCTTGGGCATAGAAGCTCAGCATGCTACCGACTACGCCACCGAAGTCGCCCGAAGTACATGTAGGAATACAAATAACAACTAAAGTTAAATTATGAAAAAGTGGGAGGATATAGGACGTTCTTTCCGTGTGCACTAAAAATGAAAACCTCTGCATCTCGGTGACTTACCGCGTTATTTGAAATCAATTTAAACTGATCTGTAGTTACGATGGCTGGCCACCAGAATGCGCCATAAACTCATTTCCGAAAAAAATAAATGGACTTACCCTGTTCTTTCCGTGGGGTCTTCAATTGTGTTAATGATTCATTAGTCCACATTAGCACACGCCACTACAGGGATCCCACTGGACACGGAAGATCTCACAACAAATGGCAGCCAATCGGGGTTAGTGAATGATGCACAAGTAGAAGGGCCATTTTCACCACATTCCATAGAAGTTCTATGCCAGTTATATTTATTTTAAATCACGCAAGTAGACAATGGAATGCCCGCCTCTTTGCCTGAGGCCAGGGTTCCATTCCAGGCTCTGTCAAGAAATTTAATTCTGAATTGAAGGCTGAAATGACGGAACACTCAGTCTCTTGAAGAAAAACTGAGAGGAGGCGGGTTCGATTCACACCTCAGCCATTTTAGAAGTGGTTTCCCGTGGTTTCCCACTTCTACACCACAGGAATGCCCGGATGGTCCAAAATTGAGGCCACGTTCACCTCGTTCTCAATCTTCATCTGAATCAGGCGCGGATCCAGAGTTTGGCTTTGGGGGGGTCAGAGAATCGAAATTGTTAAGAAACAAGAAGTTCCGTGAAGAACTATACAGCCTACTTTTCCTGCCAATGATTATTCTACAGTATATGAACCTATCTAGAATAATGATGAAATTAAGTTGGTAATATCTACATATCTAATTAGTTCAAAATATACCTGGTATAATGTAGCCTAATAGAGCACTACAGTTGGCAGCCCCGGTGACTGAATATATTCTTAGTTCCACCTCTTAAGGTACAGAATACAAAATTTGGTTGAAGTCCAATGGACGTTACATGCAGTTAGACACTGGGTCTATTAGCACGCGTAAAAGCATGTTGCCAACAATACCATGCGTGTGCTGGTCAGAAATAATCTGAATTATTATGATATCTTGTTGTGCCAATTTTGGATGAAATCCATTTGTTAGTATAGAAGTTACATGTATTTTAAAATTGGACATATCAGCAGGCATAGAATCATGTTGGCAGCACTGCCTTGTATTAATTACTCCAAATTAATCTAGAATGTCAGGTGCTATACGTGTGCAAAGTATAGAGCTGTTGGCTTGCATACTTTCTGATATATTGATATTAGGGTAAAAAGAATATAGACAGCATTTATTAACAGTTGGCAGCCCTGATTGCTTTTAACAATACTTATAGTCATATCTGTTATGGTACACATAGCACATACGAAATTTGGTTGAAATCCAACTGATAGTATAGAAGTTACATGTATTTAAATTTGGTACTATCAGCAGACTTATAATCATGTTGGTAGAACTGACGTATATAAGTTACTCCAAATTAATCTAAAATGTCAGAATATACGTGTGCATAGTTTAAAGCTGTTGGCTTGCATACTTTCTGATATATTGGTATTTGGATAAAAGAAATAGAGAGAGCAATTATTAACAGTTGGCAGCCCTCGTGGCTCTTAAGAATACGCTCAGTCATATCTGCTTATGTACAGATATTACATACAAAGTTTGGTTGAAATCCAATTGATAGTGTAGAAGTTATATGCATTTAAACATTGGACCTATCAGAAGGCTTAAAATTATTTTGGCAACACTGTCATGGTTGGCCTCCTGGAAATTAAACTGAAATAGTATTATCTACATGTGTGCCAATTTTGTAATAGCTCCCATGCATACCTTGCAAGATATCCAACATGGAGCTCAAATTTCTAGTGCGTTTTTTAAGCAGTTGGTAGCACTGACATCATTTTCAAATATGGACGTGTGCTATTCCGGTGCACATCTTTACTCATACTAAATTTGGTATTGATTGCTGCAGCCGTTTAGGAGTTGATAGGGGGTGGGGGGGCACACACACAGCCAGACAGACACACATTTTCCCGGATCGATCTCATAAGTCTACTTTTTCCTCATTTTTGCAAAATGTGAAAGTAGGCTAAAATGGTATCATTAAAAACGCAATCACAAAATAACCAAACGTACAAAACCAGACCAATTTTTTTGCAAGCTACATGGATAGAAATTTGATGCGTTTAGCGCACCAAAAATATTCGTACAAATTGCAACGTCGTTTTTTGCGAGTTTTACATCGAGCTTCGAAAAAAGTATCAAGGTACGTTACAGTTTCGGCAAGTCGAGTTGGTAACGACAAAGGGAGAAAGTCACAGCTTAAATTGCCAACCAAGCTTGCAGTTTGGACGTAGGCAAACATTTTTGGTGCGAAAAAATCCACAAATTCCTATCCGTGCATTGCTGCTCATTCTTCGTGACATCACTATAAACATCGATTCGGTAATCACAAGGTTTGCTAAACATAATAGGCGAGTTGATTTTGTTAGCCTACTTTCGATTTTTGCAAAAAATGAAAGTAGACTTATGAGATCTACACAGGGCGAAAAATTGTGTGTCAGTCTGTGTGTCTTTGTGTCTGTGTGTGAGTGTGTGTACTCTGAATGTCTGTCCCCCCCCCTATCGATTCGAACACGGTGAAACCGAATTGGACGAAATTTGGTACAGAGGTAGAACTAGCAAACGGCACCTCAGTGCCATGTTTTATATCGAAGCCATCTTGACGGAAACGTAATGACGGCCACCCAAATGTTCAAAGCTTAAATCAAATTACGACTAACCTAATCATCCGATCTCTATCACATTTTGCAACAATATATATTTATATGGCGTGCGTCTTTTGACTAAACTATAAGGTCACCAGCCCAATAGTTTGCAGATGGCGGCCATGTATGTGTTCAAATCGATTCCCCCTATCAATTTAAACACGCTGAAACCAAATTGAATGAAATTTGGTACAGAGGTAGCAGTAGCAAAGGACACCTCAGGGTCATGTTTTATATCGCCGCCATCTTGACGAAAACGTATTGGCGGCCACACAAATGTTAAAAGCTTAAATCAAATTACGTCCAACCTAATCATCTGATCTCAACCAAATTGTGCAACATTATACCTCTATGTATGAAGAATCTTTTGCCCAAACTACAAGGAAATCAGCCGAATACTTTGTGGATCGCGGCCATGAATGTGTGAAATTCGATTCCCCCTATGTATTCAAACACGGTGAAACCGAATTGAACAAAATTTGGTACAGAAATAACACTAGCAAAGGGTACCTCAGTGTCATGTTTAATATTGCCACCGTCTTGACGGAAACGTAATGGCAGCCACCCAAATGTCAAAGCTTAAATCAAATTACGACCAACCTAATAATCTGCTCTCTACCAAATTTTGCAACAACATACCTTCATGTGGGAAGCATATTTTAACCAAACTACAAGATCATCAGCCCAATAGTTTGCAGATGGCGGCCATGCATGTGTGCAATTAGATTACCCCTATCAATTCAAACACGGTGAAACCGAATTGAACGAAATTTGGTACAGAGGTAGCACTAGCAATGAGCACCTCAGTGTAATGTTTTACCGTATATCGCCGCCATCTTGACGGAAACGTAATGGCGGCCATCCAGATGTTCAATGTTTAAATCAAATTACGACTAGCCTAATCATCCGATCTCTACCAAATTATGCAACAACATATATTCATATGTTGGATGACTTTTGACTAAACTACAAGGGCATCAGCCCAATAGTTAACAGACGGCGGCCAGGTATGTGTACAAATTGATTCCCCCTATCTATTCAAACACGGTGAAACCGAATTGAACAAAATTAGGTACAGAGGTAACACTAGCAAAGGGCACCTCAATGTCACGTTTTATATTGCCGCCATCTGGACGGAAACGTAATAGTGGCACCCAAATGTAAAAAGCTTAAATCAAATTACGACCAGCCTAATCATCTGATCTCTACCAAATTTGTCAACAACATACCTTCATGTGGGAAGCGTTCCTTGACCAAGCTACAAGGTCATCAGCCCAATAGCTTGCAGATAGTGGCCATGTATCTGTGCAAATCGATTCCTCCTATCTATTCAAACACGGTAAAACCGAATCGGAAGAAATTTTGTACAGAGGTAGCACAAGCAAAGGGCAGCTCATATTCATGTTTAATATCCGTATAACACGTTGTATTTTAACAAACTACTACAACCAACATTCAATTATACTCATTGAAAAGGACAAAGAGTTATAACAATACCCATGCATTTAGGAGAAAGTAGGCTATATGTTCTTTACTGAACATCTTGTTATATAAATAATCGTTTTTATATAACAGGTATGAAGTTGTAAATATGTTCAGTTGTAACAGAACATAGTCAATCAACAACATCAACCCCTGGCACTGTACAGCCCATGACGGGCTAAGGCCGACCAAGCGACCGCTGCCCAGCCATTTGGCCTGCAGATATTGGGGTGACGCGTGATCATCGCGTCGGGTCCCCTCGGCCGTTAATATTGGTTTTCGTGATCGGGGCGCTGTCTCACTGTCAGACAGCTACTCAATTGTCCTCACGAGGCTGAGTGCACCCCGTTCCAACCCTCACGTCAGTTTTAAAATCCCTGACGGAGCCGGGGATTGAACCCGGGGCCTCCGAGTGAGAGGCAGGCGCGCTACCCCAACACCACGGGGCCGGCAACAGAACATAATAATTCCAATAAAGATATTTCAGTATTGAATAAAATGAAAAAAACTATTTTTCAGTTAAAATTCGTTAAGTTTTATTTGTCTGGTTGTTGTGTTTTCGTTTTTTGAGTTTGCAAAAAAAATTGGTCTCCGTTTGGGGGGAGGGCTGTGATGATCCCCGTGACCCCCTCACTTGAATCCGCGCCTGATCTGAATTACAAATACACAGACTAATACAGTCATCACAAGAACACAGTTAATCAGACAAATTTCACACATACCCAAGTACACGGGGCTATATGACCAAGATGTTGCAAAGCCCCTCAATGATGTAACAACAACATCCTATCACCCCTGATAATATATAATATGTGATGGTGTAGAACAGCAGTTCCCAACCATTTTTTCTTCCCGTACCCCTTTATGCATATGTATCTAAAATAGTACGCCCTAGAAAGTAAACTTTTAATATTTTTAATATTTTATGGGCAATATGTACATAAAGATGGTATAGTGGCTTTCACGGCCAGTGAATTAAATTCAGCATTTTTTCTCGGTTTGTGCCGTGTCTTGTGTGGGGTTCCGACTAGGACGCCGAGCTGGCTCATCAGCGGGCTCTTGGTGTCCGTGCCCGGACCCCCTCAGGAGTAGCGAACTGCGCGCTACCTCCATTTTCATGAATCACACCTGCGCCTCCTAACTGCGAGAGCTATAATCCCAAGCAGCCTTAACCTCCCTATGAAGGCTTGGCGTTCACGGCTAGTGAATTAAAACTCAGCTTCCCAGGTTGGGAACCGCTCGTGTAGAACAACAGTGTATTTGAATATTCCAAATACAACTTGAGGAAGATGAGCTTGCTTCCGTTACAAAAAAAAACAGGGGGATACCGGTAATAGTTTCAGAGATATGGAATGCCGGTGAAATATTTTGCACAGCCACCTTCTTGAATTGAACGAAGTTAGATGTCGGTGCATTACAATGTGTATAAACATATACTGTACCAAGTTTCATTGCGTTTGGTTGGTTAAATCGAGAGAAACGTCCGTTTAAAAGTCGCAACTTCGCTTGGCCGCCATGTTGGTTTTGTAATTACCAGTTTTTCAAACGTCACATAGGCGAACTTCTAGTAGTTCCCTTTATCACCGTACAAAATTTCAGGGTGATATCGGTAATAGTTTCGGAGATATTGAATGCAGCTTAAATATTTCGCACAGCCGCCATGTTTGATTGGTGAGACGGAACAAAAGGGTACTGCTGGAAGTTCATCTATGAGACTTTCAAAAAACGGTTAACTACAAAACGAACATGGCGGCCAAGCGAAGTTGTACGTTTTAAATAGACCTCTCTCGCGATATTATAATCCAAACGCAATGGAACTTGGTACAGCAAAATATGTTTATACACATTGAAATGGACTGGCATTTAATTTAGTTCAATTGTTTACATAACTCAGCTTCCCAGGTTGGGAACCGCTCGTGTAGAACAACTGTATATTTGAATATTCCCAATACAATTTGAGGAAGATGAGCTTGCTTCTGTTACAGCACTATTGGTCTGCAGTGGAGCCGCAGTCTACCCTGTGGGGTGGGATAACCGGGAAGTGAGGGAGTCCTGTGGGAGCACGTCAAACGTTTATAAACTAGGTAGGTATTGCGCGTATTCATTCACATCTTGGTAGGAATGAAAATACGGCTGTAATACATTGTATTGTGACATGACAAAGACAACAAGAAGTTCCGTGACGAACTAAAGAGCCTACTTTTCTTAAAATTTAAGTTTCATGCCAATCTATATAGACCTATCTAGAAAAATAGCAAAATTAAGTTGGTAATATCGACATTTCTAATTAGTTCGAAATATATCTGTAGCCTAATAGAGTACCACAGTTGGCAGCCCTGGTGACTGAATATATTGTTAATTCCATCTCTTAAGGTACAGAATACAAAATTAGGTTGAAGTCCAATGGATAGCAAGGACGTTGCATGCAGTTAGACATTGGATCTATCAGAGCGCGTAAAATCATGTTGGCAAAAATGTCATTCATGTGTTGGTCAGAAATAATCTGAAATATTATGATCTCTTGTTGTGGCAATTTTGGATGAAATCCATTTGTTAGTATAGAAGTTACATGTATTTTAAAATTGGACCTATCAGCAGGCTTAGAGTCATGTTGGCAGCACAGACGTATATTTGTTTCTCCAAATTTGGATGTGATTGCTGCAGCCGTTTAGGAGTTGATAGAGGGGGAGGGGGGTCACACACACGGCCAGACAGACAGACAGACAGACAGACAGAGAGAAGGGCAGACAGACAGACAGACAGAAATTTGCCCGGATCGATCTCATAAGTCTACTTTTTCCTCATTTTTGCAAACTGTGAAAAGTAGGCTAAAAATAATTTGCTCACCAGTCCTGAACGATGCAGTATAGAAAGTTTGGTTGTAATTAAGGGGGCAAACCAAATAGGAGCTGCTGATGACACGGTAGTAGGGGAAATTGAGCTACTGTGATTATTATTGGTTGGTTGATTCCTCAGTTTAGAGGATGCAACAACGCGGTCATGTAGCCCCGTGTACTTTGGGTGTGTGTAGAATCTGTCTGATAACCGGTGTTAATTGTGATGGCTTTATTAGTGTGTGTTATCTGTTTTTAATTCAAGTAGGGACTGCAGACATTTGATTTTCAAGTAGTTCTAACTTTTGCTACCATCAAAGACCAACTAATTCAGAACTTGGTCCGCAGTCGGTTCTTGGCGACGAACTTTGGAACCTAAGAGCGTTAGTCAAATCTAACCTATAATTCAGCTTCACACACGTGTAATGTGTAAAGTGTAATGTCATAAATCTATGACATGGGACCACCGGCTTTACTTCCCCTCCGAAGGAAGTCATACTGAGGGATTTCTTACGCTTTTAAAAATCCTAAAACTTCGGCTGGGTTTGAACCCACGACCTTCGGCATAGAAGCTCAGCATGCTACCAACTACGCTACGAAGCCGCCTGTGATTATTATTACAATTACTAGTACTGTACATTTTGTGATCAATTGGAATACATATGTTACTCATTCCGAATGTTCCAGGGATGTAATATTCATCAGCTACTGTTATCTTCTATTGATACAGAAGCCAAATAATATGGCGTAATGTACATTTTTGTCCACAATATCTTATCCAGAAATCACCTTACTTTTATTTAATCTAACATTCTCTGTGTTGTGACATTTAAACCATATAATATATCGATGGAAAGTCTGAAAGTCCTCAAAAGTCACCATGCGGCTCCTTTTCATTTTCTTCTAGTATAGAGTCTTTTGCCATGAGTGGGTATACATGCTCGTCGAACTTGATATTTAAAGTTCAATGTCCTTTGCACTTGGGCGTGGAAAACTCAACTATACATTGAACGTATGTCTGGGATGTACTGTACATCCACGTTTGTCTAGGAGTCGTGACTAGCTACAATGAAGAGATTGAAGGGAACATTATTAGGGCTTACTAGGTCTTGCATTAACACCGTAAATTAGACGTCTTTTCGTGTAAGTAAATAATAGTAACATTTGCTTCTCCATATATCGACTAATACAAATTTCTTCAACGTAAAATAAGTGCATCACTGAGTGTATTTAAATCATTTTATGTTCGACTATGGTGAAATATAAATATTATATGTCAGAAAACTGTACTATAATGAGGCTCATTACAGTACAATTTTTCATTATGGTTCAGTTTCTCCAACCAATCAGAGCTCAAGCTGTATGATGTGTGACCAATTAGGTACTTGATAGCTTCGCACTTGAACACAGAATCCAACATGTCGGACATGAATTACATGATTTGAAAGTTGACAATGTAAAAGATATCCGATCAACCATTGTAGTTATAATGGCAAACACAAAGGCAAAATCACCGACATGGAAAGTGCACCGTCCCATATCTTCGCGTAAATAAACTGGCGAATATGAGAAAAGAAATAGCACTGTAACTTAATATCCCCAACTCCAATTTCTACACAGGGCATTCTTTTATACAACTTCGGTGACAGTTAGAGTCAATGCTGGTGCAGAAGGCAAGCTGTAAACATATGGCACTCCAATCACTAAAAACAAGTGACTGAATCTCGACCGATTTTATGAATATTTCTGTTCGAACATAAAATTAAATTAAATTAAATTAAATAATAGCGCCTTGAGCCTCCGTGGCTTAGGCGGTAGCGCGCCGGCCTCTCACCGCTGGGTCCGTGGTTCAAATCCCGGTCACTCCATGTGAGATCTGTGCTGGACAAAACGGAGGCAGACAGGTTTTTCTCCGGGTACTCCGGTTTTCCCTGTCAAAATTTCATTCCAGCAACACTCTCCACTATCGTTTCATTTCATCAGTCATTCATTTAATCATTGCCCCAGAGGAGTGCGTCAGGCCTCGGCAGCCGGCACAGTTCATATCCTCGCCGCTAGATGGGGGCTTCATTCATTCCATTCCTGACCCGGTCGGAGACTGGAAGCAGGCTGTGGATTTTCATTTTCATTTTTCAATAGTGCCTTATGCAACGAGCCTATAATGGCTATAATTAAGACACGAGTATGTTTATAAAACGAGCGTAAGCGAGTTTTATAATTTTCACACGAGTGTCTTAATTACCATTGTAGGCGAGTTGCATACGACTGTTTATGTTCGACGATAATTATAACTTTATTATATGTTTTAACATAAATATTCATAAATATCTGTTCAGTCACTAGAATTTTGTGATCGAGTGCTGCTCTGGGTAGTATATCTCTGTTCTCCAAGCTCTCTGGCCGACCGACACATGCGCTCTGTGTGCTTGAATGCCATATGTGGAGATTGTGCACCAGTATTCAGTAAAACTGTCACCGATGTCGTTTGAAAAACAACACTCTGTGTAGAAATTGGATTTGGGGATCTTAAGGTACAGTGCTATTTCTTGTCTCATATTCACCAGTTTATTTACGCGAACATATGGACGGTGCACTTTCGGTAATTTATATAGACATGTTGGATTTTGAGCGCATGCGCGAAGGTATCCTTACCTAATTGGTCAAACAACTGTTTCTTGAGCTGTGATTGGTGGGAGAAATTGTTTCATAATGAAAAATAGTGTTATAATGACCATCATTATGATACAGTTTTCAGACATATAATAGTCAGGGTCGAACATAAAATTATAATTATCGTCGAACATAAACAGTCGTATGCAACTCGCCTATAATGGTAATTAAGACACTCGTCTGGAAATTATGAAACTTGCTACGCTCCTTGCAAAATGTACTATTATTTTTACAAATACAGTATATCTACACCATTATTAGTAGTCGTGAGCACAAGACCATGCAATGCACGAAGACATACAGAGGTCTCGACGCCAGTTATCCAAAATTTCATTCATACTTCTTAATGCACAAATTACTGTGTATTTACAAGGCTGTGAAGTTATTTCAAATATTTAACCATTAGTTTCAATTACATTTCATGTTAAGAAAATTATAGTAAAATGATTTTATAGAATTTCCACATTCACTCTAAAACTATACAAAGATTCGTGGACCGTGGATTGAAATCACCTGATTTAGAGGGCACATTCCAAAGTAAATGAATCAAGAGAAAACGGATCCAGCTCAATAATCCCTCGGAATACCCAATTCTGAAAATTTCCATTCGCGATTCCTTATGACTTCGGTGGCGTAGTTGGTAGCATGCTGAACTGCTGTGCCCAAGATAGCGGGTTCAAACTCGGCCGAATTCGTCGGATTTGTTAAGAGCGTTAAAAAACGTTCAGTATGCCTTCCTTTGGAGGGGAAATAAAGCCGGCGGTCCCATGTGATAGATTTATGGCATGTAAAAGATCCTTTCACTGACTAAACTTGTGTAAAGCTAAATTGTTAGGTTATATTTTGTCGGAACGCTCTATCAAATTTCCAACGTTCACCACTAGGTATCACTGATATCTGGTAGCGAAAGTTGGAACTACTTGAAATTGAACGGAACTTGTAGCTCACCCTAATGAGGGTGTCCGCTGGAAGCAGCTACAGACTCAGGCGAGCCGATCATGTCCTCGGACACTCCCGGCACTAAAAGCCATACGATAAGTAAATAATAATGGGGATAGTTGTGTCTACAGGGGAGAAACTTTACAAAGTAGGGGGATAAAAAGATGTCAACCGTTGCTCAACAGAATGATTTTGAATTTTAAATATCTGACGGATTAAATCTTTCTATTTGATTGTATTAATTTGCACACGTCTGTAACGTCAGTAATAATGAGTACCTGATACTGAAGTCATGATAGGAAGCAGAAGTGCACTGAACGGTTGTAAGAACACATGTAAGCTTCTTGGATGACCAGGACTCAACCAGCCATGTGCCAATCAACACTAACACATAATGTTTCACACTGTTAAGGGTTGGGGTTTATTTAGTGCCCTAACTGTGTGTTAATTATGAGGGTAAGTGTTGAAATTAACTTAACGGCTTAACCCTGCAGTAGTCGCGCGCAAATCTCACGCATAGAAGGTCGCGTGGCGCCTGAGAGACGCTATTACCATTCTGAGAGATTTATTTAATTCCAAGTTTCAAGTGAGAATTTAAATGAATTTCTGGACTTTTCTGAAGCATTAGCGTCTATTATGTAATATAGAGAATTAATATAAAGGTAATTTATAATGTACTGTAATTACTTCTTATATATGATATACAACAATTGATTTACACGTATGCTGATTTTAGTCCGCAAATCACTACAAAGCCTGTCATGACTGAAACAGAACACTGTAGGTTTAGTTAGTTATTGTTCTTTTAAGGGTCGGTACTACGAGGTCATTTGCCCCTACACTGTAGGGTATATAAACAAATGTAAAGAACAGTGGCGGATTGCACCACGTCCATGTGGGTAGCTGCAGCAAATCCGGAGATCAGAGGGTCAAATCCCGGCGCTTACATTGCCTATCCCGAGTGTGGTTTTTCCCCGGATATTCCCACACTCTTTCCAAGCAAATGGCGGGATAGTACCTTACTTCAAATCCTGGGGCACCTACCCCATCCCTGTTCCTACTACAGCTATACACAGCCATCACAGAAATACAGGTTATCAGACAAGCTCCACACACACCCAGCTACACGGGGTTGATAACCATGATGTCCCAAGCCCCTTAAATGAATTAACAAATAAATAATTTCTTGGAATATTTATAAAGAAAATACTTACTTTGTACGTTGAAGTCATGTGGCGTCTCCCAGACGCCGTCAACACATATGTTACAATGAGTCAGATTTCAACTACAACTGCCGCGCTGATACTCAGTTAAACTGATTATGAATAGTTACTTGAAAGGTAGATGACAGTTCAGTTCAATGACCTTGCAAGATTTCCTGCAATGACGAAATAAAGTGACGTGACGTCTGTCAGACGCCGTACGACCGCTACAGGGTTAATCAATTATTGGGGGTTGAGCTCTCTGAGTGTTTGGCGATCTTAGTACTTGTTGGAGGTTGAAAGGATCCCTAATCACTAAAAACTTTCTTCGGCTTTTCTCAATTAATTGGGGTCGCCGGAGCTAACCAGGCTCATTTTGGTTTTGGCCGGGGATTTAAGGCCGGATGCCCTTCCTGACGCCACGTGATTTTTCAGGTGAAAATTCCACCCCGCTGTCACCGGGATTCGAACCCTGGCCGTCCGGGTGAAAGACGAGCAGCTAAGCCTCTGCGCCATCACGCTCCCCTAAGGATCCCTAATCACTAGTTGTTAATAAATCCAATTCTCTAAATAAGTGTAGTGGCTAGCAAATTATAAGCGGAAAGCGGCAGAGCTGATTAGACAGCGGAGTGCTGACGAGCCGACCTTGCCGGTGTACGAGAGGACAACCTTGCTTGCAATGTTATGACAGCAAGCAGCTTGTCGATAAACTTGACTCAGCAGAATCTAAAGGTTAGTTGACAACCGGGGAATTGTGGTTGGCGTTTAGTAAAGTCTACAGAAAGCAAATTGTAATGAAATGTGAAAAATGTATTGTGTAACTGTAAAGATGTCGGCAAGTTTCACTAATTATGTTTAGTGAAGTGCGATGTACATTAAATGGTGAAGATAATTACAAAGTTCTGAAGGTGTGTTGTATGGGAAGGAAATAGCTGTAGGGATACCCTTGCACACACTAACCTGGATGAGTTGGTCGGCGGCTGGAGCTCTCGGCTTGCACGTGGGCTGGTAGTTCTGCAGACAGACCTCGATGTGTGGCGTAAATGGGTTTTTATAGGATTTGTTACTGCAGATTAAGAGAGTGGACACATTATTGATCTACTTAGCACTTGTTGCTGGTGTTTAGTTAGTCTGGCAATGATGTGGTGATAATTGCTACGTGGCTGTAGGTAACTTGCCAAGTCTGTTATGGAAATTTTGTAATGAGATGGTTGTAGCTGTTGCTTTCTTGATGCTTTGCGTATGAGATTGGGGTTGAAGCGTGCTAAATAGAGGGCAGATAGGGGGTAGTTGTATTTGTACCCTGTGGGGACCTCAGGATATAAAAATACAGTTATCTCTCCTTTCTTTCTAGGAACCTGTCGATTTTCATGGTCGGTCTACCTGCTGGGCTGCGCCGTTGGACTTCTGCTCCTCTGTTTTGGGCTGAGCTTCTGTGCCTCCAGGGAAAAGCCTGGATCGTTCCGTATATGAGTGTACAGCGCTGGCATGCTGTCCAGCAGCGTGTGATCGAGCGCGAGCATCCTTCAGTTACTGTGCTAGACGTCACAGCTTCTTGCAGTACTGAGGTCTAGGATTGTGTGCAAATGCACACTTTGAGCCACGGTAGCTTCACTGAAGTTGACGAACTATGGAACAACTCACTGAATTGCGACCAGCCCTTCAACGGTTCAATCAACAGACTCTGTTGCCCTGGAATGCAAGAGATACTGTTTATGGACCTGAATGTGACATCAACTGTGTATCACAAGGTACAACGGGAGCATGTATACTTCACAATGAAACACACCCAGGGACGGCCCTTCCAAGATGACAATGTTTGTTGCCACTGAGGAAAGAGTGTTCTTGAATTGAATAAGTACAATTATAATGCGATGACCCATATGGATTGTCTACCTAACTGTACAGTGCATAGGATGTTGTGGAATGGGCGTTATGAGTTGCCCTCTAAGGTTTCAGGTCTTCGTGGCGTCTCTTCTACGACGTATGAGGACCCTCGTCAATGCCAAACATGGACCAATAAAGTATTAACTTGTGATTGAAATTCAATGCTCACTTAGAGTAAATGTAAAATGTGTACTCTTCCCTGTGGCTGCTGGAATGCAGTTGAGATATTTGATACAAACGACTCAGGTGAATTTTTTGACATGATCCTCGTGGACTAATGCCACTGTAACTCTACTTGCTCCGTAGAATAATTTAATATCCTCTACTTTGTAATATTGGAGAATGAACACTGTTTTTGGAGAATAGGAAGTGAACATGGATTTGTCTTCAGTTCCTTTGTCTTGTGCATGGCAACGGCTTTCCATCCATACGTCTGGACAACGTACTAAACGATTGCAGACCATTCTTGTAATCACTTGATAACAGAGCCTCCTACAAATGCGCGAATGGCGATATATATTTTGTCAGATATTCCACGGTATAGATTTAGCATTTTGCTACGTCCCTACATAGTGAGATACAGTTCGTCTCAAGAAATATGCTAAACAATACACAAAGACTGTATCATGTGCTTACATTCAGTAAATTAACGACAACTTCTACTCCATATGTGTATTTTTTCTGGAGAGTAAACAGCAAAAATATTAGAGGTAATGATAGAACATCGGTGGATAACCCCACCGTATTATTGTACTATTCTACCAAACATTTATGAGACCTGTATCCATGTACATAAAGACGACATAACGGAAGGCCTCCTTGATATACTGTATATATGAGCTGCTTCGGAAAATGTAGAAAATGTTTCATATCTTATTTTTATGTTTTTTTTTTCAGCAAACAAGGTTATTTTATTACAATTTTTGGCATTATTTTGAAAATCCTCTTACTCTCAGTCTCAGTATGTGAACAGTACACAGAACACATACAATAACAATTCACAAATTATTAATTAGCTAAGTCAAGTCATTGTTTTATTAGCATCCATAACAATATAATGCTAAAGTTTGTTTCCAGCAGTAAATATTTCCCTGAGATCTAATTAGGGTCCATTTCCCTTACTGATTAGTTTGCACATGAATTTTATTTCGATCGGTAAGAGACTTACTTGGCCTGTCAAAAATAATCAAGTATATCAAACGTCTTAAACTTAGGCCCTTTGTTCGGTGAGACGAACTTGTCTAGTTAATTGAAGCATTTTATCCTATTTTTTCAACCACTTCACCCATTGCTTTTAGTCCTAATTCTTCTCTAATTCCCTCATTTTGAACTCGATCTCTTCTTGTCTTTCCTACTACTCTCCTCAGAAAATCAGAAATGACTTCAATCTAAAAGGTAATAGTAAGCAATTCTGCAAACGGCGCGACAGAAGTTGTGTTATATGTTGCTGTAATGATGGGAAATTCACGAAGGAGAGGAATCATCTCAAATTGCAGCAAATAGCTCTACTAAACCCTATATGGGATGCAAGAAGAACTAACAAAATACTGTAGATTCAACATATATCTATCAATTACATCATTAAGGGGAAGAATTAATCACTATAAAGGAGTAAATGCTAAATAGATGAAACAGACCTTTTGCCAACTTAATTACTTCAGTGAAATAATCATTTGAAACACCTATGGCTTGTATGAGGTAGGTGGCATGTAGTTACACGAGATCGGCCAAAAACAGGTCTGCAATGCCGTAAGATGTTCTGAACCACACACACGGTCCACTGAAGAAATCAGCGTGTCTTCCTTGACCGAAAATACCGAGTAAACCCTTCAAACTTCTTCGTGCTAGGAATTCACATTTGAACGAGAATTCTAATAGGAACTCATGGTATCAATCTCAAATTATTTAAATCTGTACGGAAACAGTTGCGATATGGTTTTTATGACTGCTCAAAGCACTATGCTAAATACC
Organism: Meconema thalassinum; assembly: GCA_946902985.2. Lineage (NCBI taxonomy): Eukaryota > Metazoa > Arthropoda > Insecta > Orthoptera > Tettigoniidae > Meconema > Meconema thalassinum. The sequence goes on from OX336390.1 coordinate 888,337,365, forward strand.
AATTATCATATTCATGAATAAACGGAATATATGTGAAGAAAATATAAAGTATTTTTGAGAGTAAACCGAGTCCCAAGGCACTACTGTATAGCCTATCCAAAGGGCAATGTACGTCTAACCAAAATAAATCTGCTGAATGTGCTCTATTCTGAAACAACTGCATATGCGAAGCCCGAATGAGGAATCACAAACATTTGTTTAATATAAACAATAATTATCATGACTCATTACTAATGAAATAAATTAATTTCAAAATCCATTTCTCAATTTATTATAACCTTGCATATTACAGCGAACTGTTAATTATAAATCAGAAGCTATGGATACTTGTTTAATGGAAAATAGCAAACAACATTGTGTTCCACCTCGTGGTATACCACAACAAGTGACTTTTTAAATCACAAAGCGATAGCTTGTGTTGTTTACACAATCTGCGGTTAGCTATATGCCTGTGGTAATTGGCTAATAATGATCAGGAAATGTTTGACAGTAACCACACTGAAATTATATAGTATACAGTGTATGTGACGTATTTGTTTGAAGCTATAGCGTCATACCTTGCCACGAAACTCATGAGGACGTATTCATTGCCAGGCAATCTGTACAGGGGAAGAAACTCATAATATGTGCTACTAAGGGTCATTCAAATGAAAACGGGCCACCATGTATAGGCTAGCTACAACAGAAGGTGTGCAAGTGTGTATGAATCTGCTGTTTGTTTTGATTAGGACATGTGTGAGAAAGCCTCGTGAGGACAATTGAGTAGCTGTCTAACAGTGAGGCAGCGCCCTGGTCACGAAAACCAAGATTAACGGCCGAGGTGAACCGATGCGCTGACCACGCGTCCCCCAATATCTGCAGGCCAAATGGCTGGGCAGCGGTCGCTTGTTAGGCCTAGGCCCTTCATGGGCTGTAGTGCCAGGGGTTATTATATTATTATTTATTACATGTGTGAAAAAGGAGAGCTGAGCCGTCCCAACTCACCTGTACACACCCCTTCTGTGTGCGTGTTTGTTTGCTTGGTGGATTGATTGATTATTGAGTTGGACATACGGTTAGTGATACGTTTATTCATTCAATATTCGACAGGGAGGTAATCAGATAAGAGCAGTGAGTAGCGTTTCGTTTTTTGTTTGCTAAACGGGATGATATTCAAGAACGTAATATACTCCGTGAACACTGCGTGTCTCACTCATTCATGGGTGCTGGAATAGTAGAAGATATCAATAGACAGACACCATATACAGCGAATGACACACGCCTCAAGTATTTGTCTAGAAACACTTCAACAGCTGAAATAACTGCTCTGAAATGTCCCCATGAGATTGTCATGTCATTTATATTAAGGGGGGACGTATGCAAAATTGCACTCCAGTAAAAGAAATATTGTAACTCCCAGAGGTTTGAAGCTAATGCTATATAATTTTAATCACATGATTATCAGTGTGTTAGGCATGTCTTTGTTGATTTTCGTGGTGATAATTTAAATAATTCTTCAGCTAGTAATATTTGAATTTTACGAAACATGCACCCTTAATATGTACCTTTTCTACGAAACCATACATTGTAAGTTACAAAATTTGAAATGTAATATATGCAGACCAGGTTAAAGGTATCTGTGGAACAAATGTTTCATATATTATTTACTTTACTTTTAACAGCACTTCAAAATCTGATGGGAAAAAAAATAATGACTTGTTACCCCTCAAAATCCAAAAAATGTTCTTATAAACAAAATGTTCCAGGAAGTTATTTAGAATAATGGTTTACATCAGCATACCAAGTTTCATCACTGTATATATAATGATGTAGGAGAAGAGGTACAATAAACTTACAAAAATGTAAGTTATGGAAAACTTGAATCAAAGATTTGAGTTTGTTTATATTGTATAGCCGCATATCTACCGAATTAGTGCAGACCATATCCATTTTACTCGATTCCTTTTATTCCTCAACTGTTTCCTCATTGAATGTCTCCTTTGATGAGCCTTTGCTTGCAATTTCATCATCTGATGATATCAAATTATTCTCACATTCTTCCTACAGAAGTGGATGTGGCAGTATACAAGCAGTTACATATACTATTTTTTCACAACATTACAGATGATAATGAACTGCAATATTTTGGAATTAAAATCTTGATACCGTAAGGTAAATAATGGGCGAATAAAAAAATACTACTTTTACTCATATTGTTGCGTGCCACCCCCTAGTGTCACCTTTGTTAACTGGATTACGGTGGGTATAAAACACAACACCAATTACTGCTTAGAGGAATAATTAATTTTATTGCAGCCAGAAAAATACACTACTCAACAGCAATTATTACCTTACTCCAGTTTCCTCACGTCGAGAATGCTTTCCCTTTCACTTGTCAACAGACCACAGTTAATCCTCTTCGCTAATGAGTCCGGTCCCGTACGCTAGCTGGAAATAGCTACACTAGGTCTGTCACTGTACTATACACTGTTTCACAAGCACCACAATCATTTCCTCGGTGTCAAGAGAATCAGCTTCACTAGGGATTTCGCAAGTCACCACACTTCTGTCGCTCAGGATACGCGCTCGCACTCGCTCGTAAAACACAACAACAACAACTGCTTGACAGGTCACACTTATATAGCAGGCCGGTGACTCAATAAATGCTTCTAGATCCATCCAGGGCTCACGGCTTCTCGAGGTTTCCATCGCTGGTCCAGTCACGAATATTCTGGACTATCACTTTGTCCTAGTAGCCCTGTTGCATAAGGCGCACGCAATACAGGAGGCAGGGCACAGCTCAGCCCTGGGGCAGTTGTGACTCATGCGGCGAGTGATGACACAAACTCACAGCCGTAACAATATTTATATTCATGGACGAAGTTTTGTAACGGTAGTGAAGAGTGCTAATCGGTATGGTTGTAGTTCAGTCAGTGACATAAAGACGTCTACAGAAAGAAAATTGATTATCTTGACTCAAAGTGGAATAACTTAATACCATAGCAGTCACAGAGACTACTCTTGAGGTAAAAAGGTGTTCCATGACCCTCTACGGTGACTGACCCGTTTTGAGTTGACAGTCCATTACACATATTATAATCGTAAGGATTTTTATATCCCAAGGCAATTGGCTAATATGAAGTATTTTCGTCACTTTGTGTTTACTATTTGAAGATAATGAACTTAAATAGGTGAATTTTATTTATGAATCAAATGCACATAATTTCTTTTGAAATTGCAATACCAAATTCCATCTGAGGTTGGGTGGAAATTCATGTCATTGCTTGGGATGGAAAAATTATATTAGTATGCCTACGTATTTTCTAGATACTCTGAAGGATTAAATTCAGATATTGAATTATATTATTATTATTACTATTATTAATTAAATAAGCACCGAATCACTCACAAGCAATTTCCCATCAGAACATTGACAACGTCTACAATCAATGAATAGTGCTACCTCCTTTTGCCAGGTAGAATATGTTGGCTTCAGTTCAGGCAAAGAGATCCAAGATTGATTAGAAACTAAAGAAGACTCTCTTGTAAGTGAATATGCAGAGAAGTTTTGTGTAAATCTAAACTACTTGAGCCACTTCGAGAATGCAGTGACGACATTAGTCTCTTGAAAATAAGGCATAGAAGACGCTTCTGACGTAACAATATTGTGAATGATGTTTAAAAAAAAGTGCTACGTAGGTATGTAACTATGTTGGTTTTACTGTATAGATGCTACTTTACGATTAATAGCAGCTGTATATTTCTTAATAAATAATCCTGAATTTTCATTAAAATATAGTGAATGAATGCAACAACAAGGTAGCTCAAACTTGTGAATCTAATGTTTCTGATATTTAGGCTCTGATAATATAAAGTGCATTCTGTTATTGAACATTATTACAGTGGTTTCCTAAAGTGACGATGCACTCTGTATTGAGTGCATTGTACTCAGAGTCCTATAAGTGGTTTTATGTGCCCCTTTGGAGATTATGCACACTTCGACTTGGAAATTGAATTCATCCCATTCCTTGCTAATTCGGGCGAAGGCTTTCCCTACGTAATCACTCAGTTCTGGAAGAGTGGCCGATAGCACCGGTACGAGCATAGAATGTTCCTGGTATCTCCACAGAAAAACGTCCCAAGGAGAGCATTGAAGTTGCATCTGTGGTCGATTGTCTCTTACGTGTCGTCCGATGTCCGGTTGGTTTCCCTTTACTGTTGATTTAAGTTAGTCATACCATCATCGTGTGATGCTGCTAATTAGGGTGTATTTTTTGACATCTTTCATACGTATCATTGAATATTTGTGACTGACTTGAAAGTGACTGAAAAATTAAATCCATATCCTCACTGTTGGCCACCATCTTTGACTCATACCTTCTTTAGTGGCAGCTGGTGATAGGACATGGTTTCCAAGCTCTCGAAACAAAACATTCAGATAAGCTATTTTTTACAACTCTTCAGTTATGATAGTACACAGTAAATAGGTTTATAAAACAATATAAAATGAAATGTAGACCAGAGGAAATCATGAAAGCACTGCATATACAAAGATTTCCACAATGTTAGACTCAAATAAAGAATTACAATCAGTAAATTATATTATTATTATTTTATTATTATTATTTGGACTCACTGGAATGTAAAGAACAGCTGTGAACAGTCAACTTAGTAAAGATCTTCTCCACTAGGGTTACCGTGAAGGAATTCACATCTGCTGATTTCGAGAATAGGGTATTCTGTGCTATTGCGGTACCTGGTTAGATTCGGTTACTTCTTTTAGTGATTTTGAAGCTTACAATTTAAATTAGATGTCTTCAATCGACGGTCCTGAAATATTTTAAGTGGTCAAGACATGTCCTTCAGTAAATTAAGGTTTGGAAGAACTCTGCTCTAAATAATTACAATATATTTAAGCAAAACGACTGGTGTAATATTCTGTAAAACGAGAATTTCGCTTTTTTTTACACACCTGAATCAATGTTTCCCTATCAATTCCTTAATACGAAATGATTTGTAATTACAGACAAAACATAGACCATTTTTGTAAATATAATTCCATTGCTTTACAAAACATTTTCATTAAGATGGTTTAAGGAAAATAAGTCACGAAAAGTATCTCAAGAATGTTTAAGCTCTGGTATCGAGTTTGATAATGTACACACCTTTGTACTTGCAATAAACATGTCTTACTATGCCTAGACTGCTGATAAATACTAGACATTTTTGAAATTAGGTTCCTTCAAGGAGATTTTCTTATCTTAGCGAAACGAAAAGGTAAGCAATGATCCTTTTCTCAGTAAAATGAGCTACCTAGTTCTTGAGTTCATTATGCTTTTCGCTGTTGCTTAGGTTCATCTTTTCTAAAATATGTTCATGTACATTACAGTTTCATATTGATTTTATGAGCTTTGATGTTATACTATCCTACCAAGGAATTGTTACCGCTAGACGTGGAGCGCAGCTGTTGTGTATACATTACGTCATCTCGCCTATTTATGGCTGCAGCGAGCGGTTAGGGGGCAAGAGGGGGAACGCATGTACAGTCATACAATGAGAACACACCGTACAGTTCACAGCCCAGCAAGAATCATGCACACAAATGACACGCGATGAGGTTTCGCTGGCGACAACTGCACGTCTATCCCAGGCATGTGGCTGGGAAGAGCGCATTAGTTCCGATTTTCGCCACCGGTAACAATTCGCTGGTAGGGTATTACGTTGTGTTGATGTTTAGAAATGTGTTATCATACTTCATGTTGATGTTTAGAACTTTAGTGTCATACGTTTTGTTCATGTTATGTTGATGTCTTGAGCTTTGTTGTTATATGAAGATGTCCCTGCTTGCATAACTAAATTTGATATAGCTCAATATACAACTTTGTATACAGAACACTATTTTACTTTAACAATAAAAATGCCTCTGGTGGAATACTGGTGGATTAATAAAATATGGTTAATCATACTGCTGCAGGATTTTGTCCTGTCTCTCCTTACCTTGCAGTCACGCCCCTTAAAACAACAATAGCTAACTAACTAACTGTCCCTCCTTAGAGATCTATGACTGAATGTATGATGTATATTTCTTAAAGAATATTCCTATTTCCAGAAAAAAATTGTGTGTTCCGGATACACGCATAACTTAATATAGGTTTTCACTTCTTCTTATTATTATTCTTATACTTCTACTTTTTCTTATTATTATTATTCTTCCTATCAAGTGTTAGGCCAGGTGGCCTGTTACTGTCTCGTTCCATCTCTTTGTAGGTCGACCTACGTCTCTTGGTATTTGAGGACTCGTCTGGAGATCCGGCCGGTCTTTACACGTAGTATATGGTCGTTCCAAGCTGATCTGTAATTCTGCACTGTGTTGATAATATTGGTTTTACTTTTAGTTCCTAAAGGATTCCTCATATATTTTCCTATCCCAAAGTGTGTATCCAGCTGTTCTCCTCATGAACCGCATCTCGGCATTCGTTAGTCTCCGTTCATCCCCTTTGCGAAGGGTCCAAGCTTCGCTGCCATTTATAAAAGGGTAGGTTTGGCTAGTATGTTGTATAGTTTGAGTCTTGTGTGCCCCTGGACTAATGATGGTCTGAAGATGTTATTTATTAGTCCTGTGACCTTAGTGAAGTTGATTATTTTGTGCTGCATATCGGTTTCTTTTATGTTTTAGCCGAGATATATGAATGTTGATACCTGCTCAAAGATTGTATTTTCTATTGAAATGTTTGTTCTCTCATGGTTTTTCCCGATGAAGGCCATAACTTTAGTTTTGGTAAGGGAAATCTCCATGTTGTAATTTCTTCCTTATACAATATTCAAAAATTATGTTTTTAATTACGGTATGTACCTTGTTTGTACCTTACGAATTGTTTATTTTCAGGATATAAAGATTTCCACTTAACCAACAATAAAATAAGTAAATAATTTACTTAATAGTGGGACATGCTTCAGATATTATCAGCTGATACAGTTCTTGTGGATTAAACTCTACACATAGCACACCACTCAGCAGTACCTAATTCACATAAAACCACCGCCCAAGATCGACACCCGGCTCCTGCAGCTGGTGAATATTAGACACCTTGTGGGTCTTAACACATACAAATTAAATAGATATAAGACAAACCATGTTTGCTTTTCGATGGTCAGCTTTGATTTAATGATCGATATTGCAACTTTATGGTGTTGCCTTAGTAAACGAAAGTTTAATGCTTTTCAGTTGGTCAACACAAGTGCTCCCCAAAACAGATGGGTTATTCCCTAATCATGAAAAAATTACATGAGATTAATACACTTGGATGACCAGTTTTGATCGCCAAGCGATCATCATCAGATCCTTTGCACTTAGGCCCTAAAATGTATGTCACAAAGTATGGGTGAAAGTATGGGCGGTGGTTTTACATATCGGTATTGTTATTATTATTATTATTATTATTATTATTATTCGGACTCACTCACACGTTAAAGATCCCCTTCGGGGAAAAATTCCGGCACCCCGGCGTCCCTAAAAGCCGCACTAGTTAAAAGGGACGGAAAACAAATAACATTATTATTATTAAAATAATTCCAATAACTGGAATATGTGATAAATACACTTAAATACATTACATGTGATTCTTCTTCTCAGGGCGCCTGTCGGCTTCGAACGTTGGCGATCATTCTGGCTATGGTGACTTAACCCTTTATAGGGCAAAACTATTTTTATTTTATTTTTGTGTGTATTAACATTTCAAATTTGATTTTAATTAATTTAATTAATTTTATTTATTGATTTTCCATAATGTTATATTTATATTTATTAAGTAATTTATATTTTGATATTTACAATTTATTTCATAATTTTTCTTTTAGTTTAGTGTCTGTTAGGTAGTCAGCCCGAAGGCTGGTTGGATCCTCGAAAAGTACCGCCGTTACGTTATGTGAGTAGATACGCACAAAAACCCAAGGCAGCGCTATTTTGAGGCGTTCTAGGCAAGAAGAGGAGTGAGGTAGTTTGCCATTGCTTTCCACACTGAGTCAGAACAGTAGTCCTAACCCTATGAGTAGAACCTTTCACAGCATTCACAGGCACTGACTGTGCCTCGAAGGCCATTACTAAGCCCCACCCATACCTCAGTAGCTTCCATATAATCACAGCCATGAGTGAGACTGAGACATTGGTGAAAAGCCACCTTTTACTCTAGCCTGTGCCAACTGACAAATGCAAATGTACTGTATTCATCAAGAGATGGCAAACAGGCCTATTTAGTTTAGTATTTTAATTATTTTTTTATAATTTTTATTTCCATATTTATACAGTAGGTATTTTATTTTACTTTTACATTTGAATTCTTATTGTAATTTAATTTTGGTTATTTTTTGTAACTTTTTCCAGCACATTACGTCACGTAGTGATGGATATAATAATTTATTTTTAGAAAAATTAGCAGTTACACATGAATGTTCTTGAAAATAAGGCTGAAAGATTCGACCATCAGCACTTTTTATATCATAAACTGTGATATGTGGTTAATATACAGACCACTAACCTATAAAGGGTTAATTGGTCACGCTACCCAAAACAATTGGGTGCATGTTTTTCTGAACAATACATTGTGGTTGGCAAGCCAGAAAATTCTTCTTCATCCTGGGGCCCGTTTTCATTCTATTTTTCCTTTAAAATGCATTGCAGTTGTTCGTATCTGCCTCTGCTCCTCATTATGTGGTTAAGATTTCTATATATTGTTACGGACTATTGGATCAGAAGAAAACTAAAGGAAGACATGTTTCGCTCGTCAAGTGAGCATTATCAGATCCAAATATGCAAGACAAATAACTCTACTATACACTATCAAACCTACAGTGACACACACAGACAGACTCTGCCCTCCAAAAACAAAATACAAGAAAACCCGTCTGAACACTTAGTAAGTGTGGTTTATTTATTTAGCGTATGGCTTTTAGTGCCTGGAGTTTCTAGGAAATGTTCGGGTCGCCAAAGTATGTAGTTGGACACCCATGGGGTGAGCTACAAGTACCATCGCATGTGGATGAGATGAAATGAATGAAGATAAATGAGCAATTACAATTTTAAGTAGTTCTACCTTCGGCTACCAGACGTCACTGACACCCAGCGGCGAACATTGAAACTTGATAGAGCGTCTCTAGCCAAATCACCTACACATTTTGCTACACACTGCCAATTGTTCCTTTACATGCCATAAATCTATTATCTGGGCCCACCGGCTTTTCTTCCTCTCCGAAGCAAGGCATACTGAAGGATTGTAACGCTCTTAAAAAGCCGACGTCTTCAGCCGGGTTTGAACCCGTGATCTTGGGCATAACAGTTCAACAAATTACCGACTACGCCACCAAAGCCGCTAGTAAGTGTGGTATTTATTTCTAATAAATATTAAAGCAATAAGCGCCAAGAAATGTATTAATTGCTATAATTACTAAGTTTTCTGACTGTTATTTAAATTTTGTTTCCGGAGAGCAGAAACTATCTGCGGGAGTCATTGTAGGTTTGGCAGTGATGTATAGAGCTAATTGGCTGGCATATTTGGATCTGATGATTCTCCCTTGACAAGCGGAACATGTTATCCTTTAGACTTCTTCTTCTTCTTCTCCTTCAATACAGTCCGTAACAATACAGTATATTGAACCCGAGGAGGTTATGCTGACTGGAATCGAACGTGGTTCTCAGAGACTGTGATCTCAGTATAAAGGTTCCATCAGGGAACGAACCCGAAGTTTGTGGAGGGAGTTTCATTGAAAAAAAAAACCCCTAGAGAGAAGTGTATATTAAATCACTGGTATGATTTCAGTTGCAGTGACATTATTTATTAAAATAATGCAGGGAAATGGAGCAGAATACAGTACTATTAGACTACTTGGTGTAGGCTATACGGGGCTTGGAGCACTGCAAATGCAGAGTTGGACATTTTACAAATAGGCCCAGAATTGTAGGAGTTGTTCAGTGGAGCCAAGTCAATCATTCTGACCTCATTCTGTCGTCTGGAAGAGGGTGAGGGCCTAAATAATGACCCAGTTCTTCCCCGACGGAGAATGGATTTGAGAATGGTGGGGAGAGATCACAAGAAAAATCATTAATTACTCGTGATTGGAGTAACGAAATGACATGGGAGTTGCCCACAGGTGAATCTTTAGACTGGAGGCTAATTTTAGAGCCTTTAATCTGCGAAATTTACGCATATTTAAGGAAGTGCGGAAGGACCGTAGGACTATCATTGTTCGCGGCGGGATTTGAGGAGGTTGCCAGGGAATCCCCGGGAGATAGCGTGCCCACGCTGTGGAGAAAGGAATTAATATTAATTAATTGGCCGAGCGATTCTTTAGCACGCAGATAGTTCTGGGATCAGTGAAAGAAAGGGAACCCAATGAACATGGTTTCGAGACCAGAATCATGTTGGGAGAGGAGCCGAGATCACGCGGGAAGATTTCGCTCTACTTTCTGTGTGAAACTCATATAAGGAGGCCGACCCTTAGCAGAGCATTCAGTCTTAAGCCAGTCTTAGCCAGTTGGAGCCAGTCTCACCCCAGTTTGTCACAGTTTGTCAAGAGAGTCGCAGACAGTCGTCATGGTGGAACATATGTTGGTCCGGCTCATGAAAGGACGCGCGAACAAAGAGTTCTACATTTGAGTGAAGCATTTAATAAGCTTTTATTTAATAATAATCGCGCTGCAGGTATACTCAGCAGTACGACCAATGGCGTGTTCACTTAGGAAGCACCGCGTAAGATGAGTGGCAGAACTATTGTAAATAATAATAATAATTTGTGTAAAGTTATGGACAGTGTTAAGCGCAATGTATCAAATATCGACTGATCATTCATGTCTAATTACGCTTGAATGCGCTGGGAGAAACTTTACGAAGCATTTGGTAATGTCTTAAGGATACCAAATAATAACGCTCAGGACGGAAGTTAGCATATTTATGCAACGCAGGAAGCTTACCGCAGGAGTATGGATAAAAACTGTTGGTGAATTCCGAGGGCAGGTAAACCAGACTTTCAATCAGGAGTTGGTAGGAGCACGGGAGATGCCGTCGACACCTGCAATTTTGATATCTTTGCTAGGGAATTCCAAGCAATGAAAAGTGTACAAAGTGACGTGTGTTATGTATAAAGCATATGTAAAATATCTTTTGAAGTAGTGGTTTAATAAGTGTTATAAAGTGTCACATGTTTGGAAGCAATAGCTTCATTATAGAAATGCAAAGTGCCGTGTGGTTAACGGAAAATATGTGTCATAAAATGTGTGTATTCAAGATAAAAATGTCGCGTTAAACCTGCATATGGCGGGCGACTTGGAAGGATATGGTTGGTTGAAGCCACCATGAGGAGCCTAGAGATATGTGAGTACCCCACAAATTATGGTTAATTAGAGGATATGGGCCACTGCATGTTATGTGATTTCAGTAAAGATGCCAGTAAGAATCAGATTAGGAGGTAGACCCTCCAAGTTTAATCATTATTGTATTGATTTTTATACAGTTGAGATGTTAATGTGCATCAATAAGTGGATTAATCATTACCACTATTAATTAAGATGGCAATCAGTTATGTAAATGTTACGAGCACAGTTGTTCGAGTTTTGAGATGATTGGTTGTGTCGGATTTTGGTAAATTATGTCAGAAATATAATAATAATAATGAGGAATGATTTTGGTAAATTATGTCAGTGAGAATAATATAATAACAATTATGAATATCAAAGGTATTAATGAACGCATCAGGAAATCGTTGTAAACAGGAAATAATTACGCTAATTGCAAGACTTATCGATCCAAGCAGTAAGATTATACAGTAAGATTACATTACGGGATTAAAGAAAGAGTTTGATATCAGAATATATTGTATTAATGGGAATATAATTATGCCAGGAATGGAAGAGCTTTTAGTGAATTGAATTTGCAGCTTATGTGAGAAGCTTATAGAGTAATTGATAGATTTCTCTTAATATTATAGGACGAAGTCGTAACATTAGGTAAGGAGCCAGGTGGTCTATTCTACGTATGAAATCTCCTATGCCGGGGGCATAGCGGAGATATACTTTGTGCCAAAGTGTTTAGTGTTGGACCCTAACTCTGATGATGGATGAAATGTTCCGGATTGAAATCCCATGTAGGTGCGAGGCAAACGATGGACACCTCGACACTATGATTTCCCGAGAACTTATTGTTGAGTGATTCGGCTTGTTGAAGCGAACCTCAAATGTCGGCAGCTTGGACTGACCGCATAATTTATTTAAGACACCGGTTGCCTAATAGACCAATGTTTCACGAACCTCGTACCTGCATGTTGAAATGGGCCTAGTTTGGTGCCAGTTATTAGTATCCTCGGAGTAGGAATAAATATAAAGCTCATTCACTACCTGGGTGCATAATATTCAGTTAAAATCCATTGAGATATGTGTGTCATTGGAAGCACAGTATTTTGTCTTGTAAAATCTTATACTGCTTTGGAAATAAGCCTTCAGACATAAAGCGAGGGTCGAGTTAATGGTGGAGACCCATCCCATTTCTATTGTATGCCGACCGCTCGGGGAGAGGGTCTGGACGGTCAAGGCGGACCGTAGAAGCAAGTTTGAAAGGAACAGATTTTAGACCCTGTTAATGACTTGAAGTGAAATATTGTTATGTTGAGGAATGAAGCCATGTGGTTTAAGAACACATTGATAATTATATATTATCCTGATGGTTCATGATTTTAGCTATCTAACGAATGGTTAGACGGTGCATTTATACTGTCACTGACATTTTTTTCAGAAGTTGGTTACCAGATTCCACAGGCTACGCGCGCAAGGTAGTTTGATTGTACCATCCGACACAACAATTACATAACGGTTTTAAATTGAAATCACAAACGGCATGCAGTGGAACTATATGAATAGTGGAGTAGGGGTAGCTTACATAATTATGGAGTTGCACGTAGTTTGCGGTGCAACACCAGAATAGGCTAATGCATGTGAAGCATTTGGTGGGAAAAGAAAGATCAAAACACACACGGTACACATAATTGTCAAATTAAGAAGGTTTAATGAATCAGTAATTTTGTGATATTAAAGAAGTCACATTGTATGACAGTAGTATCAATGTACAGTTTGTTTCTGAAGTTGTACGTGCATCAGCGCACTAGAAGATCTTTGTGAAGTTCACATAAGGGTAAAGGTTTGTGGTATGATATGAATTTATTATGATTATATTATGTTCATATTGGTGGATTGTGGAAAGTAATTTTTGTTTGCTTTTGTTTTATGGTTATGGGGACTGTTTTATTTGTTAAAAGCCATGATTTTATTTACTGAATTAAAGTTTTAGAATAGAGTTGTGCCTTATCATTGTAGAGTTGATACCTTTTAGCCTCAAATCCAAAGTATGCAACTGCTCAGAGGGAGGACGGTACACCCTCGAGTCCTGAAGCTAGCTGGAGGCAGAAGCATATTTTCCATCGAGATTACTCACATGGGTACAATATATAAATCTTAATCACATGTAATTTATATCAGGTTTTTAGACATATTCCAGTAATTGGAATTATATTTTATTGACCGACAGAAAACTACAATATTAATTGTTAATATGTCAACACTGGAAAATGGCTTCATAGCTATCTTTAGTTCCGATTTATCCAACTAAGAATATTATTTCTTGAATTTTCATGATGAAAATCTTTTCTCAATCAGCTCCTGCAACATGACGAAATTAATATCAATGTAAGTGAAGTGCTGCTGAGAGACGTTTTCTTGCTTTTAATATATGTGAGTTGTGTATTTTACTTAGTGTTTGATGTGTCAAAACAGTAACGGCTGATGAAAGATCTTTAACATGTCCCGCTATTACGTGAATGATTCACTGAAGCAAGAGTTTATTAGGCGAAAAGATTTATAACTTGAAAATTTAAAATACTTCATTTTAAAAATGAACACGGACCTACTAAAGGCAAACACGGTTTGTATTATGTCTATGTAATTTGTTGATTGAAATTTGATGTTTTTAAGTTGGTCAACACGATTGTATCCAATTGTGATGGGTTATTCCATAACCCCCCAAAAAATTAATCAGATTAATACATACACTTGGATGACCAATTTCGATTGTCAAGCGATCATCATCAGATCCTTTACACTTAAGCTATTAAGTCTATGTCTAAAAGTATTGGTGAAAGTATTTACTATATGTACACTCATTAAGTTGCAGTATTAGTTAAAATAATGCAACTAGACAATATTTGCTAGTTATAGTCTCTGTGATGTTTTCTCGAGATACTGATAGTGGTGATTGAGAGCGTTTATAACCAAATATAACCTACAAATTTGATTACACACTACCAATTGTTATGGTAGGTTCTTTTACATGCCATAAGTATATGACATGGGCCAGCCGACTTTACTTCCCCTCAGAAGGAAGGTATACTGAAGGATTTTTAGGCTATTAAAGATCCGACAGCATCGGCTGGGTTTGAACCCGCGATCTTGTGCATACTGACTACGCCACCGAAGTCACTCTTGGTATTTAGTTATTTAGTTATTGTTGTTTTAAGGGGCGTAATTGCGACGTCATCTGCCCCTCTTAACACAGACTAAAGAATACAAATTTGGAATTTAATTTAAAATTTTGAAGTGGACACCTAAATTTGAAAAGACCTAAATTTGATAAAACAAAAAAAAAAAACAGAAAAAAAAAATATACAAAAATTACGGAAAAACAAAAAAAAATATCATTCAAAAACGAGCAAGTCGTTGAGCCAATTTACACTGTAAAATTTAGATTGCTGGCCCTAACCCACTCTCACTTATGAAGCGGATAACGCAATCAGACGCCACCGCGTCATCGGCTAATATGAGTTTGAGTGTCATCTGCAAAACCAATATTTCTTCGTAAGTCAGCAAGATCCACACACTCGGTTAAAATGTGGGTCCCAAACTGCTCCACAGGTACAAAGTGGGGGGGGGAGGGTCTTCCCTTCTCATTAGGTACGAGTGGGTGGATCTTGTAAGAGCTATCCTTAGCCTACACAAAATGACGGACTCTCTCAGTGGTCGGAAAGAGCTCTGCCACACGCGAGTAGTTCCCTTAATCGCTCTCAGATAATATCGGTATTTAATTTATATTGTAGATGTTTAGAAAAACAAGCTTGGGGTAACGACGTTCAGTCCCGTACAATGAATCCTTAAATACACCGATTCATAACTGCCTTAAAATGAATATGCATTTCCCAAGAAAATCTGAGATCGGTAAAGACAGGTATGCGGTTGACGAGACTGAAGCACTCTGTTATGCAAGCGGAACTAAGGTGAATCTAATAGCCAACTGGGCGTTAGTTTCAGTCAACAGTATGATTATATAGTACTAGCAGTGGTGCCCGGTGGATTTATTTGTTTTATGGATGATAATGAATACTACTACAGAACTGGCACATGATACTTAAACTAACAGAAAACAAAATTTTAAAAATATATATTTTTGTGGTGGTGGTGGTGGTGGTGGTGGTGGTTGTGGTCGTAGTGGGGGTGATAAGTAGTACAGTATAATGGACGTAATATTCAGGTCATTTTCCCGTAATGATAATTATCAATAGGGAAACAGCTATTTACTAACTACAGTACTGACACATGTAATTTAAAAACAAATTTACAAAAAAATAGAAAGAGCAGTAAGTGAAATAAAAGACACTGCCTAGGGCCTATGTCTCATTGGCTGTTAGAAATGTAGAGACCAATAGTGTCGTCTTTTTTCGCATAGCGCCGTAGGAAAATAATCAAAACTCTTTGGAAAACTTCGGCTGACCCGAGCTACTGAGGCAGCATAGTATCATTTATCGCCACAAAGCGCTTAACGATAAGTTTCGGAATAAATGAAGGTATATTTGAAAGCATCATCGCTTATTGCAGCTGATCTACACCTAATGTACTGCACCAACACCATTGCACTTATACAGAGGCATATTTCATGATGAAAACTGTTTAAAGGGGCCTAAGAAATCTTTTTGCACTAATTACCCCCCGTGACTGCAATTTATAAAAAGCGCAAGATGCAACTATTTTCGCAATTCTGCACCAGAACACTTATAGGGGTGACGTGATGCAGCCCGTCAACAACCGACTTATTAAAATACTCTTACAGTTACACTACTACGGACATGAATGGTTCTAGGGCCTTAATACGTGGTTTTCGAGTTCATTTTGTCTGTTATCCTAAATGTAGTGAATGGGGAGCATTGTCCAAAATATCAAGTGGACTGTGTTACCTGCAGGGTTTCAAAGTGTATGTAAAATTTGGTGCAATTAGGGGAAACGGTGTTGATTTGTGATGAAGGGCCTAAATGCAGGGAACGGAGTGGTCTGTCCAGAATTTAAAATAGACAGTGTCACCCGCAGGGTTCCAAAGTGTAAGTATACAAAATGTGGTTCAGATCGGTGAAACGGTGTAGATTTGTGCCAAAGGGCCTACATGCAGGGAATGGAGTGGTCTGTCCGAAATATCCTGTAAACAGTGTTACTAGCAGGGTTCCAAAGTGTAAGTATACAAATTTTGGTTCAGATCGGTGAAACGGTGTAGATTTGTGCCAAAGGGCTTAAAGGCAGGGAATGGGGTGGTCTGTTCGAAACTTCATGTAGACTGTGTTACTCGCAGGGATCCAAAGGGTAAGTATACCCATTTTGGTTCTGATCGGTGAAACGGTGTAGATTTGTGCCAAAGGGTCTAAATGCAAGGAATGGAGTGGCCTGTCCGAAATTTCATGTAAACAGTGTTACTTGCAGGGTTCCAAAGGGTAAGTATACAAATTTTGTTTCAGATCGGGGAAAAGGTGTAGATTTGAACTAAAGGGCCAAAATGCAGGGAATGGACTGGTCTGTCATAAATTTCACGTAGACAGTGTTACCATCTGGGTTCCAGCGGGTAAGTATACAAATTTTGGTTCAGATAGGTGAAAAGGTGTACGTATCACTAACCATAACGCCAGCGCATGCGGATAGATCTGTTCGGGAGCACTTGTTCTACCGACTTACTGAACAAAAACGAATCTTGAAGGTTTCCTGAGAGGTGTAGCCTAATGTTATATAGCCTAAACTATTCCCCTTGAATCAGGCTATCATATAAAAAAAGAAGTTTTCGAATCGGACCGGTAGTTCCAGAGATTAGCGCGTTTAAACACAAACACACAAACTCTTCAGCTTTATTATATTAGTATAGATTTGGATATCCTGCTATCGTGCTCGGGTAATCGAGTGCTATAATAAAGACTATACCATTGAAATATTCTTACCGCTAATCAATGTTGAATTTAAAATTCTATACCCTACGTACTGTAACTATTGGTAGCATGCTGAGCTTCTATGTCGAAGATCACGGGCTCGAACCCCACCGAAGTCGTCGGATTTTTAAGAGCGCTAAGAATCCCTCAGTTAGTCTACCTTCGGAGGGGAAGTAAGGCCGGCCAGCCCATGTCATGTAAAACTTTTTACTAACTTCAATTGTGTGATGCAAAATGTGTAGGTTAGATTTCATTAATGTTCTTAAGTTCCAACGTTCGTAACCAGGTGCTGGTTGCAATGGCATCTAGTTGCCAAGTTTGCCACTAGGTGTCGTAGACGGTAGCATTTGGTAGCAAAAGTAGGAACTACTTGAAATTATCGTCTGCAGTCCTTACTTGAATTAAAACTGATAACACACACTAATACAGCCATCGCAATTAACACCGGTTATCAGACAGATTCCACACACACCCAAAGTACATGGGGCTACTTGACCACATTGTTGCAGCCCCTAAACTAAGGATCTAACCAACCAACCAACCAACTTAACTACAGACGAATTGCTATGGTTCATTCACTGTTATGGAACTACTTAGACTGTGCCACTGCTTATATTACCTAAATAACGATAATACAACACAAGTCGTAAAACAGACGAATATTATCAGTCAAGTATATTTTATTCCACATCCACTGAAGTTATAAGTGACCTAAGGAACGTTTCGCTAAAACGCCTGAGCTACAAGTTCAAATTTTATCATAAACTAGCTGAAGTACCCGTGCTTCGCTACTGGTCAGAAATGAATTGAAATGTGAAGGTGACAGTTAAAACAGGAGATAGGCGAGGTGCTGCGTGGAGGGAGAGTTAGGATGGAACATTTTGCCCAGCTACACCGCTTGGCATTGATCTTGTATCATATCACACAATTAGGTTTTCCTCGCTAACAGTTGGAGATTCACGAAAAGTGATAAGGGCCATTCTGATAGAAATTTAAATTTAAAACCTTGCATATGCCATCAAAAGTTCGCTATTTCTTAGCGTTCCCTTTTGAAATTGAAATTTGAATGTTTGAAACCAAAGGGTGTAGTGACGTCACTTAAATGGTCGCCATCTTTAAATAGTGCAAAGTATTTAAATCAAAAGTAGCCTAAATATTAACCAGGTAAATCAGATACTTCCATGTAAAATTTCATGTAAATCGGACCAGTGGTTCTTTGGTGATCGAGTAATACATAGACACACAGACATATACCATCTCACTTTTATATATTAGTATGGATGTAGTTTTTTGATGTACGGAAAACGTACGATATTATTTACTTAGTAATTTGAAAGTACCCATGTTTAAGTACAAAAGGAGCCTGGTCATGGCTCCTAATGATTACTATGAGAATTATTGGTGACGTCAGTTACCTGTAGGTTTGCTACGGTACTGTATCTGTTGAGGGCAGTGAAGGCGGTAATGTTCTGTACAAATTATTTACTCTTATAGTCATGTCTTAAGTAGAAAAGAGGGAGTGTTCACTGCGTGGTTAATCATTTTGGGTTACTGTTTCATTTTGGTTGCTACAAATTATTCTGTTTCTGTTAGTCTTAGTCAAGTCTTAATCACAGTTAATGTATTTCTAACTGTAATACAAAAGATAGCCGGTACAGGTTAACGATGTCAACAATTAAAACAATGCAGCATAAAAACTTTAGGATAAATAAAACATAAATTTAAACATATTAGCAGTAGAACACACCTTAACGGAGAGTATAACACAACAATACAATATATTGCGCGTGATACCTTCCGTCATAAGGTAAATATTCAAAATCTCCCGTAACAGCAGCGGCATCAATAGTATGACATTAGACCCAAAAGGTCACATTTAGACGACCACGTGGATTAGCGGCTAACATTCTCGGCTGTCGCCTTGGAGGTCCGAGTTTGATTCCGTCTCTGCCAAGAAATCTTAATTCTGGTCTGAGAGATGGAAGGGGGTACACTGCGCCTCCCGTGGCAAAACTTGGAAGATGTTTTCCGTGGTTTCCCACTTCTACTCGAAGTAAATACATGGATAGTTTCTAACTGAAGGCAACAGCAACCTCATTTTTAATCCTCACCTGAATTACAAATACACACACTACTACAGCTATCACAGTAACACTGGTTATGGGAAAAAAAAATCATACACACTTACGTTCATGGGGCTACATGGCCATGATGTCGCCAAGCCTCTAAATCAATCAACAATAACAGAATCATTTAAGCTCATTTAATCTTAATACTAAGTTTCGTGATGATATCTATAGCCGTTGTTACGTTAGGTCGCGTGCAGGGTTAGCCGATGTATTTGTTTTTATTATTATTTTAATTCCCTACATTGACCAATATTAATAACATTTTAAAAACTACGAATTCAGATTTTTTGGCGTTCAGATTCCTAATGTTCTTATCGTGGTTTGGATAGAAAATGGAGGCCCATGACTTGGTGGTTATGTCTTGACTGTAGTCATGGAGAAAATGGAGTAGCATGGCCCCTTACAGAGACAGGTGGAAACCTGGTGATCACTTCTTGAGGTAGTGTTGCCGTTGAGAAAATTGAGTGGCATGGCCTCTTACCGAGATAGAATGAAACTTGGTGGACCCATCTTGTGCTACTGTTGCCATAGAGATGGACGGCCTTGCCGTTCCTTCTTAATTTAATTTTCTGAATTTATTAGCCTTTGCTCGAGGGCAAATAGGCCGATATCAGAAGAATGAGAGAGACTATCGAAAATCCATATAGCCAGCCGTTCCTTCAGGGTCCTTAACTATGTGTATGCATAATTTGGTAGAGATTGGAGGAACGGTGTAAATTTGTATACGAAACAAATCCACATACATACAGACTTTCACTTTTATATATTAGATGAGGTTTTGCGTAGATCACTTTGGTACAAGTAGTGAAACGAAAATAAATACCCAAGTGAAAATATTGTTGTGTTTTATGAACTGATCCAGTAATATCGCAGTTTTGGGTAATAGCAGTAGGGAGACACCCTTATTTATTACATCACGATTTATCAATACGTCCGTGAGATATGGGAGTTAGTATTCATTAGTTAACACCATGAGTGTATTGGGATAACCAGCTATCGTGCCCGGGTAATCGAGTGCTAAAATAGAGGCTATACCATTCTCCATTCCACCACATTTCAAGTCTCATAAAGGAGTGATAACGTTATTCAAGTAAAATACTCAGATACAGCTCTATCTCGGCTATGGTATGGATTCCGAATTATAAAATTACCAGATATTTTTCTTAACTCAATGACTTCTGGGATCTTTGCATATAAATGTTATGTTTCTTCATCTCGTTTATTCACGCGACGTAGCCTCCTGAAATTTTATCTTATTCCAACATTTCCAACGGCATTATATCATATCAGAAAATGAGACAGAAGCTATGTGAGACAGGAAGTTTCAAAGAATGCTTCCGGTCGTGTTTCCAGACGACTTGCTGACGCTGAGAAGAGCATAATGGTCGCCCGAGGAGATTACTTCAAACGTGATTGTACGTCGGTGTCTTGACTTAGTCACGGCACGGAACTACACACCAATCCCTTGAACGATGGTATCCTACTTTCTATCAAATAAACAGACACTGAAAGTTCTCCAAGTAGCGAGCTCAAAGCACCTGTGCTCATTCAGCACGCGTCTAAGCTTCCTAAGACGCCTCAAACCGCTATTCTTCTTGTAAACCCAGATAAACCTCTCTACCTCTCAACCTACCTGGGGGTTGTACTGAAGGTAAGTTCCTGTGTGCAAATTATAACTTCTGAAATAAGAGAAAAACATTTAAAAGGTGTTGATTGATGTGTAGGCCAATTCAATTTCATAACTTTGCTTTTATCATTAATCTTACATTTTTTTAGCGTATGGCTTTAATGCCGGGAGTGTCCGAGGACATGTTCGGCTCGCCCGTTTTGTAGCTGCTTCGAGACGGACACCCAATGGGCGAGCTACAAGTACCGTTGGGGAGGAAAGTTGGAGGGGAAGGGCGAGGAGTTGGAAGGTAGCGGCTGTGGCCTGTAGTTAGGGACCAACCCCGGCATTTGCCTGGAAGGAAGATGGGAAACCACAGAATACCATCTTCAAGGTTGCCGGCGGGGGGATTCGAACCTCCTCGCCTCCCGGATGTGAGCGACTGCCATTAGTCATGCCGTAACGACCACGGCTAACTCACCCGGTATTAATCTTACATTGAAGAAATGATATAGGCTACATTTACGGGAGAGTTATTTATTTATTTTTATTCTGATAAAACGCTTGTGGTCCATTGTAAAAAATATCGGTTACTTCTCAATACTGAATCAATTTTTCTCTCGAAATTAATAACAGAAGACTAATGCCCATATGAAGCATCTTCTTTTGTTTTAATGAATTCACTATATAAAATGTAAAAGCAGCAAACAGTGACTGATATAAAAAGACAAAATTCTCTCGAAAGAGGTTCAAAATGATTTATTTCACCATATTGACGAGCAGGTTATATTTATACGGCAGAAATTGGATTCTGTTGTCGTGGTATTTGTTAAATGATCAACTATAGGGTATTTATTTTTAGTTACTTTTTAGTTTGTTTATATTTTATCTATTATTATTATTATTATTATTATTATTATTGATGTTGTTGTTAATGTTGATGATAGTAATAGTCAACATACCTGGAATGCCTAGGGGTACGTATTCGGACTTCATGTCCTTAGCTTGTTTACCGGCCCTATCAAGTTCTTGATTTGTTTCGTTTAGGAGCTTGTAAAATCGTGGTCTTCAGCCTTGTACATTATATTTGGTTGTATGTCGAATATGATAGCATGATTTATTTTGGTGACTGTATCAGTGTTTATGATTGGGGCAAGGAATAGGACGAAAGCGGCTTTGGCCTCATTTATGCATCATTGGAATTAGCCAGAACAACAAGAGGAAATCTACGGCCGCCACACTATGATGGCTGAGGAGAGAATAAAGAATAAAGAACAGCCTCGAATGTCCCTTTAAGGGCAAAAGCCTCCTATAAAAGGGTAGCTCTTTTTCACTAATGTGGAGAGCTAGTCACATTGGGATTGAGCATGGTAATTGTATGGTTTGTTTTGTCTTATTTTGTACTGTTACACTTTGACTTTCTCTCCCTGTTTTCCTAGCGATGCACTTGACTTAAATTACTTTCACTTGCCCTTTAGTCTGTCTTCCACGGTCCTCCACTCAGTTCTACTTCTTGCTTCTCTCGCCCACTGTGACCCTGCCTGCGCTCTGTAAAAGTCGGACCACCTTCGCCTCGGTCTTCCTCTCTGTCGTTTACCAATCCATGTGTACCACATTGTAGCTTTGTATGTTCACCTGTCGTCTCGCATCCTCGCGATGTGGCCTCACCATTTCCATTTTTGTCGCATGGCTTTTTCTGCGATATTCGTCGTTCATGATATTTGTGCCAGTTTCTCATTTGATATCCTGTCTGACCTTGTTACTCCAATTATCTTACGTATCATCTTTCTTTGACTTACTTGAAATGTGTTTATCTGTCTGCTCGTAGCTGACCACGTTTGGCTTCCATATAGTCTAATAGTGTTGGGAAGACCCATGATTCTAGTGTCTCAAACTTCAATCTTCTGCTCAGATTCCTGTCCATGAGTATGAATTGTATTGACCAGAATTTTTTCCACGCTAAGGCAATTCTTCTTTTAGGTACAGTAGATTTCATTAGAAAGCTAACTGTTGCAATGGGTCCCATGTTTCGACTTCCGGAAAATTTCGACATATCTTCGCGTTTCACATCCCCCAGACCCCAAAATCACCGTCAGTTCAAAAGTTTATATATAATTTATGTATATATATATATATTGTACAATACCCAAGGGGTATGTACCCCTTAGAGATCATCCCCCCCATCATCTGTCTAAATCTCATAAAAGGCAACCCTTTAAAAGCCTACCCAATATCCATCAATACTATAAGGGCAGCTGGCTACTCCATAAAGCAGCTCAACCCTTGCGTAATTATGACACACAGCGACATACTACAAACTGGTTCAACTATGCCACAACGCGCTGACAGAACAGAGGCTAAAGGTATAAAAGGTGCCTTAAGTGGGTCACGAGGATATCTCCATCACCAGTGCTTCGACGAGACAGCCGGAGGCTAACGACAGTGTCAACCGAGGTGAGTCAGTCAGTCAGTGTTCAGAATCCTACTTTTGTAACCTAACACCCACAGTTTGTACTCACATTATAACATCACAAGATCCCTTAAAAGGGACTAACAGTTACTCATTGCTGACCAATAAACACTTGGTCAGTCTCTTACACTTGCATTACTGATCTACACTCTTCTTCACGTCCCCACGTCCTTCCTTACTCCCGTCACAGTCGGACGTGACACACCGTAGTAATAACGCCAACTCAGACGTCCTTGTATTCCTCACAGCGGCTAGCGTGCTCAATTGAAGCGCGTGCCGAACCGCTGACACTAGCAAGGTGATTATATAATAAGTAGCCGGCTGGGCGACTAGTACACCGACCCGCGTGCTAAGGCTACATCCCTTAAACCACATTTACAGTCTTTATAGGAACGCCCCCTAGTTCCTAGCACACCACAACACACTACACTGGTCCGCTTGCCCTGTCAAGGGGAGCTACCCTTATTTAGGCACAAACTCATAAATTAGTACAGCAACTCTCCCTTTTAGATCCACCCCCAAATAAGGGATCTAAAACACTGGTGGAGGCGGGGTCCTACGCATAGAGAAAAGGGACTCAACCAACGAGCCCTCGTAGGTAAAACGACCCCTTCCGTACCGCAAAAAGCCAAGCAAATTAGTGAGAAAATTTTTTCCCCCAAATAAAAAGCACCATTTTTTTTTTTGAGTGCTCCAAACTAGCTACACAGGGGAAATTCTTAACAAACCAACCCCCCAGCCCCATACAGAATCAGAGAAATATAAGAATACACTGTCAAAACACGCACAGATTTTTTTTTTATTATTTTTTCACATACACTCCATTCAACATGGCCCCCCTATACCGCCTAGCTGTGCTAAGGAGCATTGGGGAGTACCAGGAATTAATTGCCTGGCATAGAGTTTTTGAAACTAGGCAGGACTACCTCAGAAGGTTTCAGCAGCTCCTGCACGCCCAGTACATGCGGATCATAAGAGCCCTTGTCCGGCCACTCCGCAGTGCTAAGAATCGCAAGATTCGAGCGAAAATCCCCACCCTCCGCACACAAATCATAAAAGCACACTGGCAACTACACTGTCGACACGAGTTTATGTTCCAACAATGGGAAACACTCATCACGGAACACAGACGGATAGGGACTCAGGACACCAAAGTCGCTGAACTGGCCATATGCCTCAATAGGCAGTACACCCAAATTTGGGACGAATACCGTGAACTCCAAACCAACAAGGCCATTTTTGAGTTCATGGTAGGGCCACCAGCCCAGCCGAGAGAGGACATAAGCGTAGATACGCTAACTCGACAATTTGCGAGGATGTCCCTCTCGCCACGTACTGCCACAGAATGGAAGGAGTTCGCCGTGGCCACAGTCCGGGAGACGGCCAGGTTAGGCTCCAACATACTAAAGAATACATCCTACACAGACACACGTCCTTCAGCTCCGGATCGGAAGGCAATTTTGCCAAGCCGAGGGGAAGAGCCTAGAACAATCCCCTCGGACCGGATGAACGAGAGGGAGTTGAAGCCAGGACCTTCAATCACACATAATACGACAGAGGGACAACAGGAGGTAACCTCGTCATGGGCTGACGACGTAGAGCCTGACCTACCACATATAAAGCCTACATACACTCACACAGATAGGCTAACACAGTGGCAGGAGTCTGCCGTGGCCACGGGCCAGAAAGCGGACAGGCTACACGACACCACATTGGCAGGACAAAAACAGGCACTTAAGCGGCCTTCACCGCCAGTTCAAAGGGCAAATTTGCCAGAACGGAGGCGAACACCGGCATTAGTCCCTCAGGATGCACGGTACACGCACATACAGATTAAACAGGCATTACCATACAATACACGGGGATTAGGAAAGGTATTATTACCCACCCCACAAAACCTCGCAGTCAAACATACATACACTCCCGTAAAATCTGCTAAGATAGCGCCAAGCGCAATAACGCCCTTAAATACAGGTACACTTAGACCTAGAAACACGCGCTACGGTGGAAGTAGGGCAAGGCTTACTTTGCTAGAAATTCCGCCGGAAAACAGCAAAGAAACACCTCAATGGATTTCAGAGGCCTATAATATCGTAACAGGGCAAAACCCTTCACCTTTCTGAGCACTGAAGCTCGAAAGACGATAACGACTTCCACCAAGGCCAAAGAAATAAAATAACATCACTTCCCCCATCATAAATGGCCACACAAGTTCTTTCACGCGGGAGATATCAGAAAATAGACCGACAATTACATAGTAAACATAAACTGCGCATTTTTTTTCTTTCTCGTATTTTATGTATATACAGGGCAACATGGCCAAATTAGAAGTGAGTAATTTTAAATCCTTCTGTGTTTTTTTTTGGGAACCATGGCATCTTTCTATCAGGCCATCACTAAGCCAAGTGAAAGCCCATCAGGCTTAAGGCCGGAAAGAGATATTTTGAACACAACTTAGGCATAAAATCACAGCATAGAGCTTAAGGGAGTCTTTCTAAGTAGAAATGACTAGACGTTCTACATTATGGTTCCACAGTTTGACAGATTCTCTTGTTGCGGGCAAAAAAAAAAAAAAAAAAAACGTAAGCATGGCAAGAATTAAGAATCTCAAACTAGTTTCAAAAAAAAAAAAAAAATTTTGGGAGGTGTGCTTTAACCAACTAAAAAGCCCAATTGCACACCGGGATGAGACACTGTCATTTTGGTGAGTTACAATTACTTTGATAGGCAGGTTTGACTCCCACAGTGCACTGGCTTTGCTCGGGACGTGGATACAAGGGTATCAGTTACGTCTGGCAATGGCCTTCCTAAGGTGTACTAGACAGTGTCGGTAGATTCCCCTGAGACGTAACCAGATTACGGTAGTACTCACGTTACCAAAATGGTAAATACTACACTCAGGTCCCAATCACCATTTTTTTTCAAAAACATAGTGCTCACGACATAATTTTTAGAGACTAACGCCACCTACTATTATTTTCTTTCAATGTGCTCTCTTAATGCAGAGCGGGGCATAAATAATTTTTTTTTGTTTCACACAGTTAGCCCAAGAAAGAAAAATGGCCAAATAAACTATATATATATTTTATACATAGGTATACATAACACAACACTCGGGGACACAAGTGTAGTCAATGGAAGGTTCTTTTGCAGACGGCCAATGCATATGAGATTTCCGAAGTGAAATGCCATGGCCTGTGGTTTGGATTCCAAGTAAAACGGAAATCCCGTGGCACATGATCTCTAGAAATGGTCACGTTAAACCACAAAATTCCCCTCTTGCCTTTTTATAATGCGAAGAGCACTAACAGAAAAGCAGGCTGATTAAGAACACATGTTCGGATACACAGCGTTATCGAAACAAGTAAACAAGCGACCGCGCAAGACATTGCAACCCGACACCCTCATACTCAGCATTAAAGCAGACGTCAGTGATAAACTGCGAGCCTTACAGACGACAGTTCCCAAAGCACACTGCACGGAATCATTCATAGCCAACCTAAGAACCCTATATCTTCAAAATTTACACTACGAGGAGAGGGCAAAAATAAGCAAACTCCTCGCAGGAAGGTATACTAGGGGTTGCGCATAGAAAAACACACAGCCCATTTGCCATAGTGTAGGCGGCACAGAAATGGCCACCAAATCTTTACAGACAACCGGCTTCGAACCCATGTCCACACACAAAAACCTCGTACCGAAAACTAACTAAACAACGGTATTTTCGGTACGAGAAACACAAACAAAATACAGGCAGAATGCCCGCAGAACATGAACAACGCAGACATATAACACAGAGAATTACATAGAACACGGGTTCGAACCCCAGAGAAAATTGCACGCCAGGGAAAAACAAGCAGACGGCCTTCCAATCACACCAAAATTGGCCCATATAACGGCTTAGACAGATAATACTACATTCCTGCGGCCAAATGACAGGCATAAAATTCCAGAAATACACTTGACAGGGAAAATGGACTTTCCAGACAGAGACATATAAATTTCGTAAGACAACGGTCTTACGGAATAATGGCCACACAACGGCAATAGTAGCAGGGCGGATTACCACATCGGGCCGCCAGGAATTTAACACAATGACCACACTGGCATACGTGCAGAAAAACACGCAACAGTGGTTAACCTACATAAAATCCCGGCCTGAAGTTACACACACAAACTGATGACTTGCAGACTTAGCCACTTTGCAACACTGTCGATGACAAAACGCGATTGTGTAGTGGCAGTGACCATGAATAAACAAATGCAGAACAATCATAACACTATACATTTTTCAACACTGCGAAAGCATTTATCAACAAGCAGACGTCACAGACCAAAACTTGTCGCAGGCCCAGAGTAGCACGTTCGTAAAGACGTTGGCAGGCCACGGGCGCTTCCTACCCATACACAATATACACAGTAGGACTTAGCCCTACAGCAGACCAGGCGTCCGCGTGGTGTAGCGGAGCGTAGTCACACACACACACACAAACGCGCTCACCAATCAGGGGCGAACATAGGGACTTTGAGGAAACGGGACCTCCCCTTAACAACTTCTTTTTGCGACCCTAGTCCCGAAACAAATCATTCCAGGCGACTAGGACTTAGCCCTATAACGGACCAGAGTAGGTCGTGAAGCTTCGCTATCCCAAAGCGCGGATAGAAAACCAACATGGACCAAGGGAGGATGACAAGAGAACATGCTAACAGCGTCCCACTCTACTCCCTTCCCATAACCTTCTCAAGCCTGACATAAACAACGCAAACACATCTACACGACCATAAACAGCTACACTACACTACAAAGTATACATAAGGGTTGGTAAACTTCATGTGTTTACAGAAAGGGCATGCTACGCCCTGAGCCCCACCGCTATCACCTGAATGAGAGGGGTGCATCGGCCAACACCAACTAAGCGTAATGCACATCTCCATATGAGAGATGAGGCCATAAGTAATAAATACTAACCATTTTTTTTTTAAATTTAAATCATCCCGCATGAGAGGGAAATATATTAGTATTATGCCTCAACCTACACCTATCCATACATGAGTGCAAACGCCTCATATCCAGACGCATGCATGTATATCCCATCCATTCACCAGGGGATATTGATATCAGACCGGCATGGATTTTTATTTTATTTTTTGCAACCCCGGGAATTACCTGCCCCGTTCCACTCACTGTAGGAGCATCCTAGCACAAAAACCGGTTCCAGGCCGCCACTAACGCGGAATTCGGAAGTGCGCAACCTCCTCCTACCCTGCTTTAACCCACTCTACAGATAACTACCCCCAGATCACAATAACAGGGTACCTGACGCCACAGACCCTACTAACACCTCCATCAAGGTTAAAAAAGAGCATTATCGCTGGAGAAGCTGATATAGCACAGGTAGCCTAAAGTAGTCTACGTATGTAGAGGTTTTACCAGCCCACCACACTGGAAGTATTTTACATTTGACACTTTTTACACAGGTTACACCTATATTTAAAAAAAAAAGGGAATCTGAAACACCCTGGCTGATGATACCGGCGTTAGCCAAAGGTCAAAAGCACAACACTAGGGGCAGAACTGGGGTAGGTAATGACAACCCTTACCCCAGTTGGCTCGACAAATCACCTAACTTGACGACTAGACCAAACAGACGAACCACGTGAGGTCAAAGCATTCGCGGCCTGGTCGGGCAAGCTCTGGAATCCTAGGTGCGCATAAACCGCCCCTGGGAGGAAGGGATGCTAAACCCACTTTGTGCCACGGTCGTCGAAGACAAGACCTGCAGGGAGACTTTCTGAGAATGGCGGGAGAAATAGCTCACTCCGCGTCGGCCTCGGGAGCTATCCCTAGAGACGACCCCATTATGACTAGACTGCTAGCTAAGTTTAAATTTAAGTAGGCAAGACTTCCATGGCGGGAAGCAAAACTCCTGTGCGTTGGAGCATACTACGGCGGCCCATAGAGGCAAATTTATATATCAATGCGAAAATGCATACTACGGCGGCCCATAGAGGCAACTTTATATATCAATGCGAAAATGCATACTACGGCGGCCCATAGAGGCAAATATCACTGCGAAAGCAGGTTGCGACGGCCGATTAAGGCGGAGAGGATATTATGCCATTGGACCACACTGTCCAATGCCCACATAAATGACGACGCATCGGGCAGTCAGAGTGCATTAAGAGATGGGGCATTGCGCGCCCCTCACAGGAGCCAAGTGGGCGGCTCACCTACGACTAATCGGAACGGCAAAACGAGCACGACAAGGAAGTTACAGCGGGCGGAACGGTTAGCTTAGTGGCACCGTAAGCCGCCCGCGGATAGATTAATCCTAGTAATAGACGTCGACACTAGACTTAAGGGGACGGAATCTAGCGACCCTAGAGACAACCGGTGTTTCTGGGGCTCGTGCGGGTGGTGATCTGGGGATTTAATTGCCCCAGGCGATCGTCCTAGGCCAAATTTAGTTATAGACGGTTGCATTTGACACGCAACCTAGGATTAAGCAAATTTAATGAACACTGTTGCAATTCAGCACAGCATCTTTCGGCCATAGATTAAGGCAACCCTCTCGGCTTAGATGTAGTTTTTTTTTATATATATACCATAAGTAGAATAAGTGGTATAAGAGAACGCCGTTCGGCGCCTGATGACCCACAAATCCGTCATCAGGGTAAGTCCGATAACTCATGATAAGTTATTATAATGTAGCATAGTCTTACATTTAAGACAATTTTTTTTTAATACATATATTGAGGTAAAATTTCGGCGCCTGGCGACCCAAATTCGTTGCCAGGGTAAGCCCAATACTACAACACATTAGGAAATGACGTCACGGCACCATATAGGGTAAGCCCGGCCATATATCGAGTAATAATAACCATGCCATTCTTTTCACAGGTAAAAAGGGGCTTCAGACTGTGGCAACGCTGCCACAGGAAGCGGCATATGGAATAGGGAATTTCAATGTTTTGTTAACCTCTCCATTTTTTTTTTGCAGGCATTGTCACCTAGAATATGACACGTGTAATTATGATTTTGCTGCCAGATAGCAGCAACATGCTATTTAATGCCCCCTTATTGTAGTATTATACCTGTGCATACTAACCTCCAGTTAACATTCATTCTCACTTACACACTCACTACATTTTTTTTTTTTTTACAACTACACGTCAATAATCTGCACAGCGGGAATGATGCCTGTGGGGCATCAAGCTTGCTGGCAGATCTGCCTAAAACAAAAACACTTGAAGCGTCAAAATGAGACGCAGCTTACGGCGATGAGGGCGCAACCGGCATGTGGCGGCGACCCTCATGGCCAAGTGTGCAAGCATTCACCCACAGAGGATGCTTCACAGACTAGGTATTAAGAATACACTGCAAGCGGTACGACCACTCAAACCGTGCCAAGAGGTGGCCGTATAGGATCAGCCGTGATACGGCAAGCGTACGTACAAACAGGTAGCGTGCACGCGAGGATCCAAACAAAAACTAGAATTATAAGGGTTTAGCGCGCTTAAGTAGACATAAGGTCATTGTAGTTCATAATTTTAAAGAGTAAACTACATACATATTCATGCGCCCACGGGCAATTATTCCAATTGAAATTCCTAAATGTCAGCATCGCAACATGATACATTAAACTCTATATATATTTTTGTCTGTTTATCAAGTTCACGTGTACACGATGTCTATATTTTTGTTTTGTTTTGTTTCGTTTGCTAAGGTAACACGTAACCAATGTCTGTGAATTGTTTTTTTTCATTTTTCTCTCTTCTAACTTCCCCATTTGTCAGGGTGTTCCGTTTTTCCCACACAAATAAATACTTTTGAATATTTCCTTTAAATTATACCCTGGAACACCCATTTTCTTTCTATTCTCTCCTATCTTCTTTATTGCAGGGAGCACTTTTTCCCCAAGATAGGGCGGACGACGCAATCATCCGTTCGGCCCTGGGTTTTTCCTCCCTGCACAACTATGTAACCATGTATAACCATGTTTTTTTTCTTTTTTATGCCGACAACGGCAATGGCGATTGTGCCTCAATAGCAATTATTTTCTTTATTCAACGATGTTAATGCACATTTCACCATGCAATGTAAAATTTATATACATATATATCTATGTACACCCCATAACCCTCCCCTCTGAACACGGGCTGACCGCACACCTACACTTCTGCACGACGACACCCGTTCCATACGACGACGCTTACGACGCCACCACCAGAAGAGACGAGGGGGATTCAAAAACTACTACGACAACATCCCAACCCCAAGTGCCCTTCCCGGTCGCGAGGACGCGACCAAATGGAGGAAGAGGCTTGTACAATACCCAAGGGGTATGTACCCCTTAGAGATCATCCCCCCCATCATCTGTCTAAATCTCATAAAAGGCAACCCTTTAAAAGCCTACCCAATATCCATCAATACTATAAGGGCAGCTGGCTACTCCATAAAGCAGCTCAACCCTTGCGTAATTATGACACACAGCGACATACTACAAACTGGTTCAACTATGCCACAACGCGCTGACAGAACAGAGGCTAAAGGTATAAAAGGTGCCTTAAGTGGGTCACGAGGATATCTCCATCACCAGTGCTTCGACGAGACAGCCGGAGGCTAACGACAGTGTCAACCGAGGTGAGTCAGTCAGTCAGTGTTCAGAATCCTACTTTTGTAACCTAACACCCACAGTTTGTACTCACATTATAACATCACAAGATCCCTTAAAAGGGACTAACAGTTACTCATTGCTGACCAATAAACACTTGGTCAGTCTCTTACACTTGCATTACTGATCTACACTCTTCTTCACGTCCCCACGTCCTTCCTTACTCCCGTCACAGTCGGACGTGACACACCGTAGTAATAACGCCAACTCAGACGTCCTTGTATTCCTCACAGCGGCTAGCGTGCTCAATTGAAGCGCGTGCCGAACCGCTGACACTAGCAAGGTGATTATATAATAAGTAGCCGGCTGGGCGACTAGTACACCGACCCGCGTGCTAAGGCTACATCCCTTAAACCACATTTACAGTCTTTATAGGAACGCCCCCTAGTTCCTAGCACACCACAACACACTACACTGGTCCGCTTGCCCTGTCAAGGGGAGCTACCCTTATTTAGGCACAAACTCATAAATTAGTACAGCAACTCTCCCTTTTAGATCCACCCCCAAATAAGGGATCTAAAACAATATATATGTATATATTTATGTATATATGTATAACAGTTTCTTGTGGACACGATAACTGCCGTAATTTTGCACCAATCACTTTGAATGTTTTACATAATATGTATCCACTTCAAATCTCGGTCGAGTTCGTTAATGGGCTAAATCAGTCAAAGGGGGTGAATATAATAATGATATTTATTGCAACCAATGGTCAAATAGAATAATAATTAAAATTGCATACAATGAAGTCATGTACAGAATTCTGTTAATGTCACTGTTCTCTTGCTACAAACTTTTGCGTGATATCTTTCACATAACTTTCCACACAACTCACACCTACAGTTCTCGTCTGGGTTGTGGTATACCTTCTTGCAGCACAGCTTGAAATGAAAACCATGAACAGCGAAACGTGTCATGAAATGGCGAAGTTCATACATAGAATTCCTCCACTCTGAGGTCAGCATGGCAT
This sequence comes from Meconema thalassinum, assembly GCA_946902985.2. NCBI lineage: Eukaryota > Metazoa > Arthropoda > Insecta > Orthoptera > Tettigoniidae > Meconema > Meconema thalassinum. Next base: position 888,370,462 of record OX336390.1, read on the forward strand.
CTGTTTGGTAGAAATCCATCCATATGTTGGCTTTCTTCTCTTGAAGTTCTTGCAGTATTAACTGATATTGCTTTGTAGAAGGCAGTAACATTCTTATACGTAACTCTTCTATGTAAAATGGTTGTCTCGTTAGTTCATAGGTCGTCCTTGACGGTGCATTTTGTCCTAGACACAGAATCTTTTTCATGTATATGGCCTTTACCCTTTCTATCTGAGCAAGATCGTTTTTCGAGAGATGCTCCCATATTAATCCTATTGCATATGTCATGATTGGAGAAATTTTTATGTGAAAGAGTTCTAATGCAGTCTGTATGGAGAGTTGTCTTATTAGTTTTATCTCATTCATGGCTATAACCGCGGTAGCAGCTCTATCTTTTACATGTTTGGAGAAATTCCGTCCAGTCGTTTGGAGTATCAGGCCAAGATACTTGTAGGAGTTTACCCTTGTTAGCTCCACATTGCCATACATCATTTTCACTGATGCTGGTAACCTACCTCCATTCCTGAACGTCATGTGTACTGTCTTATGTGGATTAAGCTTGAGGTCATTACTGTCTGCCCATCTTACAAGTTTATCGAATGCCTCTTGTAACATTTGCTGCGAGATCGACGTTATTGCCATATCATCTGCGTACATATAAATGTTTACTCCTGGTGTTTCTATGGCATCGACAACATCTCTAACTGCGATATTGAACAGCAACGGACTTAATGGATCGCCCTGAAGGACTCCTGTTGTCTGAAGGATAGGCTCCGATCTTGTAAGATTGTTATCAATGATTACGTAATTTTTCATGAGTATTGTCGTTATTATCCTACTCAGATAATGGTCTCTTCCTATGATCGATTCCAACTTGCCTATTGTTTTTTCCCTGTCAACTGAATCAAACGCCTTAGCGTAGTCTATATATATCACATGAAGTTTACCTCTAGAAAATCTTAGCGCATCGCCAATATTATCTAATAGGCACTGAATAGCATGTATCGTTGACCGGCCTTTCCGGAAACCGAACTGTTCTTCAGGCAGTTCGCTGTCTATTAATTCTCTTAATCTTTCTGTCAGTATCTTTGACAATAGCTTAAGACCTGTATTTTCCAACGCTATGCCACGATATGAATTGTGATCATCCATTTGACCCTTGCCTTTATATAGCATTTTCATTATGGAGTATCTCCATTTCTCTGGTATTGAGGCCTGCGCAAGACATTGATTGAGTAGTACTGTCCAAGCCTCTACCAACATAGGGCTACTTTCTTTGAGATGTTCATTACAGATCCCGTCCGGCCCACAGGCTTTTCCATTTTTTGTTTGTTGAATTACATCCTTGACTTCCTCACTGGTAATAGGTTTCATTACTGCTGAGTAGTCTACCATTGGAGTAGCGATTGGAGGGGTGAATATGGGAGGCTTTTATCGAAAAATTGAAATATCGCTATAAGTCTCTTAATATCTGAAATATTGAATCTATTTTAAGTTCATACTATGTGTCGGATAAGGCCCTAAAATTTATGTTCGGATTTTTTTTTTATAGCACCAACCATTGACCAAAGGGGTGGGAAAAAGTGGGTTTTTCGGGAAACATTAATCATATCTCTGTTAATAGGCACAATATCAAAACCGTACAAAATGGACAATATTCCTCCAATAATTACCTAAAACTTTTGTCTGAAAGAATTTTCGATATGACCCACCATTACGCCACGGGGTGAGCAAAATGATTTAAATTATAAGAAAATGCGAAGTGCCAAGAGAGGTTGCCATGACAACTTTACTTTTAATTGATAAGGGATGAGCCATCAGCAGTATGACAACGCCACTGCACGAGATCACATTCAGTTTTCATATGTCTGTGGGAAGCGACTTCGGTATCGGAACTGGTAGCATGCTGAACTTCTATGCCCAAGGTCGCGGGTTCAAACCCGGCTGAAGTCGTCGGATTTACTAAGAGCGCTAAAAAAACTGAGTATGCTTTCCTTCGGAGGGGAAGTTCCAAAGATTGTTGCGAGTTGATGGTTCCGGTGGCATCTAGTAGCCATGTTCACAGCTAGGTGTCGTTGATGGTAGTATTTTTAATTATGTAGCCTATTTTAGGTAGATTTCATCAGAAAGTTAACTATTGCAATGGGTGCCATGTTTCGACTTCCGGAAAATTTCGACATATCTTCGCGTTTCACATCCCCCAGACCCCCAAACCACCGTCAGTTCAAAAGTTTATATATATGTGTGTGTATATATATGCATATATATCAGTTTCTTGTGGAAACGATAACTGCCGTAATTTTGCACCAATCACTTTGAATGTTTAACATAATATGTAACCCCTTAAAATATCGGTCGAGTTCGTTAATGGGCAAAATCGGTTGAAGGGGGTGAAAATGGGGGGGGGGGGCTTTTTTATGAAAAAGTGAAATATCGCTATAACTCTCTTAATACGTGAAATATCGAATCCATTCAAAGCTCATAATATGTGTCGGATAAGTGCCAAAAATGTATGTTTGAAAACTTTTTGATGGCACCAAACATTGGCCAAAGGGGTGGAGAAAAGGTTTTTTTTTTCGGGAAACATTAATCATATCTCTCTTAATAGGCACAATATCAAAACCGTACAAAATGGAAAATATTCCCCTAATAATTACCTAAAACTTTGTCTGAAAGAATTTTTGATCTGACCTACCATTACGCCAAGGGATGAGAAAAATGATTTCGGAATTAAAGAACATGCCAATTGCCATCAGAGGTTACCATGACAACGCTTCTAAATTGATGAGGGATGAGCTATCAGAGGTTGCCAAGACAAAGCCATTGCACGAGATCACATTCATTTTTCCATCTGACAGTGCGAAGCGGCTAACTGGTAGCATGCTGAACTTATATGCCCAAGGTCGCTGGTTCAAAGCCGGCCAAAGTCGTCGGATTTTCTAAGAGCGCTAAAAATCCCTCAGCATGCTTTCATTTGGAGTAGAAGTTTCAGCGTTCGTAACAAGTTGCTGGTTGCGGTGGCATCTAGTAGCCAGGTTCACAGCTAGGTGTCGTTGACGTTAGTATATGGTACTGTACCCGTTCGTCCTGGGGATGCGATGACTCATCTGCTATTACATCGCATTCCTGGATTTCCAGGACAGAGCGGAGTTAAATGATCATGAAGTCAAATAAGGAATGTGTCGGAAATTCAGTTGAAATATCACAAAAGCAGAGGTTAACACGAGATAAAGTATCTCCAGGGTCGTTACGGGCTTAAATTTAATAAAAAAAATATGCAAATAGAAATGGGCGCCACCAACTGAATCCCTAGCAAACTACATACTTCCTGGTTAAGCCTTACTTAAGACAAGGAAAGAATTAGGAAAATCACATCATCATCAGATCACAATTAAGATAAAAACAAATTTATTCAACTTTGATAGTCAGACAGACATATTAAATACTCATCCTACCTCAGAGTATGGTCGAATGCCAACGTTAAATTGTCATTGTCCAGAAAATCGAACCATCTCTATTCTATTCAAAGGGTAATTTATCCACATAAAATATGAAAAATTTCTAAAGTTCACTTGGGTTCTCAGGATCACCGTAGCACTATGTCTATGCGTCACTCACATTCGTGATACCTGAGACCTAACTTCTCTTTAAGTTAACATCATGAATGTGGATGTAAAATAATAATGAATCTGTCTAAACACATATATTCTAATCACATATTTAAATACCAAATAACTTTATGGCTTGAATGGCATTATTCGAATGCTGAAAAAAATCTTCGTAAATGCTCCTAGAAATCGAATAATTAATTTACACTATATTTACACTGTCATAATTAATTGCTTGTTTGTGAATCACAGAAAATCCACTACTCATTGGTTATAACCATCATCATCAAAATTAAATATTTCTCACATTAGTTCTCATCTCAAAATTCATTATATTCATGTCAGAATAATTAATTCATTACCATTAAATTATTTAAATGAATATTATAATCATCAATTCATTATATTCTCTAATTATTCACACACTCTCACTTCATCATCTCATTCAAATTAAATCATCTCAAATCATCCATATAAATTGTTTAATTCATCAATTCAAGTTGTAATTCTTCAAATTATTCAAATCATATCTCTCATATAAATTTATTTAAATCCATCTAAATTTATTAATCATAAGCTTCTTTAATTAATTATCACCTTCTAATTCAGTTATTCATCATCTATTTAATCATCTATTAATTTATATAAATCAGTTAATTTATTCAATCTTTAATTCATCCATTTATTTAATTCATTGATTTATTCCAAAATTTAATTTATCAATTTATTTAAATTTTATTCATCTGGTTATTTAGATTTTTATTTCATCGAGTCATTTAGATTTTTATTTCATTAGGTCAGATCATTAATTTGCTTAAACTTCAGATTATTATTTCATTAATTATTATTATCAGAAAATCTTGTATTATCAACATTATTTATTTGTTTAATTTCCTAACAAATTGTTTAATATGGGTTATAGAACGTTGTCTTACAGTTTTATCACTTCCAAGTTATATCTCGTATTTAATTATCATGCCAAAAAATATTATTGCCTTCACAAAATCACGTTGGATCTCACTATCCGAAACTTCATCATATACTCTCACTTTATCAAATACCATATTTGAATACCATAATTATTCCACGTAACACCCTAAATATTCCACATAACACCATAAATATTCAGCACACAGCATGAATCTCAAAAATTATGCTAGACTGGGTTCGACAACCTCATGTCTGCCTCTAAATACATTAGCAATATTGCAACTTCCACTTGGCAACTTCCAGAAAATTCCTATCACAAACTTCACTTAATCGCGTTGCATGATCTACAAAAAATATATAACTGGCTTCAAATTATTAACGCACACAATCTCCAAGAACTGTAATTAATCTGATCACATCTAGACAACTTCTTAAACAATTAGGAAAAATATTACCTTAGTAATCGAAATCCAATTCAAGATCTGCTTTCTAATAGAGCATAAATTCTCTTAAAATTCTCAAAATTCACTTCACAGAAAAACACCAATGTGCTATAATCTCTCACATCAAAACAATGTAATACTGATCTGCCTCAAAATAAATCTGACCATTAATGATTCATCTTACAAGATTCAATTACTTGAAATCCTTCTCAAAGGTATCAAACTCAATCACAAAAGTATCAAAAGCATCAAAAGCATCAGCTGTATCAGCTGTTAAATGAATGTACTCTTAAAAGAGTATAGCAACAAAATATTGGATTGGTAAACAAGAATTACAAAATGTAACCCTGCTGACATTTATTTTTAATTTATTTAACAAAAATTCGACTGATATGTGACTAGTAGTTTCTTGTTTGATCCTCTTACAATGTCAAGTACACTCGGATGATAAAAACGAGTTCCTCAATGGCAGGTCAGGTGTGTACCACCACGCAATCGCCTAAAGCGAAATGCCCTGCCCCGTTGACTATCATGATAATGCCCTGGACGATGGGTCAGGTGTGTACCACCACGCAATCGTATAAAACGAAAGGCCCCATCTCGTTGACTAATAAGTGAATGTACCAGATTGGAATCAACAAGTCTCCAGTTGTCACATAAAAGCGATATTCATTCACTTGAGCGAATAAAATCTTAATATCTCCAAACAATCCAATAGAAAAAAATCCCTACTGATGAATAATACACACTCGCTAGTATGCAATGAACTGACGAAGTGATTTAAATAATCCAATTGCAGATCACGAGTTCGAAATACTCGCCAAAAAAAATTAACTATCCAAGAAAGTTATCCTTACTGAAATATTTCAAAAAGACCAAACATCTCCTTAATAAAGCCAACCAATGGTGAGAATGTCGCATAATGGTGCCTGCCATATCATATGGTAACGCCATATTCTAGCAAAATGGAGCAAATAATGTCTAAGCCATGTCAAAATAATCGTAGAACTCCTACTAGAAATATATACAAGTATGCCCAGTGTTCATGAAAATATCATATCAGGAAAGTCATAACTCTTACAATACCTTCTTATATCAGCTGTTAATATATTTCAAAGATCGTCGATTATCCTCGTGTGTGCAACAAATTTCTCGAAAGATCGACGGAAATATCGTATCACCCACTAAAATAATGATTACCTTCATATTCCAAGTGAATCAGCTGTTGGACATCCTCTTCTTCAGGAACCGAATCCATCGCTCTGTGGTGCCATCACGTCTCCGTATTCGCCTACTCCGACATAATGAACTGCATATTATCCATCACGGATACTGTCCAAATTCTTCCGTAAAAGTTCATAAATGTAGGGTACCCCTACTCTTCGACTATGTCACGCCACTGTCCCATACAATGTTCGGTTTGCTTATGAAAAAAGTTAATCTCCACAGCGGCTGAAATTTCACTTGCAGAAAATAATTTATTTATAAAAGTGTATAAATATCTGAAACACCCTGTAGCTGTGTTCGTAATTGATATTTCATAATAGTTCGTGAAAAATAACTATAATAATGCACGTGCCAATGTTCCTTAAGTGCATATACTCGTAACTATTCATTTGCCTAAAAGCATTAATGTTGGCTTGACCCCATGGTCGCTTTAAATATTCCGGTATGAAATGCATTATTTGATAAGCTGTAATATCATTGGAATGTATCTAAGTCCATTTGAAAGTTCACAATAGCAGTATATAATTACTGTCTGCCTGCACAATTCGACTGTTGGATACAAGTCCAAACTTGTAACGTTGTAACAAAATGTCGAAATAATGTTCCGCTGCTTGCACGTTGCCTGCTTATAAAAATGTCGGAACCAGCACGCCCTGCTCTATCTCACTGTTCTCGAATGATCGACGCGTAAAACTTGCCTCGTCATATCGCTTCGCTGTGCTGTCCTGTGTTACGAATGCGGCTTGAAATACTGTTCTCAATTCTGTTATAATGCTGCTTATCCCTTTAACAAACTGTAACATTTGAAAAGCATTGCTGTTCGCATAACCGTAATCACGATGTTGGAAATACTACTGTCCGAACACCGGCTCTCTTTTCACGGCCTGTATAGCTTGCCTCGCTAACCACTCCTCACGCTGCCTACCGTGTTTCTCTTGTCTTGACAGACTGACCTACTTTCGTTCGCCCAAGCGTATGCTGCTATCAGCCCCGCTTGCTGAACTAAAACTGTCGTTTTTCTCCGCGCACCATGTGCTGTACATAGCTCGACTGACTGGACTGCTACTGCTGTTCTCCGCGCACCATGTGTTGTACTTGGCTCTGCTGGCTGAACTAATACTGCTGTCTTCAGACGGCGTTGAAGAGCTCCTACTCGGCGCTGTCACGTGACGTTCCCCTACCTTCTGCGGCCATACGTCACAAGTATAATCTCGACCACCATCATCTCAGCTATTAAGTTATACAATAACTTAAGGAGTTATCTGCCTTTCTTCAAGTTATCACCATAAAGATTGCTTGATATTTCTTCTCTTCTGAGATGATATAATATTATGTTCCATATAGATCTTGATAATACTTCAATATTCCTCCCATAATTCCATCTGCTTGACTAGTAGTGCCACCTTCATCCTTGGCCTTCTACGTCATTTCCTATCATTCTTCTCGACTCGATCTGAGCGCTATCTCGTCTACTTTTCCCATAATTCTCAACTACGGCTCGATGCCAACTGGCGTAGCCGATAGCCTCAATTAGGTATCGGGTACATCTCTCCCGTACATCTCCTTTTTTATCAGGCTTGAGAAAAAAATATACTCTCAGGCATTCTATACACAACATATGTACACGATAGCTCTGCAATCATCCTCTTACTCAGCATAATGATACTTTCTAATGCTAGCTGCGTTAAAAGTCCCCACAACTTCATTAGTATCCATTCTAACAATCTTGTAGCTGTTATTTCTGTATGTCTCATCAATTAGGAATGGACCAGCGTACAATGGCGCAAATTTATGGTAGATCTTCAGTTGAAGATTCGATGTGACTGGCTTCCTGATCAGCACCTCGTCATTTTCTTGAAATGACTCATGAAACCTCCTTCCTGCATGCCTCCTGGCTCTCTTCTCTGCCTGTCTTCGGAGCCTTTCTCCTGCCATCTCAACTCTTCTTTCTTGTGTAGGTTCAGGATCTACTGGTGCCTTCACGATTCGGTCCCATGGTCTATCAGGTTTCAACCCATGATGAAGCATGGACGGAATCTGTCCTGTACTTTCATGTATGGTAGAATTCAAACATTGACTAATGATGGGTATCACTTCCATCCATCGGTGGTGTTGTCTTGAAACATATAAACGACACATTTTACTGATCTCCGGCATAATTCTTTCGGCTGGATTTCCCTCTGGATACCGCACAGAATTAAATACATGCCTTATTCCCAAACGTTCCATAGCATTAGAAAATTCCATACTGGTGAACTGTGATCCATGGTCACTCAACAAAATTTCAGGTTTCCCCATACTTGGAATTACTGTTTTCTCTAGTCTGTTGATCGCATACTTGGATGTAGCTTTCTGGATTCGACATAGAGATACGTATTTAGAAAATACGTCTACTGTAACCAAAACAAACTGGTTTCCTTTCGTCGAACGAGGAATCGGACCAAAAATGTCCGTAGCGAAAAGTTCTCTCGGCTTGCTAGGTAATATCGATCTAGGAACTTCCTTCATTAGCTTAGATGAATATTTGCTTCGCTGACAACTGTCACAGGTCTTTATGACGTCGCGGATCGTTTGCCCCATTTGCCTCCAAACGAAAGTTTCTTAAGCAAGAGCCAAAGTCTTGTCTACACCTACATGAGCTGCAGTTCGGTGTATCATCCAAATAACCGGTTTGACAAGCTTGGGTAGGATCACAACTCTAAGTTTAGTATGATCCTGATCGATATATTGGCATATAACACCTCCCATAATATGATATTTTCTAGCTTCTATCTCCGTTCTTCTAAAATCTGGATCGGCGTTGTCCATCCTGCGTGTTAAAAAGCGGTAAATTCTTCGCAAAGGTGCGTATCTCTTCTGAGTTTGCGCTAACATCTTCAACTTTTCTAGAGTTCCTTGGTCCTCTTGAACTAGATTTTTATGGTTGACAATCACCTCTTCACAAGGGTTTCTGCTCAACACATCCGCTAACAGATTTAATTCCCCAGGTCTATGCACAACAGTTGGGTTAAATTGTTGTAAGAACAGAGCCCATCTCGTGATGCGGTCACTTGCTAAGTCTGTCTTCATAATAAATTGGAGGGCTTTATGATCTGTGATCACCGTTATGTCATGACCAAACAACACCTTCTTCCACGTCTTAAGAGCATGAACAACTGCTAATGCCTCTAACTCGGTTGCATAGTAATCCTTTTCACAATTCCTGAGCTTGCGACTGGTGAAAGCCAAATATCTGTGTCTGTTTGTATCGTTCAACTGATATAGGATCCCACTGATGCCTATTTTGGATGCGTCTGTCTCCACAAAAAATCTTCTAGCAAAATCTGGGTATTCAAGTTTAACATTCTGGATCAACATGTCCTTAGCTGCCAAAAACGCTTGATTGCATCTGTCGTCCCATTTCCATCGATTTCCCTTTCTTAGCAAATCCTGCAGAGGTGCCATCGTTTCAGTATATTCAGGACAATGTGTTGAAAAGAACTGACACATTCCTAAAAACTGCCGTACTTCTTTAAGCTTTCTTGGGGTTGGAAATTCCGAAATAGCCATGATCTTCTTTGGATTGGGCCTATATCCATTTCCATCGATTCTATGTTCAAGAAATTCGATTTCTTCATGAAAGAACTGACATTTGTCGAAATTCACCTTGAAGTTCGTCCTCCGGAGATCTTCAAAAAGCATTCTAAGGTGCCTGATATGCTCTTCAGCTGTCTCAGATGCTATAATCAGGTCATCAATATAGCTCACCTCATGCTCCTTAACTGCATCTGATAAATACTCATCTAGTGCTCGGATCATCACCGGAACACTATTCTTTACTCCAAAAGGTAACTGATTAAATACATATGTTTTATGATCAAATAAGAATCCTGTATATTGTTTGCAGTCTTCTGCTAGCTCTATATGATAATAAGAACAAGTCAGATCAATAGTAGAAAAGAAACTCTTTCCTCTGAATCTGCGCAACAATTCACGAATAACAGGTGGCCTGTCGTGTTCAGGAAGAACTCTTTCATTAAGGGCTCTAGCATCTAGGCATATCCTCAGCTTACCATTGGGCTTCTTGACAACAGTTAAAGGATTCAAATAAGCAGTCAGCATCTTCTTGATAATTCCATCTTTCTCCATATCGCCTATCATTGTACTGACTTCTTCCTTCCATTTATCCGGTATGGGATATAAATTCTTGTGGTATGGTTTGTCATCCATCAACTTGATGCTATAAGTAAAATTCTCTATGAGTCCTGGTTTATCATTGAATATGTCCTCATATTCTGAAATTGCTTGATCAAACTGCTCCTTAATTTCCGGATTCATCTTACTCTTCGTATTAGTTTTATCCTCTATAGACCTTTCAATGCTGCATACTATCTCATCCAATATATTCTCTCTGAAGAATGTCATCTCGGATTCCTGATTTTCTATGACCTCTTCTTGAAAATACATGCGCCTACTCTGCATATCTATGATCAGACCACTCTCACTTAAGAAATCCACTCCTAGGATCATATCGAAATGTAGTTGACCCACAACTAGGAACATCAGTTCAAAATATCTGGTTCCAATTCCAACATCTAAAAGTACCTGACTTTTACATTTCATGCTTTTGTCTGGGATCACCCCTTGAATCTTGCTAACAACAGTTGGCAACATCGTAATCTCTCCTGACAATTTCAATTCATCCAGGCAGCCTATGGATATCAAGCTCACCATAGCCCCCGTATCCACTAATGTCTTTATTTCCTTTCCCATGACTTCCACACTGATAACTGGCAATTCATGTCTATTCCCTTGATGGACTACGTCTTCTTCTATTTCTTCAATTAAATCCTCGTCTTTGACTTGATATGTCTCTACAATGATGATGGATTCCCAATGATTAGTAGTATCCTGATTCGGCGTTAATTTGTCGTTTTTTCCCTTCACCACTCGTGCTTGCTCGATTGACATCTCAAATTGTCTCCTCGGGTGGTGCACTAGGCTGTCTACTCTCTTGCCCTGATCTCCCATACTCTTGATTATCCTGTCTTTCGTTTTGATCATTTCTTCTAGTATCTTGCCTATTGTTTTGATTGGACTGCTGATTTTGGTTCCAGTTGTATCTACCTCGATATCGATTATTATATCTGTTCCTGTTTTGATATCTGGAATTCCGATCGTAGTTCCTGTATCTACTGTTTCTTGTATCGTGATCATATGGCCTCTCATACGGTCCTTGATATCTATCATTCCCACGAACGTTGTGAATATTTCCTCTATTCCCTTCGTTTCTTCTGTTTCCCCAGGAATCTCTTCTATCTGTCTGTGCTGCGTTATCGACAACTACCGCATTCACTTCTTGCCTGTTTCGATTATCATTCCTTGAAGTTCTAGGTGTAATCTGAGCGCTCGTATAATCCAATCGGCGTAAGATATCATCATAGTGATCAAGTGTGTTCGCTCCCGATGCTATGAGTTATCGTTGTACCTCAATTGGCAACTGTCTTGCTATAGCTTGCAAAAGTTCTTCTTCTGGCAATGGAGGAATCAAAAATTGTAATTTAGCCAATTGCGAGTAAAGTAATTTGCATAATGCGTCGGATGCGACGTAGAGTAACGTTTCGAGTACATTTCTGCTCTTACGTTCAGGTGATCCTCTGCACTCCAAAATCTTCTTAAAAATGCTATGGCAAATTGTTCCATGTACGCAAAGTTACTCCTAAATGCGCGAAACCAAGTTAACGCTGACCCGTCTAAGACGCGTTCGACTACCCTTAGTTCTCTCTCCTTGGCTACTCTCTGTTCCGCCATCTAATCGCGAATATCTCTCAGAAATTCGACTGGTGTGACTCCTGTGTTCCCCGAAAACTTCCTAGGTTTATCATCCAGATTTCTGATTATGGTCACCGGACCTGAGTATCGTTCACTCATACTATATGTGCTTCTATTCGGATTCGAATTATCTTGAGGGGTTGAATTATTCCTTTCGAAAGTAACATTCTGTTGCATTTGACTGTCTTCTCCCATGCTAACCTCTTGACTATTCATACTGCGATCTATTGGTGTCTGATTTATCGATACTTCCCCCGTTGTAACACCTTGACTTGTGAAACTATTTATTATGGACTCTAGTTTAGTCATCCTATCTTCTGTTCGTTTTTCTACTGTCTTGACCTTAGTCTCCAAATTATCTAACGACATAACATTCTGTGTTCTGTTACTCTCTTCCAAATCGTTCTTCAATTTGTCTATCTTATCTTCACATGTTGTCTATACTGACGCGACTTGTTCTTTTAACTGATCAACATATGTCCTAAACTGAGCTGAATCTACCTTCACCGCTTCTTATTCTCAGTAAATCTCGCTTCCAAATTCGCCATACCTGCGATTAATTTCTCATCCAGCCCTGCACGTTTTTCTTTTGCTTCGGCATCGACCTCACTATACCGTTCTTCCACTATTGCACCGACTCTATTTTTGAATAAAGCTAAGTTTTCATTAACCTTTTGATCTATGTCATCATCAATTTTCCTAATGTCTGCCTGCAATTGGTTTTCTAAGGATTTCAAGTCCCAATTACTGACTTTAAACTTTTGATTTCATTACCTAGATTCATTTCTAGACCTTTGATTTTGGATTCGAAAGATACTTCGGGAGACCACTCTTGTATTTTGCCTACATCTGCCACTAAACCATCAATGTCGAATCTTAATTTCGATACATCTGATTTGATATCTTTCTGTATTATCAACATTATTTATTTGTTTAATTTCCTAACAAATTGTTTAATATGAGTTATAGAACGTTGTCTTACAGTTTTATCACTTCCAAGTTATATCTCGTATTTAATTATCATGCCAAAAATATTATTGCCTTCACAAAATCACGTTGGATCTCACTATCCAAAACTTCATCATATACTCTCACTTTATCAAATACCATATTTGAATACCATAATTATTCCACGTAACACCATAAATATTCCACATAACACCATAAATATTCAGCGCACAGCATGAATCTCAAAAATTATGCTAGACTGGGTCCGACAACCTCATGTCTGCCTCAAAATACATTAGCAATATTGCAACTTCCACTTGGCAACTTCCAGAAAATTCCTATCACAAACTTCACTTAATCGCGTTGCATGATCTACAAAAAATATATAACTGGCTTCAAATTATTAACGCACACAATCTCCAAGAACTGTAATTAATCTGATCACATCTAGACAACTTCTTAAACAATTAGGAAAAATATTACCTTAGTAATCGAAATCCAATTCAAGATCTGCTTTCTAATAGGGCATAAATTCTCTTAATATTCTCAAAATTCACTTCACAGAAAAACACCAATGTGCTATAATCTCTCACATCAAAACTATGTAATACTGATCTGCCTCAAAATAAATCTGACCATTAATGATTCATCTTACAAGATTCAATTACTTGAAATCCTTCTCAAATGTATCAAACTCAATCACAAAAGTATCAAAAGCATCAAAAGCATCAGCTGTATCAGCTGTTAAATGAATGTACTCTTAAAAGAGTATAGCAACAAAATATTGGATTGGCAAACACGTGTTACAAAATGTAACCCTGCTGACATTTATTTTTAATTTATTTAACAAAAATTCGACTGATATGTGACTAGTAGTTTCTTGTTTGATCCTCTTACAATCTCAAGTACACTCGGATGATAAAAATGAGTTCCTCAATGGCAGGTCAGGTGTGTACCACCACGCAATCGCCTAAAGCGAAAGGCCCTGCCCCGTTGACTATCATGATAATGCCCTGGACGATGGCTCAGGTGTGGACCACCACGCAATCGTATAAAACGAAAGGCCCCATCTCGTTGACTAATGAGTGAATGTACCAGATTGGAATCAACAAGTCTCCTGTTGTCACATAAAAGCGATATTCATTCACTTGAGTGAATAAAATCTTAATATCTCCAAACAATCCAATAGAAAAAATCCCTACTGATGAATAATACACACTCGCTAGTATGCAATGAACTGACGAAGTGATTTAAATAATCCAATTGCAGATCACGAGTTCGAAATACTCGCCACAAAAAAAATTAACTATCCAAGAAAGTTATCCTTACTGAAAAATGTCAAAAAGACCAAACATCTGCTTAATAAAGCCAACCAATGGTGAGAATGTCGTATAATGGTGCCTGCCATATCATATGGTAACGCCATATTCTAGCAAAATGGAGCAAATAATGTCTAAGCCATGTCAAAATAATCGTAGAACTCCTACTAGAAATATATACAAGTATGCCCAGTGTTCATGAAAATATCATATCAGGAAAGTCATAACTCTTACAATACCTTCTTATATCAGCTGTTAATATACTTCAAAGATCGTCGATTATCCTCGTGTGTGCAACAAATTTCTCGAAAGATCGACGGAAATATCGTATCACCCACTAAAATAACGATTGCCTTCATATTCCAAGTGAATCAGCTGTTGGACATCCTCTTCTTCAGGAACCGAATCCATCGCTCTGTGGTGCCATCACGTCTCCGTATTCGCCTACTCCGACATAATGAACCCCCTACTCTTCGACTATGTCACGCCACTGTCCCATACAATGTTCGGTTTGCTTATGAAAAAAGTTAATCTCCACAGCGACTGAAATTTCACTTGCAGAAAATAATTTATTTATAAAAGTGTACAAATTTCTGGAACACCCTGTAGCTGTGTTCGTAATTGATATTTCATAATAGTTCGTGAAAAATAACTATAATAATGCACGTGCCAATGTTCCTTAAGTGCATATACTCGTAACTATTCATTTGCCTAAAAGCATTAATGTTGGCTTGACCCCATGGTCACTTTAAATATTCCGGTATGAAATGCATTATTTGATAAGCCGTAATATCATTGGAATGTATCTAAGTCCATTTGAAAGTTCACAATAGCAGTATATAATTACTGTCTGCCTGCACAATTCGACTGTTGGATACAAGTCCAATCTTATAAAGTTGTAACAAAATGTCGAAATAATGTTCCGCTGCTTGCACGTTGCCTGCTTATAAAAATGTCGGAACCAGCACGCCCTGCTCTATCTCACTGTTCTCGTATGATCGACGCGTAAAACTTGCCTCGTCATATCGCTTCTCTGTGCTGTCCTGTGTTACGAATGCGGCTTGAAATACTGTTCTCAATTCTGTTTTAATGCTGCTTATCCCTTTAACAAACTGTAACATTTGAAAAGCATTGCTGTTCGCATAACCGTAATCACGATGTTGGAAATACTACTGTCCGAACACCGGCTCTCTTTTCACGGCCTGTATAGCTTGCCTCGCTAACCACTCCTCACGCTGCCTACCGTGTTTCTCTTGTCTTGACAGACTGACCTACTTTCGTTCGCTCAGCGTATGCTGCTATCAGCCCCGCTTGCTGAACTAAAACTGTCGTTTTTCTCCACGCACCAAGTGCTGTACACAGCTCGACTGGCTGGACTGCTACTGCTGTTCTCCGCGCACCATGTGTTGTACTTGGCTCTGCTGGCTGAACTAATACTGCTGTCTTCAGACTGCGTTGATGAGCTCCTACTCGGCGCTGTCACGTGACGTTCCCCTACCTTCTGCGGTCATACGTCACAAGTATAATATCGACCACCATCATCTCGGCTATTAAGTTATACAATAACTCAAGGAGTTATCTGCCTTTCTTCAAGTTATCACCATAAAGATTGCTTGATATTTCTTCTCTTCTGAGATGATATAATATTATGTTCCATATAGATCTTGATAATACTTCAATATTCCTCCCATAATTCCATCTGCTTGACTAGTAGTGCCACCTTCATCCTTGGCCTTCTACGTCATTTCCTATTATCCTTCTCGACTCGATCTGAGCGCTATCTCTTCTACTTTTCCCATAATTCTCAACTACGGCTCGATGTCAACTGGCGTAGCCGATAGCCTCAATTAGGTATCGGGTACAGTACAAAATTAGAAACTACTACTTAAAATTGACCGTCTGCAGACCTTACCTGAATTACAGACTAATACAGTCATCACAATTAACACCGTTTATTAGATTCTACACACACCTAATGTACACGGGGTTACATGACCACGTTGTCGCAGCCCATAAACTGAGAAACCAACAAAAATCTCTGCGGGAGATAAAATTTTGCTTGAAGAAGTAACAGACTGTCAGATAGTTACACATCAGTTCCAAACTTTGCATAAGGACAGTGTGATCACAAGTATAATAAAAATGAACCCCAAATGACAAGAAGGTTACCATCCCCATAAGACAGTAAAATGATAAAAATATGCATACAAAAACAAAAAACAAAAAGTTAATTAACATCTAAATGTAAAGTACTTTCCTGCAATCAATGAGGTCTGATCCTCCTACGAAAACCTGCATATTTTGCCTATTACAGCCTATCCCCTAGTTTGCCCGGTGAAATCTACCTCCGCCTTCCGGCGTGCCGAGAGGAACTTTTAATCTCTTTTCCGGTCTTGTCTTGTCCTTGAATAAGATAATTTGAGAATAGAACCCATATATTTATTATTATTACTTACATTTGTTTATCGTTGTGGCCACTAGGGACCGCAAGATTTCAACTGTTTTTCTTCTTGTTAGCCCTCCACGCCTTCATCCTTTCGGAATGGGATTTCTTCCATTCATCCGAGTGAATATACTTCTTGTATGTCTACCCCTTATTATTCCCGTTTTCCAATGGGGTCGGGGATGAGATGCGATGGAAGTCTTTGGGGCGGATGGTTTTTACGGCCGGATGCCCTTCCTGACGCCAACCTCATTAGAGGAGTTAATGAGAGATGAAATTAATGATGGTGAATAGAACTGGGCAAGGATGTGGAAGGAAGAGGCAGTGGCCTGTCAGGAGGTACCGTCGCAGCATTTGCCTGGAGTTGAAAATGGGAAACCACGGAAAACCATGTCAAGGATGGCCGACGGTGGGGCTCGAACCCACGCGTCTACCGAGTCAGCATACAGCTTGGCCCCATGACCTAACGCTGCGCTTTAGCGAGCGTAGCCACCTCTGTCGGTAGTGAACATACCCGCTGGGTTTAATTTCTCTTAATGAACCTGACAGAGTTTTAGTTTCAATGAGGTATAATTATTAATAATAATAATTATATTGTATAATTTATGATCATTATTTGTTATTATTATTATTAATATTGTTGTTATTTATTACCCTATCAATTATATCATTTCATCCTAAGTCTCTTATATTTAGCCCTAGATTTTAAAAAGCGGTGCTATGCAAACAATTCATTCGATTCTGAGGACACGGATCGTGATACTCTGAGCCTCGTGAGGATAAGAGAATGATGGGTTTGATTCTTGCCTCAGTCATCGTAATGTTTTTTTCGTGGTTTCCAATTTTACTCCAGGATAAATGAAGGACACGGCCACCCATTCCCTATCCGAACTCCGCCTTATGTGGTATCGGGGTATGCACTGAGAATCCGGATACTAAATTCCTGGGTTTGATTCCCAGTTCTGCATAGAAATGCATTTCTGGGCTGAGTGTTAGAACGCGTACATTCTGTATCGTGAGGCAAGTTTGATAATATGTGGGTTCGATTTTCAACTTAGCTGTCGTAGAAATCTTTTGCATGGTTTTCCACGTCCATTTAAAACAAATGCCGATATTGTTCCTAACTATAGGCCAGGGCTCTCTCTTTCCCAATCCTAACCTCAATTATAAGTACACGCCCTACTACGGACATTACAATAATACAGGTTAACTGACATGATGCATGCATACATACAACTGTTCTGGGCTGAAATCATTACGATGGCCAAACCCTTACATAAAACAACATCAACACATAGAGAGGAAACTTTTTCAGGTACTTTATGTTGATGAAAAATTCTGTACATTTTCATAATGAAATTTGAAGTTGTTTTCAAATATCGAAATGTTGACTATTTATCTGAAAAGGGATGATTTCTCGTCTTATCACAAATTCTAAACTGCCCTTGTAACATTACATCCAATACACAAGATAGCCACACAATTATGAAGCCATTTGTAACGTTGAAATTACAAAATAATATTAATAATAGTTGCCTCAAAAATGGCCTCATTTGCTATTTAACGTAATTTGCAAGAATAATTAATCAAATTAATGATAGTATCCAACAACTTGGCAAAGACTCTTCTTAATTCCCGAGTGAGTGCAGATATTCTGAAAGGATCTGGCTCGTGCAAAGGCCTTACCACACCTTCCTAAGAACGTATAAAAGGTAGGAAGACTAAGTACAGGCATCTAATTAAAAAAGACTGTACAACCCAATTAAGACTAATTCTGTAATCTGTAACTTAGCAACATATGGCTCTCATTTACAGAGAAAATATAAAAATTGATCCTAAAAATTAAGCCTGGCATTAATTGACTGTTCCTCTAATATGTACAGATTTCCACATTACCACCGATCTTGTACATCCCGCCACATTCCTGCTGTTGGCAGAGTGTCGCCAATTCCTTTCAGCCACTGTGATACAGCGGAAAGTGGTCGCAGGTTGCAAATTATTATCACAATTGTTAGTACCTCAGTACCGACACAGTATTACTCCAAAGACGCACTTACACAAATCACAGTTACGAGTGTTGTGGCATAACAGTCAAACTCATACACGTAGCACTGCAAAAATACAGATAACAGATTTTATTAGTTGAGTACTTCGACCTAACAGCCATGCCGGTACTCACACGAAGAACTCAGATACTCAATAATTGAGTCATTCGGCCTAACAGCCAATCACACACATAGCACTTCCATGTACACAGTAATCAAGTCCTCCGGCCTAACAGCCATACAAAAAACGTATCTCCTCCAAATACTCACAAATTAAGTCCAGACATGACAGCCATACTCATTAGAATTACTTAGTTACTCAAAAATTCAGTCTGCCGGTCCAACAGCCACGCAAACACGTAGCACTTCCAAATACACAGTAACCAAGTGCCTGGGATATGCCTGACACCGTCATATGAGTCGAAGAACTCTTTCCTCCCTCTACAGTTCAAAAGATAGTTCTTGCACCGAAGTCAACCAATCGTGACTCGGGCTGCAGTCACTGAGCCCCCACTCCTCCGTTCACCAATTATGTAGTTGCTGTTGCTTCACGTCCGTAGGTTTAAACCTTTAAGTCACACAGGGTGTTTCAAAAATACGTTTACAAACTTTGGGGATTGGCTCCTTACACCAAAAGAAGAAAAAAAAAGTTCATATACACATAGGTACCACAAAGGGCGACTGATAGAGGAGTAACACCTCTTTAAGAAACCTGGGGCCAGCTGACCCGGCTGGTAGTACCTTGTAAGGGTCCCTTGCCAGGGTTACGGTGAAGTCCTCAAAGGTATCTACAGTGGAGAGGATAATCTTCAGCACAGTGTAGATGGTGGATGTGGCAGCCCAGTGCTCGGGATTAATTGAGTAAAGGGTACCGTCCTCACTTTGAGGGTAGGTATCAGTTGTAGCGTCTGACCCGGAGCGGGCGGCTACGAACGGCGTCTGTACTCCATGTTAAGGGCGGCCGGATTATTTGCTGGCAGTAGCTCTAAAATGCTTGGTGACAGGCTTTGTGACAAGCCGACCGTAAAACTCAACGTCACGTCCTTATGGAAATGTTGTTTCATAGATTCGGAACTAAGGTTATGGCGTCCCCTGAGAGCGACGCGTGTTGGCAAGGCCCGGTCAACATGAAATGTGTGCAAGGGTTACCGTCGCATGGGCGGCGACGGCTAAACAAGCGAGCCCCCTCTTTCTATCTCGCATCGTTGAACGTCGGGACTAGGTCTGGTCGCCACAGTGAACTAGCTAAAGCACTTGAGAAGAGGCACATTGACATCTGTGCAGTGCAAGAAACAAGATGGAGCGGACAAAAGTCTCATGACATTGGCTGTGGTTACAAACTGATATACAACGGCTCCCGCGGAACAACCAGCGGTGTCGGCATCATCATATCAAACAAGTTTGATGGTTCTGTCTCTGAGGTGCAACGATATGACGATCGTCTTATGAAGATTGTGTGCGTTGCAGATGGATGAAAAATTCACTTCTTCAGTGCCTACGCTCCACAACCCGGCCTGAGCGCAGAAACTAAAGATGTCTTCTGGGCTCTGATTGATGAGAAGACTTCTGAAATGCCACCTGAAGACTACCTCATCGTTGCTGGCGAACTGAATGGTCATGTTGGACAAAGGAAAGAAGGCCACGCAGCCCATGGTGGACATGGATATGGAGAGAAAAATGATGATGGCCAACGAATCCTTGACTTCGCAGAAACCCACGATTTGGTAATTACGAACACTTGGTTCAAGAAACGTGATACCCACCTAATCACATTCTACAGTGCCTCAAATGCAACCCATATTGACTATGTCCTTGTCAGACGGCGGAATCTTCAAGATATGTTAGATACGAACGTTATTCCATATGAAACTGTTGCCACACAACATCGACCAGTCATCTGTAAACTGCGGATAAATCCTCCAAGAACCGGATACTCAGTCAGAAATGGACCAAAAAGAATCAAATGGTGGCGATTCAAGAAGAACGAGGCCAATGTTCTTGCAAAAGTCACAGTACCTCCAGTCACCACAGTTGAAGAGAGCTGGACTCGATTGAAAGATGCTACTCATGAAGCTGCGCGTTCAGTGCTCGGATCAACGAAACCAGGTCGACAAAGGATAGATAAATCCGCGTGGCTTTTGAATGATGCCGTTAAAGAGGCAGTATGCATGAAGAAAAAACTATACCATGAGTTCCTCGAAGAGAAAACACCATCTCGTTGGAATGCCTATAAAGCTGCCGGTAGTGAGGCGAAGAAGGTAGTTGCTGCAACAAAAGCAGATAGGAACGCTGACCTCTACGCAAAACTTGACACTCGTGAAGGCGAACGTGACATTTATCGCTGGTCAAATCAAGGCACCGCAAAACGGAAGATATCCAACGCTTTTATGGCATCAAAAACGAAACAGGTGAACTGCTGGTCGACTGGGAGAAGGCGAGAGAACGCTGGCGGAGCTACTTCGAGAAAATGTCGACCGAGGAATTTTCCCATCCACCAATTCCACCCACCTCTCCTGTTGAAGGACCAATAAAGGAGGTCAAGATCGCCGGAGTTGAGGCTGTTCTGAAAGAGATGAAACTGGGGAAAGCCACCGGCCCTGATGATATTCCAGCCAAGTTTTGGCGCTCTCAACAATGGGATGCAGCAAGATGGTTAACGCAGTTCTTCAACCAGATCATCAAAGAAGGTCGGATACCAACAGACTGGCAGGGGAGAATCACTGTCCCAATCTTCAAGAAGAAAGGAAACCCTGCTGAGTGTTCCAACTATCGCCCAATCAGACTTCTGAGCCACGCGATGAAGATCTTCGAACGCATTCTCGACAAAAGGATTCGCAAGATAGCAAAACTCACAAAGAACCAAGCTGGGTTTGTGAAAAACTGCTGTACAACGGATGCAATCTACGCAGCACGGTTGCTGGTCGAGAAGCATCGCGAAAAGAATAAACCACTTCATCTCGCTTTTCTAGACCTGGAGAAGGCCTTCGATCGTGTGCCTCATGATGTAATCTGGTTGGCGTTCCGAGAGCACGGAATTCCCGAATATCTTGTTAACTGGGTGCAGATTCTTGACAAAGAACCGACGAGTTATGTTCAAGCTGCTGCAGGAGCAACCAATGATTTCAACATCATGGTAGGGGTCCACCAGGGCTCTGCCTTGTCGCCTCTGTGGTTCATCCTTGTCATGGATACTGTCACATCAGACTTGCACAAGCCAATCCCATGGACGCTTCTGTATGCTGATGATGTCATGTTAGCTGCAAACAGCAAACTTGAACTCCAGCACCAAACACAAATGGGGAGTGACCGATTAGCTGAATATGGCCTGCGACTGAATACAAGGAAGACGGAGTATATGACTTTAGATCCCCAAGAAGTTGGAACCATCAGCGTTGACGGAGAAGATCTCCCTCGTGTAACAAAATTCAAATATCTTGGATCTACTCTCTCTTGCAATTGAAGAATCATTGACGAGGTCAACGCAAGGACGCAGGCGTCTTGGTTGAAATGGCGTACGACGACAGGTGTCGCCTGTGACCGCCGGATGAAAGACCACCTTAAATCCAAGATCTACCGCACTGTTATTCGCCCAGTCGCACTCTATGGTACCAAGTGTTGGCCCACTACAAAAGAGGTGGAACTTCGGCTAAGCGTCATGGAGACAAGGATGCTTAGGTGGACAGGCGGCGTCACTAGAATGGATCATGCTACCAATCTTGATATACGGAAACGTTTCGGAGTGGCGCAGATCCATCAGAAAATGCGGGAAGGCCGTTTACACTGGGTTGGTCATGTGCTGCGTGCAGAAGAAGACACAATAGCTAAGTCAGCATATAACCTAGAAGTCACGGGAAAGAGGCCCAAGGGACGACCAAGGCAGAGTTGGGTTGATACGATCCATAATGACCTGAAGACTGCACATCTACTCCCAGATATGGCTCAAGACCGAAAAAAATGGAGACAACGAATCCTCATAGCAGACCCTGCCACCAGGTGGGACAAATGCTAGGAAGAAGAAGAAGAAGATACACAAAGGTCCCAAAATCCTTCATTTTCGATTTATTAATGAAAGAACATTGTAACGTGACACATTAATTGACAGCCTGTTTGGAAGTGTTTAACAAATGAACTCATATCCAAAAAAGGTTCCTGGCACTGACAGATTAAAAAACTGTCATATGCACAGGTGTCCCAGTTTCCTTTGTTTTCCCAGGAGGGACTGTTGAACACATTGGTACATTGATAACTCTTCACCACACACAGCTAACAACAATTGCTCGAAATGTCCTCCTCTTGCGTTGAAACATGCATGAACATGTCGCATCTGGACTGCCGGACCCGTTCAAAGACTCCGGGCTGGTGTCGAATGGTGTCGCAGGCGTTCAGAATACGTCGATGAAGAGTCTCCACGGTCACACGTCACCATCTAGGGGTACGATACAGACCAATGCGGCAAAGCCTCTCTATCCAAGCATAGCGCAATGCCGCTGTGCGGCTGGATTCAAACGTACCTGATGAGTTCACCCAGTTGGCAGTTGGCAGTCAAAGTGAAAGGTCGTGTTTTTCCCGAGCTCTCAGGTGTGCTGAAATGGGTTGTTCCCTGGAGTGTTATCGCCCGAGGATCGGACTGTGGTATGCGAAGGGTATTCGGGATTTCCGGTGCTTGTGTGTGCGTATGGGACCTAGTAACTTGTGGTTTATAGCCCTAGTGATAGCTGCGTGGCTAGTTATTGGTGGAGTGGAAGTGAATCCAGGGCCTGTTACTCCAAATGTGAATCAGGCAAATGACCCAGTGGCAGCATTAAAGTGTTCGACGTGCAGTAAAACATTGAAGAACGGTGTTCAGTGTGGACTATGTGAGAAATGGTTTCACTTCGGCTGTATTAAGGTCAAGAAGGAGGATTGTGATGTCGGGATTTGTTTTTGTAAAGTATGTGATACGCCGGACTGTTTGAGGGTGAAAATCAAAGCAAGGGATCAACTAATACAGGAACTTAGAACAAAGCTTCGTGAATCAGAGGAAACGGTGAAGGATGTGACTCAACGGCTTTCTACTGGGATCAGTGTGGAAGAGGGCGTGCAGGAGCAAACTGAGGATGACGTTATCATAATGGGTGATTCTATGATACAATGGAGTGCGAATATCTCAAGGAAATCAGGTGCGAAAGTGCAGTGTTATCCGGGGGTTAAAATTGACCAGCTTGCCCAACAAGTGGAAGAAGCAAATGTAGAGCACTGTGACAAAGTTAAAGTGTTGTTGCTCCATGTTGGGACGAACGATGTGAAGAAGAGGGCTACAGCTGATTACATCATGGGGGAGCTCTACGAACTAGGCAGAAAAGCTAAAAGCAAGTTTAGAAATGCAAAAATTAAAATGAGTGTCATTGTTCGGCGGGGAGATGTTCCGTTGAGGCGAGTTAAGACTGTAAATGACCGCATGGACTGGGTTTGTGCACAACTGGGATTAGTGTACGTAGATGCTGACTGCTGGATTGGTGGCCGTGACTTCGCCCGAGACGGGCTGCATTTAAATCGACGGGACGCTCTCAACCTAGGGAGCCTACATGACAGGGCCATCGGTTCGTGCCGGCCATTGTGAGGAGGAGCAGGTCCAGAGGTTGCCAGCCGACTGGAACAGAAGGAGCTACTTCGGGATATTTGCTGCGGAGGTAAGACTCTAAGATTACTGCAGGTTAATTGTCAGAGTTTAGGAAATAAATTAATTGAATTTTTGAATCTTGTAGAGACGTATTCTCCGGTCATTGTCATTGCTACTGAATCTTGGTTATATGAGGATATAAATAGTAATGAAATAATTCAAGGGACCTACGAAATATACAGAAGGGATCGGGGGAAGCGAGGAGGTGGGCTATTTATTTGTGTGCGCGAAAATATAGCTAGTTTCTTAAAGTGGGCTGATACGGATCATGAAATGTTATGGGTACAAATTTCGGATAAAGGGAATAAATTCACTCTTCAGGTGATAGGGGCGTATAGAGCACCGAAAGATAACTTTTCGCTTCTCGACACACTGTATGATAAAACCTGTTCGGGTAATGCTATGAAAAAGAGCATAATAATTGCCGGAGATTCAAACCTCCCCAAATTAGACTGGTCTGGTGAGTCAACTAGCTGTGGTCAAGCTCAGAGCGCTGCAAACAAATTATTAAGGGAGGGGGGATTTTCCCAAGTAGTTGACTTCCCAACTAGAAGCAATAATACCTTAGATGTTTATCTCGTAAGGCCTGTAGAGCTGTATATTAACTGTCTGAAAGTACCAGGAATTAGTGACCATTCTGGGGTTGAATTAAATATTAGATACGGCGATATTACAAAATTAGACTCTGATGTAGCAAATAAGATCATATTCCAGTATCGCGGGGCGGATCAGGGCAAATTTCAGGTGTATTTGGATGAGCTATTTTTAGGATGGGCATCGGAAGGAAATCACATTAATATCCTGTTACTAACTTTTTAAAATTGTAAATAGCGCTATTGATAAATTTGTTCCATTTAAATTACTGAAACAAAACCCAGATCCTGAGTATTACACACGGGAAATCAGGAGTCTTAAACGTAAAATTAGGAAATTATACAATAAAAGACATGATAGTGACAAGTATATGTTGAAATTTAAGTCCTTTTCAAGAGAGCTCGTCTTAAAAAAGAGGGCTGCTCATGACAATTATATGCAAGGTTTACTTGGTTCGGGAGGCGGTGGGTGGACAAAAAATTACAGTCATGTTAGGAGAAGAAAGGGAAATTCAAATAATTTGTCGATGATAATGTCCGGTGACGGTAAATTAATTACTGAGAAGCAGGGCATTGCTAATGAATTAAATGTCTTTTATGGTAGTGTGTTCAATAAATCCAATAGCTGTGTGTTGGACCTTAACGGTGAATCAGGGGCTCCACTTTTCCAAATAAACCAGTCAGCAATTGTAAAGCTAATACAGAAATTACGTTACAATATATCGAAGGGTCCTGATAATATTGTTAGTGAAGTACTTAAACTAGGAGGTAGGGCCGTGGCACGATATTTGGAGGTGATGTTTAATGTGTCCATAAACAATGCGCAAATCCCTGATGACTGGAAAAGAGCTACAGTAGTCCCAATATTTAAGGGAGGGAGCAGACTTGAATTGGGCAACTACAGGCCGTTTAGTCCTACGTCCATCGTTTGTAAGCAGATGGAGCTTCTCATTTGCGACTACTTGAGGGAACAGTGGGAAACATTATCATGGTTTAATGATAGGCAACATGGATTTCGGAAAGGTTACTCATGCGAGAGTCAGATGCTATCACTTTTTCAAGATATTAGCGAATCGTTAGACGATGGAGTTTCAGTCGACGCCGTAGTTATAGATTTTGCGAAGGCATTTGATATCGTGCCGCATGACATGCTACTCCATAAATTAGCTTCGACGAAGATTGATAGAAGAGTAATTTTATGGATCCAAGAATTGTTGATGGGTCGTTCCCGGAAAGTGAAAGTTGAAGGCCGATTCTCGGATGAAATTACCGTAACGTCGGGTATCCCTCAGGGCAGCGTAATCGGAACTTTGTTATTTTTGGCGTTTATAAATGACTTACCAAATGGGATTCGCAGTGACTGTCGATTGTTTGCGGATGATTGTGTAATATACCGAAAGATACATGACTCACAAGACAATGCAGTACTTCAAGATGACCTGAACCTGGTCTATAAGTGGGCGATTGAAAATAAAATGAAAATAAACACAAGAAAATGTAGTCTAAAAAATAGGGAAAGTGCGAAGGCAAGATTTTCAATATAACATTGGCTCGGAAATACTTGTAGAAGAAGATTCTTGCAAATATTTGGGCGTTCACGCAAGAAATGATATGAAATGGAATAGTCATATAGGATGTGTAGTTTCTAAAGCCTACAAATCCCTGCACTTTGTAATGATGGTATTAAAAGGAAGTAGTACCTCTGCTAAAGAATTAGTATATTTGTCACTTGTAAGACCTATTCTGGAATACGCCTCGGCGGTTTGGGATCCATATCAAGTAGGGCTCATAAATGAGTTGGAAATGGTACAAAAAAGGCCACTAGATTTGTGCTCAGTGACTTTAATCCCAGGAGCAGTGTGAGCCGTATTGTGACCGTTTGACCGAAGTCCCACGTGCACACGAGCATGATTTTCAACATCCGCCGAGCATAAGACTCGAAAAATCTCGGCGTCAAACTGAGTATAGCAAACAAAATTTTAATCAAAAATCAGCCGGACGGATATCGAAATTCACACTCCATAAAGGATGGAAAGCAGTGCAAATAATTTGTGAATAACACCAATTTCTTAAAATATCTCAGTTTAATTTAACTGTCTGCTGCTCCTATTAGAATACAATGAACCCCCAGGGAGATATCTAAAATTTCAGTCCTGAAAAATAAAGACATCCTACGCTCCCCCTGGGCCCCTTATCTACATACAAATTTTAGAACGCATAAAATAAAGTATTTCCAGCCTCTAACCAAAAGTAAATTCACTATTTTCAAAATATTAACTTGATGTCTGAGAAAATCGTTAGTCCATCTCAGCATCTGTTTCAATTAATTATTTAAACTGTACAATTATCATTGATGTGCAGGAAAATATCAGTCCATCCTGACACCATGATTTTAATATTTACAAACGTATCACTTGAATCAAATTTTTCAGAATTGTTTCAACCTGTGCGGAGAATTTCACACGTCTTAAACTCATTTCAGGGAAGTCACATTCCCAAAACGATGTGAAATCAAAATCATAAACCCCATGACCATCCATTTATCAAATTTAAACTTTGACTGAACTTCCGACATTTTTCCACAATGTCACCATAAATAAACGTGATTCACCATTTCCCATATAATTTAAATCCTCTGATTTAATTGCTTCGATTTAATTTCTTTGATAATATTCATATAATTCAATTTATTTATGTTAATCCTTTTAATTTAATTTATTGTAAAGAAATATATTTAGAATAATCCAAACTGGTATTTTATGAAGATTAATGGATCCACAAATTCAACCAGCTATCAGCTTAAAATTTTTAATACATCAACCAATCTCCAGACAAAACGCCTCTCATGCTGTCAATACGTTAAATAGGACACGGTAATGCCTTCAGCAAAAACTAGGACGAGACATCAACTTATTCATATGTAAACGACTTCACCATGTGGGCGACTATACAACAGTCTAGGAATGTAGAATTTCACAGACGATAGGCCACTAGCTTCCCATATGAGCGACTATATTGTCCTCATTTTTAATCATATTTGAGTATGGAGCAATAATTTGACCCTCAAAGCTCAACTTTATAAACATCCATTATTAATTCATATTTTATTTTCACTTAACATTTGACCATTATATTCTTATTTTTATAATGACCCCTCAGCTATGCAGGCTGGGTTCAATGACTTCTAAGCAACCAACACATGGGATCATGCTCTCCCTCACAAAATTTAAATATCTCGGCCTTTCGCATAGGTGTAATAAACTTTTAATGTCTGCCCCAACACACTCCTGTTAAACTGTCGCATAATTCCAATACATAGTTCCTCATTTTATACAAAATTCGTATATGAATGACCTTCCGCTCCCAGGATCAACGATCACGCTTTCGGCATATATTTATATTCAAAATCAACTCCCATATTATCAACTACGGTCCATTATTCCTCCAATTATTAACCGCTATTATTACCAGGAATTATTATTATTCGAAAATGTTCCAAACAATACGATCATTTACATATTATTATTATCATTATGGCTTGACTATCAGTCATACAGCCTTCCGATATCATATCTCAACTTCATTTACAACGAAAAATATTTTACATTTAATTTAAATTCAAATATAAACATTTATAAATTCACAGAAAATTTCGAACTATTTTCCCAAGGAATAATATTTAAACGTAATGTGGCTATCCACATTCCTCATCTATCAACATATTCAAAAGAGAAACTACTAACAAAGTCGAGAAAATATTACAAACCAATTAATTTAATTATAAACCATTTAATTTTGATCAAATCCAAATATTATTTCAAAGTTCCCTAACGTAAAGTTTAGGCGTGGAATGGTGTAAAATATCTTCCACGCAATAGTCTACTGCTATATCGAAGCTTATCAGGTTGACATCCCAAACGCACTAGATTTCCATCAAAGAGATCCATTCGAAATAAATTGGCTGATAAATCTTCAAATGTGCTATAACATATTGAAATAAATATCCAGAAGCAGAAACCTACTTAGCAGACAGTATAGTCGAAATTGAGAATGCAATACCCCAGCGACTTAATAATAAAGTTGGCTTACATCGTGAAGATCTTGTAGGAAGAATCCTTCTAACGTAGATGCCATGTACGCCGGCTGGCTAACATTCTTTCCAGTGAACAGATGTTCCGCGTCCCACCTCGCCTACACTCCATTATTCCCGAAGATGTTCCCAAAAATCCCATGACATCTCACCTCAAGTTCTTTTAGTTCCTCATGGTGACGGTCCGATCTATCATTTTCAAACAACTATGATGCATGTCTGGCAACATAATGTTATAAATATTCGAGTCCCAATCTAAAACTTGCAGCTTTGTGCCACAGAAAACTTCCTAACTCGACTGGTTCACTTCCCGTTCTAGAATATCTACACATGGCCGAAATCATTTTTCAACCATATCTGTTGGTTCGATCCTCGCGTACTGTATTTGCTTATGGCCTTGATGTTTGAATCGATACACTGACAATCTTAAGAGTGGTTTACGTAGCATGCTAGTACCATTTCTAGTTTCTAGGCTAGATTCCCTAGATGAGTAAGGAATTCCCCAAAGCCTTGCACACACCAAAGCAATGGCTTGCCCATCCAGGCTATTTATGATATATGGATTTTAAGGCCCACATCATATACGTTGATTGCCTTCCAACTCTTTTAGACTGGTATCTTCAAACACAATATCTGCCAAGCATGCATGCCCTGAGCGCGCGATGTTAGCAGTCCTACAGTAAAACCTCACCTCCTCACATATTGCGTGCAGCCTAAACTTCCGTCAGCCACTCCGATGCAAAACATAATCCTTGTGCCTTGGATTCTTCTTCTCCAATATCTTCTGATCCAAACGACGGATTCTCTTGATCTCTTCGGTATTTACCCCAGTAATGAGTACTGCATGTTCCTCCGATGTTTTGGTGGTTCAACCTCTTCACATTAAAACTCGTAAATATACCATATGAGATCTCTCATATCTTAGCTCTCCCCATCTAGTGTCATCTTGGTGAAACGAAATACCTCAGCTCCGCGCGTTCTTCAAACAGTTGGTTCATCAAAGAGAAACAATCAGTGGCCCTCATCTAAATGGTCACAGTATGTTAAAGAAACTTGGGTGGGAATCACTTGAGGCTAGGAGGATGAAATCTAGACTCTGCGCTATGTACAACACGTATACAAATCAACCAGCATGGGGTGAGCTTAGCAAACGTACGGAAAAGCCTACTTACATGGGTAGGAGCGATCATCCTTTCAAAGTTAAGGGCCGACTACAGCGAACAAATTATGGTAAATATTCTTTTGTAAACCGTGCCATTGATAATTGGAACTCTCTACCTGCCGCAGTCTTAGAGTCTTTTCCCAAACATATAGGTGTGTTTAAGAAAAGACTGACTATTTTTGTAAATACTCCAGTTTAATTGTTAGTGAATTGTTATGTACAATTATTTATTTGTTATGTATATCTAATTTGCCACCGGGGGATACACCCCCAATTGCAAATAAACGAATGAATGAATGAATGAATATGTTGACCACTCCGTCCCGGGACAACAAAGAGGGCGGGGGCACATGTTCATATGAACTTGTGTTCTTCTCTTGGTGTCAGGAACTTATCCACGAAGTTTGTCAAAGTATTTCTCTAACACCCTGTATTATTTGTTTATGAATTAAAACATCAAAAACTAATATACTCGTACTTATCATGCACTATTGTTACTAAGCGACGTATGGCAACGTTGCAAAGCGAGGCGACGGTAGAGCCATGTAAACAGTGTGACAATCAGTTTGCTCTGATGTTATGTGTAACAGCATAACCTCTTATTACCGTACTCTCCAGTGCCTTCGCTTTTACCTAAGAACAGCAAGCAGTGCCCTTGAAGCGTGTGTCAAAAGTGTTTTCTCTAACTTTTATACCCTTATCAAACTTTTGGTAAATTTCCCTCTCTCTGTATCTACCGGTACTGCCGAACGGAGTTTGAGTTGAAATGAAAACATTGTCTTCAGAAGTAGAAATTCTTAACTGACTCAACGGTCTAGTATTGCTAACTATTCACAGAGACATACATCCCACTGACGATGAAGTTATAAACTGATTTGGCAATGCTTCAAGAAACCTTGAATTTATATAATAGTGTAAGTTGTTAATCAAAACAATAACATTAATTCTTTCCATGTAAACAATATCAAGTGAGCAAGATGATTGTAGTAATTAAAAGTAACATAAAATGGTCTTAGTTGTGTTTGACATTAACCAAACTTAACACATCACAACAAATTTGTAGAGAAAGTGATGCCAGATTGCCTTAAAATTCATCATTTTGCACCAAATTATACAAAAGTTTCCCGGGGAGAACCCCGGACCCCCTATTCTTTGGGGCCAATACCATGCCCCCTAACCGTCGGTTGGGCACCCCCCGAAATTAAACTCTATATACGCCCCTGATTTCATGGAAATAGCTGTTTTCAGACGAGAAACATCGGACCTTCCATCCCTGCCATCCAGCTGAATGTAGAAGGCATCAGCAGAGCAAAATGTGACTATCTATCCAAAGTCTTCCTGGATAATAACGTAGATGTTGTAGCTGTGCGGGAAACTCATACAGGCAATGAAGGAGAATTTCGGAATAGGGGACACATAAATGGTTACACAGTTATTGGTGCTACGTATCACGGTGCATATGGTATAGCTACTTACGTCCGTAATAATATCCAAGAAGCCTCATTGCTCTCTCAATCTGAAGATGAAGACATCCATTGTGTTGCTGTCCGAGTGGCTAATGTTAATATTCTTAACATATATAAACCACCAACCGCCGTTCTACCAACTACTCGACTTCACGAAGTATGGAAGTACTCGAATAACAGTGAATGTGGAACGAAACTTGTAGAATGGACTGAAATGAACAATCTCCATCTGATTTTTTGACTCAAAAGATCTTGGTACTTTCCGTCTAGCATCATGGAATACGGATTACAATCCTGATCTATGTTTTGTTAGTTGCAACGAGGAAAGACAGCCCTTACATACCAGTCGTAATGTGTTGCATTTTCCCCACAGTCAGCATCGTCCTATCATAGTGGATATTGGTATCAAAATTACTGTTCTATGGTCAATGCCACACGTTCGGTGAAACTTCAGAAAAGCAAATTGGTCAATATTTACCACTGGAATGGGTAAATGCATTCGTTGGATTCCCCCACAGCACAATAATTACAAGCGTTTCACAGGTGCAGAATGACGGTTAAGAAGAGTATTCCTAGAGGCTATAGAAAAGTATACATCCCAGGTTGGAAGGCTGAGACTGACGCACTTTATAAGGAATATCTGCATACTGGTGATGAAGACATTGCTGATGAACTTCTTTCCAGCTTGGACACTACCCGGAGAGAATGGTGGATTGAAACTGAAGAGAATATCGATCTAACTCATTCCAGTAGAAGAGCTTAGGGACTCCTCAGGAAACTTGGAGGAAGCACACAATTGGTGAAGCAACAACCAGGGGTTACTCCAGATGAAATAGCATCTCACATTCTCGCAACTTCCCAAACTCCATCAGATAAGAAGCACGCCAAATTCAAACGGCGCCAGTTCCAAACTCTGAAATCATGGATGTTAACCCATATAAAGCTCCAGGTTTTGATGGCATTCACCCAGAATTTCCCATCCATTTGGGGAGATGTCTAGCAAGGTTTTATACCGACCTCCTACAGACTGGAAAACTCCCGGTAGAATTCAAACAAATGGAGGAGATTTCTATCTTGAAACCAGGTGAGCCTGCCAATAAACCCAGTAGTCATAGACCAATCGCCCTACATAATTGCTGTTATAAGCTTTTTGAGAGGCTGATTTTCAACAGAATCAGTGCAACTATCTTTCCGCTCTTCCAGTTGATCAAGCCGGATCAGGCCAAACCGCAGCTGCTACGATCAAGTGCTTTTACTGACATCCTACATTGAAGCAGGTTTCCAGAAACAACTTAAAACTTCAGCCGCATTCATTGATCTTACAGCAACATTTGACTCAGTCTGGAAGGAAGGATTAATTTACAAGCTTCTCCGAATTGTACCCTGCAGGACCATTGTGCAGGTTATAAATAACATGGTCAACGACAGAATATTCCTGGTATGCATGGGAAACAGTATGAGTACAGAAAGGAAGCTCACGAATGGATTAACTCAAAGATCGGTACTGTCTCCCCTACTGTTCAATTTGTATATCTTCGACCTACCAGAAACATCATCGCGAAAATTCTGTTATGCTGATTATATAACATTAGCCACTCAACATCGAGGCCTTAGTATGAGAGAAGAAGTGCTACAAAGAGACCTGATTTCACTTGAAACATACTTTAAGAAATGGAGACTGAATCCTAACCCAAACGAAACAGTAGTGTCAAGCTTTCATCTGAACAATCGCCAAGCTAGCATTAAACTTCAAATTCGTTTTTTTCATCATGAAATTCAGCACAATTGGTATCCAAAATATTTAGGCATTACACTTGATCGCACTCTGTCTTACAAACAACATCTTATGAATCTGTCTAAAAAGCTCAAAACACGCAATAACATCCTCCAGAAATGTGTGGTTCAAGATGAGGTTCCTCAACAAATACTTTAAGATCTTCTGCTTTAGGACTGGTTTACTCCTGTGCTGAGTACTGTGCACCAGTTTGGCTAAATAGCTCGTATACAAGACTCATTGATACCCAACTAAACGCTAGCATGCGGTTAATATAGATATATAGATAGATACATAGATAGCTTTATTTTGTCTGGCAAGATTAGGGCCATTGGGCCCTCTCTTCCATCTAACCAGATTTTACAATTAATACATTATTACATTATTTGCAGAACTTAACAATGGTACTTAAATCTAACAAGAATACATTTCAAATACGTTCACAATACATATAATGGCAGGTAAGCATGGCGTAGGGAAAATTATTGTAATTAGTTAATTATTGCTAAAGTAAGAAAATAATAGGGAAACACAAACACTAATAAAACAGAACCTAATGATGATGTGATGATGTTGATGATGATGATAAGCATCATGGATGAGTTATTACTATAGCCTAATATTGATTTTGCAATGCGCATTTAAAAGGATGTATCTAACCGAAAATAAATAAAATGTAAATTGGAAACACGAATGTAACTCAGCATAAGGATTCAAATATTTGACGTGTTGAGTTCAGCATTCATTTCTTTTGTGATATGTACAGCTGGCATTACTGCCTGAAGCTAGACGGGGTTGGTCCTCTGACAGAGCGCGGCAGGTTGTTCCACAGTCGTGCAGTAGAAACTACGAAGGAGTTATTGTAGCGTACCGTACGGTGTATTGGTATGAGCATGAGTGAATCATTTTTTGACCGTGTACCAAGACTATGTTCGTGTGAGAGGCAGTGAAATTGAGAATGCAGGTAAGCTGGAGAGGAACTTAAGGGTATTTGTCGGAAAAGACATAAAGAATGAAGATCGCGGCGTTGATTTAGTCGTAACCAGCTGAGTTGTTCGTACGCAGGGGTGACGTGGTCGTAATACCGTAAGTTGCATATGTAGCGTACACAGGCATTTTGTGCTAGTTGGAGTTTGTTTTTAAGAGTAGAAGACAGGTCATTGTATACCACATCGCAATAGTCAAAATGAGGCAGTACTAGGGAGGAAACAAGTCGTTCTTTTAACACGCGAGAGAAAATATTCCCAAATCGTCTCTATGAATTCAGTGCGGAAAATACTTTTCTAGAGACGTTGTGGACTTGTTGCGTCCAAGAGAGATGTTCGTCAATAATCACGCCCAGATCTTTGACTGATTCTCGGAATTCGATTGGGGAGTCGCGCAAGCGTATGTTTGGTAGGGTGGGATTATTTTTATTTTACGGAGAATTTTTGGGTGGGAGATTATGATAGCTTGAGTTTTTGTCCCATTGAGTCGTAGTCCCTGCGAATTGGACCAATTACAAATTTCAGTTAAGTCCTCATTGAAAGCTTTGATTGCTTGCGATAGTCTTTCTGGTGCAGCATGCAGATAGAGTTGTACATCGTCAGCGTATAAGTGATATTTGCATTTAGTTATCGATGAAGTGATATCATTTATGTAAATCGAAAAGAGAAGAGGTCCTAGAACTGATCCCTGAGGAACACGGAGCGCCAAGAAGACATTTGATTTGAGTTACTTTTAACGCTCTGTTGGCGCCCGTGTAGATATGAGTCCACCCATTGGATACTGTTCATAGAGAGATGAATTTTGAATAGGCTAGAGATTATGTCATGATCAACAGAATCAAATGCTTTGCTGAAATCAAGCAGTGCTAAGATTGTTGCTTGCCCACTGTCCATAGCCATTCTTATGTCATCCGTGAGCTTAAGTAGTGCCGTATTAGTGCTGTGATTTTGACGGTTGATGCTCATCAAGGATGTTGTGCGCTTGCAAATAGCAGGAGAGTTGTTCGTACACGATAAATTCGAGAGATTTGGAGATGGCAGATAATATGCTCACTGGGTGATAGTCACTCACGTTTTTGGCTCGTGTGTTTTTATAGGGATTGGAATGACAATAGCCGCTTTCCATAACGATGGGCACGAACCGGTCATTAACGAGTAGTTGAATATGTTTGTAATTGTGGGAAGT